>OX438835.1:7500000-8750000 GCA_949315975.1 Eudonia truncicolella | reverse complement strand
GACAGAGAGAGTTTTTACATGGTTGGCAGCGCCTCAAGCAGTATGCTACGAAGCGTCGTCGTGGCGCTAAAGTAAACGAACAACATTTATCAACTACAACGCAGGCGAAAGAATTGTACTTACACTGCGTTGGGGCTACACACCAATTTCCACTTTTTTTTTATTAGACAACATCACATACTTACATTGTTCTGATCTCAAAGTAAGCAGCTAAAGCACTCGTTTCATGGAAACCAGAAACAACGACGGCACACAACCACGGTACACAACCACCCAGACCCGACACAATATCGAAAAGTTCGTTTTCGACATTGACCCGACCGGGAATCTAACCCGGGACCTCAGAGTTAGCGCCGCCTAATTTTTATTGTGTTTTATTACTCTTAAGAAAACTCGAAAGATATTGAAAAAAAAAACAATGACAATTGACATACCGGGGCCTAAAGTCTGCTAAATCAAACCGTCCATATAATATTTATATTATTAGTCCATGATAACGTCTCAATAATGTCTCGGTAGCCTGTATTTGACAGTAGGAGTGTGGGAAAATGTCAGAATCAGGCTGCCGAGATACGATTGATGAAGTTTTGATTGTGTAATTGCAGAAGTAATTGCAGCTTCGAAGTGATACAATATTATCAACATTATCAGATACTCTTACTTTAATTGTCAAAGAAGCCAATGTCAAGAACTAACTCATCAACATTCTTTCTTATCGAGAATGCTCCGTGCTTCCGAAGGCAAGTAAAGCCGTTTGGTCCCAGCTGCATAAGCAGTCGTAATCAACCACCAATCCGCACTGGGCCCACGTGGTGATTTATGGTCCCTTCTCCCTATCCATCCATATGGAAGGCTCGTGCCCCAACAGTGGGGACATAAAATGAGCTGGTGATGTGTTGATGTTATGTATATTTAAAAACAAAGTCTATGTTTATATTCTAATATATACTAGTGTTAATAATTTTCTCGTCAGTCTTTTAATCTTAATAAAGATTGCGTTTTGTAATTGAGATGAAACTGTTAATTTCTTCCATAAGCCCCTTCATGGAACGCTATTAAAATACAAAAACAAAAACACAATGTTGAAAAAATTTCCACGAGCAGGATTTGAACCTGCACCCTTCTGACATACCGGGTCAGGTGCTCTTCCAATTGAGCTATCGTGGTTCTAACCAGCCCGCCGAAATTATTCAACACTATTTACTTTTTTGCTTTGAAAGCCAAAGTCGCCAATTCAATGTCAACAACAACTACCGTCATTAACATCTGATCATAATATTTTTACAAATACTAAAGATCAGTTAAGAAGTAGGCTAGCTATTTATAAAATGTGTTTGATTTGTTTATATTATTTTAACGCAAATTTTGTTGCGAAACAAATTACAAAAACACAATATTGAATGTTGATGATGATTTTTTTCAACATTGTGTTTTTGTTATTTGGTTCGCAACAAAATTTGCGTTAAAATTATATAAACAAATCAAAAACATGCTATTAAAATAGTTTAAACTTTCAATAGTTTAAACTTAAAAATATGTTTTGATAGCGTTATGCAACTAACAGGCATATAACGAGTATGTGACGTAATCCCGAACGTTGTTTTATGATAAGTGCTTTCATATTGGCTGTCAGCCAGCTGAGGTTTGGCATTTAATGGTTTGGTTAGAAAAAGGTTTTGTATTTGATCAAAAAATAAAAGGGAAAATTTACACATCAAAAAATTATTGCTGTGAAAATTGGAAAGGCATAGCGATATTCGAACAGCCCCATTGTTGTCACAGTGGAAAAAACCATTATGAGAAAGCCTTAAAAATGTACTGCTTCCATTTGTATTAATAAATTGACGGCTCAAATAGAGTTTGAATAAGATTTTATTTTACCTATTTTAAGTTAAATTTATTGTTTTACGCATTATTAAGGCTATAAACATAGGTTAGGTTGTCATAAAAAAAATATAAAAGATACTATGATCAATCTGGGCCACCTCGCCATCATGAACAGGTCTATCATCATCATCATCACCATTGGTCATAAAGATCTACCTTTGCCTCTGGTTTTTGGATATGAACAATAAATTGTACATAGGGTCAAATAGGTTTTAGATTTTAAGTGGTTGTAGAAATCTTCCCAGAATTCGAACATTATATTAAGAAAAAAATAAACAACTTTTAAGGATCCTCTTAATTTAATTTAATTTAATTTAGTAGATTATGTGAAATTACAGTGCATACTCGTAGATGCCATGACAATTAAAGCTAGCTGTTCATTGTTTGACGTAAAAAGGGTCAGACGGGCCTTATGCTCAATTGCCCGCTTAGTAAAATAATGAAAGAAAAGCTTAGTGAGATAAATCAAGACTGCAGAATTAAGTGTACTATCAAACGACTAAGAAGCACCCATGGGCAAGCTTAAATGTTGTGCCTCTACTATCTCAAGCTCTTAATCATTTGAGAAGGGTCGTAAAAAGATACGTTTGATCATTGTTTTAGTACAATCATAAAGTGTGGTGGATAAACACTAGAAGCTATCTGTCTTACACTCGTATTAGGTGCTTCACTGAGTCTCGTGTTAACGTTATCACAGTAAGCTACTAATAGTTGTCATTTTAGCTATATTTTTTTAAGGATATAAGGTTTCCAGACTTTGATATTATGACTACAATTAATGTTGGTGGTTGTTTATACGATTGTCTACTTTATTTTGTGACACGGAAGGCGGCTATTGACTGCTCACCTTTGGAGAAAAGAACTTAGTGTGTCGTGTAGCATTGGCACAAAGTACACACTGAATAATGGCAAAGATGATAAACGCGAGGACCGTCATGAGGACGAGCGAATGACGTCCCTGGAAGTGCTACTGGCTGCTCACTCAGGAATGCAGTTTAGAATTGCCACAAAGTCGTTACCACTAACCGACAATAGTAGCAAGGATGATATGCATGAGGATTTTTTTTAGAGGACCACTGAGCTTACCGCCATGAGGACGAGGGACGTGACGTCACTGGAGGTGCTTTTGATTGGAGTAGACACAAAGTATTTTCTATTCATCGACTGGACTGGAACTTTAAAATCACTCACCAACAATAGTAGCAAGGAAGATAAACGAACGGTGTGACTTCAATGGAGGTGTTATTGACTGTTTACTGAGGAGAGACCCAGTGTGACGAGATGGTGTAGTGTAACTGAATTGACACAATTGAGTTAACAGCTATTATTCTCACTTACCGACAATAGTAGCAAGGATGATGAGTGCGAGGACGACCGAGGTTACCGCCATGAGGACGAGCGACGTGACGTCACTGGAGGTGCTGTTCCCGCCGGTGCCGTTGACGCTGATATTGCAGCCCCACGACACCGCCTCCACCCACGAGCAGTTGCCGTCGAACCACTCCGATGGTGGGTACGTGACTTCATCTGGAAATAAAAGGATGCAACGTCAGACTCTTCATAACATTTTTAGAAAGTTTACGTAAACACTGCGCATTGAAATAAGAGGGTACTTTATTAAGTAAAACGATATTACCACGGCACGGCACGGCCGTACCGTCCTTTTCTCGAAACAGTTCAGGTCATTTTCGACCCCCTATAACTTCGTTGTGGATAAAGCTAGAAGCCTGAATTTTCAGTTACTAAGCAGACATTGTATAAACACGGCATATTTCAAATTTCATTCAATTTGAACCAGTAATTTAAGAATTATAACTAGTCAAAGTTTCTTTATTTTGTCACTCACTCACTCACTCACTGACCGATTATCAAAACTCTTAGGTACTTTTAACAGATATAGAAGCTTCAAATTTAGAATACAATTAATGTTTAGCGTATAAATCAAGGAAAAACTAAAACATTTTGCAATTCCGGTCCAGTTTTCTAGATACACCAACTGCATCAATAACTTTGTAATCCCATATAAATATATAGTTACATTTGCAGTGAAAAGCTTTCAGAAAATCTGTTGTTGGTATTCAAGAAGTAGAAGGTACCGGAAAGGAAAAAAAGTAAGACTATCTACAAAAATAAATGAGATGCCCTCAAAAACATACTTGTAAACTTAACCTACTTAAGGGATCTTCTGTCTTAAGTTATTACGTAATTAGCTAACCTAACAACATCTTATAGTGACCATATCTATGTACTAAAAATCTCTTATGTTTTAAATAAATAGATTGACTTGGCAATCGCACTAAACAATCTAATTTAATATAATATATGTATTACTTGTGTTGAGATACATTGTGTTTACATGCTAAGGTCCCATAAGTAGCGACTGAATAAATTAACCGACTTGGTATTACATGGATCTCACAACTTTTTACGGTAGAAGAACTGAGTTGCGAGACTTGGTTTTTTTACAGGTATGTTTTCGATGGTTCTAATTTTGTGGTTAGAACACTGGCCACAAAACTTTGATACTGGATTCGTTCGAAATCGAATCTTTTATTAGCACATTTTATTTATTGCTTTAAACTTGAGCCGGTGACATTAATTGTCACGATATGATATGTGTTACCAGTACTCGTCCCGCTCGTACCTATTAGTAATTGTAATACCTTTTAAATAGTGTAACAATTTTTTTTGGGATTTCTTTGCACTGCTGTTTTAATATGTATCGTTGATATGTGTTCAATTGTCGATAGATAAGATTTTAAGTATCGTTTGAGTTGCATATCTTACACAAAGTATAATGTATATTCTCGCAAGTAAATTTTTACTCAAGCCGGTCTTATAAAGTCGGTGTAAGAAGACAATATACGATGGTTAGTGGGCGGTGAAAGGTTGTTTGATGGCCACCATAAAACCTACAGTAAAGACTTTGATGTCAGGATTAATAATGCAAGACATGATATCTCGGAAGGGTAAAGGTCGAAAGATCAAAATTAATGCCTAATCTTGGGACTGTTCCTCTGAATTACATACTATGGAAACATGTTTTATTCCATTTCAGAAAGATTTTGTGATTTATTGAATATCATTGTTATTTTTAAGTTAATAGGAACTTGTTATCTACCGGGTTACGATCGTGATTGCTAAGTCACTTTTGCAATGCCGAGTTAAGGTGACCAAATTTCAATATGCTAACATTGCCAGCTCTTCCTGTTTCGAATACCACGTTAAGCTAGCTTGGTTGACGGGAGAAAATTTATGTATACTTTAATTCAATACCTATGATACACTAAAGGCCATCCAATACCTACTGTTAAATATGAAATTATATCCAATATCCATAAGTCGCTGGTTCATATCTGGCTCGAAGGACCATAAATATGAGACTGTGCTGGTTAGCTTTCCTGAGTCAGTAAATTTTTGATCTCTTTATTGCAGTGCAGAGCTTAACTTTAACTATCGTGTTATGAAGAAGTAAGATGGCCGAGTGAGCATAGACTATTATTTAAAATAACAAATAACTAAAAAATATGGTTTTTACCTACACAAAGTATTGGTCTTTGTAGTTTTTGTACAGCAATAATTAGCACCTATAAAATATAAGGAAAATTCAATCAGTACTTTTAAAAATATATTGGAAAAAATATACATTTACTTACCCGTCACTTAGTAGACAGACGGATAAGTGATTGATCTTATATTGAGATTCATCTGTTTATAACAGTTTCAAATACTAATTTACGAGTTGAGTCAGAATTATTCACAAAATTATTAATTATTGCCCTAGATTAACATAGCTGATTGAATAAATTGATTGTAGACAGTCAGAATTTAAAGTAAAATTGCAGATTAACTTTGCAGTGATTAATTATTTACTATAAACTTTGACATTTTATGTAACAAGTAATTCTCCTAGTAAATTATATTTAACTAAGTATCGATTGTGGTATTTAAGATTTAAGAAATTAAATTTTCAATTTGTCGGGTATTTATAAGGTATGTCTTGGGGGCCGATTTAAAGAAGGGATGTCTACACAAAGGAGTTCAAACGAAACGTTGAGTATAAAGGTATTTTTATGATACCTATATTAAGTACTTTGCGTTTAACCCCGATAAAAACTTTTATTCATCATCAGTCCATTTTATAACCCCACTGCTGGGGCACGAGCCTTCCCTGTGGATGGATAGTGAGAACGGGCCATAAACCACCACGCGGGCCCAGTGCAGGTTTGTGAAAAACTTTTATTATTCAACCTAAAATGAAAAGGACAAATGTATGCTTAGGAATCCAGTTTCTTGAGGTTTTACTTAATTGTCTCCTATCAAGACACCTGCATATTAACCTATCCAAAACTGTCAAATTTCTTCAATACATTTTCAACCATATACCTAAGACATAAACTACAAAGTCAGAGCAAATTTGATAGTTTGTGGTAGTCCGATGTGTAGGCATGTGCACAAGCAAGTTGTTGGTGCAGCGGCTAGCCTGTTCTAGTTACGATCGTGCAAGGAAAATATCTCGGACTCCTCCGCGCTTCGTAAGGCACGTGACGGGTTACATTGGCACGGTTGTTGTCGTTAGATACTAGTCGTTAACACCCACCAGCTTATAGTAGTGGAATGGACTTATTATACCTGTGCAGGGCATATCACCCGTAGAACTAATGGCCGTTGGGGCAGAACAGTTCTCGAGTGGCGATCGCGCACCGAAAGATGCAGTGCAGGCAGGAGGTCGCGAGTAGCGTCTGGATGCAAGCAACACAATCATAGTTGTGGTGATCCTTGGGGAGGCTTTTGTCCCGCAGTGGACGTCTTTCAGGTAAGATGATGATACCTTGGTATCATTACTTAGGCACGTAATCAGTTGAAAAAACTAAACAGGTGGACTTAAAACAAGCCCCAGCACTAACCAAACCAAGTAGCATTTACCCGTAACTAAGAATCTATCCCGGAACCACCAGATTGGAGACCAACAATAGTTTCACCAACAATATAAGGAGTTAAGTATTACTCATTACGTCTTTCCCATTAAAATAGTGGTGAGATTTCGCGTCGTAAGCCTCCGCGGTCATTACTGCCGTCGGTACTTGCTTGCGTTGCGGAAAATGGAAATGAACGATGGTATTAATTCCAAAACGGAAGTCATGTATAAAGTCGGCCATAGTCGTTTGTTATTTTAATACGCACATTTGTTTCGGTTATTTTAAAAAGTTGCGTGCTTAAAGCTGTACATGTATTTATGTATCAAATAAAAAATGTTCATCAATTTTTGGTAAACTCTATGTATAATGTTTTGTCCAATTGAGGGGTATTATTCTAACTAGCGGAGGAGCTCGGTGGTTCAGTTCAGTTTAGTGAAATATGTTGTGAGAGCTCGATGGCGCAGTGGTAATCGAGCCCGGTCCTGGCTGCATTAGCAGTCGTTAACAACCACCAATCCGCTCTGGGCCCGTGTGGTGGTTTACTCGTTCTCATTCACTATCCATCCATCATTATCATAGGGAAGGTTCGTGCCCCAGCAGTGGAGACATAAAATGAGCAGGTGATGATGATGTTTTTTTTTGGTAAAACCTATTTATATATTTTTTATAATTACCAATTTGACGGAAGCGCGATCGCCTGATGATTAACGAGTATGGTATGATTAAAAATAATACTGACAGTCAATTTTAATAAGTGGTAACTTTAGTGGTTCATTAGGTTATCGATTTGAAAGATTAGCGGTTGGTGAAAGTATAGACACTACAATTAAATAATAAGATTCTAATGAAATATTGTTGACATGAGAAGGGTCTAACTTTTGGAAAAAGGATTTTAATTAGATTCGAGGCCTATTTCAAGCTCAGTTCATACTAGCCCAGTATTCTCATCACTCACCTTCGGTATTTTTATGTCTTATTTGCTTTATTAATATTATTTATTATTATTTATTTAATTCACTGCGTCATCGCGTCGTGTCGGTTGGTAGCGCAGTAAATTTTGTAAACAACTTGAAGCATCTAAATTATTAATTGTATTACTTTTATAAGTGTTCTAATTTCCATTGAATTATATAGGTTAGAGTTTGCTATCTTTTTCATTTACATGGAATGTAAGATTTTTGTTAATAAAAACCAATTTTATTTGATTTTATTATTTTTATTATCTGGACAGCACCGGAGACTCGATCAATTTTAACAAATAAAAGTAGTAGTATTGTATATAATATGTATCTTTTTATATAATAAATATCACATATGTGTGTTTTCTATGTACCTATATAAAGAACAGATACACCCGTGTTCCTCGTTCTGCTAAAGAAATTTTCTAAAATTTAGATAAAAATACCTTCAGATTGTGTTATACACGTAACTCCACTAAATTGCACATATTAATCCTTAGAGTGTAAATAATTGAGTCTTTTACTGTACATAAGATATAGTATATATTTATGAAATGGCTCGTTTCGCGGTTAGCAGCGGCAGGCGTTGAGTGCAGCAGCTATAAAGTGGCCCTCCAGCTACAATGCGCCTCCGAGACGTCACGACCAACCCGAGGCCTTTTCATGTGAAGATAGCTTACGTAATACGAGGGCGACACTGAAAGTTTCTAGAACTGACCACTTGTAAACGATATATAAAAAAATTGACAAAATTTTGAAAATGGAACTCTTTGCTTTCGATGTCGTTGTCGTCGTTGCTGTGATGAAAAAAGTTATAATAAACTTCGATTGGCCTTTTACGATAAAGCCCCATTTCGTGCCACTATTCACAACTGGTTTAATATAATTTGACTCCAAAAACTCCGTCGTGTTGATTGGTACCGTGAAATGGTTCAAAGATTTAACGGAGGTGACTCAAATGCTGTGTTCGACACACTTACGGGTGACGAAAGCTGGATTTACTGTTTTGATCCTGAAACTAAAAGACAGTCTGCTGAGTGGATGTTTCCTTTCGAGGAGTTGCCAACTAAAGTGAAGATAGGTCGAAGCGTAGGAAAAAACGACCTCGCAGTAGGATCCTTTCCTTCCTTTACCACAACAACGCCTCGTCGCACACCGCTAAGCAAACGATCGACTATTTGGCGACGTCAGACGTGGAATTACCGGGTCACCCACCGTATAGCCCCGACCTCTTTTTATTTATTAATTTTTATTTATTCTCGAAAATAAAAAAAAAACTTCGAGGAAAACGTTTTATGGACACCGAAGAAGTGGTGGCTGCATTACAAAAGGCCGACGAAGAGACTTCTAAGGACGAGTGGGCAAAGTGCTTTTCTCAGTGGTTCCATCGGATGCAGGATGTATTAATGTGAATGGACACTATTTTGAAAGATGTAATAAAACTAAGAACTTGCTAGTTTGTTCAGTTTTTGATTATCTAAGAACTTTCAGTGTCGCCCTCGTATGAAACTGGTATCCTGATTCAAATTAACGTAGACTGAGACACAAATAGGAGACGTCCACAGGCAAGATGGGTCGACTATATAACCAAGACCGTGGGTTGCACGTGGCCCACCCCGCCCGATTCTCTAAATGCCACTACACATTTATAGAATACACTAAACATGCACACTAGTTTAGGCTCAAGACACCGTACTCGTAGAACAAGGGTACGAAGAACCGTTTCACACGCGCTCTACGCCAGGTACAAACATGTACCTGGGCGCTTCTCTCCTCCACCACGGCCCGGTCAACCCGAGCCGAGGTCCGAGCCTTTAGAGGCGCCCTCGGGTTGTTCCGCTCCCCGATCCGATCCGAACCCTTCGGAGAATCTAGTAGGGCACGGGGACGCGCACTAGTGCGCGATGCCGTTCCCTCTAGACAACCTCCGATGGTGATTCGTTTCACACGGCTTGAAAAACTGAAAACGGTGAAGCTGAAAATGCCGTCTGAGGCAATCAGCAATCTCTCTCCAAAAAAAAGCACGTGGCCCAGATTAGCGCAGGTCGTGGCGAAAGGCACAAACAAAGAGAGGACTATGACCATTAACTAATGCGCATAGGCCTCTCTTTGTTTATCATCATCATCATCATCATCATCATCCACCCACCCACCCACCCACCTACTGGTCGAGAGGGGCTGATGATGATGATGATGATGATGATGAGACGCGAATTAACGACAAAGCTGGATGAGAGTAGCCACGGTCGTTGTATTTGGAGAGTTAGCTGATTGTCTCAGGCGGCATTTTCAGCGTGATCGGACTTTTTTGCGAAAAATTTAAGGATTAGACAAGCCGTGTATACCGAAACAACGTCAGATCTTTTTTAGAGGGAATGACATCACGCACAAGTGCGTGTCCCCGTTCCCTACTAGTTTCGCCGAGGGAATGGGATCAACCCGAAAGCGCCTGTAAAGGCTAGGACCGCGGCTCGGGTTGACGGGTCGTGTTCGCGAATTTATTTTTTTATTTATTTGAATTAGGTACGCAGACAGATTACAGTCATTTACACAGCCATGGGAATTTAACAATATATTGAGACTAGACTGTAATCCATAAACGAATCGTGCTCGTGGCGTGAACTTGAAGAGGTCTATGTCCAGCAGTGGACTAATATAGCCGGATTATGAGGACGATGAGACGCGATTCTTATATTGAAAAAAACTTTCCTAAGTAACTTAAATATATTTTTTATGTGCAGTGTTTGGTGATTAGAAATAAAAAAAGGTACGAGTTTATCTAGCCCTTAACGTTTACATAATAAAACATAGGTATGTACCGACCAGTAAAGTAACAAAATGGTTAACAAAACTTTTATCTCATAAACAAACAATCATAATAATTTAAATGTAAATGTAACCAAACAATATCCTTTTATTTTATGACCAAACTCCCCTAACATATTCAAATCATCCACCATTTTACATCAAACCTTTTCGTATTCATTGCGGTTTTTGATTTTTAGTGGTTTTTGGTTTGCTCTTTTTCCTGAAAGTTTAACGTAATCTTTAACTTTTTTATTAGTTAAGAAATATCTCTTACAGTTTAATTTAAACCGTTATTATGTGCAATTAAGTATATAGTCTGCGTTACAGTAAGCGGTTGAAAACTCAGTTGTTTTTTTTTTTTGCTGAGATATTCGCGGCAGGCGCCAGCGGGTGAGTAGTATGGTCCTCCCAAACTACGTGTCCGCCATTTTGATAAAATACTTGCTTGAAATTCGCGCTGGTACATGCAACTTCAAAGCGCTAACTATATGATATTCTAGTTTAATTCTCTTGTAACATGTATGCATGTAACTTTATAGACTTTGTGTTTCAGAGGCTAGCTAGACTATATACGATTAGATGAAATAATAATTATTTATATTTCACTAGCTGACCCGGCAAACGTTGTTCTGCCATATAATTTACGTGGATCATACAAATTTTGCGAGACTATTGCACCGCCTTAAAGGTTGAGTTTTCAAAAATCCTGAAATTTGTAAATTTCAATGACTAACCAAATAGCTAAATACCAATTTTTATCGATTTAGCTCCAAAACTGACGGAGTTTTATACAAATCTACCCCCCCTTTTTTACCCGCTTAAAGGGCGAATTTCCCCCTTTCTTAGTGCTTACCTACACTATAAATGGAAGCATGGTGCAAAATTTCAAGTTTCTTATCTTAGTAGTTTGGTCTGTGCGTAGATATGTCAGTCAGTAAGTCTGTTTTCCTTTTTATATATTTAGATTAAGAACCAATGTTATTATCTAACAGGGTGACGCTTGAGACAGCCGTTAAACTCCGCCAAACCAAAAAGCACTAAGCCAGCTCGATAAAGTTGGACGTTTTTAAGATTATGACACAAAACAAATAAGTAACTTATATGCAAAGGATTTCAGCATGCTAATATAAATATAATACTCTGTTTAGTAATCTACCGCAGTCCTGCCGAGAGATAGCGGCCTGTTTTTCACATGTACGACTTTGGTGGGATTGAATGTTTCCCGTCCTATTTGCATTCGGGGTGTCGGCCATCGTCGGCCAATGGATTAGAGGGTTATTTGCGGCCGAACTCAAGTCACGTCCCGAATCTGTGGACTCCTTGATCCCGGCTGATTCGTTTCACGGCCTACCAATGGCACAGTTCAGGTACGGTGAGTAAACGTAAACGTGTTGAAGTGCAAGGGATTATGAAAGTGTCTAAGTTTTTTTTCATGGGATTGTTAATTTCGCAGAACAAAACAAAAAATTAAATACTTTAGGCAACTAAAATACTTCTTAATCAAAAACTCATTTCAAATTTAATTTAGTTTCGTTTCCTGTTGTTTTAAAGTTTAATGCTATATCTGCGCTATGTTATGAATAACATTGCTTAGATTAAGTCATAACACATATTAATATATTAGCAAATTTTTGATTCCCCGATAAGTAAAATAAAATAAGCTACGAGACTGATGATTTCACTCTCTGCAGCTCCAATAAAAATAAGGCTTAATTAGAAATGGCAACAGATTTTGCATAACTTTTTTTTAGCCTGATGTTGCCACAGTTCTGTACTCTACTAATATTATAAAATGCAAAAGCATGTTTGTTACTTTGTTCTTCATTCACGCTAAAAAGGCTTAGTATCCAGGTAGGCTTAGTAACCCGGATTAATATGAAGAATATTTTTGTCCCGGGTAAACACATGTTATATAAAACAACAACGACTTTAGGTAGTTTTGTTAGTAGTTTAATAATATATTATTTTTGATTGTGTATTGTATTGGAAAGAAGTGGTCTCTGCCTACCCCTACGGGAAACAGGCGTGATTATATGTATGTATGTATTGTATAGAATTATTTCGCAAATGAATTATAAAAAATATTTAATGTTCTATGTATACCTAGAGATACACAGACACACAATAACACTTCCCTTTTAGTAAAAATATTGGTTTCTCGTTCTGGTCTGCGCATAAAGATATATTTTCATTATTTTGAATTTTGCATTCACGATGCTTATGCTTATTGGGGAGCTCGATGGCGCAGTGGTTAACGCGCTTGGTTAAAAGAAAACTATTGGTGCATTATTAAAGAAAACTACCAGTAAGTTTTAGGCAGGTATCTGTTAGAATCAAATTAATCCAGGCATGCAAAAATATCTTAGCAATAAAAACCAAAACCTAACATTATTATTGTTTTTTACTAACACTATAAAAAGTTAAACTTCAAAGAAGCAATCGCGAAAATTACCTACTGTTTACCCGTTTACTGTGCCAATGATTTGTCTGATAGAGTAGAGAGTTTTTAGAATAAATCCACTCGGCTTGGTCTGAAGATCGAGTGCGGACGGGAAATTTCAATTCACTAGATTTACGCCTTTCATTTAGAACCCTCAAAAATGCTTCGATTCGAGGTACCATTTCCGAATTTGTTAGTTTTTTAAGAACTTGTGAGTCATTCTTCTTTTAGTTTAGAGGTAAGAGCGTTTCGAAGAAATACTATTATGAATGGCGGATTATCATAGTTGAAGCTCGCAAGCCATATTAAATGAAGTTTTTCATTAATGCAAACCACTAAGTATATAGGTATCATATGCATACCTTTTCAATAAAAGTTGGTCCGTGACTAGTTTGCCCATGTTCCGGGGAAACTCGGTCGAAACGTCGTCTATACTAATATTATAAAGAGGAAAGCTTTGTATGTATGTAGATGTGTATGTTTGCCACGAATAAACTCAAAAACTACTGGACCGATTTAAAAATTGTTTCACCATTAGAATGCTACATTAACACTGAGTAACATAGGCAATATTAAAAAAAAGAAAAGTACACCCGTGCGAAGCCGGGGCGGGCCGCTAGTCGGGTATAAAGGTATGCGTGATACCTATAAAACGTGTATCAGATAGGTGTGGTCATAATTACCCAAATTGTATCTGATCTAAATCTTGTATGTAGAATTACTTTTACTTTAATTTAATTATTAACTTTAATTAGTTATGCAATTGTTAATTAAATATTTATATTAGACTCATGCGCGTCAGGCGTGCATAGGCAAGCAGCAGTGATAATAAATGTCACGGCGCTTAGTCTTTCTTTCTTTTAGTTGATGGCTTCGTGCAATTAGCACATTTAGCCAGTGTCAAAGTAATTTTTCTTACAAGTAATACATAAATATACAATATGATAATGATGAATGATAATAGAAATGAAAGTGAGAAATGATTTACCCCCAACCCCATTGAGTATCTCAGTAAAGATGTGGGGCTATACTAAGTCATCACGCAAACTTCTTGAGAGAATTTGTAAAGTGACGTTGCACTGTTTTGTTTCATTTACCAACACTTATGCACACTCACGAACACTTAACGGTTAATATTCCACCAATATTTCACATTAATATTCGACATAACACAAATTTTAGAAAATAAAACAAAACCGCAGACATGACTCTTCACTTTCCCGCCAAGAAGTCCCGGCGCTTTCTTTTTTTTTTAATCATAGCCATAATGAAGCGAATGATACTGGCAGTTACAGACCAGTGACAGCTCGCTTGACGTAACTCAGATCGCTGGAGCATGGTGTTTGCACGTTAGCCAGAATAAATTGGATAATCGTGTTGCATCTGGCACATTCACCACGTGTTCTGTGGAACGTCTCGGTTTTCTTGTAGTCTCGTGTGAGATCTTTACAATTGTACTTTAATTTTAATTACGAAATAGACCATTGATTGTACATCTTTTTATTTCTTTTAGTTGATGGCTTCGTGCGATTAGCACATTTAGCCAGTGTCAAAGTAATTTTTCTTACAAGTAATACATAAATATACAATATTTCCTTCAAGTCAGTATGATGATGAATGATGATGAATGATAATAAAAATGAGAAGTGAGAAATAATATACCCCCAACCCCTCGAGTATGTCAGTAAAGATGTGGGGCTTTACTAATTCCTAGGGGCGGACTTCTTGAGAGAGTTTGAAAAGTAGTAGTTGCACTGTTCTGTTTCATTTTCCAACACTAATGCACACTTACAAGCAGCCTATATACTGTCCCACTGCTGGACAAAGGCCCCCAACATTTATATCAAGTCATCGCTACAATTGATGGGTATCTTGCCAAATGCAGGTTGGTGATCACGAACCTAGGCAATACATCGGATAAACCGAATCACACTTTACCCAATCAAAGGATTAAATCTTTTTAGCTACTACCACAGAGTTTAAAATAAAATTTCATAAACTATCATCATCAGGTCATTTTATGTCCCCACTATTGGGGCACGAGCCTCCCCTATGGATGGATAGGGAGAACGGGCTTTAAATCACCACGCGGGCGCAGTGTGGATTGGTGGTTATTAACGACTGCTAATGCAGTCGAGACCAACGGCTTGACGTGCCTTCTGAAGCACAGATAAGCTCGAAATGATACGTTTTTGATCACCCATCCGATACCAGCCTTTGCAAAAGTTGCTTAACCTCAGCAATCGCAGACAGGGCGCGTTACCCACTGCGCTATCGAGCTCCTCATAAACTATAATAAAACAAATTTATCATAAAGCATTGCTATTGTATAATATATATGTCGGCAATGACGCTGAAACGGACGCCAGCGCCACCTGTCGGCGCTCGACGGAGTCTACTACGTGGCGGCTAGACAGAGCGGCGCTCAGTCTTGTGGTGGCAGCCGTACAGGCAATACGTGTAGAAACTGTCGCGCGTCCTATTCGGTTTCTTAGTTATAAGTGGTTATAATTTGTATAGTGCTTACAGTGATTAATTGCACAGTACTTCAATCGTATTGAGTTTTATTATTGAAACCAACACTACCCTACGAACGCCCACCTAATAAGCAATAACTATGGCTGAGAATAACGACAGAGAGTCACCTTCGCCGTTATCAGAAGTGGGATCGGTGTTGGTTCAAAACGTAACCACTGAAAATGACCGTTGGCGTGTTATTTTTGAACAACAAAATGCAAACATGCGAGCACTCATCGAGGCACTGCAAGCACCGAAAGCAAACTATCCCGTGGATTTGCCTGAGTTCGATCCCGACAAGGCAAATACGGACGCCAGATCGTGGTGCGCGACAGCAGATTTGTGTTTTGAAGAAAAACCGTTATACGGCGGTCAACTTGTTTTGGCAATTAGTAAGGCGTTAAAAGGAGCAGCGTCTACGTGGCTATCGCAAATTGCCTATCAAGGTATGACGTGGAACGAGTTTAAAGGCATGTTTACGACCAGATTTGTTTCAACCGAGACTTTGGCGGGTACCCTCATTAACCTAAACGGTGACAAACCCAACGACAAAGAGACTTTAGTTGCATATGCGAGCCGTCTGATGACGTCACTTATGAACCGTTGGAAGGATGTAGATAAAGAGCAAATCGCCGTAGCCACCGTACTTGCCCACATATCACAATATGATATCAGGTTGCAACGTTTGGCCTTTACTACCGATATTACGTCGAGAGAACGTTTGCAACAAGAACTTAATGCTTTTTCGCATCTAAAGCGTAAGATGAGTACTCCTGGTGAACCGTTGGGTGTGTCAGAGGCTAAACGTGCAAAACAACAGTCACTGAGGTGTTTCAACTGTAATAAAGTTGGCCACAAGCGTTCGGAGTGTAGAAGCAAGCCCATGGACGTCAAGGGACGAGTTACAACACCTACAACAGCGAGTCAAGCAGCCCAGCGGCCAGCAGCGAAGCCCTTCGTGTGCTACAAATGCGGGAAGCCAGGCCACATTGCGATCCGGTGCACCAGCGGCGGCGGTCAAGCAGACGGTACCGGAACGGCGCGGAACGAGCGACGGGTAGATGTCTGCGTCGTCCAATCACCGTTGGGTTCTTTGGAACATAAAGGTCAGCGATATTGTTTTTCGTACGATTCTGGTGCTGAATGCTCGTTGGTAAAAGATAGTGTTGCGCCTAGATTGAGCGGCAAACGTTTTAATAATGTTATTGTCATGACCGGTATAGGTCAAACACAAGTATTCAGCACAGAACAGATTTTATGTTGTGTAATGATTAGCGATCATCATCTTGAGATTTTATTTCATGTTTTACCAGACAGTTATTTGCAAAATGAAATTATTATTGGACGTGAAATTTTAAATCAAGGGTTTTCCGTAAACATGACGGCAACTGAATTTTCATTAAGCAAAAATGTTAGTGTGAATTCTTTGATTAATTGTGAACCTACTTCCGATCTGAATAATATTGATACGGATGTTACAGATGTAAACAAATCGAAACTTTTAAAATTGCTGAATAGGTTTTCCGAGTTTTTCATTGTTGGTTTACCTACTACACGAGTTAACACAGGTGAACTAAAAATAAGATTAATTGACCCGACCCGTACAGTACAACGACGCCCTTATAGGATGTCTGCGGATGAACGTAGCATTATTCGTGATCGAGTGAAAGAGTTGTTAGATGCGAACATTATCAGACCTAGCTGTTCTCCATTTGCAAGCCCTGCCCTTTTAGTGAAAAAGCGAGATGGCTCACACCGTATGTGTATTGATTACCGCGAATTAAATAATAACACTGTCTCGGACCGTTATCCTCTTCCGTTGATCTCCGATCAAATTTCGCGTCTCAGTGGAGCCAACTACTTCTCCCAATTAGACTGTGCAAGTGGTTTTCATTTGATTCCAGTAAATGTAGAGTCAGTAGAGACCACTGCCTTCATAACGCCGGAAGGCCAGTATGAGTACTTGACCATGCCCTTTGGTTTAAAGAACGCAATTTCTGTATTCCAGCGAGCCGTTATGAATGCTCTAGGTGACCTAGCTTATGATTATGTCATATCCTACGTTGATGACGCGTTGATCGTGTCGCAAGATGTAGAGACTGGTTTGGAGAGGCTTAACGTAGTTTTAGAGGCTTTAACAAAGGCTGGTTTCTCTTTAAACCTCAAGAAATGCTCCTTCCTTAAAAAGAAGGTAGAGTTTCTGGGATTTGAAGTAGAGGCAGGCCAAGTAAAACCTAATCGTAGGAAAGTAGAGGCGTTAACAGCTTTGCCACCTCCACAGACAGTCTCACAGCTTAGACAGTTTATAGGCTTAGCTTCATATTTCCGCCAATTTATCCAAAATTTCTCTCGTATGATGGCTCCTTTGTACAGGCTCACTTCTCTCAAAGGAGATTTGGCATGGAGACAGGAACATGAAGTCATACGTCAAAATGTCATCTCAATTTTGACTAGTGACCCTATCTTAATGATTTATGACCCTAAGCATGATGTAGAGCTTCACACCGACGCTAGCAGCTTAGGTTACGGAGCTATTTTATTTCAAATTATTGATGGCAAGCGTCGTGTCGTAGCCTACTTTAGCAAACGAACCTCTTCTGCCGAGAGTAAATATCACTCTTATGAATTAGAGACACTTGCAGTAGTGAACTCTATCAAACATTTTCGCCAATATCTTCACGGCAGGAAGTTCACCGTTGTTACAGATTGTAATTCGTTAAAATCTTCCCAAACTAAACATGATTTGACTCCTAGGGCTCACAGATGGTGGGCATTCCTCCAATCATTTGACTTCAGTGTGGTCTATAGAGAGGGCAAACGAATGTGTCACGTGGATTTCTTTTCCCGAAACCCACTTCCATCTAAACCAAAGTCATTTGACCCCCAAGTAGAGCAAAAGCGTATCGACATTGCTGAACTCTCCACCAACTGGCTTCAGGCGGAACAGCAACGTGATGTAGAGATCACTAAGATTATTAGCGACTTAGAGAGTGGTCAAATAAACGATCAGGTTGCTAAAACTTACGTGTTACGCTCCGGTGTACTTAATCGCAAGATCCAACGCAATGGTAGGTCTAAATGCTTACCTTACTTACCCCGCGCGCTAAGGTGGTCTGTCGTTAATAACTTTCATGATTCCCTTATCCACCGTGGTGTTGATAAGACTCGTGAAAAGCTCTTTGATTTTTATTGGTTTCCGGGAATGGCTCAGTATGTCAAAAAGTTCGTTGAAAGTTGTGTCACATGTAAAGTAGCGAAATCCCATTCCGGCAAAGTCCAAGCTGAACTCCACCCGATACCCAAAGTGACCATCCCATGGCACACAGTGCATATAGATGCAACAGGTAAATTAAGCGGTAAAAATGACAACAAAGAGTACGTTTTTGTCCTTATAGACGCGTTCACAAAATATGTTCTCCTTTTCCATACGGCTAACATAGACTCTAAGAGTAGTATTAGCGCAGTAACTAAAAGTGTAGCTCTCTTTGGTGCTCCAACTCGTATCATAGCAGATCAAGGCAGATGCTTTGCTAGTAAAGAGTTTCGCGATTTTTGTAATGACAAAAATATCAAATTGCACCTTATAGCGACTGGCTCCTCACGAGCAAACGGCCAGGTAGAGCGCGTTATGAGTGTTTTGAAAGGGATGTTAACAGCGGTAGAGACTTGTGGGGACAAGTCATGGCAGGACGCGTTAGGTGAGGTCCAACTGGCAATTAATTGCACTATGAATCGCGTCACAAAAGCTTCCCCTCTTGAGCTTTTGATTGGCAAAGTCGCACGACCATTATCGCTTATGTGTAGTGGTATAGATTCTGAAATTGACATTGAAGAGATTCGCGAAGCAGCATCTCAGAATATTCAAAAGTCCGCGGCATATGATAAAGCTCGTTTCGACAGTACAAAGGCAACAATTAAGAAGTTTGCGGTCGATGATTTCGTATTGCTAGAGAACGAAGAGCGTAATCAAACTAAGTTAGACCCTAAATATAAAGGCCCGTTTAAAATTATTGAAGTGCTGGAAGGTGATCGTTATACGTTGAAAGCATTAAATTCTAACCGTACTTACAAGTACGCACATGATCGGTTGAGAAGGATGCCAGAGGGTCATGTACCAGTCGAGGTTGAAGTTGAGGTACATGCTGATCACAGTCGTGGTGATGATTAAACTTTTGTGCTGATGGAAACTCGAGTGGGCTCTTGGGCTGTAGATGTGTCGACCGTACCTAAAGTCATTACGTAGTCGTAGCCCGGTAGAAATCGGTGTCTCTTGGGGAAACCTAAGTAGTCCGTGGGTGCGCGGTGTGCGTTTGGCTCGGGCAGAGGTCGTGGTCTTGGTAGACCGTAGTGTGTAGTCAATGGGTGATACACATGGTGTTGTGAGTGTACAGAGTGGTACAATTTGAGTAATCATGGCGATTACTGTGAGAGCCGTCGTGAATAGAGGTACTCGAGTATCCTGCAGATTTATTGGCGAGTGTCATTATTAAAGTGTTTAAATGAACGATCATGATACACGGCCCTGGCTACTTCTGTGTAGGTACTTAAAAGATGATGTTATAAAGCTTGGTGTAAATAGGTTATTTTCTTTCCCAATGGCTTTAGTTAGTACTAACTACGGTTAGTTAGATTGTAGTTAGCTACCTTATCGGCTTAGTAAGTAATCTGTGTTCATAGCTGTTTAATTAAGTTACCTGGTACTAGAATAGTGATTGAAATCTTGTGTAAAGTTTGTTAAAATAAAAATGTTAGAAGGCTTTCAAGGTTTATTTACTTCCGAGACGCTATAAACAAAAAGTGGTCCAGGTGGACCGTAGTAAACAGATACTCCCTGTTTGTATTTGGTTACAGATTAACACACGAGGACGTGTACAAGCAGGATGGCCGTGTCGGCAATGACGCTGAAACGGACGCCAGCGCCACCTGTCGGCGCTCGACGGAGTCTACTACGTGGCGGCTAGACAGAGCGGCGCTCAGTCTTGTGGTGGCAGCCGTACAGGCAATACGTGTAGAAACTGTCGCGCGTCCTATTCGGTTTCTTAGTTATAAGTGGTTATAATTTGTATAGTGCTTACAGTGATTAATTGCACAGTACTTCAATCGTATTGAGTTTTATTATTGAAACCAACACTACCCTACGAACGCCCACCTAATAAGCAATAACTATGGCTGAGAATAACGACAGAGAGTCACCTTCGCCGTTATATATTTTCTATTTAGACCACAATAAAGGGTTGAAGGAAAGATAATATCCTTGGATAAGATGGATGTGCGTATATCGCAAAGT
Organism: Eudonia truncicolella; assembly: GCA_949315975.1. Taxonomy (NCBI): domain Eukaryota; kingdom Metazoa; phylum Arthropoda; class Insecta; order Lepidoptera; family Crambidae; genus Eudonia; species Eudonia truncicolella. Next base: position 8,729,183 of record OX438835.1, on the reverse strand, counting down.
GCGTAGTAATCATTTGTCAGTACAAATAGATCAACGTCACGAGAAAGGATATTATAGTCGACTCTTGGTGCGAGAAAGATATCTATTAACAAAGTAACATATTTTTCTCGCACGAAAAGTCGAGTATATATGTGCTTTAGAAGGCACGTAAAGTCGTTGGTGCCGGCTGCATTACCAGTTGTTAACAACCACCAAACAGCACTGAGCCCACGTGGTGGCACTGGCATGTTTTACCCTGTGGTGTTGCCATTCTTGAGAAGCTCGATGGCGCAGTGGTTAACGCGCCCGGTCTGCGAGTGCTGACCTGAGCTGAGTGACCAAAACTTTATAATCTCGAGCTCCTCCGTGCTTCGGAAGGCACGTAACCGGCTGCATTAGTAGTCGTTAACAACCACCAATCCGCAGTGGGCCCGCGTGGTAGTTTATGGCCCGTTTGCCCTATCCATCCATAGGGATGGTTCGTGCCCCAGCAGTGAGGACATAAAATGAGCTGATGATGATGATGATGATGAGGATTGACATCCATAGGGAAGGCTCGTACCCCACTGCAGGGGCATAAAATGAGCTGGTGATGTTTCAAATTGTGGTTTTGTATTAATGATGCTATACTTTATCAAAAATGAAAATAACACTTGAAAACGCTGACAAATAGCGTATTGTGTCGGTAGCTAACAAAGGATCAGCTGCCCTTATCGCGAATAGTCGTGAGTTCAAATTTTCAGTTTGAGGCAGACGTCTTTTTCTTACGTATACTCAATTACTTATTTCCATATGTACGAACAAACCCGTACAATTTTGCATGTTGACATATTTGGCTGACGTCGGCGTAAGTGCTGCGCGCTGCCCGATTTACGTATCGATATGTAACGTGAAACAGTGACAATAAATTACTCATTGAAGCAACACCTTCTTACCATTTTATCAAACATCGGTAACGATTGGTTTATGTAAGGTTAACAGACCGTACACCATATAAAGCTTAAAAATCCATTTTTTTTAAAAAGCACTTTGCTTTTCGATGCTCATCTCCGAGACGTCCAACGTGCTGCTGGGCTAGATTTTTTCTAACTTCCGTACACTGGACGTGACTCCATTGGCTCTCGCGTCGGGTCTTGTGATGGCCGCCATTTGCGGTTGACTGTGAAGTTGAGAGTTACCAGGTCTCTGTTGTTAATACTTTACATAAATCTGTTTAGATTGAAATATTTTAATTCAACTTTTGAACGACAAAGCGGCCGACAAGGTATTTCTTTTGTTTTATTTTTCACTTAATTGACGTTTGTCTTACCTAATGTAATGTGAAGAAAAGGCCAAAGACAGAAGCGCATTGCACTCGGAATCCTTACTTACTGAATAACAATGCTAGTGGTTTCACTGGATTCCAAACGTAAAACAGGCGTAAAGTTGTTTCTGATAAAATACTCAAGACAAACATATAAACGCCTTGTTATATTGTATACGCATAATCTCCGACACAAAAACAAACACAAATAATTAATTTGAGTTTGTTTTTGTGTCGGAGACACCTAGGACTAAATATGGGAAAAAGACAATTCTGTTTTAGGGAGCACAGCTGTTTAATAGGTTACCAGATGAAGTGAAAACTTGTGAGACTATATACATGTTTAAAAATAAACTTAAACTGCATGTCGCAACGAGTACCACAGAGTGACAATTTGTATACTGTAATGTATATATTGTTTATATCTCATTATAAGTGAAATGTAATTTCGTATGAGAATAAAGACCTTTAAACCTATAGTTGCCCCAGTGGGATAGGTGCTGCATTTGCAAAAAAAACCTAACTTCCCAAAATCGCAGCAAATAAAAAACAACGGAACAGACGCGTCTCGCATGTGCGTGCGATCTTCTCCGCGGCGAACGTCACAAACGCCTCAAAGTTTTAGACGTAAGTTTTTACTGTTGTATAACTTTATGAGTAGTAATGAAATCTGTTTCATTATTATTATATCAATATACAGGTTCATTGAGAACACACCTAGGTATCAATTATCGATATTTTGTATTTAGTTTAGTTTAAAAATAAAAAGGCATCTATCCATATCAAAAGGGATAGTCGCCCCATTTATACATATAGCCAGCGTGTTTTTGATAAGTCTTCATGTTTTGTTAATATTTTAAGGGAAATAATTTATTTGTATTACAAAATAAATATTTAATCAGCAAAATTATTATTTGGTCAGCAGAATTATACAATCTGTCATCATAAGAAATCCTTACTGTTGGTTAGGTTAAGTTAATTTTTTTTTCCCGAGCGAAGCGCAGCGTAGCGAGAGCCATTCACGGAAGGGGGGAGCGGTATAAGACTGCTGTTCAGAATGGTATAAGTTGCGGACTGATTTAGAAATATTTGCTGACCATAACTTGCTGCCCAACTAGCTTTTTTGCTGCATGTCTGCGGTTTTGTTTTATTTTCAAAAATTTGTATTATGTCGAATATTAATGTGAAATATTGGTGGATTATTAACCGTTAAGTGTTCGTAAGTGTGCATGAGTGTTGGCAAATGAATCAAAACAGTGCAACTTTACTTTTCAAATTCTCTCAAGAAGTCCGCCGAGGAATTAGTAAAGCCCCACATCTTTACCGAGATACTCGAGGGGTTGGGGGGTATATCATTTCTCACTTCTCATTTTTATTATCATTCATCATCATTCATCATCATACTGACTGGAAGGAAATATTGTATATTTATGTATTACTTGTAAGAAAAATTACTTTGACACTGGCTAAATGTGCTAATCGCACGAAGCCATCAACTAAAAGAAAGAAAGAATATAAAGAGCTTTTGCATAATTTAAAATATTACCTTATTAAATGCATTTTTTGCGTGCATGAAACATAATAATTTAATAAGCAAGCTATGCCAGCGTTATGAAGTTTTAATGTCAATTTTGGCAACAAGTTATTGTTCGAAGTAGTTAAAACCATATTAGGTATTCACGTAAGTAATTGTTGAAATAAATTTAATTAATTATTTTTGTGAATAAATAAATCCTCATCATCATTTCAGTCGAAATACGTCCACTGCTGAACAAAGGCCTCCCACAACGATCCAGTTTTGTGCAGCTCGCACCCAAAAAAAAGTGCGGTATTTCTTTACTTTTCGATGGTTTTTAAGTTAAGTTCGATTTGTATGGAAGCCAAATCCTCAGTGGTTGAAACTTTTAGTTGAAAAGCGCTGTGTTATAAGCATTGTTTATAACATGAATTGCTTGCATGAAACAGCTTTCTATGCAAGGGATGCAAATAGTGCGTGATCCACTGGATTCAAGTCAGCAAAAAATAACAATATTTATAAATAAACTAGCTGACCCGGCGGATTTCGTACCACTTTGACAGTTTCCATGACAACACTATAAACAAATCATTTTGTATTGGAAAAATTTCAAAAATCTAAAAAAAATTTAGGGGTGGACCACCCTTAACATTTAGGGTGATGAAAAATAGATGTTGTCCGATTCTCCACCTTAGCCGATATGCACGCTATGATTCACGAAAATCGGTCGAGCCGTTTCAGAGGAGTTCAATAACGTACACCGTGACACGAGAATTTTATATATTAGAATAGATCTAAATGTTTTATTTAAAAAAATAAAACATGAGCGTTTTTGTAATAAGAATTACGAATGAGAATACTTAATTTCATAGGCGTTCTTAACAGACGTAAATTAAAAAGATAATCATATAAGTAGGTATCTATAGGTTTAGAGATGACTTTGGGTTTTTTTTCGCATTTTGGAAACAATTACATTGTTGTAAAATATAGTCTATTATTATAACATATTTTTTTCATGCTGTTATATGTAAATACTTTTAGTACACTCTTACCTTGCATAAGTAAAGGGCATTTCACAGTTGCCAGCGTTCTAATTGTTTCGACATTACATTTTTTTTAAGAAAGTCTTCTAGTCTGTTACAGTCTGTGTACAGCAAAAACTATTTTTGATATGTATATCACTGAGCTGTTAAATTTAAAATTCACACAAAAATGTTTGTCAAAATCACAGCGGCACGAAGAGATATGAGACGAAAAAATCGCAAAGCCAAATGCATATTTTCGGATTATTTTTAATGGTACGAGAAGTCATTTCCCTTTAGGCTCAATCCCCTTCACAAACTAATGTTCTGGAAAAGGGAAGACGTTAGGGGCACACCGAGTAAGGGGAATTTTCGCAACACTTAACTTTACGTTCACCTAAGACTTCCAAACTCGTATGAAGCACCCGTATTTAATAGTATTAAAAAAGATTTTACCATAAAGTTTCATTATTTTTAGTATTTTATATGCAATTACAGAAGGTAAAGGCATCTATTCCAAAGCAGCCAGGTCTTGAGTAAAAACCTCTTTGGTATTTATGTCTCATTAAAGATGATAATGAGTTGCGTAGTACTTAGCTCTTTGTGTTTTTTTTATTTATAGACAATTTATTCTTATCGAATGATCAAAGGCAAGGTATTTTAAAGCGACTCATTAGGACTTCTTTGCATAGTAATGGCATCAGCCTCCATATAGTCAATGCCTTTAAAAAAACCCACGAAAATCTTATAACTTTAGGTAGTTTTTATAAATGTTCGTTTTAAAAATTGTTTACTTAACTCTACGCAGCAACATAGCAGCGAATTAGCATGTTTTTCACGGTGAGATAGTTGATAATGAGATAGTAGAATGTAAGCTAATATTTATCCTAAACTAGCAGTCTGTCTGCGACTACGTCAGACTTCATTTAAGAAGGAACATTATCCTGTATGGTATAGAAACCATACGGGATAGTGTTTCTGTATCCTGATAATGTAACAGTAGTTTTATGGGATCCTCGCCTAACGCCTTGGTGGCCGAGTGGCAACGCGCTCGGCTCGATATTCGAAGGTCCTGGGTTCAATTCCTACGGGCAAAGTGTTTTTCGTATTTTTCGATGCATAGCTCGAGTTTGTGAATCATCATCATTATAATCTCATTTTTTTATGTTCCCACTGCTGGGACAAGAGCTTTCCCTATGGATGGATAGGGAGAACGGGTCATAAACCACCACGCGGGCCCAGTGCGAATTGGTGGTTGTTAACGGCTCTAATGCAGCCGGGACCAGCGGCTTTACGTGCCTTTCGAAGCACGGAGGGGCTCGAGATGATAAATTTTTGGTCACCCATCCGATGACCGGCCTTTGCGAAAGTTGCTTAACCTCAGCACTCGCAGACCGGGCGCGTTAACCACTGCGCCATCGAGCTCCTCGAGTTTCGAGTCGAGCTCGAGTTTGTGAATACCAACCGCTTTTAAGAAGTGTGGTGATTAAGCTAATCACTAGATTTCAATTATGTAGGCTATTGCTCAGCAGTAGGACAGTAAATAGGCTATTAATTTATCTGTAGTTTACTCACTGTTGGTGTCATTCAGCCCGCGTGTAAGTATTCGCGTCGCATTCATGATAGCACCGTTGTCGCTCGCCCTCCTGTAAAAAAAAAACATTTATTGAGAATAAATTATTTATCTACAACCTTTTCTTTTACTACGGAAAAAACTGTTTTAAGTATACACTGGGCAAGGAGAGACATCAGGTTATGTGAATCTTTCCTCACCGACTAGCCATAAAAAACTCTAGTATGGTCAACAACGAACGGCGCTGAACACTACAGTATTGACAGTTGTGACATGGACAAGCTTACAAAAGTTATAATATTTTATTGACAAAGCAAAGTCTGAAATGTTCAGCTACTTTTTTGCCAACTGTACTTTTCCTCCTTCCTTATTTCCTTCTCTACTCTAGCTCAGCACCATAAGGCAAGCATCGACTTCCACCTCCGCTGAATTATTTACAACCCACTAATTAGTACCCGCGGTTGACACTTAAAAAGGCCTATTAAAGCACGCAATACGCATTACTTTTCAAGCTTACATTTTTGGTTAAACTTGTTTGCCGTCAATTTAAAAGAGGTACATAGCTAGTAAACTTCAAAGCTACGTATTTTTAGTAGAGAGAAATAAGTAAAATATTTTGCTCTCAAGATACAACGCCTTACAATTATACACATCGCGTCTCACAATCGCATATTATTTGTATTGCGTTATTAAACCTTTCCATCATAGGACAACCAGACAAACTGCGCGACGCTATAGATATACAGTAGAGATTCCACTCATGCGTACGAAGCGTATTGCGTTCACTTTTTTCTTACGTACCGCAAAGCTATGAAACTCCTTGCCTCAGTCTGTTTCCTATCAAATATAATATTCGGGTCTTCAAATCAAGCAAACATGTAACATCGTAGGCTACATCATCACCTACCATCAGGTGAGAAAGTAGTCAAACGCAAGCCTATCTAATTATATAAAAAAAACAATAATGGCTACATTTTTCGTAACGCTGCGTAGCACAGCTACGGCTCGTAGCAAATACAAAAGCTATGAATCTAGTACTTATCATCAATCGTACTTTATTAATCGCATGAAACAAGTGAATCAGTCGGGTTTGGTAAGTATTATAATTTATGGATTCATTTCATGACATTGAAATGTGTTAAATGTTAAATGTATGTGACATAACATGACTGAGCTACAAAGAAAACAAACTCCTGAGTGCTGTTTAACAGTGTTAAGCCGCGCTCGTTCAGACGATGGATATTTTGCTTAAACCGTTAAAAGCCTTCGCGTTGGCAGTTTTGCTTAAAATCAGTCGATCAGATTAGGCACTAAGTGAGTATTACATAATTAAAATAGTATATTATTAGTTCACATCGCATGCTATAGCTATTAAAACTGTGAATTGCATAACATGATTTTCATCAACATCACGAGCTCAAGATATTTGAATTTGATTACCCATTTGACCATGGTCTTACCAAAGTTGCCCCACTTACAAAATCTCAATACAAATATGCAAGTCACTACGTCAACGTGTTTCTCAATACAACTATTTAGTTGGCATAAAATCATATTGACTGTAATCGTGTAACTTATAACCATAGTGAGGGTTACAAACACTTACAGTTGAGGTCGGCTAATGAAACACAATCCTGCTTCACTATCTGTCATCGCATCTGGACTTCACTTCAGTTAAAAAGGAGTCATTCCCTACTCTTCGACAAAAAAACGCTAATACGATGCAGTTTTTATTAGGACCGAAAGCTGGCTTGTCAGATGAGTTTAATAAAGAAAAAAAATTGGTTGCCTGTAAAGTCGATATACGGGCGAAAGTTTTACGTGACAACGACTTTGAGTGGTAAAATAATTTTAATGTGAATATTCATTCGTATAGTAGGAAGAAGGATGAAATAATAGTAACAAATTAAAACATTTATTTATACAAAGAATTATATTTAAAACATTAATTTATACAAAGAATCTCGCACTGAATTTCATATTAACAAAATTTTATTTTTACCTTTACACATACATACGTATTTACCTTTCACTTTTTATGTCTGTCTCTCTCGCTCTTAGGCGGGCTAACCATGCCCGAGTGGAAGGGACGCGTGCCTCTCACTCGCTCTCATTGTGAGCGCATAACGTGAGCGGAGCGTAACGCAGTTTCTTGAAGTGTCACCCGGCAAACCAATTTATAAGACGTTGTCACGTCAAAAACTTCATATTTGTAACAAGGTTCAATAACGCTCTGTTGCGTTCCTAAAGATGTTAACCACAGACTTAAAAGCAAGGAGCTGTAAACTACCCATTACTGCCCCCATTAGTTGTGAGAAAAACCGTATCGAGCAAAGTGGCCTAAGTAAACAACCACTAGCAACAGTAGAAAGCCAACGGTTCGGGACTTAGGATCTTGAGCCTAAGTGTTCTATGACGGTTCAGCCTTAAAATGGAGTCTTATGATATCGTTCCTTTGTTTGCACGGACTTTCGATATATGTATGAAAACCAGGAGCCGTTTGAAGCAAATCCGAATAACAATTTTTTGTTTCTTTTAAATTCTTGCACAATTATATACTATGCGCTAAGTAGATATTTTTTGTCACTTTTAAGGAACAAAAGACAATCGCAAACTGCATTCTCATAAAGTCACAAACGTTGATGAGCCTTTTTTAAATTTTGCGATAAAGGCCATTTTCAACATTTTTATTAAATTTTTATACTTTATCTTGCTTTAATTAAACATTAGTCAAATTTTAAGCGTTCGAAATTTCCTTTAGACCATCAAACTTTGAGTATTGGTCTATTTTGCAATTCATCGTATAAAGGACACTCCTTCCCTGTCGTCAACACTATCAACTAAAGCAATTAAGGCTGTCACAATTACTAAAATCCGCCCGTACAAGCCCAAACAAGCCCCAACCGTCTCAAATGAATTGTGAAGTTAGAATTTGATGCGTGTAACTGGCGTGTGGTCAACATGAATGTCAGTGGTGGTCAAACGTTAACGAAGAAAGTTTTGGTTAAAAAGGTAGAACGGACAAAAAACTTTGAGAAACTTATAAAAGAGTTTGCATACCTCTTAACTATACCAGCTTGAAAATGTTACAATTGATGTCGATAATGACATAGTTGATCTCTTTAGCTTGACCGGTGGTAGAATCGCTACTATTTGAAAGTGGTTGACAGTGCTTACATACACATATAAAAACATACTTTTATTAACTTTGCTTGCAAAGTATTTAGTGGATGGAGTTATATTTTTACTTGAGGCTATTAATTGTATGTTATGATATATATCAGTATATGGCCAGGTCAAGAGTACCTTAAACCGGTGAGTATGTATGAAGAAATTAATGAAAGAATATAAAGCGAAAGAGATGAATGTATGTATGTATGTATGTATGTATGTATGTATGTATGTATGTATGTATGTGTGTATGTGTATGTGTGTGTGTGTGTGTGTGTGTGTGTGTGTGTATGTGTGTTAGTATCCACAAATGAACTATAGATACGACATGGGCGGATCGGGCTATAATTTACTACACATGGACGTGTAGTAACATTTGTAAAAGCACTTTTTTCTAATAATTTATATTCATACCAATCTAAAATTGCCAACGCAACTTCACATCAAAATCAGTTTCAAATTACACAACAAATTGGGGATGTACCGCATAAGGCACTTCATCACCGGTTTGCCGAATCGATAAATCGGTTAAATAAGTTGCGTCCCATTCGATTCCAGCCGACGAGTAATGTCTGACATTAATCTCGCGTTTCCAAATCGCGGCTCCTGAGGTTTGTAAAGGTTCGTGTGCTACTTTTTTATAGTGTTTTGTCTGCTTCATGCAAGTAAAATTATGTTTCGAGTAATATCATGAAGTGGTTTTTAAATGAAAGGTGGTTTGTCTTGTACATAGTGTTGTTTGGTCAGGACATTTTTATTAGTCAATACCAGTCAGCAGACTAGTATAGTCTGCTTGAAGGTAAGTGGACTGCTAAACCAGCCGTGATTTACTTTAATTTAAGAACACAATGTTATTCTAATGGCACTAATGCAGGTGGTAGGTTTAGGGATTGGCTAAGTAATACTAGACTGCTAGATGCATTGACCACACAGTACTTTTTGTTTTAAAAATTGTAGATAATTTAAAATAACGTAAAAAAGTTACAGTTGAAACACCAACCACAAGTAGGTGCGTTGCTACAACGAGGAATGTAAGTCAGAATGTAAAACAACAACATGTATTAAATGTATATGGTTTCAAAACCGAGTTTTTCGAAACAGCGATACCTTGCAGCGAACAACACTAAATTACATGTCTACAGACAAGGTTACGGGGACTCTTTCAATGTTCACTATGCCTATACGTGTCGTATCTACCCCTTCTAATCCAATTTAGTGTTCGCTATCGCTTAATGCCATCTGCCCATACTCTGATTAGCGACCTTGCGGTTTGGGCCCGGTTCTGGCTCATTTTCACCTTGGATTATTTGTCTAGTCAGATCTATGAATGGTCTCAAACCACTATTTTGATTATTTAAAGATAACAGCTAAAAGGTTTCGTGGGAAGTTCAGAATTATTAAAGCCATTTCACATTTCGGCGACCACTGTACAAAATTCCAAGCCCTCTCTTTTAACGAATTAGCCAATTTCGATGGTTTTCTATGCTTAACCGATTCAATGCCGGACCCCGCACATGTAAGTGGCGACAATTAATTTTCTATTGTGTCTGGTTTTGAGGCAGTGAAATGCGCTTCACTTATGTATTATCGTTTTATTAAAAGTACACAACATACAACAACAAAAAAATATATAAAAAACTATATTTGTAACATTGTTATTTAAAAAAATGCAGAATTATGATATTCTCGACGATAGAACAAAATATCCAAAGTCACCTCTCTAAACAGTATCTATTTAAAAGATCATCATTTTCATTTACAGTGAAAGCAGTTCGATAAAATTAGTTTTTTTTTTTCTTGATATTAAATAAATTGGATTTTTTAAATTTCCTGTTTTGTGTCAAGTGGATCACGCACTGTTTGCAATCCCTTTGTTTGTATGCAGATCGATAGTAAGCGCTATTTTGTAGTTGTCAGCGATTAAATACAACCAACGGCTTTACGTGCCTTCCGAAGCACGGAGGAGCTAAAGTTGATATATTTTTGTTCACCCATCCGATGACCGGCCCTTTCGAAAGTTGCTTAACGACAGCAATCGCAGTCCGGGCGCGTTAACCACTGCGCCATCGAGCTCGCCAAACCAGTAGCCGAAGCTCTAGGGCCAAAGAATTGATTATAAGCATTGATTTAGATAGTGTACATTGAAATCAATGCTTGATTTCGATAGTATACCCGATGCGTTGATACTAATTGTGATTAATTGATTCGCCACATTTTGTTGAACAAACTATACGAGTATTAATAAATTATACCATCAACCGCACTGCGAACTGACACATGCATTATCGAGTAATTGAGTAATCTGTGTTTGTTTAAAATAAAGGGACTGTTTGGTCTAGGAGTTGGTTTTTGACATAGAGGTACCGGGTTTCATTCCCAGATTTGGGTGGTAGTAGGGGTTGTTTAAGCTAACACCTTTTGCGTCTCCTTGGCATCGTTATTGTGCGACAGTTACGAGATAACTTAGTATATTCCTCAGTAGTTGAGGATTCCGGGTGAAGTGCACTTTTACCTTCGTTCTATCGTCATTTACCTTCCGGTGAGATGAAGGAAAACCGTTTCCCCTTTGTTAAATAAATATAAAAGGTAAACAAAGCACTTTACGATCAGCACCACATCACTGTGTTCGAAGGGATTTAATAACACATAAAACACAATTTACTAATACCATTTTTACTTTTACCTTATACATGTTTAGGGTTTGCACCACAAAAGGAAAAACGGAACCCTTATAGGATCACTTTGTTGTCCGTCTGTCCGTCCGTCTGTCAAGACCCTTTTTCTCGGAACGCGTGTAGGTATTAAATTGAAATTAACATCTAATACTTATTTATGTCTGCGGTCCCTTGAAGCTGCAAAAAAAAAAAAGCTTCTAAATCAACGCAATTCAGAGATACAGCCATTTGAGCCATTTGAGCACTTGAGATCTAAAATTTCGCAAGGGGAATCAAAACCTATAGGGTACTTTCCGTAGACCTGAAATCATGAAATTTGACAAGAAAGAAGGTCTTACAGCACCAGTTATTGGATAAATCCTTTAAAATCGTTAATTTGTTGATCCAACACAAAAAAATTGCGATTACAAACTTATTTGCAGTTTGTTAACTAAACGCGACCTATGTCGTATGAAGACACTCGGTCACCGTGATGAACGAACTATTTGCTTACAAGTTTGTACGGACCCTCGATGCGCGAGTCCTACTTTTACTTGACCGGTTTGTTGATTCGCGGCTAGAAACTTATGGTTCCTCCAGCGTACAATCCCCGGAAGTTTTGTAGGAGCTAGCACCATGCAAGCGAGTCCCCGTACCTACCTTACTTGATTCTTCGAAACCTTAACAATGTTATCAGCTTCTAATACCCACCCTTCAACGCGTTGTCTTACGAAAGCGAAGTACTTTTTTTAATGCTTTACCCAAAGAAAAACTAACAACTTAAAAAAAACAATTGAGTAAAAAAAAGTCAACGCGTAGATACAGAAAATAATAAAATAGAATAGAAAAAGTTTATTACATGACACTTTTCAACTTTCGCATTTCATTTTTATCAAAGGTTCATAACGGCGATTAACGCAAACGTCGAAACGTCGGGAGTTAAAGTATGTCTATGGGCGTAATGGAAACCTATATTAAGTAGTTTGCGTGGATCCCCGTTATAAACCTTTGATTACCAGACGAAAGAATTGAAAAATACCGGCGGGCATCGCGTGGACGTCGCTATTTTTCCGGGGGTACGTTCCAATTCTGCCGTGGTACTACACGGAAAACGTAAAATTGAATTAGTCGAGTTACCCGACGTGGGAGGAGCTCAGAGCGCCAACACCTGCACTGACGAACTGGAAAAAAATCGTTTGGACGTTTTAATTAATTACCGTGTATACACAATTGTGCTATACTTCTGATCAGGAGGTTTATTTATGCTCGTTATTCGAAACACATTACACACACATAAGCTAACAAAGTGCACAGACCGGTGTTGGGCAGCAGCGACACTGGTGCGATTAGCTGCGCACTGCGATGGCCAACCCGCATGCCCAGCGTGGCAATCATGGGCAAACCCTCCAAATGACGTAGCCGCGGATAGTGCTCAGTGGCGTGCACTTGGAGAGGCCTATGTCCAGCAGTGGACTAGTATAGGCTGATGATAATTCGAAACAAGCTCTAAATTCTAAGTATCCCTATGGCAATGTTAGGTGACGATTCTGCGACAACTGTCACTTAAAATTACTCATGGGTCAACTAAAACTGCCGGCGGGGGGGTCATTAGAAACGATCGAAGATGGGTTTGTACGTTTTGTGAGATTGAGTTCTAAGTGGTGTTAGGGTTACAACATCTCTTCTGATACCTAGTTAAGGCTCTGTAATTAACAATTTTTTACAGCATTCTGCTTAACGTCGCATTAGCTTTGATATTGTCAGGTTTGCTCTCCGTTTTACGAACCGATGGCATAGTGACATTCACAAGAGCTACTTGTAGCCTAAACTGAATAAATGATTTTGAATTTTGAATTTTGAATTTTGAATTTTGTTTTGCGGCTCGTTTTAAATACTTGTTTTTAAGTCGTTCTTTCTTTATTTGTTTTCATTTCATACCTCCTAAAAGAGTGTATTCTTGTTCTTCTTCTTAAAATTCACCAATCATCAACCTACACTGTCACCTAAAATTGCTTATTGCTCACCTTTAAATTTAAGGGCCGTCGCGTCGGCAACTAATGACATATAGTCCCTTTGAACGGCATTCGACTTAATATCGCACAAGCTTATCGTTAGCCTATAGTTACTCTATAGTAGGTTATTTTTTTCATGTTCTGTTTTTCCTATAGTTAGGTGTGTATTTTTTTTCTTTTTATAATTGACAAAACGCACGTTATTATTGTGATGCAGTAATTTAATTTATGCCATTTGAAATATTCCACGATGCAAAAATCACATAAATTCATGTTATATACCTATATAGTTTTACGTAAATTTTGTTGCGAAAAAATTACCTACAATTTGAAAAACAATTGGTGAAAAAATGTCTACGAGCAAGATTCGAACCCGCAACTTATAACAAGCAGGGTCAGGTGCACTATCAATAGTTGATTGACTATCGGGGCTCTGTTGGTAGCCGAATCCCGCTCGTGGACATTTTTTCAACACTTCAACACTTGTTTTTCAAATCACCTAAATTCAGTTAAACAAACGTGTTTTTTTAAATATTGTCTAATAACTATCTTGATTCTATGTTCTGTTTTTATCAATGCATAGGAAGTTTCAATAATTTTAAGTAACTAGTTGACTCGGCGGACTTCGTACGGCTTTGACAGTTTCTATGGAATATCGGGATAAAAACTATGTGTTAGTCCAGGTTATAAACTATCTGTATGCCGTATTTCATCCAAATCCATCCATCCGTTGCAGCGTGAAGAAACTTTCGCATTTATAATATTATAGTGTGATTGCTTTGAAAATAAACATTACTTTGAAGTTCTAAATAAAGGCTCTGAAACATTGTACCTAGAGTTAAAAATATTCGCTGACTAGTTTCTAATAAGTTCAACATACTTGCTGACTAGTATTTCAACTTATTTATTTAAGAGTTTGTGATACTTGCTGATGAATATCTAATAAGTTCGATTTAGTTTCGAACCCTATGGTTTTTAATGGTAATATATTGGTACGTATTATTCTTGTTATTTCCATTAATAATCATTAATATTGTTTGTTCCTTTGAATGTCATTAATTTTTCATTTGGATAAAATCCTGTATAATTATCAAAATTAATAAATAATAAATAAATCATATAACTCGGTAATACTCGTACATGTGCTGGAAAAAAATTCCTGAGCGATATTGAACACAATCTTCAGATGATGGACGTGCGTGTTTGCCAGCTCTGTCTGTAAGCTTGAATCCGGTGTAAGCGTAAGCACATCACATCATCAGCTCATTTTTATGTTCCCACTGCTGAGGCACGAGCCTTCCCTTTGGATGGATAGGACCACGCGGGCTCGAGAGGATAATTTTTTTGTCACCCATCCGATGACCGACCGTTGAGAAAGTTACTTAACAGCAGCAATCGCAGACCAGGCGCGTCAACCACTGCCCGATCGATTTCCTCGAATTCATTAGTTAAGAAAAGGTCACAGCAAAGATCATAAAATACAGACAGATCTGGCAAACACGCACTTTGCCAAATAACATAAAATTATAAAATTTATGTACTCGTATGTATGACAAGGAAGTCCACTGAAACACTCGTTGAGCAAAGAGCTTCATGAAATATGTACAACTCAGGTTGTAAAGTGGGATTTGCTGCCGAGTTAATTTGGCCGCGGTCGAGTGGAATGCGATTCACTTCGCACTTTACACGAGTAACACTTTAGTCTGAGAAGTGTAATGGATATTTTATAAAAAAAAAAATATAAAATGGCAGTGCATCTGACCCGGCATGTAATTCATGGCATGGAATTTTTTCAACACTTTGTCATTTTTCAAATTATAAAATATCATTTGTAAAATAAAAATAAACACTCATTATCAACTGGCTATAAACGTCCCACAGATGGACTTTCTCACATCAGACCAGGCCTATTACGTTGGCTGTTGGCCTATTTCGGGTAGGTAACGCTGCGTATTCGAACTCATCCATAAAAAAAAACTAAAATTAAACACAAAGAAAAAATAAATGTGAATATGCTAATATAGCATAATATATGGTGCGGGTTCAAATCGTGGATTTTTTTTAACACTTTCACAATATTCTAATAAAGTCTAAACAGGCAAACAAGACATTTTAATGTCTCGTTATGACAGTAAAAAGAGCTATTGCCTTGATTGCAAAAGGGTTAAATCTAATCTGTGACATGTTGTCTTATTAGAAATTTCTCTTTAGTTTCGTTATAATATTGTAGCAATGTGAATCTAACCTGGCAATTTAAAATAAACATCAAATATATGTTTCAGTATACCGTTGGAGCACATGGGAATAAGCCTTACTAGCGCGTATACAAAGTGACATACAAAAACAGATAAGGTCTGTTCCACATAGTTACGCGGAGATCAAGCTTCGCTCGGTAAATAGCGAGTTAATCCCCCCTAAGACGTGAATGTCTGCATGTGGTTAAATGTAAATCGATGTCCGATACGATCCCTTTAATCAATCCCAAGCTAAATGTTATTATTTACGTATTAACGTTCGTGTTATATTGAATACCTAAATAATGTTTTGTTTGTTTTGCGAGGAATTGGAGGATACCTCCCGCCTCTCGGTAATCATCGCATTTCCGATTACAATCGACTATTTATACGATAAAATAAATAAGATTTATTATGTATATAATAATTTGAATTTAAAACAACAAACTTTATTGTAGTTTTCTTTTAATTTTCGTATGAACTATATAGTGTTGTAAAACTATAGCTCGTTAATCAATCACGTTTGACAACAACAGTATTAACTTAATATGTATATTTCAGTTCTTATAAATTTATGTAGTATATGTTTCATTTACGTTCTTTGTCGCACCGCTTATCAATTTTTCTCTCTAGCCCTTAAGTCGACTGGTAGAGAATGCCATTTGGCATTAAGTCCGCCTTTTGTACTTTATTTTATTGTATTGTGCAATAAAGATTAAATAAAATAAATATTAACCCATATTTTAAAATAAATTAATAATAAGTAAAAGGAGTAGTAGCAACTCTATACAGAGTGTTTGGTAATATGTGTATGATCACGAAACGTAGCCATGCAACCAAGTATAAAGAACACCATGGTAACATGCAAAATCATATTTACGTAGATGTATTTTTCCATATAAAAAGTCAAATTTATTTTATTAATTTTTTTTATCGCCGACATGTTTTGACTTCTGTTTTTGTTTCACCACGAGGTTGACGACCGAGAACAATGTATCAGCTGGACCTAGGGTTGACACTTTACAATTTTACTTAGCAACAACCTTAATAGCTTAGCCATATGGTGCTTTTAAGGTAAGTTTATAAGCTTTCGGGGGTTTAAGCTAGGTAACCTATCTGCCATGTCCGGGATTATACAGGTATTACCAAACACCATGTATACTGTTTAACTGGTATAATCCCGATGACAGCTAAAACAAAAAGTTTCCCGAGAGTCATTAAGAAAATAGATGCACTGCACCTACATACGAGTAATTACATCTAAAACTCCAATAGTCTTGACTGCTGGAGTAGGTAAGCGAATAGATATAGAAAATCCTGATCAGTATTCCTATAACCATTAATGTACACACGCCTGCACATCAGACTATCATAAACTGTAAAATTTCCTAAATAGACTTTGAACTTTATGCTTATGGCGTACGGTTGAACATTTATCGAAGACATTTGACAGTTTTGGATAGGTTGATGTGCCGGCGGCGTCTGTACCTACTACAATTTGCAACGTGAAACGCTTCGGAGCAACTTTCAAAGATCCCTTACACAATGCAATAGTGTCATAAAACACGTTCAAGTAACGACCTCCCAAGAGAGAAGAGCATTAAAAAACTCATCCAAAACAATTTCTAAGCAATTTTCCCTGACAAATGGTACTGCTCATTTTAAACTTTAGGTTTATAGATGTACGGCGCACATTCATTTGTACGTAGATTAACATAGTTAATGGAGATTATATAAATGGTAATGTCAAACTATTTTTTATTACATAGATTAAGTAATTAGGATAAAGTTGAAATTTACTTTGAACTGATCATCAATGCAATAATTGTATTTCTAAAAGTATTTTAAAAGAAATAAGATAATATTTATTAGAAACAGTTTTTTTATACGATTCATTGTTTATTATAACCATCATTAAGGGTAATTTGCGTTCCGCATTATTCGTTATACTACTTTATACCGCATTAAATCTCTTCTGTGCCGCAGTTCCCAACACTAGGCAATTTAAAGATTTGATGGTTTTAACAACTCTATGTATTACTTTCTCACGAACTTAAGACATTTATACTTTATCTATTCTAGCTCAAAGCAAATACTAACACTACTTAATCCAACACATGTTCGTGAGAAAATAAGTAACGTCTGACGGCGGCCCTGGGATCTTGGTCTATTCTAATCAGTGCTCATTTCATAACACCACGCAGCCATGGCGTCCTTCAAAGCGTAATTGTGTTACATTATATTTATAGATCTTCCCACTTTGTTTTCATATTTTGATTGTGAACGTTAACCTCTGCCCTTTCCCATGAATTGATTACACTGTTAATAACTGTTATTAGCCTAAGATTTTGTAATTTGTTTTCCAATAAAACTGATCTACATAGTAGCAGTTGTTATCTTCCCCAATATCTTAAAGTGGTATTATTTGATTCTTTATGTATTATATTTACGTAGGGGGTAATCTCAGGCTTTCACTGGTAGATGAAGCAGAGGTTTGAACAAATGGTGGCTTGGATACGGTGCGGCGTAAAATATCGTTTAGATGGTGCGATGGATTGACGGCATAAGAATAGTCGTGGGTAACTGCTAGCTAAGCACAGCGTAGGGTACCTGAGTGATTTTTGTTTACTATACGTATTCATTCCATGACCTTTCCGAAAACGAAACGAAATTTGCATGGCATTGAAGCAGCGCCTCCTGACGACATACGAAAAGAGTTAAACTTTTGCCATACAAATTCTCGTTTTCATCGTTGATCGAATGCCGATTGAAACTAGCACTAGGTACCCAGGACTGGCTTATGTTAAGTGTGTAAAGGGAGGGCTATACCATATAATAAGGAGACAGCAAAAAGTAAGCTTTATACAAACGCGCTCGAGTAACGCACATAAACGTGTAGGTAGATTACATCTACATACTACATACATACATTATATATACATATACATACATATGCGAATACATTCACCCCTCATACACAATATACCCCACAGGCACATACCATACTTAACACACTACACAACACATCCTTACACACACTAACACACACGTCAGTATAAAATTAGACTAATAAGTATAATTAAAAAATTAGTAATAAGAATTTAGTTAAAATAAAAACATGTATGTTAACTTTTTATTACTATAAATTACACTTAGTTATGAAGAGCGTTGCCTCCTGAAACAGGCGATTATAATAAGCCTAAAAGGAGGCTTCGTTAACTAGATAATAATTTCTAAGTCTTGTTCTTGCGTTTCAAATTATACCCAAAATGTCATGCTGTGTACACTCCTTTTGGATTACCGTCTAGCTAGTAAGGTTAACCAAATATGTTACTGTACTCATGCATTGATTGTAATCTGTTTGTGTACCTATAGAAATAAATAAATAAATAAAGAAATAAAGAATTTTGAATTTTGAATTTTGAATCTCACGGACACGGCATCTCGCGACAGCTGCTCCCGGGCTATTCTGTGTGCGTACTCTAGCGCGGTATGAATGAAATTTACCTCCTGCAGCCTTTTGTTTGTGCCTACACCCAGGGCTGGTTACCTAGTGTCTGCTGCTGCTGATGAATCTATAGAACTATACTGAGTCGTATACATAAACCTTACACTAAAAAAGCTTTGCAAACGATGGAAAATACACGCTATCTTATATCACAGACAAATACAATGCCGCGAGGGACGCGATAAAGACTTGTGCCAGTCTCTACACACGCGAAGCCGTGGGCATAAGCTAGCTTTGTATTATTTAATTCTACAACGGAGAAGTGCTTTTACCTGGTGGTGTGACGATAAGACCGAAGATGAAAGCGCACTTCACCCCGTATCCTCATCTACTGAGGGACTGACTATCTTATCGATAAGGGTCTCATTACACGGGCTGCCATTTCACGGAGCTGCTGACCTGGAGCAGTCGCAACTGCTTAAGTGGTTTTATGTATGTTTGTAAATAGAAGACTGTAGATCACTATGCAGTCGCAGCATAACACAGTCGCATCCTGGCTGCTTAAGCTGCCCGTGTATGACAACCATAACTGTCGTTCGTAATAAAACTCCTTATCATACACCTACTTATATTGAAGGGCAAATCGACTAAATTTGTATTTATTTGCCTTATCCATCATCATCAATATAGACTTACGTGAACAAAATTGCCTTCGATTCCTTGAATTTCCCAATTTGTGCACAATTATTGTGAGTGCGATCGCTGAGGGAGCAAGTTACTCGTCAATATTAAAACTTGTAGCAATTCCACACAATCCTAAAGTGTTCGCAAGAAATGAAACAACTTTTACGGATCATTTCAATGTGTAGTGTTCGCGTAAACTTTAAAAAACAATATGTGTTCGCAAGAGTTTGTATTTTTTCTTTTTATTTTACCTACTAAGGTTGTTGCCAGGCATACCGTCCGCTTGATGGTAAACAGATACCGTAGCTTTTGAACGTTTGCAGCTCCAATTGAGTGTAATATATCATTAGAGAAAAGCTTAAAAATATAAAACACGTGAGATATATGTGAATTATAGTGTTATAAAATGTTTTTGTTTTGTTTATATAATTTAAACGCAAATTTTGTTGCGAAACAAATTACAAAAACACAAATGTTGAAAAGATTTCCAGGAGCAGGAGTGTTTTTGTAATTTGTTTCGCAACAAAATTTGCGTTAAAATAATAAACAAAACAAAAACATTTTATAAATAGCTTGCCTACTTCTTATCTGATCTTTAGTATTTGTAAAAATTTTATGATCGGGTGTTTTTGACATTGAATTGGCGCCTTTGGCTTTCAAAGTAAAAAATAAATAGTGTTGAATAGTTTCGGCGGGCTGGTTAGGACCACGATAGCACAATTGGAAGAGCACCTGACCCGGTATGTCAGAAGGGTGCAGGTTCAAATCCTGCTCGTGGATTTTTTTTCAACATTTCTGTTTTTGTAATTTATAGTATTATATTTTTAATACCTCGATTAAAAAACGAAAACGATAAAAAACTAAGGCGCTCAGCCCGATACCAGAAGGTCCTGGTTCAATTCCCAGGTTGGGTCCAAAAAATCTGAAACACACTTAGTTTCAGATTTTTTGATGCATAGCCTGGGTGTGTGACCACCAACCTGCATTTGCATTATCCATTAATTGTAGCGATGACTTGATTTCAATCATGGTAGCTTTTGCACAGCAATGGGACTAGTTACCTACTTTATTATACATTTTTTTCATAATTAATCGTCCGCGATGTTTCTGGATGTTGGAACCTCTACTGAAAGTATCTGACGTTGTGTCCATGGAAAGGTTTTTTTGGACCTTATCACAATTATTTTAAGTGCTATTATGCCATTAAGCATTGAATTAATAAGGTCCAGTAATATACTGTTGTTGATTTATTTGTTTTATTTGGACAATGTGTAAGGCTTTAGTGCCGAGTGGTAGCGCTTCTTTATTTTTTTAAAATTCATTGTTTTGCACTTGACTCTGTCCAATGAAAGCTTAAGAATTACCTGTAGGTAATAAATTGCATCTTAATATTATAAATAAAATACTGCACTAGAATTCCATAGGCTACCATTAGTGTAGTAAGGGGGTGTGATGTTTGTTTATTATAAACTAGCGGCCCGTCCCGGCTTCGCACGGGTATACATATTTTTTATATATAGCCTATGTTACTCAGCGCTAATGTAGCATTCTAATGGTAAAAGATTTTTTTAAATCGGTAAAGTAGTTTTTGACTTTATTCGTTGCAAACATACAAAAATACAAAATGTTTCCCATTAATGTGAGCCAGAAGCTGCCCTTTCCAAGGCATTTGAATGTTTGTGGTCTCAACGGATAGAATGTTGGCAATTGTGGCGTGACCTCAAGATTGGGGCCATGAAACAGCAATTTAATATAAAATTTAAATGCTATTGTAAAATATGTTTTAAATAAATTATTTCTTTCACTTTTTATTGCTTTCGAATCTTAATCATAAGTTAGGAAATATAATTGAACAATATATTACTTAAATTATTATTCTAAAAGAAATACTCGTATAGAAATAGTAGTAAAAATTAATAAAATTTAAGCGCAATAATGGTTAAAATTGCATTGCTTACAGGTAGGACAAACCTATTTAATCTACCGGTGACCACAGACCCTGCAAATGGCTCAAAACGTCATGGTAAAATAATTTATAAGATAAATGCAGGTATCTTTCTAATATTACAAAGAGGAAAGCTTTGTATTTTTGTTTGTACCGAATAAAACTACTGGACCGATTTAAAAAATTCTTTCACCATTAGAATGCTACATTAGCGCTGAGTAACATAGGTTATATTTAAAAAAATATCCACCCTTGCGAAGTCGGAACGGGCCGCTAATAATATATAAATAGGTACCTAATCATAGATTATGTTAGAAAGTTCTTTTTATAAATTTATTTATTTGCTTGATGGATTTACTGTCCAATATCAAATATACTTTACTTTTATTCAACATAAAAACCAATAAACCAAACTTGGTAGCTATTAGCAGTCGCCCGAATTTCGAAACGTCGCGTCGGTCGTGGCTACGACTCCAAACTAAGTCATATTTTTCAATTGCTGCTCTAAAAAATTTACAAAACCACAAAATTCACAAAATTCCAAACGACAATTTTAAATAAATTCGCAGGCTTTTCTTTACTCTTTGACACTAACCGGTTTCTCCGATTTCAACAGTCTAGTGTTATAGCAGTAATGAGTTTCGTGGCCCTCACTTTGCTGGCGCGGATAAATACAATATTCCTGCGCTTGTTGAGTTTTAGTGCTTCTCTGCAGCTTTTGTAAACGTTATTCTACGACTTTTTGCGAAACCGGTTGTGTACATCGCCTTGTTTTTAACTGACTTCAAAAAAGAAGAGGTTCTCAATTCGCCTGCATGTATTTTTTATTTATTTCATCAAAACCTTAAGAAGCCGCTTGTGGTATTGAGTTAAGCACTTCATACAAATTATGAAACTATCGTTAAGCTTTTGTTTTCTCTAAATAGATTTACTACAATGACTATTGTTATTTGGCTTTCGTTTACATTTTGGAGTAATATATCTCTGAAGTTTGAACATACATGGAACGGCTAAATGTTCGTGGCGGGATGTCCTTGGAAACAACACTAGTTAAAAAAAATTTGGCACTTATAAAATAAAGCTAGCTTAAACCGCCTTATCGGTATAGTAATCGTCTTACTGACTTATAAATTAACACATGAGTGCACAAAATAAATCGAATTCGAATTTGTCTCTCATCTTTGAAGGTCACCACGCCACATAAGTCTATTTACAGAACACTTCGCTTCGACACAATCCAAATTATACTCCCAATCCCGGAGCGCGACGCCGTGTAATTTAAAATCGAACAAAGCCTTCGTCGTTATTCATTTTAAAGAGGCACGATGGGTAAAAGATCCGCCTCGATCCCCCTTTGTGGGGGAAGCGTGACCTACAAACTTGGGTTGCATTTTTTCTGCATTCCGCGAGACTGCCTACTGGTTTTTATTGCGCTCATTAGTAGAGGTAGACCTTTATATTCTTTGTCTGTTTCATTTTTAATATGAATTGCGAATAAGTTGCTGGCGTATCTATGATTAATTTTCTTTTTGTTACAATCGGCACGCGTATAGTCATTTACTTGAGATGTGGTAGAATAAGCCTATATACTGTCACTCGGCTGGAAAAAGGCTCCTATCATTGAATTGCTTGTTCGAAATAAGGCCGCCTATTTTGTACTATATCTTTTCTTCAATTTGTCTGTATCTGTACTTTTTGTGAGCAAATAAAGTTTATTATTATTATTATTATTATTGAAACTATGACATTACTGTCATTGGTGGGTATTGGTGTACTCAATGCTTGCTAAATGTACACATGCCCGGGTTATGCATTGAAAAATCCAGAACACGCTTAATTTTTGTAAAACGTACAATATTTTAAATAATTTTATAATGTTTTGAATAAATTTTCATTTCATTTCATTGCATTTTAACCCACTTGCCCGACCTGAGAATTGAACCCAGGACCTCAGGATATTAGCCAGCGCTTTGCCACTTGGCAACCGGACATTGACTGAAAGGTCACTTAGAAGGTACATTATTTAACTTTATCAAACTACAAATTACGTTCCTCGCCGCCCCCAAACAAGTCCGGTGAAGCGGAAAATGCCGTATAAGGCAATCAGCAATATCTCTCAAAAACAAAGAAATGCCTTGCAGCGTAAATCACAAACTACTAGAAACATTCAACGAGTTCCCTGGGGCCTCGGTAGCTCAGCGGTCAGAGCATTGGACCGGTTATCCAAAGATCGTGGGTTCGACACCCACTTGAGCTTCTTGAGGCTAGTTGATTTTTTCTAGTAAATTTTGTCTAGTAACAATGTATTTCAAAATATCCACACTGATACCAAAATCTACTATAAGGTAGATATAAATACACTTATAAATTTTACAGATGTACGTAGTAGCATTTATGTAAATATATATAAATTACGATTACGATGACAAATATATAGATAATTTACGAAGGTACCTTACCACTTAACACCATATTAATTAAACAATGATATAAACAACGAGATAAGGGGTTTTAGGTAGTACCAATCATTTGAACGCACATTAATTGCAATTAAAGCGTCTGTTAGATAAAAGCTCTTTGTTACAGTATCAAAAGACGACCTTTACATATCACTCTAACATGAGTTCAATACCATTCCATTTGCATGCATACTGTATTACATTTAGACACACTTGAAAGTCGTCAGTATTTCAAAATGCTTTTCATTTCAAAATTTGTGCATGTCGTGACAATCTTAAAGTATGACAGCGTTTTAAAATGTTACCAATGTGTACCTATCTAATGTAAATGTTTGTTATGTTGGTTGTCCTTAAATAAATAAATAAATGCTAAACCATGTATGTGTGATTGTACCAAATAAAGGATTTTCTATTTCTATTTCTAGGTTATACAAGTATGTAAGGATCGTAGCAAGTGGAAAGAAGTGGTCTCTGCCTACCCCTACGGGAAAGAGGCGTGATTATATGTATGTATGTATGTATGTATTTTTAGGTTGCCGTTACACGTAATAAACAATTTAAATTTTAATTAGGTGAGTTCGGTTTTACGCAAAATGAGCTCACAATATAATTTGATCTTAACAAAATGGTGAACAGTTGACAGTCCCATGTTACAGATTAATTTTAAGACAATAGAAACTTCTGCCTTCCTGTGTTTGTAAATCCTGCAAGAGGTTCGAAACGTCAGTAATTACGAAAAACATTTCGTAATTGTATTTATTTCAGGTGTCAAAGCTATAATCAGTAACACTTAACTTTGATGAAACAATGCTGGCTAATAGCGTCACTAGACAATTTGTCGCTCTAAATGCAATAGGTACGTGACCAGTTTTGAGTTCCACCTGTTCCAGTCCCTTTTACAGTTTTACATTTTTACTAGTAATTTACTTGCATACCAGTTAAGATAAATTAGAATATCATTAATTATCGTGACAAATTTTCATCATGTTCAGTTATACCTCCTCCTCCGTAGCCGAGTGGCTTGCACGCCGGACTTTGGGCGGCGCTAACTCTGAGGTCCCGGGTTCGATTCCCGGTCGGGTCAATTTTGAAAAAACTAACTTTTCGATATTGTGTCGGGTCTCGGTGGTTGTGGTACCGTCGTTGTGTCTGATTTCCATAAAACGAGTGCTTTAGCTACTTACCTTGGGATCAGAACAATGTGTGTGATGTTGTCTCATATTTATTTATTATTATTTATTTATTATTTATACCTACCCAGTTAAAGAGTTTCTCTATGCATAGGCACATACTTTTTCTTGTTCTTTTTTTGTCAGATTTACAACATCAATCACTTTAAGAAGATAAGAGTGCCATAATTTACCCTAAATAAAAGTGGAATATTTTTTTAAGTTTCAAATATCATAAATGTACTAGCAATAGTCGTAGCACCTAATTTTAATTGATTTGCATGCGTTTGCAAACGCTGCATTATATGTTATTTGTGTGTAATGAAATAGTTTATTTTCACAGTCACTTCAACTGGCCGACTTTTATTTACTTACCATATGATCCCAATTTAACATTGTAAGTGTAGGAGTTACGCCCTACAATAAAGCTTTATCAAAAATCGTATGTCTCCCAGACAACCTTCCATTAACACAGCACGTTGGCCCAGAGGCGGTTCCATTGAGAAATTAATTCCGTCTTTAAATTTTCACGAGTCGTCCCGCCTGTCTCTTGTTCGTAGTAACTCGAGAAGTGATGTAAATTGGATATATCAGGTTCAATATAAATGAATTTACGTTTTTTCTTAATTACGTGTATAATGTGTCAAAACGACGAGAAAGAAAAGCAATAATAGTAGAATTCTATAGTGTAGCTACTAGTGTGTTCAGACGATTCGGAAAACTAAGCTTTATTTGTAATGTCGGCTCGTGGAATCGGTGATCGCACGCTCCACCGTGACTCGGACGTGCGAAACCCAATTATTGTGTTAGTGACGTCGTCGTTTAAGGGTACTTTCAATGAAGACTTACGTGCCATAATGAAACACAGGCTTTATGGGAATGAACGACAGCAGTCCGATACCAAACGACTAAAATGAAAGTTCCCAAAGTTTTGTAGTTGAGCATTTTTTGTTACTATTGACGAAAACAAAAGCATGTAGCCCCAACACCATACTGCCAGACCAAAAGATACTATAAGCTCTTTCTGCGTAAAACGGAACGCACCTGATTAAATTTAAATGAGGGTATACAAGCTACTAACTAATTATGAGACGACCAACACCTCAGTCTCCCTATGACCACGGACCCTGCAAAGTGTTCGAAACGTCAGGATAAATATTAATTAAAACTAATGTGTAAAATAAACGCGAGTAGATCCGTAAAAGTTGTTTCATTTCAAAAGCATGTAAGATAAAACATGGAAGTATCTTTTTTTGGATGTCCATTTTCAGAGATGATAATTTTACAAATTGTTTGCGTTGCTCACATTAACGTGTTAAATGAAGACCTAAGTGGGTCTTATATTATACACATATCGTGTTTTCAAGTACTACCAAATCTCCATCGAATACGATTATCGAATCCCTCATGAGTGGCACTTCAGACAATTTGTACAAGTAGGAATCACTGTCCCTTATTAACGCATAAACGAACCTATAAAGTCAGTCGTGAATTTAAATATAGTTTTTTTTAATACCACTAAGTTAGTAATCAAGCATAACAATATGATGGTAAGCGGAGTCACTTTAAAATCCACTGTAGCATTTTTAGATTTTATTAAAATTAATTACACAATATCATGTTGCCGAAATATCGGAAACACAAAAATAATAAACATGGTAAGAATCTCATTAATAATTACTCCAATTACATAATATATGAAAGCCAACGGCTTAGCTAAAAAAAAATTACTATTACTTTGACTTTATAACACAATGTATTATGTAAGGCCACGTCATCATTTCAGAGCCAGTCAGTCTAGCTACACCTAGGTCGCTAGGTACCGTTAATAGCAGCTACCTAAGAATCTTGAAGTGCTCTTAATGCTGCCCTTGATTCTAAAATAACCCCTTTTAACACCAGAGGTATCGCGCCCACGTGTTGCCGAAATCGCAAAAATCTTACCAAAACCTTTTTAAAAAAACATATGCTTTTAAATTCAAATCCTTACGAGTGGTAACATGCGCAATTAATTCCATATGTAAATTTTCACGCGTCGTCCGACTGTCTGTTGTTTGTCGTATCAACGTTGGCGTTTGAGTTGTTGTTTGCGATAGTTTTATGTTTGTTTGCGCGCCGTTACGTATGTACGTTTCTCGTTAAACAATGAACTCAAACATTTGTGTTGTTTTCTACGACGCAAACTACTGAACAACCTACTTCGGATTTGAGATGGTGTTCGTTCTTGATCTACTTTCAATTATTCTAAAATTCATCAGCGCCATTCATCTTTTATTTACGACTGTATACATGTGTGCATATTTATATATGCATGTATATACGTATATAATCCTCAGAGGGTTCCTAGAGGGGATGGCATCACGTAAGCGTTACTACATTCTCCGAGGCTATCGAATTTAATTTACACCAACCCTTTTTCACAAAGAAGCTTTTATTACAATTAAAGATATCAATGTCAGCATTAAATTTATTTAACGAATTCACAACTGAGCGTTAGGAAAGTAGGTCATTGAAGTGTCGTTTCTACTCATTATTTCTTACGCTTCGGGTTCTCCGTTCGTGACGGACGTCTGACGTGTCTGCGATATTATAATCTCTTTGACAATAACATGCTGATGTTACATTGTATTACGCACTATTGACTGGTTTGAAGATTAGAATTTGTGTAATGAAATAGGTCTTTTGTTTATTCTGTTAGAGAGAACGGATATATTGTGGAAACAAAACCATTGTTTCGAGTTAAATGAACAAATGCGATATTATGGACTCTATATTAATTTGATATCTTATCTATCATGTACATACAGTTGGTAGCCTATGAGTGAAATATCTGTGGTAAATAAAATCGGACAGAAAGCCAGGCTGATATGATGACACTGCGAAAGTGATGCCAAGTTAACTCATCACCAGCTCTATTTATACCTCCACTGCTGGGGCATAATCATTCTCTATGGTTAGAGAACGGACCATGACCCACCACGCGGGCCATACTCCTGCATACCACTGCTAATGAAGCCGGGTCCAACGGTTTTACGTGCCCTTAGAAGCATGGAGGAGCTCGAGATGATAAATTATACCGCTTATACCATGGCGAGTGCTCTGAAGAGCTCTTTGACCTCATCCCACCTTCCCCCTTCTTTCATAGGAGTACACGTGCTGCTCTTCGGAGTCACTGCTTGACTGTCTCAAATATCCCATCGCGCACAAAGAAATTTGGTGACTCGTTTCTTTGTCGCTCCTCCAAAAGATGGAATAGTCTACCAGCACTCGCTTTCCCTTCTTCCTATGATATGGGGTCCTTCAAAAGAGGCGTGAAGAAGCACCTTGTGGGCTGGCAGAGTGTGGTTAACTGATGCTACGTTTGATTCACTCAGCATTTTCTGCTTCTTCTGCATCTTCGCGTCTGGACTTCATTTCCACTTAACATCAGGTGGGATGGAGTAATTTGCCGAGATGTGTATATAAAAAAAATTGAGTCCTGCAAGCCAGGCATACTTAAAGCAAGCCCTTCCGTCAACCAAACCGAACACAACCGAACACCCCATCAGATCCCCCAAACCAACTATCACCAGACTTGGATTTTCTACTTGCGGTACAGGACACGGCTTTACCAGACACAGTTTTATGTGGCTTCACTGCAGACAGAGCGCGCCGACTTCACCACGGCGTGCACTCTTAATGAAGTAACATCGCCTCACACCCCGGGAGGCGGCGTTACTACCCCACGGGGTGTTTAGTCAGTAGGAGTCTGGCATAGTCTCATCTCAACCGCTTGAGTTATTAATACTAAAAAACCGAAACCTTTTTTTTTTGTTTATTATACAGGGGATAACTTGTTGTCCGGGTACCACCACCTATCACACGGGTATTATGTGGGGTGCTTCCCTCCAGATGCCGTGTCCCTGCCCAGGCCCGAGTGCCTCGATAGGGATTCGGGAAAGGGAGATTCCTACAACCACCAAACCCCCTGGAAATTGAATCGGAGACCTCTGGGCTCAATCTTTTAATAGTATAACCATTACTATATGCCTATGTCTATTTGCAATAAGAGCTTTTTGCTATCGCATGCAAACTTATAATTCAAGTATTTCTCTAACCATTAAAGGAGGCTAATAAAACTTCATATATTAAACTACAAGGATCTAGTGAATTAGTAGACATCAACAAATAGTCTCGTCATTATCATAAAATATCTAATTGCCATATTAAGATCCTTTATGTTGAAATATAATCTTAAGATACGTCGACCAATCTATGGATCCAGTCGTTGGCGAATCCAGTAAATAAATAAAATCAGGTTTTAGAAAATCACGGTTCGCTTTTCAATGGAAAATCGAATTCCAAAGAAGATTTATATCTTTTTTATGTCTTTCAATTTACCAGATTGTAAAGCAATTAGCTTGATTGCTGACCAGTTATCGCTTTTGATGTGGATTGCCGCAAATCAATGTGTATTCTTTTCCACAGATATTCTCTTTAATTTGCTTTTTGTATTGTTTTAATGCTTTGTGATGCTACACAAATACATGTTGTTTGTCAGAGTTCTATTCTTAATGCATTGTCTAACACAAATGTAGGTACAGAATTTGAAAGTGTCATTTATTACATTTTTGTTAACAAAGGACCTATTCAAACGACTTTAATGAAAATCATTAAAGATATTCATGTTACAAAGTAGTAATTTATATGTTTATCTTAGTCGGTTATTACAATGAATAATAAAAAAGAATAGAAGAGAAGAACAGGATAGACAACAACAAAATTAAATGTTATTATAAAAAAAATAATATGATAAGAAAGGTATACTTATATCAGTACTGTTCAGTCCTGTTAATCTCACTTTAAAGGTAATACGCTAAGGGAAGTAGCTAGCGACTCTCTTCAGATTAGTTAGCCCATCTCTCACCCCCTCCAATTCCTATTCCCTCCTCCAGATCCAACTCATTCCTCAAGGTCGGCAAAGCATCTGCGATTACTTTGGTTTTGCGGGTGTCCATGGGCGACGGTGATTACTTTCCATCAGGTGACCCGCTTGCTCGTTTGCCTCCTTTTAACATAAAAAGAAAAAATAGTTACTTTATAATGCCTTTCCAAATGCGCAATAGAACATTGGAAGAACAGGCTACCTACCACGAAGGCCCAATATGGTTCAACCGTTTTGCCATCTTACGACAACTGACGTACCTAACCTACAGCTACCGGGAAATCGAAAGGAGTTGTGGGTCAGAGTGAAGGAAAGTTTTCGCAAGTATCTTGCCCATCGCTTGTTATGTAAATTATCTGAAAAAATATGTTTATTTTCATGTATTCTATCCGAAATTATCATAAAAAGAAGGCTTTATCATAAAACGACAAGATCTCCTATTTTTTCTGTCACTTTCACACACTTTCAAACAATTCCTCCTTTCAACATCTCTCCCGACGTTTGTCCCTCCCACATTTCGGAATAATACATCTTATAATAGTCCCATTGCTCGTATGTGCAGAGAATTTAAAAAACTTGCTATGGATCACAACTCACTTGATATTTTCAATAGGAACACTAATGTATTCAAAACTTCCATCAAGACAATATCAATTGACCCAAATGGCTTACAACCCAAGTATAGTATTTCCAAATAGTTTTAAGTAATTTTAAAGTTATTTGGAAATATTATTTTTCTAAATCTAGTTTTATTTTCTTTTTTTTTTAAATCTATAGCTATGGAATAGATAACATCAGTGATGCGTTGCAAGCTGATCGCCTGATGCGCGAGCTTGGAACCCTTGTCCCTTAGTCGGCTCTTACAACAGCATCTGATACATTATTTTCACGTTCCAGAACAGCATGGGCCGAATTACTCAAAACAAATTTTAACTTTTTTTTTGTATCATATCAAAAAAAGAATTATACTAAATTTATGATATTTTATCTGCAAAGATGAATCTGCATAGCCATCAGTTGCAACGGTTGCAAAATGGCGCACTGTGCCGCTATTAGCACTAAAAAAAAAAAGTTAAAAAGCAGTGACAAAATTCAGCGCTTACGTATGCCTTCCCGGTAGCATAGCGGTCAGTGCAGCCGCCCGGATTGCGGAAGACCCAGGTTCATTTCCTGGCTGGGTCGGGTGGGCGTTTAAGTTTTTCACTGTATTTTATAAATATTTACTCAAAACACTTAATAAAAATTAGATGGAAGAGATTAGTCGACGTTAAGTTATTTATTTATTTAGCGCTGTTAAAAGTAAGTAAGTAATTAGCTTAGACAACGTGTAACAGAAATTTGTGGTAAAAATTAAAAGATCCCAAGTATATCCGATATAGATCTTGTATGTGTTGTTACTAAGACATAATTATTAATTTTAATTTGTCATACTTGCCACTTTGTCATGCTATTGTAAATCAAATATTGATATTAGTAAGCAAGCAGCAATGATCATAAATGTAAGTACACAGAGGTTACTGAACCACTGGGGCTGTGACTTGTCTATTTTGATATAACGTCACAAAAGAAATATAAATTTCAAAATAAATAAATAAATGAAAATTAATAATTTACGTCTTAGTAACTCTGCATACAAGATCTAGATCTTATACAGTGTGGATCTTTTTTTTATTTTTACCACACCTTTCTGTTACACGTTGTATAGTCTCAATGCTGGGCAAAAGCCTTCATCGTTGAAATCAAGTCACCACTAGAATTGACGGGGATTGGCTTAATCATCACGCTTGCCAAAACTTAGAACCCCGATTTTATATTTAGAATATTCATCTCATTTTAATATAAATCTTGTACTTAATTCAACTGCTATTGATAAAGAAATGTTAGTAAAAATGTTCTAGGCTGAAATATAAAGCACATTTCAATTTCCTGAATCTTCGCATGAAATATGAGGGTATCAGAGACATGTATTTGGGCATTTCCCTTTTAGGACATGAATATGGTTATTGATATTATATCGAGCACAATAACCTATTTCACTTTTTTTGCAGTATATTAAGATGTAATCTGAATTTTCATCTTATAAATAAATAAAAAACATAATATTGTTTTCTAAAGTTTACGCGAACACTACACATATGAAACAACTTTCACGAATCTACTCGCGTTTATTTTACGCATAACTTTTATTATTACCTAGAGGGGCCCCACCATTAGGTACATCAGATTTGATAAACCACAAATACTCGCTAGAGAACAACGATTCATCCCTAGGATGATACGCGAGGCTATTGGAATTAAAAAACATCCTAATTTTAATAGAAAAGATAGTGGAATCTACCACCCGACACCATACTGCCAGACCCAAACATACTGTAAGCTCTTTCTGCGTGAAACGGAACGCACCTGATTAAATTTAAATGGGGGTATACAAGTTAATAACTAATTATGAGACGACCAACACCTCAGTCTCGCTGTGACCACGGACCCTGCAAAGGGTTCGAAACGTCAGGATAAACATTAATAATAAAACTAATGTGTAAAATAAACGCGAGTAGATCCGTAAAAGTTGTTTCATTTCAAAAAATATCAAAACAAAAAATAGAATATGAGACTTTATTTATTTTATATACTTTATAATTTATCAGTATGAATGATTGTACGTTTTTATTGTTTTTTTATTTTATTATATTTAATAATCCACTTTGATGATGTTTTTTCAAATATTGGTTGGTTTCATGCCTGACACAATACAACAAACAAACCTACAATCGTCGGAATTTTTTGAACACTTTTCCAAACAAATAAAGTCTTATTTGGGAAGATATACATAATCAATATAGATAGATAGTTTTAAAAAAGACAAAGTGTTGAAAAAATTCCACGAGCGGGATTCGAACCCGCACCCCATGACATACCGGGTCAGGTGCACTACCAACTACGCTATCGTGGTTCAATCCAACTCGCCGAAATTAATCAACACTATCTACTCTTACTCCAAAAGAGCCCTATTCAATGTCGACAACTATGTCAGTTGGAATTATTTCAACACTTTGTCTTTTTTCAAATTCTAATTTTCTTGCAACAAAATTTGCGTAAAATTATGTAATCATAATCATAGATAGATAGATTAATAATCATTTTATTGCTTAATCTATATAGGGGTCTTTATCTTTATCTGGTTAATATCCACTTTAGTCATCGCACTTAATTGCACCTACCACTGTTATCTCTGCACCACCCTATGGTTGACTGGTAGAGAATGCCTCAGGCATTAGGTTTGGCATGTAATATAATTATGTTGCAAAAGTTTAAACAAATAAATAAATATATGTATATAGACAACAAAAAGACAACAATTAAAATGTTATTTCCATTCATGTAGCGTTCAATATTTCTACAATGTTGTTGTTTAGCTTTAGAATATTATATTCTAAGACCGCTTTTGTGATACACTGTCCTTTACTTATTCCCTTGGATGAAGCTGTCATCAGAAAATCAATTTTCGTCAAAATTGACGACGTCGTTTAACACTTTATGACTTATTCTGTACTTTGGGCTCTATATCTCTATATCTATAAGGCTCGTGTTATGCGTTCATCAAATTGGATCTAAGGATTCGGCTCGAGTTGAAAAAAATATTTTTCTTCAAAGTGTACAGTGATGGGCAACATGTTATATTTATTTAAAACAGTTTAGAAACCTTTTTCGACTTCCAATAATAGTCACAAAACACACCACGCTTAATCTCGTTTAAGAACGTAGCCTATACAAAATAATTTAATTTAATTTAATATAAATTTTTCTGATTCTTTTTAAAGAATCAATTTTTCAACAAAATAGGGATAAAATTGTTTTCTAAAACATAAAAAATAAAGCAAGAAGCCAGTCTGGAAAACCAGATTACCATTAGGTAAATATTATTGGAAAAAAAATTCTATTTACGATCCAAAAAAGTTTTATAACGCAACGATACTTTAAAATGTACTTGATCCCTAGGCATTTTTGATATGTGTATATACTGTTATAATCTGCAAACTACCAGGCAGGTTGTCTGATGGTGAGCGGTCACCACCGCCCATGGATATAATCTACATCAGAAGTATTGCTTTTGCGTTACCGACGAAAAACCTCTTCACACTAAAATATTTTTGTTTTGCTTATATAACTTTAACGCAAATTTTGTTGCGAAACAAATTACAAAAACACAAATGTTGAAAAAATTTCCACGAGTAGGATGGACACTACTTGTGAAAGAATCCATGAAGTACAACCACGGAAAAACTTAGTTAAGAAAGTGTTTAAATATAAAATCGACATTTTATGTGTGCCGCCCAATAAGAGCACATAATACTTAACAGTGAACATAAAAACATGATTGGGAACAACGTGTTTGTTGCCAAACGAGTTTAAACGGAAAACGGTCAAACAATGGCGTCGCCCGCCATCTCGCCCGTTTACGTCGCTGCAACTACTTTCTGTGTTGAACAACTACGTTTTATGTACGACCACGCCGTTTTATGTCGAACAATTATATTGTTATTCTGGTGCGAGCGCTTTTCACATTTAGCTTGGACTTTTTTTTGGAGAGAGTTTGCTGATGGTTTAATTGGCCTTTTCAGCATCTCCGCACTCTTTTGGGGTTGGCGAGAAACTTAGAGGAATCCTTTTTTTTAAATACATAGCTCTGCAAATGTTTCCACTCCACCTGATGTTAAGTGGAAACGGAGTCCAGACGCAAGGACAACTGGTGCAGCGTGAAAACAACGTAGCATCAGTCACCCTCACCCTGCCAGTCCACAAGGTGCCTCTTCACGCCTCGTTTGAAGGACCCGATGTCATAGGAAGGAGGGAAAACGTGTGCTGGTAGACTATTCCATCTTTTGGAAGTGCGACAAAGAAACGAGTCACCAAATTTCTTTGTACGCGATGGAATGTTCGAGACAGTACAGCGGTGACTCCGGAGAGCAGCACGCATACTCCTATGAAGGAAGGGAAAAGGTGGGATAAGGTCAAAGACTTCTTCAGAGCACTCGCATTAGCAGAGTGATGCTATATCTCTACGCAATTGCATGGGCTCGTGAGCATTAGTGACCTCTGCATTGCCGATAATGCGTACAGAGCGCCGCTGCAATCTGTTCAAGGCATCGAGAAGGTACTTTGCGGAACCGTCCCAGAGGTGCGATCAATACTCCACACAAGACCGCACCTGTGTCTTGTGCAAAAGGCACAACTGATCTGGCGTAAAGAATCGCCGCACCCTGTTCAGGACACCGAGTTTACGTGACGCTGTTTTTATCACGGCTTCGATATAGTCTCTGAGGGAAGGGGTAGGAATGGCGACATTTTTTGCCGTGAACGCGCATTCCTGTGTTTTCTTGGCATTGAACTCAACAAGATTATTGGATTTCCATTTAGATATGAGGTCCAATACCCGATTGAGCTCAATGACAAGATATACTCATTTGTCTTCAGCTTCGACTTGCCCAGCCGCAGGGTGACCGTTATACCCACCGTGCACTGTACTATCATCTGCATAGCAATGAATATTTCCAAGTGGAAGTATATTATTGATATGCAGACGGATCAGCGTGGGGGATAGAACGGACCCCTGAGAGACACCAGCATTCACTGAACCGCGAAGCGCATCCGTCTGAGAGTACTCGGATTCTACGCTCATGTTTCCGTGGCAGACCGTTTTCCGGGAGCTTGGAGAGAAGAGCTTTGTGCCAGACCCGATCAAAAGCCTTAGCTATGTCAGACCTAACAGCCACCGACTCGCCACCCTTAATACGCGCCGCCACCGTCAATAGCCTCACCCCAAAGATGTAACAAACGCTAGAAGATCACCCGTTGACCGTTTCGGCCGAAACCCGTATTGGCGATCGTGAATTAAGGGGTATTCTTCTAGGTAGCGGATAAGCTATTTGTTTAGAATCCGCTCCATGACTGTAAAGTCATGGTCATTTGTGTAAACAAAACTAAAGTAACGGCTATTGGGCGGTAGTTAGTCGGATCTGACCGATCTCCTTTTTTCGGAACTGGTTGCACGTAAGCATCTTTCGGAGATTTCCAAGATTTCGGACAATTATGGTCTATAATATTTAAGTGTGCTACATATTTTATATTTGATTATTACTTTTATTGCTATCTTATTATATTATTTTTTGCAATTATTACTAATATATTAACAAAAAATCTTACTACATTAAAGAAAAATAAAGCAAAAGAAACATAACTTATTAAAAACAATGCCTCTAAACAATAGACACGCACAGAATTGAATTAGACCTTAAATATATTTGCAAAAGTTAGAAATAAGCCTTTATGATCGACCCCTAAGATAGCCGTGCTAAAA
Organism: Eudonia truncicolella; assembly: GCA_949315975.1. Lineage (NCBI taxonomy): Eukaryota > Metazoa > Arthropoda > Insecta > Lepidoptera > Crambidae > Eudonia > Eudonia truncicolella. Next base: position 8,692,735 of record OX438835.1, on the reverse strand, counting down.
CTGCCAACTATCGAAACGAGAGTTGGCAGAGTTTGGGCGATTCTACTGTTTCGCTGCTCGCCGAATTTAATTAAAGTCATCTAACTTTTTGTATAAATTTTCACTCAGAGCTTTGTTTAGTGAACGCCTTTTGTTGGTACTTTATCGGAGCGATAAAAGTATTGGAAATTGTGAACGCAGGGAGCTGATGGCTGCATAAAGATGGATACAGCTGCATTTGGGGGCTCATAAATATTTAGAGTTTAATTTACTTTATATAGAGTAGGTTAGAAGTACTAAAATAAAGATTAGAAGCAAGAAGTTTTAGAGTAATACCAGGCATATATAGGTTTTTAAACCAAATAGGTGCTGTATAAATTGTAGGTTTTTTGGTGGTAGGTTAAAAAGACTAATAAGACTAATAACTAAAAAGGTAAAAATAAGAAAAAAAACAATATTATTAATAATGTCTTATATTTTTGGTACCAACTTACAGAACGGGATCTTTACTGTAAACATGCTGTATTAGTACCTGAAATGAGAAAAAAAAACATAAACACTTTTGATCACACATGGTCTATGTTAAACAATATCATTATTTTAATTATCCACATGATACTGTTTGTAGATGTAAATCTACATAATGCTAATCTAAATTATGATATGACTTAGCAGCACTTAGCATAAAAATATCAAGTGCATACCTAGTTTATTTATTGTTTCGTAATTGAGTATATAAATGACCTTCCCCCTGATGTTAAACAGAACCATTCCAGATGCGAAGACAACTAGTGGAGTAGGATTGTCCTTCCGATCCGATCCGAACCTCTCAGAGAATCTAGTAGGGCACGGGGACACACATCTGACATCTTGCCGACGCGCTAGTAGGCGCTGACCGACACACCTCGTTTAAAGTATAACTCGTAAAAGAATCGACATAAAGAAATAATCCAAACTCTCACAATTACCAATTCGAACGTTACACCACTACAAATTCGTAGCTCGTAGCTCGTAGCGGCGAGCAATCATCGCCATACATCATTGAGCCAACATTATACGGGTAGTTGATTAAAAACCGAGAGAGTGATTTGTGGTGGACACTGAAATGATAGGTGTCGACCACAGTGGTACGTGTCACGTACCTAATTAGCGGTTAAGCGGACACGCGACGTAGTCGGTGCCGCGAGATTAACAGCGGTAATGTGGCTACGGGAGCTAGAATTCACTTAGCCTTAATTGGGCATATATAACGTCAATGTTAGTGGCATTGTTGATTCGACTGTCGCGGTCGGTGGTGAGTGATGCGAAAAGGTCGAATTGCTTTATTTTTGGATTAGTGTACCAATAATTTTACTATCTTTCAGATACAGAACTCCAAAGCTTTAGGTTTTAGTTCATAAAGTGGTACCCAATTTAAAAAAATATATAAACATATATCACTTATCACAGATAAGATGGTGATACGATGGTTCAGACATTTCATAATGAATTTTACTTTTTATTTTTAAGTTGAATTAAATATTTATAAAATACAGTGAAAAAATTAAATGCCTACCCGACCCAGCCAGGAATAGAACCTGGGGCTTCCGCAATCCGGGCGGCTGCACAGACCATTATGCTTTCGGGAAAGCTGACGTAATTTCATAATGATTATAATTATTATATTAAACCACTTATGCATATAACCAGTTCCTCAGTGGTAGAGGATGGCGGGTCAAGTGCGCTAAGATATTCGCGAAAAATACATAAATAATGGGGTGATTTTACACCAAAATTTACTTGATAATGTTTAAAAAATTGTTTCGCAACAAAATTTGCGTTAAAATTATATAAACAAAAACAAAAATATTTTATGATCGGGTGTTAATGACGGTAGTTGTTGACATTGAATGGGTGCCTTTGGCTTTCAAAGTAAAAAGTAAATAGTGTTGAATAATTTCGGTGGGCTGGTTAGAACCACGATAGCTCAATTGGAAGAGCACCTCACCCGGTATGTCAGAAGGGTGCAGTTTCAAATCCTGCTCGTGGAAATTTTTTCAACATTTGTGTTTTTTTTTTTTGATAATGTTTGTTAATTAATTGTTACATTAGTAACACTTACTCAACTTAATTATTTATGTTTTATATTTCTAACTTTCCATGAATTTCTAATATTCATTCCGGCTGCGGGAGCCAGAGAGGGAAATATTGACACTTTTTTTTTTTTTTTTTTTTTTTTCCACACCACCTGATGTTAAGTGGAAATGGAGTCCAGACGCGAAGACAACTGGTGCAGCGTGAAAACAACGCAGCATCAGTCAACCTCACTCTGCCGGCCCACAAGGTGCTTCTTCACGCCTCGTTTGAAGGACCCCATATCATAGGAAAGAGGGAAAACATGTGCTGGTAGACTATTCCATCTTTTGGAGGTGCGACAAAGAAACGAGTCACCAAATTTCTTTGTGCGCGATGGGATATGTGTGACAGTGAAGCGGTGACACCGGAGAGCAGCACGTGTACTCCTATGGAGGAAGGGAGAAGGTGGGATAAGGTCAAAGAGTTCTTCAGAGCACTCGCCGTGATATAAGCGATAGAAGACGCTGAGTGACGCTATATCTCTACGCAATTGCAGGTGTTCGAGAGTATTAGTTACCTCTGCATTGCCGATAATACGTACAGCGCGACGCTGCAATCCGTCTAAGGCATCGAGAAGATACTTTGCGGAACCGTCCCAGATGTGCGAGCAATACTTCACGCAAGACCGTACCTGTGTCTTGTACAAAAGACACAACTGGTCAGGCGTAAAGAATCGCCGCACTCTGTTCAGGACATCGAGTTTTCGTGAGGCTGTTTTGATCACGGCTTCGATATAGTCCTTTTGATTCAGATCGCAGCGAATCGTCATACCGAGCATGTTGATATTGTTCTGCAGGCTTAGAGATGTGCCCTGAAGAGTTGGAAGAGGAAGGAATGGTGACTTTTTGGCCGTAAACGCACACACCTGTGTTTTCTTGGCATTGAACTCAACCAGATTATTGGAGCCCCAATTAGATATGAGGTCCAATACCCGATTGAGCTCAATGACAAGATTCACTCGTTTCTCTTCAGTCTCGACTCGCCCAGCCGCAGGGTGACCGTTATACCCACCGTGCACTGTACTATCATCTGCATAGCAATGAATATTTCCAAGTGGAAGCATATCATTGATATGCAGAAGAAACAGCGTGGGGGACAGAACGGAACCTTGAGGGACACCAGCATTTACTGACATGAGCCGTGATGCGCATCCATCAGACAGGACACGGATTCTACGCTCATGCAGGAAGCCAGCGACCCAGTTGCAGAACTGAGCAGGCAGACCGTATGCCGGAAGCTTGGAGAGAAGAGCTTTGTGCCAGACCCGATCAAATGCCTTGGCTATGTCGAGGCTAACAGCCACCGACTCACCACGCTTGTCAATAGCCTCACCCCAGAGATGTGCAACGTACGCTAGAAGATCACCCGTTGACCGCTTCGGCCGAAACCCGTATTGGCGATCGTGAATTATGGAGTGTTCTTCTAGGTAGTGGACAAGTTGTTTATTTAAAATGCGCTCCATGACTTTGCACAAAACTGAAGTTACGGCTATGGGGCGGTAATTTGAAGGATCTGACTGATCTCCTTTTTTGGGGACCGGTTGCACATTGGCCTCTCTCCAAGATTCCGGCACACAACCTGAAGAGAGCGAGAGACGGTATAGGCGCGTTAACACGGGGGACAACTCCGCTGCACACATTTTTAGGACTATTGGTGGGATGCCATCAGGGCCATTAGCTTTCCGGACATCGATTGACTGCAACTCCGCACGGACATCACACTGCCTGATTTTAAAATCGGGCATTGTGTGGCCACAGTGAGAAATTGTAGGTGGCTGTGCATTGCAGTCATCGATTCGGGAGTTAGCCGCAAAAAGTTTAGCCAGGAGATCGACCTTCTCTTGCGGCTTGTGAGCTAAAGTTCCGTCAGGAAATCTCAGTGGTGGCAGCGAGGGTTGGCAGAAGTTTGACTGCACGGCTTTAGCCAGACGCCAGTAGCTACGGCTGCCCGTAGGATGCGTCAGCAGTTCTTGGCCGACCCGTGCAACGCGCTGGGCATCCGCTCTGATGTAGGCTCTTTTGCAGGACTTGGTGGCATTATTAAAGGCTGCTTTCAGCGCGCGGGTTTCGGGATCCCCAAGAGCTCTACCTCTGATCCAAGCGCGGTATGCCGCCTGCTTTTTATCAACAGCGTTGGCACACTCGCGGTTGAACCATCGGTTGCGCCTGCCTTTGCTGATGAGATAGGAGTGCGGAATATAGTATTCCATCCCTAAAACTATCTCATCAGCAACTGCAGTCGCACTAGCTGATGGGTCCTTCCCACTGAAGCAGCGTTGCCCCCAAGGAACGGATGCGAAATAGTCCCGCATACCATCCCAATCTGCCGACGAGTAGTGCCAAATCTGGCGTTTCGATACCGCTGAAGGCGGTAGCGGGGCCAGAGGCACCCTACTGGATACCAAGCAGTGATCCGAAGATCCTAAAGGAGCTCGAACCTCCACCAGGTAACCAGCAGGGCGACTCGTCAGCAGAAGGTCCAACAAAGAGGGCGCGTGACCGACTATATCTGGGATCCTGGTGGGCTGGTTCACCAGTTGAGTCAGGTCGTGCGTGAGAGCGAACGCGTGGGCAGTTCTACCAGCATGGTCAGTTTTGAAGGAACTTAACCACAACTCGTGGTGAGCATTGAAGTCCCCCAAAAACACCAATTCCACCGATGGAAACCGCTCCTGCGCTTCATCTGCCACCCGACTAAGGTGATCCATGAGTCGAGTTGTCTCCATGTCGCCATTATGGGATCGGTAGACGCAGACGTAGACACGGCTATGAGAGCCCAAGTCGACGAGTACCACAAGGAGAGAAAAGGAAGGGTCCTCCAGACAGCGCAGACGGCGACAGCAAACATCCGCCCGAACGAATAAGCAAACACCGGCTTTGGCTTTGAATGATTCTTCAAGCACAAAGCCCGGATAGTGCAGGTAGGTGGTGTCAGCCGGGCAGATTATTTGCGTCTCCGTCAAGAATAACATTGCTGGCCGTGCCGTCTCAAGATGGTGATGAACGGCATTGAGGTTTGCATGGAGTCCGCGGATGTTAGCGAACTCAACCTCAAACGGTAAGGTTGTGGTGGGGGTGTGCACCGCTGAAGTACCAGTTCTTATGTTATGCGCTGTCATGGTGTAAGAAAGGAGGGAGGCGTGAATCGAGGAAATGCTGCTGCGATGCGAATGGTCAAAGTGTGGCGGCATGTTTCACCAGGAAACTGCCTACAAAAGAGTTTCACTAACCCGCCGAACGGAAGGGCCCCCGAACCCCCCCGGGAATGGCCGCCGGGACCCCACCTCCCGGTCACCAACCGGCACGACGGGCCACCCCGAGATTATGCGTGGCATGGTGAGGCAGCCTCACGAGCTGGTTAGGCTCGCTTGGGCCCCTGTACTGTGCCACGGGCGGCCAGCGGGACAGCCGTTTCTACGGGTCTCCCTGGTCGGCGGGTTAATGAAGTCCTCCTGGCACTGGTTTGACGGAAGCCTCCGCAGACCAAATGCATCGCAGCAACATTTACTCGAGCTCTGGTTATACGCTGGCTGATCCCGAAACGCGACCGACAAGCGGTCACTTGACGGGCTTTACACCGTGCGTACGGTGGTCACTAACCAGACGGGCCAAGCCCTACCACGCAGTGGAGCATATGGAAGCTCGAAAATCCGTTAGTCGCCTCTTACGACACCCACCGGAGGAGAGGGGCGGCGAATTGTATTCTTTCTCCGTCACCGCACGGATAATAACAAACACTCTCTAAGACAGGCCATGGTTGAGCGAGCAGACGCGACCTTAAACCTCGTTTCCAATTGGGGGGACGACAACCTGCCCCCCAACCGCCTAACTCTATCGACATCGCTCTCGCTATCGCGCTCTATAGTTTATGGCGTCATTTTGTAATTTCTAAAGCGATATGAAAGCATTAAGAAAGCAATATCGAAAGCTATAGCCTATAGCTTTCGATATTGCTTTTATATAGCTTTCGAAATGGCAAGATTACGCCATAAATTATAGAGCGCGATAGCGAGAGCGATATCAATAGAGTTAGGCGGTAGGCCCCCTGGTCCGTTTCAACGCCTCCAAAACACAAGCGTGTCTATTCTCCGCCCAAAGGAGTCCATTTCATCTAACTCCTACTTTCCGAGGTACGTTCGTCCCAATCAAGGGCACCCTTGAGCTGTTAGGCATGGAGTTGACTGCAACTTTCAACCTTGGCTCAACCATCGAGTCCAAAGCTCATACTGCAGCAAAAAAGTTGGGCATCCTGAACAAGATGTGGCAGTATTTCACACCAGAGCAGATCCTTAGCCTGTACAAGGTTCAATTCCGATCGTGCATGTCACCTTTGGGACCGATCTGCTAAAAACTGGTTTCAAAAATGATCTTAGTATGTATTTTAATTGTTGTAAGTTGTTGCCATAAAATCCAATGTCTAGTCCGGTCCACTCAGATATTTCTAAGCAATGTTATAGGTAGTTAATGCACATAAAAGCTTTTAACAAGTTTTAATAGAACAGAAACTCAAACGACCTAGTCATTAAAATTTAAAGTGGATTTTGCAATTTTTGAGTCTTGATGACATAAGTGCTAACTAGTAGACTAATAATAATAAATTTAAAGTGATAAAGTTGGATAAAGTTGATTTAGTAAAAGGTAACTAATTTATAGTACTTTGTGTAACATTATAAATTGAGAACCACATAGAAACAAAATTAACTTAATTAAAACGAATGTTGAAAGTTTGGTCTATGTGGTGTACATGTTTGTAGCATTGCTGATTGATACATCGCCTATATTAACATTTATTTATTTCGTGAACATTCCGAAGTGGTTCATTTATTATGCAATACTATTATGTTTGAATAATTTACTGTCGATTGTTCTAAAGACAGAATTTTTAGAAAAACATATTTTTTTCATTTGGAGATAGTTTCAATTCAATTCAAATTTCAATTCAATTCAAAATCTTTTATTCAGTTTAGGCTACAAGTAGCTCTTATGAATGTCACTATGCCATCGGTTCGTAAGTCTACTCTGGGTGGGAGATCTTGTACTGAGAAGAACCGGCAAGAAACTCAGCAAGTTTCCAGTTTGCCGATTACTTCAGACGTCATTTTAGCTTCACTGGGCTTTTTTGGGAGCGGCGAGGAATTTAAAGGGTTCCTCAAGCCGTGTCAAACGAATCACCTTCGGAGGTTTTCTAGAGGGAAAGGCATCACGCACTAGTGCGTGTCCCGTGCCATACTAGAGCCTCTGAGGGGTTCGGATCGGATCGGGGGGTTGAAAAATATGTTAGCAAAAGTAGGTGAGTAATAGAATAAATAATTTATATGTATTGCCAAAAGTTCTTTTGTAAATCATTAGAATACTCATAGAATAATTTTGTTGTATGAACTTTGTAGGTGCGTTAAGGACTAATAAATAAAGTAGCAGTTAAAGTTTTATCTTAGGCTCACAATATTCATTAAGCATAAAAATTTAAGTTCTCAATAAATTAAAGAACCTTATGTTATTTTCTGTTTAAAACTAAAAGCTTTTTCTTAAAAGCCAGTAAAATTTTAATTTTAAATATCTTCTATTTCTTTAGGATGTTAAAAACTTTAATTGCATTGAATGCCGCACCCATTAACGTTGAGCCGCTACGTTTAGACAAACCAAGATCTCCGTATTTCGCTTAAACATAAAAATTTTCATTTAATATTGGGCTATTGGTTTGAAATAGTTAGATCTTTAAAGCTACATAGTAGCAATGAGACTGCTATCGAGCTAGATATGAGACTTCTCTGATACATTACGAAGTCACCAAGTTAGGTTATATCGTGGTTTACGTTATAGATAATCACCCAATGCATTAATGCACCTAGTGGGAAGGCTTAATCTTCATTAGATCATTTGTAGACCGATAGATAATCTTGTTGTTCTCGGAATGTCTCAGCCACAGACAGGAGCGGCTTGCGGCGTGGCAAGCGATTTTCAAGTCCATTACGCTCTGTACCGCGGCAGTCTTTGTAAAGGCTAATGGCGAAATTAACGGAGAAATCGTGTATGCATCGCTCTGTGTACAGCTCTTATTGGAAGCTAAGCGTTTTGTATTGTCAGAGATGGACGGTCTATGCTCAATACTTTATTGTTTGTAGATTAAAGATAGTAGGTAATAAAGTTTAATAAAAAGTCACTAATATACGCAACATTACTAAGCAACAAAATTAGGTTAGTCATGGTTACAGTGAGCTTCCAGTGTGCTAATGCACCTAGTGGGAAGGCTCAATCTAGTATTGGATCATTTGCAGACCGATAGGTAATCTCGTTATTCCCAGAACGTCTCGAACGGCCGGATTGCGGTATTCATGCGATTTTCTAGTCTATTGCGCTCTGTACCGCGGCAGACTTTGTAAACGCCAATGGCGAAACCATATTTAACGGAGAAGTTAAATTATGCATCGCTCTGTGTACATCTCTTGTTCAAGGCTAAGCGTTTTGTATTGTCAAAGATGTACGGTCAATACTCAACACTTTATTGTTTGTAGATTAAAGATAGAAGGTAATAAATAATGTTTAATAAAAAGGCACTTATTTGATACGCAACATTACTAAGCAACAAAATTAGGTTATGTCATGGTTACAGATAATCTTCCAATGTACTAATGCACCTTGAGGGAAAGTTAAATCTAGCATTGCATCATTTGCAGACCGATAGGTAATCTCGTTATTCCCAGAACGTCTCGGCCACAAACCGGAGCGGATTGCGGTATTCAAGCGATTTTCTAGTCCATTGCGCTCTGTGCCGCGGCAGACTTTGTAAACGCTAATGGCGAAACCGTAATTAACGGACAAATTAAATTATACATCGCTCTGTGTACAGCTGTTGTTCGAGGCTAAGCGATTTGTATTGTCAGATATGGACTGTCTATTCTTAATACTTTATTGCTAATCGCATGGCAAGTCGTGACTACCTATATTTAAGCACTTAGCCGTAAGGCTATGTTAACATAAACTTGAATAATTTATTGTATTAAAATTATAATAAAATGTGTGTTTTGTTGGTGGTCCTTCTTACATAAATAAAAAATAAATAAATACATTTCTTGTATTTTCTGTAAAGTAGGTATAATGTTTGACGATAGACCATGATAGACCATTGTAGATCCTGTATAGGCTCGAGTTCGCACTATAACTAAAAACTCAACATGACAAGTTAAAAGCTATAAGCGACAAGTTAGTCTAAAGCTTAAACTAAAAAGTCAACACTAAAAAAATTTGTATAATTTCATAAACTGTAGTTGTGTTACTGCGTATGCACACTTATCTTATTTTTAGTATTATTCACTATAGTTTGACTTTGTTTTTCTTAAGCACTTTTTGACTTTTATTAGAGTACTGTAGTGGTACTCTATGACATTGTGGAAATTGAAATGGTTAACTTAGATTTTTATTTAGTTTTTTTTACATGTGGTTGTCTTCTATATTTTTTTGTGTTTATTTGTGATGGAAAGTGTCCTGCTATGACGGGGCATTTTCCAATATTTTTGACGCTGTAAGGGAGAAAAGAGCTGGACACTTGCTGAGTTTCTTGCCAGTTCTTCTCAGTACAAGATCTCCCGCCCAGAGTAGACTTACGAACCGATGGCATAGTGACATTCACAAGAGCTACTTGTAGCCTAAACTGAATAAATGATTTTGAATTTGAATATAAAAAATTTGATGGGTGCAAGTAGGACCGTTAGAAATAGGATTGCCAGGTTTTTGGTACTTAATTTTTAAAGTAAAATAAATGACGTAACGTAAACGAGAATTTTTATTTAGTATATACACAACAAAGAAACATATTTATGAATATTTAATTTAGCTTCAGTGCAGCAATTAGCACTTGAAAATAAAAAAGTAAAATTTACTGTAGCGTTGTGTTATCAAATTTGTGGTATTTCATCTGCAAAGATGAATCTGCATGGCCATCGGTTGCAACAACCGTTTGGATAGATGGCGCTAGTGCCGCTTACAGCACTCAAAAATATTAAAATAGCAGTGACAAGATTCAGCGCTTACGTCAGCCTTCCCGGTAGCATAGCGGTCAGTGCAGCCGCCCGGATTGCGGAAGACCCAGGTTCGATTCCTGGCTGGGTCGGGTGGGCGTTTAATTTTTTCACTGTATTTTATAAAATTTTATGAATATTTAAAGAAACATAACTCAACTGAACTTAAAAAAAAAATAGCAAATTAAAAACTAAATACCTATAAATAAAAGATGTCCTCCAACTGTAGGCTCATGGGAACGGTCTCAAGAATGCTGGCAACATTGCCCCTCTGGATTGCCAAGCTAATACGCTGGCAGAGGTAGCTGCCAGCCTTCTTGTCACCGGAGGCCTCAATAAGGCGAGCACTTAGCTCTTTAACAAGCTGCCTTGCCTCCGGTCCCCATGAGAAGAGAATTAGAATTGAGAATTTGTGTGTCAAAATTGCAACTCATCTCGCTTGTTAAATTTGATTTGTTAGATGGGTGCCTCGAACGTATTTTGTATCAGTAAGTTTCCCTAATCGCATTTTGCCACGTTTTGTCATATATGCTTTATGTAGGACCGTATTTTATCCTATAGGTGATTTGCCTTCAAGTTGATTTAATCGCGTTTTGGTCTAAAAAGATTTTGTCAGCATATTGTATTATACGCTTTTTGCCTCAAATTGTAAATTGAGAGATTTAATTTAGCCAGAGAGTCGCAGTCACACAGTAGGTGCTGCATTGACTCCGTTTTCTCTCCACATGCCCTACAAAAACTAATTGTTGAAAGGTGCATTCTGTGAAGCATTTGTTTTGTGGCATAGTGCCCTGTCAAGGCACCGATGGTTAATCGGGCCTGCCTTCTGCTGCCTTCGCATATGATTTTACTCCGTCCTAAGGCGTTTTCGCCTAAGAAGGATTTGGAGTGTTTTATACCCGGCTACTCTTTCCATTCGATGCCGTGCCTGTTTTCGATGTAATCTTTTAAAGCCTTGTCATTTACAAGTACTTTGTGCAAGTGCCACGAACGGCTCAAAACCAATTAGCTGGATCTCTGCGCCCTCCCTGGCAAGTGCATCCGCATCTCTTTGCCGTGGATTCCCATATGGCCAGGGACCCAGATCAATCGGACCTTGTTATGCCCACCTAGCTTGTTTAGAGCTTTTGTCGTTTCCAGAACAAGGCCAGAGTCGATTCAGGGCGACATGAGTGACTTGAGCGCCGCTTGGCTGTCACTCAGGATGAATATATTGCGCTTCTTCATAGCTAACTCTATATTCTGCTTTACGCATAGGAGAATTGCGAAAGTTTCTGCTTGATAAACAGTGGCAAATTTCCCCATGCTTTGACTATGCTTGAAGTCGTTGTTATAGACGCCTGCACCTGTGCCCGACTTCATTTTCCGTCGGTATACCAGATTAGGCTGTCTATTTCCGGAGACGGTCGCCTTCGTTTCCATTTGTCCCTGGTTAGAACGTAAACTTTAAACCTCTTCGAAAATGAATATGGGAGATATTTTATCGCACCCCATTTCCGTGATCCTGTCAGGAATGTAACTTGGTTCCCATTTTGTGTGTCTGGTCAGAGTTTTAGATACGTCCCATAGTCAGGCCACCTTTCGTTAATGTAACTTTTTCTTTGCCTCTGTTTCTATTACAATGCAGGGGTGGAAGGTCTGTGAGGACTTCCAGCGCCGCCGTTGGAGTGGTTCTAAAGGCACCAGTGATTGCCAGACAAGCTGTTCTCTGAAGTTTGCTAAGAGCATCCTTACAGATCTTCAGCCAGTCCCCACATCTTGCCATACGTAGCCACTGTTGTTAAGTGCGTTACCAGTTTCATCCTAAAAAGTAATAGTGACATAAAACCAATAACTTAAAAAATATAACTTATAGAAAACATAACATAACATTACTACAACAAAAAAGCTAAGTAAGCTTATTTTATAAGTGGAAAGTGTTACATAAACAAACCTTAATACTTAAGAGATGCTAACTTTTTCAGACATGTTGCTAAAGGCATATGAAATTCTTCAAAACATTTTACAATACTGCTAATTTTGCTGTCCATGATCTGATTTTTATTTCTCGAGACAGATGTCAGTTTCCGTATGAAGTTGACATATATAGAAATCTACTGGGTCTGCTTCAACTTTCATGGTTAAGAAGTAGGTAGGTAAGTAGTTTGTAAAATATTTGTTTAAGGTTTAATGCGATGACAAAAATTGAGATTTAAAAAAATGTGTTTATGTCTAAATACGACGAAAAAAACTGAGAGTATAAAACTAATATAAAAATAACATTTATGACAAAACACGATCGTGACAAAATGCGATTAGGGCAAAAACCTTACTGGTACAAAATGCGTTCGAGGCACCCATCTAACAAATCTTAAATTTTGTGTTTCTAGACTCCTTCTCCATACTAACTTTAACTATGCCAAATGCCACACTCCTTTGCAACGCATAATGTGGTTGAAAAATACGTTCTTTTTTTTCTTCACGTAACAACATAAAACACAACAAAATTTCCAAACCAGACGCGATGTAATCACGTTTCCGACACTGCACAAGTGTGCATCGACCTTTAAACCGAAGCTGCTAGAAAATTAGGTAATAGAGCTGTTGTACGCGGCTGAGATATGACCGGTACGTGCCGGAACTTGCATCGAGAATGAATTGCGCTACAAAATTCCTGTACTACGTACAGTACGGCACTAGAAAAATATTTATTGTCCAACTAAAGTGGCTGTATGTTACGCTCCACGGTCGAGCTGAGACTAAGCTTTAATATGTTATGTTAGTTCGCTTTTCTCTTAAATGTTTTATTAGTATAAAAATGTTAATTGTAAAATGTTTTTTTTTTAATTAATGCGTAGAGGCACCTTGTGGGCCGGCAGAGTGAGGGTAATTCATGCTGCTTGTCGTCGCATCTGGACTCCATATTCACTTAACACCAGGTGAAATGGCGCTATTAGCCGTACTACGTATAAAAAAAATATCATCATCATCATCATCATCATCACCAGCCTATACTAGTCCACTGCTTAATATATATATAATGACTAGCTGACCGGGGCGGCGGACTTCGTACCGCTTTAACAGTTTCCATGACAACAAAACAAACAAATCATTCGTCCGCTTAATAACACCCGTATCCAATGATGGATCTCTATTACAGCGCCACCTACCGGGTCCAATTGTACATCTAAACCATTCTAAATCATCCAAATCGGTCCAGCCGTTTTAAAGTAGTTCAAAAACATACACACGCACAGAAGATTTATATATATAAAGATATTATTATTTCTTTGTTTGTTGACACTGTCTAGCCTAGGTTATATGTGCCTAAAATATAGCCATACGACCTCATGTCCTGTCCTCACTTTATTTTAATTCTTTTTAAAATTTCTTTAAGTAACTTATAAAGTAAAATAACCTACAACACGCTCGCTCAACTGTAAAATGTAATTAGTCGATAACTATTATGGACCCCATTTGTCACCCATGTTAGACATTTAACAGTATTTAAGTTTGTAATGACTGCTGTTATCCTTATTCAATAAAAAATAAAATGTTTTATAATATGTTGAAATGAAAATGATTTTCTTTTTATTTGTGATATAGCGGTAGCCTAACGAATATGATCGAGTTAAATACAAGAAATCGGGTTTGCTTCGTAAGACTATTGACGTGAGCCCATACCTAGCAAAAGCGCGCTAGCTTTCTAGGGCTGTAATTATTAATTAATAATTAAGAAATTATTACTATTGTTTTTTTAAAGATGGTTGTATTTGTTCCACTACGGGCATGTACTTAGCCTTCTTCTTCATCATCATTACCATCAGCTCATTTCATATCCCCACTGTTGAGGCACGAGCCTTCCCTATGAATGGGTAGGGAGAAGGTCCACCACGCGGGCCCCGTACGGACTGGTGGTTGTTAATGCAGCCGGGACCAATGGCTTTTCGTGCCTTCCGAAGCACGGAGGAGCTCGAGATGATACATTTTTGGTCACTCATCCGATGACCGGCCTTTGCGAAAGTTGCTTAACCTCAGCACTCGCAGACTAGGCGCGTTAACCATTGCGCCATCGAGCTCCTTGATCGTATAGCGTTTCTATAGGAACCCTTGACGAGACTTTATGCTTATAACATTAACCCATGTGATTTTAGACAGCTACCCGCAATATTAAACGTACTGTATTGTTTCGACTTCAACATTAATATTCAACCCTCGAACGGGCCTGAAGCCTGGATTTTAAAAGTTGGTATGAATAATAAATCAACGGACTAGTCGGTTCCTGCAAGTTTTGCGGTAAAATATGGAATATTATACCATGTGAGGAGTTCGATGGCGGAGTCTGCGATTGCTGAAGTTAAGGGGAAATAATTAATTTGTATTACAAAATAAATATTTGGTCAGCAAAATTATTATTTGGGCAGCAGAATTATACAATCGGTCAGCATAAGAAATCCTTACTGTTGGTTAAGTTATTTTTTTTCCCAGGCTAAGCGCAGCGTAGCGAGGGCCTGTCACGGAAGGGGGGAGCGGCATAAGACTGCTGTTCAGAATGATATTAGTTGCAGCAATATTTGCTGACCATAACTTGCTGCCCAACTAGCTTTTTTGCTACCCAACTGACATTTTTTTGCTAACAAAAATACGAATACTTTGCTATCCGTTTAAATAACACCCGAAGTTAAGTAGGTAACTTTTGCATAGGCCGGTCATCGGATGGGTGACCGAAAATTTATCATCTCTATCTCATCCGCTGTGCCCATGCAGTGGGACATAACAATGATCATAAAAATGGTGATGAGAATACCATGTGGCATACCATATACCATTTGAGCTATGGCAAACTACGATAATTTCACTTTGTCTAGTAACAAGCAGTCAATGAAAATTACAAAGTGAAGGATATCGTCACAAACATGTTTTCAAAATGTACTATAGCGTTGTATTATCAAATTTGTGGTATTTCATCTTTCATCTGCAAAGGTGAATCTGCATGGCCATCGGTTGCAATGACCGTTGGATAGATGTCGCACTGTGCCGCTATTAGCACTAAAAAAATTAAATAGCAGTGACAAAATTCAGCTTTCCCGGTAGCATAGCGGTCAGTGCAGCCGCCCGGATTGCGGAATACCCAGGTTCAATTCCTGGCTGGGTCAGGTGGGCGATTAATATTTTCACTGTATTTTATAAAATGTTACAAATATTTAATTAAATATTTATTAGGAAACAAAATTTTTTTTTATTATTATTTTGATTGCACGATGATTTTGCACAATGTAAACCTGGTGATGGTAGAAGAATTCTGCTGATTGGCGAGTCTAGTACCTTCCTATTTCTGCCACCAATATTACTAAATATTTCTAAACTACCATAACTTTGCATTCTACGGCTTCACATGAAAAACAGAATGTGCTTGCAATATGTGAGATACACGAAATTGAAAAAGGACGAACGACTTTTTATAAAGCTTCAATAACCCAGCCATCTATGTTTTTCGAAACGCTTTTGCTGTTGGCTGCGTATAGCCTTTACAGCGTAACCGTCTATTAAGGGCGGTGAGACACTTAAGGACAAGCTGCAATGACCGAATTATCCTTGAAGCCTTACTATAGGAGCTGGCTTTACGTAAGCATGTCTACCGTACTAGATTCTCTGACGCGTAGTACCCCCGAGGGAAAATACATACATATTCTTTCGAACTTTAAGTTAAAAAACAATAACGGATATTTTCCCCATACACGTCACCATATCGTTTGTCACTGTCTCCGCTTGAACGACACATTTTTCTCTACTATACGCTGACGGAGCGAATGTTTGCGTGCCAAAGATGAGTGCGTTAGCTTAAACTTGGTAGGCACCTATTGTAACGGAAAAGTGTTGAAAAAAATTCCACGACCGGGATTTGAACCCGCTCCCTTTGACATGCCGTGATCAGGTGCACTTCAAAGTATGCTATCTATATATCTATATCTGTATATATGCTATATATGTATAAGTGGCTCTGTTCACTTCGCGCTAATTTATCAACACTAACTACCTTACTTCGTAAGCCTAAAGAGTCTTATTAAAAATCATCAAGTATGACACTGTCAGGTCTGGGTGGTTGTGGTACCGTCGTTGTTTCTGATTTCCATGAAACGAGTGCTTTAGCTACTTGGACAAGAACAATGTATGTGATGTGGTCTTAAAAAAGAACAACATAGCTGTCTTTGATTTTTTCAATGTACTGAGAGTAACAATCAGTTATTACAAAAATATTATAAGCAAATAGCATCATTCGCAATAACGCCCTATACTGGTCCTATTGTGAACCACATATTTATTATTTTCGAAGCGTGAAATACATAACAACTTCTGATGTTATTTATAACATTGGCAGATATAGAACGACGCCAAGGTCTTTAAAATGTGAGCGCCTTCTCTATTCTATTTGCCATGCAAATATTGCGGTATATTTGTCTTGAATACGGAATGTAAAAAACAGGCATATTTTGGATTCCTGACTTTGCTCATCCATAAGATTTTTTTTTGCATTAAGTGAAAGGTAACGTGATGCCTCTTTTGTGTAAGGTAACAAAATCGCAAGCGGGCGTTTTGTATCTTTTGAATATGATGTTTACTGTCTTTTCAGGGATATTTGGGTTTGAGACCGGTGGTGTTTTGCTACTCATTTTCATGCCCCTAGGCAAAATGGCCAACGAAACTGATAAAATTACGTCAATTGTATGGTTTAACATGTTATTATTCTGTCATGTCGCGACAACGTAAATCCAGCATAAGAAGTCAAAGTCAAATCCAATTAGGCAAAGAATCTGTCTCACTCTCTCCTTAGCAGTTGACGCTCGCCGTAAAGGAGATAAACAATGAAGTATTCATTCAGATAACGATCGTGTCATAATTAGGGTAACAGCTGCTTCGTTTCGCATGGAAATTAGATTGAAAAGACTTAAAAGAGATGTGTACAATATTCACAGTATGTACCTATACCTAATACAGTGTTAGGAGCAAAAATTTCGTGTGCTCATTAAGAAAAATGTTAATTTTAATATATTTCGTGAGTAATAAAACTTCTATCGTTTCCTCGAAACTGCTTATGAGTTTTCCTCATATTTGTAACATTTCCTGAGCCTAGCATGGGCATATACGATGATTGATGATGAAGTATCTGAAATGGCACAGTTTCACTCAACAATGCCATTGTTAAGATAATGCGTTGCAATTTTGTTGCATTAACGAAACGTTGCGAGGCGTCCTTGGTACCGAGCTGTAACGTTTATAGCGTTGCGCATTGTAGTGAATGGATTCGTGTGCTGTGAATGCAGCGTAGGGAATCTAAGAGATTGAATGTTCCTTAATTCAGGATGCTGTAATAGGATAAATTATGAACTGGAACAATTATTAAACTTTTCAGATCACTTTAACATACATAGGTGAGATAAATAGGTGAACTTATCTCTACTATAAGTAACCTGCTTTATGGAGACGCATTTCGGGGGTCTCGATAGCTCAGCGGTCAGAGCATTGGACCGTCGTGGGTTCGATTCCCACTCGACCTTCATATTTATTGATTGTTAAATACTTGCAAGGTTTTTCTCAATAGTTTTATTGACCTAAAACGAAGACTCTTGTAGTATAAATTATAAATAAGCGCATATTAAAGACTTTATTTAAGATTTTGTTGTTCCAACATTAAAATGAATTTAAATATATGTGCTCAATAACAGGCTTACTACAATAAATAAAGCTCAGCCGTCTAAGCTACTGTAAACAATATTTCAGATTTCTGATAAGTTATCTATAATTTAACCGGGTACAGTCTGAAACACCATAGAAACATTGTTATAATTAACGCCACGCTCCACGACCAGCCAGCCACGAAACAATAGTCTCCGCTCTGCAGCACGCTGCGAGCTAGTACGTGCACTGTTTCATAAATGTCTGTGCCAATACCAGAACATCCCGCACAAATCCCACCGAAATAGTGTTGTTACAAACGTCATTGCTATAAAAAGAAAGGGAGAAGGAAAAAACACGTAGGTACTGATTGTAACCAGTTTTTTAGGGCATCGTTTTTCTCAATAGTTTTATTGACCTAAAACGAAGAGACTTGTAGTATAAATTATAAATAAGCGCATATTAAAGACTTTATTTAAGATTTTGTTGTTCCAACATTAAAATGAATTTAAATATATGTGCTCAGTAACTGGCTTACCTACTACAATAAATAAAGCTCAGACGTCTAAGCTTCTTTAAACAATATTTCAGAATTCTG
The DNA here is from genome assembly GCA_949315975.1 of Eudonia truncicolella. Taxonomy (NCBI): domain Eukaryota; kingdom Metazoa; phylum Arthropoda; class Insecta; order Lepidoptera; family Crambidae; genus Eudonia; species Eudonia truncicolella. Next base: position 8,674,376 of record OX438835.1, on the reverse strand, counting down.
ATAAGTTATCTATAATTTAACCGGGTACAGTCTGTATCACCATAGAAACATCGTTATAATTAACGCCACGCTCCACGACCAGCCAGCCACAAAACAATAGTCTCCGCTCCGCAGCACGGTGTGGAGCTAGTACGTGCACTGTTTCACAAATGTCTGTGCCAATACCAGACGGTCTCGCACAAAGCCTGCCCCGATATGCGTTTTCAGTTGATACGTGCTGGCTGTTTGACCAATAGCGTAGTAGTGGGTAGTGTATTGAAAATAGCATTTGAAAAACGACTTGCCTCAGCTGGGAGACTGTTAACTTTGGCATTGGTGAAGGCGACAGTTCTTCAAATGGTTTACCGAGTTCTTATCATTAAGGTGATAGAAATGGCATTTGAAACGACTTGCCTAACGTGGGTATCGACCCCATATTTTTTTGCAGTGAGGAAGATAGCTCTTAGAACTGATCTACGTCTGTAGCCATTTTGGCTTCCTTGTTATTTTTTGAATAAGCACTTGAAAATATCTACGTTATCACAAGTAAATAGCCTATAACTGTCCCACTGCTGGACAAAGTCCTCATTGAAATCAAGTCATCGCTACAATTGACGGGTAATGGCTTGATCACAACGCCTGATGATAATAAAATAAAATATTGTTAATATTAACCTCTCTCCTGTTATGCCACAACAGGGTGACCCACCCACCTAAATAAAGAAATCCAGACAAAGTCGTAAATAAACCCGTGGGACGCAGTCTAGATTAATCCGAACATTCCTTAAACCTTGACTATTGACCAAAACTTTAAGGGACATTTTTTACAATTGAAATGTGCTACAAACTGCATAACAGTTTGTAGGGAGTTTAATATAGTTTAGAGTTGCTTAGGTACTTTTACAAGGTAACATTACTGATATACCTAACGCATTGTGATTTATTACAAATAACATAATAAAATATTTGCAAGTTTTAGTGTCTCAGGTCTAAAAAGTTTAGTTTTTAATATACCGCAAAGCTGTATTAGCTTCATAAATATTGAAACTTTAAAAAAAATATATATGCGGAAGTAGTTTAGCCCCAGCGATCGAACAGCAAAACTCTAACAAACCTTTCAAATACAATAAAAGAGAATTTCTTGCGCAACGATATTCCCGATCCGAAAGAGAATAAAATATAAGAAGTTACAGACTATTAGGTACGTCCCGAGCGGTAATAAACGTGTCCTAATGAAATGTACAGCGCGGCTTATTACGCTTCGAGCAAACATGGCACAGGATCTATCCCAAAATGCTGGCAAGAAATCAGATATATAGAGCCTTTCTCGAGTTATGCCGATTGGTACTGATGTAATAACGAGTTGTCACAAACGTTGTAGCTATAAAAAGAAAGGGAGAAGGAATAAACACGTAGGTAGGTCCTGATTTGTAACCAGTTTTTTAGTGCGAGGTTTATCTCAAGGTAACTTTGCAACACTATAGCGAAGACACTTTTGTAGAGGTTATAAATACGCGCTTATGGACGACAAAACTAAAGACTATTGGATATTTTGTTGTTCCAATATTAAAATGGATTTAACTATTTGTACTAAGTTGCAGGATTACTACAATAAATAAAGCTCAGACATTTAAGCTAACTGTACACCGTATTTCAAAATTAAGATTACTTATCAATGATTTAAGTGGTTGCGAACGATTTTCATAGTTTTTTTATCTTAAAAGTCTTTGTAAAAACTGTTTCTCGTCAAGTTGAACGTTCACCACCTCTATGGTCTAACGGTAAATCGCCAGTTCCAAGGTTGTTGTTGGTGAAAACGAACATAATGCCCATTTTAACCGAAGAACGTTAAGTTGGTAACCTCTAGGCCATGCAAGGTAATAGTTTAACTTCGGTAACCGTCACATAACATGACTTAAGGATACCTTAAACTTAGGGATCGTCGTTAAAAACTACTATTAATTAGATAAGAAAATATAACTAGCAGAATCAAATTACACATATTAAAAATAAATTAACGAAAACCCTTTTAATTACAACGATTACAGCAATGATTTCCAAAAACAAAAGCAGATGTATAGTATCAATTAATCGCCTTCAAGTGTGTGGATGCTTTCGTGACGTCACTATCACAGGATCCAGATCACTGAATCAGCTTCAGATTAACCACTGACATTCACTGGCATAGAAGTGGCTGTGGCCTTTACGGCCGTTTGCGCCTCCAGCTCCAAGGCATAAAACACGATTTGCAGTGTAGAATATAAAAAAAATCCACGAGCGTGATTCAAACCCGCACCCCACGACATGCCGGGTCAGTCGCACTACCAACTATGCTATCGTGGCTCAGACAGAGGTCCAACTCGCCAAAATTAATCAACACTATCTACTCTTACTTTGTAAGCCAAAAGAGCCAAATTCAATGACGACAACTACGTCATCAACGTTGCATGTATTACTATGTTTTATGGTACTGAACCGGCAAATGAAAGGTGGTCACAGCAGCCCATGGACCTGGACGCTTGCGGCAACAAAGGTAATACGTGCACATCGCCGACAATAAAGTTTTAGTTATTTACTTCTAAGCCATATTATTTCACTGATACCTTCAGAATGGAACACAGGCAAGGCCACCACCACCAAAATTTAGATAGATAGATAGATAGATAATACTTTTATTGCAACACTATAAAACATTAACATGAACAAAAGAAGAAAAAAATTACAAAGATACAATTTGGCAGTCTTATCGCTTTCAAGCGATTTCTTCCAGACAACCAGTCGGATAGAGAGAGCTTATAAACTTCAAGATCAGAGGTGAAACTATGAAAACATACTAGAATAATGTGTATTTTATAAATGAAGCAAAATATTATTAATAATGATATTGATATTAATGATAACCAGAAGGCGTAAGCTGTTTGCGGTACCATTTTGTCGAACAGTGGCCCGACGCCAGTCACCTATACCACGCAGCCTTTCATCACTCAATGCTCTCCTAGATACCAATCCTGAATGCGACTTGTTTGCGGATGGATGGTCGAAGATATTGTCGGACTGCCTGCGTTACTGTGACAGAAAGGTATGAGTGTGTGTGAGTGCGTGTGTAGTTTTTGGAACTTACTACGTGTCTATTACTGTTATTTTATGCGAAAATTTATGTATTTGAGTAAATTTTATTTTATTTTTGCTAATTTTTCCTGTTTTTAATTGTATTTAAAAATTGTTGTTGTAATGTTAGATTGTAGAATGTGTAATCTTTAATTAATATAATTGTTTTTTTTTTTTGACATTTTAATTAAAGCAAAAATAAATAAATAAATAAAATAAATAAATTCATAGTATTAAGTACTATTATCTTTGGGACTTCTTCTAAGAAGAGGTCTTTAACATATAAATAGTAAATAACACATGAATAATACATGAATGGTAATAACTTCTAATTCAAAAAGCAACTATAAGCGCGTTTGAAAAATTTATTCAAAATATTCAGCACTGGTGAATCGTATAGTAGGCTATGTATGTATGTCTATATCACTATATCACTGTGTCTGTGGTCTAGGTCATCTATATTGGTCTGTGCGCTCTGCCGTGAAGACCGGACCGCTTCGGTCATCGCATCGCTGGTCGGCACGCTGCGTTGACTTCTGTTTCATTATCATGTATTCTGTGCGTCTGTCTTTATGTAGATGAATCAGAAGATAAGGTTAAGAAAAAAAGGAGAACTATTATAAAAGTTTCTTGCACCCATTCTTGAAAAAGTTGCGAAGTTGAAAGACGTCCAGTATGGGTGGAATGTAAAAATTATTTGGTCCATTCCAAAATGCTTACGTAGTTTTTTGACTTTGATAAACAGTTTGTCCTTTCTAACTTAACAAAATCACAAAATTCTTTGATAGCATTGCAAGTCATACGACTTTTACCGCCGCTGTGGTCAAAATTACAATTCGTGAGACCTTATCGCTTAGTGGTAAGATCAGTAAGTTAACTAGTCAGAATGTGGTTTGTGGAGATTGTGGTCCTAGAGGTCCTAGGTTCGTTTCCCAGCGTTGCTTACAGATTAGCGTACTCGATGTGGTTGGGCTTGTTCTAAAGTAGCCTAGCTAGCTTAATTACTATCTAAGTTGAATTATTACGATTTAATCCACCGAGAGGATACCTAAATACGTATAAGCGTTACGTTAAGTCTCACTGTTTGAACAAGTAAGCGTTCACCGACATCTGGTGATGGTTGCGGGTAGCCGTTGGATGCGGTCAGCACAAAACCGGTCGTTGTGGAGATTCACGGGGAAGGCTTTTGTGCAGCAGTTGTCTTTCATCTGAGATAATGATGATGATGAAGTAAGTGTAAGGTCGAAGTACACTTCACCCGGAAACACCAAACACTGAAGACCTGAATCTTGCCTCTAATTGACGAAATATAGCAGCGCTACTAATGATGTCATCCAAGCCGATTTCGGTTAGAGCTATAATGTTTCTGCTTATTTTACTTGTAAACTCTTTGGTAGATAATAATAAACGATCTTGGATCTCAATCTTTTCGAACATATTTGTGATGCAGTATTATTGTATATTTGCAGGCAGGCAGGTTTATTATTGAGTTGGTACTATGAGAGGCAGTTCAAGTAAAATGTAACTATAATTCTCAACTAAAGGGGAATAATGCTACTAATATGTATGCTTCCAACTAATATATTATACCTATTTGTCGCCACAGCAACGTTATGAGATGGTGGTAGCCAGTCAGTTGTACTTAGAACACTATATCCTACTACTACTGAGTATAATACACATCGTACTCGCTAGGTATCGAGGCTGAAACCTTGTTTCTGTGAATGGTGGCCTAGCTACTAGACTATACAGGCGTTTAGTAATTAAGAGTAAAATATCACCCAAATTAAAAAACACCAGATCAGTACCTAGAATAAGGTATATAAGAACTTAAACCCTTTTCCTTAAGTAGATCAATGAATTAAATTCCATTCACTGAGTTCCATTAAGACTTAAGTCTTTGACAAATGGCTTTGGTCTTGATCCATCAAATATTTCTCTATGAATGAACTCGAACGTGAGCAATTGCTGCGGAGTTGTTTTTGGAACAAAACGTACTGAAATTTAAATTGTTAGATTGATTCTACACATCATTTTGTAAACAGTTTTTAATTGATGCTTGCCCCAGGCTATCTACATAGTTGACATTGGTAGCAAGTAACTGTTTCAGTAACACAATTAAATTTCTCCTAACAATAACTACATTCTGTTTGCTTTTAATATTTTTGAATTGTGTGTTTGAGTGGGTCTCTGGATGAACTTTTTAATACATAATACATAACAACATAGTACATTCGCAATAAATTCAATACAGTAAACAATGGTAGTACAGACGCCTGCACATCAAACTATCCAAAACAAATTTCTTCAATAAAATGTTCAACCATATGCCGTATGCATAAAGTTCAAAGTCTATTGAGGAAGTTAGACAGTTTGGGGTAGTCTGAATAATGTGCAGGCGTGTGTACCTAAAGGGTTTTCATTTAACTGCTGTTTCAATATCGTTTCGTTCAAAGAGTCCTCAAAAATAAAGATTGGACAGTTATTTAAAATAATTGAAAGAAAACTGAAAGAAAATTGGTGTCCGCCCTGTAAAAGCGGAGTTGCTTTTTAATTTGTAAAAAAAACTCTATTGTTAATAAAAAGTTTAATTCAAAATGGCTAATGGGAAATTTTGCCATTAAATTTTCGTTTTTATTGATGTTATCGAATGATGATTAAAACTCGCAACCTTGGATGCCTATGTGCTAGGCAGTGAAGCAGCAGTAATGACAAACAAGTTTTTTAAATGTATTTTATTTTATTAGGATTGCCGACAGGATTCACAATATCACATACAAAATTAATATGCATTCAGTGGAAGGTAAACATAAATTTGCTTGCAACCCCAATTAAAGGCCACAACAGCATGTACGCAAAAACAAAAAAACAAAAAAAAACGAGCGAGCCTTACAGTAGTCGCATATGATGTGTAACATTTGACATCTCACGTAATAATAATCAAATAGTAAAAAATAATTTCAACATTATATTCTGAAAAAAATATAACTGTAAAAAAATGCAGTAAATACTCATTAGAAGACATTTGACATATCAAAATGACCTTTGATAGTCAAATGACACAGTATGTCACATATAATAAAAATATGTCATGTTCATAATATCGATTTTAAATTTACAAAATGGCGCGCGCTTCCCCGACGTCCTGTCACACTGTTACACCTACTTCCGTCACATTTCCCGAAACCACTTCCACAAATTGTATATTTAGAAAGCGAGCGGAAAGATGTTACACATCAAAAATAGTTTTGCGATACTAATATTCGTTTTCGTAAACGTTATCGAATGGCAAATACTCTTTGTAACGAATACTTTTCGTTTACAAAAGCCGCCATCCACATTATGCACTTCGTTTAAAATATATTTTTTGTGATCAAGATTGAACAAAATTAAGTACTCTTATGTTTTAAACTTTCTATAAAGGTTTCATTGCAGTTTAAAAATGTATGATATTATAAATACTAAATTAAAAAAGGCAAGGATTATTTGAAATAATGTCATCTTATCTCTCAATCTAATCTTTCTATCTTAACCCTGAATCGTACAGTTACAGAAATAACTAATCTTATAAATAATATAGAAAAGGAACCCATTTTACTTATGCCTTGTACCAATGTCTTATTTATAAAACATGGTAGTTACATCATTATATTTATGACTTTTATAACCGACAAAATGGGGGAAGTTTGAGTATCTATGGCAATTAAAGTACTTACTCCAAGCATTGTTTAATATGCTCACTGCCGTGATGGGTTTTTTTAATTTTACGGGTAAGCACATCTTATCTAAGATGGTCTATGTATCTAACCAGGCGGACAAATAAGCCTTCCTATCAATTAAATCGACAAACATTTACCCCCCACTGGGAATTAGTTATTTCACTGACATACTTTAATTGGATAGCGCTAGGCTATCATCTCCTAAACGATGTTCCCAAAAACTAAAGGTTCGCAGCTTAAATAACAACAGGTAAACATATAATTAACAAGTAGTTATTAGATAGTTATGAAACTTTTTATTGTGATTTGATTATAGGTCTCATTTTTTTCACATTTCGTTATAAATTACTGGCAAACGATAGATAATAAAAGCTTAAAAAGAAAAACTAATATTAGTAATCGGAATGTTTAACGTGGATTGTACTTTCAAAACAAAATGCTTAATCGGTATAAACGAGCATAGAGTCCACTTGATGGTGATAACGGTGATGATTATGACGATGATGACCCTGAAGCTTTAGTTTTTGTATTTCTATATTCAGAAATTTTTCTAATTTGACAAAATGTTTATCTTACAAGTTGTTATATTTATCATAACTGTATTCACACTAACTAATAATAAAATAGTCATTGAGCGTTTGCGGTGAAAGATATTGTATTTCCATTATACTGGTCACATATAATGTTTCCTTCATTACTATGATTACACAACAACGATAAAATACTGGAACATATTCTCCCACATTTTAGTAATATTTTTTTGTCCGTTAAAGTCGAAGGTGAAAGCGTACTTCACCCCAAATCCTCAACTACTGGGGCACTGGCTATCTTATCTCTAGCTGCCGGAACACGACAAACATTGATTTTAGATGGTGGTAGTTAACAATGTGGACTAACAAGCCTTACCACCAACAAAACCGAGTGCACAAACATGTACTCCCCGCTAGAAATCGAACCGTCTTGACCACCAGACCACAGAAGCAGTTCAATGGCGATAAATGGTGGATTTCATGTGAGACATAGGAATTTACCTGTACTTACACCAAATACCACTTGCCTTAGATAGGACTCAAACCCATGGCCTTTTGCGACTCGGTTGATATTTTTTCCGCCTAAATAAAATAAAACCTAGTCGACTATGAGAGATCTAAATCCAAATTGTAAAAACTAGACTAAATTTTGATTTTATGTGCTTAGTGACTTTCGATTATAATATTCGGAAGGCTCTAAATAAAGTAGACAAAAGATGTTATATTATTTTTGATTTATTAATATTTTTAATAAACGGGAAAGTGTTACGTCACATTGTTATGTAGCATACGCTAGAAGTTGAGCCTTCGTACGGGCATTATTTCTAGGTCTAAAACCAGCGACTAACTATTGGACCAGATATGCAGTTAATGGCTCTCGAAAACAATATCTTGTTATACAACGTGTCACTGAGCTTTCATATAAAGTAGTATATTGTGTGTTCCTAGTGAGTGGTGCTGACTTTTGTTCACATTCATATTCATAGAAATACGTTTACTATACAGCTGTTGTTTTCCCCTTTGTTTGCTTAAAGCTATTTACGACAGATCAAACCAAACGAAATGTTCGTAAAGTTAGACATCAAACAATTACTGAGCACATTCCTGAAATGACGTTGCGCACATGACTTAAACCGTCAGCGGAGCTCCTTACCTATGTAAATCACAGAAAGTTCTCGATACAGCCACCCCGTATATCGCTTACGAATGTTCGAATGAGATTTTAGCAACTTTGACGTGTGTAACGAGGAAATTATGATGTTCAAACGAGTTTTGCAGAAATTGATAAACGTAAAGTTGAAAAGTTTCAGGGACTTAATTATAATATGAGGTTATCCGTGCGTGTAATTCATACGTCAGATGTCAACTATTGTAATAATGATATTTTTTTAAATATCTTTCGGGCAAGCACTTGGTCTTCATCTCACCTGATGTTAAGACGATAAGGTTGAAAGTGGAAATTCACTTCACCCGGAATCCTCAACTACTGAGGCTGATATAAATTATAATTATGTCATATAATGGCTAAGGCCTTCGTCTTTAAAATTAAGTCTTAAAATGCGGGTTGGTGATCACAAACAAAACTAATCATTGAGATATCTTTGCCTTTGCCCTCCTGGGAATGATACCATGGAGCTGCTGCTGCGGATTTGCTGATGGCCTCAGGCCTTTCCAGCATCATCGGAATTTATTGGAGGGCGGCGAGAAACTTAAAGGGTTCCTCAAGCCGTGTGATCGAAACATCGACAGAGGTTTTCTAGAGGGAATGTCATCACGCAAACAATAATCAGGAGCGGAACCACCCGAAGGCGCCTTTAAAGGGTAACTCGGCTCGGGTTTGCCGGGTGAGAAGAAGCGCCCAGGTACATGTCCGTACCTGCTATACTAGTAGAACGAGTTTATATCGGGTCTTCGTACTCTTTTTAGCACAACTTAACATTTATTTCATTGACTTTTTTGTTTATGTAATTTTGACGATATTCATATATCGTCAAAATTATATAATTACATAAATAAAGAATTTCAAGTTAATAGTTAATCTTTTTAGCGCTTTGGATACAAAATCTGTTAGCTTCTAAGATTTTTGTATGAATAAATAAATAAATAAATAAATAAATAAATAATATAAATATATAATAGTGAATCCGCATCCGCATAACGCTCAATCAAACAGCCATCAAACAATATAATTCAACGACATACACATTGCTTTTGTTTTCAAAAGAATGTCAGCACATTTGAAATGAGAGCGCCTGTTTCGCGCCTAATTTTAATCTACTGACTACACGACGCCCGATCTTCAATTATTTTAATTAAACATCCCTTTGATACGACGTTAATAGCTGACATTTTTTACCTACCCGACCTCCGATAGCGGATAAGTATTTGGGAAACAGAAAAGGGCTTTTAAAAAATATAAAAACGAGTGGATGGTGTAAATTCATTAATTTTTCAAATTCAACAGTCAAGTTCTGTACAACCATTTTCAAGGTAACTTTCGTTAACATTTATACTTGACTTTATGAATATTTGACGTTGAAATGATAGGGCGCAATCTAAGCAGACGGTTGAACGTTTCCTTGTGTCTCAGATAGAAGGCAGAATTTTGGGGATAAACTGGTTTGTGGACGGTTAGAAAATTTTTAAGAAAACGTTTGTATAACTAATATATATTGCGATTTATTATAGTTCACTACGGAAAGATTCCAATCGCATAAAATCAGTTAAGCTAACGTTTTTATATCCATATATATTTTTATTCGAATTGGCTTATTGCTTTGAATGAATAAGAGCTTTGAAATTTGTATGGGATACCGACATGTAAAATGGCTCTTTGATTACACAGTCATTGGCTTTTTTGTCTATGGTGATTGCCGGGACTGGGAAGAACCGGGAAATTCAACTTTCTCCTATTATTTTTTTCAACCGTCAAATTGATATAAAATTTATATATAAAAGTTTTTTTTTTAAATAGGTTCATCATTATCATCAGCTCATTTTATATCCCCACTTAGCAGTGGCCAGTGGTAGCGTGCCCTTGCAGGCACGAGCCTTCCCTATGGATAGATAGGGAGAACGAGCCTTAAACCACCACGCGGGCCCAGTGCGGGTTGGTGGTTGTTAACGACTGCTAATGCAGCCGGGACCAAAAGCTTTACTTTAGACCTAGATGATAATTTTTTGATCACCCAACCGATGACTGGCTTTTGCGAAAGTTGCTTAACCTCAGCACTCGCAGACCGGAGCGTTAACCACTGTGCCATCGAGCTCCTCCTCCTACAAATTTAGATTACCGTTCTGTTAATGCGCGTTAAAATCAGAAGCGTTGCTTGCCGAACCGAATGAATAGTTGTTCAATCTCCATGGTCACTTTATACTACTAAGTACCGACGTGAGCCTAACACAAAGAATTTAACTCTGTGGTCTAAATATATCGCTATAACATCAATGCCTGCTAACAGCATTGTTATGTTCCGGCAGCTAAAGATAAGATAGCTAGTATCTCAGTAGTTGAAAATTCCGGGTGAAATACGCTTCCTTCGGCCTTATCATCACTTCAGATTACGTAATATGAAAGCTACACGTACAAAATTAGCTATCTGACGAGGATATATTGGCGGTTACTGAAGTTCTTAAAGCAATAAAAGCAGTCGTCGACCAGTCAACAGCTCCTGAAGATGCCTCGCGAAGGGGCGGAACACGTGACGGTTTATCGGTTTGGTGTGCATGTTTGCTTCTTCCATTGCTCCTTCCGCATATGCTTAAATTTGCGTGCTACACCCAAGCTTGATAAACGAATAAAACATATAATTTTAATTGCTTTTTGTATGCCACGGATATCCGCAATGTAACGCCTAATTCCATTCAATAATAACAGCTGTAAAATACAATTAATTCTACGTCAAAAACTATCAACATGCTCTTTCTCTCAATCTTGCAGTTTATTCTTTATTTTGGCACACTGATATCCTTGATAGCCGTGTTATTCTGTTCCTTTGTTTTACCCCGCTTTGTCTTCAAGGGAAATTGGATGACTTATTGCTTGCACTCCTCATTTTTTCCTTCTGATTAAATGAGTCGCAACTTTTTTATTTCAGCTTAGAAAGTGTGAATACAAAAGGGCAATTTTGTCGTTTGCTCAGCTAAGATTCACATTGTGTTTGGACACGATTTGGAATGATTAAATTGACGGTCATTTTGGAAAATATTGACGTTGCTGATTAATAATACAAATCAGAAGCCCTTGCTGAGATTCTATTTGGCTTTACGCAGTGCAAGGTGACCCGCATTAGATTTAGGTATGTGACGTAGAGTCGTAAGTGCTTCTGTGAGGCCAGTGAAACTAAATAAAAAAAGTACAGAGAATAAGGTCCTCTCGTGAGTGTTATTTAATCTAATCGGCTAATGATGGCATTCAACTATTTCCAAAAGCTAACGTGACCTAGGTATGTTTATTTTTCTCAAAGGGAAGGTAGGTAAGGGCAGGTGGTAACTTGTTTAGTATTCGTGTAAATTAAAACAAAAGAATCGAAGGTCCCTTTTTAAATCTCTCACGATGTCCGTGTAATGGTCTCAGTAAAGTTCCACATATTTAGTAAAACTTAATGGAGGAGAATGGAATACCATCCTTCATTAATTATTCACCATTTATCATGCAATAATTACCACTCATCTTTCAAATACAAATTCAACATTTAACCACTATAAATTACATATAAAGAAATATAAATTAAGCTTGTCCAATTATCTAGATGCTTTCAATCACCTATAACTTTTCGAACCAATCTTGTTGATATTGCCTCAATTCTATTGCGGCTCAACTTTGCTATTACATTGCTAGACAATGCTAGTATTGTCTAAAATGGATTTCGTAGTTGGGGTTACCGTATATTCTGAAAAATATTCTGAAAAACAATTTTGAAAATTGTGATGTACAAGTATTAATAAGTAATGGGAAGTAATTAAGTGGTATTTATTTTATACAATTGGTCAGCAAAAAAAATCAGCAAAAAAAATTTTGTAAGCTGAATATGTTTTTGTCAGCCATAAAAAGAAACCAGCAGCAACACCTCGTCAGCAACTAAAACAAGAATGGTCAGAAAATAAATAGAGCTTCGGTCAGCACTAAAATTTATGTGTTTTCAAAATAACATAACATAACCTACATACTGTCTCACTGCTGGGCAAAGGACTCATAAATTAAAATGTATTCATCGCTACAACTTATATATACTCGTATGAATTGGCTAAATCACGCACGCAGGCACCTCGATTGCCAAATGCGGGCTGGTGATCACAAACCGGGGCTTTGCATCGAAAAATACGAAACACACTTTGCCGTAACTGGGAAATGAACTCACCGGTATCGGGCTGAGCACTTTGCCACACGTCCACTGAAGCAAGGCCAACAAATATAGATAAAATACGTTTAAATAAGCGAGAATTCGACGAGTAAAACCATTAGTCTGTAAGTACTACAGTTGTCATAAAATTTTAACAGTTTTATTGCCATTACTAAACTATTGGTTAGTTAATGGACTATAATTTTCATATTAATATTTTATTATTCGACTGACAGATATTGCAGTGATAACGATTGGACTGTTCAAATGTTTTAGACGTCGTCGGTCGTTTGTTTTTTGAAATAAGTAAAGTATTGAAATGAAACAACTTTTACGGATCTACTCGCGTTTATAGGCGTGTACAAACTGGACTGCGACTGTAGACTCTCTTACATCGGGCAAACAAAGAGAAGTGTAGGAACTCGGGTTAAAGAACATAAAGCCGACGTCAAGCATAGACGCGAAAATAAGTCTGCGGTATGCGAACATTCCCTTGAGGGGCCCAACCATTACATCAGATTTGATAAACCACAAATACTCGCCAGAGAACAACGATTCATCCCTAGGATGATACGCGAGGCTATTGAAATTAAAAAACATCCTAATTTTAATAGAGAAGATGGTTGGAATCTACCACCAGCCTGGGATCCCATCATACAGAATATTAAATCCTAGCCCCAACACCATACTGCCAGACGAAAAGATACTGTAAGCTCTTTCTGCGTAAAACGGAATGCACCTGATTAATTTAAATGAGGGTATACAAGCTACTAACTAATTATGAGACGACCAACACCTCAGTCTCCCTGTGACCACGGACCCTGCAAAGGGTTCGAAACGTCAGGATAAACATTAATTAAAACTAATGTGTAAAATAAACGCGAGTAGATCCGTAAAAGTTGTTTCATTTCAATGTGTAGTGTTCGCGTAAACTTTAGAAAACAATAAGTAAAGTAATAGTCTATGTACTATTCCACTGCTGGGCAAAAGCCTCCATCATCGAAATCAAGTCTTTGTTACAATTATTGATGCGTGTTGACTCAGTTACCAAGCTAGCTAATAAAAGGGCTAGTTAGTGATCACAAACCCGGGCTATGCATCGAAATATACCAAACACACTTTATCCTATATGGGGATTGAACCCAAGATCTCCAAGATATCAGAGCGAGCGCTTTACCAAACGGGCACCGAAGCGTTTGCAGTAAAAAGCGAATCTTTTAAATTTTTTTGTAGTTTAAATCTACTAACAAAATGCAGTCTGTTTATTTAAGTAAGGACTTAAATACTTCGACAGAAAGACCAATGTCTCGGTAGGTATCTCAGTTGAAAGAGCTAGCTGTCACGCATGCCGTTTAATTTCAAGAGAAATTTTTTATTCACATAATTATAAAATATTTTCAATAATGTAGTATTTTATAAACTTAGCAGTACTAATAAATAAAGTATTAGCTTCGAATAATCATTCCGTGTTATGTCTCTTTAATTCTAATGTGAAATTAATTTTACATAACGGGAAATTTGGGATTATCTATTCCAAGCTCATAATTATACTCTGTGTTAAACCGAGCAAGGTCATCATTTATTATCAAATTTATTTTTCACAGCTTACGAAATATGATCTACCACTAATTTAAGAAGGCGGAGACTTAAAAGTGACTTGTTAATTAGGTTGTGACCCAGTTAAATCGTTTGTTAAATAATTATTTGTTACATTATTTAGTTTTAAAAGTCGCTCGGTCCCGGTTTATCGTATGGTAGCAGTTGGTTATATACAACAATCCGCTTTGAACTAACATGGTGAGTTAAGACCCTGTCTCTCTATATGCTTTACTTTATGTGGGAGAACTGAGTCCAGCAGTGGGACCTAATGATGAGTGGGCTAATGATGATGAATCCTATCTTCAATTTGATTAGAAAGGCGTCAACCTTTGCTTTCAAAGTTTGCTGGATGCCACAAGCTGCCAATTCAGCGTCACTGGACCTTACGGCGTTAACCATTCCTGTAATAGCTACGCTTCTACCTATTCTTATCACCAACCAATTGCTGGGTTCCGGTTTGAAGATACAGTATAATAACTGGGCATCAAGCCGCAAATACGAAGCCTCTATGTAAAGTTCCTATGGTGTTGCAAAAGCCTAAAGGCTGCGGTGACATCTAAACGCCATGTAAACAGAACGCTTGCTAAACAAATCAGGTTCAGTCAAGCGAAAAAAATAAATAGCTACATTTTTAGTAATTAAGAGATATTTCCAAAGCGTGAAGCTCTTCAGTTGATTAGAAAGATTTAGCACGCTGTCCAAATCTAACAGCCCTAAGTTTTAAGCTTAACAATTGGTTAACAAACAGAGACCCTTCAATTTGAAGTTTGTTAAATTAAGATTAATCAATCTTGAGCGCAGTAACGAACGGCGAGAAGCGTCGGCCAAAATTTGTTAAGTCCGCGTAAACAGCGATAAAAGTTGAATTTAATTAGTTTATAAGTACAACGTGTTGCTTAGGCAACTCATCTGAGTTTTGCGTTTAATTATTATACTTTTGCAGATTGGAAGTGACAGACTTAGATGGTATTATTATAAGGAGCGAATAACGAAGTATTCTGTAACTACAAGTAAAAAAGTGAAATTAAAAAATATGGCAATATTTTTAATAGACACTATGTCATATTTAGTGGTAAATAGTTATAAAATAATTCAGCCAGTCACAGACGCGTTAATCACGTTAGAATCATTAAAAAAAAACACTTATTTCTAAATACGCAATAACAATAAGTATGATTCAATTATTATAAAAATAATAATACCTGGCAGTTGCACGTTCAAAGCCGTCTCGTATCTCTGATGATCATTTTTTCATCTAAATGATGGATCACCAACGTTACCCCACATCTGTCAAATACCACATCATTCGTTTATTTAACACAAACACCTAACACACGGTTTGAAGTTGCAAAAATTCTTTTGTTATAAACCACAGAGATTGTAAATGTTTTTTTTTGTTTTTTAAATTGCTGTCCGTATTTCGAATTTACGTTAAGGGTTGTACGTCTCGGGGGTTTCGGCCGTGGCTCGAGTTACGTGCGCACTGTACCAACGACAAAGCTATACTGGGATGGGTTGTGGCGCGCGCAAAATTGTTGTTACTGCCTTCGCAGGCTCCGTCCGCGAAAAATTGGGGTACACTAAGACGCTCTGTGAAATTGTTATTTTTTTTGATAAACCGCTCGCGCCCACTTGAAACTTATATGCGTGGGTAATATAAAACGGAGTTATTTTCGAATTGACAGTGTCATTAATAATTTGCTTTGTTTTCTGAACTATGTAGAAACTTACGGTAATTATAATACTAAAGTTAGCTATATTGGGTTCTAAAGTTTACGCGGAACGTCAGGATAAACATTAATTAAAATTAATGTATAAAATAAAAGCGAGTAAATCCGTAAAAGTTGTTTCTATTCAAAATTTGCCATGTTAGATTAAATACAAGCAAAATTTAAAAAATGACAACGTATGAATTTAATTGTTGGTCGATTAAAAGTAAATGCCATGGCGCTTAAAGACGTAGAGACCAAATGCTACTATTAACGTTAAACTTGTTTCTAAAGTCATCCCTTTTTTACAATAGTGGTAAGATAATGTTCGTTTTCTATTCAAACTTATACGTCCTCAATTTAATTCTGAACATAACAGTTTATCGTTAGTTTAACCTTATTTCAATAAACTTATTGGGTAGCATCCTATCGACAATGAGCCGAGAGGTATCGTTTATTTCCATTAAAGAAAATTTGAAAAAGTATCCTCGCGAATAAGTCAATGTCAAAGTTTTGAATATGTATGTCTAATGGGTAAAATAAACAAATAGATTGAGTAGAAATATGCAAGTTGATTGAGTGGATACGCTTTAAAGTGTTTTGTTTCAAATGTCAATTTTTTTTATAAATGACTAATGGACCACTCGTGACTTCGTCCATTCCATTTCAAACTTTCTTTTCAAATATCGATGAAATGAAATGAAATATGAAATAAATTATATTAGCCTTATACGATATTAGCCTCTTTGTCCAAGTGAAAAATAAATTGTTTTTCCATGCTAATATTCAATACCTGCTCCACAGAAGTACGCCTACACATCATGCTACTTAAAACTTACAAATTTGTAAAATAAATGTTCAACCGTATGCCTTAAATTTGACTATTGAAATGAATTTGAATTTGAATTTTTATATTTGTGGAGATTTTAGCAAATACTTGAATAAACGCAAATATTGTTGCGAACAAACTACAAATTGAAAAAAAGACGAAGTGACGCATTATCATCGGGCTTTATACAACATATTCTGTGTTTTACTAAGGTATCGACTTTTTAAAACATAGTAATAGTCTTGATAACACTAATTACTCTAATACATCACCGTGTACGTTGCAAGGGGAATGTTTTACTGAAAATTATCAGGAGTATTATTAATACGCTCCACTTTCCGCTTGCCGTAAGCACTTTTGTTTTCGTAACTCATAAATATATTTAATCGCCCACATTACCGGCGAAAGAAATTACAATGTAGCGATATTGATGCGATAGAGGTAGTTTGGGTTACACAATTAAGATTCAATTAATTTGTGCTTTGACTATTAAATCGTAGTTTACGAAAAATAATTTGTGTTTTACAAACTGAAATTAGCAGACAAATGGGACTCGAACTCGCGACCTTACGTTATTCGAGCCACAGCTCTTCAAAATGAGCTGCCATGTGGAATTTATAATTCTATTTTACAACGATTTAAGTTTTGCTAGATCCTAAATTTCCGTATATGTATGATACACAATAGCAGCCATTCAGCTTAAGGCATAATTCTTTCTTTCGATTTAAAAATCACAATTTCGATTGTTTTAAGTTTTTCAATTTTATTTCTAAACAAAACTAACCAAGCAGTCTGTATAATTGTTTGCCAATTATACAGACTATTAGGAATAGAAAAAAACAAGTTCAGCCGGACGGTAAATCTGTCCTTTTTTGCAGAGATGCCTTTTATTTTGTGAATTGTGTAAAACACATTTCATTCTTTTATTAAAGCTCTCTAAAACTTTATTAAATAAAAATGTAAAAAGTATAATTGTTTTCGCTTCTAAAACCATGTATTAGCCTCAATTAAACAACAATTTGCACGGACACGGTTTTGTTTAAGTTTTTTATACTCGTAGTACTAGTTAGTGTCAGCGACGTGCTCCTTTATAGTTAGTGTTGAAAAGGCTACTTTATTTAGTTTTTAATTTCTTTAATTAACGTAAGGTAAAAAATATTGCACAAGTAGCGCCCAGCAAAGCGATTTTAAAACGATGACAATCATTCTCACATTAGGGTCATCATCACATCATCCAAAGGTCATTTTTATGTTCCCACAATGAACTATAGCTTCCATACTCAATTGTTATTAGTCCTTTTATATAGGATATAAATAGCATATACGCCATTACATGTTGATATCAAAACACGGCCGTAGCTCAAATATGGAAGTTAATAGCCTTTGATGTTATGGTGTTTACAAAAAGTGCGTCTACGTGTAATCTAGACGCTACGGGTCATGCTATGAAAAATTGAGATTTAGTTTTGACAAAGAGGTTAGTTCTGTTTGTATAGGAACTCGATGGTGATGGCATTGGCTTGCGTGGTCGCATTACGATGCATTGAGGTGACGTGTCACTCGTTGGGTAACTTATTTAAAATATCTGGAGTTTTATAGAAGGCACATTGAATCGTTTTGGTTTTTATTGTTGTCGTAAGATGGCAGTCGTTACCAAGTAACGCACCTTTATCGGTCGTATCTCGAAGTGATTATCGATACTTCGATCTGTACGGTATCGATTCGTGCTGAATTCTGATTGAACTACTCGAGTGACCCGGGAACCGCGCGGCTGCCGCGGCCGGCGGCTTTACAATTAATATAAGGACTGCGGTAATCATTAGTATTAAGGGCGAACGTTATTTTTTTAACTAAAATAGAAATTGACTTCATAGTAAGCGACTTTCAAAGAAGTTTGAAACTTATTCACAATTTAAAAAAGTTATTTTTAATTGTTAAAGAGCTAACTCTTAAAATGCTAACCAACAAACTATACTTAGAAGTAGATCAAGAGGTACTTCAAAAAAGTATTGAAAAGGTTTTTACATGGTTGACGACGCGTGCGTTACCTCTGGTCGCAAAACTCTTTCAAAATTCATATTAAGACCCAGCCCGCATGCCTAATTACCACCTTGGTAGTATTTTAAATAAACCGCAATATAAAGTTGGCTTTATGTGAATTAATTAGGGCGGTTACAGACGGTACTTATAACATCGATTCATTCGCTAACCAAAAATACAATTTAGACATATATCACTAACTTAGCATGCAAATGTTAAACTTTTCAAAGTATATTAGAATACAGGTCTTTATATTACTGTAACTGTTTATGTGATGTTGTAAACAATAAATTTATATTGGAGTACTTATTTATTTTATTTATTTATTTATAGAAACCAACAGCTTATTACAATGAACACTTATTCTACTAATAATTACAATAAGTAAAGCCAATTACAGGTTTCTGCATTTACATTTTTTTTAAATATCCTTTTGTAATGAGTAGGTCACAAAATAGAGAAACAAAAAACGGAACAAATAACCAACTTGTAACGAATAAACTTTGCAAAAATTTTCCTAACCTAAAACTTAATTAAAAAAACCCATTCACTACGAATTTAGCTTTGCAATGCACGTAAGAGAGTCATTGAACGCTGCTCGTTAAATGAGAAATAATACTGAATAAAAAATTCTGAATATATAATAATGATTTAACTGCACATAAACATTCATTGTTTAATAAACTCCACTAGATTACTTTTTATGTGTTTTTTTTTATTTTTTATTTTACTGCACTACTTAATTATCGCACTTGAGAGCATATTCATTCAGATTCAAACATATATCAGTAACTTAGCATGCAAATGTTAAACTTTTCAAAGTATATTAGAATACAGGTCTTTATATTACGGTAACTGTTTATGTGACGTTGTTAAACAATAAATTTATATTGGAGTACAATAATAAATTCGAGATGCACTCGCGACTCCCGGGTTTCATTTCCGGTCGAGTCTATGTTGGACGAGCGCTTTAGCTACTTGGGATCAGAACAATATAATATGTGATGTTGACTAATGTAAAATATTTATATCTTCACCATTTCCTACGTGCGCATTTTATAAACACATTTAAGTATGTCAGGATTGATTAGAACATGCGTTCCATATCGGTTCTTAACGCATCTGCGTCGACACAATGCAACTGTCGAATCTGAAGAAACGTCTATAAGCAACCATCGGACTAGCGACAACGCGCCCCGTTGTCGCTAGTCCGATGGTTGCTTCCGGTCGGGTCTATGTTGAACGAGTGCTTTAGCTATTTGGGATCAGAACAATATAATATGTGATGTTGACTAATGTAAAATATTTATATCTTCACCATTTCCTACGTGCGCATTTTATAAACACATTTAAGTATGTCAGGATTGATTAGAACATGCGTTCCATATCGGTTCTTAACGCATCTGCGTCGACACAATGCAACTGTCGAGTCTGAAGAAACGTCTATAAGCAACCATCGGACTAGCGACAACGCGCCCCGTTGTCGCTAGTCCGATGGTTGCTTCCGGTCGGGTCTATGTTGAACGAGTGCTTTAGCTACTTGGGATCAGAACAATATAATATGTGATGTTGACTAATGTAAAATATTTATATCTTCACCATTTCCTACGTGCGCATTTTATAAACACATTTAAGTATGTCAGGATTGATTAGAACATGCGTTCCATATCGGTTCTTAACGCATCTGCGTCGACACAATGCAACTGTCGAATCTGAAGAAACGTCTATGAGCAACCATCGGACTAGCGACAACGGGGCGGAGCAGCGAGTAGTTTGGCTCAATGTAATGCGAATGCTCGAATCGAACAAGTTACGTTACGACAAAATGCTCTGGTCAGTCTCCACCATAACATGTCTATGTGCTAGGTTGTGACTTTTCTTGTTCTGTTGTTTCGTTAATGTACCTATATAAATCTTATCTTATTCTGTCACCGTGAAAATAATGTTAGTATTGTTTTGTTCAGATAGATGTAGATAAAATAATCAGTTCCTCAGAAGTTGGGGATTCTGGGTGAAGCGCTTCCACTTTCGGCTTTATCATATGTTACAATAACGTGCGATAAAAGTAAAGCGATCCCCGTGGTGAAACAAAAAAACAAAAATATGTTAAACTTTTTTTTCATATATAACAAAAGATACAGTTATTTTAACTATAACACTACCAACTATAACCAACCATAATCATTATATAAAGCTGTGTAATATATGTCCTTCAAACGTGAGGCGTGAAGAGGCACCTTGTGGGCCGGCATCGGCAGGGTGAGGGTGACTGATGCTGCGTTGTTTTCACGCTGCACCAGTTATCCTTGCGTCTGGACTCCATTTCCACTTAACATCAGGTGGAGTGCAGTCATTTGTCGATCTACGTATAATTAATTAATTATAATTATATGTATTTACTAAATATATAAGTTTGGAATCCCGGGTAAATGTTAATATTACCGTACACGTAAAATATTATCATTCAACGTATTACCACAATCCCCATAACGGGATTCAACAAAACAAATTAACATTATGTTTGTGTGAGGTTTTATCAACTCTATGTCAAACTTCTCTCAAAATCTGGCATTTATACTCTATTTCTAATTTCAATCACTACTCAAAACCGTATGTATGAATAGATGCGTTATTTTCACATTACTGCATAAATGTTGTTACTTCTACAAAACAGCCCATTCCTTCGATCCGATCCGAACCCCTCGGAGAACCTAGTATGGCACGGGGACACGTACTAGTGCGTGATGCCGTTCCCTCTAGAAAAACCTCCGAAGGTGCTTCGTTTCACACGGCTTGAGGAACCCTTTAAGTTTCTCACTGCCCCCCAAAAAAGCCCGGTGAAGCTGAAAATGCCGTTTGAGGCAATCTGCAAACTCTCCAATAAAAGGACACATTCTTCCCCACTTTTATAACAAGTTACTTTACGAACGAAAATGATTTTACTAACATTTTTTATTGGTTTTTGTTTTGTTTATTTTATTTAATCGGTTGTTGAAACATTTTACTAAATGCTCGTAGTAACCTGCTTATTACTAGAAAATTTTATCATGGTTTGAAATTGTATAAATGTATTGAAATTGTCTTTAATTTAATACTGAATCAACGGCGTCCTACTTTGCAGAGTTAAAATAGATGAAACTGAAACAATGATTTGTTTAGTGTTTCGAAAATGAGAAAATCTGTTAACTGTTCCATGCAAACTTTTTAGTATTAACAGCGCTGAAAGTTTTATTGTACTTGGGAGACGGAGGCGAAGTTCAACCATATCTCCGGAGTTTCGGATATAATTGTTAGTTTCCGTGCCAAAAGTGCTAAACTTATATTTACTTTGGCGAAGAGGATATTGTGTTTCATTGAAATTTCATATGCTCGACTTTATTGATTTTCCAACCGCCTCTGTAGTCTAGTGGTTAGACCACCGGTAGCGGACCTAGAGGTCCCAGGTTCAATTAAGGTATATAAAATTGTACCCGTTTTTGTTGGTGGTAAAAATCGGGTAAAAATCGTTTGATTCTGTTCAGTTTATTAAGTCTGCTCCCATAACAACAATATTCGTGGCACTTTTTTATATTTTACGGGTAAGCCTTTCTTTCATCTCAACTACTGAGGCACTGGCTATCTTATCTCTAGCTGCCGGAACACAACAATGCTACAAACATTGATGTAATGGCGACATTATTAGATAAGATGGTGCTAGCCAGGCGGACAAACAAACCCTGCGACCAACCAAACCGAGTACCTACACAAACATGTACCACCCACTGGAATCGAAACCTCCCGACCTCTGGGCCTGAGACCGGTGGACTTAACCACTAGACCACAGAGGCGGTTAAAATTTAGTTGTATTTGTAGCACAGTGGTGCTGTACCACCGTTCAGGCGTAAGCTGATTACGTCACACTAATTTAGTCACTTAATAATTTAAATTACATTTTGGTCACTTTAGCCTTACGTACCTATTGTACCTACGCTCACTTTGTGACTAAAAATAAATAGTCATCCTCATTCGTTTGCGTGTCATTTTCGTCACACGTACCCTACCTTCTACAGTATTCTTTATGATATACAGAAACAGATAGTGTGTGGTTAGACGATCTAGACACACGGGACTGACTGGCAGGACGTGACTCGGAAAAGAAATAAATGAAAAGCCTTGGTGGTAGCCTTTGAATAGTAATGAGATAAAAATACACAATTTGTTACTTACCTTAAAAATGAATATTTACGAACTAAATACAAATGTAATTCAAACATACTGCAGCTCAGACATATCAAGCACCGCACGATATAAAAAACTTTCAAATCATACAACCAACCGTGCCGTAATGAATACGAAAAGATCCGAATAAGAAACAAATTTTGTTCCAAAAAGGATTTCATGCCGTGCCAAGCGATATGGGACACGCGAAAGGGCCATCTGAGTGTGTTTGTTTAGGTTTAGAACAGGAATGATTTCAATTTAAGAGGAATTCGAGATAGGAGAGCCTCGGGATATAAAGTGGCTCATACATTTTATCACGAGCGTAGACCAATACATTTACAATTGTTTTTAAAATTGTAAGTGACTCTCTTTTGTTTTTTATATTTAACCATATTTTGGTAATTGAACAGGAACGTTGAACGAGATAGTTTTGGTTCTACCTATACGTTATATACGAGAAAATTTAAAGTTATATGTGAAGGTGCCAAAGTGAACACACACCCTATATAGGTACCTACGATTACTTTATTTTACTTCATTAAAAACATATCAAAAGAGGAGTGGATTTTCTATAAGGTAAGCCTTTTCAATTTTAACCTTCTTTAAAAAGTTTAACTTTTAAGTTCTCTATTCGTGTGAATAAAAATAATATCTACACTAATATAAACTGTTTTAGATAAGGGTATTGCTGTAAAGGATGCATATCAGCCTTTGCCACAGACCAAATGTGTTAATATAGGTCTGTGACCCTTGCCATATACGTTGTTTGAGCCATTAGAATGTTACTCCGAGACGTTTTCGTATTAGTTCAAGCACGCAAGACAAAAGACAAACGAAATATTCAAACCCAATTCGCTAAGATTAAAGTTAGTACATACTATCGTCTTTTGTTTCGGGTGAGGAAGCGAAAGCGTAACTGTCACGAAACACTGTCGTCTTTGTAAAGTAATATAAGAATATCCGCTTAGTTTACAACCACAGACCAAATATCTATGTTTTTTAAAGAAAATTTGAAGTTTTAGATCACTTCAATATTATGGTGTACCTATACAACGTTTAACAGAAAGGTGTGGTAAAAATGAAAAGATCCGAAGTGTATCCGATCTAGATCTTGTATGCAGAGTTACTAAGATCTAATTATTCAGTTTAATTTGTTATGCAATTTATAATTAAATATTTTTATTATGACGTCATGACATCTAAATTAACATCTGACAGCCTTAGGGCCAAATTTCACCGTCCCGAATAGAAACCGAGTTTAATAAAACCTGGTTTCGACTAATCGAGTTCAAAAATTAGTCTTGATCGCGGTTCACGTCGAGCGGAACTCAGTTTAGCGCGTAAATTCAGTTTAACTCGAATTGATCGCGTTTAATATCACCGGTGAAATTGGCCCTTAGTGGTTTAGGGCCAATTTAACCGTCCCGAATAGAAACCGAGTTTAATAAAACCTGGTTTCGACTAATCGAGTTCAAAACTTAGTCTTGATCGCGGTTCACGTCGCACTGATTTCACCGGCTTCGTTTTGATCCCGTTTATTAAATCTTAGGGCCAATTTCACCGTCCCGAATAGAAACCGAGTTTAATAAAACCTGGTTTCGACTAATCGAGTTCAAAACTTAGTCTTGATCGCGGTTCACGTCGCACTGATTTCACCGGCTTCGTTTTGATCCCGTTTATTAAAACTTAGTTTAGCTTTGACAAAGAATGAAGAATGAATGACATGTCATCGACTAAACGTTTTTTTATTTTTTATTTTTGTTCTGGCTTGGAACTAAACGAATTGCCTTAAAATAAATTATTCTTTCTCAAATGGGAAAATTAATAAAAAAATATAAATTCATATACGTTAATCGTACACAAATATTCAGAATGTAATAGTTATTAGAAATTTTATATACAATATTTTGATCAAATATTTTAAAACAATATCTCTTGAAACATGGTATGGTAAATTGTTAAAACTACTAATATATGGGGACTTTCATAGCATAGCGTAGCTTTAGCATAGCGGTCAGTGCAGCCGCCCGGATTGCTGAAGACCCAGGTTCGATTCCTGGCTGGGTCGGGTGGGCGTTTAATTTTTTCACTGTATTTTATAAATTTTATAAATATATGGGGACTTTTTAATATTGTAGTGACTTGAGGCTGTCAATATCAGTATCAAGCTGTCATTACGGCAACCTACTGCCTGCTAAACGGACTCGATTCTTGCTTTCACGATTGACCACGGCCTCGCTTAACGGACTAGATCTTTGAGTTTCGACCCATTTTGACCAAGATGTCAAAAAGGAAAAGGGACCCGATCTTTTAAACGTAGGGCACATAACAACTGGTTAATGGGAGACACGCTGTTATTTCTTAAACAAAATAATAATAGATTAGGCATTTATATAGGTACCTATGTTAAGCAAATAATGCTAGTGGTGTGCTTTACAACATTTTGGTATTGTAGTACTTACCTACTGTTTAATATTACCTAGGTACTACTATTTATTTATTAGTTTGATTTTAATATGTACTGACAGACACCAAAAAAAGGGAATTTAACTAAGCGTAAGCTCTTTTTTTTTTAGTAAATAATACAAGTTTAATTCAGTTTCCAGTTTACAGATGTAACTGTAAACTAGATATCTTACCAAAATTTTATCAAAGAAAATGTAGTTCTAATAAACACATAACAATAGTGAAATTCACCACACAACAAAACATAGTGTATCTTGCAATGCATCAAGAGTGTCGAAGTGTTCTTCTCTCTCGCGTATCCATCTGGAGCGACGTACAATAAACTCATCCTCATCAAAATTTTCGTCAAAAGATAGCCAGGGCCAGGGCTCTTTTCATCTTTGTTTTATATCTCTAACAAAATGATTATTTCTTTCTTTAAAAATAAATAAACAAACCAATCTCCCGTACTCCACACAATCGTGACAATGACAGGCAAACAGCTTTAAACGCGTTTAGCTAAGCTAAACGTCGAAAATCGGCTGTTCAGAAACTGAACCAAGTTCAACTTGAACGACGTTTAGTTTATGCCGGTGAAACGCAACCTTGAGAGCGGAACTCAGTTTAGCGCGTAAACTCAGTTTAACTCGAATTGATCGCGTTTAATTTCAGCGGTGAAATTGGCCCTTAAGTAACCTCTGTGTACTTACATTATTGATCACTGCTGCATGCTGACATGCCTGACGCGCACGAATTCATTAATTTAAATATTGAATGTACAATATTGCATGACAAATTAAAGTTAATAATTATGTCTTTGTAGCAACACATATAAGATCGGATACACTCTGGATTCATTAATTTTTACCACACCTTTCTGTAGCACGTTGTAAAATAATTTTATATCAGATTATCCTATGTCCTATGACATACTCAACATCCATAAGCAGAAGAATCTACACAAAAATTTAAGCCAACTTCGAGATCAGAGTGATTGGTATTTTCGTCTCATATGTAGGTTTTCCACAACTCACAAAACACCACCGAAGGGACCAAATAACGGATGGCACGAATAATTTAATAATTCAACGTAGGGGTGGCAACCGGAATAATATCGGTATAATATTTTGAACCCTATTATTATTCAGTGAGTGCTTACATTTGCTTGGGGCCGTAATAACGCAGTTCCGTAGTGGCCACATTATTCTCGTATTAAATTTGACAACGCTATTGTTATTCGATGAAGTGGGGATGTGTATCGTGCGCCCATATTTTTGGTATAACTTATGTTTAATAAGTTCGTTTGCAAAACATTTCTTGCCGAAGAGGCCTGTTGTCGCAAACTTCTTTTGTTTCTCTGAGTATGGAATCAAATTTTGTCCTTTCAAAATGTTTTAATTCACATTGTTATGATATATTTTTATTAATCTGTGACCGTCTTAAGGTAATGATTGATGCTACAATCTTTTACGTCAACACCTTTTAACTCGGCGCGGTTGGCTTTCATCTAGACGTAAGTGACGAAAAACCATCGTCGTTATGGCAGTAAACTTAGATTTGATGAAATGGTTGTAGATGGAAGAGATCCAGGCGAACTGAAAACCTATTCATAGCTACACCGAATATGATGACCTCCGTAGCCGGCTTGCACGCCGGACTTTGGGCGGCGCTAACTCCGGTCACCGGTAACCCGGAGGTCCCGGGTTCGGTTCCCGGTTGGGTCAATGTCGAAAATGAAATTTTCGATATTGTGTCGGATCTGGGTGGTTGAGGTACCGTCGTTGTTACTGATTGCCATAAAAATTAGTGCTTTAGCTACTTACTTGGGATCAGAACAATGCATGTGATGTTGTCTATTATTAAAAAAATACCATATATTATGTTAAATAGCTGGAAACTATACGATCCCGGTTATGTGCGAAGTTTTGTTACCCAAAGGTTAAAAAATATTTATTTAAATTTAAATTAAAAAAAAAAATTAGGGTCGTAGTCAATAGTTGTGTTTAATTTTACCAATCATACAGGTTAATAAATTTCAGCCCCATCACTACACTTTAAGACCAAAAGATGCTGTAAGCTCATTTTGCGTGAAACGGAATGATACCGATAAAAATAAATGACGGTAGGTAACCATATGAGACGATCAATAATACTCGCTGTGACCACGGGCCCTGTAAAGGGTTCAAAACATCAGAATGTAATAACTAATACGTCAAATTAAACGCGAGTAGATAACGTAAAAAAACAATATTTTTAAAAGATCAAGCGTAGCGATCAAGCGCATATTCTGATAAATGTACAAAAGTACAGTTCTGTCTCACCGTAATAACTTGACCGCAATTGTCATCCCGTCACATTCAGAACCGATTAAAATCCATAATAAATAAAAAAAAATCGTTTCGGCCCCTCGAAATGAAAATGCTTTAATTTGAATCGATAACATTCGCAGAGTCCGCACACCGATAAAATTAAATGGCGTCGCGATTACGATTCAGGTGAAATAAAACCGATTCCCACTACGTAACAAAGTAACTGGTTTTGATGGGAGGTCTTGATTCAGAACGCGTCTTATGGTTTCGTGTGGTTTCGTTTTGACAGTTGCTGTCAGTGTCAGTGTGTCTGAGAATCCGAACCATCGATGTTCACCGTTACTAACTAAATAAATTAAGGAATCTTCATAAAGTTATATGACCGGGCCCGTGTCTTCATGTGATATTATAACGTGAAAACAGTTGTGTGAAAAAAAAATCCCGGGTGGAAACTGCAGAACGAGCCCTAAATCCTTCTAATACATAAAAAAATAAATAAAATCGCATGTCATGTGAAAGCTGGCAGAGGTAAGTGTTTTTTAACATGTTGGTTAGTTATTAAGGCCGATGTAGTTAATGTGGTTACCTATTACAACGCATAACGTTTATAGGCTTAAAGTGAAAATGAATAATGTTCATGGCCATAATCGTCACTTGCCATAAGTCTTTATAGCATAACTTTATAACGCATATCATCATATGGCCGAAATCTGTAAGGCATAATAATCAATAATCATAATTAACAAAAGGCATAATATTCAAAAGGCATACATATATATATATAAGGAATAATACTTGTTTACCATAATTTGCAAGCAAGCAAAGCATGAAGCATGCAAGCAATCAAGCAGCAGGCAAGCGAGCTAGCAGCATGCAAGCAGTTTCTGTCAGGGCTCCGGCGGTTATCGTCGCAGATAGTTTTCGCTGTCCACCGCAGCTTCGGCTTGCTGGCTGGCGAAGTCGGCGAGCGTTAAAACCACCTGCTCCTCAGCTCGCGGGCCGCCTCGCCCCTCCGCGCTTACGCGCTTCTAAATTACACTCTAGGGGTAGGACAGACAAGACTACGTGGAGTCGGATTTGCAGCGGTTCGTGTCCGTCACTGACTTTTGTAGCTCAACATTACTAAAAACATAACGTATTAACTATTTAAGACTATATTTTAAATCAAATTAAGGTTAAAATGCTATTTATATAAAAAAAATACATAATTTAACTTTAATTATAGCAAGCGAATAATATACTTAATATTGTTATAAGAAGTGTATTTAGACCAAATAAAAATTATATCCAATGAACGGTCCTTTGAAATTAGTTCATTTGTAATTGTATGAAATGAAATATACCCCTTAAAACAACTTAACATTATTTCAAAACAAAATTATAAATGTTAACAGTTATGCATAGTAAAATTAAGTATGCGTTTTAAAGTATGCTTAATAAAATTATGTCAAACAAAAATATAGATTTTAACGATTATGATTTTTTACATTATGCCTTTCAACAATTCTGCATTATTATGTTTATGCATAATAAAATATTATGCCAAAAAATATTATGCTTTTTGATTTTTATATCATATGATGTATGGCAATCGAAATTATGACAATAAACAGTATGCGTTTTAAAGTGTCACTAGTTGACGTAGTCCAAGAACCAACTCCTCAATATATTCCATTATCTATCACGTGGCTAGGTACTTTGTCGCTACGATTATATTTATCACTTTACTTTAAAAGTTATTGGTATATCAAATTAACATTGTTTTCATTTAGTTTATACGATTAGAATCTTATGCATCATTCGGGTTCGTGGTCATGGATGGTGGCGGGATTTTATGTTTGTGCTTTAGGTGTTCGTGTCTTTTGTTTTTTTTCTCAGCAGTGAAGCATTTGCTTGGTCTTTATCTCATCTGATGGTAAGTAGCGATAAGACCACAATTAATAGCGCATTTTACTCAGAAATTTTCAACTATCGAGAAACTGGCAATCATATCACTAACTGACGCGCGACGAAATACATCGCGACCGGTTACTTTGTTATGTAGTCAGGCCGTCGTCGCCGCGGCGTGGTCTTGAATAAAGTTGAAACATTTGCGGTATTTCCCTACGCTGGTATTAATTTATTCGATGCAGAAAATTTTAAATCGTTGTTTTCATGTGGCCAGTGAATAACGATGGACGTGCTGATGCTGTATTAAACTAACATTTTGCCATTTTGTTGTCTTATTTTATTAAAATGATGTAGTTGTTGATGTTATAAGAGTATAGGTAAATATAATTTTACCGCTAATTTTGTTTGAAAAATTACAAATTTGGAAAAGTGTTGCACAAATTTTTCACAAGCGGGATTTGAACCTGCATCCTCTGACATACCGGGTCAGATGTCCTTTCAATTATATTCGTACAATCGTGGCTCTATCCAACCTGAAACAAATTCTCAACACTTATAAATGGTGCTCCAAATCCAAATCTATACTCCTAATCCTCCATCCTAAAAATTTGTATTGAGAGTGTTAACAAATAGTACAAACCAAGCTCCTTATATTTGGCCTTAAAACCAGATGGGTATCCAAGATTGATAATAAGGTTTCAACAGATGCGTTACAATATGACCACATATGGCTCCAAAATTATGACCATCACCCATCAGATAACCACGGCATCTGAAAAGTGTTCAGTTTCAATTATTGTTATTCATGTAATGCAGCGAAGGTCAATCGAGAACCAGTAGACTAAACGGGAGATAAATTAAATGTCCACAGCTAAACAGTTCGAGTGGCGTGACTGATGATTGCGTCACTCCCGTTATTGTCGATATATTCACGGCGCGGTCATAAATTCTAGTCTAGTGGTTAGCTCGCTGACCACCACCCTCTCACCCAGAGGTCGAGCCCGGTCGATTCTTTGCGGATATATATTATAGTACTTGAGATTGGCTTCTCTAACACTAATAAATGTTACTACATTTATTACCAAAATAATCTAAATTTGTTATAGTAGTATCTTGTTAAGCCTTTTAGTGATATTTTTGTTACAATACAAATTAAATTCAAATTCAAATATAATTATTTTGTCATCAAAAGGTATAGGTATAAAAATACGTAGGTATAAAGCTAAAGCACAGAGATAAAAATGACACATATCAAGTAAATGGAACCCATAAGTATCTCTTGTGAGAGACTGGTGCTTGCGATAGGTTTTGAAAAAAACCCGTAGGCCACAGGTCACCAGTGCCCTATTCCGCGGACTTTGATTTAACTGTAACTATAACTTACTAATAAGAAATAAACAAAAAACATGATGTGGCAAGCCCCTAAGTGACAGATATATGTGTAAAAGAGTGAGTGTGTAAGAGTGAATGAATGAATGAATGCGTGGTGTTTATGTGTTACTACTTAGTGCACATATAATACAATAAAACCTTAGAGATAGAAGTGGTATGATTATTGAAGAAGTTACACCTTTGGGATTATCAAGTCTTCGGTTTCTTCATTATGTTAGCGCATGAGACAGTTCGTGATTGGCGTTTACAGTTTAGTTTTTGAAGGGGATAGATAGATAATAAACTATTTATTTTATTATTCTTTTTTTATTTATTCATATACATGAAGCAGCCGAAGAACCAGAAGAAATGATGAGAGTGGCTTGTGTGGAATTAGTGGTGTAGGACAGACATTAGCCTTCCTTCGTTTTTTCACAATATACCTAAATACCAAATACCAAATCTAATAGAGCAAGTTAGGACATTTGTTTCAATGTAATAAACTTTAAATTATAAAGTCTATTAAATACTGTTATGATTAAAACTCCCCATAATTCATTCTCATTATTGCATACCACAGTAACAAAAGGTCTTAATTAGATCAACATAAACCCTGTCGGGCACAACAATAGTAGGAGAGGGAGGATAAGTCGTTGTTATTGTTGTAATGCTATTGTCAAAGTAAGACCTGAGCCAAGCAGAGGGACGTTCACAGGCTGGCGATGAGGATGATTATTAAACTACGTACGCACGCAGTTCAGTTCAGAGAGCATCCTTGTTTTTAGAAAGGACTTGCTTGTTCACCTACGGCTTCTTACCGTAACTGGATAGGACTTTAACTTAATGTTCCTAAAGCCGTAGTGATCGAACGTTGTCAGACGGTTTCTAGAGGGGATGGCATCAAGCGTATCCGCGTCCCCCGAGTGGATCAACCCGAGGTCGCCTTTAAGGCTAGTACCTCGGCTCGTGTTGTCCGTATCATGATTAGAAAAGCTTCCAATGCAATAAGTGTAACAGGAATGAGGCGTATAGATTACCCACTAGATTTATATATGCATAGTTTGATAGATGTATGGACAGACCGCTGACATTGCTGACACAATTACAATGCTATTTTGATTTGTGGAGTATTCACTTCCGCCCGCTCTCTGTTTGCTGTGACATGATAGTTATATCTCCTCCCCACTGCTGGACTAAGTGTAAAGTAAATGGAGTAACTGGGTCATAATCATCATAATATAATTTTTAATCAGTGTTTTAACATCGCATTGCTGAACTTATCATCACCTGCTTATTTTATGTCTCCAGACGGGACCAACGGCTTTACGTGCCTTCCATTGCACGGAGGAATTTGGCATGATAAATTTATGGCGGCGACGACCGGCTATAGCGAAGTTATCGCAGACTGGGTAACCACTGCGCCATCGAGCTCCACGAACCGCTAAACTCAGGACTTCAGACTCACAACTAAAACCAATTGCTGACAGTGCCCTCTCAATCTCCGTCCAATGATATACCGCTACAGTAACATCGTCATTACTGGCATATTGTTTACAGATTATCACGTAAACAGCCTGATTAGTCTAGTAAATAGAGATCTTGATTCAAGAAGTAGGCTCGAAGGCCGAAATATTTTTTTATAAATGTGTTTAAAATGAGACCCAATCTTGGATTTTAATACTTGTTAATAGTAACTAATTCTGAATCGTGAAATCGTTTTCAAGAAAATGTTGACAGCTACGATAACCTAATTGGTAGGCCTGACCTAATCATGGATGTTTTTCCGTACTATATAGAAGCACTATGCAGGTAGATAGAGCAAAATCTAAGAGCACTGTTTAAATATTATTGCTATTGTGGCATATTCTCCCTCAAACTTCCTCCACTAGAACAGAAGACTGAACAACACACTGTATTACAAAAACACAATGTTGAAAAAATTTCCATGAGCAGGATTTGAACCTGCACCCTTCTGACATACCGGGTCAGGTGCTCTTCCAATTGAGCTATCGTGGTTCTAACCAGCCCGCCGAAATTATTCAACACTATTTACTTTTTTACTTTGAAAGCCAAAGGCGCCAATTCAATGTCAACAACTACCGTCATTAACATTGTGTTTTTGTAATTTATATCGCAACAAAATTTGCGTTAAAACTATTTAAACAAAACAAAAACATTTTATAAATAGCTTGCCTATTTCTTAACTGATCTTTAGTATTTGTAAAAATATTATGATCAGATGTTAATGACGGTAGTTGTTGACATTGAATTGGCGCCTTTGGCTTTCAAAGTAAAAAAGTAAATAGTGTTGAATAATTTCGGCGGGCTGGTTAGAACCACGATAGCTCAATTGGAAGGGCACCTGACCCGGTATGTCAGAAGGGTGCAGGTTCAAATCCTGCTCGTGGAAATTTTTTCAACATTGTGTTTTTGTAATTTATATCGCAACAAAATTTGCGTTAAAATTATATAAACAAAACAAAAACATTTTATAAATAGCTTGCCTATTTCTTAACTGATCTTTAGTATTTGTAAAAATATTATGATCAGATGTTAATGACGGTAGTTGTTGACATTGAATTGGCGCCTTTGGCTTTCAAAGTAAAAAAGTAAATAGTGTTGAATAATTTCGGCGGGCTGGTTAGAACCACGATAGCTCAATTGGAAGAGCACCTGACCCGGTATGTCAGAAGGGTGCAGGTTCAAATCCTGCTTGTGGAAATTTTCTCAACATTGTGTTTTTGTAATTTATATCGCAACAAAATTTGCGTTAAAATTATATAAACAAAACAAAAACATTTTAACACACTGTATGTACTCGACTCGTACAACTTTCAACCACGTCTAGTTCGGTACCGATATTGGACCCTATAGAGGACTCAATAGAGGTCCCTATAGTATCTATGGATCAAGACATTCAGCCTACTGTTGATTCTCCTGCTCAGGAGTAGGAAGTCTCTAAGGAGTCTCTAAGGAGGAAGGCCATTTGCCTATAAATAGATGCTTTTACCATGTCTTGGCAGAATATTTTTTTTATGCTTTTCTACCCTTTGCAATGGTATTAAGATGTATAGAAAAAATTACGGCTGATGAGGCTACTGGAATACTTGTTTTGCCTTACTGGGAAACACAACCTTGGTTTCCTTCATACAAAAAACTATTGGTGTCGGAACCAATTATATTTAAGCCAAACAATAATTTACTCATTTTATGTAACTCCAGCTCACTGCATCCTCTTCACCACAGCCTATCACTGATGGCAGGGACATTATCCGGCAGGCGTTCCTAGACGATGGTGTCGACGAACGTGCGGCAGATATCATACAGTCCTCTTATTTGCATTAGATCTGCCCTGTCACTGGTGTTAGGACCACATGTAGGAACTGATGACAACATCAAAAGATTATTTAAAGGCTTTTTTCGCTTACTTTGACGTACGTTATTAACTTCCTAGAATCCGATTACTTAGATTTAAACAAATTGGAGGCATGTTCTTTAAAGACAGCAACATTATTTGTTTTCTAAAGTTTACGCGAACACTACACATTGAAATGAAACAAATTTTACGGATCTACTCGCGTTTATAATACACATTAGTTTTAATTAATGTTTATCCTGACGTTTCGAACCCTTTGCAGGGTCCGTGGTCACAGGGAGACTGAGGTGTTGGTCGTCTCATAATTAGTTAGTAGCTTGTATACCCTCATTTAAATTTAATCAGGTGCGTTCCGTTTTACGCAGAAAGAGCTTACATTATCTTTTGGTCTGGCAGTATGGTGTTCGGGCTGGGATTTAATATTTTGTATGATGAGAAGACTGGTGGTAGATTCCAACCATCTTCTCTATTAAAATTAGGATGTTTTTTTAATTTCAATAGCCTCGCGTATCATCCTGGGGATGAACCCAGGTTGTACACGCCTGCATCTTGAAGGGGTATGTTGCACTTGACAGGTCGTAAAAATTGGTTGATCTTCTTCGGCGGCTTGAAATTACTGTTGATTGAAGCTCGCTTTAAGATATGTCCAATCTTGTCAGTGACACCTTTCATATATGGAAGTACGCCAGGTTGGCGCTCGACTGTGGTTGGTTTTTTGCGTTTTCTGTGACGAAGCCGTAGTACTTTCAGATTATTGTCCTGTAGTACGTGCTTGACATGCTGAAGCTCAGCAGCCAGGTGTTGGGAGTTACAGATGCCGCATGCTCTCTGAAACAAAGATTTCCCTACAGTAGCCAACTGTCTAGGATGGTGGTGAGAATCACCATTGAGGTACCTATCTGCATGGGTTACTTTACGATACACAGTGTGACTCAAACTATGGTCCGGATTCCTGATGATCCTGATGATGAAGAACTACACTTGGTAAGTTTGTCTGATAAGAATTCAAGTAGACCGACTGATGTGCGACCATTTTCGAGTCCCTTAGTCGGCTCTTACAACATGGCATGCGAAGTTAGGCTGATACATTATTTTCACGTCCAAGACCAGTATTATTAATGAAATAACAAATTATAGGCATTCTGTGTTCCATTGACATAAGGTATCAATAATGCTTATCGATTATTAATTGTATGTTCAGCAGTAAGTACAGTACATTGAAACAAAAAGTAAGTCAATTACTCTCCAAGGTAAATCCATAAATACCAGTTAGGGACTCCCACAGCTATTTTTATGAGGTTCCTCGAGATCATCAGTCTCACTGTTTTATTGAGGTCTTGTGAGGCTCCTAAGTTATTTAACGAATAAAAAGGTGCAAACGTGGCCGTGGGCGGCTTGTATCTCTATATTTCAGTACTTAACTCGATAAAACAAAAATAACACTACACAACGTTATTTTTGGTATACACAAAAGCT
This sequence comes from Eudonia truncicolella, assembly GCA_949315975.1. Lineage (NCBI taxonomy): Eukaryota > Metazoa > Arthropoda > Insecta > Lepidoptera > Crambidae > Eudonia > Eudonia truncicolella. The sequence continues at coordinate 8,638,454 of OX438835.1, read as the reverse complement.
GACAACGATTTTTCTATTTTCGTGGACATTGTTAGTTCGTTTACAAAAACCTGTAACTTAAACTTTTACCAAAGTACTTTAGTTGTATGGTGTTTTTTGTAGAAATTGGTTAAATCAATATTGCATTTTTAACTATTTAAATAAATAAATATACCTATAAGCAAATAATTTCAAAGATTTGTGATTAGTTTATTTTTGTAAATATGTAGGTTTAAAATTTTGTAGGTACGCTAGGTAGGGTCACCATGTGAAGGCGTGAGGTTCGGCGTCAAGGATTGAAATATAGTTGGCGGTCATAAGGTGCATAATAGCTCCAGTTACATGTGGCACTATGGCTTATACGGTGTAGGAGATGATTGTGTGCGTACACACTACAGTTTTCAAAGATATTCTGTTTCATTCTTATTTAATTTATTCGAACAACTCTATGGCAAGCACAAATTCAAGCAATAACCAGGTAGAACAAATAGACTTAAGCGTCGTCTCAATTACAGGTGATTCTATTTTACTCTAGAGTAAAACAACAGAAAACGGAACTGGAAAGAGTAGCTAATTGACCATTCCAGCTGCATTCGCAGGCTAATTTCCATTCAGTCGCTACAAATGGAACGGCCGCATGCTGCCACAGTTTCCACGCTCATTTTTTAATAAAAACACGCTCGCGTGTATGGTGGGAGGACAGAACCCATTTTTAAAATTCCAATTTTCCATCTCGATTCATGACTATTGCGCCTGTTTCCGCAATCGCGGCCAGTGCGAAATGATGTTGTGTTCCAAGTAAAAGGAGCTAGTTTTTGATTTAATTTTTTTTTAATAATGTTAGTGAGCAACGAGTAAGCATCTAAGTCGTAGCAGTGGACTAACATAGACTGATGATGATGATGGTGATAGTGATGATGTTTAAGCACTCTGATTTGTTATTACCTGGTGACGATGAGACTGAAGGTAAAAGCACACTTCGCCCGGAATACTCAACTAATGACAAATTCAATTTTACCTAACATTGGTATTATAGCGACAAACTTTGATTAGATGGAGGTAGCTAGCAAGGCCAGCATAACAAGCCTTACTACCAACCAATCCAATTACAATGTCCATACCCACCGCTGGAAAAAGAATTCATTAAATAGATCAGTTACTTTCACTTAGCCAGTTCGCATTAACCACTAAAGCGGAACAAAATTTGCGTAGGAAATCCTTAAATTACGGTCATAGATACTCATAATTGCCAGGTTGATTTTAACATAATTAAAAGTCATAAATTTTTAATAAATTTTCATAACTTGAACCACGCCCTATCTCTGACATGTCGAGGCACTGAAGTCAGGACACCCATTGTCCGCACTCAGCCAGTAACTACCGGTAATAACTGGTTATAATTACTCTAACGGACCAGAGATTCGGGCTTTGACCGGGCCGCATGAAATTGCTCAGGTCTTGTATAATGCATCGGCCGCTATTAGTAAACGGTCGGACGCAATTTGTGTTGTCTCTTCTGTCTATAGAATAATGGGCCCAATGCTGTGAGGGATTAATACAGCAAATGTCCTTGTCTATTATGTACTATATTTCTAATAGCTATTCATGAGAAGGTTTTATACTGATCGCTGCTATTAGTAAATCATCATCATCAGCTTATTTTATAACCGGCCTTTGCGAAAGTGGTTTAAACTCAGCACTCGCAGACCGGGCGCGTTAACCACTGCGCCATCGAGCTCCTCCATCCGTAAAAGGTTGGACGCAATTTCTGTTGTCTCTTGTGTCTTTAAATAAATGGATCACACAATGCTGTGAATAAATATAGCGAATGTTCTTGTATAAAATGCGATGACTATTAATAATAAGGTTGATATATTATATTATATTATATTGATTATAGCTATTAGTCAATAGTTGAAAGCTATTCTGCTGTCACTTCTGTTTATGTATAAATGGAAAATACAACGCAACGGATTACTATAGCGAAAGTAAATAATTTGATGACTTTTTTATGTTGATTTTTTGTCTTTCCTTGTAAAGATGAAAAATATGTTTCTATTGCGGCAGTCAGCCACCTAGTCATCCAGTAAAACTATAACTATAACAGTAGTTTAACCTATCCCCTAGTCTGTCCAAACGCCATATGATGGTACGTAACAATTGATTTAACCATTGTTATACGTTATGGACACTAAACCTGATATAGCTGCGTTACACAGTCAATCACTAACATACCCAATCGTTATAATAGTTTGAGTTCAATTACTGTTAGTCAATAAGTCAAGTAGTATTTGTAGATTTTTTTTATACGTAGCTCGACAAATGAGTCCACTCCACCTGATGTTAAGTGGAAATGGAGTCCAGACGCAAGGACAACTGGTGCAGCGTGAAAACAACGCAGCATCAGTCACCCGCACCCTGCCGGCCCACAAGGTGCCTCTTCACGCCTCGTTTGAAGGATCCCATGTCATTGGAAGGAGGGTAATGTATGCTGGTAGACTATTCCATCTTTTGGAAGTGCGACAAAGAAACGAGTCACCAAATTTCTTTGTGAGCGATGGGAAATGTGTGACAGTGAAGCGATGACACCGAAGAGCAGCACGTGTACTCCTATGGAGGAAGGGAGAAGGTGGGATAAGGTCAAAGAGTTCTTCAGAGCACGTGGTATAAGCGGTAGAAGACGCTGAGTGACGCTATATCTCTCCGCAATTGCAGTGGCTCGAGAGCATTAGTGACCTCTGCATTGCCGATAATGCGTATAACATACTCCACGCAATATCGCACCTCTGTCTTGTACAAAAGGCACAACTGATCCGCACCCAATTCAGGACACCGAGATTACGTGACGCTGTTTTTATCACGGCATATAATCCCTCTGGTTCAGATCGCAGCGAATCTCCATACCGAGCATGTTAATACTGCTCTACAGGCCGAGTGATGTGCTTTGAAGAGGGGGAAGCGTTAGGAATGGCGACTTTTTTGCCGTGAACGCGCATACTTGTGTTTTTTTGGCATTAAACTCAACCAGATTATTGGAGCCCCAAGTAGATATGAAGTCCAATACCCGATTGAGCTCAATGACAAGATTCACTCGATTCACTTCGATTTCGACCCGCCTGGCCACTGGGTGACCGTTATATCCCCCATGCACCGTGCTATCATCTGCATAGCAATGAATATTTCCAGGTGAAAGCATATCATTGATATGCAGAAGGAACAGCGTGGGGGATAGAACGGTTCCTTGAGGGACACCAGCGTTCACTGACATGAACCGCGAAGCATATCCGTCTGTGAGTACTCGGATCCAACGCTTATGTAGGAAGCCAGTCACCCAGTTGCAGAACTGAGCAGACAGACCGTATGCCAGGAGCTTGGAGAGAAGGGTATTGTGCCAGACCCGATCAAAAGCCTTGGCTATGTCAAGGCTAACAGCCACCGACTCGCCACGCTTATAGCCTTATCAATAGACAGAAGTACCTGTTATGTAGTGGTTAGTCAGTCAGTAATATATATATTTCAGTAGTTACGGTTCTGTCGTTCATAATAAATAATTATAGAGACAATAAATAACAGCATGAAACCTATAAAATAGATTAAACCTAAAAATAATTATGCTACCCTTGTAGTGTTAGTGTTACTGTTAAAATTGTGTAAGACAAGGGTACAAAATACATACAAAAATGTTGGTCACAAGAAAATTACGTTTGGCTGGCACCGTGGATAATGCGAGCGGGTCAGGCTAGTGACGCCGGGTTGGATTGGATCATTTTACGGGATAATAATAACAATAACAAAAGAAAATATTTTTTGAAGAGCTCGTTGGCGCATTGGTTAACGCGTAAGGTCTGCGAGTGCTGAGGTTAAGCAACTTTCGCAAAGGCCGGTCATCGAATGGGTGACCAAAAATGTATCATCTCGAGTTCCTTCGTGCTTCAGAAGGCACGTAAAGCCGTTGGTCTCAGCTGCATTAGCAATCGTTAACAACCACCAACCACCAAGGGCCCGCCTAGTGATGAATAAAACGCGTACTCCAATTAGACATTGAATTGATAACGTTTTAGGAAAGCAAACTGACAATGAAAGTTTTTACCATTTGAAAAATAATGATACCACATTTTAATGAGTATTTAAGGTAATTAGTAACGACAGCTTTATGCCTGACTATGACAACTCACGATGAGCTCAAAGTGTAATAAAGTGCCAATTAATAATAGTTAATAATGAGACTTTGTTGACGTTAATGAAATATTCAATTGAACATAAATATATTTAAGAAATATAACAAATATCTACTGAAGCGAACTCATTGCGTCTCATACCATAAAAACTAAAAGCTTACTATTGCTAAATAATGTTATAATTCGTTATTTTAATAACGGTTTTTAAGAGTTTATACTTAAAAATACTATTGGTAATAACAATCATAACTATGTTTACTAGGTATATATTATAATTTCCATATTAATTCATGGTCCGTCGCTATATTGACGACCTCCTTGGTCGAGTGGTTTGTACATCGGTTTTCATGGTGTCGCCATCTCTGAGGTCCCGGGTTCGATCCCCGGTCGAGTCAATTTAGAAATTATTATTTTTCTAAATTGTCTCGGGTCTGGGTGTTTTCTATGTATAATTAGTATGTATTTAAGTATTTTAAGTATGATTATCCGTGGTCTAGTAACCATTTAACGAGTTTCATAACGAAGCTTCTCTTGGGCTAGATAATTGGTGTGAGTGTAGGAGTTTTATTTAATATATATTTATTTATTATATGCCATTAAATTTGACTCTTCTATAAATCTACATTATTTTGGCACAATTGCCATTTTAAAACAAACGCACTACAATGGTAATACGACAACACTAAAGAACGAAAGAGATTCGAGCCACCTTCCACCCATTTTCGTATGGAAATGTCCAAATAAAACTGTGTGTAAGAATATAAGGCACGGAATATAGTGAAATGTCCATATAATTATGCTTTTATTCTGTTTATGATGTCACAGTAAGAAATAAATTCTGAAACATTATGTATAAGGGTTTTGTGTCATTCTCTTTGTGTTCCGCGTGTATCACCGTGAGCCGGGTTATTTTTGTTTCTTGATTTCGGAGACTTGGACGGTTCAGTATTTCTATTTTGAACATAAATTGTTCGCAGAAATTAATCTTGGCCCACTTTGACGTCGTGTATATCATTATTGTCTCAGTAAATTAAGGTCGTTCAAACAATTACTACAGTTATAATTAATGGAATCAGTCGTTATTTTAGAGAAATCAATGGCATACAAAAAAAGTGAAATGCCTACAACTGTCCCACTGCTGGAGAAGGTCTCCTTCTCATCATTGAAATCAAGACATTACTACAATTTATGGGTAATGGCTTAATCACCATGCTTGCCAAATGTGGGTTGGTGATCACAAAAAAACCCAGAACCATCGAATATCGCCAAGCGCTTTGCCACTCGACCACCGAGGCATACAAAAATACTACTAAAATAGTATGTAGTGTTCATTAACGAATAAGTAATCGGAATTTAGACTGCACATTATTGTATTTGCATTTTGTATAATACAGTTGTGAAAATGATGACACCATAAGAAGGTACAATTTTAATGTGACAAAGTATCACAATGCATAAAACTCGGTCAAGATTTTCAATCTTTGCAACCTCGGCACAGTAAGTCTCTGCGTATTTATTCGTATTAATGTCAGGCAGTCAGCTGGCTGTAAGAAGAAAAATAAAACTTATGCAGTAAATCTGTCGAAAGTATAATGTACTGCGCTGACATTAAATTAATTGGGCCCAGATGGCATGGGAATAAAGGAAGATAGCTTTTTGTTGATGATATTTCTGTTGTGTTGCGAGATAGTTGTTTGCAATGTTTACCAGACTGTGTCATTGGTCAGGCTCGTGTTTACAGCATTATTGTTTACAATAATAGTCGGCGAACGTCTGCAACTTTGAAATTCGGAAAATCACAGAAAAGTGACAGCCATCTATTTTTCTGACTTTACCACGTGACAAATTCAAAGGCTTTACTTACCCTGCGATTCAATTAGTCAGTTAGTCACTACTACTATAACATAATTGTTACAGTGTGCAGGTTTCAAGATAGATAGGTAAATGACAGGAAGGTAGAAAAATAAAAATATGCCGCCATTTATATTATAGCTATATTTAACAGTTACTACAGTTACAAAATGTAAAAAAATCGCTACAAAATAAAACTGAAACATTGACAAAGGATTGAAACATTGCAACCTCATCCATCTACACATCTTAAAGGAACAATGAGTTTCCAACAATACGTCCGTAAACGAGCAATAAGTGCTATCAGAAAAAGACAGGAAATAAGAGGAAATCACGACAGTATCTTTGTTTGCGACGTGACTGCGACACACGGCCTTTATGCGCAGTTATCTTAGTGACAAAATCCAAATACTAAGTATGAAAATGTTCGGCCAAATTTGTTAGCAGAGTATTTGAGGCACATAGCATTCGAGTGAATGAGAGAGGTTGTAATGTAAGGTATGAGGAAAAGCTTGTAGGTGGCGAGCGGTATGATGTTAAAAAGCCGCCATGGTTATGTAACTAATTTCTACATTAGATACGTATAATTAGGTACAGTATGTACCTATAGTAGTGCAACCAATGTTCGACACTTTGAACCCAGTGTTTGACGAAGTTTTCGTTGCCAAAAATAATAAAAAATTCAATTGAAATGAAACAACTTTTACGGATCTACTCGCGTTTATTTTACACATTAGTTTTAATTAATGACCAACACCTCAGTCTCCCTGTGACCACGGACCCTGCAAAGGGTTCGAAACGTCAGGATAAACATTAATTAAAACTAATGTGTAAAATAAACGCGAGTAGATCCGTAAAAGTTGTTTCATTTCAATGTGTAGTGTTCGCGTAAACTTTAGAAAACAATATAAAGAATTCAATAATAATAATACCGGTCAATCATCACGGACAGGACTATAAATGTTGCCAATAAGCCTGATATTGTGGTGGTATACCGGTCTCAACGTCGGGCGGTGCTCGTTGACATCACCATCCCGCATGACAAGAACCTCGTGAAAGCTGAGAAGCACAAACTCAGCAAGTACCTTGACTTAGCTCACGAGGTGACCGCCATGTGGAATGTTGATTCGGCGGTCATTGTCCCGATAGTCGTTTTAGCGAACGGTCTGATAGCGATGAGCCTCGACCAACATCTTAAGAGGCTCTCGCTTGATGGTTAGATCAAGGGTCAGATTCAGAAAGCAGTACTCCTTGACAAGTACGTATTGTAAGGAGGCTCCTCACTCTGTAGCCCTGACCACCGGTAGCTTTAGCCCTGCCCCGCTGCTGGCGGTACTCTAGTATTAGGTTTTTATAATGTTTTATTGTTTTTATATTAAAATATTGTAAAAACCTAGTTTTAAGAAAGAAAAATAAATAAAGGGTATAATAATAAAAATACATATACAGACAAATTGATGAAAAGATATAGTACAAAATAGGCGGCGTTATTGCTAACAAGCAATCTTTTCCAGGCAATCTTGGGCGAAAAATAATAAATTAAGAAAATAAAAATGGGTGCAAGTAAAATAAACTAAATTATAATAATAATATCAAATCAGGTACATAAAAAAGGGAAATTAATTTATTAAACAGAGTTTATGCAATATAAATCATAAAATAAATAAACATAGCTAAGGTGAATTTAGAAAATGACTCCGAACCTGACCCTTGAACTACTCCAACGTGCGACCACTTCTGATGCGCTCAGGCAAAGAATTTAATTAAAACTTGATAGCAGCTGTTGCTGACCCCTAGACCCCTATTTCTAATGATTATAGGAAAAAGTGTTGACCTCTTGTTCCTGCCGTGGTGCAACTACCCTTCTCTTCTTCGGCAAGATAGTGCGGCGTTAATTTTTTTTTATATTTAATTATCTTTGTTTTTTGTTTTTTTTTGTTGTGACGTCACTGATTAGGCCCCTCCAGAATGCCAGCGTTGCAGCGGCCTCATGTCGTTGTAGCATGTGCTGAGGCTGGGGCCTAGTTGGTCACACTTTGTCTCCTGTTTTTGTTTTTTATTGAAAATGTGCCTTTGTTTTCAATATTTTTTGTTTTTTTTATGTTTTTAAATTTTTGTTGTAAAATGTGCCAATAAATGTATTTCTTCTTCTTCTTCTTCCTTCTTGTTGAGTAACAAAAAAAACAATCAGAATGCGTACGAGTTTTATTCACCATTTAAACACGTTAACGAAAACGATAATTTGTGTGGTTGCAATTTTTGCGAACTCTTAATGAAGAGAGTTATGGTTAAACCCCCATTGCCCTGTTCACTACTGAACACTACGAGTACTACTTGGCTAAATACTAACTACTGACTTGAAGCCATATTTAACGCAAGCGTATTAGCTTCCTGAATAATTTTACCAGGCTTCATTTTATTGTGTTATTAATTAGAAGTTATAAAACGAAAAGCTATTTTACCTATTACACTGAAATCAAAGTTTAAATGACTGACATGTACAAATCGGTACGAAATCTCAAAAACCAAGAAAGAGTAAAATATTAATGAAACAAATATTTGACTCCAGTACGAAGATATTTATTATTATTTTTTTTTGAGAGAGATTGCTCATTGCCCCTGCGGCTTTTTGGGGGCGGGGCGAGGAACGTAAAGGGTCCTTCAAGCCGTGTGAAACGAATCACTTTCAGAGGTTATCTACTAGATTCTCCGAAGGGTTCGGATCGGATCAGGGATATTTAATATAATGTTTGCATAGCCTATAAGTAATCGTGTAAACAACATGATAGCGCGATTCACAACATAGTGGTACAGCGCCATCTATCGGTGGCGACGCACACTTAACTGACTAACATTGTCGTTTGATTAGACAGACATATTTTTTATGTTTCATACTTTTTTCACAAAAGATCATGCATCTGCAATTTTGTGCAACTATAAATGTTTTTGATATATTTTATAACTTTGTAACATGTTCAAAATGTAACAAAGCTAAAATTATACTTAAATGTTAATGAGAAAATAATAACAATAGGTACTTAAAATCAAGACTTCGTACATTTTCATTATTGCCTTGTAAAGGTCAGCGCGGTGGAGACTTAGCTTCGTAAAACATTTTAACGTTTCAAACAAGTGATACTTATAATATTAGGATAAAGACTTTTTTTAATTAAATAACGAACTTTTATAATTGCATCACATTTTACGACGGAAAAGTAATATTGAAATAAATTGTTTATTTTTTGTTTCAAATGTTTGAAAAAAAAGTTACATTCAAACACTGATGCGGTTCAAAAGGTCGTATAAACTTGTAGACTGTATACTCATAGTTTTTGTATTCAATCATAGACAATGAGTATCGACGAATGACACCGATACCAAAGAATAAAGTTCCGACACAATGCCGCTGAAAGAATAGGTTTCTTCTAATTGTTTCTGAACAATACTTGCGCCGAGTCACCCTTTGCAAAAAACTTTTGGCATTGAGATTAAAATGTCATCTTTCGCAGACGTGTTTAGATTCTAGTCAGTATTGAGTAAGTATTCAAGTTTTCAATCTTGTAATTAAAAAAATCAAAAAATTAATATAATATAAAAAAAAATCGCATTATTTGTTTTTCTTATAATGTATGTACATTAACACTGTGTACTGGTCAATGTTTCCTCTGTAGAAGTTGTTGTTAACACTTACTTAATACGCAAATGTCTATATGTCTTATGTTTTCTAGAATAATATTAATAATTAATTGTATAGTAGCAAGCGTTTTTTTCTAGTGTATATCCGTTAAAGGTAAAACTATTCTTAATTTAATAATTAACGAAAAATTAAATCTCATGCAATCTAAATGAAAGGAAATCTAAAAGTAAAGTTTTATTCAATTATTTTCTTTACAGAATTTTTTTAATATCTTACGGATAAGCACTCGGTTTTCATCTCACTTGATGTTAAGTGATGATAAGGCCGAAGGTGGAAGCGCACTTCACCCAGAATCCTCAATTACTGAGGCACTGGCTATCTGGTCTCTAGCTGCCGGAACAATGCTGCAAACGTTGATGTTATAGCTAGTTAGGCGTGCAAACACCCTACCACCAACCAAACCGAGTACACAAACATGTACCCCGCTGGGAATCGAACCCGGGACATCAGGTCTAAACCAGTTGTCTTAACCACTAGACCACACAGAGGCGGTTACAAAATACAACTAATCATCACTATAAATTTGTAAACATATTAGTTTACACATATTCTTTGTCAAACCTCTAATATAACAATATTTTCCCATCACTTACATAATTCAGAATTCATTAATTTCCGTTTCTCCTTACCTCCCTTTCAGGTATGTAATCACCATACCAAATTGAATGTCCCCGTAAAATCTGCTGAAGAAAACATACAGAACCAATTAGCCGTGGCTGGAATTAATTAGAGCTAAGTTGAAACCTTCAACTTGAATGAAGACTCCATTGTTGGCGTTGAGACTAAAGCGTTATGCATTTTCGCACAAATTCGTTCGTCCCTTTTTAAATTAAGCTTTCTTTTAGCTAATTGATTCTCCATTATTTAATTTTAAAGCTAGATTTAATCGAAAATGTTTTAAGGATAAATTAAAACAACAGTTGTTGTTGTCTACATCAATAGGCTTGTTGACATCCACAACAACTATTTAACAAAAACCTTAAAAGTACAAAATGAACATATGTAGCAGGTCTTCAAAACATTTGGTTTGACTTTCGTGAACCTAAAATAGCAGTTAAGAGACAATTATTAAATGGACCATAATGGTCATAGTTCCCTTTTCCCATACATTTTATATAAAAAAAATAAAAAAATAAACGAGCCTTACAGTAGTCGCATATGATGTGTAACATTTGACATCTCACCGTAGTAATAAGCAATTTTAATTTTAATTTTATTATATTCTGAAAAAAAGATGTCATATTTCACGAAATCACTCCCACAAATTGTATAAAGAATGCGAGCGGAAAGATGTTACACATCAAAAATATCGTTCGGCAAGTGTTTACTAGTCTATAAATTTACAAACTAGTCAACTACCTACTCTATTTTAATGGAATTGAATTCGTATACTAGTAGCTAGTACCTAGTGCGTAGTAACTGGTACTGTGACGTAAATAAAATAAATACACACGTAAATTAAATTACAGGATACTGAGCCCAGGATCTATGAATCTAATATAACCCTTTATGTTTTTCGCCACCCACAAAAAACGTCACCAGACGGGGACGCAGAAAAGGACGTAGGAGTATGGAGATAGTTTGCTGATGGCCTCAGCATCAGCAAGCTGTCTCTAAAAAACCCGCTATGTAAAGCGAAGACGGATATTGATGTTCAATAAATTGGTTTCATGGCAGGCTCAGACGTTATGCTACAATGGTGCACAGATACCCCATTAATGTCAGGTGTCTGCAGAGCCCTAACGGAAATAACTTTGGTTTTACCGCATTTTTTCTCGTTTTAATCGCCAAAACCCGGATATTAAACCTAAAGGCTCGCTCTCTCGTATCTAATATTTTTTACTCTTTGTCTTTGCTAATACTTAGCTCCATTTACACTTTCAGAAATCGAATACTCATTAACAGGCAACATTAAGAGTTGTGGAACCTCTTTGTTGGATTAATGAATGAGTTTTTTATGCCTTACGTATACTTTACGTTTTTGCGTTTAATTTACCTTACGAAATTTCAGCTAAACTACGAGGTTTATAAAAAAATTCAATCGTTCACGGGAAAGGTTAAGTGTACCAGGAGGTTCTTATTTCGACCGAAGGGTAGTGCAACTTCGGCCTATTTCCATAGTAACTGTGCAAATGTTTAACAAACCATGTATCGGAATCGAAAAAGCTTCACGATAGGCTCGCAAATAGCCCAATAGTGGTTCGAGCCTTTAAAAAACGAATATTATGACGCCATTCCGTCGTGTGATCGATTGTGATAAGATTTTGACCAGAATTCGACTGCATGATGACCACTCTTAATTTAATTCAACCCTATTCAATCCTAAGGCCTCAAACTGGAAGACAGCAGGCATAGCAGCGGGCGTTGCAGGCGGCACGAGTGGTGAAATGTATGATGGGCCGCACCGCTTCACGCGCCGCTGTTGTCGAGAACGGCTTAAGGGAACCTTTTATTTTGACTGTGTAAAACTTATCGTCCCTATCTACTGACCCTGAAAGGTAGGGTATGGCAGTTGGAACTACGGGTCCGGCTGTCTTTTCAAGGGTACTATGGGAGTTCGGATCCTAGGCCCCTTGCCGGTAATGCCTTCGCGGGCGTCTCTGGCAGGTCCCGGACATGGGTTGGACTCGTGGTGGCTATGTGGTTAGCTGTAAAAGTGGGAATGTTCGTCTGCCTGGTTGAGGTCTGGCCAGGCTTCCATTTCATGCACAGCGAGCGGGTCCGAGTAGCGGTCTAGGTGGGGCATGTAGCGAAAGGTTCTGCATAGTTGGTTGTTCTGGTTGTTAGTGCCCGCTAGTTGCAATGTCTCCGGTTGAATCAGCCGCGTTGGATTTTGGAAGTGATGAGGTGCCAGGATGGGTACTGAAAAGTGAGTGGGCTTACAATTCCGCCACCAATGATGACATTCGGTAGTCGGCTTTAGAGTTGACGTCCCGAGTAGTGGAACTGCAAGTTATGTTTTTGGTGCAACGAGAAGTGAGCGAGCTTACAGCTCCGGTAACCTATCTGGATATTAGCTAGTGGACTATACGTGTCCACGGAGCAACTCGCTTGAGGCACTAGTCTTAAAAGTACCGGATGAAGAATGCGCTTTGGCGCGTCCTGATCCGGCGTTATGATCTGACGTAGATGGTCCCATGTGATATCTGACACCTACTTTGAAACCGCCAGGTTGGTAGGGGGTGTCAGTATAAACTTTAAAGCCGTGTGTAGCGGGGTGTGTAAAACTCATCATCCGAACATCACTTGGGAGACACAAAGTGTTCGAAACGTCAGGGTAAACATAAAATCAAATTAGTATGTGAAATAAACGCGACTATATCCGTAAGAGTACTCGTAGTTTCATTTCAATGTGGTGTTTGCGTAAATTTTAAAAAATGCTTTTGAGTTTCGGTTTACGAGACGCGTGGCTGAAATTTCCATAAACTTATATTAAGTCCAAGGCGAGATTCCACAAAGAGCCTACCACCAATTCAAAACAATCTGTGCGGACCAACGCTTCAATTATCTGGGCTGGCCTCGGAAAAGCCTTCAATGACTTCAAGAGGCCTTTCTAATGGCTCGAGAAAATCGAGGGAACAGAGAGGTTTAAGTGTAATAACAAATTGATTGAGTACCCCTCTCTGTATGGCCGTTGCTTGGTGAATGGACCAAGATAATTTTATGGCGAGCAATTAATTTTGGATGTTATTGTTTAAGGTTTTAATGAGTCATTAGATATCGTTATTCACTCGTTATAAGGTTTTATAGAATCACGTTAGGCGTCGTTCCGACGTTTCCAACGCCCGTTTTCCTAATAGTTATTCTAATGGCCAATGTATTTTTATATATTCTAATGCACGCAAGCATTTTTAGAGGAAAAACTTGAAAAAATACTTGTAAGTAATTTTTTTCTACCATTCTTATGCGTCAAACAATGAATTAAAGTTAATAATTTTCCCTCGAACCGCAGATAAGAAACATCTGTTCAGTTCGTAAATACCTTAAAGAAATAAATGCTAATTTGATAAGCGTTAATCGAAACTTTCTTATGTTATTAAAAAATCAACTTTACAAAGCGAAGCAATGTCGCTGACACGTCCAAAAGAAGTCGGTGATAACAAGAGAAAAGGCAGGATTATCTCCAACGAGGTTTGTTCTAACAAACTAAAGTAAACAGCCCAGATCCCATCTTCGAATAAAAGAAAAAAAAGTATGGACAACAAAAAAAATCTGGTGAAAACACTTGTGTGCCACCACACAATGCTTCTCTACCGCTATTGTCACGGGCAGGCAAGATGGCGACGGCTTTTTTTTATTAAGCCACGAAACTTGGGAATATATTCTAAAGATCCGCAAGAGAATAGTTTTTAAAATGTAAAAACACACACTCGCTCCGCTGTAAACAAAAGGGTATAATATATTCTCATTGCGGTTGAAAATTCTCTTTATTACTTAGTTAAAGAGCAAGCTTTTGAACTTAATTCTATTATGGGTTGTATTCAAGTAGAATAGCCATTTATTTTGTAATTCAGTATATAAAATGATATACTTCATCGTGTAAACTTGACAGGCGGAGTTAATAGTACCATCAGCAACAAAAAATGCTGAACACTTTAAACACTTCGACAAACCAAAACAGAGCAATTTAACATGGTGCTTGTTAGCTTCTACTAAAATTATTATGACTTGGTCAGCGATTTATGAGGTTGACTGTACACGTAGCTTCACTCGAAGCGCAATAGGGGGTGCTATCTGATGTAAAATGCAATTTGCATTAAAATTTACAAAGCTGTATCATAAAGTAAGTAAGTAAGTAAAATAATTAATTTAAAATGTGTGATACTCGTATTGTATCTGATAAGAGAAAACCTGCACTAGAGTACCAAAACATTCAATTCCTAGTCAAATATTTCACGTGCTTATTTTTAAGTAAATAATTTAGAGGTCTTTAATAATAAACAATAATAATAATAAAATTTAATTGCACACAAAAGAAAAACAATACAGTCAATTTAAAAAAGAAATAAAAAAATAAAGAGTACAAAATAGGCGGCCTTATTGCTAACAAGCAATCTCTTCCAGGTCTTTGTCCGGCAGTGAGACACAAAGTAGCCTTCTGTAAAATGTAGAGGTGTGCATTGTTCGTTTTTACTATATTTTTCCAAGTTACTTTAATAAAAACTATAAATAAATTTAAACTACCAATGATTTTTTGCAGAAGGAAATTTTATTACAAAGTTTCTGATTTTACATAAGACAAAATAAATAAATAAAATTAGGTGAAGCGCCATTTTATGTCCCCATTGCTGGGGCACGAGCCTTCCCTATGGATAAATAAAGAGAATGAGCTTTAAACCATCACGCGGCGGGCCCAGCGCGGATTGGTTTATTATAATAATACATCTCTCTATGCTTTCCAAAATAAGAAAATAAATAAAACATATGTTTGACATTTTAACTACCTAAATCTACTCACCATGCGAATCATGTATACAAAGTGTCCGTTGTCAAAATCAACACCTATCTATTTAAATTTTGGTATAGAATTAAGTAACCCACTCAGGGAATGTGTGCAGGAAAATTGCCGACCGCTGAGTAGAAGGTACTTATAAAAGGCTTCAATATTAATTCCGTATCAAGCAGTCCATTTGCGTCCATTACTCGCCCTTGGGTGTAATCTAATCGTTCGCCAAGATGCTCCCTTTGTTTCACACTACTTTTTGGGGTAACGAGGATTTACTTTGCGGGAATGGCGATCGTGGGTGTTAAGGAACTTTTGCGATGCTGGGTCATCGGATGGATGACCAAATTGTATTGTAGTGTATTTATTTCCTTAACGTGTTATTACTAAGATAAGTGAAGTTAAGGTCGAAGGTTAAAGTGCACTTCACTCGGAATCCTTAACTACTGAGGCACTGGCTATCTTATCTCTAGCTGCGGGAACATAACAATGCTACAAACATTGATGTTATGACAATATATTTGGATAAGATGGCGGTATCGATTCATGTGAGAAAACTAACCCTAGGTAGGCCTCCCAAACACAGGATCGAACACGGGACCTTTGGGTATACCACAGAAAGAAATTACCTCCAAGCTTCCAAAGGCATGTGGTTAACTGCATTAGGCCAGAAGCGTGGTGGGTTATAGTCCGATCTTTTGTCGTTTATTGTTCATATGAGAAGTTCTAAACCCAGCACTGGGACGTTTATAACCTGATGATGAATCGTTAAACGTCATACTCGTACCACAAAACGGTAAAAGTTATTTAAGTGCAGGCGCCTCTTAGAATTACTAGAAGTTCTTTACTAGAATCGTGACGGTAGTAAAAAGTCACGACGTCGATTTCCTTTTAGCGCGTAAGTAAATAAAAACATTACGAACCGGAGGCCTTATCTGCACTTGTTTTTACTCAAGTCGGTACACAGAGATGGATTCTGTAAAATTATAATAAAATGACTAATATATAGACTGATGATAATAATACTTATCTACTTATGATTTGTGTAGAATTTGAAACCTGAAAACTTTTAAAATGTATAATTTTGAAATTTAAATTAAAATGTCGAAGTATTTTGTTATTTCTTATTTTTTATTGGCTTAGTTTTTTTAACTACGTGTGTTAATATTGAAGTAGGTCTGAGTCTGAAATCGCCCGATTTTCATCGTTCAACTCTAAAATGGTTAAATCTTATATCACAAGGTATTGTAGGCTCAGGGCTCAGGTCCAGCAATGGGACTTATATAGAAAGAATGATGAATTCAGGCTGTAAATCATAGCAGCAAGGATAAATGTAGAATATCTAATAAAATACTACCTCTCTTACAAATAAACTCAGTATAAGCCCTCAGTGTCTAGTTTATGTCACTCAAATATAATTTTGTATCGGAAGAAGAGAGAGAAAACACTGAATAACTATTCCACGCGGATACTCAGTTTATTTGTCAGAGTGTACATGTTCACAACCATAACGAGCGGAGCGTAGCGTCCAATAGTTTTTCGCACCGTTTTTTGTGTTCAGTCCGACCCTGCGCGACCTTTGAATGTAAGTAATAACAGTTTCAACGTATACCCGCTTTCTTGGGCTACATTCATATTATTGTAGCGTGGTTTGGTGCGATAGGTGGTGCTGTGTGTTTAATTTATACAAATTGACTGTCTGGCGTGCCTTTTATTATAATTATTATAATAAAAGACACGCCAGACAGTCAATTACCATTAGGTCATTACGGCTCTAGTATTTTAAGTTGCTATTACGTTTAATCCACACTGATTTTAATGAAGATCTTTATTGCGGATATTTTTTTTTGTTTTTATTAATTTGTTGTCAGGTAACGCAGGCCTATAGGCAGTTTTGGCTTAAAATGGAACGCGTAAGTTTTGAAGTGTGTATTGACAATTATGTTTGAGAGGAATGAAAAGGAAATACTCTTTGAGTTAAGTTTATTTTGGAAAAATGCAAAAATTGTACTGCACTGCTGCGACTACACTCAAACAACAACATATTTTTTAAATTACTGTCACTGCTGAAAGCTATCACTTTGGAGTTTGTTAGGTATCGTCAAGGTCAGATAGACCAAAATATTTGCATTTTATCCTTACCCCCAGCCTGCCTCCCTACCTTTCCCCTATTCATCGTAAATCTAAGGTTGGATCTTGGCGGGAAAGTAAAGAGTAATGTTTGCAGTTTAATTTTATTTTCTATGTATTTTGCCGTGAGGTCTCAGTGAAGTCCCACCACCTTTACTGATACTTAAGGGGTTGGGTGAGGGGACATATTTTACCATAAAACATTTACTCTTCATCACCTTTCGTAATCTTCATTATTTCATGCTGTGGGCACATACTGCTGGATGCAAGCCTCCTCTTGACAGGGCACTATGCCACAAAACAAATGCTTCATAGAATGCACCTTTCAACAAATAGTTTGTGTAGGGCGTGTGGAGAGGAAACGGAGTCGATGCAGCACCTACTGTGTGACTGCGACTCTCTGGCTAGGAAAAGAATGGGACTCCTGGGGTCGGCCTATCCAAAACCGGAGGACTTCAGGCTCTTCGCTCTTAAAGACGTTGCCAAACTTATGGCCTCTATCTTTACAGAGGAGGAAGAGTGAAAGGATGGGGTTGCACAAAAGATCCCGATGGGTCGAGGTGTTACTGCGAGAGGGAAACCTCGGCAGGCCCCACTAAGATAAGATAAGATAAGATAAGCCTCCTCTTTAACACGCCTAACCATCCTATCGTCTAACCATCTGGCTAGTGGTCTTTTTTTCTATATAAAACAAAAAACTTTTGTATAGAAATGAAAATATTTGAGACTTCTCCCTCACTGACACTGGCTAAATGTCCAAACAGCGCCACGCCATTAAACAAGAAAAAAATAAAGTTCCGAGTTACCATGAAGCTGTAGATATCGGGTTACCGTTCGACACACCTCGCGTCCATAGTGTGAATGCGGCTTAACATTCGCAAGCTATATTTATATTGTTTGTGATTTTCCTCGATACATTTTCTTTTCAAATATCGAATTTCTGTACTATTCGGCCTTTTGTTGTGGTCTCGCAACACAAGCTCTTGAGACTTGCTGTGTTTATTATTTGTAAGTATTTTCGTTTGAACACCAATACAAGTATTAACGCGACGAAATAGTAATGTTTTTGTTATAAATTGAATACGTCTGTTGTTATTACGCTTGACAAATACTGAGAGATATGGAATAGTTATTGTCTAACTTATATACAAATTGATCGATTTATTTCTGATGGATAATTACCACTACAAATTGGTTAGTTTAACGAACATCACGTTTTGCGTACAAACTACATATTTATTATAATGTACCTAGGTGACGAATGGACCTTGGAGACATGCTTATAGATTCAAATTGCTGGAAAGTCTGTGAAATAAGAAATGTTCAAATTGGAATTTTGATTTCTGACTAGAAAAATAATGTTAAAGAGAAAATTGAATTCATTGTAGAACGGCCGCAAATCTACTAAATTTGTGTTATAACTGTGATTTATGAACGAAACTCTGTTTTATTCATTTCTGGCTGCTCTGTTTCAGTGATCAAGGATTCGGTAATTTTCATTTACCAAAATCGTTTTGCATGCGCGTTGGCTTGGTATTAAAAACCGTATAAACTAATCAAATTAATTACAAATGGGTAGTTGACTGATTAGTCAATATAGAAACTTTTTAACAACTGCCAAAACAATTATTTTTAATAGAAATTGTATGGGATTAGCAAACTATGATGTCACTATTTCTTTCCGTCAATTGAGTGTTTGTTAATAACTTTTTAGGTTACAGAAATTCATGCTTAGGTCAAATAAAAAATTGGTCAATATTATAAAGAACTGTTACATACGTTTATTGTTCTGGAATTCATTGTTGTTGTTGTCATGGTTCATTATGGATTAGCAATTTTATTGCGAATATATTTTTTGTTCGTAAAAATGTTAGAGAATTCGCATAAGAAAATTTGCTTACTCTCATCTGGTTCTTATTCATCATCATCATCTCAGCCAAAGACCATCCACTGTTGCATGTATATCTGCGTGTGTATTGGTACACAATGGCAAACAGCTATTGAAATTGAACAAAGATACTATTATTTTTCTATTTACTTTGGAAATAATTATATGTGACCAAGAAATGGTGGTACACGTCTTCATCGACAATTTGATAAAAATACAAGTAGTAGCTGTTGTAACAAAATAACAAACAAAATAACATAAACACGATAATTCGGGTTATACGCCCAGAAAAGCACAATCATAACTGTCAACTGTCATGTTATTATGTCGATCGTTGCTCGCTTCGCCTGTTTTCGATTGATTTTCCGTGTTTTTTCTACTCGACCTAGACTGCTTATTGGACCTTAAGATTTCCCTTTTCCCAGCATGACTCGTTTAAAAATAATGGTTCTGCTGATTGCTGAGGATTTTCCGCTGTGATTCCTGGACTACGATTGTCCATGATCATTTTATTTTCGTTGTTTGTACAAAGCACTGATATGTATAGCTAATAAATATAACACACACTGGACCGCAAATAATAAGGGTCGGTTAGAAAATCTTCAATATATACAAAAGTACCTGACCTATCTTTATGAAATAAGAACTAAATTAAGAACAATGTGCTTAAATAAAAAAAAAATTAATTCAAGCTTTTTATTTCTTATAAATGTAAAATAAATAAAAATGCGTAGTTTTTCCAGTATTTTCGCAAATGTAGATTGGTTAAAGATATACCGTTTTCACGCATTTTAGTACTTTGTGTTGCCTCCGCGAGCTCGCAACACTGATGTTATGCGATTTGGCATACTTTTTACTAGGTTTCTGAGACGATGCTACAGGATATTCTGCCATTCCTCTATTAGAGCTTCTTTTATTTCACGTAGCGTGATTGGCGGCAGATTTTGCTGACGTACACGTCGTCCCAGTTTGTCTCATGCATGCTCAATGGGGTTTAAGTCGAGGCTGCGTGCTGGCCAATACATGTGTGTGATACTGACTTCTTAAAAACAGTCAAACACTATCTGAGCTGTATGCGGGCGGGCATTGTCTTGCAAAAAAATGGCATTCTCACCCATGTCTACTAAAATAGACCAACGTAGTCATCAGAATTTCAGTGACATATCTTACTGCAGTTAAAGTGCCATTTTCTATCACACTAGCTCAGTGCAGCTTTCGGAAGAAATCCCAGCCCACACGTGAACAGAGACTCCGCCGTATGGTACTTTTTCTTCTGTATAGACTTGGTTATAGCATTTTTCCGGCCTTCTGTACACTATTTTCCTCCCGTCAAGCTTGTATAAACAGAATCTAGACTCGCCTGAAAACATAACTTTTGACCAGTCATCCAGAGTTCAATTCTCGTGTTGACCTTGAGTTTCTGTGGTGTCTTTCTAGTTTTCGGCCATTTGAAGGTCATAATGGCTTTAATTATGTGCTTTAGTGAGACGCCGCCTTACTGTATCCGTACTCAGAATGTTTCCTCCAGCTCGTAAATGATGATTCTTTACTTCAACAGCCGTAAGAAAGCGATTTCTCAAAAATGTTGACACCAAGTGAAAAGAGTCACACCAAGAGTTCTCGCTGTATTTCGTTGACTGCGCCCATTTTCAAGCATTGTCCGTATCCTGGTACATTCTTCAGGGGCTAACGACATAATGACTTCAGAATAATAAAATTGATAAGGCAGAGACACCATATTTATAGCATTTATTTGTCAAAACTAAAACAAATCCAAAACAATTGATTGGAATTTTTTGGTACTAAATTTAAAAAATACCATTATTTTAAATTTTTAGGTTTTTATATAATTATCAAAAATAAATAAAAAGGTTTTATATATGGTATATTATGTGGAATTAAATATTCTTTAATTTACTCTTTAATTCATAAAGCTAGGTCAGGTGCTTTTGAAGATATTGAAGATTTTCTAATCGATCCTTTTTCTTTGCGGTCCAGTGTAGTTTTAATATGTATGTATAGGGTGTACTTCGAGAGGTCTATGTCTAGCAGAGGACTAATATAGACAAAATGTTTTTATTATTTGTAATATGTACAGTCACGGGCATCACTTTTGACTAGTTTTGACTCTTATTCCATTGTATTAAGAGTTACATTGTTAACATGTTACTGCTCGTGACTGTACTGTAGCTTTATGTTTAATTTAATATTGAAAGATTTACACAGAGAACTGTGCTTTTCCTAAAGAAATAACATAAATATCTCCACGTAAGTGGAGAAGGCAGAATGTGTGTGACTGATGGTATGTTGTTTTCACGCTGCACCAGTTGTTTTCGCGTCTGGACTTTATTTCCATTCAACATCAGGTAGATTGGAGTCATTTGCCGCGCTGACTTTAAAAATGAAATAAAAAAATACACATCATAAAAATCTACATAATCCACTTACCCAAAGTGAAGTTAAAGATATTTATATATTTTATTTTTTGGTATTCACAGTGTTATTTATAGTTACAAAATAAAATTTTACTAGAAAAAAAAACAACCAGCCCCGAGAAGCTCGAGTGGGACTAGTTGATTTTTTCTAGTAAAATTTTATCTTGTAAAGTTAAAGATGTTAATAGAAGAATTGGTACCGTATAGTTTACTTTTCAAGATTTATCTGCGTAAGTATACATTATATACCCTACGAGGAGTCGAACCTGTCGGTCTGAAAAAAGTCGTCTAACCACAGAGGCGGTCAAAAAGTGTCGTCCTATACAATCTTCATAAACTCCAGTCCTTTGAGCAACTTTGCAAAATGAACGATCTCATCTTTTCCACTCGCGTTCAAAACTGTTTTCCCGAACATTCCTTTTGCTTGTTTAGCGCAAAATTCACACTCATTAGGCGCAAACAACAAAAGTATCCGAGGCTGTTTGTTTATAAATTACTGGAGAGAAAAAAAAACACAACTTTTTATCAGCGGGTGCGGTGCGAAATGAAAGCGGCATTAGTATCTTCTGGAAACTTTGTTCCGGAATTATTAAACTGTAATCAGTTCAATTCCAGGGGCTGGCTCGCTTTGTAGAACGGGTAAGTACACAGAATCCGTACTCACAATTTTGCGAAATATTCTTTTCACTAGGAAATTACACTATGTATCCTAAAGAAAATAATTTTAAATCCAATCTTATTTGTGGTTACTAGAGACAGTTAATCGTTAATTTGGCATTCACAATGCTATTAATAATTAAAGATACATTTTAACTACAAAAAAAAAAAAACAATCAGCGTCAGGAAGCTCGAGTGGGAATCAAACTCTCAACCTTCGGGTCCAAAACCCGTGATTTGGATTTTCGATTTCGATTTGTGGGCTGGTTGATTTTTTCGGCCTGATACCCGAAGGTCTTGGGTTCAATTCCCAGGTCGAGCAAAGTGTGTTTCGGATTTTTAGATGCATAGTCCGGGTTTGTGATCACCAACCCGCATTTGGCAAGCGTGGTGCCATCAATTGCAGTGATGATGTCAGAAGGGTGCAGGTTCAAATCCTGCAAATTGAACTGCAAATCGTTGAAATTTTTTCAACATTTGTGTTTTTGTAATATGTTTTACTTCTTTAATAGTTCGCTTTGTTCCGTTTCGTCTTCCTCTACAAAGGAAGTTTATGAGTTTATGATTTTTGCACCCTTTAAATTAAAAAAATACAACAATTGTTAACGACTTACGGCTTTTACGTACCTTGCGAAGCACGGACGAGCTCAAGATGAACAAATTTTGGTCACCCATCCGATGACTGGACCTTGCGAAACTTCCTTAACTTCAGCAATCGCAGACCAAACGCGTTAACGACTGCGCCATCGTGTATAATACGAGTTCCATAATAAGAAAGTAAGAGCCTAATTATCGGACAAAATGTATTGACCTGAAACATTTACTTGCCCTCAAACCAAAGTCAAACATGGCAGCATCGATTCAACTACAGACTCCAAAAGAATCAAACAAGATTAGGCAAAACTTTGTTTAAGAAATCCACACAAACAATCATTTTGTTTTACTTAACGCATAAAAGATCTCTTTATTCACAACTGTTGCCTAATTCTATTGAAACAATATGGGTCTATATTAGGTACATCTTTAAAATCGGAACTTTTTCGACTTGATTAAGCGAATGTCTCTAACATGACTGATCTTTGGGTGCCGCCGGGTGCCGCCTGTACAGGCTGGTCTGCTTTTACATACTTGTCTTATTTTTATATTGTTATTAACTAAAAGTTTGACTTTATTTTTCTTAAACAATTTTTGTCTTTTACTTTAATACCTACTGTACTGGTTCTGTATGTTATTGTGTAAATTGAAACTAGTACGTGGTGTAAATTTGCTAACTTTGATTTTTTTATTTTGTTTTTTACATATTGCGGTTGTCTGTTATATTTTGTGTGTTTATTTGTAATGGAAAGTTTCCTGCTATGATAGGGCATTATATTATGAGCAGCGTTAATAAATTGGTTAACGCTGTAAGGGACAAAAGAAACGCCCTTGCTGAGTTTCTTGCCAGTAGGCTTAGCCAAAGTAACATTAAGAAAACGATAGCGAAGTTCGAAAAGAATAAAATGTATAAGATTGAGATAAGCCGCGCTAAATCTCGTGGTCAATCTTATGTCGATCCCATACATTTTGTTCTTTTCGAACTTCGCTATTGTTTTCTTAATGTTACTTTGGCTACCGTCCCTGTTCTTCTCAGTACAAGGTCTCCTGTGGTGCCCTGTGTAGACTTACGAACCGACGGCATAATGACATTCATAAGAGCCGTTAGCCGTTAGCCGTTCTAGAAAATCTGACTTGAAGCAGTCGATGTTAGCAAGACATACATTTTTATTAAAAACTAGCGGCCCGTCCATGCTTCGCACGGGTGGACACTTTTTTTGATATAGCCTATGTTATTCAGCGCTAATGTAGCATTCTAATGGTGAAATAATTTTTAAAATCGGTCCAGTAGAGTGGTTTGTATGGGAAAAAAAAATTGTATTGCTAAATTTTAACTTTTCTCGTATGTCGCCAGGTAGCGCTGCTTCAATGCCATACTAATTTTCGTTTTCGTAAACGTGATCGAATGTTAAATGAAACTCACACTAGGCACCCAGAACTACTAAGAAAATGTAATACGAGTATTTATGTAACATAAAGGCAGCCACACATTAACTATACATAAAAAAATAATATACTAAGAAATATAATATAATATATAGGTACCATTGTAGAAAATATCTCATTCATTTGTTGTCTACAATCTAGTTATTTGAAAGGAGCCTTTAGGGCTGCAATGGAGTGTGTTCTTTAAAGGGAATCGATTAAATTATGCAAATCGCCGCCTAAACCCCTTGTGATAAAGTAGGGATTTTTTTGCGTTCTGACGAAATATATTTTTGGTAGGTACGCATTTTTTTGGTGAATTTTTTTCTTTTTATCTTACTTAGCTTATGTCTCATAACGGTAAGAGGCGATAAAGCCGAAACATGCGTTGAGCACCTCTCCCGAGTATGCACAACTACTGGGTGCCAAGTGCGAGTTTCATTCGCCATTCGATCACATTAACGAAAACGAGAAGTTTCATGGCAAAATGTTAACTCTCCTCGTATGTCACCAGAAGGCGCTGCTTCAATGCCATACCAATTTTCGTTTTCGTAAACGTAATCGAATGAATATAGTTAACAAAACTCACACTAGGCACCCTGAAGAAGGTACTGGCTATCTTATTTCGAAATTTCCAAATTATGGCGTACCCTCAGCGAGGCGACTACTAAGTAATCCTTTCTTTTTAAGGCAGTATGCTTAACATAGTGACTGTTGCACATCATATGTTCAAATTTCAAATTCAAATTAAAAAAAAATATTCGGCGTAGCAGGCTTAGGTTCTAACAATAAAACTAATACAAAATAAAATGTTTTTAATTTGTTTATATAATTTTAACGCAAATTTTGTTGCGAAACAAATTACAAAAACACAATGTTGAAAAAATTTCCACGAGCAGGATTTGAACCTGCACCCTTCTGACATACCGGGTCAGGTGCTCTTCCTGCTCGTGGAAATTTTTTCAACATTGTGTTTTTGTAATACAAATTATTCAAATTAAAATGCTACGACGAACTGGAGTCCTCTCAACATAAGTTGCAGCTTCAAGAAACTGCAACGCTGATTTTCAGTGGAGCCCGTGATGTGTGTGTGTGTGTTATGTTATAAAAATAATGCTTTCAATAATAATACAAATTGATAAAGTTTAAAATAGAAACAATAAATACTTAATAATACCTGTGTGATTACATAACAATATACATAATGTTAAAAATGTATGTGGTTTTGCCATAAACTAAGTATGAAGAATAAAATATATTATAAAACAAAAACAATCTTTAAAAATAGAAATAATAATAAAAAATAAAAGCTGCCTGCTTAAAGTAGTTGCCCTTTTTGTTGCTCCAGTAAATATTTCCGGTACTTAACTTTAAAAGAATGGACAGTTTGTCATGTTGTTGTGTGTTTATATAGTTCTAATTACTAGATTAGGTTTGTTAATGTTCTTACTTAAAAGTATATTGTTGTGTAAAAGCGAAGACCTCTTATTGGCTATCAGTGTTTAGAATATTATTGTATTAAATTTCATAAAGCTGTTGGTTTTCCAAATATAATAAAAATAAAAAAATAAAATAAACGTCCGTCAGTAAAATACTAACTTTTGAACGAGGTTCAACGAATATAAATTAACATTATCATCGACATCGTCAGCCTACACTATTCTACTGCTAGACTAGACAAAGTCTACAACAAGTTTTTGAATAACGATATGCAAGTCGATGTGTTCATATTTTAAATTGATTTAATAAACCCACCTTGCCAAACCATTTTGATCTTGGAAATAGAATGCAGGTGCACACTCCACATACTCTGCCAAACTATTTGCATGCAAATTGGTACACATCATAAATTCTGCATGAGCTCTTAATATTTGTTTAGAAGAGCGCAAGAAAATATATATATATATATATATATATATCGTTAATATACTCGTATTACCATCTGTTCATTTAATTTTGAAGTTACGAAGATAAATAGGCTATTTAAGAAGGTTCGTTGCTAAGCGTTCTTTTTCATTTATCACAATAGTAAAGTACCTAAATAATATATGAGCATTTGTTTAGGTACCAGATATAATAAGGTGTCAATTACGTTTTCGCTTCACTTTGTCACATATTCTTGACGCTAGAACTAAAAGCCGCCTAAGAATTATCATGGCATAATACTGCAATAAGCCATTACCCATTAATTTTAGCGATGACTTAATTTCAATGATGGAGATCTTTGCCTAGTACCTAGTGGGACAGTTAAAGGCTGTTTACTTAGCTACGGCTGCTCTGATTTTGTATGTTATTCAGATTGAAATAAACAGTATTTTTTAGGGGGACTAATAAATTGGCTGTAGATGATGAATACGTGAAATTAATGAAACAGAGATGAATCCGGTCGTTGTGGAAATCCTTAGGGGAAGCCTTCGATCAGACAAAAGGAATCTCGTAGTTGTCTTGTAGTAATCTCAGTAGTGAACGTCTTTTGGCTGTGATGATAATGATGATGATGAATGATGATGAAAGCAATAAGCTGTAATAGTGCAGACTGATATTATTGAAAACTGTTCTGTTGTTGTCAATTAGTCCATTTATGCTCGTAACTAATCAAGGCTCTTTCTACTCGTCAGTCACCGTTTTTCTTTTTGAACACGTAGAAATATTCAAACACTTTTGGTAAAGCAAAATTAAATTATCAGAATTTTGTCACGTTGTTTATGTTGCTATTTGTAGAAGCGTATTAAAATCTGTCACGTCTGCAGTCTTACCAATAAATCAACTCATCCCGTGGTCAGTGTAATATTGAAAATGAAGTGAGCGTTCGCGTGTCAGGCGCTCGCATTTTAGGGGTTCCGCGGCGAACTTCACAGCAAATGTTTTCGAAAAATTCACGTTCAAACCATTTTACTTTAATTCTAAATTACATTACGTAGGTATACATACTTATAAACAAACTTTATTACATATATACCTATTATTATAATGTAAATATAAAATGTAGGTCTAACTTTACATAATATGAACACGAGAATGTCTTTGAATTGTTACACTATAACGGGGAAAAATGGGACATATCGACTTTCTTGTGACTTCTTCCCGGTACAAGTGTTACCATAGGGTTTATGAAACGGTGCGACAACGGGTATGTAAAGGTGTTTTGCAGGGATGCGTGAACGATACCTCTGGTGTTGCAAACATCCATAGGCCAAGGTAACCGTTTAACATCAAGCAAGCTGTTTGCCTGTTTGGCCGGTAGAGTGAGGCTGACTGATGCTGCGTTGTTTTTACGCTGCACCAGTTGGCTTCGCGTCTGGACTCCATTTTCACTTAGATGAAATGGAGTCATTTGGCGTGCTATGTATAAAAATGTAAGTATCAAAAAATGCTGTCGTATATTTATAAAAAAAATAATATAATTGCTCTGGAGCTTTTAATAATAAAATAATTTAATAAAAACGTAATCATAAAACACTATTCGCTTACAGGTTCCTAAAAATCAGTGAGCCACAAAATGATTTAGCGTAGAATTTATTATTAATGCACGCTAAGAAAATAAAGAATAAATATTTTCTTGAACTTGTGGGCCGAAGTTAGCTTCTGAGTCCTAATTATAATTCGATGCAGTGAGATGAAGCCAGTGAACTAATAATTGGCATTCGATAGCTGTATGGTTCAATGGCTTTTATTATTAATTTACTGGCTGATGAGATATCGAAAGGGTTCGTAGGTGAAGAACCTTGTCGTTATTTCATATCTATACTATATCTTTGTACTACTATATCTTTCATATTTATACTATATATTCTTTCTATACTTATATAACGTTATCGAAAACGAATTAGCTATACTTCTCTAAATGTAAGAAAACCTTGGAAGGATATTATGTTTGGTGAAATACCCCGCAATAGTTTCTTTCTTTTTCTTTCTATTAGTTGATGGCTTCGTGCGATTAGCACATTTAGCCAGTGTCAAAGTAATTTTTCTTACAAGAAATACATAAATAAACAATATTTCCTTCAGTCAGTATGATGATGATGAATGATAATAGAAATGAGAAGTGAGAAATGATATACCCCCCCAACCCCTCTAGTATCTCTGTAAAGATGTGGGGCTTTACTAAGTCCTCACGCAGACTTCTTGAGAGAATTTGAAAAGTGACGTTGCACTGTTTTGTTTCATTTACCAACACTTATGCACACTCACGAACACTCAACGGTTAATAATCCACCAATATTTCACATTAATATTCGACATAACACAAATTTTAGAAAATAAAACAAAACCGCAGACATGACTCTTCACTTTAGTTAAGAAACAAAAACATTTCAATATACATCAGTTAAGCCGTTTTAGGCTTAGGGTGACTGTTGTAGACACTCAACCAATTACTTTAGTATTGAAATGAATTAAGGTTTTTACTAGCGTTTTGAATTACATGTTAACTTATTTAAAAACAATACCACATTGATGCATATACCTTATACTAAGTAGGTATAAAAATGTAGTTACAATTATATTTATTTATTGCATTGTGTTATCAAAGGTAATTATGCCTA
Organism: Eudonia truncicolella; assembly: GCA_949315975.1. Taxonomy (NCBI): domain Eukaryota; kingdom Metazoa; phylum Arthropoda; class Insecta; order Lepidoptera; family Crambidae; genus Eudonia; species Eudonia truncicolella. The sequence goes on along the minus strand of OX438835.1, from coordinate 8,609,633 downwards.
CGATTGCGTTAAAAAGTTAAACACTTGTTTATAACCCACATTGTGACGAGACTATAGATGTGAAGCTGGTTACTAACATTTTTAGCCTAGCGGCTAGAAACGGCTTATTTGGCTTATTATCATTTCTAGCGATAACTAGCGGCTGGAAACGGCTGCTTTCATTTCATATATGTTCACATGATTTAGTTTTTTGTTTTTGTTGTTTCTCCTCTGATATATATACTATAGGAGATATTTAACATATATAGATATAAACAATGACATTTGCATCTGTAATAAGTGTTAAAAACTCAAAATTCTCATACAAAATGTGACACAGCAGTGGAATAGGATTATTGAAATAATTTATTTGGGAGAGATTTTTTGGAAATAGGTATTTATCTATGAAATAAATGTGGACAGATACCTAGAAATGGTAAGCATTAGTAGGTACTAAAGTAAAAATTTGTAGGTATAAACAGTGTCTTCGGTGTTTATTAAAAAAAAAACAAACAAAAATAGCAGAACATAATAAGTGCTACAAAAATACAAGTATAACAAAAATAAGAGTTTAACAATAAAAAATGTAATAAAAATAGTTTTTTTTTCGATGCTCAAGTCGGGTATCTACCCGGTATCAAGCGGCTGGTTATCCGTTTCTAGCCGCTGGTTTCGGTAACTATCGGCTTACAAGCGACTGGTTAACAACTATAGACGAGACCCCATCTCTTCATCTAATACCTTTAAACAAGCAATTCTTGTATATAATATGAATCTCGGAAACGGCTCCAAGGATTTTCATGAAATTTAGTATGCAGGGGGTTCCGGGGGGATAAATCGATCTAGCAGGGTTCCATTTTTAGAAAACATTATAAAAAAACCTATCCTATAAGGGTTCCGTTTTTTCCTTTTGAGGTTCGGAACCCTAAAAAATAACGAGCAAAGCTCGGTCATCCAGGTATATACTACATTGTTTATGTGAAAAAACCAAAACCTCAGTTGTGGTACATTTATCGGCTGATAATTAATTATCGGTCACCCGGGCACACAAAGTTGAGTGACTTTAACGGCGTACATGACATCCTAAGGTCGTTTACAGCACGGGTCAGAAAGATACCCGGCTTGCCATTCCAGTCACGTCCCACCCGGGTGTCCAGGGCACGTGCGCTGTTTTATATCACAAATGGCGTGTTGACTGTACTAATTACACCGGGTTGGCCCTTATATATAGATTTTAGATACAGCTGTTGTGTTGATTTAGTTTCGTGTTTCATTTTCTTTTAATATTTTTATTATTGCACTCTTAAATTTTCGCGTTTAATTTTAATCAAAGTATTATAACGAGTATTAAAGTAAGTGAATGGCTAATAGCCTATAACTGTCACACCGCTGGGCAAAAGCCTCCATAGTTGAAATCAAGTGATCACTACAATTGATGGATAAAGGCTCAATCACCACGCTTGCCGAATGCGGGTTGGTAATCGCAAACCCAGGCTATGCATTGAAAAATCCGAAACACAGTTAGCTCGACCCGGGAATTTAACCTGTGACTATCGGGTATCGGGTCGAGCGCTTTGCCACTCGGCCAACGAGTATAAGTGCAAACTAATAATTGTACCTTTATACCCGAACTATTCACGGGCTGACCAGCACGGCTGCGTCAACCCCCGTTATAGAACTTTGATTAAAATGGAACGCAAAAGTTTAAAAGTGTAATTATTCTCAAAGGTCCTTACAAATATAAGCATAAGCTTTAAATGTATTCCTAGTTTTGTCTCTTTTACTCATATCTGAAATGAAGTTTACATGACAGGAACCAAACACATAATATCTATTTGAAGCTTATTTGTTCATTTGTAATGCTCGAAGAAAAATAATTCACAATTTTTAACTAAACATATTTTTTTCCCTATCTGATAACGATTACAGCCAATTAAGCATTTAAACGTGTTTATGCATGCGACGTGTTTATGCATGCGACGTGTTTATGCGTGCGTACGTGCGTGCGTGTATGCCTGTATTTTTGTTTTTCAAATGTTTTCTAAACACAATCTCTTTCAAATACATTTTTAGTGGGGAGCATAATTATTGTGATCGGTGCGGTCGGCAATAAGGATTAGTTAATATCACCAAAACCAGAATGTTGATAGTATTGTTGTGTTTCGTCAGTTAAATATAAGATAGCCAGTTCCACAGTGGTAAAGGATTCCGGGTAAAGTGCGTTTTCATCTTCGGCCTTATCGTCACTTAGCATCAGGTCAGGTAAGAGAGAAGAGTTTCACCGTTTTGAATTACAAAAAAAAAGTTGTTAAGAAAACTAGGGGCCATTGTAGCCTGATAATGGTAAATAAATTTTCTTTTTACGGTCTTTGTATAGAAGTAAATTTATGAGAACCAATCTTTGCCACTGTTTTCTACGTCATTTTTATCGTTATATGTATATATGTTACTGTAAAAGCTCGAACTACGGCAAATTCTAAGATTTTCCAGTAAAACCTAAGATTTACCAATTCGTAATGGTAAATGTCCAAAAAGGTTTGCGATTCGAACTTTTACCACCACTCACTTGGTAAATCTTAGGAGTTACATTGAAGGCACGGTAAATGTTGAAAAAAAGTAGGTTAGGTTAGGTTGGGTTGGGTTGGGTTGGGTTAGGTTGGGTTAGGTTAGGTTAGGTTAGGTTAGGTTTGGCGGGGTGTGTGTCGGGTGACCTCCTCGTGGTACACTCTGGGCAACGGGCAGCTTCAACATCCTCCTCTTCATGAGGAGTTTCTTTGAGACTGGCCGGCGAACAACTCGACACAGGCGGGAGCCCCTTCTGGGCCCTGCACCTCCAGTGCGTGCTCACTTTGGGTCGCACACTCGCCGCTCCTTCTGAGTGGCTTTGAGAGGAGTTTTGACGGCGCCCCTTCTGGGCGTCGTTACACGGGGGGGAAAGGGTAGTTCGGCGCCTCTTCTGGGCGCCTTTCAAGCGCTTCTGTGCGCACAAGGATGTGCGAGCGATGGCTTCGTGCCGGCTGTCGTAGCTGCTGTTGCAGTGTCGCGGGTTCTGTCCCGGCCGCCACAACGACCCCAGCCCTGGCATAAGCTGGGTACGTGGTGGTTTGGGTTCAGTCCCGCAGCCCTTATGGGCGATGACAAGGAAAAGTCGGTAAAACCCCGCAAACACCTCCCGCCCTTTGCGGCGTATATAGGGTGCCCTTGGCGTTGGCGACGCATGGGTAACTTGTTGTGCCACTTTAGGGATCGGCAGCCCTCGAAGTGCCAGGGATATGACAATCCCCAAATTGTCTGGGTGACACCCCATCAATGTCATAATAATGGACTCGCATTCTTCAAAAGCAATACCCCAGGAGGGTACCCGCCGGGAGGCGGGAGAATCCCTCCCTGGGCCCAGTTCGCTGGACCCAGGCTGCCCCACCGTCTCTGGGGGGGGCAAAGATGCGTCTTCATTATCGGATAACTCCGATACCTCCCTTGGGGTAGGCAACCAGGCCCCAGGGAGCGACAATGCGTCTGGACGACCGAGGAAGGAGCCCGAGAAGGGCGGAGTTTGTGGAGTGGGCGATCCGGATCCCGATTCGGACTGCATGGAAGTCGTGGAACTGACTGGCAGCGGCCTCAGGTCCGACGACGATTTCGCGGACTGTGGAGACCGTTTTTACGGGCAATACTACCCGGAACTGAGCTCCGCCTCCTCACCGGAGCCCAGGAACACCAGCGTCCCGAAGGGGGCCAAAAGGCTCCGCGAGCCCGATGATGAGGAAGTGAAGAGGAGACACCCACCCAAATGTGCCACTTCCCACAGGGGAAAGGGCAAAGGCAAGGGCAAGGGCAAGGGGACCTACCGGAGCACCACTGCGGCGAAGAGAGCGCTGCGGGGTGGTGACAGCACCGATTTCCAGGACTTGGAGGGTGACCAGCTGAAGGAGTTGATGTCGCTGGAGGATCCTGAAGAGAGGAGGGAGAGCAGGAGGACTGTGCACTCTGTCGGGCTTCACGAGGAGTCTCCCCCCCCATCGATGAATGGCTCTGAGGAGCCTGACGAGGGCGACGACCGCCGACGCGAGTTCCGAAGGGATGGAGGTGATGGGAGGAGGTCCGACGACTCGAGCGTTGGCATTGACGAGATCCGCAACAGGAAGGGGAAGCAATTCCAATCTGTTGCGGATGACGAAGACGCCACCAAAGACGACCTCTTGGCACATGGGGAGGAAGCCATCATGGCCATATATAACGCTGCCAAGAAATCGGGCAATCTGAAGGGTGAGGTGCACGGGCGTATCAACGCCGCTTCCGTGTACCTTGCAAGGATGGTCGGCACCTTCAAACGCATGTCGAGGGATGACGAGATGCGCCGTCTCCGAATACGCAACAAGATCCTGGAGGCAGAAATTGCTCAGCTGAAGGACAGCGTCAGGGCCCTCAAAGAGGGATACGACTCTTCCAACAGGGAGAACAATATTCTCAGGACACCACCGCCCCCCATTGTCGTGGAGGGGGCAAATGTGGAAATCCTGGTCAGGACCCTGGGGGAAGAGCTGATGTCGAGAATGACGGGTGAAATGGAGCGCAGACAGGCCGAGGCGATGGCCTGCATGCGCAACATGTTTGACGCCGTCAAAAGCGGAATCGACCAGCGCCTTGGTCCGGAGCCTGTGCTCAGACCTCCGCTAGCCGCTGACAAGAGGAGAGCCGCCACCGCCGCCGCCGCCGCCGCTGCCGCCGCCGTCGCTGCTCCGTCTCACGCCGCCGCCGTCGATCCGTCACGCGCCGCTACTGCTTCTGCCGTCGCCACGTCCCGTGTCGCCGCCGCCGCTCCGTCGTACTCCGCCGCTGCTAGAGATGGTGCTGTCGCAGGGCCCTCCCGGGCCCCTGTAGCCGCGATGGTACCTGAAAAGGAAAAAGAAAGGGTTAGTAGTGGCCTACATACTTACCAGGCTGCTCCGACGCGTAGAGGTGCTGCTCCCGGGTCTGCTCCTGCCCCAGTCGCTCCTGCTCCGGCAGGCGAACCGGCACTCGGTGCCGCCGCTGCAACGCCGGCCAATGAGTGGAGAAGTGCTGGAAGCAGGAAAAGAAGACGCAGAGCAAAGAAGCGAGCCAATGCTGACTCCAGCGCGGCTGCTCCTGCTCCTGCTCCTGCTTCGGCGAGAATGCCGGTGAAACTGGTCGTGCCACGCTCGTCGGTGGTGACCATGACACTGAGCAAAGAGGCCGTGGCCAAAGGCGCCACCTATGCCGCGGTCATGACCAAGGTCGTGGGAGCCATCCGGCTCGAGGACATCGGCCTGACCTCTCTGAGGGTCAAGAACACGGCCAGTGGAGGCCGAAAACTGGAGGTTGGCGGAACCACAAGCGGCCCGAAAGCGGACGCCCTGGCGGCCAAAATCCGCGATGTCGTCGGTGACGAGGTGCACGTGAGCCGCCCGACTAAACGGGCGGAGTTCAAGCTCTCGGGCATCGACGACTACATGTCGATAGCCATGATAGGGACAGCTGTGGCACAGCAGGGAGGCTGCGGCATCAACGATGTGGCGGTGGCCCCCATCCGGCAGGGACTCGGCTGGGGCCCCAAATACACGTTGGTCAGGTGCCCGATTCCAGTGGCCAAGGTGCTGGCCGATAAGGGCCATGTGAAGATTGGGTGGTCGGAGGTGCACCTGACCGTCCTGGAGCAGTCCCCGACACGTTGCTTCCGGTGCCTGGGGATCGGGCACACAAGGTACTCCTGCCCATCGAAGGAGGACCGCAGTGCCCACTGCTTCAAGTGTGGCAAGGAGGGCCATAAGGTCCAAGAGTGTTCGGCCCAGGAGGCCCATTGCATGGTGTGTGCGGCCGCCAAGTTGCCGGCCAAACATATAATGGGAGGCAGGGGCTGTCGCCCACCCCCCACTAACAGTGCCACTCCGCTCTGGAGAGCGGTCCCCTCGGCCCCCTCGACTAGTGCTCCGCCACAGGAGCCAATGGATGTAGCGCCTACGGACCCCAATGCCAGTACGGCCTAACTTGAGCCTCGTCCAAGTAAACCTCAACCGCTCCGCCGCCGCACAGAACCTGCTGGTGCAGCAGATGGCGGAGTGGGAGGTCGACGTAGCCTTGGTGTCGGAGCCTAATTCCGTGCCAACAGGTGCAAACTGGCTAGGGGATTCGGAGGGGCTTGCGCTCATCACCACCCCCTCACGTTCCGCAACCCCGATGATATTGAAGGAGAGGGGCAATGGCTACGTCGCCGTGACCTGGGGCGACGTGGCCCTAGTGGCCGTTTACTTCTCCCCTAACAAGCCCCTGAATGAGTTCCGGTCGTTTCTGGCGCGACTCCTGACCGTGGTGCGGCGTTTGTCCCCGCTACAGACCATCGTAGCGGGCGATTGGAACGCGAAGTCGACCACATGGGGCTGCCCTCGAACGGACCACAGAGGAACCGAAGTCGAGGACTTCGCTGTAGAGAGTGGTCTCGTTCTCCTCAATAGAGGTGCCGCCAGTACCTGCGTCCGATGGCAGGGGGAGTCCATCGTGGACGTTTCGTTCGCAACCCCCCCCATCGCATCGCGAATTACGGACTGGCGAGTCTTGGAGGAGGCGGAATCCCTTTCTGACCACCTCTACATAGCGATGTCCATATCCCCGGACTTGACAAACCTCCGTCCTGCTGCAGGAGTGCGCACAGCCCGGTTCCAGAGGTGGGCGCTCTCACGCCTAAACCGCGAGGCGGCCGACGAAGCGGCCCTCGTAGAGACCTGGTTCCGGGACCCACCAGCCTCCATGTGCGCTGACCTCCAGGCGGAGAAGTTCCGGCGTTCGCTGACTCGGGTCTGCAATGCCAGCATGCCGAAGGTCGGGGATCATCCCCACCAACGGTCGGTGTACTGGTGGTCGCAAGGGATAGCCGACCTGCGTACCGCCAGTATCACGGCGCGACTCGAGCACCAGCACTGCCGAAGGCGGAGGCATACCGCAGATGAAGAGGAAGATCTGTACGCCCTCTTCCGAGCGGCCCGAAAGGCGCTACAGATCAAAGTCCTGGACGCGAAAACCTCGGCTTGGAACGAGTTTCTGGCCGATTTGGACAGAGACCCGTGGGGGAGGCCCTATCGCACCGTGCGGAACAAGTTTCGCAACTCGGCCCCCCCAACGGAGTCATTCGAGCCAGAGCTCCTCAGCCGCATCGTCAACGGCCTGTTCCCGGACCGCGTTTTTACTGCGGTCCCGTTTGAGTTGCCAGAAACAGACGATGCCCCACCGGACTTGACAATTCCCCCGATCGCAGATGAGGAAGTTGACCACGCCGTTGACCGCCTCCGGCTGAAGCGCAAGGCGCCCGGGCCGGACGGGGTCCATGGCACGGTGTTGGACATTGCCCTCGAACATCTGCGGGGAAGACTAGTCGGCCTTCTCGACTGCTGTCTGCGCCAAGGGAGGTTCCCCAAGGTGTGGAAAGAGGGCCGGCTGGTACTCCTGAAGAAGGACGATCGACCGGCGGACATGCCATCGGCCTATAGGCCCATCGTCCTGCTGGACGAGGCGGGCAAGCTGTTTGAGCGTGTGCTCGCGGCCCGCATCGTCGAGCATTTGGACGCCGACGGGCCCAACATTGAGGCAACTCAGTACGGGTTCCGTCGGGGCAGGTCCACCGTCGATGCGCTACTTGCCCTTAGGTACGTTACCGAAGAGGCAATCGCCAAAGGGGAGAGGGTGTTAGCAGTCTCGTTGGACATCTCCAACGCATTTAACACCCTCCCCTTCAGTTGCATCAACCAGGCCCTGGCTTACCACCGGGTGCCCTGGTATCTGCGACGGGTCCTTTGGGACTACCTCCAGGACAGGTTCATCATGTACCTGGAGAAGGGCGCGAGGCGGATCACATCTCGCCGTATGGTGTGCGGTGTTCCGCAGGGGTCGGTCCTAGGACCACTCCTGTGGAATATCGGATACAATTGGGTCCTGCGGGGGTACTGTCTCCCCGGGTCGGGGGTCATCTGTTACGCAGATGACACCCTAGTCACCGCACGGGGCGATGACTACCAACGTGCGGCGCGTCTCGCGTCGATAGCAGCCACTAGGACTATATCGAGAATTCGGCAACTGGGGATGGAGGTAGCTCTCCCCAAGACCGAAGCCATGATTTTTCATGGCCCCAGAAGGAGACCCCGTGGCAACCTCACTGTCACGGTCGACGGAGTCGTGATCGCAGTTGGGTCCCAGATGAGGTACCTGGGCCTGACGCTGGATAGCCGCTGGACATTCCTGCCGCACTTTTCCGAGATGGCGCCTCGGATAGTGAAGGCGGCAATGGCGCTATCGCGTGTCCTCCCGAACATCGGAGGACCTGGCGAAAGCTGTCGCAGGCTGTACGCCGGAGTGCTGCGCTCCATGGCACTCTACGGCGCACCTGTCTGGTCGGACTCGCTCTCCCGCAAAACAGTCGCACTCTTGCGACGGCCACAGAGGGTGGCTGCGGTGAGGGCAGTACGAGCCTACCGGACAGTGTCGTGGACGGCGGCGACGGCTCTAGCCGGGATGATCCCGTGGGAGCTCGAGGCTAAGGTCCTGACCGAAGTCTTTGAGCTCCGCACGGAGGCGGCTGCGAGAGGGGAGCGCCTAGCCCTGGAGGAGATCCAGGCGGCGAGGCGAGCGGCGAGGGAAATGGCGGTGTGGCAATGGGAGCGCGACCTTGAGTCCCCAGTCGCCGGTTCGCGCACCATTGAGGCCATACGGCCGGTACTTTCGGAGTGGGTGGAGCGGACCCATGGGCACATGTCCTACCACATGACCCAGGTGTTGTCCAACCACGGATGCTTCGGCAGCTACCTCTGTCGCATTGGGAAGGAGGAGAGCTCCGTGTGTCATGAGTGCGGAGCTGCTGAGGACAATGCGCGGCACACTCTCCAGGTGTGTTGTGCTTTTGCCTCGCAGCGACGCACTCTTGAGATGGAGCTGGGCGGTAGGGGCAGTCTCGCTCTTCCAAACGTTGTGGAGGCAATGTTGGAGAGCGAGAACAGCTGGACCGCAGTGGCGCGCTTCTGCCAGGAGGTGATGTCCCTCAAGGAGGAGGCAGAGAGGCAGCGCGAGCTCGCGGTCGACGCCGCCCCCGCCCGAAGGAGGAGGAGAAGAAGGAGGAGGAGAGGTGCAGACCTCAATCCCCCCTAAACCCGGACTTGACATAGGCAAGGCCGGCGTCGGGTTCTGTCCCGTCCCGCACCTACCTTCTGTAAATATTTGAATGTGTTATTTTATCTTGTGTAGTTTGTAATTGTATATATTTTGTGTCGTCTGTAAATTTTATTTGTTGTGTGCACTTATATGTGTACGCGTGGCCAAGTTTGGTCGATGGTTGAGGCCGCACCGTCCCAATGGACGTGCGCCTCTTGTTGAGGTGCTAGCGCTGCACCCTGTCTGTGGGGGGAGCGCGTGGGCTTTTTTTTTTTCTTTTCTTGTTTATTCATATTGCTGTGTGTCAACAGTACGTGCCCGTGCCCTGGCGCGCGGCCGTCAAAGCACATGGGTTCCCGTGCAACGCGGGAATGAGTGTGTGGAGATGGCTGCAGGTCGGTGCACGGGCGCAGGGCGGCGGTCGCGGTCATTATCTTCGGACACGTCCCGTGCCGTCGCCTTACCTTAGTACTCGGATTGCAGACCTCCAGGGGTTTAGTGCGGTATCCCCCTCCGTCTCGCCCTCCCAGCCGGGTCCCTGGCAGCTGACTTGGAGCTTCTCTCCTCGTCAGTGGGTGTGAAAAGGCGGACGGGTGAGTCCCACATAACTTGGGCCTCTTCAAGGTCCTCGTACTCGTAATGAGTTCCCCTGGGTCAAAAAAAAAAAAAAAAAAAAAAAAAAAAAAAGGTTAGGTTTGGCGCGGCCCATTATTCCAACAGATTCCGCGTCAGCCACGAACCGGCGTGTCTGGTTTTCCTGGGGTTTTTAGTGGGTCGGCCGAACAACATCTCAGGTCAACCCCACATACCCCCGCGGGTAGCCCCGACCCGCGGGATGATTCCGTAGGGAATTTTCCCCAGGTTAAAAAAAAAAAAAAAAAAAAAAAAAAAAAAAAAAAAAAAAAAAAAAAAAAAAAAAAAAAAAAAAAAAAAAAAAAAAAAGGTTAGGTTAGGTTAGGTTAGGTTAGGTTAGGTTAGGTTAGGTTAGGTTAGGTTGGGGTGCGAGTCAGATGACCTCCACGTTGGTGCACCCTGGGCAACGGCTGGTTCCAACAGTCTCCCGCTCTGGCGTGTAGTAGACGCTTGGACCCAGCCGGCTGACATCTGACTAGGCGGGGTCCCTTCTGGACCACGCAGCTCCCATACGTGGCCCACTTTGGGCTGCGTAACTCGCTTCTCCGTCTGAGCAGTGAGAGGAGTTACTGACGGCGTCCCTTCTGGGCGTCGTACCAAAAAGACGGCCGCCTCTTAAAGGCTCTCAGGTCGCACGGGGGGGAAGGGGGCACCGGTGAGAGCGGTGCAACCGGGGTTTACGCCAGCCCCGAAGTCGGTATCTGCTCTTTCGCTGCAACGACCCCACCGTTGGCGCCGTGGGTACGCGGTGACTGGGCAGACCGGAGGCCCAAAGGCCAAGAGAAGGAAAACTCACTAACACCCCGGAGAACACCGGCTAAAAACCTGTCGGTACCTCCCGCCCCCGACAGTACATAGGGCGCCCTCGGCGTGTGGACGACGCGTGGGTGACCTTTTTGGTCCAACGGGGAAGGGCAGCCCCTGAATTGCCATCGTTTGGAGGGGGATGACAACCCGCAAATTGTCACAAAAAGTATGGAAAGTCGCAATACAAATATTATACCCCAGGAGGGTACCCGTCGAAAGGCGGGAGAACCCCTCCCTGGGACCAGCGGATCGGGTACGCCCGGCACGCTGGTTTCAGGCATGCCCACCGTGTCTGGGGGGGGCAATGTAATGCGCAGAGAGGGGAGACGTGTGGAGGCTGCGGGGTGCTCGGATTCGGACACTGGTTCTGTGATCCTGAGACCCGAAGGCAGCAATCGGCGCAAGAGGCCGCGCGACGTTGAGATCGACTCCGATGACTTCTCGGGAGCCGAGTCGGTGATGTCGACGGCTTCAGTGCCGAAATTTTCAACGGCTCGACGTGGGAGAGCTCCCACTGTCGGAACGTCCATTGGGCTTGGAGCGGCAAAAGCTGCTCTTACACGTGCGCAACTGCACGATTATGAGCAGCTGTTGGACCATGAGGAGCAGTTCTGCGAGGAGCTGGACGAGAGGTTGACCGCTGACCGCCGAAGCAGGGGCGTTGTCATTCCCGAGGGTATTGGGCGAGCGGGGCCGTCCAAAGGACGCCCGAAACCTTGCCAATATCCCTCGAAGGCTGACATGGCAATTGCTAGGAGGGAAGCGGAAGAGGCCTGTCGCATTGAGGTGCCGCCCGTTGCTGGTCCGGACGACCCTATGACGGCCGAAGAGGTGCAGGAGATTGGCCTCAAGTGTGCTTTTGCGGTGCAGGAGGTGTCCCGGACATCCGGGAACCTCAAGGGCACCTACCAGAGCACCTTGAACCACGCCTCGATGACGTTCCGGAGGTGTCTGGCCAACCTCACGTCACGGTCCACAACGGACGAGTCGCGACGTGTCGAGGAGGCAAACTGCCGGCTGAGAGAGGAGGTGCACGCCCTGCGAAGAGAGGTCGCGTCACTGAGGGCTGTGGTTGACCAGGTTGGGTTGGAGTGTGGGCCCCCCCGTCGGGAGCAGCCCCATCGTCCTGCCACCAGGTCCCAAGACCAGGCCGTTCTGACGGCAATCGCGGAGCTGCGGCGCAACATGGAGGCGAATAACGCCACTGTTGGCGCTCGCCTTGACGGACTCGAGACGAGTCGAGATGCGCCTGTGCGTGCCCGTCCACCCCGTGCGGATGACCGCGGACACCGGGGGGGAGACTTCCCGGCGCTTCCCGCGCCCGATAGGGTTGTTGGACGGAGGCTGGCCACGCCATCTCGATCCTCGTCCGTCTTGCCGGAGGTGCGCCTCCCCGCTCCTCGAGGGAGTGCTGTCCCGATTCCATCGGATCCGCCCCAGCCCGTATGGGAGACGGCGGTCCGTGGAAAAAGGAGGAAGAGGGCGAGAGGGGATCCCTCCACACGGGCGACAACCCGCCCGCCGATTGCTCCAGTCCCGGCACCTGCGTCAACTCGCAAAGCTGTGCCGTCTCGCTCAGCGCCACAAGCAGCAACTGATGCAGCTCCAAGGAAGAGGAGACCGCGAAGGCGGAAACTAGTGAGGCTTAGGCAGCCCACCTCAGCGGCGGTGGTGGTAAAGCTGCGCCCGGAGGCCTTGGCGATGGGCGTCACATATGCTGACGCCATCAAAAAGGCCCAGCAGGCCATCTCCCTGCCCGACCTCGGTATCGAGGCGGTCAGGTCGAGGACGGCCGCCACCGGAGCGCGGCTATTTGAGGTCCCCGGATCAGAGAGCGGCGCGAAGGCCGATCTGCTCGCCCAAAGGCTGGAGCAGGTGTTGTCGGAGGTGGCCACGGTTGCCCGGCCTGAAAAGCACGCGGATATCCGCGTGTCAGGGCTGGGCACGTCTTCAACCACCGAAGACGTCGCCGCAGCACTTGCGGCGAGAGCTGGTTGCCCAATTGAGGCTTTGAGGGTGGGACGCATAAGGATGGGTCCCAATTTCGCCGGGAGCACCATCGTGCGCTGCCCCCTTCGTGCGGCAAAAGCGCTCGTTGGTCAAGGCCGATTTCTCCTCGGGTGGAGCATGGCCCTGGCGGTCGCCCTCGAGCCCCGCCCCATGCGGTGTTACCGCTGCATGGGCGTGGGCCATACGCGGCAGAGGTGCCCCAGCGCGGTCGATCGTTCCGGACTTTGTTTCCGGTGCGGACTGCCTGGGCACCGAATGAGAGAGTGCTCTCGCGAGCCCAAGTGCGCGGTGTGCCTCGCGGCACAAAAGCCGCACCATCACCTGATGGGAGGTAGGGGTTGTAGTCCCCCTACCGTCAGGGGCTGCCCTGATCCCCCCGCAACGGGGGCGGAGACTGCCCTGAGGGAAGCCGCTTCAATGGAGCCAATGGTGGAGCCCCCTCCGCCAGCGATGTCGGACATGGAGGCGACGGAAGAGCTATCGTCGCCCCAGGCCGTTGTCCCTATTGCCGACCACCCATGTACCTCTCCTTTGAGAGGAGCTGGGTCGGGAAGCATCAGGGAGGTAGAGGATGAGGTGCGGGACGCAAGTCCGAGACGCACCTCTCCTTCTCGGCCTAAGCCGCTGAGAGCGCCGGACGGGCGGTTCATAAAAAAACCCCCCACTAGACCATGATCGGAAAAACCTGCAAGGGTGTAGGCGGCCTTCTAGCAGGCCGCACAGCGGAAGGGCACCAACGTGCTGCTGGTGGGAGGCGCGGCCCATTATCATTGACAGATTCCGCGCCAACCACAAAATCAGGCTGACTGCAGGTCCCGGGGGTTTTAGTGGGTCGGGCAGACCATCGCCCAACCCCACATACCCCGACAACGGGTTGAGCACACTGCTCCCCGTGGGATGACTTGGGAGCAAGTTTCCCCCGGGTAAAAAAAAAAAAAAAAAAAAAAAAAAAAAAAAAAAAAAGGTTAGGTTAGGTTAGGTTGGGGTGCGAGTCAGATGACCTCCACGTTGGTGCACCCTGGGCAACGGCTGGTTCCAACAGTCTCCCGCTCTGGCGTGTAGTAGACGCTTGGACCCAGCCGGCTGACATCTGACTAGGCGGGGTCCCTTCTGGACCTTGCAGCTCCCATATGTGGCCCACTTTGGGCTGCGTAACTCACTTCTCCGTCTGAGCAGTGAGAGGAGTTACTGACGGCGTCCCTTCTGGGCGTCGTACCAAAAAGACGGCCGCCTCTTAAAGGTTCTCAGGTCGCACGGGGGGAAAGGGGGCACCGGTGAGAGCGGTGCAACCGGGGTGTACGCCAACCCCGAAGCCGTTATCTGCCCTTTTGCGGCAACGACCCCACCGTTGGCGCCGTGGGTACGCTGCGATTGGGCAGACCGGAGGCCAAACGGCCGCGGGAAGGAAAACCCATCAAAACCCCGGAGAACACCGGCTAAAAACCTACGGACACCGCCCGTCCTCCGTAGTATATAGGGCACCCTCGGCGTGTGGACGGCGCGTGGGTGATGTTTTTGGTCCAACGGGGAAGGGCAGCCCCTGAATTGCCATCGTTTGGAGGGGGATGACAACCCGCAAATTGTTAAAACTATCATGGAAAGCAGGACTGAAATAGAACTACCCCAGGAGGGTACCCGCCGGGAGGCGGGAGAATCCCTCCCTGAGATCGACTTGCCGGCTAACGCCGGGGAGCTGGTCTCAGGCCGCCCCACCGTTTCTGGGGGGGGCACAGAACTGCGCGAACGGGATGTTCGTGGCGTAACCGCCGCTGACAACATCGGAGACTTGGTGGCTGACTCAAGGTCGGAGGTAGAGTTAGCCTTTTTGCAGGATGTGGTGGGCGACTCTCGAAAGAGATCGCGAGTAGTACTGGACTCGGACGACGACCTATCCGATTGCGACTCAGTGCTTTCTTCGGCTTCAAGGCCGAAAATTGGGACTTCGCGGCGTGGCCGCTCTTCGATGACCGGAATTCCAATTGGTCTCGGGTCAACACGTGAGGAACTGAACTGGCAAAATCTCCACGCCTTTGAAAGTCAGCGTGAGGACGAGATTCAGTTCAGGCCGACTGGCGATGACGATCTCCGCGAAAGGAGAACACTTAGGGACATGGAGACGGCTGGCATGGAACTGCCCCCGGCTTCCCCTCCTCTACCTCCGCCCATGAGGCTGCGGAATAAGCCGCCCTCTGTGCGTGTAGGACCCTCTGAGGAGGAAATTGAAATGGCGACCAGGGTGAAGGTCCCCTGGGAGTCGTCACTCGGCGGTCCCTCTGCGGAAGAGTGTCACCAAGTTGGCATTCTCTGCGCAGAGGCAATCAGGGAGGTGTCGAGAAGGTCCAACAACATAAAGGGGACTTTGAGAGGGACACTTAACAACGCGTCCACGACAATGCGTCGTGTCATGTCCAATCTGACATCTCGGACTGTCACGTCAGAGACGCACAAACTGCAGGCTGACAACGATCGCCTGCAGAGGGAGATGTCTGAACTGAGGGCGGAGGTTGACGCCCTCCGCAAAACAGTTGGTGGAAGGTGCTGCTGCACTGAGGTCCCGTCCAAAACCCTGGGGGACCATCAAGTTATGGCTGCCTTCGAGGAGCTAAAACGCTCCTTGAGTAAATCTATCGGGACGATTAATAACCGCCTCGATGGACTGGACAACCTTGGTCCTGATAGGACACAGGCACGTCCACGCACGCGTGCGATGCCGGCTCGTGGCAGAAGAGTGGAGTTTCCTCCTCTTCCCACTAACGTGGATGCCACGCCGGCACGCCTCTTACCGACGGAGCCCTCAATAGAGGAGACTGGCGATGCCCCTTTTATTACTTCGTCCCGACCGTCCACCAGTCGGGCATCGGTACCCTCAGCGCCTTTGTATGACGCTTGGGCCGATGTTGCAAAAAGGGGCAAACGCACAAGACGTGGCAAGCGCCAAGAGGAGCCACCCGTAGGGGCTCGACCAGCTCGCCCACAACCGACGACCAGCCACGTGCCACCAGCGTCGAGGCCGCCTCTTCCAAAGAGAGTGAGGATACGTACCCCCCGCTCGCACGCAATTGTTATTCAATTGCGTCCTGAAGCGATTGAAAAGGGGGTAACGTACAAGAAGGCTCTCCTCAAGGCCTTCGAGGATGTGAACCCAGAGGAGATTGGCATCGTGGGGGGCATCCGAATTCGCATGTCAGCCACGGGTGCCAGACTAATGGAAGTGTCCGGCGCCGATAGTCAGAAGAAGGCGGATGACCTTGCGCACCTGCTGCAGGAGTCAATCTGCGAAATAGCGACTATCACTCGGCCAGTGAAGAGCGCTGATGTGCGCATCTCTGGCCTGAATGAGGTCGCTACGCAGGAGGCGGTTGCAGCGGCAATCGTGAAGGTTGCGGGTTGTTCCCTGCAACAGGTGAAGGTGGGCGGCATACGAGTTGGTCCCAGTGGTGTTGGGGCCACCATTGTCAATTGCCCTGCGGTAGTAGCCAGGAAGTTGGTGGCAACCGGGAAGGTCCTGGTTTGCTGGCATATGGCTCAGGTGGCGGCTCTGGAGCCCCGTCCATTGCGCTGTTTTCGGTGCATGGGTGTGGGCCACACCAGGCCTTTGTGTCCCTCGACAGTCGACCGAACCGGTTTATGCTATCGGTGTGGTCAAGAGGGGCACAAAAATGCTGACTGCTCGGCTAAAATGCCAAAATGTGCTGTCTGTGCAGCGGCAAAGCGGCCTCATGGCCACGTGATGGGCGGTAGGGCCTGCAGTCCCCCTACCACCAGAGCCCTTGGCTCTGGCATTAGGACTGCCGAGCCGGCACCTGAAAAAGGGCCCACGATGGAAGCGGAGATGGTGGACGTGGTCGAGCCTAATCAGTCCCCTGGGCTGAGATTGACCTTCCCGGCTCCCCCTGCACTCCGCCCCAAGTCCCCAGTAGAACCTCAACCGGCCACCTCTCGTTCGAGAGGCACCGAAGTTGAGGAGACGCTGGAGAAGGAGGACGATCGCCCTGAGGGGCGCGCCCGCTCTCCTACGTGGAGTCGCCCGCGGCAAAAGGACGGCAGATTTGCCCCTAAGCCGCGGAAGTAGACGCAAGGTTGAGGTTGCCCAAAGAGGGCGTGATTCAGATTGGTGTTGCAATACACACTGCGGCCTAGGCGGAATAAATATTAAAACAGGTACCGCCTAGTCCACGATGCAGGCTGACTGGATCCCCGGTGGTTTTAGTGGGTCGGGCAGAACATCGCCCATCCCCACATACCCCGACAACGGGTTGAGCTTATAGCCCCTGCTCCCCGTGGGATGATCTGGACGCAGATTTCCACCGGGTCAAAAAAAAAAAAAAAAAAAAAAAAAAAAAAAAAAAAAAAAAAAAAAAAAAAAAAAAAAGGTTAGGTTAGGTTGGGGTGTGTGTCGGGTGACCTCCTTGTGGTACACCCTGGGCAACGGGCAGGCTCAACATACTCCTCCTCGAGAGGAGTCTGCTGTGAGACTGACCGGCTAACAACCCGGCATAGGCGGTAGCCCCTTCTGGGC
This sequence comes from Eudonia truncicolella, assembly GCA_949315975.1. Classification (NCBI taxonomy): domain Eukaryota; kingdom Metazoa; phylum Arthropoda; class Insecta; order Lepidoptera; family Crambidae; genus Eudonia; species Eudonia truncicolella. The sequence continues at coordinate 8,592,535 of OX438835.1, read as the reverse complement.
CCCGCACCTCCAACGTGCGGCCCACTTTGGGTTGCACACTCGCCGCTCCTTCTGAGCGGCTTTGAGAGGAGTTTTGACGGCGTCCCTTCTGGACGTCGTGACAAGGGGGGGAAAGGGTAGTCGGCGCCCCTTCTGGGCGTCTGTCAAGCGCCTCTGTGCGCAATGTCGTAACGAGGGTGTCATGCCAGCCCTTGTTTGTGTCGTGGTCGCGGGTTCTGTCCCGTCCGCCACAACGACCCCAGCCCTGGCATAAGCTGGGTACGTGGTGGTCTGGGTTCAGTCCCGCAGCCCAATTGGGCGTCGACAAGGAAAAGTCGGTAAAACCCAGCGGATACCTCCCGCCCTCCGCGAGTATATAGGGCACCCTTGGCGAGTGGGCGTCGCATGGGTGAAGTTCACGGCCTACATAGGGAACGGCAGCCCTTGAATTGCCAGGGGGATGACAACCCCGAAATTGTCAGGGAGGCATCCCAAAACTGCCGAAAATGAGTGCGAGATCTAAAAGACTAATACCCCAGGAGGGTACCCGTCGTGAGACGGGAGAATCCCTCCCTGGGACCAGTTTACTGGTTCCAGGCAGCCCCACCGTATCTGGGGGGGGCAAAGACTCGCCAGACGCGTGGTATAGCCACAGAAGACTGGAAGGGAGGGAGTTTCTTGACGACCTTGAGCGCCAAATCGCCGAGGTCAAAGGGGACGTTGAGAGTACCAGGGGGATGTCCAAGGCATTGCTCGAAAGGATGATGGGGGGAGAGGTGGATCCAGGCTCTGCATCCGAACCGGAGATGGACCTCATGGAGGAGAACCGGCTGCTCACTGAGGGCAATAGGGTTTTGGGCGAGCGGGTTGAGGCGCTTAAGGTGCAGCTGAGGCGTCGTAAAAAGGAAGCCCTGGAGGCCGATAAGGCCAGGCAAGTCGCTGAAGAGGGGAGGCGTGTTGCCGAAGCGAGGGTTGCGGACCTAATGGCCAAGGAGGCCAAAAGGTCTAGCGAGAAGGGGAGAGACCATGCAGAGGAGAATGGTGCTCCGCCCCCTGCCTTGGGGCTCAACGAGGGCGTGGTGACTGCGTTGGCAGCCATACAGCGCGCCCTTGAGCTCTCAATGGAGGGGGTTGATAGACGTTTCCACGAGCTTGAGGCCAAGCTCTCGCTACACGAGCGAGCTAAATATAGCTCGGTGGCTGCGTGCAACGGTGCGGAGGAGTTTCCCGCCCTATCCGCAGACGCTGTGCCCCGACGAGGAGGGGTGCAAGCGAGAGCTCGGCCTGCCGAAATTTCTGCCCCTGCTGAGGAGCGGACTGCTGGCGCCCGCAGGCGGCAAAAGAGGAAGCCCAAAGGCCCTACCCGAGCAAGCGCTGGGGCACAGACGGTGCCCAACGCTGGGCCGAGGCCACTAGAGGCCCTAAAGAAGGTTACCCTGAGACTGCCCGGGTCGACGGCTGTGGTCCTCCAGCTCAGGCCGGAGGCTGCTGCCCAGGGGGTGACTTACGTGGAAACCTTGGCCAGGATCAGGGGGGCCATCTCCCTGGGGGAGCTTGGCATCCCGGGCGTCAAGGTAAAGACGGCCCAATCCGGGGCCAAGCTCATTGAGGTGCCTGGTGCCGACAGCGGGGAGGCCGCTGACAGGCTGGCGGCGAGGATACAGGAGGTGGTGTCGGACGTGGCGACAGTCGTCCGTCCGGAGAAGCGAGCCCACATCCGCGTCTCCGACTTCGACGATTACGTCAAGCCGGAAAATGTGGCCGCCGCAGTGTCGGCGCAAGGGGACTGTCCACAGGAGAGGGTGAGGGTGGGCCGCATCTGGTCGGCCCCTAGCGGGTTCTCTACGGTGCTCGTGGAGTGCCCACTGAGGGTGGCGAGGAAACTCGCCAACGAGGGAAAGGTCCAGGTGATGTGGAACCTGGCCAAAGTCGAGGCCATCGGACCCAGACCCATGCGCTGTTTCAGGTGCATGGGGATTGGTCATACTCGGCCTATGTGCCTCTCCGCAGAGGATAGGACGGGGTGCTGTTTCCGCTGTGGCGTGCTTGGCCACAAAGCGGAAACATGCACCAAGCCGCCGCACTGCTCGGTGTGCGCGGCAGCGGGAGCCCCCCACGGGCATGTGATGGGCAGCGGAGGGTGCCGTCCCCCCGCCGTTGCGATGAGGATCCCGGAAGGGATGGAGAGGAGGCCCGCTATTGTGGCGGCGCAAGAGAGGATGGACGCGACAGAGGCGTCAGAGAAGGAACCATCGACGGCTGGGGCTTCCACAGCTGCGCTCCCGAAACCTCCCCCCTCGACCCCTCCTGAACCGGATGCCCCCCCAATTGCTTCTTCCCTCGGAAGGGGTGCCGGGAGGGTCCCGGGCGTGGTGGCGACAGAGGTGGTGAGAGAGAGGGAACGCTTGAGGGAGGACGAGAAGGAGCCAAAACGCGAGGAGGCTGTCGCGCGCTCCACTCGTCCTAGAGCAGTCAGACGTCCCCGTAAAAAGGAGGCGTCTGGAGATGACGTGGAGAGGGCGATGCCGCCGACCGGACCTAACCCCGGTCCACGGCGGGCGTCTACCCCCTCCGAAGCCCAGTAGTGGCACAATAGTGTTAATAGCGGTAATCACTTTGATTCCCATGCTGTACGTTGTCAGCACGTGCCCGTGCACTGGCGCGCGGTCGTCAAGTGCGCATTTTCCCGCGCAAGCGGGAATGAGCGCACGAAGATGGCCGTAGGTTGGTGCACGGGCGCAGGGCGGCGGCCGCGGCTCAATTCCTTTTGAAGTATACCGTGGTTGTCGCCTTACTTAGTGTTCGGATTGCCTTGTCCCCCAGGGGTTTAGTGCGGTATCCCCCTCCGTCTCGCCCTCCCAGCCGGGTCTCCCTGGCAGCTGACTTGGAGCTTCTCTCCTCGTCAGTGGGTGTGGAAAGGCGGACGGGTGAGTCCCACATAACTTGGGCCTCTTCAAGGTCCTCGTACTCGTAATGAGTTCCCCTGGGTAAAAAAAAAAAAAAAAAAAAAAAAAAGGTTAGGTTAGGTTAGGTTAGGTTAGGTTAGGTTAGTATTCATAAAAACCAACATCTACCAGCTGGCAGTGGTAAAACTTAGCATATACTGAATTCGAATGGTAAAAGCCCGAAAAGATAATCCCATTTTCAGAAATACTTACATTTACCAACTCGGGTCGGTATATCCTAAGACTTACTCTAAAATCTTAGAATTTGCCGTGGTTCGGGCTTTTACAGTAACATATATACTCTTTGCTATTTTGGTACGTTTCATACCAAAATTTTTAGTTACTTTATTATTTTCGAAATTTTTCAATTCACCAACGTTTTTTTAATTTACACTTATGTTTTAAAAAACTATGTCAGTAACGTAAGACGTTATTATACAAATAAGAGATACTAGCAAATAAACTGAAACTAGCAATAGAAAAAACGACTTGCCTCTAGTGGGACTCGAAGTGGATTCGCTTTCTTCAGTTTTGGTAAAAATATTGCATTGCCAATGCAAAATTATAGTTTAATACAATAGGTACACACGCCTGCACATCAACCTACCACAAACTGTCATATTTCCTCAATAGACTTTGAGCTTTATGCCATAATAATATGGTTGAAAATGTATTAAAGGAATTCGACATTTTTGGATAGGTTGACGTGCAGGCGTCTGTACTAGAAAAATACACATTTACCAAACTGGTAAATATTAATGGAATAAAAACTACCTATGTTTTATTCCTTACCAATATATTTATAGGAAAATTCAAACGATTCTACAACCGATTTAGAATGAGATAATGATATTTTAAGAAGATCTGGTTGATATAAAGCAAAATGAACACAAAACCAATAATTAAGACGGTTGTTATGTTAAAGAAGCGCTGTTATTGGACACAACTCATGGCAACATCTAAAATAAACTGGATGAATACATTAGGTAAGAAAACCACACTTCCGTCCGTTCTAGCAAAGTTATTTTATAATGAAATTAACCTCCAACGTTTATTTTTATATATGAGAAAGTAATGCGGCAGTGCGGCTCAGGGCTAGCTTAATGTAGAGCCACATGTGTTCAATATAAGCATCAGCTTAATAAGAAAACTGCATTATACTTTATTAACTGCCTGCCTCCGGCCCCGGCCTCAACGTTGTTGGACGACATGCATGGAATAACACAGATTAAATTCTTCCTTGAAACTCCTTATTTTTTCCTCAAACTTGACGACGAAATGAAAGAATAATAATAACAAAAGAATGCTGTGTGCGGAGGTCAGATAAGAGATTGTGATGATACTGGCACGAAATATTGTTTTTTTTTTCTCCCGCAGCGGAGAAGCGCTTTGACTTCAGGTCAGCATCTGGTTAGTGATGATAATAAGGTTGACAATGGAATCGCACTTGGAATACAAGAAAGCTTGTTATTAAGGCAGACAGACACAAAATTTTGGTAACAAGCTATGCGGACTTAAAACATGCATTAGGCTCTACTAACTACTCAAATTGAGGTATTGATTGAGTTTCGAGTTTTATTTACCATTCAAACACGCTAACAAAAATGCAAAAAATCTTTTAAAAAACTTGTTATTTTTATATTATGACATATTATTTGAATCCAATTGAATGAAAAGTATAGGAATTAGAAGTATCTATGGCGCCAACTGAATCCACTAGTATATCTACTTCTCTGGTATCTTCTTTTTCTCTTATCTTCACTTACCATTCAACCGATTGGACTTAACAGAAGTGTAGCGCAGCAAGTTCAGTAAGTAAATTTCAATCCTTTCTCCGCCTATTCCCCCTTCGATATTAGCGCGGTGTTCAACGCCATGTGGCAGGTCAACATATGCGTACAACTCCAACAGAAATTACTTTATTCTTTCAGCAAATAAAGCTCACTTGCAAATGGGGTAAGGGAGCAAAATTGGAGTCTGACAACACTGTTATTCCCCAACTTTCTAAAGGAGTAATGAAAGAAACTTTCTGTTCAAGGAAATAGGGTATCTATTTTACTTACGACTGTTTACCCAAGTTTTAATGACGTTAATGCGGTGCCGTTGTTTGTTTTAATGCATTGTCAAAACTATTTGAGAATGTGATCGTTCGTCATTTGTTACACACGAATGTAACGGGTAGGCAATGATAATTACGCTGTTGTCATTATAGTTTCTGGCACGAAAATGTTAAATTAAGCTACTGTGAAGTTTTTATTTTTGTCAATAAATCTAACTGCCCTTTGTCTGTTTTATGATTAAAACTAAGTATTTATTTTTTAACGTCCGTAACTGACAAGTGTTACATATTTTATTTGAAATGTCTTCGTCCATATTTATTTGATGCCGCGTGGCCATACTAATTTTGTATGGGGAATTTAACATGTTAAATTGAAAAATAATAAATTAAATAACCGCTTGATAAATCGAGTAAGTGAGTCGGACGATTAGTAGTTTAGCCATTGCTGATTGTTTAGATAAAATCAGAGGTACGTACAATAATTTAGATTAAGTACCTATAAGAAATTTGGCATCATCAATTGTAGCGATGACTTGATTTCAATGATGGAGGCATTTGCCCAGCAATGGAACAATTATAGGCTATTTGTGCCCAATTTTAAATGATATTGTAGAAAAAACTATAGTGTGTTATTAATTTATACATACATACATACATACATATAATCACGCCTCTTTCCCGTAGGGGTAGGCAGAGACCACTTCTTTCCACTTGCTACGATCCTTACATACTTGTTTCGCTTCATCCACTTTCATTATTCCCTTCATACATGCTCTTCGGTTTAGGGTACTCTTGACTTGGCCTTTTTTCAAGACGTCCCTGATTTGGTCTCGAAACGTCCGCCTAGGTCTACCCCTACAAACACTTTCATTCACACTCGCGTTATACACTTTTGTCGTCAATCGTTTTTAATCCATTCCCTCGACATGGCCAAACTATCTCAGCATACCTTTCTCAATTTTTGTCACTACATCTTCTTTCAGACCACACCGTTTCCTTATCTCACTATTTCTTATCCTGTCACTCAGTTTAACTCCTATCATACTTCTTAACGCTCTCATCTCAACTGCATTTATTCTGCTTTCATGTTTCTACTGCCATACCCAACTTTCACTTCCGTACATGAGTGTCGGAACCAACACCCCCTCATGCACAGCCAAACGAGCCTTGTTAGACACCTTCCGACTGTTCATAAAGGAGTGCAAAGCTCCATTCATCATGTTTCCTGCATTCACTCTTCTTTCAATATCACTCTCAAACTTTCCATCTCTTGTAAACTTTGAACCCAGATACACAAACTCATTCACCTGTTCAATTTGTTCATCCCATCATTTTTGTTTGTAACGAATAAAAACAAAAACTACTGGACCGATTTAAAAAACTCTTTCACCATTAGAATGCCACATTAGCGTTGAGTAACATAGGCTATATTAAAAAGGGAAATAATTTATTTTTATTACAAAATAAATATTTCCTCAGCAAAATTATTATTTGGTCAGTAGAATTATACTATCAGTCAGCATAAGAAATCTTTACTGTTGGTTAGGTTAAGTATTTTTTTCCCGAGCGAAGCGCAGCGAGCAGCAGCGAGGGCCAGTCACGGAAGGGGGGAGTGGCATAAGACTGCTGTTCAGAATGATATAAATTGCAGACTGATTTATAAATATTTGCTGACCATAAGTTGCTGCCCAACTAGCTTTTTTGCTGCCCAACTAGCATTTTTTTGCTAACAAAAATACGAATACTTCGCTAACCGTTTAAATAGCACCCTATTAAAAAAAATGTCCACCCGTGCGTAGCCGGGACGAGCCGCTAATAGTTAATAAACTGACGAGACAAAATTCCTTACAGCTAAATAAAGCTTAGTAGCTAATTAAAGGCGAAACAATATCTCAAACAGTATAACAAGAATACTAAGTCATACTTTATAAAAAAGAGTGCACTATTGTGCCTCTTCATTTATACATCTAAACGTTTCTCAGAAAACCGCTTCTAGAAAAACACTGAAAAGATAAAAGAAATCACGGTCACTCAAATTAGATTTCTTGTTAATGGCATTATTTATGAACCTATGATTATTGTGACTATCCTATTTGAGTATCCACACAAACACAACAAATTATTTTAAAAATCTCGTCATAGTTGAAATTATAGTAAATAGCCTATCTATATACTGTCCCACTGCTGGGCAAAGGCCTCCATCATTAAAATCTAGTCATCACTACAATTGATGGGTATGGGCTTAATCACCACGCTTGCCAAACGCGGGTTGGTGATCACAAACCCGGGCTATGCATCGAAAAATCCGATACACACTTTGCCCGACCTGAGAATTGCACCCGGGACCTTCGGGTATCGGGCCGAGCGCTTTGCCACTCGGCCATCGAGGCGTTGAAATGATAAGACTATCATACTCCTCTCTTCCTAAAAAGGTTGGCAGACATCTGTAACTTGGATAAGCAAACGGTAACACCTGCTATCCCGCTGACACAAATGGAGAATAATTAAATCCAAGTTAACAGTCCAAAGAAATTTCGCTCCGTCGCCGCTGGTTCAGCTGCTAAAAAGTAACATTTCAAGGTTTCAAAGTAATATCTAAATCTGAAACGAAACGTTCTCGACGTTAATATTTCATTTCGCAGCATTCTGAACGTTTACGTCTAAGTTTGTTGCACATAATGAGTTGTGAGCTTTCACACTGGAGCGGTTGCTGCTTCTCCAAGATGGCGGCACACTGAACCCAAACGAGGTTCCGTTCTATGAACTCTATCGATTTATAATCCTTAAATTTTAATCTGATTAAAAAAAAAAAAAATTTGCTCGTGGAAATTTTTTCAACATTTGTGTTTTTGTAATTTGTTTCGCAACAAAATTTGCGTTAAAATTATATAAACAAAACAAAAACATTTTAATTTGATTTTGAAATGTGTATGTGTCATCAAGATCGATGAAACATGGGAAAGTGAAATTCAAGGATTTTAAGATTCTCCGACTGAGTTTATCGTCTCAGCCGAATGACAGACATAGACAAAGACCTCATCCAAGGATATCCACAACAAATGATCTTGTGCTGCTCGCATCCAGCGGCTACTCGCAGTTAACGTAAACAAAAAGTAAAAAAAAAAAACTAAGTTTTTAACTGGGCTTAATGCAAACTACTTTGCATATCTAGACACCCTATTATTATCATATTAAAAGGTTCTACCGTTAAAATTTTCAAAAGGCTTTTATAATTTTTTTTTTAATACGCTCCAGTTCATTTAGCCTATCCAGTAGGTACGCTTGTCAATATAGTCAGTAGTCTAATGGGGTTGGAGATTGAACCATGATTTCTTGCATTCAATCCGAGCATCTATTCATTTGGCTACTGATGATCAACTCAAACACCGCGTACTATATAAAGATGTCGTACATAATTAACATACATACATATACATACATATATACATACATATTCTCACGTCCTTCTCCCAAAAAGGGGTAGAAAGTGCAAACACGCCAATTTTTAGTAAATTCGCCTTTTTTGACTTCGGCATACATATATTTACATACATATTGCCTTAAATACGACGTGCTGCAAGAAAACAATTGCCAATGTATTTGTAAAAGTAAGAAGGGTACAAACATGCACTGAATATAAAAAAAAGCAGTAACAAAAGCTACTCACCCCAATAGAAACACATTTACAGCGTGTAGGCGGCGCAGAATTAAGGGACACAATTAACGTTAGAGCACTGCTGGGACAAACGATCTCGATTTGTTAGTCCCTTACAAGATTGTATTACATTCGTTAAATGAGACTATGGCGGGCGACCTTGATGGTGCAGTAGCTTGTTAACGATCATGAATATTAAGATATCCGTATATGTGACTAAGAATGTTATAAAGTCTTGATGATTATCGATTATTGATAATTCAATATGCGTTGGGAGAGGCATTTGATCTTCATCTGACCCGATGGTAACCGACGATAAGATAAAAACGTATAACACTTTGGAGTGACATATCCTCTTTCACGTAAAAACTACTGAATGGTTTTTTAATGAAACTTTCCTCATATACAGACCATGACCCAGACCAGCATATAGGATACTTATTTTAACTTTTTTTTTACTGTAGTCTTTGCGAACGAAGTCGCGGGCAACAACTAGTAATATGATATGTGTAAGGTATATTAGCTCAAAGCTCAAAATACCTTAATAGATATAACTGTTAAAATACAACAACAACTATTCATATAACTTCAAAGTTATACGAGTAAGCAGACATCCACGCGATGCCGGACTTATGAAATATTCGATGCGGTAAGATCTTTTAACTTTAAAAGGGATGTTGACAATAACAATTATTAATTGCACACCATTAAACTTAGAAATAAAATCACGTAACAGTTGTTAAAGCTGTTAATGCCATGTATATAATATGTAATTACAATGTTTTTGTTTCCTGATGTTTACGCGAACACTTCACATTGAAATCTAACAACTTTTACGCATCTACTCGTATTTACACATAACGACAGGATAAACGTTAAATTAAATTAAAATTAAAAATTAATGTGTAAAATAAACGCAAATACCCAGATCCGTAGAAGTAGTTTCATTTCAATACAATGTTTTTTGTACTTCTATTTTCATGATTATGACACTAAATAAAATATTTTTCTTTCCTTCAAAATGGAACAAAAAATAAAAAGAACCTAATAAACTTCAATAATGTATTGTTTGACTGTTACCTGTGCACATACATACCTATATGATTATATATATGTTGCTAGGTGTAAAGCAATTACTGAAAAAAACCTGCTACTGCTTGCTACTGAACGCACATTTTTTCAGGTAATTATGGTAGTTAGCCAGGTGGGTTCAGTACGAGTATAAGCCCGACATTACACACACCGACCATTAACAATAAAGCGGTGTGGTTACAAACGACGACGATTTGTAACTTCCAGGGGGTCCACCATTACACTTTAAACATAATTTACAGTCAGTTGCAACTGAGTAGAAAACATTTCAATAAATTTTTTAAAAACATACTGGACCATTCACAAATTAATGATGTATATCAATCAAAACAGACAAAATTAGGTCCTTTCTTTAGCTATACTTAGTATGACTACAGTAATAATTTTATAATTTATCCCATTTTTTTTGGATGTTTTGCATTACTAATAAACGAGAAACAAGGAAATTAATTTCCGGACCTAGTCAATTGAAACGAACAAACGTACTAAAATTACTCATAAAAGTTGCTATAAATAGGTAACATAAATAGCATTTCTGTGAGTATGATTGTGTGTAAATAGAAATACATAAATTTCAATGTGTTCCTTTTTATATTTATTCCCCCTTTACCCATAAGAGGGACACTGTAAGTCATATTCTAAATAATAGATAAGCTATTCAAAAAATCAAAATTCAAAATCGATTATTCAGTTAAGGCTACAAGTAGCTCTTGTGAATGTCACTATGCCATCGGTTCGTAAGTCTACTCTGGGCGGGAGATCTTGTACTGAGAAGAACCGGCAAGAAACTCAGCAAGTGTCCAGCTCTTTTCTCCCTTACAGCGTCAAAAATATTGGAAAATGCCCTATCATAGCAGGACACTTTCCATTACAAATAAACACAAAATTATAGAAGACAGCTACAACATATAAAAACAATATATATAAAAATATAAAGATAACATAAGCATGACCTAGGTTTTTTTCCATAATATTAGTACGCGACAAAAAATACGTTGTTTTGTGTTACTTTCCAAGAGAGCATAGCCCAGAAGCAGGACACGAAAATGTCAGATTTAAACAAAATGTTTCCTCCTATTTTATTCGGTTTCTGCATACTACCTACTGGCATGAAAGCTATAAAAAGTGGTACGGCAAAACTGGCCAATCAGTTTATAGCGATGCTGTAAGAGGGTAATGGTAGGCCTCCGGCGGAATTACGGGACATTCGTTAGATGTGAACCTTATCAGGATGGGATCGCCGGCACAAAGACAAGGATCGAATTTATTGGAGACGCATTAAAGACCCACCGCCACTGCCCAGGTCGAAAACGTTGTAAAGGCATTTCGATAATATAGCTATTGATTGGCACTGAATGGGGATTTGTGGAAGAAAAGTTCACAAAACCCTATTGACGGGGAAAGTCGATGTGGATTAGTGGTAACCCTATTTTCTGATGAAGTACATAGATTATATTATTTGTATATACAGTATCTATACCGCACTACACGCCAGCTCGATATTTTTAACTTAAACTCAGGACCTAGCTGAGTTTAAGTTAAAAGTCAGAAAAAATGTCCTTAAAATTTTTCGATGCATAGCCCTGGTTTGTAATCAGATCACCAATCCATGCAGCCACAGTGGCAATAACCATCAATGATAGCGATGATTTAATTTCAATGATAGAGGCTTTTTCCTAGCTGTTGGGACCATAATAGGGTAGGTATACTTTTACTATTCACACTTTAGTTTGATAATCATCTTCAAATTTACGAAGCATTCGACCAAAATAGACCATCATTCACTTAATCTATAATTATGTATAAAGCATAAGCATACCACCCACATAGGTACTCTAATGACTAATTGACTAATCACGAAATCTCATAAACTATTAAGCCTACTAACCTCAAATTTACTAAGCAGGTTGCTTACGAGGTGTAAACATTCACTATGAAAAGATTCCCTTGGGATAACAGGATACGGACATTTACGCGGAGAAAGTCGTAGGTGGGCCGCAAGTACATAAAATGAATGCTTGTATTCAAATGAAACACTGTGCCTATGTGGGCCCATAGTAAGGTACATAACTTAATGCTTCACTTCATAATACGGATTAACTCGCTTTTACTTAAAATTTCAAGTAAATTTTGTTCCCGTATATTTTTTGTATAACCTACCATAAGTAGGTTTACAAAAAATATACTTCACTTTATATGGATTTACTCGCCTTTACTTTACATTATAAGTAAATTTTTTTTTATTCATTATATATTTGGATTTATATCATATATCACAATATTTATAAAACTTATAAAATACAGTAAAAAATTTTATAAATACACATATTTAGTTATGCTTCAGTGCAGCAATTAAAAGTATTTATTTTTGTATCAATACGTTGTGTTAATGCTTTTATTTATAAAGAATTCACGTTTCCATGAAAGTTCAACTAATAAATAATTTGACAATAATAAATAATATTGATGACGTCCAAATAGTCAATGCAGAAGTTGATCACAACTAACTAGGTACTGTATTATTTAAGTAGTCATAACCGCCACAGCCGCTTAATCAAATGCCAAATAAAAACTGTTCTTATTTTTATATAAACAAGGTGCATTTTGAAAAGTAGTTCGATAACCACACTGCTCCGTGTGTGTCACTGTCCCACAAAGCAGTACTTAATTGGAGACCGCTTAACTTGTCCCAAGTCTGGATCTATACTGCACTTTTATTACAAATGGAATACGTTTTTGTTGCTGGCTTTGTGGAAGGATCGGTTCTCAAGTTGCCTTTTCTTTTTGACATGCTGTAATTGGGACAGCAAATATTCTAAGTTTTTCAAACTCGCTCTGTTATGCCCGTCAACCTGTTAATTAAAATATTGCGCGTTATGTAGTTACTTGTTGTTGTAAGTTGTTATAGTTTAAGGGGTTAAAAAAAGTCATTTTATGACGTGGTTGTCGACATTAAGTAGGGCGGGCTCCATTGGCTTACAGAGTAAGAGCAGATAGTGTTGATTAATTACGGCGAGTTGGATTGAGCCACGACAGCATAGTTGGTAGTGCACCTGACCCGGCATGTCAAGGGGTGCGGGTTCGAATCCCGCTCGTGGAATTTTATCAACACTTTGTCTTTTTCCAAATAGTTATTTTTAAGTTAATAAATTTCAGTTATTAGTCCACAACGCATGCCGTGGTAGTCTTTTGAAAACTGTACACAGATTAAGCCTTCTACTCACTGTATACCTACTGCTTTTTTTATGGGTAAGTACGTATTTTATAATAGTTAAATAAACTGATTAAATATTTTCAAAAAGCAGTTATTCAATGAAATGTAGGATTCAAAATTGACTATGCTAAGTTTCCAACCGTATCAATTTAGTTGACTCCATACCATCCTTATAATAATCTTTTTAATAAAATTGAGTTCTACGGAGAGTACGCATAACAAATATTTGGCTTAAAGTGGAAATCAAAGACGCAGATGCCGTCGATCGCATGGCAAATTTGAAATGGTAATGAGTCACGTTGTTAAAAAGTATTTTTTTGAAGTAAAACACTTTTTACAAATTTATATACTAAAATTTTATTTTACATGTTATTTGGTACTGACGTTTTAAACCCTTTACAGAGTCCGTGAAACAACGTGAAACTAAGGTGTTCGTTCTCTTATGATTAATATGTAACGTGCATACCGTCTTCCTTTATTATGTTATTTCTCTATTTTTATTTTTATGCGTTTTAACTTAACTATTTTATTTGCAAAAGTGTTGAAAAAGTTTCCACGAGCGGGATTCGAAACCTCCGACAAAACGGGCCAAGTGCTTTGTTGAGGTCGAGGTAATTTGTTTGTAACAAAATTTTCGTAAAATTATAGACTTACCTAACACTTGAATAAAATAAAATTGAATTAAATTTAATATCCATAATTACAATTATTTAAGTTAAAAACTAAATCCATTTCCATGTTAAGCTTAATGTGAAGATCATCATCATCATCAGCCTATACTAGTCCACTGCTGGGCAGAGGCCTCTCCAAGTGCACGCCACCGAGCACGATCCGCGGCTACTCTCATCCATGTGAAGATAGATAGACTGAATTGTAACCTTTTCGTTGGCAATCATTAGAATTATGGGCAGCATCCTACCACCAGGCAAAATATATAGTTACTAGTTAACTTATATACTGTACTGAGCCAAGGCCTCCATTATTGAAATCAAGTCATCATTACAATTGGCTTCATCACCACTCTTGCCAAATGCGGTTGCCAAACCCGAGTTATCCATGAAAAATGTTTAAAAGACACTTTTCCTGACCAGCGAATCGAACTCAGGACCTCCGCATATCAGACCGAGCGCTTTGTCATACGGCCACCGAGCTGAAAATACAATTTGTAAAAAAAACCCTGTCCGATCGTAAAGAGGTACATAGGTATACAAATAACTATAACAAAAAAAAATAATAAAAATATATGAAAATAAAAGAGTTATCGTAATTTCAAACGCAAGTTTTTTGTACTGAAATTGCTCAAATTACCCCAAAATAATGTTAATTTTATAAATGTGACCACGCTTTCCATCAATGGCGACGGCGCCACAGGGCTACTGAAGCGCCGACAAAAGAATTGCCATATAAGTTTTGTCATTTAACAAAATTTTTATCGGGGTAAATTTTTTTCACTTATTATTTTAAAATAATTACGCAAATAGAACTGAATCTCGATACCTATTAGCCCCATTACGGATCAGACAGGGTTTTTTTACATATTGTATAATATGCCGATTGCCAAATAAATTAATTACCGGGCCAGCATACAGCTGCCAACTGAACTAAGCCGTAACAAATCCGTTGGAAACCTGATTTCCGTTTCACAATCGGATTTTAATTGGCGAAGTTAAACAAAACGCTTAATTGAATCCGATCGTTTAATTTTGGTCTCATTCCTTCTGTATATTGTCTTAATATCTTCTGTGCATTTAGTGGACTGCTTGTTGTTTGTTTTTAGATTAATTTTGGCAAATGTTGTTGTTGAGAAGATACATAGATACAGAACTTTACAGGAATCTTAAATCTGCTTTTAATATACTGGGCTATACTCGTATGTCTGTCAACTTTAAACAATTGGCTAAATACAATAATTAAAGCAGAATAAGTGATGTATGTCCCACGTATAAAGCGTTTTTAATCTCTTTTTTATGTTTGGTTTAGTGAGTGACTGTTTTGGAAGGTTTTTTCTATGGCAAGAAAAATCAAACGTCATAATAAATAAACTGCCTCTATGATCCAGTGGTCCCTAGTTCGATTCTCATCGGAAGTTTTATGAAACAATATGAATCGAAACGTTTTATCGCATTCTTACTAAAACTTTTACATCCGTAGTCGAGTCAGCATATGGAATAAAGCGCAATGAGACATTGTGATGGAGAGTGTCACAAAAGTGGTTCCCTCAAGTACCATAACGCTGAAATAGAAGCGATCACCGGAATTCCGGCCACTAGAGATGATCGCAAGTTTTAGGTGTCATTTCGGCTTGGAAAAATGAACATTTTTGTTTTGTAAAATTTTGTAAAAAGTTTAAATTATTAAATATTCATTGTTACATAAACACTTTATACAGTACATATGTGAACTGATCTCATATAAGGTTTTACCCCGAGATACAGGCTCCTCCTTAAAATACTTATTGACATATAGTGTAAAAGTGCTAGTACAATGGACATGAGTTTTGTATTTTTTTATAACAAAATCAAAATAATGAAATTATAACTAAGTTGTATGTTTAGATAAATATATATATGTGTATGTGTGTATATGTGTGGTTCTAACCAGCCCGCCGAAATTATTCACACACTCACGATAGCTCAATTGGAAGAGCACCTGACCCGGTATGTCAGAAGGGTGCAGGTTCAAATCTCTGCTCGTGGAAATTTTTTCAACATTTGTGTTATTGTAACGTTATTAAAATTTGGTTTCTCCACTTTCCGATATAACTACGTTTCAAATTTTTTTGTATGATATTTCAAATGCATGCAGGTTGTATTATAATAATACAGTCTATATTAATTATTTATAATTTACTGTTTTTTAATTTTAAAATTGATAATTGTTTCTGACAAGGAGGGAACTTCCTATGACATGGGGTCCTTCATACGAGGCGTGAAGAGGCACCTTGTGGGCTGGCCGGATGAAGGTGACTGATGCTGCGTTGTTTTCACGCTGGAGCTTTTTATCTTCGCGTGTGGACTCCATTTTCACTTAACATTCGGTGGAGACCGTGCAAACTATAAAAAAAATCTTGTTAATTTTTGGATGAATTTTGTTGCATTGATCAATTTACCAATGTCTGGGTCTACTTCATCGTCGTGTTGTGTATTTCAGGGAAAAGCAATCACGTACGAAGCATTGACAAAAAATATCTATAATTCATTTGGCCGAATATCTTTTTCATGGAAGTCGGTAAGACACTATTCGCAAATAGCAATTGTAGCGATTGTTCGGTGTGCTCCATCATACCTACTGGCGACGTGACACAAATCAGAAACGAGGAAAAATATAATTTTCACCTTATGTCGCCTTTATTCTTGTGTCAGAAACAAATGACTTTCAAGGAAATGGAACGCCCTTATTCTCAAAAATGAACAGAATCAACTTACTATTTTTATGTAATAATGAATAAATTAATTTGAGGAGCTCGATGGTTTTTCAGCTTCATCGGACTTTTTTGTGAGCGAGAAACTTAAAGAGTTCCTCAAGCTGTGTGAAACGAAGCACGTCAGAGGTTTTCTAGAGGAAACGACATCACGCACTAGTGCGTGTCCCCGTGCCCTGCTAGATTCTCCGAGGGGTTCAGATCGAAGCGGAACTTGATTGTGCAGTGCTTAACGCGCCCGGTCTTCGATTGCTAAAGTTAAACAAGTTTTTTAATGAATAATGAATGCACGTAAAGCCGTTTTTCCCGGCTGTTAACAACCACCAACCTTCACTAAGGCCCGCGTGGTGGTTTGTGACCCGTTCCCCTGTGGGGTTTCTGTCAACAAAGAAAGCTCGGTTACGGTGAAATAAATAAATACTGTTTTTTTTTAGTTTACGCGAACAAATTCAGGTTAAACGCTTTTTACGAATCTCCTTCCATACCAAAAAAACACAAGAGATTAGTTTAATTAAAGCTAAAAGAGATTAAAATAAAATAAAATTGGTCGAAAACAAAAAAGTCTATAGATCAGAAGTCCCACTGTCTCTGTTACCCGGTATTCCACCAAAGGCAAAACCATAGAGAAAAAGAGATGTTTCGAAAACAACCTATATGCGGACAGGAAAAAGTTAGAACGTTAGAAACTTTGCCCATCTTCAGTTTGATGAAAAGCAGGATTTATTCTAACTACCGCCGGTGTAACTCGATCGAAACGTCGTGGATAAACGTATGCTTATAATGCCACCAATCCGCACTGGGCCGGCGCCGGGGCGTGGTGGTTTATGGCCCGTTCTCCCTATCCATCCATGGGAAAGGCTTGTGCCCCAGCAGTGGGGATATAAAATGAGCTGATGATGAAGATACCATCAGCGCCCATCAGCGCCGCACTCCATCAAGCGACTGAGAGCAGCCGATGGAGACAGATAGTTGACCCGCAGGCTTACCCACAAGCTTATTACCAAAAAAAAGGAACCAGTTGCTAATTGCACGATGGCAATGCGACTGCTACTATGTAGTTGCGGTTGCTACAATCGGTCGGTTTATTTTAGAGCCCTATGTTCGATGGCTAGTTTTTACCAGCCAGTCAAATTTTCGGTAGAATAAAATAAGAACTTACAGCATTAGAACTTGCGAAGGCTGTAATATAATTCGTATATGAAAACTAGTCTAGTCAAACCTTAGGCTTCAATATATTATCCTAAATTATAAGAAGAAATTATATTTTCAGTTATAAAATACTATGTTGTTATGAATAAATTTCAGGACTGACCATTGAACATGGCACCCGTTTAGATCTCACATCTCGAGATCGTTCGATGGTCGTCGTTGAAGTCAACAACCAAGGCATATATCATAATATTGAACTTGGCTCTCATTTCACATTTATGTTTTTGATGGGATATCATTACTTTATGTACAGAAATTATAAGTAGGTAGATACTTATTCATAATAAAATTATCGCACAGCTCCCCACCCCGCTGCTCCACGGCCGGCACGCCGTGCGCCGTGAGCCGTGATAATATTTAATTATTTATAAGTAATGATCTTACACTATTGATGTGCGCTAATTATTGAAATAATAATTAATACTAAATCCCAGTTAATATTAAAGTAATAAATACGAAAGTCGTCTATACTCATAGATAAAAGTAGTTATAAGTACCTTCTATAAAAGATATATTTAGATTTTAAAAAATTAAGGGTGGTTATTCCACTGGTTATACACATATATTCACGTTAAAATCCACATAAAGGCCGGCTGTCATCAATTTTGATTCTTACATTACAGGCATTAAGAGTTCCTAATAGAATCAATTAATTGAAAAATGTAATAAATTAATAAAAAAATTCTAGTTTCTGTTTTCTTCCTTTGTATTCGCCCAACTACCTATCTGGATGCCAAATTTGAACTTTCTAAGTCATCTGGAACTGGGTTAGAGTTTTGATCTATCTATAGATCTGTCAGTCAGCCAGTGATAAAAATGGCGATTTTTGAACGATAATTTTTAAATAACCGTTTGAGGTGTGTTTATGAAATGTTTGGAGCACATTTTGTATCTCGCAAGTTTCAATATTTGAGCCTTTGACATGTTTATGTGAAATAGTTTTTGAGTTATGAGGAGGTCAAAAGTGTCTCCAAAAGGTTCGTGTTATTACACACGGTGCTGCTCGCCAGTTCTATTAGCTTAAACTTGACTTGACACGTTTCCGCGTGTCTAGATATGTGTTTGGTAGCGATAAATTGTAAATTGTCGCGAATACAACTGTTACTTAAAGATCGGTTATAGAAGCGGAGTCACGATCCTCAGCAGTTAGGGAACGATTAGAAAGAGAAGATACCTATACTAAGTACTTTGATTTAAACCCCATCAAAAACTTTATTTACTGGTACTATTGTAGTCAATTAATTTATTCCGCCCTCATTTCCGTACATTTCAACTTTCGGTAATACTCGTACAGTCACTAGCATCAACATGTAAACAATGTAACTCTTAACACAATGGAATAAGAGTCAAAACTCGTCAGAAGTGTTGACATGCCAATCCTCGTGACTGTACATTAAGCATTCAACCTACGTTACCATATTCAACAAGGTAATCAAGAGCCGAGGACTATTTTCATATAACTTACCCTACGGCGTCACAGTGCGCGGAAGCCATACTAATTAGTTTTACTAAGGATTAACAAATTAATTGGGGCAAATAAATAATCCTGCAATGATTCATGGTGTACCCTAGATGCGAGCCTTTAGTGGCAAACAGTGGGGATATGATTTACGCTCGTTTATAGTTATTTATTATTACAATTAAGTCGGAATTCGTTTAAGATGGCTTCATTTGTTTCTTGAGACGTATTAAAAACACGTTTTTCTTAATGAAGGCACGCTTGTAATTAAATGTTGTAGAACAAGATCGTTTCGTTTTTGTTTTTTCGATTAACAGTGGGATTATTCTTTTACCGTGTGTGTGTGTGTATGGTAAACACGTATGCCGTAAGTGTTCGCGAAGAAATCTGTTAATGATTACCACATCATAGGTGTAACTCACGCAATTTGTACTCTGAGCTCTTAGTGATTAGCTTTTAAATTAACTTTATAATGAAATCAAATCGCGTTTGAGTCTAGTGGTTTCTGTCTGATCAAAGTCAAGCTCCAAGTGTTGTTGTGAGGTAGCAGTCGTTACAACCAACCTACAATAAGCTAGTGTAGTGAGATATAACCCAATTTCTCTATTGCTAATAACCATTTGTAGGCCGTTTAAAGATCTTGATGTTTACATATTACTATATTATTTTCAGTCAACAGTATTCGCGGCATACTAAATCATCTAACAGGCAATTGTCTAACGCTTAATAGCTTTAGTACAATGTTATAATTGTGAGTTTAAAGTGATCGACGCCTTCTTATGCTGGCTGTACAAAATAAAGTGCAGTAGTAGCAGATCATCAAGCAGCTAGCAGGTATCAGGGGAGCTCGATGGTGCAGTGGATAACATTCCCTGTCTGCGATTACTGAAGTTAAGCAACTTTTGCAAGGCCGGATGGGTGACCAAATATTTATCATCTCGAGATCCTCATCGCTTCGAATGGCACGTAAAAATAGCAGTCATCGATAACCAACAACCACCGCTCTGGAAACGCGTTGGTGTCGTGGAAGGCTTTTACAGCAATGGGGACATGAGATTAGCTGATGATGACGTAGGTCACTGTTAGTTATTATTTATTATTTGACTATCGGCCAAAACTCCCTCCTCATGGAAGTCGACAGGTTGTCTCTCACCACAAAATAAACGTTGAGGTCACGCGTGATGCCAACCCCTCTAGAAACCCTATAAGGATGATTCGATCACACAGCTTGACAAAACGTCCGGTCACTCTAGTGCGTGTCCCCGTGCCCTACTAGATTCTCCGAGGTTTTTGGATCGAATCGGTGAGCGAAACAACTCGAGGGTGCCTCTAAAGGCCCAACAGCAATCTCTTTAAAAACTCAACATATAGGTAAACTAGTAGTCCGCTCGCGTCTTCGTCTGCTTAAACACTGGTATCCCATGATGGACCTCTATTGCAGCGCCATTTACAGGGTTAAATTGTGAATCCAAACAATCAAGAGACTTACTAAGACACGCACCAAAAATTCTATCAAAATTTGATCCAGCCGTTTAACAGCTCAGTGGCATACACACGAATGGAAGAGTTATTATGATAATCATACTAAACACGTGGTCAAAAGAGCCGAAAGAATATTTACATCAGGGTGCCTAGTGTAAGTTTTGTTTACTTTCCGTATTCATTCGATTACGTTTACGAAAATGAAAATTTGTATGGCATTGTTCACGCCTACACTACGTGACACGGAACGAGCGACCGCGGGGAAGGGCGCGCGGGGGGTCTTCAAAGGAGCATGCCCATGGAGGGGGCACCACTTGCCAACGGACACTGTACCGAAGCTACACATACTTTAATTGTAAATTTTATTTTCATAAGTAAATTCGATACAAACCTCAAGTCTAAATTTTTTTTATGTTCTATCCTGAACAGGCATAGAAGCAGCACTCCCGGCGACATAATAGAAGAGTTAAAATTTTGCCATATACATTCTTGTTTCCGTTAAAGTGATCGAATAGCGAATGAAACTTGCACTAGGCACTCTGAACTTCATTAACGTTATTTCAACGTTTCTTTTTACGCAATGAAGAAGTGTTAACCACTAAACCGTACAACCAGTAGCTAAGCAGTATAGTGTCCACAGAAACAAGTAATAAGTAAGCCAGTGTAAATAAATGGATAGCTACTGCGAAATAGACTTCTATCTTCAACGAAATAAAAGCCAACACGAATTTCACGCTTGGAATAAGATTAAAATATCAAATCAAAGTTGAGTAATGAACAAAGTTAAAGATTTGATCGGATTTATAGCGGACGATTTTGTTATACATTATTTCAAAGTGAATGATTAATACTGGTTGAGTTTAAAAAAAGGTGCAGCATTTTATTGTAGGTTCTAGATTTTGTTTTATGAACCATACATAAAGTTGTAAAGACGTTTTTCTCCAAAATGAGGTTGCACTTGACTTGTATGTATTTCACCTGAGTAAGTGCTAGTTTTTTTTTCCTTTTAAGCGCCACGGACATATAGAAGACAAACACTTTCGTGCTCCACACGCCACGTCTTTTATGGAAGACAATGTCCAATTAGAACGTTTATTAAAAAATATACCAACATAAACAATTGGTTTGTTTTTCTTTGTTCGTAATACCTAAAACACTAAACTTACATTTTTATTACAGTAGAGGCCTTTGTTTATTTTAAAAACAGCAAAATTAATCTGGCTACAAATTTTTACGTGCTCCAGACGCCGTAGTCTTTATATCAAGACGCCTAGTGATGTGATTCGATAATACATTTTTAATGAATTCATAGACACTAACGTTTAAATAAAACAATAAAAAAAATGATTTTTTATATGTTACAAAAGACCTTTAGGCACGAAAACCCTTTCTGAATATTTAATATATCTTATATTACAAACTAAGTGTCGTCTCTCATTCGCTTCCATAAATCCTAATACTTAAAAAACAAAATCTTATTTTGCTTTAGATACAAAGTAGATTAATAAAAGTATTATTTGACGTCATAACTATAAAAATGATACTACAGTGCGGATGTGTTGATGTGAGTTTACTAACATGAACAAATTATAAATATATATTTTTGAACAAAACTTAATTTTTTTTAGATTAATACCTTTTAATATTAAGAAAGTGTTTTATTACAACATTAATATATGAAATAAACCGTTTTGTTACTTTATTTTACCGTTAACAAATGTCTATAATTACGAATTTCCATAAAATGTTCTAAATGTTGAGCTGAGGTAGAAGCTAAAAAATATTAAATTAATAAAAATATTTTTGTCAATATAATTCCTATAAGCAATCTTTTTTAGGTATTCGAGATTGTTATGATAAGATTTACTTTTCTTCGTACATCCCTAATAAAAACAGAATTTAACTTGCTACAGGCGCGGCGCCACGGTCATGTTAGGAAGACAACGTGATGACGTCATATGACGATAGGGATGTATCTATCTAATTTATTATGGCTGATCCTAGTTAGTCTAGGTAGCTAGTCTTTTTGGCTGAGATGATCCTAGTTATGTATCTGTTTTGTTTTTATTTGCATTGTATTTTCTTATTACCGAGAATGTGACATAAAACGAAGATTTCGAAGTTCATTATTTTAATTTATCTGAAACCTTTTATGGAAAAAAATACACGTAAATATAATTTATCGATGGAACAATTGCCCTCATCACTACTTTTTACTATATATTCGTTATAGATTTGTAGCGTGGCGCTGGGGGCACATCGCGGTCGAAATTGGTTGGCGCTCAAAAGGTTGAGCATTTCACCCGAAATCCTCAACTATAGAGAAACAGGCTTTTTAAATCTCTAGCTGTCGGAACTGGGCAATGCTTATAACATTGCTGTTATGGCAACAGACTTATATAAGATGATGGTAGCTAGCCAGGTGGTCTTAAAACAGCTTTACCACCAACTAATAACGTAATCCAAGACTTCTTGGCGGGAAAGTGAAAAGTCATGTCTGCGGTTTTGTTTTATTTTCTTAAATTTGTGTTATGGCAAATATTACTGTGAAATAATGGATTATTAACCGTTAAGTGTTCGTGAGTGTGCATGAGCGTTGGCAAATGAAACAAAACAGTTTTCTAAAACAACAACACTTTTCAAATTCTCTCAAGTAGTCCGCGTGAGGACCTAGTAAATCTTTACTGAGATACTCGAGGGATTATGGGGTATATCATTTCTCACTTCTCATTTCTATCATCATCATACAGAAAGGAAATATTGTTTATTTATGTATTACTTGTATGAAGATTACATTTACACTTGCTAAGTGTGCTAATCGCAAGAAGCCATCAACTAAAGGAAAAAAAATCATAATCTATTAAGAATCAAATCAGAACCACAGTGACCGAGACTGGTGGTCAACCATTATACACAGGAACATATTGCTCGAATTAGTTGGTAGTAAGGCTAGTTTGGCTGACTATCTAAAACACCAAGATTATAATAATTGCATTATTCGAATCGTTCCCTGTAAAAGCCGTTAAAAGAACACAAACCGTTGAAATAATTACTCTAGTCGGTGCTCAAGATAAGGACGACCAGTGACGGGCCTTCCGCATAAACTCTAAACTCCAACTCAAATATTACTTTCAAAAGTTTGAAGATGTTACCAGATAATATTATGATAAAGGCAGTATTTCAAATATAACGGCAAAATCGAGATGTTAGTAGGTAATCAACTAACTTTATTGAAGATGTTTCACTAATTGACCCTTGTGGGCCAATATTCCTAACATTAATTGCTTTTTCAATATGCTTATTCTTTTAAAGAAAATGTATTCTTTGTATGTTGAGTGTCACAAATATTGCCAGACCTAATAAAATAAAAAAAACAATTTGCAAATGTGTTAAATAAACTCACCAGATTAAAACACTTTGGCGGTAGCTATGTGGTTACTGACTGGAGTAATTTGCCGTAACGTAACGATGATGACGCTCGATGCGAGCATTCGCATCGTCAATCAGTCAGCAATGTCGTATCAACTCTCCGCGATTGGTACGTTACGGTAACGTTTCGATGGTAGACTCCGGTCAGCCGCTAGGTACCTTAATGCATTCGAAACGTGTAACTACTCAGTAAAGTCGAGCGTATCAGTATTCGGACAGAACGGACTAGTGCGTGAGCGTGCCGAGCGAAAAGCGCTGGATATTGGTCCCCAGAGTAAAAACTCCCGTTAGAAACAAAAATTTTAACAGAAAAAAACCGACTCCAATAAATTGGACTAAAAAAATTGCACTAAAAAGTAAAAAATCATTGCGTAGTTTAGTTTGTTAAATTTACTTGCAATTACTTACTTCTTAAAAACTATGCGACTGCCATATACTTAACTTCACATCTAACAGAACATTTATTATGACAAACAAGCAAATACCAAATATTTACTTGCAATCCACTAAAAGAAACAAATAAAAAATATATTTTTAGACTGCTTATATAGACAATCATTTTATTAGGAAAATAAGTAGGTACAATTATTGTTATTTTTGGAGCCGGTGCCAGCCAACGAAGTTATTGGAGCCGGTGCCAGTCCGCGTTTATAGTCTAAATTTCATGCTTAAGATTGAGTGTACTATTGTGATTATATAATGTGTCGTTAAATGTTTATGTTAAAGTTAAGAAAACGTGAAACGCATATCTCAAAGTAGGAAATCAAAAACTGAGTTCCGGTGCCTACCTTATTTTACTTCGTCATAGCCGCTTAACTATCTTAATCGAGATATCTTATTGCCACCCATGAAATACTTATCATTGAGGAGTTCCGGTGGCGATCTGTGGTCTTTTTCATCAGTTACACTTCATCAAATGATACTTTCTGAAAGCAAATGCTTGACTTATTGATGAAAATACCAAAATCGCTCTAGGTATGCCTACAATAATTGAGGAGATCCCCCAATTCCTTAAGGATTCCATCATCAGAACTGGATTAAGATATAAATGGGACTGGTACAGATCGAATGCACCTGTCTTACTGTCTTGGTCTTCTATCAGGTCTGGGTTTAAATAATAATGCGACTTTTATGACAAACTGTTGCTTTATGCTGATTCAAGTACAATTTGGTACAAGTACAATATATATAATAGAACAAACTTAATATTGAGAAAATTAGGAGTCGCGTGTAGTGGAATAGTGTCGATGTGTCTTCCGTCTGTGCCCGCAGCGCCTTATATGTTCAAAAATCAGCGCCCTCTGGCGTTGGTTAGATGTACTACGCAGGTCATGTCAATAATGTATGCTGCGTCACGTCGTCGGCCGTCGTCTTTGAGCAACATCAGCTATGATCGCGGCGTTCCTCACATAACCGCTAGATGGCGCGTGAACAGGGACCAATCTGGAAGTATATTCTTTCAAACAAAAAAATAATTTTCCAAATCGGTGTATAAATGACGGAGTTCTGAGGTAACAAACATAAAAAAACAAACAACCGGTCGGTTAAAAACTAGAGTTTTCTGTATTTCATTATAGTCGAACTTTTCTAGAAGCAATTCAATGCCTCTCTCTGGTCTTAGGCTTAAATGTGACATACATAGTACTATTTTGGTACGAACTCATTATTACTGTATTGGTATTGTTTATTACAATACAACTTTTATTACTCGAAGAAGGCAAAAGTGAATGATTTTGTGGCATCTTAATTAAGTTTCAGTAAGCGCACACGGCTATCATAAATCATGGAACTCAATAACGGCAGAGGTCTCGAAACCCCGTGCGAAAATTACACAACAAAACAAAACTCAAGTTTCGCAAATGCTGCAATGTTGCGCGCAACTGTGTCCGCAGAAACTCTATTTCGGGCTAATTTGATTTATTCGTAGCAACACAAACTTTGCCGGCAATTACTTATGATATCTAAAACTGAAAATTTGAGACCGGCGAAGCGAGACCCGAATAATGAAGAGCGGGAGGCCCAAGTGTCCAACCTGTCTAAAAGTTTGTTTTGTTTTCAAGTATTGTCTTGAGTGCCAAGTACGGCGGAGAAGCGTTATAAGGCATTTGCTGGAGTAGGAAACGTTTTTTGTGCAGAATGTAGAACTGAGAACTACTCCTGCCTTTGATGCCGATGCCTTATGACTATAGGCGTCTTGTTAATATTATAGTTGTATTTTATTGTGATACATTTTAATACATAACATGAAAGCGAAGATAAAAAAAGATATGTACCCTATTATTAAAATTAGGTACAATATATTTAATTTTAAAATTTGCAGTGCACTCGCAGCTGCTTGTGCAGACTTGTGTTTTAGTTTTATAATCAATGTACAACAACACGAATAGCAAATAAATAATTTCAATTTGAATAAAATTTTATTTAGGAATACGTCACTGCTTATGACTAGCGCCATTCGTTTATAATCTTGCTGGTGCCATCCCGAGGTTGACTTAGTATACCCAACAATTATGGTTAGGACCAGCATGCTCCTTCACTTCCAAACTACAGCAGTCGTGATTGGAAACTTCGAAGTTCATCTTATTCTGGTCTTCGTGTTTCAAAACGGCCAAGTCCAAATGCTTAGAACTCGTAAGACATTAATATATTTTAAAAAAATAATTTAATTCAAAAAAAGGTAAATTTTTACTTTTTATTTTCAAGTGCTGATTGCTGCACTAAAGCAAATTTAAATATTTATAAAATTTATACAATACAGTGAAAAAAAAAATTAAACGCCCACCCGAACCAGCCAGGAATCGAACCTGGGCCTTCCGCAATCCAAATAATCAATTTTTTTTTTAATTAATTAATATTTTCACTGTATTGTATAAATTTTATAAGTATTTAATTTTGCTTTAGTGCAGCAATTAGCATTTGAAAATAAAAAGTAAAAATTTACTATAGCGTTGTGTTATCAAATTTGTGGTATTTCATCTGCAAAGGTGAATCTGCATGGCCATCGGTTGCAACGACCGCTGGATAGATGGCACAGTGCCGCTATTAGCACTCAAAAATTAAAAAGCAGTGACAAAATTCAGCGCTTACGTCAGTCTTCCCGGTAGCATAGCGGTCAGTGTAGCCGCCCGGATTGCGGAAGACCCAGGTCGATTCCTGGCTGGGTCGGGTGGGTGTTTATTTTTTTCCTTAACTTATTTAATTTATAAACAATAGATAAGCCCCCAAAAAAATTAACCCACTTTGAACTTATTGAGATCAAACAGTTCTCAATTCTTAGAAACACGTTAATATGGCAAACATAATCTTATTATTAATAAGTTAACGAACAGGTCGTTCCTAATCAATAGCATTTCCTTCACAGCTGGTTCACATTATTATTTGGTGGTCCGGACAAACACGTCTATTTTCCACATTATTTACGGGTACTTCGATCCCTCGCTTTACTGCCGAAATTAACTTTTCCCAATGTGTATTGCCAAGTTTTGTGCTTGTATTATATTCCGGCAAGAATCCCCAGAAGAAGCCTGGCTTTTAATTTCATAGCCTATCTTTCTTTTAATTCACTAATTTCTTCCTCTAACCGCCTACTAAAATTCAATTCTTATGACGTCGACGCCATTAGGCTAAAATAATTTGTTTGTTTCATCACTTCGTTAGTATAAACAATTTGAACAAATAAATATAAAACAAACAGGTTAAAAACTATAAGTTAGTAATAAAGCATGTAATGTAATAGCGATGATAACGTTTCAAAAATTTCCTCGAAAGCTCGCGCAAGCGGCATGTGTCACCCACGTTTAAAAAAATTCACTGCACGGACTTTCACGCTCCTAAAAAGATAGGTTAACTTGTGATGTGTGAAACGATCCATACTCGAAGAATAAGTGAAAGGACAGCACTGTAGCGCCATTCGTTAAAAAATATTTGACAATCTTACACCCTGGGTGACATGTCACCCGCGCGAGCCCTCTAGCATTAACAGCCTTAACAGCGTAATTTTAGAAAAAATCAATATTAAATTGCTACCATTAGACAGCAATTTAAAATTGTAACTACTGTAGCTGGTAATCATACCAGCAGTAGCAGACTAACAGTGAGACAACGTTGCTGACCTGGACTAATACCAATTATGCATGTACGTGAGGAGCTCGATGGTGCAGTGGATTGCTAAATGTTAAGCCACTTTCGCCGGCAGGCCGGTGATCACATGGGTGACCAAAATTGTATCATTTCGAGCTCCTCCGTACTTCAGAAGGCACGTAAAGCCGTTGGTAAAGCACGTAAAGTACGCACTGGGCCCGCGTGGTGGCTTATGGCACATTCTCCTTATCCATCATCATCCATAGGGAAGGCTCTTGCCCCAGCGTGGGGACATAAAATGATCTAGTGATGGTCTTCAATATTATGGTTGAAGTGCGCTTATATCTGCGGCCATATTGCTCGCAACTTTCGTTTCATTCGCTCGCACAACCTAGCAACATTAGTTTACTAGTTCTTATGCCTAAATATTGTTTTACTTTTAGGAAATATAGTAAACGTGTTGTATATATTTGAGGATTTTAAATAGGTATTTTAACTACTAAAATAAACATTCAAGTTTCATGGAACGGACGAAATAGACGCTTAGTTTAGAAACACTAATTTGGTCTCAATATAATTTGGGCCAATTTGTTTCGAGTTTTAACGAAGACCTCCGTAGCCGAGTGGCTTGCACGTGGGAATTTGGGCGGCGCTAACTCTAAGGTCCCGAGTTCGGTTCCCGGTCGGGTCAATGTCGAAAATGAACTTTTCGATATTGTGTCGGGTCTGGGTGGTTGTGGTACCGTCGTTGTTTCTGATTTCCATGAAACGAGTGCTTTAGCTACTTATCTTGGGATCAGAATAATGTATGTGATGTTGTCTAAATATTAATGTTTTATGTCTTATATATTTTTCCCTTTAATATTAATAACAGGGATTAGATTTAGTTCTGCTAACCAGACGAATCAGTATATCTATTATATATATAATTCTGAAAATATCTACTTATTTAAATGCTTGTTTAGTGATAAGGCGATCGGCCTAAACGTGTACGGTAAATACCACCGCGAGTATGTATTGTATTCGCTTTGGTAAATGATAGAGATTTTTTGTCTAGAATATAGAATAGAAGAACAATAGAATACTTTATTTGCTTCTACATTTCAAATACACATACAATACTAATTGACGATATAACATTTTTTCTCCTACATATGGTTTAATTCACATCTACATATATATATATTTATATATATAAAACGTACTCATTATAAGTTTAATTGATAGCAACATTTTTTAATACCATCGTAACATAACAAAGGCAATCATACACATCTTGACCTGCTCCGAAACAGCGTTGCAGTTTCCTAAAGCTGCCACATTAAATATTAAATGGGTTGTATTATGGTGTAACGACAATCAATTGTTAGTTCTTCAGTAATTTAAGGTTCTGAGAGAAGTGAGCTTCGATTTGAACCTTAATGCCACTAGTCACAAACGTTTCCCCAATGTAAAATAAAGCAATGATATCCAGAAACGGTAAGCAAAATATTTATATATTTTGCCGGCATCACTCCTGATTGGTAGATGATAAGGTGAAGATCCGTGTTCTTCAAATATTTGTAAGCTTTGTTGGTATGCCAACGTAAATCAAAACAAGATTCATTATCATTAATCAAGCTTAGGCGTGCTTGGTGGTGTAAAGCCTCTCTTTTATATATACTATAATATATATATAAATCCTACAATATATAAAATCTTCTAAATCTTCTATAAAATCTTCTATATATAGTATATAGTAGTATATAGTTATATATATTGTAGTATATATATACTACAATGTATATACTAAAAACGTTATAAAAGAAGATTCTTTATAACAAACAGTTACACTATAAAGTAATGTTTAGGATACTAGATACAAACACATCGTTGATTGTGTAGCCAACGATGTCATCAAAAACAGAATGTGAAAATATATATAATATTTTTGCAAATTTGCAAAAAAAAAATGTATAAGCCTTATTTAGGCTTATATATTTTTTTTGCAAATTTATACAGACCATTTTAGACAGACCATTTGGTCTGTCTATCCTAAGCATTATCTTATAGTGTAACTGTCTTTGTCCTTAAAAAATAAAACAAAATTAAAAAGATAAATAATAATAATGTTGTGTGCCGACAAAAAGGTTTGTGAACTCCTTTACCCATCAATGCCCACCACTAGAAAGCTTAAGATTTAGAAACCAGCAAGGCGTAAATCCTGATGACAAATTTTAATAAAGGCGAAGATAGAAGCGACTTCAACCGCGATACTCTATTGAAGACTTCAAAAAGCTTTAGAAAATAAGTTATTAGGGGAAACTTGATAACATTCAGTTACTTCTAATTCCATTAAATCAATAAGATCAAATTTAACAAATCTTGGCAATAGGGCCGGGAACATTAATATCTTTGAATTGGGAAACTTTTGCTATTATTAACTTATCTTAGTCGTTATTCATCTCCTGTAGTTCACAAATTATGTCGTAATAAAAAGAACGTTATTTGAACCTTATCTTCGCATAACAATTTTATGTAGATGCTTAGAACCTCTTGCTCTTAGTAAGTTAATAATAATTTGAATAGCCATAATTTGACGTAGCTGTATTTTAATTTTAATTTATACACCATCATCATTTCTAACGCTGAACGTTCCTTTCTGCCATACTTGTTGGTAAGTCAATGGTTATCAATTATAATATGCTAGTAATACATAAGGAATATATTAAGTACATTTTTAAATATAATTTATAAATTAGACTACCAGAAAACTTTTAAAAAATACTCAAGATGTCATTCATTCGCGTATTTAATTTAGTGATAACTCTTATTATCCCGTCTTTTTAAAGCTAAAGTGATACTCTACTATAAAATATATAGCGTAGAGTATTTTCCACTTTTTTGAATATGAAAATTAGTTAATTGTTTTTATATCACGTTAAATATAATATTTGATTGTATAATAATATGCTCGTATCGTATAAATCATAAAAAATATCATTATTACTAAAGTTGCTTTCTTCTAACATATTATTGTATTTTAATTCGGTTAAAAAATGGTCGCGTGCATTAGAATTATTAATATCGAGATTAAAAAAAACGCGTTAGCTGTATTTGGTATAAAACTTTGTAAGATGTAAGCGTTTACTATTTAACGGCGAAAATAGGTTATATTATATAGTATTTCTAGGCAATATCGTACCATCATCGGGCAAACAGCTACTAACAATTTGCTGAAACTGAACTTTTTGTACATTTTAAGTGAAGAGCGCATTTAACGATGCTTTTAAGCGTTGTATCGCCGTTACTAGGTAGTAAAATAACTGTATTTATGGCTGTTATCCTCTCTATAGACAAATGATGGTCGTTAAGATGATCTTTTTTCAGATTAGGTTTATACGACGCGGAGTTATGACTAGAAGTGTTTTAATCATGAGACTAGTCTTTATTGCTTATTTGTTAGAGTGGCATTCGAGTATATGACTGCTTACCATTGAGATACCATTGAGATTAGACGAGGTGCATTATACCTTAACTCTTATGTTTATGCGTTTAAACACCGTGCGTTTTTTTACCGTACAGTTTTTAACACTATTGACACTATATGCATACTTTTGTTTACTAGTGTTGTCATAAAATGAAATACTTGTCATATTTATGATGATCTTAGTGTGTGAAAACTTAATTGTTACCTTCATCATCACCATTATCAGCCTACACTAGTCCTCTGCTTGACATAGGCCTCTCCAAGTGCACGCTAATGAGCACGATCCGCGGCTACACTATCCTATACCTTCATCATCCTCAGCCTTCATTCATTCCGCCTTCGGGCATAGGCCTTCTACAAACGCTTCCACTTCTTTCTGTCACCAGCCACTCTCATCCAGTTGTTGCCGGCTAGATGTTTAAAATCATCCACCCATCTGAGCGGTGGGCGGCCCCGGCGTCGTGTGTTTTGCCGCGATCTCCACTCCAGTGTCCTTTTGGGCCATCGGTGGTAATCTATACTCGCAATATGTCGCAGCCTTATTTTTAATATTTTATTACTTGCCTCAGTTTACAAACTTTGCTTAATGTAAGCATGATTTCATTTTAATTCAAAGTTTAATAAATCTTTTGCAATTCACTCAATAGCTTACGAAATCGTAGGAGTTACTAATACGAAACAAAACACAGTAGCAATACAAAGCTACAGGCAGTGACTTTATTTTGAAAACGGATTATACGCTAGTCATTTAAGAATTTAATAAGGGTGAAGGGATAAACAACATAACAAAATAGGCTCGGCGTCTCAGCCTGATTAGGAGAAGGTAGCGCATCGACTGGTACAAAATAAACATATATTTTCGTTTTCTTTATAATTCTCACTCTTTGTTTTCTTCTTTTTAACCTTTATCAACCTCATGGGTGTAGGCCTCCTTCAGTGTATGCCACCCTGTACGATCTTGGGCAGCTTCAATCCATTTTATTCCGGCTATTCTTTTAATGTCATCGTGCCAACGCATCTACGTACGTCTTTGTAGGTTTTTCTCGCCCCATGGTCTCCATTCTTCCACAATTTTCACTCTACCCGATAATAAGTAAATTTTAATAGTTATTACACATCTTTTCTTTAAAGGTGTTTCAATTTCCATTATAGATAAGTAAAATTGTACCATGAAGTTTTATCATGCGACAATTTATGTTTGAATTATGCTTGCCCTTTTAAATGAAGTTTGTGATTGTACTTAGTGTAATATTTAATCAAATTAACTACTACATGCTTATGCTTCCTCCATGTGGCGTGAAAGAAGGTCAGACAAATATACAAAAAAACACAGTTGCTAAAAGGAATTGATTGTTAATTTTCTTTTTAGATTACCTATAGCTGTTTTAGACTGGAACCGAAACAGCTAGCAATGAGACGTTTATATGCTGACGAAGACGATGAAAATTATATAAACTGGATAAAATATAAATAAAAAAGGTTAGCTTAAATTGCATAAATACAGATGTACTGCAATCACTTCAAGCATAGAAATGTTCTTTAAAATTGAGTTCGAAAAAGTTTGAACTGTATTAAACAGCCTTAACACCATCCATAGAAAATTGTATTAACAATTTTTTCGTCAATATTACAATTTAGAGTAATTATTAACGGGATTCTCACTATATCTATTATTTATGCGTATCCGATACATGGTAAGAAACCCGTTCATAATTAGGTACTCCAATGCAATTATGAGTTGTCTGTAAAATGAAAAGTATATTAATTAAACTTTGTTTTGATATTGTGCATTGTGTACCGATGGATGCGAGAGCTTAGTTGTTTGGAGTAAAACTACCGAGTGCTAGCTATGACGCGCGCAGCTGTGATAGAATTACCGAGAAGGCATCTCACTGGAACGTGTTAGGTGAACAGTAACAATTTAGCATGAAATGGCACGGAACTAATTTAATCATGAAACAATGAATAGATTGTTAGATTGCAACTGTTTGTAATGGTTATTAAATTTAGTTTTTAGTGATTTCGCTAAGCAGATTAAAGCATTATATGAAAAATAATATCTTGCAGTTCGGCTGATTATGGAAAAAGAGAAAATCTGAAAGAAATTCTCAATATTGTTTTGATTACTACAATTACAATTACAATTACAATTATTCAGTCGAAAATGTGCTTATAACATCGATGTGAGATACTATTTTACAATTGGCAATTTTAGGTGCTAAGTAATCATTCATGATAATTGACGTCATGAGAACGACAGTTGGTGTTTTTGTGTCTGTCTTGATTAGTAATCTGTGACTTTTATTTACTCGGACAACTCTTTACGGCAATATAGTAAATAGTAAGCTAGCTATATTTTTTATACTAGGAAATTACAAGATATAATGGTATAATTATAGAATAAATACATTTATTATTATTATTAGTTACTAATCATAAGAAAAACAAAAAAAAATATAATTAATCGTTTTGTGTCGTTTTGTTATTTTAAGCTTATTTCTTATAAACGTAATTTATTTAAGTACGTAATATTTCTTACGTAAATTTTTACACGACTTTATTCTGTTAACTTAAAACATGACATAAAACTACAAAAAGACAAATGTTGAAAAAATTTCCACGAGCAGGATTTGAACCTGCACCCTTCTGACATACCGGGTCAGGTGCTCTTCCAATTGAGCCATCGTGGCACCACTAACCAGCCGGCAGAAATTATTCAACACTATTTACTTTTTTACTTTGAAAGCCAAAGGCGCCAAATCAATGTCAACAACTACCGTCATTAACATCTGATCATAATATTTTTACAAATACTAAAGATCAGTTAAGAAGTAGGCAAGCTATTTATAAAATGTTTTTGTTTTGTTTATATAATTTTAACGCAAATTTTGTTGCGAAACAAATTACAAAAACACAATTATAATTTCGGCGGGCTGGTTAGAACCACGATAGCTCAATTGGAAGAGCACCTGACCCGGTATGTCAGAAGGGTGCAGGTTCAAATCTTGCTCGTGGAATTTTTTTCAACATTTGTGTTTTTGTAATTTGTTTCGCAACAAAATTTGCGTTTAAATTATATAAACAAAACAAAAACATTTTATGACGTACAACTGCAGATATTTTATTTATTTATTTATATTGTTCAGCAGTGGACTAAGATAGGCCGATAACGATGATGATGATAATAATTGTTAATTTAAAACAATGGTTTTGGAGCTTTTACGTTAACACTTTGTTTATTTTATATAATTACTAGCTTTTGCTCGCGGCTTAGCTCACGCGGGCTACACGACTTGTGATGTTTTTAATAAAAGTCAAAATTATTATTGTAAGTATCTGCAGGAATAATCGTGAAACACTGCATAATTTCAATATGACCAAATACTGAAATGAAAATGACAGTTCTGTGAAAATGGCTAGAATGACAATGACTAGAAATAATCCACCAATCTCAGGAAGTAATTTTGACATGACCAAATACCGAAATGAAAATGACAGTTCTGTAAAAATGATTAGAATGACAATGACTAGAAATAATCCACCAATCTCAGGAAGCTCGAGTAGAAATCAAACCCGAGCTGGCTTGCAGCGTAAATCACAAATTATTAGAAAAGTTCAACGTCTTCTGGCGCCTCGGTAGCTCAGCGGTCCTGGGACTGGTTTATTTTCTCTAGTAAAATATTATCTTGTGTTAAAACAATTACATTTACGTATTTTATTTTTAAAATTTCACGAACCAACTGTGAACGGTTTGCGAAGGGCCCACAAAATTTTGTCGGACACACTCGGTGTAATAGCAGCGACTACCTACACCTGCCGCCGCTCAAACTGGAGTACCGATGGTAACGGCTGCTAAAGTATTTCGACTTAGTCTTGGAGACAAGGTACACCATAATCATACATATAATAAAGCTAAAGAGGGTCGAAAGTCTGTAAATGGAAGATATTCGAAAAAAAGTTGGCTGGGGATACTTAGAATCGATAAAAGAACACGTTCCGACAGTTTTTAGAATCTTTGTCTGTTTATCTGTTTGTCTATTTATTTAACCACGTATCATGTGAAAATGGCTGAACGGATTTTTATGCAAACTTTGCACATAGACAGATCATGACCCAGACTACGATATAGGATACTATTTATCCCAGTAACAGGTTCCTATGGGATAGTGTAGTCGTAGTCTTAGTCTTAGTCTTCGTAGCAAACGACGTCGCGGGCGACAACTAGTTAATAATAAATATCGTAGTTGCACCAGTGTTCGACACAGTTTTCGTAGTCAAAAAATAACTTAAAATTTCTTACAATTTTACTGGATGACAGCTAGGAAGCATGTGGTCTGTATTCAATTACTAGTAAAAAACCGGCCAAGTACGAGTCGGACTCGGGCACGAAGGGTTCCGTACCATCTTTATACATTTAAATCTTCTGTGCGTGTGTATGTCACTGAACTTCTAAACGGCTGGACTGATTTGGATGAATTTTTTTTTGTGTGTTCAAGTGGATTCGAGAATGGTTTAGATTTACAATTGGACCCGGCGGGTGGCGCTGCTATAGGGGTCTATCAAGAGATACGGGTGTTTTTAAGCGGACGAATGATTTGTTTGTTTTGTTGTCATGGATACTGTCAAAGTGGTACGAAGTCCGCCGGTCAACTAGTTATCTATAAAAATAGCAAATAAATCATGTTCGTTGTATGGGAGCCCCCTCAAATATTTATTTTATTCTGGTTTTTTAGTATTTGTTGTTATAGCGGCAACAGAAATACATCATCTGGGAATATTTTAACTGTCTATCATAGTTCATGATATACAGCCTCGCGACAGACGGACATACAGACGGACGGACGGACGGACAGCGGAGTCTTAGTAATAGGGTTCCCGTTTTACCCTTTGGGTATGGAACCCTAAAAATCAGTTGCTGACCCCTATTTTTGTAATTACAGGAAAAAAATACGATTACGGTTTACGGTTCCTGTGGAGCATTGGTGCCTAGTAATTTGAAAGTGTTGATAAATTTTTCCACGAGTAGAATTCGATCGGGGGTACCCATGACATATCCGGATCAAGCTAATTACATAGCAATAATAGATAGTGTTGATAAATTTCGGTGATTTCGATAGAGCCACGATAGCATAGCTGGTAGTGCACCTGACCCGGTGTGTCATGAGGTGCGGGTTTGAATAGTGCACGTGGCAATTTTCCAATACTTTTTCTAATAGTACATAATTGTAAATCTGATGTCAGAAAAACATGACATTGATTCTGATGTCAGAAAGGGTTCTTCTTGTTTCATCTCCTATCGGGCGTCCTATAGATAGTAGTGTCTCTGCAAGTAGTACCTACCTATATCTCTGCAGGTTCTAGTCCCGCTTCCCACCATTGGCGTCACCCTGTGCAAAGGTAAGTGTATGTAGTACATTTTATCCTGTAAAAAAAGTCTAAAGTCAACGAACCCGTACGAAAACTATTTCTGATTTGTGAAAAAAACAGATAACCTTTTATAGTTTGCTTCACTCGTATACCTAATCTACTGAGAAAATTGCAATTTAATATCTTGCTGTTATAACAATTTCACAAACATCAATGTTCTAACGACATACTAACATGATATAAGTAATACTCTATAAGCGATTTCATGGTATTAATTAAATAAGAATAATCAAAATTATTCCGGTAATCTACATGCATTATTAAATTTAAATCAACATTGCAGCCACTCTCTTGAAATTCCAAACAGCCGCTTTCTACTAAATTAATGAAATTGTTACCGTCGAATATTAGACATAATATTATTATTGATATTGTACTGAACTGTCATTACAGATTAAATTGTTGGTCCGGCGATTGAGGTTAATAACAGACTGTTGAATAATTAACATTTCTGGACTTAATTGCTGCTAATTGGTAATGAAATAGTTGCTTCTTACGCTAGCCCACGACCACTTGCGACTTGCAGCGCCGGCCGCCGACTCGGCAATCGGATTTCTAGTTCATTGCGTTCTTTTTATCAATAAAATGAAATGAAATAGGCTTTATTTACTAGAATATAGTGATTAGGGTGTTACAGAAACAGTTGAGCTATATGTTCTGCCGTTATGGCATGTAAAATACAATTGTAAAATACTCTTTGGTCGAGTGGTTTGTACGCCGGTTTTCATGGTGTCGCCATCTCTGAGGTGCCGGGTTCGATCCCCGGTCGGGTCAGTTTAGAAATTATTGTTTTTCTAAATTGTCTCGGGTCTGGGTGTTTTCTATGTATAACAAGTTTGTATTTAAGTATTTTATGTATGTTTATCCGTTGGCTAGTAACCATTTAACGAGTTTCATAACGAAGCTTCTCTTGGGATAGATAATTGGTGTGAATGTCGGAAAGTATTATTATGTATTATTATTATAAAATTATCAAACTAAAATTAACATTGTTAAATTAAATTAACATTATTATGTAAATCAAAGTAACATTATTGAAAGAAAGCTGCTGACCGCGTCGCAAGACGCTTGTTCTTGTGGTTAAGGTTATAGGAGTGGCAGAATGCAGCACATACAAACAGCTCATGCCTACAGTCCATATGAACACAATTGTATAAACTAAATCGCTACATCGAAGAGCGATTTCAACTATCTACTTTGTTGTTAAAACCCCCAATTTTTTCACATATACACAACTCCTGGTTTTACAGACACTCACAACCTATAATATATTTTATAACTTAATATAGCTGTAAACATATTATTTTCTACTTTCAGCGCGCCCTCACACATTTCAAATGAGAAGGAGGAGGTTATGTATAAAACTTCTGATATTATACATAGAAAGGGTTTGTGTTTACCATAATAATAGAAAGAACCCGTTGTTATTATAACGGGTCGTTGCTTCAAAAGAAACAATTCGTGTGTAAAAGAGCACAGTTGCTGCATGCATGGACGGTATAATACTTAATTTATCTTATTGAGAAATAATTTCAGAAATCTTTTACAATTGTTAGGAATGATTAAATTGGATGACAGAAGTTTGCTACGCTTTGATGGAATACCTAAGATGCAGTCACGTGACTGAATAATTCAATTGTCAGTAATGAAATACATAGTGCACATTTCAAAGACACTGAATACGCTTTCTCATCAAGGTACTTTCCAATTTAAGGATCTCTTCTTTGCAACATAAAAAATGCGAAGTCTCATAGGTATTAATCCACTAAACACCATATATTGCATAAATAATCATTAACTACGGGGAAACTGGCTATAATATTATCTATAACTGTCAAATTGCTACTACAAATGTTAAGGTGATGTGTGCGTGAGAGGTGGTCTAGCTCGTCAGGCGGACTTAAAACAAGCCCTATACCACCTACCAAATTAGGTACAATCATACACCCTATATACTTAACCGCCACTGTGGCCTAGTGGTAGTGGTAGTCTCAGACCCAAAGGTCCTGGGTTCGAATCTCAATACATGTTTGTGTAATCGGTTTGGTTGGTGGTAGGGCTTGTATGTCCACTTGGCTAGCTACCACCATCATATCTAAATATGTCGCCATAACATCAATTTTTGAAGTATTGTTGTGTTCCGGCAGCTAAAGATAGATAGCCAGTGCCTGTAGTTAAGGATTCCTGGTGAAATACATTTTCATCTTTGGCCTTATCATATATTACTTAACATTAGGTAAGGCAAAGGCACCCGTTGGAAATCGAACCCAGGACCTATGGTTTTATGACTGGAGTCTTAACCACTAGACCATAGAGGCGATTAAAAACAGAGTCTTGACATTGTTCTCTGCATACTCTGCACTGTGACAATAGATTTTGTTCAAGCGAAAATCTGTGATACATTTTGTTTGTGACCTATGAATTGTTTTTGGTCTAGTTCTTTATGATAATGGACATTAGTGACAGTGAGTACGTTTGTTTTAGGATATTGTTTTACGAATATTTAGTCGAAATACGACTTATTGAATCGAAGTAACGTATAAAGTTTGTGATCATTACTTTTGTTACCGAATTGAAAATTTTTGTTGGAGCATAAGCAGTGAATTGAATACCTTGAATTGAAATTGAATCTTGCTGAATGGTGCATATATATTTTTTTGTATTATGCGATGCTGCATCATTATACTAGTGAAACTATATACGTTTCACTGATGCGGGTAAATGGGGGGGGTCTTTCACCTACCACACTAGTGCAGCACACTACGTACTATCACTACGTATGACAATGGTGATGGTATCAAAATAAAAAAAAACACAAATGATGTAAATTTAATTTTTATTTATTTAATTGTTACTAGAATCGCCGCGCCTCTGCGCTGTGGTTTAGTTCTCAGACTACGGGTACCAGTTTGAATCCTAGCAGGGGTTACAAGATGGCGATAGCAAGCATGTAACCCCACATGCTTGCTATCGCCATCTTATATCGTTTGATCTTCCTTATTAACGTTTTTAGGTGCTACTGATTTTTCAAACAGTCTGATTTTTCGTCGAAGTCGAAGTCAAAGTCAAATTTTTTTTTATTCAAATAAACTTACGAAAAGTGCTTTTGAATCGTCCACACAGTTTTTACCTACTACCCGTTCAGGACGTTTATTTTTTAGCTATGGAGAAGAATGGGCGCAAGAAACTCTACAGCTTTAATAGAAGTAACGACATTTACAAAAAAAAAGTATGACGTTACCAAATCATACAATATTTACAATTAAAACTTTCAAGAGCCTGGAATTACAAATAATGCTTACCTCTATACATTTACTGAACATTACACTTTATTCTAAAAAAACGTACTTGGAAACTATGTATGTGCTATCTAATCATTAACATTATCATTAACCTTTTATTTAATTTGCGTAATAAACAGACGTAGTGCAGTGCTACTTCAGATATGTCGTCGACAGTACAATATAAACAAACAAAATCATCCAGAACACAACAGAACTAGCCGCAAACAGTTGGCCCATCCATTTGTCACAGTCAGGGAGGAATCCAAAAAGATACTGCCCTCAAATTGATGAGCCTTCCCCATCCAATAAGGTTTGATTGAAATCGTTATTGTGCTTTTGTTACTATTATCGATATTATTCGTGGGATGTTAAACCCCTTAGTAAATGTCATGTGAATGACGATGTTCATTTGTTTAGATGTTACAGTCAGGGGGTGATTTCTATAGGTACTAGTGTTGCTAATCAATAGCTGACTATAGATAAATAGATAGGTAGGACTCGACAATTTGAATAGCATCGTTGATTTCGATAGTGTGGCATGATATAGCACTACATAGAGCAATACCGTTGTCAAAATTAAAAAGTAACTATTTAACGAATTATTAATTTTGATTGAGGTCTAGTGATTAGATTAGATGAAGTATGTGAGTGAAATAAGGCAATGTTTCCCGCGAAGGATACTGAAGTTAGTTAGCTGGTGTTAGTAGAGGTAAAGGTGTTTTGTGCTTTAATAATATATTGGCTCAACGTTAAATATAATGGCTGATCTTTAAATCTTATGAGACAAGACAGTATACAACACAATTCTGATCTACAATCTTGTTTCAGTAACATATTATGTTTTGGCATTAGGACTATGGAGAAAATGTCAGAATCAGGATTAGTTATTTAATCTGTGACGTTACCAAGAGGTCTTATAGCAATATTATTGCAGTTCTTAAAGCGCGCCGCATCTCGTTTTCAAAACTGCGATAATAATTATGAGCTCATGGTAAAGGCTACAGAGCATTGAAAATGTGATCATTTTAAAATATCAACGGTCAAAAATGCCTAGGAGTTACTATCTAACTTTATGCAGCGCTACTAAGTGGCCAATAATTCCATGATTGCCGGCTAGATGCTATTTAGTTTTTATCATCAGTCATCATCAGCCTTCACTAGTCTACTGCGGACATAGACCACTCCAACTGCACGCCACTGAGCACGATCCGCGGCCTTTCTCATCCAGCTCTTGCCAGCCACCTTGCGAAGATTGTCGCTCCACCTAGTCTGTCTTTTAGTTGTATGTTACTAAATTTTTCTCTGGGAACCCTACATGTCCTGTCTTTAGTAGATTCACTTCCCCACTTTCGTGTCACCAACTACGGTTTTAGTACCTACAAAAGTAGTTGCTGAATAAAAGGTAACACATTGATTTGGTGAATTCGTTTTCAAACTTGTTTAAAGTTATAAGTGTTTTCTCTTTCCTATTGAATTGCTTCACGGTTTTTCTTACTGTTTTAAATAAAAAAAACTTTTTTATTCTCTAATTCAAAAAATGCTATTGTAAGTTTAGGACATTTTATTCTTTCACTTCCCTGTATTTATAAAACTAATATCCTACAATCGCTAACACACAGACCTGTGCTTAACACAAGAAATGGGAACTGTCAGATTATCTTCGTCATATAGCTTCCTCCGTGGTTTTATTTCGATTAGAGCAATAAATAGCAGATTAGTTTTGATGGACGCTTCGATCGTTTGCAATGATGTATATTATAATTGATCGCTTTCAGAAACGGTTGATTTAATTACTAATGGCTGTTGTTAACGATTCGAGTTGAGATTGCAATGAGCTAGATTGCCAATAAGTTTGTTCAGGTGTAACGGATTTAGTAAATAAAGTACTTACTGAAGAAACTATATACCGTCCCATGCTGGGCAAAAGTATCCATTATTGGAAACAATAATTTGTGTTGGCTTAAACAATATAAGTGAGAATTATTTAATGTTACTGTAACTATATACCTGCTACTTAATATCTAATTGAGTTTTAAAATAGCTGTATACGGCAGGTCAATGCGGCTTAGTTGGTTTTAACCACTGAGAGTCACTGCTAACTTACGACTATAACTAGGACCAACGTTCCGAAGAAATAAGGAACTCAAGATGTTTTGATTTGGTCACCCACCCGGTGACGTAGATTGTGAAAGTTGCTTAACTCGCAAGACCTGAATTCGCAACCCACTGCGAGCTTCTTGGTAATTATTGCATTAAAATATTATTATTTTAAAATTTTTACTCAAAAGCACTTATGACGTCAAAGATTACCTACCTAAGAATATGTTATTCGGTACCGGTATTCTATTTTTTTTTCTTAGGTGTAATAAAAACTACCGCCCATTTGGTTGTTTACCAGATTCAAAATGGCCGACCAAGGTTCCTAGTTACGAGGCAATAATTTTAAAGAGACGACTGGCAATTTCGCTGCTTGTTAGAGGGCGCGATAGTGTCATTAAACCACATTATGTAGTGATATATATTACATGCGTACGGTGATAAGAGGAGCGGATTTTATATTTATTACATTTATAGATATAGATAGGCAGACTATATTATGGCAACTGGAAAATGTAAATTTCTTACAAAAATGTTTTATGATTAGGCGGTTTTATCGCTAACGAACTTTAGAGTTGACCTTACGAGTGGAGAGAACAAGAAGCCAATAAAAACTGCACTGTTAAGCTGTTTAATTATAGCTGGTGAGCATTTACGATAAAACATGCTTAAAAACAAAGGACATCAGGCAATCTTCTTTCAATGTTGGTCTAAAAAAAAATTACGAGGCCAGACCTTTTTTTTTTTTTTGTTGACCCGGTGGAAATCTGCGTCCAGATCATCCCACGGGGAGCGGTGGCTATAAGCTCAACCCGTTGTCGGGGTATGTGGGGATGGGCGATGTTCTGCCCGAACCACTAAAACCACCGGGGATCCAGTCAGCCTGCGTCATGGACTAGGCGGTGCCTGTTTTAATATTTGTTCCGCCTAACGAGGCCAGACCTAGGATTATTTCCAATAACTAGGTCATATTAACAC
Source organism: Eudonia truncicolella (assembly GCA_949315975.1). NCBI lineage: Eukaryota > Metazoa > Arthropoda > Insecta > Lepidoptera > Crambidae > Eudonia > Eudonia truncicolella. The sequence goes on along the minus strand of OX438835.1, from coordinate 8,549,256 downwards.
CTTAAAAAAAATGGACTTAACCCTTTAACTGCATTTTTCTGAGTAGTTATTTAGTTAAGAAAAAAATATAAAATATTATTAAAAAAAAGTCTTAATGCATTTAGAGGGGTTTTACTGGGAAAGGGGTCGTAGGGTCGTACTGGGAATAGGATCGTACTAGGAAGAGGTAATACAGGGTAAGGGGTCGTACTGGGAATGGGTTGTACTACATTTATTTTTCTTAGCTGTTAAGTATATTAGTTTTAAGCTGCTGTAAGTTATTTTAATGTAGATAATTGATTTTAAGTAGGGAAAAGAAACACAGAATACATTTTTTGTATATCTAATTATCAATTCTTATTATTACATTTTCGAGGCCTAGTGCTGGTGTTACATGTCGATGTCTTGCATAGCTTAAATGGAGCTACTCACACATGCATGTATATAGTAGTAATATCAGCCAGCAGTATCAGTTATTAGTTATTTGTTTATCAGTATTTATCTAAAGTAATATTTATTATTATGACTTACGTAGGTTCGAAAACTTAAACAACTACTTAGAAAACATAGTTACAAGGTTAAATTCATAGTAGTAGTTTATGACCTAGCTATTGGATATATTCTTAAGTCTGGCCGCGCAATTTTTTTTTTAAATTTGTCATTCGGTCATATTTTTTTTAACAGATTTGTAAATATTTAATTTATTGCTCGACGGGGAAGCGATTTTCCTCAATCTGATTGTCACTTTACCCAGAATGCTCAGTTACTTGTTAAAGCTTTCTCTCTCTACCCGTCGGACCACAAAGATGCTACTAACATGTTTCAGCGACAGACTTTGACGAGATAGTAGCAGCCAGGCGGACTTAAAACGAGCTCTACAACCAACCAATCCGAGTAACTATGACCATGTATCTACCCTTCGGTAGAAATTGAATCCGGGATCCCGGTTTGATTGTTCTAGAAATAAAAATTCACACAAGCAATCGTTTTAATTAAAATACGAGTTAATAACCAACGGTTTGTAAAAAAAAGATATTTTAAAAAAAAAAATACATTTAAAGAGCCGAGCCAGTGGTAGTATCTGGAAACGGACTATCTATTTTTGGACAAAATCAACGTTATAAATATTTTTCAACAAGCAATGCGTTCAAATGAGGAGAATACAAAGTGCTTCTCAGATTTTTTTCGGAATAGATAGAATTTTCTCAGAACTCCTTACGAACATTGACCTTCGCCTTCTCTTACCTTGTATAAAAAAAGGTTTCTAAAAAAGGTTGCATATTAAATAAAATGTTATGCCTCCTACTAAAGTTTCTGTCTTAGTTTCTATAACAAGCCTATCTTTGTTTCATATAGTAGAATTCAGTTACAGAGATAAAGCCAAGTTACAGCATCGAAATCGATATGTTCATTACTTGTACGCATAATACATATTCCAGTGCCATCCTCGCTTCAGTGTCTACACAAACCAATACCATTTGGACAAAACGCCTTGGTACCTACAGAAAGATAGACGGTAACCGGGGTCGGCTGATAAAGGAGTACGTATATATCCTCACGACCAATCTAAGTAGGCCTACGTAATTCACTTATCAAACCCCTTTCACGCCTTATTTGTCATACATTGAGTGAGGGGAGAAGGTCGAGTTAGATTGGTACGCAAAATGAGGGTGCGCTGAGGCGTTGCTGAGACATGCTTCTTACCTCTTCATGCTTGTATGTTGAGGGTGGGATTAAACTATTAAGGCTTGATAAATTGGCGTGTTAAGCAAGCTATTTTTGGTAAGTAATAGCTACTGCGGTTCGCTTGCGTTAAATACGCTGATCCAAGTATGTTTCTCGCTAATTCGGATTGATTTAACTATTCATACAGAATTTTTGGCTTCAGATGTAGTACTTACCATGAGTAAATTCTTATTATGTTTGTATAATATTTCGTTTACTATGTTATTTAAATTGTATCATATTGTGCCAAAAAAAGACTATGCCGACAGTATTAAAAGTAACGTTGTCACGCTCACACTTTGTTCAGCTCTCTCTCTCTCTTTCATTGCATCTTCGAGTGGTATGCAACGAAAATTCATATGGAATGTGTCGAAATGCTAGTGACTATCCATTACGCAATACCAACTCTTCTCCTAAAATGTATGTTTGTTTCACTTATGACCTAGATTTAATAAAACTACAGGGCATAAAGCTATAAAAATGGCTGGCAAGATCTGAATGAGTATAGCCGCTGATCGTGCTAAGTGGCGAGTACTTGGAGAGGCCAGCAGTAGACATAAATGTTTTTTTTTTTGAGAAATTGCTGTTGGCCTTAGACGGCATTTTCAGCTTCACCGGGCTTGTTTGGGAGCGGCGAGAAACTTAAAGGGTTCCTCAAGCCGTGTGAAACGAATCACTTTCGGAGGTTTTCTAGAGGGAACGGCATCACGCACTAGTGCGTGTCCCCGTGCCCTACTTCTCCGAAGGGTTCGGATCGGATCGGGGACCGGAACAACCCGAGGACGCCTCTAAAGGCTCGGACCTCGGCTGACCGGGCTGTGGTTAAGGAGAGAAGCGCCCAGGTACATATCTGTACCTGGTATAGAGCGCGTGTGAACCGGCTCGTCGTACCTTTGTTCTACGAGTACGGTGTCTTGGGCCTTAACTAGTGTGCATGTTTAGTGTTTTGTAATTATGTGGCATTTAGAGGACCAGGCAGGGGGGGGGGGGTATATGATGTATGATATGCTGATTCCTATATAGGCTGATGATAATGAATGGTATAAGAACTGAAGTGTCAGGGTTGCCAACGAACGCGTGTGGTACCCTGGTGTTGCAACTTACAACTTGCAAGGGTCCATGTGACCACTTTCCACCAGGCTGGCCGTATGCCCACTCGCCTAACTAGCTTATGTAGTGGGATAGACGCAGACGGAAGAGCCACCACGTTAATATGCTGCCCTCTGGTGGCCAGTATTCATAAGCAAGACTCTCTAGGGAAAAAAAAGATCGGATCGTTTGCCGGCTAAATAAAAAAAAAACAAAAAATAATCATTCTCTTTTACAAAGACAATCACCTACATTATTCAGATGCTATCGGCAACGAGCATTTAAATGAGAGCGCCCACTGTAGGAGATCGACTTTACCAAATCGGTCGGTGTCCCATTTAATCTTTCGGCATTCCCGAAAAATGGCTGGGCATTAGCGCAGGCTTGGGAATTGGGCAGGTAGGTAATTAAACCGGTGGGTCAGTTTCACGAGTTTATTCTCATTCACTGTAAGGGCCTTACTAATAAAAGAGAGTATAAGCCCAGAACAAAGAACAGCGTATATCCCGTCATGTAAACTTAATTCAGATTACGGTAAAAGAGACAAAACTCATAATAACTATTCGTTTACTACTCATAACAAAATGTCGTTTCTCCCTACATTTATTCGTAAAGGTTTTTGAAGACGGAGGATTATGTAGCGACTTTACAAAATTTTAGCCTTTGTGATTTTCGTAACAAAATATTGAATCGTATGTGTATAATCCATTTCTCTTTGCTTCCGTACTTTACCAAACCAACTGCGGAAGTAACTATCTACCAAATACGCAATAGGTACTCAGGTTACGGAAACTTGTGGTGCGCAAATTCGGCAATACATACAGATTATCAGTTGATGTTTGCGTTAAAAGGCTTTTTAAACGAAACATAGACACTGGAGACTTAATAAAAGACAAAGGTACAACACTTATAATTAAGCTGTTGACAAGAGTACGTTTTGAATTTAAAAAAAAACAGCCGCTGAGCATTTAATTAGGCGGGAATTTTAATTAGGAAAGTTTTTAAACGAAAATTTTGAATGAGGGGTGCACAAAATAAAAATAGAAGCTTTTCATTATATATTTATTTTGACGCTGCTGTGTTTTGTTTCATGTAAGACTAAATAAGGTTTTGTTATTCTTCATATATTGTGAGTTATGATTCTGTTATTGGATGAGGATGGTACAGACGCATGATCATCAACCTATCCAAAACTGTCAAATTTCTTCAATACTATGTCAACCATATTACTTAGACATAAAGTTCAAAGTGTATTGAGGAAATTTGACAGTTTGTGGTAGGTTGATGTGCAGGCGTGTGTACCTCATGATAGGTTATATAACCTACGCCACAGTGAGATGTTTGTTAGTTCAAACCATTTTCTCAAGCGCTTTCTGACCACACTAATAACTAAATTTAAAATTAAATGGTGACAAACATGTTGAGACAATTATTGACATCAACTGTAACTACCCTCTCTCTCTCTTTCTCTCGTTACTAACATATTCATAACTAAACCGTTTCCAGCTTCAATATTGAAACGATCACTCAACAATTTATTGTTATAACATACAAGTTTGTTGTATTACACGAAATTGGTTTGGGATTTCCAATATTGTGGACAAACAGTAAACTGCCAAAAAGAAAGATTAATGAAGAAAGCATACAGACGCGTCACACGTCGCTATTTTATGCGGAAGCCTGCGGCGCGTGCTTTGACTTTGTGATTTATTAGATACGGCTGAAAATTTTAAACTTTATACACATAGATATAAGGTTTACATTCATCGCGTATTTCGAATGTAGCCCATCTCGGTCTAAGTGCGTTTACGTACTCACATAATACGTGAATCACGTTTCTTGGAACAACCAAAATGTTTCAATAGTTTATTGTTTCGGATAGTGTTCTGATGCTAATGCCAAAATGTTGTGACGCGAATTAAAACAAAACACGAGCATTGGGGTGGTAGTTATATATTGTGTACGATGTTCTTAATGTAAAACATTTTAAACACCACCTTGTGAGCATACTTAACACATTTTACTTACGTCCTATATGTTAACGTTTTTAAGTACTTTTTGTGGAGGAAATACATTTCTTTTTGAAACTATTAGGACTGTTCGCAAGCTTTCACGCGTAGCTATCTACAACCATGTTTTCTAAATGTGTCGCCATAATACCAATGTTTGAATAACAGCATTGACATTTCCTAAATTTCCGATAGTAAGAGATGAGACAGTTTCTCAATAGTTGAGGATTTCGGGTAAAGTGCTTCCATCTTTAGCCTTATCGTCACTTAACATCGTGAGATAAAGGTCAGGTTTCTTCCTTTTATATTGCCCAGGTGGTAAAATGCCTACGTCTATTTCGGCTGCCAAGCATCATTGTTTTCATCATGATCCAGTTGAAGAAGACTGGATCTAGTGAAATTATAGGTTACAGAGACATAACAACCCTCCACCAGCCTCTGGTCCTGCCTTCCTTGCGGCATACGGACCGAATCTCGGAAGAGCGCGAGTGTGGGTACTTTATAAACTCTTTACCCGTCGGCGCTTTCACTTGGCTCCCTACTTTCTTATCCGTCCCTTCTATTACCATCCCTCCTCCTTCTGAAACATGGACACCACAGTACATGACTTCTCGTCAGTCTGCTCTTAGTAATGTTACCTCAGTTCTTATTCAAATGTTTGTCGAATATTTTGCCAGAAGTACGCGCTCTCGCGCAACGCTTCAAAGCTACTACGACAACTAATAAGGTCCTTACTATACGTCTAGGTTCTGTCTGCTGTAGTCAGTCTAACATTGTGTCCCTGGACCCTCTGGCATGCGTTTACAAGGTACATTCCCAGTCACACTCACACCAGCTTATTGTTATGTCACCACCGCTGGGGCACGAGCCTTCCCTCTAAATGGACAGGGAGAACAGGCCATAAACCACCACGTGGGCCCAGTGTGGTGCGGTGGTTGTTAACGACTGCTAATGCAGCTGGGACCAACGGCTGCACAGTATGAAGAGGCATAAGAAGAAGAACAGAAATATCCTTACCGAGCGCGCACCAATGGCATCCTTGTTGTTGCAAGTCTCCATATGACAGGCCCGCTTAGTTTTATAAACAAATACTATATTGAGGTAGTCGTTTTGTAAAGTTGCTACTGTTAATTGAGTTTACTAACAGTTTCATTCGGCAGGATCAAATGTAACAACTAACATCAGAAAGTTTAAAATTAAATTAAATTAAATTGAATTTGAAATGGGTAGCAATGTCACGTAGCCCCGAAAATTAGGGTCGTACCTATTGTTACGTAAAAAGTAGTTATCTGAATAAATTTGAAATCTATGCAAAACAATAACGAGAGCGAGAACTGAATACTAATTCTACGGCTTTGTTTTTCCAATTATGTTTTTGGTTTTGTATTAATCTGAAGACTGGAGGCTTTTGAATTAAATAGAACTTTTTTGTAAATCAATAAATTTGTTTATACGGAAGTAAAATTCTGTATGCATATTGAAAAAAAAAACATCTAAAGTATTTCGCAATCTCTTCAGTCAAAAAAATTGCAGTAATAGTTATCAGAATAATAAAATGTTACGTGTTCTCTGTTTTATCTTTTATAATTTTGGTAATAAATAAAATATAAATAATTTATTTAATGTCTTAATAAACGCAATAATATTATACTAATATTCTCAGTTCAAGACCCAAACAATGTTTTATCTGACATCATTGCATCTCACTAAATAAGGAAAATAAATCATCCCATCTCATACCGAAATCTTAAAGATATTTCCGAACAAAGATAGGGTGTTAAAAACCTTACTACGTAATTAAGGGTCGCGGAACTCAGAATGGATACTTGTAACGATGAAATAATGTCCCATTAATAATAATTTACCGTAGCAGAAAAAGTATGGCGCGCCCGGCATCGGCTCGAAAAGGCTTTACTGAAGAATAAGAAGAATGGACGTTAATTAAAAGGGATTCCGGATACCCTGATTGGGTGTTTAGCGCTTTGGCGCTAGTCCTCAATAGAAGAACTCTTCGCAGTCAGACAGTTATATGTAAGAAATTGGCTCTTAGCTACGTGTTAATGAAGGCGTTTCTGTACAGAGAATTTGAATATATCATTGAAATTTGGGGATCCGCTGCATCAACCAATTTTAATCCATTACAGAGAACTAAAAATAAAATTGTTAAAGTATTGTTCCATTATCCTTTCCACACGCCAACTAAATTTATTTATTTATTTTATTAAGAAAACCAACAGCGTTACAAAATGTATTCAATTTTTCAGGTAGGTAAAGATTATGGCCAATTATAGGTTTCCCTGTTTAAATTAATACAAATTTACTACATAAGCATAACAGAAGCCCATAAGATTAACACAATGAGGTATTGTTGTGTATCCAAATTTGCTCTTTATGTATAAATAACAAAAATAATATATTTACATAAATTTTAAACTGTATTTTTAGATAAAAAAGAAAGAGAATAATTATACGCACCGTGTGACTAAACTCATTGATAAATACGTATAAATAGTAATAATATACTTAGTTATTAATTTAATATTATAGAAGTTAATTTATGAAAGCATTAGTAATAAAATAATAAACTAAATAAATTAGATAGATAGGTCACATCATTCTGTATGTTACAGTTTCTTCACATACACTACGGAACCCGTTAAAGGACTATACATAAAGTTAAACTATTTAATTTATCACAATTATACAAGTATAACACATGCATCTTGATTTAAAAAATTATAACTGGCGCTATTTAAACTAACATAGAACTAAACATAAAAAAAATACACGTAATCTTAGAAATAAGTTTAAACTCAAAACTATAATACCAAGGACTAACTATGGAACAAAGACGGTACTATTTGAGGGAGCACAGCTATTTAACAGTTTGCCAAACGAATTGGAGGATTGTGATAGTGTAAGTGTTTTCAAAAATAAACTTAAGTTACATATAGCAGCTGCAAGCATCGGTGCTTAATGTAGTACAATTGTTATTGTTTATCTATGTATCTCATTATAAGTGAAATATAAATTTCTTATGAGAATAAAATTCTTTGACCATTACAGAGAATTTGAGAACATTTTTCTTTTAAAATGAAACACTAACACCCGTTTGCACTAAACTTATAAATCGCCTAAGTCTTTGCCTAACTACTACTCGTATTACCCGGTCAAGTAACTCGGCACCTGAGTGTAAGCGACGAACCAGGTGTCCCACCGCCGCCGGCGAGTAAACGACGAACTTATCGACTACTTTGTCGCTCAAGAAACGTACAATAGATATAGATCCTGTGTCAATAAAAGAGATGCATATATTAATAGTTGATCGCTGACTGTTCACACTGCCGGTGAGTACTCGCTTTACTAGTTTGCCGGTGGCAAATACTCGCTTTACTAGTTTGCCGCTGAGCGATACTCGTTTGGCGGTCAGATCACTCGCCGAGCGATCATTTCTACCTAGAGTACCACCGGATCTGAGTGCTAGGGATCCAGGAAAATTAAGGAATGGTAATAGAATGCAAGAAAAGCTCCGTTTGTCTACTGTCTATTTTTAATAGTTAATTAACTAACATTATTATTTATTATAGTTTATCACTCGCACTCAGATCCGCACTCTAGGTAGAAATGATCGCTCGGCGAGTGATCTGATAATATATTTTTTTATAACAATATAAATGTACTTTCGGTACAATTACATGTGAAAACATGTAGTCTACTGACCATCCCTAATAAGTTTGTGCTCCTGACCTTGGTTTTGCTAAAACGGGACTGTGACTATATCTGTGATACTGGTTTTCTTTCAAATTCTTGATTTAGTTGTTATTATTCCAGGAAGGTTGTCATCAATTGTTTCCTGCATTCAATTGCCTTTACAAGCAGTACGCAGAATAATTTAGCATAATGATTTTACATTATAGCTGAAATTCAGGAGTTATGACGTAAATCCTCTTTGTATTAAGATACTTCCTTTTCGTTGAGTTCTCTTGAGGTCTTTACTGACAACCTTTCAGGTAGTCCGTAGTGCTAAATGATATTTTTTGCTGTGTTACCAGATATGCTACGATTTTGCTTAATGTTGTATTCTTAGCTAATTCAATTAACTGTTCACCGTTATTTAAATACACTCTTCTTTTTTTGTAAACTATTGTATTAAGTATATTTTTATCGTTTATTTTCATGATTTATTTCTTCTAAGTTAAAGATGTAATTTTATACTTTGTAATCAAAGATGCCATAGCCTCCAACAATAAAAACAATTGCCAACTTCAACTTGATGGGAGAGTGCTGGTGCCTGTGAGACAAGCTGACGTTTTACTCAGGCACAGTCTCTCACAATCTTAATCAGAAAAAAATATTTTTTCATATCTTATAGTGTAAGTTATGATTGTAGATAGAAATAAAATTACTTACTTATTTGTTAGGTTTTATTGTTATTGGTTTAAACACATGGTCAACACACGTGCCATTTGTTTGAAATACGCTCTTGCTATTACGTCTATTGCCAGGATTTTGGGATCGTTACATGAGCTGGTGGATATATTTTATATTTATAGGTTGTTGGTTATTTTTTTTTGAAAACGTTTCCTTATTTAATGTACGCTTTACGCTTATGATAAATAAAACACCTTTACAAAAAACTAAACGAATTTAAATAAAAAGCGATTTCACAAATTCATTATTAATGTACAACACAAAGGGTTCAAAGGGTTGAAAACGTCAAAGTGGTCGCCGTGAGTCGAATGAGGATATTTTTCTAGTTTTCTGCTTTTACATTGAATTCATTTAACAGTATGATAGTTGTCTTTATTAAAATTTCAATGTTAAAAAAAATATTATAAGCGTGTCAGACATAATATTTTATCATCCTTTCTCATTAAGTGTTTAAATCAGTGGAGCGAACTAAAAGGTAAAAATAATTTACTATAATACGTACAGTTCCCACCGGTTCATGTTTATTCAGTAAAGAGCTCGCACCGAATGAATTATTCACAGCCCTTAGGTGGGTCTGCAATGAAATCTGCCCTTAAGGGAACGTCGCGAAATGTGAAAGAAAGCGTTATCCTTGTCAGAATAAACCTCTCGGTTTTTGTGCAAAATTACTTTAATATTTCATCATTACTGTTGGCGCTAGAATTAACTTTATGTACTAAGTGTTACTTATCTATATATATTTCATAATGCTTTACTTTTACTTGTAAAATGTAATACTTTGACGTACCCGCACGTCGAGGCTTTAAATGTGATTTTTAAATGTGATCCGTCATCAAGAGAAAGGCCAATACCTTGACAAATATCTTTTTTTCAAGCTGATTGAGATTATGTATCGTTTCATTGAAAATGCTTGGAGGAGCTATTGATTCAAAAACCTATGAAAGAAAATCTCTTTGAAAACTCGTACACATAATTTGCATTCCTCCCATTCTCGCATTCTAAAACAAAGACCATGTTTGAACTCTTTTTACTTAATTTTAAACGTTCCTATGTTACTTTATTTCGGTGCCTATAAAAAATTATTACTCATTTATTAACCACCCACTGCTCAGCAAAAGAATTTCTTTAAATACAATTTTACTGTAAATTATGTGAATTTACTTTACAACACGCATGACAACAGCGGGTTGGTGATTACAATATCGGGCTATGCGTCGGAAAACCTGAACACACTTTGTCTTATTCAATTGTTGGATCTTTGTATATCTGGTCAGTAACCAGTAATAGTAACAAACAATGCGTTTGAACTTAGCTGGTGGCGCTTTGAAATGTGAAAAGGACAGAACCATCTTCTAAAAGGCAACAATAAAAACTGTTAAAGAAATCCCTAAAAAACTAGTTTGTAAAAAAGTCAGTTAGCTGTCACACTAGTCTCCCAATTCGCGCTCCGCTCAAAACTCGCAACCACTATTGTGGTAGGCAGTGAAACGAAATCCAACCCTTAAGACCTTCCGTGAACAGACGTTTAGCTAACGTACTTAGAAGGCGAGCTTGGCTTATTATTATTTTGTGTTTAAGCGAACTACCCACCGTTTCCCGGCGTTACATATTCATGTCTGTGACAGGTCTGTCAGTGAGGTCGAATAGGGCCGCAGGCGGCTTCTTGACGGCGCAGCGACATTTATTGAATCGCTGTTTAAATAGATATAATTGCAATATAAATCAGATGGAAGCTAGTTTTGCTGAAAACGTAAACAATATTAACTAGTAGTAGTAGTAGTATATAGCCTACAACTCCACTGATGGGCAAAGGCCTCCAACCATCATTGAAATCGATCAACAATCTTCTAGACTCTGGTGACAACTCATATAATGTAAGCTGTAACCTGGGAAGCTTTGTTTCTAGTAGTAGACCAAACGAAAATTATTGCTTCAGTAAAATTTTTCATAAGCTATTATTTGAAGGTTGAAGCTATTATTTTTTATATGCTGTCAATAACGTATAACAGTGCTCCCGGTCGTTCGACAGTGGAGGGGCTAAACTTTACACGGCAAATGACCACTCCACTCCACCTGATGTTAAGTGGGAATGGAGTTCAGACGCGAAAACATCTGGTGCAGCGTGAAAACATCGCAGCATCAGTCAACCTCACCCTGTGGGCCCACAAGGTCACGCCCCGTTTGTAGAGGAGGATTAAAATAAAACTAGAATTCCAATTTGTAAATGAAACTGACGTATTTAATTACGACTTTTTTAGTTTTGATATAATGATGTAAGACTGGACAGGGACCAACTATCTACACGTACGAAGTAAGTTTTTATATTTGATTAAGATGGAAACAAGCTCAAATTTACACCACTAAGCCAAGTATGTCGGTAATACATTTTTAATTCGCATAGGCTTTGAAGGTTTTATTTGTGCAATTGAAGTTACGTATTAAAAGACGGCTGCGAAGCACTCGTCGGGGAACCATAAAACGTTGGAAAGTTGAATTACACACCGTCACTGCATTTGAATAAACGAAATGGTACCTTGACTTTAATGTTTTGTAAACTATTCTTATTTATATGATTAAACGTAATACATACTTTATTTATTAATTTATTTTGAGGTACAATGACAGAACAGTCAAATATATAGTTATTGCAAGAACTTAGTGGGGAGCTATGGGGAGTTATGGGAAGCTCGATGGCGCAGTGGTTAACGCGCCCAGTTTGCGAGTGCTGAGGTTAAGCAACTTTCGTAAAGGCCAGTCATAGGATGGGTGACCAAAAATTTATCATCTCGAACTCCCCCGTGCTTCAGAAGGCACGTAAAGCCGTTGGTCCCGGCCGCATTAGCAGTCGTTATCAACCACCAATCCGCACTGGGCCCGCGTGGTGGTTAATGGCCCATTCTCCCTATCCATCCATAGGAAGGCTCGTGACCCAGCGTAGGGATGTCCCTCATCATCATCAGTTCTTTTTATGTAAAAAGAGCTGATGATGATGATGACCATGATGATAATGGTTAAATTATTAAATTAAAATCATTAAATTGTGAGAAGCCCTGGTGTTTCGCCCCATCGCGTCGAGACTTCATCGTCGCGATACCGGAACCCTGACAGTGAGTAAAACGTTCGAAAAACATTCGCAAAAAGTTTCTGCCTGCCTGGGGTTAGAACTCGGTTTCTTGAGCGAGAGCCGAAGCCTTGAGCCAATGAACCACGAACGCATGGCGCACTGCGGTCGAAATTAGCGGTCACTAGCTAGCTAGCTGCATACTGTTAATAGTGCCATCTACACTTCACTACTAGAACTACTAGTGGACCTTTATCAGTGAAAAGTTACGGAAAAAATGTACCGTAAAATCAAAAAGTAACTTTTCAGGTGTCGTCTTATTATGAATTTGTTTTTGACCCAAGTAAACCTGGTGAAGTAATCGCAAAAACCTATATAGATAGTGACATTTCCCAAGAAGTTTACATTCTTTCAAAAGTAAAAGGTCCTTGTAGTAACTTACCTACACAATAAAATTTAGCTTATAGTGGCAAAGTACCTATAAATCATCTAAAAATTGCTGACATTTCAAAGGTGAAACAATACGTACCGGCAGAATTTATGGACTTTTATGAAGAAATTCTACAATGGCCAACTACTACCGAAAGAGAGCCTGTAGAAGAAGATTTTTAATAAAAGTCCGTTACTCATCATATCCATATTAGTAATATGTTTAATTTCAGATGCCAGAAATTAAAATTACATACATTTCAAATGTTTTTTTGTTTTATTTATTGTACTCAAATCAGTAAATTTCGAAAAGGGCAAATCTCACAATTATAAAATATCTAATAACACATTGATATTAATTTTAAAATAAATCAATCTAGTATCTTTCGAAGGCTTATTAACATCAAAATATAACTCAATACTTACTTTTAGAAACAATACATTAGTTTGATAAATAATCAGTTTTTTTCAATTCCTGAACATTTTTAATTTTCAGAGATGTGCCCTTTTCGAAATTGCATATTCAATTAATACCTTGGCAGTAAATTAAACCAAAAACAGCCCTGCTCCCCCAAATTTGAGATCTGATTCCGGACTGATTACCGACGGTACTGTAATTTGTAATCTATTCAATTCCTTCTTTTCGTCTATTGGCCAGTAAAATTCCCCAGAAAACCACATTGATACCAGTAAAATGTAAATACTCACATGAAGTTGTATTAAATGATCCTAAACTTTCTAGTATACATGAATTAAATAAAATTATAGACGACCTGGATACTAACACCAGCACTGGTATTGATAGCATTTCTACCAAAGCAATTAAATGTCTTAGAAATCTCATTGTTGATAAATTAGTTCATACAATAAATCAATGTTTAAAGCTCGGTGTTATCCCCGACTCACTTAAGTTTGCCAAATTTAGTCCTATAGAATCTGGGTCCAAACTGGACCCGAGTAAACTATAGGCCGACATCAGTGTTACCCGTGATGTCGAAAATATTTGAGAGAATCTTATGTTATCGACTTAGCGATTACTTATTTGAAAAACATATTTTAATCGACCAGCAATACGGCTTTCTCCCTAAATCAAGTACAACTACAGCTGCTATAGATTTAATTACCAAAATTAAAACGCATATTGATAAAAAGAATATTGCACTAGGTATATTTATTGATTTGAAAAAAGCCTTTGACACTGTAAGTCACCAAAAACTACTCTTAAAGCTGAACGATACGCATCATGGATACGGCTCTAAATGTTTAAATCTTATCTAAACAATAGGCGTCAAGTAGTTAAGATTGCAAAGTTCACAAGTTCTCCAAAGGATATTTCTTGCGGTGTACCTCAAGGTTCTATAATCGGGTATTACTATTTTTAATTTACGTCAACAATATAAGTAAAATAGGACTAACCGGATACGTAACACTGTATGCTGATGACACATGCTTGTTTTACTTCGACCACTCAGTTCACTTTACAATCGCCGACGCCCAAAAAGATCTAGATACCTTAAACCAATGGTTGCTGTTTGTTAACAATCAACACATCAATAATCCTTAAATAATCCAGTAATCCTTAAATAGTGTACATAGTACATGTACCTTTTAAACAAGTAATCTAAAAAAAGTAAGTAAGTAAGTTTGTAAGTAAACAGCCTATAACTGTCCCACTACTGATAATACACACATTTTTGTTGCTATTTTGTAGCTTTTGTTTTTTTCATATGCTATTATATTGCAGGCTAATGGTTTAATCACCACGGTTGGTGATCACAAACCCGCGATAATCATTAAAAAATCCGATATACATTTTGCCCGACCTGGGAATTCAATCCGGGACCTTCGGGAATCGGACCGAACGCTCTGCCACTCGGCCACCGAGGCGTTCGAGGCAAATCTTAAAATAAATTCAGTACAAAAAAAAAAACAAGCAATGAAATGACACAGAGAGTAATAAAAAAAACACTAATTCAGATGTAGCTGTTCTTAGTTGACGTTTATAATGTCAGAAACAATTCTTATAAATTGTGAAATATTATCCTTTCATAATTATGTCTATATACGAGTATATCAATGTTCATGTTACTACGACTAGTTTCATTGTAAGTCCGACACATTATTAATACTGGGTTGTAAAAGGTATTATTTGTATATGTCTATATTAAAAACGTATTAGGAAAACGGGACCTATATCTGAATCTACACTAATATTATTTACTATTTGTCTATTTGACTTTTCTATCTTATTAAGTAGCTAATTCCTAGAACGGATTCTACGAATTCATTATAAATTAGGGATATTTTGTCCCTGAGTAAAATAAGCATTAAATTTTGTACTCGTACATTTTGACATTAAAATCTTTGCGCAACAAAATTTGCGTTAAAATTATATAAACAAAAACAAAAACATAAACTTGTTATTTCTTTAAGAAGTCTGGATAGATCTTTGGACTGGGTATATAAAGTCTTCATTACTTTTCCTAAGAAATGTAGATCATAATATACCTTCTATGACAAAGTACATATCTAAGTAGGTTATTAATTGTGCGTATATTTTGCCGTGTTAGTATAATTTTAAAAATATCACTTTTAGCCCAACTAACTTCACATAACTGTAGTAATATCTCAGGAATTCAAAGTCATTAATAAAGTGGGCGCTAATAACTACAACACAACCCTCGACTACTGTAGTTATTAACGTAAAAATTAATGTGTATATTTGTAAAGAATATATTTATTACAAAACAAAAGGATTTTTAAAACTACCTCGCTTTTTGATAACTTGATACGGACTCAGCGCAGAAAGAGTCGTAGACGCTAGTGATAACGTATAGAAGCCTGCACATCAACCTATCCAAATCTGTCAAATTTCTTCAATACATTGTCAACCGTATACCTTAGTAATAAAATTCAAAGTCTATTGAGGAAATTTGACAGTTTGTGTTAGGTTGATGTGCAGGCGTGTGTACCTACCATACAAACACAAAAATATTATTCCTAAAAATGGCTTCTAACAATTCAATTCGTTATTTCTGATCGCAAAATCATTCATAATGGGTAGATAGATAAACATTTCCTTTATTATATCGGCAACCGTTCGCATATGGCCCAAAGCACCCATTAGCTGTTATTTGGCACCATCAACGCTAAATTCTATTATAAGCACCATTCGACGTTCTGGCAAAGGCTTGAAACAACAATGTGGGCAGAAAATTTTATGGGTCATATTTGTAATATTCATTTATTCTGAAATAGTAATCTAACATTTTGTTAGTCTTAAAGGGGCTTATTAATAAACAAAGTGTAAGCTAGGAGTAGTTACTCCGTGTTTTGTCTCTTTTACTGTAATATGAAATGAACTTTACATGGCGGGAACAAAACACGGAGTAACTACTCCAAGCTTACACTTTGTTTATTAATACGGGGGAAAAAGTTTTAATAGTAGAATTAAATTTTTATTGAGATTTTTATTTATGCGCGCTGTAAACACATTTTCACGGGTCATCAAGTTTTCTAACAGTTTTCTGATCACAAATATTTAGCAACGATATCCGGAGGTCCTGAGTTTTTTTCCAAGTAGCCGAGTGTTTGGTTTGTGTTCGATACATAGCCCGATTTTGTGATCATTTACTCGTATTTGGTAAGCGTAGTGATTATATATAGATTTATATGATATAATATGAATGTGGAAATGAAACTACTTTTACGGACCTACTCGCGTTTATTTTACACATTAATTTGATTTAATGTTTATCCTGGCGTTTCGAACCCTTTGCAGGGTCCGTGGTCACAGGGGGACTCCCTGTGACTTCTTCACTTCATTTTAATTAAACTTTTAAAAACAATATGATATGATATGATTGGAAAGAAATGACTTTGCTTGCCTTCAGTTTCTTGCCGGTTCTTCACAGTACAAGTCCTTAAGCGCTGTGTAGACTTACGAACCGATGACATTTGTAGCCTAAACTGAATAAATAATTCTGAATTTAATTGAATCGAATCGATTTCAATGATGGCGTAATTTCAAAGTGTTTGTCTATGTATACTTTATATATACTTTATATATTTATATATACTTGATATTGTTCTGCAGGCTTAGAGATGTGCCCTGAAGAGTTGGAAGAGGAAGGAATGGTGACTTTTTGGCCGTAAACGCACATACCTGTGTTTTCTTAGCATTGAACTCAACCAGATTATTGCAGCCCCAATTAGATATGAGGTCGTTTCTCTTCAGTCTCGACTCGCCCAGCCGCAGGGTGACCGTTATACCCACCGTGCACTGTATCATCTGCATAGCAATATTTCCAAGTGGAAGCATATCATTGATATGCAGAAGAAACAGCGTGGGGGACAGAACGGAACCTTGAGGGACTCCAGCGTTCACTGACATGGGCCGTGAAGCGCATCCATCAGACAGAACACGGATTCTACGCTTATGCAGGAAGCCAGCGACCCAGTTGCAGAACTGAGCAGACAGACCGTATGCCGGAAGCTTGGAGAGTTTAATCTGTAGCGTTTAAACGTTACCCGATTTGTAAAACAATGGCAAAGTAACGATAATTTGTAACGATAATTTCAAATGTAATCAAAAGATTTTGCAAAATAAGTTAGTGTCCAAAAAATATTACCAGAATATACATCGAGTGAAAAGGCAAAATTATAACTTAAATCAAACATTTGCACTCGTAAACACCCTTTTAAACTCTAACACCAACGCTTAAAGTCCAGGTCGAAACCGCCCAGAAATTAAAACGACCCTCGCCACCGTAATATTGTAGACACGGCTGGTGTAATGAAATATCTCCCTGTTTATTAAGTTCAAAACAATGCGCTCTAAATGACAGCTCCCTGTTACGAGCCGCAATCAAGTTCATCTGCACATAGGGCTGTTATTAATGTGTCTGTATATTCTGGTGCCTACTTGTTATTCAGTTATATTTGGCTGCACTATAGGTTTTTGAATGTTCCACCGCTCAGGGTTCCTGTTTGATGACAAGCTTTCATCACGGCTTCACCCGTTAAAGTTTGCCTGACGGTAGGATAACAGGCGTTTTTAATATTACTATTATAAGAACTTAACTGTCAGGTTCAGTAAAGTGCGTTACACCCAGTTGCAAACATCCACGGGCTGTTCTAAACGGCCAGTGACTGCTTACCAGCAAGTAAAAAGTGTACTGCTGTTTATTAAGTTCAAAACAATGCGCTCTAAATGACAGCTTCTTGTTACGAGCCGCAATCAAGTTCATCTGCACATAGGGCTGTAATTAATGTATCTGTATATTTTGGTACCTACTTGTTATTCAGCTATTTGGCGGCATCATCAAATTCTGAATGTTTCACTTCACACACTCGGCTTTTTCATATAGGTGAATAGATTCCGTCACCGCTTAAAAAGTTAACATGACAGTAGGGTTTCAGGCATCATAATTATTATTATAAGAACTGAAGTTTCAAGGTATCGTGCGTCAAGTATGACTACAGTAGTAGCTGCTAGTGTACATGCTTCCAGTGACCAATTTTCACCAAGTAGCTCACCAAGTACTATTTTATAGGTAAGCTGCTGTTTCTGTATTAATGTGTCTGTATATTCTTGAGAAGCTCGATGGCGCAGTGGTTAACGCACCCGGTCTGCGATTGCTAAGGTAAAGCAACTTTCGCATAGGCTGGTCATCGGATAGGTGACCAAAAATGTATCATCTCGAGCTCCTCCGTGCTTCGGTTGACGTAAAGCGGTTGGTCCCGGCTGCATTAGCAGTCGTTAACAACCACCAATCCGCACTGGGCCCGCGTGGTGGTTTATGGCCTGTCCTCTCTATCCATCCATAAGGAAGGCTCGTGCTCCAGCATTTGGGACATAAAATGAGCTCTGATGATGATGATGATATTCTTGTATGGTCTGTTAGTTATTTTGCTGCGCTATCATCTTTTCAATGTTCCACTTCTAAGTTCAGGGTTCCTAGCTAGCGACAAGCTTCCGCCATCTAACTTTGGTATATTAAACTGTTAAGTTCAAGCTTTGACCAACTTAATTCTTATTTGTGCCACAAATTGGTATATGTTCCGCATGCTGTGTTTCGGTTTGGTAAGGATCCAGTAAAATGTTAGTTCACAGTGGCATAAGAACTGAAGTTTTATAGCGACAACGTGCGTTATTCCCAGTTGCAAGTGCCCATCGCGGCTTTAACCGCATAAATATTGCCAGGCGATAGGATTTTGCCGTATCAGGCCGGATACCGACCACCATCAAAAATTGTCTTTTTATGCAAATTACTATTTTAAGATTTTTAAGGAGCTTTATGGCGCAGCGGATAGTGAACTCTGGTGGTGATCGTGAAAGCTAAGGAACCTTTGCGTTACTGGGTCAATGGATGGGTAACCAAATGTTATAAACCCAGCACGTTAAGCCATTGGCCCGGTTGTTATCGCGCTTTAGCGGTAATTTAAACTTACCAACCCTTAAGCTTAGTTGAAAAAATTTCCACGAGCAGGATTTGAACCTGCACCCTTCTGACATACCGGGTCAGGTGCTCTTCAGGTGTTAATGACGGTAGTTGTTGACATTGAATTGGCGCCTTTGGCTTTCAAAGTAAAAAAAAGTAAATAGTGTTGAATAATTTCGGCGGGCTGGTTAGAACCACGATAGCTCAATTAGAAGAGCACCTGACCCGGTATGTCAGAAGGGTGCAGGTTCAAATCCTGCTCGTGGAAATTTTTTCAACATTGTGTTTTTGTAATTTGTATCGCAACAAAATTTGCGTTAAAATTATATAAACAAAACAAAAACATCCTTAAGCTTAGGCTTAAGTTCGATCTAATAAAGTTATGTTGCCAGTAGGCACGTAGTAACGTGGATAGTACTACGTGCTACGAGCTACGAGCTAAAACCTACGAGCTACGAATTGACAGCACAAGCTGCGAGCCTAGCACTGAGCCTCACTGAGACGTTGATAAACTACTACTACGTAAGTACTACTAACATTTTTTGAAATATTTTTTTACGTGTAAGTAATTGGTTTTCATCTCACCTGATGTTAAGTGATGATAAGGTTGAAGGTGGAAGCGTTCTTCACCCGGAGTCCTCAACTTACAAGTTGAGGATTCCGAGTGAACGCACTGGCTATATTATCTCTAGCTGCCGGATATTTGAGTTAAATTTTTAAAAAAAAAAATGGTTAATTTTTCTGAAATAAATAAATATTACTATTAAGTTCATTTGGAGTTCATTTGGCACTTGAGCACGACAATGGGCTAAAGATATATATAGGATGGTATTGATTAGGATTACTTCTTGAGGACTTGTTGAGGACCAAATTTATTTATTCTTATATCTCTTGGTTTTTCATCAGTCAAATCAAGGTGTAAATCGACTGGCTGATATACAAATCTAACTACGACCATTCATTTTATTATGACGACCTCCATAACCGGGTGACTTGAATGCCGGATTTGGGCGGCGCTAGCAGCTCTGAGGTCCCGAGCTCGATTCCCGGTCGGGTCTGGGTGGTTGTGGTTTCGTCGTTTTTTCTGATTTCGATAAAACGAGTGCTTTAGCTACTTACATTGGGTTCAGAACAATATATGTGATGTTGAATAATTTAATTATGGTAAAGTGTGTGAATAAAACTGTTAATGATTGTTTGATGTAATATATATTATATTCTGATGTTAAATTTGCATAATACCTAAACGTTTTGAATATGAATGATATAATTGAAAGTTAATTACATTTGTCAAAAAAAGAAAGAGCAAATTATTTTCTTGAAAAGAGGCTTATTTATTTTAACACTGTCTCATTATCTCTAATTTTATTTCTACAAATGTCGATGAAAACGGAAATGGCAGCATTAACACTCAGTAAGCGTGCATTACGAGCAATCATTAAATTAATCCATACTATGGCCATTATTCCATAAAAGGAGTGTAGGCGATTATACAGGATATTTCTATGTCAAAACTACGAGTTCTCTTTTTTACATTTTTTTCATTTTCCTCTTCAACAAGGATGTTCACTTATTTTTTACTGCCTCATTAACACCAATTGTATTTCTAGAACTATCAAAGTGTCGACGCGAACAGTATAACGACAGCTTTGACACAGTCTCGCCAAGCGAGCGATGCGAGCAATCGTGCTATAAATTTGTCTGTTACTATGGCCAATATGAACAAATAATGTAGCAATAGGTAAGCAGTTATTCCTTAGAAGGAGGCTCACTTACTTCGTTACTGTCTCATTAACACTAATTGTATTTCTATAACTATCAAAGTGTCGATGCGAACAGCAAAAATGCAGCATTAACACTTCTCGGCAAGCGAACGTTGCGAGCAATCGCGCTAAAAGCCGCCGAGTGGCCGAGAACGCCACCTGACCCTGCCGGCAGATATCTCGCGTTCCTTGATGATGTACGGACAGCAGAAAAGTGGTTGGACGAATTTCCTTTTAATAAATTCTAATTGTTTGCGTACACATAGAACCCTTCAGACGCATAGTATCAGAAACGAAAATACCTTATACGCTAATGGCCAGAAGTGCATTTCGCATATTACCAGATACGCAAATTACCAGATATGCATATGACCAGATTTTGTTTCGTAAATTACCAGATACGCATATGACCCGGTGACAGTGACAATCACTCGACACCAATTACGAAACAAGCATTTACACCATTTACTTTTACCTTTTTTATTTGAAAGTTCGTTAGTACATCCCCCTATATCCCTAAATCAGAAAGTAGTTTATAAGCCATCTTAGCAAAAATAAAAAACAAAACATTCATCTATACTAATATTATAAAGAGGAAACCTTTTTTATTTTTGTATGTATGTATGTTTGTAACGAATAAACTCAAAAACTACTGAACCGATTTAAAAACCATTAGAATGCTACATTAGCGCTGAGTAGCATAGGCTAAACTAAAATAAAAATAAAAAGTTCACACGTGGTAAGCCAGGACGGGCCGCTAGTATATCAATAAAAACATTTCTCAAAGAAATGTGTGAGATACAGTATCTTATTTTATTTAAATAACCTTGTTCAAACATCCTACCTACAAACATGTATTAATTTTACGATCAGTTATGAAAGGGAACCTTGAAATACATCGAATAGACTCGTCAAAGTAAAATGTTAACGCTTCCAGACGTATGGTAATGGGTAAATACTTAGATGCAAAGTTGGGTACAAGTTTGAGCTCCCTCAACGTTGTCGTTGTTTCGCAATCGGTATGACAGTATGCTATTTAAACCCGCATTTGGAGGTAATAGCTCTTGTACAGAGTCTTTAGGGTTGTACTTGTTTATGAAACTAAAAAGGCATTAAGTTTTAAAATGTGTTTTGAACATTTTAGAGCAATAATGCAATGTAATTCATTCAAGACGTAACTCACAAAATGTCGTGGTTGACAAAAAATTTAGTGTCTAAACCATATTTATAAAATATTTATTTTAAAAATTAGTCATTGCCTATCAAAATATGTATAATATCACCTATAGATGTCTACCCACATCATATTCAAACTAATCCAATGGCTGGATCCAAATGTGGAAGCAAATGCTTACCAATTTTTATTGTGTAGATTTGAATTACAAGTTTTCTCCAAATAAAACTACTACTACAATTTAATAAAAGTAGTTATTGCGGCTTACAAAATTTTGTGCACGAGTAGATAGTGTTGACTAAAATAGAAGGGTACACGTTACTCCGTTTTCTACGGCTCAAGAGAGATCAGAGAGTAACTGTGTTCAAAAATATTGAACCACACATTCTCATTGAAACTACTTTAGTACAAAATTCGTCATACAAATTCTCAGAAACAATTTCAATTACTACGCCCAACTCACCCAAACTCGACCGTATAAATTTTAATCACTGCCCCTAATTATGTCTCTCACTCTTTAATATACAATTTACGGAATCGGCCCACATTGTGCGTGCCATTATTACTTGCCAACAATCCGGTCTCCAGAGTGCTATGTGACCAAAAAGTTTGGGTCACATACCGCCGAACGAAATGTGTTTAATTTAGGTGAACCTCCCCTCGTGGGCAGCTGTCTCTAGTTTGCCACTTTAAGGCGCTGCGCAAACGTAGACACTTTTGTGTTTAGTGTTCAACATAAACAACCGGCAAATCAGCAGTTAATATTTTTTTTTCATATAGTACGTATAGTCTCGGTCGCAAAGAATAGCATCAACCCATCCTTTCCCATGGATGTCGTAAAAGGCGACTAAGGGAGTTTAAGACCCCGTGCATATCAAAAAGCAAAAACTCAGGGTCACCCGCACGGTGGCGGGTAAACCACCACTGGGATTCCCAAGGAGGGTTGGTGTCAGGAAGGCCGGCCCGTTAAATACTCTGCCAAATGCTTAGTTAAAGTGTACGAGAAAGAAACGGACATTTTGCGCCGGCTCCAAGTAAAATGGGACCAGGGCAGGAAGAAGAAGCACAATGGTTTCACGTACTTGTGCAATTACAAATGTTGACTGACACTGAAATGTTTCTAGTGCAGCCCAAAGCACCCAATTGTTACCAGTATCCTGTAGTAGCAACCAACAACTATGTATAGTTGCTGACATCGGGCACAGCAACCACGTGAAGTCCCGCGCCGGTAACAAATAGTTTCTACGTTTGCACAGCGCTTAAAACACGGACAGTGAGATTAGGAAGCGCGAAGTTATATCCAGTTGGATTGGTCACGTGCTTTATAGAGAGTAGGTGGATATCGAGGATATTATTATCCACTCATTGTCCTAAGGTACTAATAGGTAATAATAATATAACTATTGACTTTAGTGTGAACACTCTCATTTAATTTAAAAAGTTTTTTACACATGAGTAGTCATAAGCAGGATACTGAAACAATGAAGTTAGAATTTCAAAGAGCTGGATGAGAGTAACCGCAGATCGTGCTCAGTGGTGTGTACTTGTAGAGGCCTATGTCCAGCAGTAGATGTGTGTAGGCTGATGACGATGATGATGATGATGAAGGTTTCTTTTTACAAAAAATATGTAGTGCAATTTTAATAAAATATCTGGTACGTATGGATAATATTAAAAAAACATTACAAGATTAAACAAAGACTAAATAAAATTATTGATATTAGTGGTGCAACACTAATATGCACTATCTTGGCGGGAAATCAAAAGTCATACATGGACTTGTTACATTTTCTGAAATATATATATTTTGCGCAGTATTCATGGGTTGCCCAAATATTCACAAAGTCAGATTATACTCACTTAATACTAGGGAAATCTGCTGTATATAATTTAACATTGATTTTATATCAACCTTTTTTTATATAAAAATGAGGCAAACGAGCAGGCGGGTCACCTGATGGAAAGTAATCACCGCCGCCCATGGACACCCGCAAAACCAAAGTAATCGCAGATGCGTTGCCGGCCTTGAGGAAGGAGTTGGATCTTGAGGAGTAGGAATTGGGAGGGCGGAGGGGTGAGAGATGAGCCTCCGGTATTTTCACTCACCGGACGAAACACAACAGCAACGAGTGCCATTGTGTCACGCCGATATTCTGTAAGAGGGTATGTATTGGTGGTATTACGCAGGGCGAGCCGGCCCATTTCATGCTGCAACGCAGCGTGGCTCTACCACTCAGCATCTCACAACTGCCGTTGTTTAATAATCACACATTAAAACTTAATTTTCTTCTTTGTGACATTTTTGCACTTTGTTTTACTAGCGATTCACTAAGCGACCCGATAGCGTTCACTCGAAACGCGCTAAAAAGGTCATTGGCGACTCTCAACTCGTCGAATCCAAGCTGTCTTGTACATCGACGCAAGGTTGCCAATCTTTCGGCATTTTATCGGATAAACTTCGGAGAGTATGCGGTGGAATTACACGAACTGATACCATCATCTCCTTTTCATCTTCGGGGAACTAGACGCGGACTGAGAACACATCCTTATGCTGTCAATATACCGCCTATACGCACAAAGCGCTTTGCGTCATCATTTTTGATGAGGACAGCTAAGTAGTGGAACTCCCTTCCTACGGATCTGTTTCCTGGCAAGGGTGAACAGGTATTATTTAAGCAAGTATGCTACATCAGGCGAGATCGCGGTCAAATACTTGCCTATAATGAATTAAAAAAAAGACCACGTTGCTTTAAGAATAATGCCTGTGTGCTAAGTTAAACATGCTGCATTTCCAAAAACTATCCATATAATAATAAAATTGATTCGCCATTTTTCTTATTTCCAAATATCCGCCATTTTAGACCCTGATCCAGACGTGTAGGACAGTTACTTATGGGGTAACTCTTGCGAGACCTAGGAACCCTGGTCACAAATGCTTGACGACTTACCAAGTTTCTTGTTAAGCCTGTATATAAGCACTCGAGGAAAGCAGAACCACTTTTCTGTCAAGAATAATTTTCTGACCTTTTTTTGATTGCTTCTGATCTGGCGCTAGATTCTGTTGCACATATATCTTTATTTTAGTAATTGAACGTCACATATTTTAATTTACCTTAAAGATACGGTACTTCAGCTCATTTTATGTACCCACTGATGGGGCTCGAGCCTTCACTATGGATGGATAGGGAGTAAACCATAAACCACCACGCGGGCCCAGTGCGGATTGGTGGTTGTTAACGACTGCTAATGTAGCCGGGACCAACGGCTTAACGTGCCTTCCGAAACACGGAGGAGCTCGAGATGATAAATTTTTGGTCAATCCGATGACCGGCCTTTGCGAAAGTTGCTTAACCTTAGCACTCACAGACCGAGCGCGTTAACCACTGCGCCATCGAACTCCTCCTATACTGTATTCTTTCTACTTATTTAGTATGAAATGTATCTTTTTGCTGACGCTCTTGGTGTCGAGCGTCATTAGTCGTATTGTGAGGAGCGGAACGCTATCGACGTCTCGATTTCTCACGTAGCGCGTCCTATAACTTTTCTCTATGTATTAAGGAGGTCGTGTAGGTAAATTGTTTATAATCATTAGTGTATACGAGAGGGTAACTGCTTCTGTGGTCTAGTGGATAAGACCACCGGGTTGAACCGAGAGGTCCTGGGTTCGTTTCCCAGCGGGGGGGGGGGGGTACATGTTTGTGTACTCGGTTTGAATGGTGGTTGGACTTGTTTGTCCGCCTGGCTAGCTACTACCATCTTACCTAAATATGTCGCCATAACATCAACGTTTGTAGCATTGTCGTGTTCCGGTAGCTAGAGATAAGATAGCCAGTGCCTCAGTAGTTGAGGATACCCGGAGAATTGTACTTCCATCATTGGCCTTATCATCACTTAACGTCAGGTGAGATGAAGGCCAAGGATTACCCGTTAGACATGAATATCAGCTTACAAATAATTTAATTTGCAGCTACTTGTATTTAAAATAAAATATCTATAAGGTCTTAAGCATGTTTTTTGCTATAGCGGTAACCGGTTGACAGCCCTAGCTCACTATATGGGGGTGTGAAGTCATAAGCATAATTTTATGCGTAAGAAATTTTTGTCCAAACTTCGGTACGCAAAGGTAAACTCCGACACTACTTACAAAATTGTTGGACATGAAAGGCGCAGGAAAGTTGAATAATTTTACATACACCAAAATATTCTTTAATTAATCTGTCAACAACTCTGTCTGAGATGAAGGCCAAGTGCTTACCCGTAAGATATAAAAAAAAACCATTTTATATATTTTTGTCACCAAGGAGAAATGTTTTAGATGCGGTTTGAAGTGTACTAAATGTAGTTAAATTAAAAGGCATAGATGCATAAGAACTGAAGTTTTATGGTGGCGACTGACCGGAGCGATCATCGTTACGTAACCTTAACATACCATTTGCGGCTAGCTTAATATATCATGGCTGCCTGACCGATAACAGGGCGGAGCGAGCGCCGAGCGGCTCGGCTTACATTATATTAAAAGAGGTAAAAAATTTAAACACTGAAAAAAGACGACAACCTCAGGCGGGAATCGAACCACGCACCTTCCGCATTCCGGGCGGCTGCCTTAACCACTTGGCTACCGAGGTCTGGCTTTCACCCGTCGAAATTTTTCAGTGCTTGATGCTTATGTTTTTAGTCAACATTGCCAAGTGCCAAGTGGTTAAGGCAGCCGCCCGGAATGCGGAAGGTGCGTGGTTCGATTCCCGCCTGAGGTTGTCGTCTTTTTTCAGTGTTTAAATTTTACTTAAGTATATTTAAGCGTTAATAAAACGCTAAAATATATAAAAAACACTTAGGTAAAAAATTGTTTACTAATGCCTTGCAAAGTATAAAAAGTGATAGTAATAAACATGGGTTTTTATTTGGAACTGTGTTACTGTAATTGCTAAAATCCAATAATATATAATTTAACTACCGGTACATAGCCCATAAAAGTTTACCATAGAATAATCTGTAAGTTAGTAAATTATCATGTGACCGATACATAATGAACATAGGAAAATTACAAATACATATAACACAAACCCAACCAATTAAATATTTTAAAAATATTTATAAAATTTATAAAATACAGTGAAACAATGAAACGCCCACCCGATCCAGCCAGGAATCGAACCTGGGTCTTCCGCAATCCGGGCGGCTGCACTGACCGCTATGCTACCGGGAAAGCTGACGTAAGCGCTGAATTTTGTCACTGCTTTTAATTTTTTGAGTTCTAATAGCGGCACAGTGCGCCATCTATCCAACGGTTATTGCAACCGATGGCTATGCAGATTCATCTTTGCAGGTGAAATACCACAAATTTGATAACACAACGCTATAGAGAATTTTTACTTTTTTATTTTTTAAAGTGCTTGCTGCACTGAAGCTAAATTAAATATTTATAACATTAATAAAATGCAGTGAAAAAATTAAACGCCCACCCGACCCAGCCAGGATTCGAACCTGGGTCTTCTACAATCCGGGTGGCTGCACTGACCGCTATGCTACCGGGAAGGCTGACGTTTTTCACTGTATTTTTTAAATTTTATAAACATTTAATTTATTTAACGAAAGCTTCGTTAAAAAATAAAAAGTAAATATTTTTTTCAAAAATGTTTGCAGATTTACTCCCTAGACGAGCTCACAAACGCGATTTTATAAGCTTAATGTCCCGAATTGTCTTATGCTCGACACAAATAGACCTCGAGACAGTTATCTAAGTAAACACACCCTCCCTCACGTATTAGCTCCGGGCCTATTAAACAAGTTAATAAGGGTAGCCAAACAGACGACGATCGTCAAGGCAATCCGATTCCAGAAAAAGCGAATTAATGTGCCTCTTGATTCGAAAGCCTACTCTACCCTGCCTGATTGTTTTTTTAGGAGGCCCAGAATGATAAGTATATAGCCTGATCAGATTTTAGTGGACGAAGGGAAGTTATTATCGTTGGTGAAATGAAGATATTGAATAAATGATGATCAAAGACAATCTAAGAGTTAGGCGTACTGAAACTTTTTTAGTATTTAAAAGGTAGATAAAATAGATTGTTAGTTAGTTAATACTTTATTGACACATAAAAAATTATATTTGTCTTAAATTTATTTTGCAAAAAATACTAACAGTCATTGCTTTCTTTGTGTTAGAGCTGAACTGAATTATTATTACAAACACATATTGACTTAACCACACCTTTTTTAATGTCACGGACACACCCAACGATCATGTTCCATACATTATGACGCGCTTCTTCCTTTAACACCTGATCTTTGGAATTGTGCGAATTGGGCACATAATAAAAGCGAGCTTCTTAAAGCCGCTCGTTTGAGATAAAACGGTAATATTACAGATAAAATAAACGATGGGGGAATGGTACCCCCCCAGGGTTCGTGAGTGTGGCGTGGGGCAAGGTAGGAACTGTTAGCGAGCTGTAACTGTTTGTTTGAATAACTAGCGACTGCCTGAGACGTCGTCCGTGTAACGCTCGTATCCCGTCTCACCTATTTAATTTGAAAGAGGCCTGCTTACAAAACTTCAACGTTCTAAGTCAATCGTTTTAAATGTAGTATGCTTTTGATCGTTCTTCGCTCAGTCAGTCAGGACTTCTCTTTGTAGATCATTCATCATCATCATCATCAGCTCATTTTATGTTATCACTGCTGGGGCACGAGCCTTCCCTATGGATGGATATGGAGAACGGGCCATAAACCACCACGCAGGCCCAGTGCGGATTGGTAGTTATTGACGACTGCTAATGCAGCCGGGACCAATGGCTGCATTCCGAAGCACGGAGGAGCTCGAGATGATACATTTTTGGTCACCCATCCGATGACCGACCTTGGCAAAAGTTGCTTAACTTTAGAAATAGCAGGCCGGGCCAGTGAACCACTGCGCACTCAAGCTCCTCTTTCGCAAAGGCCAGTCGCCTTTGCGAAAGTTGCTTAACCTCAACACTCGCAGCATTAGTTAACCACTGCGCCATTGATCTCCTATAGATCATTGTGTGAACAATAACACGCACTGTAAGGAAACTTTGACGGGTATAATTAATTAGCAAAAAAACAATCTGGTGTCTTTTATTTATACCACACTTCTGATGCTGTAGTTAGAAAAATTATCTTAAAATTCACAAAATCTTATAGCTTGACAATCGAGTCGGTTAATATCGTACTTAACTCTTAGTAGACAAATTTTCTTGACTTGTACCAAACAATATCGTAATAGGCGCGTTGCTAGCGAACTCCTGACAAATGGTGTTCAAGAGGTTCGGTTTCTGTATGTCTCCGTATCAACTAATGTTGTGAAAAACACCAAGAGATGCGTCGCTGAGTGACGGGTTCGAAGAAAGCGTGTAAGGTTGATGTGAAGAGTTTTGTTTTCTTAACTTATACACAGTCATACTCGTGCAAACGGCGCTAAGGTCTTAAACAAACCAATACAAGACTTGGTTTGCGTTATTTATTTAAGTGACAATACGCTTGCCTGCTTGCATGTTAACTTTCTTGCTTTGATTTTGTATCACTACTAACATTTCTGTTTACTTTGAATCTTAAACATAACGGTTATAAGTCGAAGTGGTCGCCTTAACTGAAATCGGTCGGATCAATCACCATCATCATTACGCTTGCTTATATGTCGATGATCTGATGATATTTATACCGATTTAGAAGTGTTCTAAATCGGTATAAATATTACTTTGGTGTTGAACAGAATCAACCAGCTTGATTCAAACCCGCAGAATAGTATTGGTAGTACTAACGTACTTTTGATCAATAATGTACTAGGTTAAGGATCCGGAAAAAAAATGCATCTCGAAGGTGGTCCAGTTTGCTCATACCTGTATATTTAAATTTCGAATAACAAAATCTGAAAAAAAAAACATTGAATAGCAGCAACAACTTCAGCTTACTGTGAACCTTAAATCTTAAACATAAATATTAAATTAAGGTTGCAAAATATTTGTGCTTAATATTCACTGTCATCGCCACAAACGTCGTTGTGGTTCCGTGGCACCAAAGGCGCCTACCGTTTTTCAAGCGCTCATCCATTGGTCGAAGTTACGTACACTTACTTACCGTCTGACATACCGTGTAAAGTGCACTACTAATTAAGGCTATCGAGTCTCTATCTGGCCCCTGCTACTTCATTAACACTGCTTTTTCTTTGTAACGAGATACAAAGTAAAAATAGCGTCGATGAAGTTGCACGACTATTCAACGTCAACAATTACATCATCAACATCTCCATACTCATCTTTATCAACTCAACAAAATTTTGCTTAAAATGAATATATAGGTACCTAGCTATATTTATATCCAGAACTCACTAAAAGACCCAACACTACAAAAGCGATTATCATCTTCGAAGCATTGTCTGTGTGTGATAAATTATCACGCTGGAATTTCTTGACGTGAACAAAGCACAAACATTAGCGATAAATGTGCTTTGGATACAAATAATTGTGTGATATCAATTATACGGTGCTCTGTCGTCTACAATAATCTGCATACATAACGTTATGCGAGAAATTATGATAGAGTATCGTGTTGTGATCATTGTTAGGAGTTTAGGAACGCTGATAACGTTCCTTTAATTTTTACTCCTTTCACAAAGCAAGAGGTTCGCAAATCTACGTCTTTTTCTTTGCTTTTGTTTTATTATTACTTTTTGCTCAGCGAATTCTACTTTTAACCAAAATAATCTACAGCCTGTCACCACAGCAAAACAGTGCGGAATAAGGAGCCAAAAATCACACGTTAAGACTCATCATCATCATCATCATCATCTCAGCCAAAAAGACGTCCACTGCTGGGCAAAGGCCTCCCTCAAGGATAAAATCATTTTGAGGGGAATTTGCCATAATCGCCACGCTTGGCAGGCGGGTTGGCGATCGCAGTAAGGTAATAATAAATCACAGAGAAACGCTGCTGCCCATCCTCCGGAATGGTCTCATAGTCGCCTTCTACGACATCCATGGCAAGAGATTCGGTTCGCAATTCTTTATCCCCGGCACCATACGGGGTAGAAAACTAAACACGTTAAGACTATGTAACTTGTTAATTTTTTTTTAAAATGTTTTTGTTTTGTTTATATAATTTTACTTTTTTATTTTTTTATTATTTTTTTTTTAATTTTTTTTTTTTTTTTTTTTTTCAAGTGCTAATTGCTGCACTGAAGCTAAATTAAATATTCATAAAATTTTATAAAATACAGTGAAAAAATTAAACGCCCACCCGACCCAGCCAGGAATCGAACCTGGGTCTTCCGCAATCCGGGCGGCTGCACTGACCGCTATGCTACCGGGAAGGCTGACGTAAGCGCTGAATTTTGTCACTGCTATTTTAATGTTTTTTGAGTGCTTTTAAGCAGGCACTAGCGCCATCTATCCAAACGGTTATTGCAACCGATGGCCATGCAGATTCATCTTTGCAGATGAAATACCACAAATTTGATAACACAACGCTATAGTAAATTTTACTTTTTTTTTTTTTTTTTAAGTGCTAATTGCTGCACTGAAGCTAAATTAAATATTCATAAAATTTTATAAAATACAGTGAAAAAATTAAACGCCCACCCGACCCAGCCAGGAATCGAACCTGGGTCTTCCGCAATCCGGGCAGCTGCACTGACCGCTATGCTACCGGGAAGGCTGACGTAAGCGCTGAATTTTGTCACTGCTATTTTAATGTTTTTTGAGTGCTTTTAAGCAGGCACTAGAAAAAAAAAAAAAAAAATTAAAATTTACTATAGCGTTGTGTTATCAAATTTGTGGTATTTCATCTGCAAAGATGAATCTGCATGGCCATCGGTTGCAATAACCGTTTGGATAGATGGCGCTAGTGCCTGCTTAAAAGCACTCAAAAAACATTAAAATAGCAGTGACAAAATTCAGCGCTTACGTCAGCCTTCCCGGTAGCATAACGGTCAGTGCAGCCGCCCGGATTGCGGAAGACCCAGGTTCGATTCCTGGCTGGGTCGGGTGGGCGTTTAATTTTTTCACTGTATTTTATAAAATTTTATGAATATTATATAATTTTAACGCAAATTTTGTTGCGAAACAAATTACACATTGGCGCCTTTGGCTTTCAAAGTAAAAAAGTAAATAGTGTTGAATAATTTCGGCGGGCTGGTTAGAACCACGATAGCTCAATTGGAACAGCACCTGACCCGCCCCCCGACCGCCTAACTTTATCGCCATCGCTCTCGACATCGCGCTCTATAGTTTATGGCGTCATCTTGTCATTTCGAAAGCGATAAGAAAGCAATATGAAATCAATATCGAAAGCTATATATAGCCTATAGCTTTCGATATTGCTTTTATATCGCTTTCGAAATGACAAGATGACGCCATAAACTTTAGAGCGCGAAAGCGAAAGCGATGGCGATAGAGTTAGGCGGTAGGCCCCCCGGTATGTCAGAAGGATGCAGGTTCAAATCATACTCGTGGAATTTTTTTCAACATTGTGTTTTTATTTTGTTTTGTTGAATCGGTGGTGCCAGTACTCGAAAATGGTCATGCAACGCTCTACTGGGATTGCTCTATCATTACGGACAGGACTATTGTCGCCAATAAGCCCCAACTTCGATATCTATATATCACGATTCTGATATCGTGGTGGTCGACCGATCCCAGCGCCGGGCAATACTGGTTGATATCACCATACCTCATGATGAGAACCTCGTGAAAGCCGAGAAGGACAAGCTCAGTAAGTCCCTTGACTTAGCTCACGAGGTGACCGCCATGTGGAATGTTGATTCAACCATTATTGTCCCAATAGTCGTTTCAGCGAACGGTCTGATAGAGAAGAGCCTCGATCAACACCTAGAGAGGCTCTCGCTGAAAGGTTGGGTCTATCCCCGCTGCCGGTGGCAACCTAGGTTAAGTTTTTATAATATTTTATGTTGTAAATACGTTTTTATATAAAATATATATTTATAAAACTTATAAAATACAGTGAAAAAATTAAACGCCCACACGACCCAGCCAGGAATCGAACCTGGGTCTTCCGCAATCCGGGCGGCTGCACTGACCGCTATGCTACAGGGAAGGCTGACGTAAATATTTTCTTAAGAAATATATTTAATAAAGTGAATAATAATAATAAAATATTTATTTTATACATCAATAAGTAATTACTTGGTTTGTACCCAACAAAAACAACCGGCTTCTAGCAGGAAAAAACCCACTTACAAATAATAATAGACTACCGACACACCATGTAATTTCTTGGTTTGTACCCATAATTAAACAAAAAACCGGCTTCTAGCTGGAAAAAACCCACTTACAAATAATAATAGACAACCGACACACCCTGTAATTACTTGGTTTGTACCCGTAATTAAAAAGAAACCGGCTTCTAGCTGGAAAAAAACCCACTCTCATAAAAAAATTACGTTTATTTCAGATATTATCCATTTTGTTAGGAACAATTTTCTTATTTTTATATTTTTGAATTTTGCATTCACAATGCTTCATTCAATTCAAAATTTTACTAGAAAAAATCAACCAGCCTCACGACTCTCGAGAGGGAATCGAACCGATAACCGGTCCAATGCTCTGACCGCTGAGCTACCGAGTTCCCAGAAGACTCGCTCAGCGATTTTATCATTATTTTCTTGTTGTAGTATTAGTATGAATATACAGAGATTATAATTAAGGCAAATTTAGCATAATTGCCTAAAAAAACGAAGTCCACGTTAATTCCATTAAAATAAGGAGCTAACTTAATTTAAAACAACGGTCGTCAGTTATTTCCTCGCTGAATCTCTGCTATGTTGACGTTAACAAAAAATGTTACGGCCTTAATCGTCAACAGACAAGTCAATTAGCATGTTGTCAAAACTCGGTCGAATTAATGATAATGCCTTAATCTTATGCAGGCGGACGATTAGTATAATAATATTTTCATTTGTTTGAAAAAAAGAAACTATTTTTATTGAATTATTACCGACTCTTATTATTATTTAAATGTTTGCATTCACAACCCTATACAAGTTACTTGTTACAAGATTTTTTTTTCTAGTAAAAAAATATATTTTATTGCTGACTTTTTTTTCCTTTTGTAGTTGGCTTCGTGCGATTAGCACTTTTAGCCAGTGTAAAAAGTATTTTTTCCTACAAGTAATACATAAATAAACAATATTTTCTTCCAGTATGATGATGATGATGAATGATAATAGAAATGAGAAGTGAGAAATGATGTGCCCCCCAATCCCTCGAGTATCTCAGTAAAGATGTGGGGCTTTACTAAGTCCTCACTTGAAAAGTGATGTTGCACTGTTTTGTTTCATTTGCCAACACTCATGCTTACTCACGAACACTTAACGATCAATAATCCGCCATTATTTCACATTAATATTCGACATAACACAAATTTTAGAAAAAAAGAAATCGCAGACATGACGCTTCACTTTCCCGCCAGGAAGTCCTGCTGACTTTTTACACAACAACACATAGGCACGTTTGACAGAAAAAGCTCAAGTACTTCTTGGCAGGAAAATGAAGAGTAATTTTGTTTGAATTCCAAGAACGTGCTATTTGTTACATATAATGTTAGAGTAGGTTACAGACACGTCTATATATTTTATGAATATATATATAGAATATTAATATATTGTTGCTCTTTAAGTTTTCGTATGCGTGCATGCTGTAGTTAACGTTGATAAATTAAACAATATAGTGGAATGTCACTTATCTAATTCCTCAAGAAGTTCGCGTGTCAATAAAGTCTTACATCTTTACTGAAACTGGAAGGGCTTGGGGGAATATCGTGCTACATTAATCATCGCTCATCAGTAACTTTCACAATTTATCACAAAAAGTGACTAAACGCTTGGCTGTATGAGCTAGATCTCTTTGTCTTTCCTAAATAAGATGGTAAAAATGGTGCCGATTAGCTTTGATGATTTCCATATTTTCCATAGATTGCTAAAGTGTTTGAGTTAACAAGGTTTTCTTATTTTTTCGTGTTTATTGCTTCAAAGGTTGCCCACCTTGTCTGTATGTTGGGTTTTGATAATTACTCTATACGTTTCATCTAAAGATTGGAAGTTACAGAAGCTTTCGTTTATTCGGGTCACGATCTTTCAAGTTGATATATTTACTATTTTAGCAAGGCTGGATGGGTAACTATATTAAAAACATCACGTACTAATCCGTGCTTTGGAAGTAATAAGAGGTTGATCGCCCCTCTAGGTTGATTGGTTGTTCTGTGTTGTCTGGCGTCAGGTTCTGCCTTGGCGCAAAACCGTGAAGTCCCGATGAATCTTGATGATACTTACCTATATAAAGTTTAAGATCCTAAATACTTCCTCCTTTTAAGGAATATCAACTAATCGCTAATCTTGAGACATAAAAATTCATTAAAAGAGAACATTCACTATGATCACTCTATCGTTGTTGCAAATTTAAAATCTCTTATGTGTCTTTTGGGTCAATAAAGGCTTTATACCTACCTCTAATTTTTTTGTTGTAATACATGATAAACTTTTTCCTCAATAATGATGTCATCGTTTATCCCTCTAAAAAAACATGAATATATTCTAGAAAATTTTGCAGCAGAAAGTTTTATTTGTTTTTCTTATGATATATACTTTTATCATATAAGAGAAATTAAAATGGCAACGACTGACGACGCTGTGATCTTAAAATCATGCAAGCTTGAAAAGGCTTAGTGTTGCCTGTTTAAAAAA
Source organism: Eudonia truncicolella (assembly GCA_949315975.1). Lineage (NCBI taxonomy): Eukaryota > Metazoa > Arthropoda > Insecta > Lepidoptera > Crambidae > Eudonia > Eudonia truncicolella. Next base: position 8,513,442 of record OX438835.1, on the reverse strand, counting down.
AATCAATTTAACTTTTCCAAGCACAAAGTTTGAATGTCAACATGACTCGAGCTCCTTTTTGAAACTTATAACTCCACCGCACACGCACATTTAGATAGGCAACCCTTTTTTGCGTTCGGTACAGGCGTACGTCAATTTATCATCTCCGAAATAGCCCCATTACTTTGCAACGTCTTTCATTACTGGCCCATTTCATGTCAAATATTGAAATTTTTAAACGAATTTATTGGACGTTTGACTTTGTGACGTCACCTTTTATGGCGCTTGTCGATGGCTATGGGCTTTCATGAAACGGTTAGCGGTCCTACCTTACCTGTGAAACTTATTGGTTTCACGATAATATTATGCTACTTTTTATGTCAATATTAACTTTTTTTAGGGTAGTACCAGTCTAAATTTTTCACTGGTTTCATTTTTCATCATAATTATTATCTCAATCATATAAAGTCCAATATTGTGAGATATATTGTGGCGAGTGCTCTGAAGAACTCTTTGACCTTATTCCACCTACTCCCTTCCTCCATAGGAGTACGCGTGCTGCTCTCCGGAGTCACCCCTGTACTGTCTAACATTCCATCGCGCACAAAGAAATTTGGTGACTCTTTTCTTTGTCGCACTTCCAAAAGATGGAATAGTCTACCAGCACACGTTTTCCCTCCTTCCTATGACATAGGGTCCTTCAAACGAGGCGTGAAGAGGCACCTTGTAGGCCGGCAGGGTGAGGGTGACTGATGCTGCGTTGTTTTCACGCTGCACCAGTTGTCCTTGCGTCTGGACTCCATTTCCACTTAACATCAGGTGGAGAGGAGTCATTTGTCGAGCTACGTATAAAAAAAAATACCTCCCATTGTCTATTGAACAGTCAAGTAACAGCGAATGCTTGCCCAGAAACGTTTCTTCATTTCCAATATCTATTCTATTATCCGGAAACAGCCATACGGTCTGCTTAAAGATAAATGCTATTGACACTTAAAACTACATGCATAATTAATGCGATGTGCTGTCGACTTTAAATAAAAGTGAAAAAAAGATATTGAGATTTAGAAGCATTTTAAAATAATCATATGTCTACAGTTTAAAATGAAGGTGTTTCTAAGAGACCTTAAGACACTCAACTTCACTTATCTAAATAAAAAGCAGTAATATGTCTAGATAAGCAAATCAAAGTCTAAATAAAAGACATCGCATTATTTAACAATGGGGAATCATTTTATCTTATTACAAAATATCTCTGGTGTATCATAAATTCCTAATACCTTAAACACAAATGGTTTGCTGAAGCTTAAAATTATTACGCCGAATTTGTTCTTCATTGATTGCGTTAATTTTGTTGCGAAATATGCGAAAGGTTTTGTTTCGGGAAACGTATTTAAATTAGAACAGAATCTGAATAAGTAATCTTCTTAAGATAAAAAAAACACTAAGTTTTTATTGACACAGATTATTAAGGCATCAGTAATTAAACTATACACATAGTTTATATATTTTTTATATTTTACGGGTAAGCACAGTACCTTGATCTCACCTGATGTTAAGTGATGATAAGGCCAATTGGTGGAAGCGCACTTTACCCGGGATCCTCAACTAGTGAGGCAATGGCTATCTTATCTCTAGCTGCCGGAACACAACAATGGTACAAACATTGATGTTATGGCGACATATTTAGATAAGATGGTGGTAGCTAGCCAGGCGGACAAACAAGTCCTACCACCAACCAAAACGAGTACACAAACATGTACCCCCCGCTGGAAATCGAACCCGGGCCCTCTGGGTCTAAACCGGTGGTCTTAACCACTAGAACACAGAGGCGGATGAATATAGGCATTACCATAAATCGTGAACCATGAAACGTGGTGGAGGAGCTCGATGGCGCAGTTGTTAACGCGTCTGCGATTGCTCAGGTTAAGCAACTTATGCAAAGGCTGGTCATTGGATGGGTGACCAAAAATTTATCTTTTCGAGCTCCTCCGTGCTTCGAATGGCACGTAAAGTCGTTGGTCCCGGCTGCAATAGCAGTCGTTAACAACCACCAATCCGCACTGGGCCCGCGTGGTGGTTTATGGCCAGTTCTCCCTATCCATCCATAGGGAAGGCTCGTGCTCCAGTAGTGGGGACATAAAATGAGTGCGTGAACGCGAACGTGATGTGAGAAACTCGTTGTTAATTTTTTTACTATAATTGGAAACAGAGTCATTGTTTGTTTATTACTGTCTTATATATTTCCAACAAATAATTCTTTAAATTCTGTAAACAAAACTACATACCTTAGATTATTTTTATTTAATAATAAAATTTTACATTTTAGTTGCTTGGAACGCATGCGGCACATTGTTCTTATTTCTTGACCTGCAACACCGAAGCAAAATGTATGTATGTGTGTATGTGCCTAAATGATTGCTATCTTGTACAGACGCCTGCACATCAAAACAGTAAAATTTCTTCAATATATTTTCAACCTAATTTTTAAGGTTTAAAGTTCAAAGTCTAATCAGGAAATTTGACAGTTTGTGGTAGGTTGACGTGCAGGCGTGTGTACTACAAACACTGCACCTTTTTCATGAACTACATCGTCATTATCAGTATGCCTCAGGGATCAAAGTAGGACAACGTCGACGTCACGCCACTGCACCGGCGCGGGCGGCGTATCGTGTCCGAGAACCAATGAGGTCACTATTATGTGACGTCAAACTTTACATCGATTAACGGAGATGACACAACTTTAAAATTTTCATGAAACCAAATGTGTTTGTTTGTATACGAAAGTGAGATGGAGTGCTTTCTTTGTCTGCCTACTGCATTCAAAGACCTGAATGACTACGATTATCTATCGACACGAAAAGTAAACTAAATAGGCTATATTCTATTTCACTGCTGGGCAAAGACGTCCACCGTTGAATCAAGACATTGCTACAAATTGTTGGGTATGGGCTTAATCACCACGCTTGCCAAATGCGGGTTGGTGATCACAAACCCTGGTATGCAACGAAAAACCTGAAACTCACTTTGGCCGACCTGACAATTGAACTTTGACCTTCTGGTATCAGGCCGAGCTCTTTGCTGCTCGGATAGCACATGCAAGTAGTGGTAAAGTATTATAAGACTGAAACATTTTTTAGAATATAAATAATCATTAACTTTGATATACATCATGACGATCTCCGTAGCCGAGTGGCTAGCACGCCGGACTTTGGGCTGCGCTAACTCTGAGGTCCCGGGTTCGATTCCCGGTCGGGTCAATGTCGAAAACGAACTTTTTCGATATTGTGTCGAGTCTGGGTGGTTGTGGTACCGTCGTTGCTTCTGATTTCCATGAAACGAGTTCTTTAGCTTGGGATCAGAACAATGTATGTGATGTTGTCTAAATATTTATTTATTTATTTATAACATCTTTCTCATTTTCTTATGTAGGAGATTGAAAACATTACGGCGGTACTAACCATATAGCAGTTGCTGTGTTTGACTGATATGATGCTGGATTGCTGGTGGGTTCTGAATATTGTAATAAAATACCAGGACTGCTGAATGACGTCTTTAATCTTCTATATTCGCCGAGAGAGAGAGAGCAATAGTTGCCATTACAATGAGTGACAAATAAACTTTTATATTTTTAATTTTGGCAACATCCAACATGCCTAAGCCTTTTGCAATTCAGGCGACTGTTTCTTTCAAAATATTTTAAAACAACAAAACAATGGTATGGTATAAAAACCAATAAAACATATTCATCCAAATAGTTTTTCAACTAAACTTGCTTTATTAATGTTATACAGCGAATAGTACTATACATTATTCAACACTCCACTTCAAATTGTTTCTGTTACTCTGAAGTTAATGTAGACTAATCCGTTATCGATGAAGCACTGAAATAAAGAAAATACATTCATCCAGAGCTATTATACCAACATATTGAAAGGAGTTCGATAAATATTTATGAAGCGTGTAAAGAAAAAAAATCGCTGATGTATTTCTTATTTCATAGTGCGGTATCAGAGTAGTCTTGCTGATACTTAACATAAGGGTCTCTTATAGGGGACGTGTATTTTTATTTGGTAATAGCATATAAAGTACATTTGTACACAGACGCTACAGAATTCAGTTTAGAGTTATATGGAAACGTTAGATTTTTATATTTAACTAGCTACTTTGACAGTTACCATGACAACAAAACAAACAAACCATTTGTCTGCTTAAGAACACCAGTAGGTATCCCATGATGTACCCCTACAGCAGCGCCACCTACCGGGTCCAATTGTAGATCTTAACCATTCTCGAATCCACTTGAACACACACAAAAAGTTTCATCCAAATCGGCAAAGCCGTTTAGAAGGAGTTCAGTGACATACACACGCACAAAATATTTATATATATATATATAAAGATATGTTAGATCAAATTAATCTTTGTTATGTTTAATACAGGCGCCTGCACATCACAATATCAAAAACTGACAAATTTATTTAATTAATGTTCCACCTTAACGGATAGACATAAAGTTAAAAGTCAATTGAGGAAAACAGTCGATGTCTAATGTGTACCTACTACACGATTTAAGTAAAGTAGATGACCTGGATGACCTAGCTGTGCTCGTTATTTTTTTTTAATAATGTTTTCCAAAAACGAAACCTAGCTATACCGATTTATCGCCCCCGAAACCCCCTGCATACTAAATTTCAAAAAAATCGCTGGAGCCGTTTCCGAGATTCATATTATACAAGAATTGCTCGTTTAAATGTAAAGGCTTATACTATTAGGTTTATTGCACAAAAGAGTGAATATCTTGGCCATTCTAACATATTACAAAAACACAATGTTGGAAAAAATTTCCACGAGCAGGATTTAAACCTGCTCCCTTCTGACATACCGGGTCAGGTGCTCTTCCAATTGAGCTATCGTGGTTTTAACCAGCCCGCCGAAATTATTCAACACTATTTACTTTTTTACTTTGAAAGCCAAAGGCGCCAATTCAATGTCAAGAACTACCGTCATTAACATCTGATCATAATATTTTTACAAATACTAAAGATCAGTTAAGAAGTAGGTAAGCTATTTATAAAATGTTTTTGTTTTGTTTATACAATTTTAACGCAAATTTTGTTGCGAAACAAATTACAAAAACACAAATGTTGAAAAAATTTCCACGAGCAGGATTTGAACCTGCACCCTTCTGACATACCGGGTCAGGTGCTCTTCCAATTGAGCTATCGTGGTTCTAACCAGCCCGCCGAATTTCGGCACTAAAATTCAACACTATTTACTTTTTTATTTTGAAAGCCAAAGGCACCCATTCAATGTCAACAACTACCGTCATTAACACCCGATCATATTATTTTTACAAATACTAAAGATCAGTTAAGAAGTAGGCCCATTTCATTCTAACATATTTTTCCAGCTTAACAACAAAACTGAATTTTGAAATGGCCAAGATATTAACTTTTTACGTCATTTGCAAAATTATGCAAAAGCAGATACGCAGCTTTTGCAAACTGCTCTCTGCGTGTCTCTCTCTCTCTCTCTCTCTCTCTCTCTCTCTCTCTATCTATTTTTTTTGAGAGTTTGTTGATAACCTCAGACGGCTTTTTGAGCGTCACTGGACTTTATGGGGGCGAGCGGCCCCCAGACAGAGACTTAAAGAGTTCCTCAAGTAGTGTGTAGCACCGTCAGAGGTTTTGTAAGGGAAATAGCGTCCCCGTTCCCTACTAGATTCTCCGAGGGGTTCGACGCGGTCTCGCACGCTCACCGACCACTTGCTAATACCACTATTTACGTCTATGTACCTACCGTGAAATAATGAAGTCAACATAGTTTCATTAATACTCAGTTCTTCGGATCTATCGCTCGACGAACGGCCAGGGCCGCTACAAAGGTACCGCTGGGAAATTAGACAAGCCGTCGATGGCTTGTTCCATCTTCAAATGATAAGGAATTGTTGAAAATGATTGAAAGATCAAAGCTTCAAAAACGTTTCACAATAATATTCTGTTAAATCATTAACACACGTGTAAGTGTTTTGTTGACAGATAATATTTCATTACTAATTGACACTAACTAGCTCTGGATAGAGATAGGTGGAAGAAGGGAGGGGAGGCTTTTGCCCCGCAGTGGGAAAGTAATGGCTATTAATAATAATAATAATAATAATAGTGGCAAAAATAGATATTTATAAAACCCAATCAAGTTGCATTATAGGTAGATTTTTTTTAAGGTTTTGGAAAAAGGATTTAGAGGAGGCGGTTTGGCATAATTGAAATAATGAAAACAAATTCTAGATTATTTTCTAGGCAAAACAATGGTTTTATTTAAAAATGAAGCTCGTTGAATAACATACAAAATGTACTGCAATGTAAATAATAAATTGACCGAATAACAATATTATTTACATAAAAAAAATTGATTTACAATTTAATTGTAATAAAGTTTTAATAATTATAGTAAATTCTTCTTTCATTGCATACCAATCGTGTCCATCTGTAAAACAAAGTTGCTTCAAAATTATACTATATTATTACCATTTTGTTAGTAAATAACTGTTTAATATTATTTATTTACATATAGTTAAATACAATATAAGCTTATATGTAGTACTTATATGTGTACCTTTTATGTAGTAGACATAAATCCGTACACTTCAATGCAGATTTTAAACTTAATCAATTTAATATGGTTCATAGTGTTATTGAAAGAGCTGTACCTTCTGATAGCATAGGTTAAGTTCTAAAGTTTCAAACTTTGTTAATAAATAAATTTAAAATAAATATAGTCGTTAGACCACTGGTCTCTGTTAATATGTTTTGTCCCCAAACATTTTTTATTCTTTCAATTTAGTTGTTTGGTGTTTGTTGAACTACTGCCGCACGGTTGCACTGCGTTCCATATTTAAATTTAAATTGTTGAAATGTGAGTGAGTGAGTGATGTGAGTGTTGAAAGAATTCAGATGTTAATGACGGTAGTTGTTGACATTGAATTGGCGCCTTTGGCTTTCAAAGTAAAAAAGTAAATAGTGTTGAATAATTTCGGCGGGCTGGTTAGAACCACGATAGCTCAATTGGAAGAGCACCTGACCCGGTATGTCAGAAGGGTGCAGGTTCAAATCCTGCTCGTGGAAATTTTTTCAACATTGTGTTTTTGTAATTTGTATCGCAACAAAATTTGCGTTAAAAATTATATAAACAAAACAAAAACATTTTATAAATAGCTTGCCTATTTCTTAACTGATCTTTAGTATTTGTAAAAATATTATGATCAGATGTTAATGACGGTAGTTGTTGACATTGAATTGGCGCCTTTGGCTTTCAAAGTAAAAAAGTAAATAGTGTTGAATAATTTTGGCGGGCTGGTTAGAACCACGATAGCTCAATTGGAAGAGCACCTGACCCGGTATGTCAGAAGGGTGCAGGTTCAAATCCTGCTCGTGGAAATTTTTTCAACATTGTATTTTTGTAATTTGTATCGCAACAAAATTTGCGTTAAAAATTATATAAACAAAACAAAAACATTTTATAAATAGCTTGCCTATTTCTTAACTGATCTTTAGTATTTGTAAAAATATTATGATCAGATGTTAATGACGGTAGTTGTTGACATTGAATTGGCGCCTTTGGCTTTCAAAGTAAAAAAGTAAATAGTGTTGAATAATTTCGGCGGGCTGGTTAGAACCACGATAGCTCAATTGGAAGAGCACCTGACCCGGTATGTCAGAAGGGTGCAGGTTCAAATCCTGCTCGTGGAAATTTTTTCAACATTGTGTTTTTGCAATTTGTATCGCAACAAAATTTGCGTTAAAAATTATATAAACAAAACAAAAACATTTTATTCTTTATTAGTTCTTTTGAATCTTCGGTTATGCCGTTCCTAACCATCACGTAAGATGAAAGCTGAGCTTTTCTCTGTTGTGTAATAAAAATGGAAGACAAGACAAAATAATTTAAAACTTTGACGTTGCATTATAATAAAATATTTATACACAAGCCCTATGTATTAAGTACTTAAAGAACTTTCAAGTGACAAAATATGAAAACATTATTTCTGATTAATGTCACGTTCACATTATGATTGATAAAAGATTTTTAAGGTTATATAAACGTTCGCTGCCGTACATAAAACGACGATGTGGTCTTCTAGCATATTTTTTCAGAGTCAATAGAGCAGTTAGCAAGCAGTTCACAATTACAGCGCTATTTCAGCCTGATATAGGGACTTCCGTGATGACTGCCTGCGTTGATTACATGCACGGGTAGGTACTGACAGGCGATAGGAATTGGCTTTCTAGGTACCGGTGTACGTGTCGCATCGCAAAAATCGCAAAAATCCCGAAACACAATTTGCCCGACCTGGGAATTGAACCCGGGACATTCGGGTATCCGAGTGCTTTGCCACCGAGGCGTAAGTTAGAAGTAATTGTGTGTTTTATGTAAGGACGGTGGACCATGGGAGGCCAACTATAAAAAAATCATAGTTATAGTCATGTGATAACAAATTCTTTCCACTCACACAAAGCTCCATCAAACTCAAGGACATACGCGGCGGCGCCGCCGGCGAGTCGCTCGCGTCGCTATTTTGTCAGTGCGGTCCCTCGTTTTGTAGACTTCGTTCGGTCGTCGACGTTAAAATTGCAATTCGCGCGCTCAACAAAAGCTAAGTTTTTATGTGAATTATATTATTATGCTATTCTTTATACTGTTAATTGTGATATAAAGATTTTTTAAAAGTACTAAAGAAAAAAAAATATTTTTGACGGTTGGCCTTGGTACATGGGTCTTACTAGAAACATTTACAAATAATGAAAATATGGACACTTAGTTTTTAGTTATAAATACCTACCGTGAAAGTTGAAACAGTGTTTTATGTTTATAATTTTATTATTTTTAAGGATAATTCAACTTTTTAACTTAGACTACTAACAGATATATCTATAAATTTATTTTATGAAAAGTTTATGTCTGTAAATATTGCTATAAAAATAAGTCGATAATTGAACAGATTTCGATAATGTCAGGATCAAAACCTAGAAAAAGTGGTAGTACATGGCATGAAGACAGTTTAAAACTGCAGTGTCTATTATTCTATTTAATAATATAAAAAAAGGTTGTCATAGATGATAGTTGTTAGTTTGGCCTTCTTTGGAACATTTTGGTCTTACAAAGAACGGACCCTTATGAAGTCCATTGTAAAACGCATTGGCAACTTATTTGTTATCGATATAAAACTTATTACTTTAATTTTTAAATAATTTCCACAAATATTTTCTTAGTTATATGATAGTGTTCAAGGAATGTTTGTTGAGTTTTTTAAACAAGTTAAGCATTTAATTTTTCGTTTAAATGAAAGAGATTTTTATGTAGTTTTAGTAAAAGCGGATATTTTGATTATTACAATTTTAGTTTTACGTTGAACGACTGATTTATAATATTGGCCTTTTATGGAGCCCTGTTCCTTGCAAGGCCGTTTGGAAGAGCTTTATAAAAGTTAATATTAAGAAATAGTGATTAGGTACATCTAGAAAAAAAAAGTAATTTGTTACCATATAACAAAGTGTTAATTAATAATTTGTTCATTTACCTTGTAAATGGAAACTGTTTATTCATTACAGTGGCCTTCCATGGTCCTCCCACCTTTTGTATGTAGGTATATATGTACGTACGTATGTATGATGTATGTATGCATGTCTGTTTGTTTGTATTTATGTATCTGTAAGGTATTTTTATTCATACTATTTATTGTCTAGAAAAAGGAATACAATTCTCACCTCAAAAAACTTGTACTCTATGGTTCTCCCGGTCACAGACAATGATGTTGCCGCCGGACATGACAGCGATGCCTTCAAGACCCTTGAACTCGCCGTCGCCGGAGCCCCAAGACCCAAAAGCCCTGAGGAAGGTGCCGTCAGGGTGGAAGATCTGTATGCGGTTGTTGCCCGAATCAGCGACCACGATGTAACCTTGGTCATCCACTGCTACACCCCTGTACAATAAAGAAAAAGTTTTTATTTCTTATCCTTTATTAGTTTGAATACAGACAGATAAAAAAATAGAAGGGAAAAGACCCAGAGGCCGGAGCCCCAAGCGCGGGTCAGACCAGATCTCCAAAAATCTGAAGATGCCCGTCAGCGCCGCATTCCATCAAGTGACAAAGCGCAACTGATGGAGACAGCCTCAGCAGTGAGGGAACGATTGGGACGAGATACAGACAGATAGACATAGAAATTGTTAAGAGACTTTCTAAGTTTCCCTTAGATATTTGATGACGAAAAAAATATAAATTGGTAAAAGTGATAAAAACTTTTCCACTGGCGTTTTATTTCTTTCTCAGTCTCTTTTTAGAAAAGCATAAGAAACGTGATTCACCGTGTGCAATAAAATATATCTATACTTATTTAATTATTTAAACATGTTATATCCGAGGTCAATAGGATGTGTGCAAATCAAATACCGGTTAGAGACACACTGTTTATTCAGAAGTTCGCTGGTGTGGATGCAGCCACACACACACACACTCACACACCGTCCACTAATTACTATGCGTTTCGGTTCACGCTTACGATACATCCACAACAAAACTAAAAAATATTTTTAATTTTACGGTGCATAATGTGAGAAACTTCATATTTCATAGCATTTAATTTTTCAATGTAACCAGACAATAACAATGGCGGAATGAACTTGGCACGTTTTTACAATGGCTTCTGTTAGCGGAGGTATGGAATGGTAAATTTCGAATTTCTCTGGCGTATGCATGGGGCGATAACTATACAGATCACGTATTTAGGGCATCGATAGGGCTGCCTGCTACTAAATGTAGTAACATAACTTAATAAAAAATAATTTAATGTGAAAATACGAGTACTTTTGATTGTCGTTTATTGCTTCTTAATCATTATTTTGCATTCATTATGGTAGAAAAGGTTTATTTAAGTACAATAATTTTTAGTTGACGTTTATGTTTTTTTATAAAACTCACCCATTTAAATTTTAACTATAAATGTATTTTACGTTGACTTTAGTTATTTAATGTCGAAATAAATTAAAACATTGGTAGCTAAAAGAAGAGATGCTCTTGAATTTCAGATATCGAGGTTTCCAAGGGCTACAAACTTATGGATAATCCTACTGAATAACAAGTAATAAAGAATAAGTAGTATATTTTAAAGAAATATGTACTTTAACTCGAATAATTAGAGGTAAAGTACCTATTTCTTTGTTGAAAAAAAAAATACTTGATCTGTTGGAAATAATAACTTAAATTAAAAAAAAATACAAAATTCATTTTCTATCCTTTAACTTATAAAACAGGGTATCTGTTTAATTTTGAACGCAATACACTACTAAAGTTTATATCAGGTACATATAACAACGTAACGTTAACAGAAAATTTAATAACTTAGTGCATGAAATACCGCTTAGGCATCGTGGAATATAAAATGTACTACTGAAGTGACACCCCTATTTTAAAGTTCATATTACTCTTGCTGTCTTAAAAAATCCGGTCAAGGTGCCGTTAAAACTGGAGCGATAAGAACATAACATTGTTTATAGCTAACGATATTTATAATAATCAGAATACCGGCCAAGTTCATGAAAATGTATTGCAATGGCAATGATAATAAATCTGCTTTCAAAAAGATGAATCGCTTATATTAATTTATTAATCGTTTCGCAATTCCGTGTATCACATGTGATACATAACAATTGATCTTGAATTGTTGTAATTTTTGGTAATTTTTGACAATGGATCTTGTTAAGCCAAAATTATGTGTACCAATTAAAACAATAATATTATATACAATATACGAAGTATTTTGTATGAAAAAGTTGGACTTCATCATTTGTAAAATATTTTTTTTAAATATGTTATGTAAATGTTAATCCTGCTTATTTTTAACAAACTCGCAGAGTTAATTTTTAATTAGTTCAGACCATATTATCAGTCCATGCTTCGGACAATAAAAATTAAAAAAAAACTGACATAGCTTGCTAGTTTACGCGAAGACTTCGCATGGATTTAGAGCAATTTATAGTTTTTCTAGTCCATCGAGCATGTTTTCCCTGTGGTTCCATTTCAAAGAATATAAAAATGTTTAGAACAACATTAGCTACTAATATACTTGGTATTAGCACTAAATGTATACATTACCATTCAGTACCAGTGGTCATTATTGTACAGACGCCTGCACATCAACCTATCCAAAACTGTCAAATTTCTACAATCAATTTTGAACTTTACAGTTTGGTTATAAGAATCAATATTCATTGGAGAAATTTGACAGGTTTGGGTAGGTTGATCTGCCGCAGTGTGTACCTAAATTAGTCACTCAATCTTTAAAAAAAAACTTAAGTATAAGCACATTCTTTTTTTTAACGCCTCCATCTTATTTATTATCAATCCTCTCCATCTCTAGGTTGCCTAGAGATATCGCTTTTAGTGATAAGGCTGCCCTTACGACTCCAATTTTAATTTTTTTATTTCTTTGTTAACATGTATGTTTTTTTTATGTGTACAATAAAGTAATTTATTCTATTATTCTATTCTTTTAATAACAACATAATAGAATACAATAGCCTACATACTGTCCTGCAAGGCCTCCATCATTGAAATCATATCGTCGCTACAACTGATGAGTATTCGAGAATCATAATAGTAAAATTAAACAACTTTTACGGATCTACTCGCGTTTATTTTACACATTACTTTTAATTAATGTTTATCATGACGTAATAAAAGTAATAGTAGCAACAATTGTCACAAAAAATCTTATTCAATTTATTGTAAAGGCAATAAGGAGCACTTGTACCATAAATAATTGGGTTAAGGTTTCGACTGTAAGTGCTCGTAAAGTGAAATTAGAAGCCAACTGACCACATTTTACGAGCTATTGGTAACATGGCGAAGCTTGCTTGTAATAGGCACCGAAAGTTGCGAGCTCATAATTTCAATTTGTAGATTATGTTGGAGAGGGGACAAATTTGGAAACCGATAATACCGAATTGATAATTTAAGATCTAAAATTATGTTTTAGTCAATAAACAATAGGAGCGCTCAAACTTCGATTAGTTAGTACTAGATTCCCATTGAGCGCTTGAAAAACGGTAGAAGGCGCCTTTGGTGCCACGGAACCACAATGACGTTTGTGGCGATGACAGTAAATACTAAGTACAAATATTTTGCAACCTTAATTTAATCTTTATTAAATGTTTTTGTTTTGTTTATATAATTATAACGCAAATTTTGTTGCGAAACAAATTACAAAAACACAAATGTTGAAAAAATTTCCACGAGCAGGATTTGAACCTGCACCCTTCTTTAAATTTAAATTTAAATTTAAATTTGTAGGTATGCAAACAAGACCACTTTCGAGATGCATTGTTGTTCCGGATCCTAGTATATAAATTGGTCGAAGGCTTTTAAAATAGTTATTGTTATCGGGATTATTACCATGTATTTCCTTTTCACACACAAATATTTATAAACATGGTAATACACCCGTTAATAATAGTTATTCTGTCAATAAGAGCGTTTTATAGTCCACTATGGAAAATTTCAAATCGCACAAATTCTGTAAGTTAAACGTTTCATTTTAATGTTATTTCTACTATGTTTAGATCTCTGTATTTAACAAAAGTTTGAGTGAAAGTGGCTAACTGGTTTTAAAAAAATTTAAACTTCGAAGTTTGCATGGGAATGTATAAATGCTCTAAAAAGCAATAAAATATAAGAATTTTGAACTCTAGATTAAACCAAAAAAGATTTTTTATGGCCTATCTAGGTACTACATTGCCAATAACTACCAGAAATCCTATTACAAAAACAAGAAACTTTTATTTTGGAAAGAGATTGCTGTTGGCCGCTTATAGCATTTACAGCAGATTTAACAGCTACAGGACAGCTAGAAATTAAAGGTTTCTGAAGCCGTAGTGATGGAACATCCTCAGGGAGTTTCTTATGGGTATGTCATCACGCTATCGTGTCTCCGTCTCTTTCTAGATTCTCTGTTGCGTTTGTATCGGAATCAAATCTAATAAGTACCTACACTTTAAAAAAACTTAAACATACCTCGGGAATTTAAATTGTCCATCTTCAGAGCCTTCCTCTCCGAATTACGAAAGCACTCGCCTTAACATCAAAGACCAGAACCCTGAGGTTGTTGGAGTCGGAGACCAAGACCCGGTTGGTGCTGGACACCGCAATGTAGTGAGGGTGTTCTAACTGCTCAAGCTTGGAGGAATGTAAAACACTATTTCCTTTAAACATACCTCGGGAATTTAAACTGTCCATCTTCAGAGCCTTCCTCTCCGAACGACGAGAGCACTCTTCCATTGACGTCGAAGACCAGGACCCTATGGTTGTTGGAGTCGGAAACCAGGACCCGGTTGGTGCTGGACACCGCGATGTAGTGGGGGTGTTCCAACTGCCCAAGCTTGGAGCCGAACGATCCGAACTTGCCCACGAACGTGCCGTCTGATTGGAACACCTAGGTCATACAAAAGAAATCGGTCTTTAACGATATGTTCAGTAAACCTACCAAATAATAATGTATCAGCAACTATACAGTTGCTATACAGTAGTATTACATAGATACTACTCGTAGGTGTTAGTATAATCCTGTTATAAAACTCGACACATTTCATAAACCCACTCTCCTGCTTTAATAACCCCATTTCATAAAACGGTTACGTCTTGTAGTTGTGTTGTTCGGTAGACTCAGTCTCTAAAAGAGCTTCAGATTCTTTTATCGTTATCGATGTAATGGTTACTTGGTTGCTTTTGTAATTTTAAAACGTCCGTGGCCTGATTTTGACCAGTTTCCTACAGTTCTTTAGATCTAAATCAGACTACCGATACACTTTGAGGCCTCTGGTGTAACAAACCGTACTTGTACCTATAATTTTTTATAAAATATAACCTTTTTTAAGTACATATAAGATCGTTGAGTTGTGTCAGTTAAATTTAAAATAAATGAAATGTTATTTCGTTGGCGCATTGAAAGCAGTGCAGTGGATTTGCACTAGACGCTGCCGGCTTTAAAGGCGCATCTTGTCGCCTCGCTTTGAAAAAGGAGGCACATAGGTACATGTCTGATCTGATCGGATAGGGAATCTGGATTTTCCAAGCTCCAACGTCAAGACTACTCGCACTAACAATAATGCTTAAGCATTGTTGAAAAGTCTTTTAACGATTGTGTTATCAGAAAAAAAAAAATATGCATACCTATTTGAAAGAGAAAAATCGTCATATACAGTATGCCAACAAACTAGTAAATCAGTTTTAATAAAAAGCAACTTACCTAAATTACAGTCTAAATTAAAAAAGTCAAAAACTACGGAACTTTACATTCAAACTTTTCCACCATTTAAACAATGAATTTAAGGGAATTTAACGCAAACTACTTAAGAAACGATGTTTTAAAAAAGGTAAGCCTATATATACTATGTATTGCGTTACACCCCGTTTTATACTTTGTTTACATTCATGCATTTCCAATTTTAATAGAACAGTGGTACCCTATTTTCGTGTAACCAAGTATCAATCGGAAGGAGGAAAACAATTTCGTTGTCCAAAAATAGAAATTACAGTAGTCTGGTACACACCTGCACTCTATGGTTTTCCTTGTCACAAACGTATATGAAGCCAAGCGCGTCCGTGGTGATGCCCCAAGGATAATTGAACTTGCCGTCTCCAGTGCCTTGACTTCCAAAGGCTCTGAGGAACCGTCCCTGAGGGTCAAAGACCTGGAAACAAAAGAAAACCGTTATAACCTCTTTGTGAAAAAATACAATATTACAATCATCTCTTTATGTCTTTCTTCGGACTAAACACATCAATATAACTATAGTTACCTATGCGAGATAAATGACCTCCAATTGAATTTAAACGTAAGATAACATTTGTATTGAGGATAGTGTATTCTTCCTAAAATATCTGGACTACATTAAAATGTGTTGGATTAAACGAAACGTATAGGGGGTTTAATCAGTGCTACAATTACTCAGTCACCTAGAGAAGCTAAAACAGGGAAAATAAAAAGAGAAAAAACCTGTCGCAACTACACTAATAGGCTTAATTTTTTTTAAAGTATTATCTGGCTTGTTTTCTTAGAATTTAAAATAGGTTTTACATTATACACTCTTTTTTTATTGCGTCAGGTGCAATGAAGGCCGAGCACTTCTCCGTTGTAGTTTAAAAATAAAAAAGAAGATGGCACGCAATGTCTTTTGATAATCTATACATCTCCTTATACAAATAAATAAAATTGGAGTGTCCGTTTGTAATTTTAAAATTACCGCTTTTTACTAAATGTATAATGGATGTGCACACGGCACATATAATCCGGCTAATCTCTGAAACGGCTGAACCGATTTTGACGGGACTTTCAATGGCAGATAGCTAATGTCATAAGAAGTAACTTAGGCTACTTTTATTACAGAAATTTATTACAACAAAAAAATAACTATTCCGCTCGGACGAAGTTGCGGGCACAGCTTGTACCTATATAATAAAAATGACATGTCACTGTATGCTCATGCTGATTTGAGTGATCTCTTCTAGCAAGTTCTTATTTTCGTTGAAACATAGCGATGTTGCTAACATAGCTGTTATGGCAACATACTTATACTTATATCTGAATTTTGAGGTCGTAAGGTCATAAGCCGGCATGAGCCTGGGATCTGCAAAAACCTGTTTTGTTTCTGGAACACAAAGCGTGAAGATAAAGTATTATTATATCTTCATTAATGTCTTCGCGGTTATTATTTCAATTAGGTTTTTATAATGTTTTCTTGTAAAAATCTAGTTTTAAGAAAGAAAATAAATAAAGGGTATCTGGGTATAATAATAATAATAATAATAATAATAATAATAATTAACTTTGTTTGCACACAAAAAATACAGATACAGACAAATTGACGAAGAGATATAGTACAAAATAGGCGGCCTTATTGCTTACAAGCAATCTCTTCCAGGCAACAAGTAGTATTATTATTAAAAACAAAAAATTGGTAGGTGGATTGAGTTGTTGTGAGACACAGAAAGAACTCTGGTGAAACTATGAAGATAAAATAAACTTTTTCTTAGTGACATTGTTTGTCTCGTAATGACATTCACATTTCAGCATTTCATATTCGGACTGTGCCACACAAAGTCAGTAGTATAGTCATGAAATGCCGTTCTACGTTTATCAAAACATGAAATATGCCATGGAAAATCTGATATATCCCACTTGGTTTTGCAATTTCAAATCATGTTACCAGCATTACATATTTTTTATCTCACATTACTGTAGTAGAGCGTAATATATTATTTTTGTTTGACATTTTAGTGCCAATGCTTCGGCTTATCGCACCCTGATTTATGCTTCGGTAAAATGGTTCCTATTTTGTTGCATATCTTTAGGAAACGACTTTCTTATATATCGAAAAATTTATGTATTACTTGAAATACTTGAATTCATATATTTTTTTTTAAATTTTGCAGTAGAACATAATAATATGAATAATCAGTTTCTAAAAAAGTGTCTATAAACTACCTGGAACTTTTGATAGCACATACATTGTTTATATATAAAACCTTTGAAATAAAACAACTTTTACGGATCTACTCGCGTTTATTTTACACATTAGTTTTAATTAATGTTTATCCTGACGTTTCGAACCCTTTGCAGGGTCCGTGGTCACAGGGAGACTGAGGTGTTAGTAGTCTCATAATTAGTTAGTAGCTTGTATACCCTCATTTAAATTTAATCAGGTGCGTTCCGTTTTACGCAGAAAGAGCTTACAGTATCTTTTGGTCTGGCAGTATGGTGTTGGGGCTGGGATTTAATATTTTGTATGATGGGATCCCAGGCTGGTGGTAGATTCCAACCATCTTCTCAATTAAATTTAGGATGTTTTTTAATTTCAATAGCCTCACGTATCATCCTAGGGATGAATCGTTGTTTTGCAACAGTGCAACATACCCCTTCAAGCTGCAGGCGTGTACAAACTGGACTGCGACTGTGGGCTCTCTTACATCGGGCAAACAAAGAGAAGTGTAGGAACCCGTGTTAAAGAACATATAGCCGACGTCAAGCATAGGCGCGAAAATAAGTCTGCAGTATGCGAACATACTGTAAACTCTTTCTGCGTAAAACGGAACGCACCTGATTAAATTTAAATGAGGGTATACTGCTAATTATGAGACGACCAACACTCCCCAAGTCTCCCTGTGACCACGGACCCTGCAAAGGGTTCGAAACGTCAGGATAAACATTAATTAAAACTAATGTGTAAAATAAACGCGAGTAGATCCGTAAAAGTTGTTTCATTTCAATGTGTAAGTGTTCGCGTAAACTTTAGAAAACAATATATATAAAACCTTCTAAATATCTCATACAAAACATAAAAGTGCTGAAATAAACGTACTTTATTTTAAACTTTGCAAGAAAACCAACATTATCAAATTACCAATTTATTTTATCTTTTTTTAATTAATAAAATAAAGACGCCAATCAACGTTAATTCAAATTACCAAACGAGAGGTAGAACGATTTTTAATAACATACAGTTCAATAATTTTGGACTGTACATAACAAAATTAAATTGACTTAGTTAGACGATAAATTTATTTTGTCAGATTTCGTGACGTTATTAAGTTAATTTTGAATGAAAATTTACTTAAGGCAATGAATACCATTTTCGTCTATAATAAATTAACACTATAAAGTTTTGATACTGAAAGGTCTAATCTTAAATTATATATCTTAGTTTAAACCTAATTGATTATGAATATTGGAATAATTAATTAAAAGTCATGCAATTTGATTGCTTAATTCATTCATAATTGGCTATCTGTCTGGTTTGCTGATCTTTCGTCGATATAATTAAACTCTGTTTGTAATTGTATCATGAAAAATATTTCTAATATTATAAAAAAATAACTTAAATGTTCATTCGGGCATAGGGCATCCGAACCTTTTTGAGATACCTACCACAAAATAAGAATACTGCAGAGGTAAGCTTCAAAATATACCGCGCTCGAGCAACGCACATTTTCTTTTATAAAAAATATCAAATCACCAGATAGCATTTGCAGCCATCATTTAAGCAAACTTTACTTTCTAATAAACTAACAAAGTTAAATATGAATCAACTGTGCCACATTTCAATAGTTTTGTAAATGACACACAAAAAGTTTTGGCAGGTTATTTTATAATTTCTTTTACTTTGTGAAATCTTTTGGTCATTCTTTCGTCTGACGGAAAATCATGACAAGACTGACAATTGTTGCGCAACACTTGGAATCCTCAAACACTGGGCAACTGGTTTTCTTATTTTTAGTTGACGGATCACAGTGAAAGTGATGCTGTTGACATTGATTTTATAGCGACATACTTAGATAACATAGTGGTAGATGATAGCTTGGCGGACGTTTAAGGACTTATAATACGGAATGATACGAACGAACGAATAATACAGAATTATAATAATCAAGTACTTCTGATTCTCTACAAAAAGCATTCAAACCTGTACATGGAGGCGAGGAGGGAGAGGGGGGGGGGGAGAGTCACCACCTACCCTCGGGCCAGCGGGCCAATGGCCTTCCCCAGATCTGTTTTTTTTAATTGTGTTAGCTGGTGGCCTGACACTGCCTTTTCACCGCCTCCGAACTTTTTTGGGGCGGTGGGATGCGTATGATGGATATCTCCATGTATAAAAATTTGTCCTACCACCAGCTCAACTAAGCAAATTATACAACGTAGCAGAAAGTTGTGGTAAAAATGAAAAAATCCAAAGTGTATTCGATCTAGATATTATATGCAGAGTTGCTTAGACATAATTATTAAAGTTTATTTGTTATGTAATTTTTATTTAAATATTTCTATTGTGACGTCACACCAAATAAACAACACAGTTGTTCACACACTGTCACAGCCCTAGTTTAGTAACTTCTGTGTACCTATATTTATGATTAGTGCTCTTTTCTATTATTTATTTAAGTTTAGTTTGTTCCTTAAGGAACCGGCTAAGGTCATAGACCATGCTGCCATGTCATTGGTTTCTTAATTTCATTGTAATACATAAATAAACAATATTGATGATGATGAATGATAATAGAAATGGGAAGTGAGAAATGATATTACCCCCCAACCCCTCGAGTATCTCAGTAAAGATGTGGGGCTTTACTAGTCCTCACGCAGACTTCTTGTAAGAATTTGAAAAGTAACAATGCACTGTTTAGTTTCATTTGCCAACACTCATGCACACTCACGAACACTTAACGGTTAATAATCCACCATTATTTCACATTAATATTCGACATAACACAAATTTTAGAAAATAAAACAAAACCGCAGACATGACTCTTCACTTTCCCGCCAAGAAGTCTCGTGCTCTTTTCTTCTGACTTCACTAATGTCATGACAAATTAAAGTTAATAGTTATGTCTCAGTGACAACGCATACAAACTATAGATAGGATACACATTGCATCTTTTCATTTTTACTACACCTCTCTGTTACACGTTGTATATTTGATCTAACCAAGACCACAGAGAAAAACTTTACCTGTATACGATGATTGTATCTGTCAGCAATGATGTACTGTCCAATTCGGTTGACTGCAACACCAGCCAGGCAGTCAAACTCGCCTTCTCCACTGCCGTATTGTCCAAACTCTTTTACGAAGATACCGTTAGAGTCGAAAACCTGAAGAACATGTGTTTTAGTTAAACAAATTTTCTAAATAAATTTTAATTCGTAGTTACTTGGCACTACTGACACTGAAGTTGTAATATGGTAAATATTACAGATAATAAAATAATTATTTGGTAATAATTCAGCTTAAACAAAAAAAAACAACACAGTTAATCTAAGGTAACGTCTTTGAAATGTTATTATAACAATATAAAATTTATAGAAAATCTGTTTCGTAAATATTTTGCCCAAGTTAAATTAATTTTAATCATTTTTATGTTTGTAGAAATGTTCACCTTGTATTTATTATTCTTAAACAGCTAGAGTTGAAATCTCTGAGCACAGGGTATCAGGTGGTATTTCAATCGAAATATTAACTTTTAATCACACCAATTAATTATCTATCTCTAAATATAAAAGCAATTGCTGTTCGTTAGAGTGGCTAAAACTCGAGAATGGCTGGACCGATTTGACTAATTTTGATTTTGAAATATTTGTGGAAGTTCAAGGAAGGTTTAAACGGTGAGAAACATAAATATTAAGTAACATAAAACACTAAAAATGGCAATTTAATTTTCCAATACAAAATGGTTTGTTTGTTTTGTTGTCATGGAAACTGTCAAAGCGGTACGAAGTGCGCCAGCTAGTAATTAATAAAAGTAACATCTTACTTGCACTCGATGGTTTGATGAATCAGCCACGACCATGGTATTGTCGGGGCCAACAGCGATGCCACGAGGCCAAGTAAAGCATCCGGGTTCGCTCCCCCGACTCCCCACACTGAATTGTAAACGGCGTTTCTGCAGATACTGGCTCCTAGGGGAGGAACCTGCTGCTGCGAAACCTATGATAAAAAACAACGATTACAAAAAAAGTTTTTAACATTCTACCACACACTTCCAATTTTCAAGCTTCAAACCTATTTACACGCCACTCTTTTCTCTAACCTGCTACCGCTGCTGTAGCCGCCGTAGGGGAGATGGGGGAGCCTGCCGCGTTTTTTGAATCGTCATCAGAACTGGCAAGCTCGTTGGCCGAACGTAAGGGCAGCCCGAGAGACAGACGACGCGAAGTACTTGAAGTACTGCTGCTCGTGTCACGGTCTTTGCCCCGCGATCCGTATTTGTTTTTAAGATACCTCGCCCAAGAGCTGAGGGCCGCGCCGTCTTTTTCGCCAGGCACGGGCCGTTCAGGCGAGCTTTCTCTCGATTTTAATGCATGCGAAGATCGGCTGCGAGACAACTCCGAACCACCCGTGCCGGAGCCGTATCGAGCCGCGAGGTAAGCTGACGGCGAAGCAGTTGTCGGAGACACAGGATCGTCCTGATCATCGTCGTCTCCTGCTCCAAATCCGGTGTGACTGCTTTTACTTCTAGCTAAACGGTTACGCCGCTCTTTTAAGGCGAGATACCTTGATCGAGCGGTAGGGTATTTGGTATCATCGTCTAAAGAAGATTGCGTCTCGAGTTCCTCTTTGGGTTTGCTATTACTATATCGGTTGCTATATGAAGAGCCACCAGCGCTATAGCGAGGGGTAGGTTCTTCTTCAGTCTGTGACGTCTGTCTTGTGCGGTATCGCGGTTGTGTTGGAGTTTCTTTGGTTTTATTATCGACTGCGTCGTTACGTGCGTTTGTACTGCGCGCTAATAGTGGGCCTATGTCACTTCGAGCCATCGCCTGGCTCTCGGGCTTTCTTTGCGTTGCAGGCTCCTCTTCGCTCTCCTCCGAAGAATCTGTTTCCTCTTCAGAACTCGTATCGGAATCCGGATGAGCCGGCTCGGCGGGCGCCGGTGCAGGCGTCGGCCGCTGAGATCCCACGAAACGACTTTGCACTCGCTGTGCACTGCCGGCTGTTCCATTTGTTGTCACTGGTGCTGTTCTCTCATTGCCTGTGGAAAAGAAACGAATGCCAGGTTTTGGTGGATGCCCTTCATTGCTATATTTTGCTTTAAGTTCTTCAATTGTTAGTATCGCACCTGTGTGCTTAACCGCCGAGCCGGAGCTTTCTGTTGATGCGCTTGATTCTGTGCTCGGGGCACGAGCAGCTGGACGGTGAGGAGTAGGCGCTTCTGACCCTGAAGGCCGTCTAGCTGTCGTAACCGGCTTTGGTGCCGGTGCCACATTCTTACGCTGCGTTCGTTGCAAAGATCCGACCGATTCATCAGATTCACCATCACTGGACGCCTGAGAAATATATTTAAATTCGATATGGACACCAAAATTGCTTATACATTTTGTCGTGTTGTGTAGAGTGTGCAAAAGGGGTTAAGCGTGGAGTGTATTATTATGGAATGCCGTTATATATCTATTTTTCGATGTTAGTAACGATGATTTCCCCTACTTCTACGCTGTACTATCGCCAGTTTCATTCTCTTTCTTCTTCCCAACTCACCTCCCGAGCTGGTGTTGTTGGTTTACGATTCACAGGGGTACGTTCTTCTTCAGTGGGACGTGGTGGTGCTCTGTCTGGTTCTTGTGAGGACGCTGCACCTTTATTTTGTCTTTTAAGCCTTGTGATTTCATCATCTTCACTCTGTTGTCTCTGTGCCGGTGGTGGAGGACGACGTGGCTGAGGTGCAGGCTGTACTGGTTTGGGTGGCGGCGGTGGCTCCTTTTTTTCCTTTTTCTTACCACTGTCGACATCAAGCATCCTTTGCATTACACGGGGGCAGTCGCTAAGTCTAAATATTCCACTAATAGGACCACGAGTAGCGTCTTCGGTATCAGTAACCTTTTCCTTTTCTTTTTGAACCTGTTCTGCTTTCACTGCACGGGTTCCTGTCTCTGTGTCTGAGTCATTATCTTGTTGATGACTTCTTACGAAACGAGAACGGAATCTTCGTGAGGGTCTATGCTCAGATTCATATCCACTATAATCATCAGTGGCACCATAATCCCTCGTTGGTTTTTCAGGTGGTGGTGGCCTACGTTCGCCGAATTTTCTGCCACCAAGTATAGGTTCATCGTTTTCGGTATAACCTTTATTTTCCTCTTGTTGACGGAATTGAGTTGCTAAGCGATGGTCACTCTTAGACCTCGTCAATCCAGGGGTCTGTTGTATATTACCTCCATAAGCGTTTGGTTGGGTTATGTTCAGCTCACCATAACTGGCAACGTGCAATACCAACTGGTTTGGATCATGAGTCATAATGAATCTCATTCTACGGTTGTAGTCACCAGCTTCATAATCAAAGTTTCTAAGAAATTCTACTGTTTTCAAGAAAATCTCTTTTGTGTCTACTAATTCAGTGTCATCCCATTCGACATCGTCGATCATGTACTTATCGGCGAGATCACAATTGCTTTGTATGTTACTTAACTCTAGCTCTAAGTTATCTTTGAGATGAGTGAGGTTTCTTAATTCAGTAGCTAAATAACGATCAACCTCATTCCTGAGAAAATCAGTACGATCTTTCAGTGCTTTCGAAAGTCTTTTGTGTATTTCGTCTACCTCTCCAGCTACTGCAGCACAGTTTGTCTGAAGATTTGTGGTATTACGTTCAACGATTCCTAAAATATCTTGAAGCCTGTTGACACCACGTCTTATTTGATTATTGATTCTAGATATTTCTCGACGAAGTACTTCCATGTGCGCTGATTTGCATTCCTCGCAGACTTTTTTGTCGCAGTGAGCGCATGGTACACAATACGATTTTTCTGAACAAACATTACATCTTTCCATAACCTGCCCAGCAGTTGGATCCGGTAGTTCCCCTGCTATATTAGCGTGCAGTTCAAGGAAGCGCTGTAGAGTAACGTTAGTTGGGAATCCTTGTACTCCCTGGTATGGGATTCTGTGTTCCGCTCGACATTCTGGACATTTGACCTGTAAAGAGTTTTCATCTGTCAATCAATATCTTTTTAAAAAAGTGTCCTACACCAAGCAGACATATCTCCAATAAACCTAATAAATATATATATATATATATATATATATATATAAAAAGCTTTATTTTGAAACTGTGACCTTATTAGCTGTGGTTTCCAGAGAACTGTTTAAAATGTTCCTAAACATTCCTAACCCAAAATCAAAATATTCAATATGCAAATATTTGCCACTACCATACATCCATACATACATCGCTACCATGGAAGTTGCAATCAGGTTAATGTGATGTACTAACATTGCTATCAAACATAACATTAGTAACTCGTTTACCTGTCGCCTCACGTAGTCGACCAGGCCGTCCATGCACGGCTCCATGCAGAAGCTGTGCTGGCATGGCAGCAGCTTCGGGTTCCTATACCGGTCCAAGCAGACGCAGCACGTCAACAGCGATTCGAACTGCTCCATCTTTGTTCTGCTGCTTTACGTATCTGTGAGGAAAGAAAACGCATAGATTAGTAATTGTTTTGTATTTTAAATCTATGCTTGTGTGCTTGTGAATATATGGACAATGAAATATAGCGATATTGTAATGTTTGTAGAAGTATTCTTCAGTCTTTACATAAGAAATGATATAACGCATAGAATGAATTATATGTGAGGCAGTAAATACTTAAACTTAATTTGTGTTTAAAAAATAACACTGCCAATATAATTAGTTTTGGCAAATATCTCTATAAGTATTTTAGAATTACTTCGTCCTCAAGTAAAAAAAAATATTTACAAGTTCTCAATCAATATCGCTACTAAATTATAAATGTTATTCTTTATATTATTTTAGATTGTCTTGCTAAAAACACTAAAACTACTAAAATCTTTATATAATTTTTCTAACATGAAAGTACCTTTTTTTTTACTGGATAATTAAAGAAAATATATATAGTTTTTGATTTTTATGCAGCACCAAATCCGGCCATAATATCTTAGTTTTTCGATTAATTTTCGTGGTAAATCCACTATATCTGGAAGACTTTATAAATAGAAAAGCACCGTCCGCCGCCTCAAACGGCTACGAAATTTAGCTATGCGCTTTATGTAATCAGGCAATTCTCCGTTTTAACCCCAACGATATACAGTCTCATTTCGCCCTTCATCTTACTGTAGGGAAATCAACAAAAATAGCCGAGATTTTTTATACGCTTTTGAGTAGTCATTAATTTTAGTTAGGTGTTGATATACGTTAGTGTTTTTCTTATTGAGTCATACGATTTCGTAACATTGAAATAAAATTGGCAGTATTTCTTTTGGACTAGTCAAATACTAAGAAAAACTTGTTGAAGATTGACATCAGGTACTGAGCTGTCAACTAAACATCACTGCAAATGAGTCATTTACTGCAAATATTAGTTAGATGATTCATTAAAACTGATGAGTACGATGAGTATTGAAACAGCAATAGATCCTTTAGCAACTGCTAAAATGGGCGTTCTATGCATCTTTAGTGTAACTCCCAAAATCATATCGTAGCATTAAACAACAGGAGTTTTTTATTTTATTATTTTTTTATAGCTACCACTTCCTATTTTAATACTTAAGTCACTGTCTGTAAAGACGTAGCAACGTACATTTCTAATTCATCCAGTCCAGGGTATACTGTTTACTTTCCCACAGCCCACGTGTTGTCGACGTAAGAGTTATTTTAAAAGATTTGGCAGTCTGTTTTTTGT
Organism: Eudonia truncicolella; assembly: GCA_949315975.1. Lineage (NCBI taxonomy): Eukaryota > Metazoa > Arthropoda > Insecta > Lepidoptera > Crambidae > Eudonia > Eudonia truncicolella. Next base: position 8,487,232 of record OX438835.1, on the reverse strand, counting down.
TAAAGTGGTTTGCTAAATATCATAGGAAATTTCGTATTTGGCCAGTCTACGGACAAAGAAGATTTCAGCACGTACTACGCGTTTCTTCGCGGAAGCAGTTTGTTCTTGAATGTACAATAATAAACAAGTGTTTATGCATTTGCAACGATGACGTTGACTAAACCGTTGACGTATTACTACGAGTATATACTACTTTAAATAGTATTTCTAGTAGCTAATAGTAGCTTCCGCGTGTGGAATTCGGTCAGTCACAAAAGTCAATATCACCTGTCCTAGGAACATTGTATGTGTGTAGGTTACAACGTACTCTACATTTCTCAAGGATACTGGTTAAAAAGGGAATTTGGAGAATCGTTTCAGTATTTTCTTATAAAAAATAACAATCATTTATTAATTACAAAGTTCTAAGGTTGGTCAAGGTCTTAGTAAGTGAGTGAGTTTCATATTAACCAAATCACCTGTCTTCGGCAAAATTACTCATAGAAACGTGTGTTGTTTTGCATGTTCTTTTAATAGTTTAAACGTTTATCTTTATAAAACACTGCGTTAAATTTCGATGACTAACCACACAGGTTTCAGATTTCAATTCCAAAAATTACATTTGTTTTATATTGAATACATTATTTTTATTTTACTTAAGTAGTAACATTTTTAAAAGCACAAATGATTTCATTTTTTTTCATACTTTTCAAAATTCAAACTTTTTCTAGCTGATTTTACTTTTTATTCTTAAGTGTTAATTGATGCACTGAAGCTAAATTAAATATTTATAAAATTTATAAATACAGTGAAATAAAAAATTAAACGCCAATTAAACCACCCGATTCAGCCAGGAATCGAACCTGGGTCACTGGGTTTGCGGACGTTTTCAAACGGCTTCATACAAATAAACCAAGAACATGTTTTATAAGTTGAAACAAAGTAAGTCAATAACACCTTATTTAAATGTATTTATCGACTTATAAGTGAAAATGTAAATCTTACAACCGCTCCGGTTTAACACAAAGTGAAATCAAAGCACAACATTGAGTGTTCCCAACAACATTTCAACTCGCAAAAGGGAAATTGGAATCGAAAAACATTGAACCCAATAACGGGCGCGTGAATTTATAATTAGCTCGGTATTTTCGGAAACCTAACAAATTCTCGCGTTAACAAAGGGCCAAAATGTGTTTTTAGTTGTTTGAAGAATAAGAGATGAAATTCGAAGAACATTTTGATTTTAATAACTATAGCAAGAGATAAGATAGCCAGTGCCTCAGTAGTTAAAGATTCCAGGTGAAGTGCGCTTCAACCTTAGGCCTTATCATCACTTAACATTAGGTGACATGAAGGTCAAATCAAAAAGAAAAGAAGAAACTGTTTATTTATTTATTTATTTATTGAAATGATCACCAACATATAATACATCATTGATTACTTAAATAAAACATTATTAAAATAGATTTTAGCTTGATGTTAATACAATAAATAGGTGAAGACGACATGCATAAAAAACATAACAAAAACATAAATAAAATTTACAGAAATTTATATATAATAAAATGAGAAATGAGAATGAGAATTAATAAAGTTTAGAAGAAGGCACGTTTTGCTCAAGAAAAGCATAGCAATAAGTAACTAGGTTTATCAAAGAAAAATGGAACGATAAAAATTGTGTGAGAATTGAGTTCAACCTCTACCTACATACTTATTTCGTTTGATATCTGATCATAACACGTATCTTTTATAACGAATAATAATATAAGAACATAAAAAATCTTAATACAAAATAAAACATTCATCAATATCATACTATTCTTTTCCTAAGTGAACGGCACAAGTTTATCTTTTAAAATGTCATTAAGCATGAAAACTGAATTTAGAAATGCGTGATGAAATCCAGGAAACTATGCGAATGGGACAAATGCCAGATATTTAGAAGTTATTAAGAGAAAATATAGAACACGGCCACACACGGCTCTAATTTTATGCATTGCTTCTAAGGAGTGAGGATATCACCAACTTTTATGAATTTTAAGACCGTAAAGAGGTAACTCAATTATAAGGGTGACAGAAAAAGATAAAGCATTCAAAGTGCTCTTATTGACCTTGAGAAGCAACAGATTGTATACCTACTTGTACAAGTATAAACAGAATCAAATGACGTTGCCGAAATTCGCAGTTCAGTCACGAGAATGTTTTGAAGAGCGAGACCGAGATTATTTTAGCCAATGATTTAATCACCAAAGATCGTTTCATGGACAAAGATGCAAAGGAGATTTCTGGAAAATAATTTCACTTCAAAAGAGAAACGTTTAAGGAGATGCGTAAATAGGTAGAGACAATAACAAAACTGATAAACTAAATCCAAATTGAACGAAAAGAGGAACAACATTCTTATATAAGGTTATAATAGAATGTGGCGTAGTATACAACAGGTGGCAAATGGTATCTTTGAAATTGAGTCGTGGGTAATGTTGTTGAATGTCAGAAGTTTGCGGAAATAGTGGAGTGCCAAGATAAATGGGAGGATTAAGATAATTTACAGTCACAACGTTATTCGTTTAAAGAAAATAGTATGCATCCAAGTATACATCTGAAATATTAGTCTGCATATTAGTAGGACTTTCAGGCAGTTACATTATTATCTTAGAAGGAAAAAACATTCTATGATTGTTCTTTAACACAGAACTGTTTGTCTGGACATTTGATCTCTCTTAGTAATGGTGCGTATCCTACTCTGTAAGCTTCTGCGTGTTTTATAGTCATTCCACTGCCAACTCTTTTGTTTAACAAAGAAATAAAAAGTTGTATCGTTTAATACGCTCTGTGATTGCTCTTTAAATATAAGTATTGAATACTTTGGTCTCCGCATTTGGTTCGTTCCTAAAAATGGTACGCATTCTTAGTATCTCTTCACTCCTGAGTGTTTTATAGACATCCTTCTACAAATTCTAAAGTCTTAAGAGGTGATCACTATTAATTGTTCAACCTATGTACCTTCTAAATTTAATAGTGATAAGTCAAATGATTAGTATAAAACAAAGCGTGTACTTACAGCCGTGCTATGAGCACAAAAAATATAAAGGCACTTGGTAATCCAATCCAAACAGGCGGGAGAGTTAGCTTGGGTATGAAAAACGGGGGCTCAAAACACTGGGGTATTACTTGTCATTTTGCAGCAGATGATGGCACTGTTAGGAAACTATTCGACTAGAGATTATCACAGGCTGGTTGTGCTCGCGGGAGCTCAGGGTATACTGAAAGGAACACGATACCGTGCGCGCGGGCATTTTATTTTAGGAAGCGGCGTGTGCGCTTGCTGTAGATATATTCTAACCGTCACAGTTTACTTTTGGACGTGAAAAGGTCATTGGACACATCCGTGGTGCGATTGTTTTCTAACAGTGTAGCTTTCACACTGCTCTGGCTTTTTCCGAACGCCATGTTGGCTGTGGCTTTTTGCAATGTTGATCTTGTGCTCTTTAAAATTCTATAAATAAATTTTGTTGTTTTTCCATAATGGAAAAACATTTGGCATTCATCTTACTTACTGGTAAGGGCCGATAAGGTTGAAGGTGAAAGCCCGCTTTACCAGAAATCTTCAACTACTAAAGAACTGACTTGTCTCTAATTCGGACTACCTTTATTGCAATGGCGTCAAATTGAGAAAAAATGGTGACAGTTAGCCAGGCGAACAAGTTTTATCACCAAAAACTGGTACTCACTGGGAAGCGAACCCGGTATCTATGTTCTCTTAGATCTTTATGGTCTAAGACCGGTGCACTAATCACTAGAGCACAAAGGATCTTCAAATCATTTCGCGATCGCATATTCAAATCTGACGGTCATCCATATACCTACCGCTATCGTGTATACAGGAACGTACAGGAATCCAGCGGTCGTCAAAGAATTCCAATGGAACCGTGTCATGTTTTGTGTTACAAGGCTAATTACCTAGAGTCATAATTCACAATTCGTTTTGAAACCACTATTACTTTTGCTGACATAATGAGTGTTTTCTTTCGAAAAGAGTAAGTAGTTAACGTTTTACTTTATTTTTCTTGTTTTTGTCTGTGTTATACGTTTTAACAGTGACCTATTATAACGCATTATGATGGCTTAATTATAATAATGCTTAAACATAAATGAAATGACGCTGGAAAAAGCATAATAAAAATGCTCTTCACATAAGTATATACGATTATGTACACACAAACAGGAATCACGATAAATTAGCAAAAGATAATATAATTCAGGAGCTCAGCTTATTTCAGTTTGAAATAACATCCAGTACTCAAAAAGCAAAAGAAACATCAATAAGAACGATAGACTTAACGTGTAACATCTACGCTAATTTAAATAAACTAATATTAATATACAAACATACTAATAAATACAATAACACAACAAATATTAACCCAAAAAAATGAATATTAAAAATACATTGAACGACAGAAGCAAGTGGATAAATAATGTTTTTCCACGCGTTGTTTTGAAGAGACAGACGTTAGGAATGCCCCGAAAATAAACGGCTGCACGTTCACGTTGCGAGGAACAATAAGAGAAAAAGAAATGAAGAGAGAGAATAAAAGAAGATTTGTGTGGAGGAGTTTAAGGCTACTGCAAAAGTTGAGCTCAATTGGGGTGGGCATCAGTTAATCAAATTGCGAAAGGGCTTATCTTGAATGTGGCAATAACATCAACATTGGTTGCTTTGTTGTGTTCTATCGAAATAACATAGCCAGTGCCACAGTTGTTGAGGATTCCGGGTGAAGTGCGCTTCTGCTTTCGGCCTAATCGTATCTTAAGCTCAAGTGAGATGAAGGCCAAGTCGTTACTCGTAAGGAATACAATATAAAAAAGGGTCGTGGGTTCGACTCCCACCTCTGGCAGTAGGTTTTATCGTGTGCTTTTTATTTTAAACATAAAAGTTTTTTTGTTTCTCTAAATCAAAATGTATTGTTTAATAAAGCTGGAGAGCAAAACAACAGATAAAAAATGTCTGCGTTCCAAGACATAAATAATCTGGCAAAGAAATAAATAAAGTTTGATTCAAAGCCGCTGTATTCCTTTATATTCGTTGTTTCGCTCTAAGGATCAACATTTCAATGCCACGAATCGCAGAGTACAAAACTTTTTAAATCAAAATGTTTTTGTTCGCTTCGTTGTGTCACTTTAGAATTTGGAACTAGCATTCCAGTTTTAATAAATCGACGATTTATCTCGCATGTGTTTTGTTTCAGAATTTAATTATTTGTTTTCAAAAACAGTAAGTAAGTGAAATGAAACCGTCTTCTTCTCCTTTTCAGTTTAAATACTTACAACATAAATTATATTAAAAATATAATAAATTATGAAAGCCAAAAATATTGTCAACCCTAGTAAGCTGTCATATCAGGGAACCGGAGTTAGCGTAGATTATTTAACAGATAGGCCTACTTACCAATTTAAAAATTGTCAACTTTAATGATTTTTCTGTTTTTCATTCACAAAAATTCAATACTATGATGTCATTATGCTTAAGTACTTACTGGCTTCAAAAACGTCAAGACGGAAAAAAAAATATGTTGTCAATTTCAAATCTTCTTATCGATATTCTACAATTGTTTCGTGTTTTTCCATTTTTTTTTTAAATGACGATGTTTTCTAACTCAGAATATTACCATATGATGTTATGCGTAGGCCATGAAGATAGCAATTTGAATTGCGCTCGCGAACTGTATCGGCAACAATTTATCTATGGAAGATCACCCGCTGAACAGCGACGGCTACCTTCGTACCAGTGTTTTCTCAACATGTCAAGACGCCTAAATTCCATAGGCTTCTTTCATCGATCTACTGGAAGTGGACGTCCAAGCACAGTCGATGCCAGGCAGGCTGAATTAATGTTAGAGCATTTTGGAGAAGAGCCAACCACGAATACGAGACGAGCCGGAGCAAGATTCGGTATGAACGATGTTGCAGTTTGGCGAATTCTTGGTGACGACAACCGTCACCCCTAGCACTATTGCTGTACACAGGAGCTGATACCCTCTGATCATGCACCCAGGAGGTACTTCTGCGAGTGGTACCTCAGGCAGTTAGAGGAGAACTCTAATTTCGTAAACTATGTTATTTGGACGGATGAGGCCACATTCACGAAGTCAGGACTTTCAAATATGCATAACGATCACATTTGGGCTCCACACGCTTCACGGCAGGGCAGATTCCAACACCAGTGGCGGCTGAATGTGTGGGCTGGCATTTATGACATGTCATTAGTCCCGTAGTCCCGTCATTTTGCCATCACGTCTGAGCAATGGCAACTACCTAACGTTTTTACAAACGGAATTCGAAAAGGCGAATGACGACTTTCCTGTGGCCGATAGGGATTACTTTGACAACCAAAGGAACATGATGTTTCAGCACGATGGAGTTCCGGCTCATATTGCTCGCGACCTGCGAGAATATCTCAACGTTCGCTTTCCGCAAAAATGGATCGGCCGTGGGGGAACGGTGCTATGGCCCGCTCGTACTCTGAACCTCACACCCTTGGAATTCCTCTTATGGGGTTATGTTAAGGACTGATTGCAGCGTGTAAGTTAGTGTTAGGCGGAGCTCACTTTGAGCCGTTCCCGTAAATTTGACGTTCATTACAAAAAATTAAGTGTTAGGTTAGTTTAGGTTTCTTCATTAGGTTAGGTCTTTAAAATCGTCCAAAACTCGATTTGTAATATCTATCTTTATTAGTATGTCTCTTTATCGTTTCATGAATTAGGTAAAAATGTACATAAACATTCTGCGTAGTTTACTCTTTAATTTTACTGAAATAGGGTTTGCACATCGATGAAAAAAATTTATGGTTTTTTTTTGGCAGTAAGTCATACAGTGATAGTACGGTTCTCAAATATTGTAAATGGACTTGTTATAAGACACCATTTAACCCTCTTTCGGCTATACGGGTATTTTTGTAACGCCCTGTATATACTCGTAGATTTTAATGTTATAAAATAAATCATGGAAATATGAACTATTTGACAGCACTAATTCCATATTGTTTTCTAAAAGTCTAGTAAACCTAATTGGGAGATCACTTAAACTCATTAATCTTAATTCTATCTCGATCATACAATTATTGTCTGTAAAATATTACTAAAAAGATCACCTCGTCTTTTTCTTGTTTCTTTGTTAAAATATATATTTATTATTTCCTAGCTTGATCTTTACTGTATTATGCCCGATTTAGGGGCTAATACTTTGAAGATTATCTTCTGTGGTCCGTCTTACATGAAATGAAACGATACTAGAGATTATCCACTGTCTTAATGACTTCTAGGTTAATATTTAACACCTTTGAAAGCTAAAACTTAATGTTGTATTGTTTTTCGTGGAGATAGTTTAAAAAAGGTTTGAATTAAATTTCTTAATCCTAAAAAAATAAAAGGGAAATTGGTATTTTTTTTTATTATAACTACTATGAAAATGCTGTTATTGAACTCATACTATCGTAGTCGCACCAAAAAGGTCTCCACTCAACATTTCAATTATTTTCTGTAAAAAAGTATACCTACTTAATATTGTTCCCACAGCCATAATCACTATAACTATGTCAAGTTGCCATCAATAACTCGACACAAAGATTCTATCTATTGTTTTTTGAACTTTATAAAGTAAATAAAGATAAAGATCTTACACAATTCCTTGGCAAAAAAATGAAGAGCTAAAAAAATAACAATAAAAATTTATCTTATCCTATCTTATCTTAAAATTGTAGTTTTGTTTTATAAAAAAAACGACTTTTTATGCGAAGAATAGTTGATTATAAGCCATTTACTATTTGTGAACATGCATGAGTGCTGACAAATAATACAAAACAGTGCAACGCCACTTTATAAATTCTCTCAAGAAGACCGCGTGCGTAATGTCTCAGCAAAGTCCAACATATTTACTGATACTCTTTTTAATATATAAATAAGCTAGCCTGTTTGCCATGCCCTATTTATAATTAAAATATTATAGCCACTAAATTATGATTCAAACTGTTCTCAACCACAGAAAACACGCCAATTTTGCGGTAGTCATTGTTTTCAAGTCCGCTTGGTTATTGAAAACCCAGGAAGCGTGACGCGAATCCCTAATAGCGATTGTAACTCAACTGTTTGATTGACGTCATCTTATTTATTTATAATTTATGTACACACTAACAAATAGAAAGGACAACCCAGTAAGAATATACAAATACAACAACTCTGCTTATTTCAGAATGAAGTTTATTTCAGCAGGCAGGCTTCCAGAAGTACAACATTACACATACATACAAAATAGTTACGACTCAAGTTAATAAAGCAACATACAATAACAACGACATCAGATGGAAATATAGTGCCTCTTAAAAGCGCTTCTTAACCGTAAAAATTGTAGTAGACATCTAAATACTGTTTGGTAGAATCTTTATAACTATTACTATTGAAAGCTTCAAAATAGGCACTTGTTTTAGTTTAATTACATCATCAGACCTTTCTAAATAAACAATAGCTCACAAGAGAACGGACTATAACTCAACACCCACGTGCAATGTGGGTTTGTGGGCTTTAACGACCGCCATATTATGATAACAACTGGGACCAACAACGTCTTAACGTGCCATATGAAGCATGGAGTTGCTCGAGATATTTTAATTAAGACGAAGCGTCGGTAGCCGAACGATGCCTGGGCTGAATGCGAGAAATTGTGGTTGGACCCCCATAGCTCCGAAAGATTTCTAACGTTAGAACCCATACATAATGTAAGCGGCAATAGCATCCCAGATGGTTGACAGGACTATTATTAGTTATCATTAATTGAAATGTCAAAAGCTAAACGGAAATATGTTCGGGTGTATGCGAGAACTTGTGGTTGAATCCCCTTAGCATCGTTAGACTTCTAAGGTTAGAACCCATACATAACATAAGCGGCATTACCTATCCGGATGGGTTGACAGAACTATTAATTATTGTCATTAATTGAAGTGTCAATAACCGAATGGAAATATGCACAGGTGAATTCGAGAGCTTGTAATTGAATCCCCTTAGTTCCGTTAGACTTCTAACGTTAGAACCCATACATAACATAAGCGGCATTACCTATCCGGATGGGTTGACACGACTATTAATTATTGTCATTAATTGAAGTGTCAATAGCCGAATGGAAATATGCTCAGGTGAATGCGAGAGCTTGTGGTTAAATCCCCTTAGCTCCACTAGTCTTCTAACGTTAGAACTCTTAAATAACATAAGCGGTATTACCCATCCGGATAGATTGACTGGACTGTTATTAATTGTTATTAATGAAGTGTTAATCGCCAAACGAAAGGTGCTCATGTTGAATGCGAGAACTCTAACAGCAATGGAGATTTTGCCGTTAGACTACTGATTTGAACCCATACCTAACACAAGCGTATTAGCTTTTTCGGTGGTAATAGCACTTTTATTAATTAAATAATAGGGCATCAATAATAATCTTATATAAAAAAGTTAGGTACGTACTTGGTCGACGAGTTTTCCACCGTCAAAAAAAATTAATTATTCGTAGCTGGCATTTAACGCAAACGCTTAAACCACTGCTCCATCGAGCTTCAAAAGGGTAAAGTAATAAAGTAGTATAAATCTAGCTTACCATCGGGGGTTTTATTCAAAAACGCGTCACAAGATACTACTGGATTGTACTTAGAGTGTTACTGATCACGTCTGGCTCGTAAATTTTGTGATAGAAGATAAATTTATCCCGGATTTCTTGTAATTTTTATGTATTTGCGGATCGTGAGGTCGTTTTATATTGATCATCAGTTGGCAGTCTGGCGTTGTGGTTGTAGATTTGGGGGTTCAATTATAAAACAGGTAATAACAATGTTATTCTGTGTTTTTTTGTTTATTTTACCGCGTTCTTAGAATTTAAATTTGTGTCATTTGACAATCTAGGTATGTTTTTTAAAAAAAAACTTGACAGGATTTAAAATTTCGAAAAAAAATGAAAGGAAAAAAATAAATTTTGAAAATGTCTTTTTGACCATACTAGGCTTAATAGGGTTAGGCTCCCTACCATTTGGGATTAAACTCTCCTCCTCTTGTCTGTAGACCAATTTGTACCTTATTCGATGTCAACAACTTACCGATATCCGCACTGTACATTAATTATAAGTTTATGAATAAAAACCCTTATAACAAAGGTTTACTATAAAGTTGAAAGACTTAGTTTTTACTAAAATGTTTATGTTGTCTTAAATGTTTTGTTTTACACTATCATATACACATAAAAAGTTTATATTTTTTATAATTTAAAAATTATATGTATTGTTACCCAATCTCGGAGAATCGAATAGTTCTTGCCGAGTTACGTGACAAAGTCTCCGCCGTAATAAACGTCAAAGCGCATTTGAAAACGAAAGAAACAAAACTATAATTATGTCAATCGTAAAATGCTCCGGCGACTTATTAGGCCATACGTACATTAGGTGTTTGTTACACTGCGCTATCGCTCACACTTTCGTATCTATAAATACATCACTGTCCGTACTTTTCTATACAAATGCTATTGACTTGTTTTATAAATAGCTGCATTTGCTGCCAAAATTAATTGCTCTTTATGAGTGACCACACAGAAATGTGTAGTGGCAATCAATAGTAGTACGAATTATAGGTACACAGTAAACAAATGAATTACACCTTACAACGCACTTATTGAGAATTCAACAACAAATTCTCAAGTCAATTAGCTTAGTTAGTTCTAATTGTTATTAGTGGAAAGTTCACTGAAGAATGTTTTAGTATGTATATTTTAAGTGCTGCGTTAACCTTGTTTGTCTCCCACGTAAAGATAAATTAATAAAAGAGTGATCTAATAAGTAATGAGTTATGACTATACTTATTTTATTATGAGATAGAGAGTGAATGAATACTAAGTGAAGTCTTAATCTAATATATATATATATAAATGTTCTTACATTCAAACCTACAGTATCCCTTAACATAAAACAATGTTTTTTATGGTGACAGGAAAATGGGTTTCTTTTGAATCAATATTAATATTAAAATAAATAAATATTAATTAATTGTAACTATTCATTTCTATCCATGTATCGTTCTTACTGCCGTACCCAGAGACGTCAATTAAGTTTAATGACAATTAAATGTCTTTCCTTCTCTATTTAGCACTATACATAAGAAAGTGACAACAAGAGACTTAATTGTCATTAAAACTTAATTGACGTCTCTGAGTACGGCAGTTAGTGTGACAAGTCAACCTCACATTACAGTTCAGGAGGTGTGATTAATGTTATCCATGATCCAAAAGTCTTTTTTTTATACTTAACACGGAAAGTGACACTATTTCACATGATGTTAAGTGAATATGGAGTCCAGTTGCGTTTACAGCACTTTTACAGTATAAACCTTATCAAGTTATTAATTAGCACTTTAAACGTTACCACGTTACACGCTGCCAAGTTGTATACCTTGCCACGTTATACGTTATTAAGTTATACATAACTACATTAAACGATGACCAATAATTTGTTAGAAGACTAATAATAAAACAGTAATCTGTGAAAAACGTTGTTCTTAAAATAATTTAAGAGCGGTAGGGTGGTGACGTATGCTGAAGTGGGTGATATTGGGCTATTTAGGTGTGTGCCGTCAGTTCTACCACGCACATCTTCACCACCCACCTGCTTTGTCCACTACTTGTAAAGGCATGTGGTGAAGTGGTGAACCCACCACACAGTGGTGACAACTAGGTTATGCAAAGAATGCAATTAATATGACGTGTTCACAGCCTTCCTATAAATCGGTTTACGACTGAGTCAAATGCGATGCTTGCGTATGTATACCCGTGTGACTACAACCTAAGTATCTTTTAGGCGAGAGTGAATAGGCATTTTCTGTCTAAGCATGTACACCTTGTGGGCCGGCAGGGTGACTGATGCTGCGTTGTTTTCACGCCGCACCAGTTGTCCTTTCGTCTCGACTCCGTTTCCACTTAACATCAGGTGGAGTGGAGTCATTTGCCGAGCTATGTATAAAAAAAAAACATGCGCCTGTAAATCAGACTACCACAAACTATCAAATTTCCTCGATAGACTTTGAACTTTATATATTATGGTTTAAGGTTGAATATGTATTGAAGAAATTTACCTTAGGCCACATACTGCTCACCAACAGGCTGGTTGGTGGCCAAATACTTAGTCAGTATGCATTAAAAAATAGAGTGACTTTCGTGGTCAATTACGTATTCGAAAGAGTAAACCTTTCTTGTTGCTTTGTATTAAATAAGGTCTACAATCAGAGAATCACAATCTAGTACAGAACTTTATAATGTCATGTCTTTTAATGTTGAATGGTTGTTATCTGTTTTGTTGTCCGTATAAAATAAAATCATACATAAACTAGCAATATCATCATCGTCATCATCATCTCAGCCAAAAGACGTCCACTGCTGGACAAAGGCCTCCCCCAAGGATCTCCACAACGACCGGTTTTGTGATGCTCGCATTCAGCGGCTTCCTAGTAAGCTATAGCAAACAATAACTAGCAATAAGAAACAAGCTAATAACTGACTGACACTGAAGCTAAATTAAATATTTATAAAATTTATAAAATATAGTGAAAAAATTAAACGTCCACCCGACCCAGCCAGGAATCGAACCTGGGTCTTCCGCAATCCGGGCGGCTGCACTGACCGCTATGCTACAGAAAAGGCTGACGTAAGCGCTGAATTTTGTCACTGCTTTTTAATTTTTTTGAGTGCTAATAGCCGCACAGTACGCCATCTATCCAACGGTTATTGCAACCGATGGCTATGCAGATTCATCTTTGCAGATGAAATACCACAAATTGGATAACACAACGCTTTAGTAAATTTTTTACTTTTAATATTTTAAGTGCTAGCTGCACTGAAGCTAAATTAAATATTTATGAAATTTTTAAAATACAGTGAAAAAATTAAACGCCCACCTAACCCAGCCAGGAATCGAACCTGGGTCTTCCGCAATCTGGGTGGCTGCACTGACCGCTATGCTACCGGGAAGGCTGACGTAAGCGCTGAATTTTGTTACTGCTTTTTAATTTTTTGAGTGCTAAAACACAGGCGGCACAGTGCGCCATCTATCCAACAGTTATTGCTGTTGTCGTGTTCCAACAGTTAGAGATAAGATAGAAAGTTCCTCAGTGTTAGAGGATATCGGGTGAAGTGCGTATCTCACTTTAACATTGTCACTTAACATCGAGTGGGAAGAAGGGCAAGTGCTATCCCATTATTATTAAAAAATAAAAATATCTTTAAAAAAAAAAGAGTGCTAAAATTAATGGTTCGTTCTGATTTGGTTAGGTCACGCAATATTTTAATGGTTTATCTAGAGTTAGTTAATACGAATGTGAAAGTATTGAATACTTCAGTTTTTACACACTCTGTAACAATAACCTCTTTAATCTGAGTACATTGTGTACCTCCCTCTACAAATTGAACCTGATACCTATACCACCCAAAACACTATACCACCGAGGCAGCTATGTATGAAGTTTTTCTATAAACCTACTAATGCTGTGATGATTGCCATAATGTCTTTGGTTTTGGCAGTATTTTGGTGTAGGCAGCAATTTTATCAAAACATAATATGTTCTATTTTTAAAAAACTTTGACGCAAGCGAATGACATAAAATCAGCTAGTTCTTGCTGTGACGTCATGGGCTACGTCATATTACGTGTTCACAGTGGCAAGACCAAAATAATAGCAAAAGTGAGGATAAAGAAAGGTTTGATGTTTTTTTATGATTTTACTTATACGATTATAAAATTCCGGTTTTGATTAATCCCTTCATATAGTTTGAATATACTTTTTGAAATTGTGTTAATGACTTTATAGCTTCCGGCCTAGATAGCCGGCCACGCCCAGAGTAACGTCTGTGGCCTTCATGAAGTCTGCCCTTGTGCAGTGAAGGGCAACGTGGCGTTCCCGGATCATCTCAGTGGAATGTGAGGAAAAGAAGTACAGAAGATTTTAGCGATCCAGAATAAAGAAAATAGTACGATTGTTTATATTTCCGCTATACTCTTTGGTGTGGATGGTAAATTCAGTAGTTTAGATAAGCAAAATTTTAGTTTATAATAGTTTTAATTTTGATACTTAGTTTTGTTGTCAATAAGTACCTGTAAAGGGTTATTTTGAATAAACGATTTGAATTTGACTTTGAATTTATAGTCAGAATTCTTCGCTTCATCGTTCTTAGAGTTTGAACTTCTGATTTTTCGTAAGTGACCATGATTGTGAACCGAAGATAAGAATAGGCAGAAAATATCAATGAGCGTACGATAAAGTGAAACAGGGAGGTTTTTATTATATGTTAGGTCCTTTTCTATGAAATCGCCGTTTTGTTTAAAAGATTCTTATAAAATATATTTTTCATACTAACGTTTTTTAAATTTTCTTAGCATCTATTTATGTTAACACTATAAAAATTGTAGGGCAGTGTATTTGTTTCACTAGCTAAATATATAAAAAGAATATATAAATTAAAAAGAAAAAAAAACAAGTCTCTTCAAAGCTACATAAAACAAAACGTTAATTCCGCTAACATAAAATGCCAAACTTAAATTCCATATAGTTAATAAAACCTCGAGGAGCTCGATGGCGCAGTGGTTAACGCGCCCGGTCTGCGATGTTAAGCAACTTTCGCAAAGGCCGGTCATTGGATAGGTGACCAAAATGTATCATCACGAGGTCCTCCGTGCTTAGGAAGGCACGCAAAGCCGTTGGTCCCGGCTGCAATAGCAGTCGTTAACAACCACCAATCTGCACTGGACCCGCGTGGTGGTTTATAGATAAGGACATCCATAGGGGAAGGCTCGTGCCCCAGCGGTGGAGGCATAAAATGAGCTGATGATGATGAATGAAACCGGTAATAGCTTTCAATAATTACTCTGATAGCAACTGTGACTCCCTTCCACACATAGTTAATAGGGACCTTGTGCAGACATAATATCGCCGTATACAAAATATTACTTTCAATGTTCCCCGACTAGCCTAATTAACGTCAAAAATCCTTTTTGATAGTTTTGAAATGTTTAAATTAATTTGTAAACTATGTTTATGTTTGGCGGTACCTATTAATTTAATTATGTGTAAATAGTGATGTGCTTTGTTGCTTTGTGTGTAAACTTGATGTAAGTAGATACTCAGATAAGATAGAATAGACCAACTGATCCGACGCTCCTTTTTGTATGTTTTACTACAAACTAGTATTTCTTAATGTAAGCGAATAATGTATTCTGTTATTAAGAAATAAATATCTTAAACCGTATAAAAAGGAGTCAATTAAAAATATCGAGCAATAAAGACTCAAAATTAAAAATCATTGTTATTACTGAAGCCTTGGTAACATAGTCTTAATTGAATGTGTTTAATAATATTAACAACCGGTATTGTGTTTTAGAAGTAATTCTAATTATTAGGTGAGAAAAAAACGCCAATTTCATAGGTAAGGACCCAATACTTTCTTGTTACAGAATAAAATCATAAATATCTTGTTAATGTTTCTGCTGCAATACAATCGTGAGTTCAACTTTGTACGTTTTTGTAATATTTCAATAGAATACAGCCTATTTTTTACTTTTCAGTAGAGCTCAAAGTTAATTCAAAGGTTTCCCATGCATTTAAATCTCTTTTTGTAGGATGTACGAATGATATATGATTAGGACGAGCGTATTACAACTTGGGTAATTTTATTCGCCATGCTGTCTGGTTTGCTAATATCAAGATGTCTAGATGTTTTCGCAACTAACTTCTAATTCGTCCTATCTTTCTATTGTTTTTGTTTCTTTTTGTTTACGCGTTATATTACTGTATCTTCCGATACTGTGTACAATTATATAGCTTAGGTAAGGAAATTGTGTTCTTTTATATAAAATACTTACACCTATATTTTATGTAACAGACACGCAAACATCTCTCTCACAGGCGGTTCACAGGGTTAGCTGGAGACGATAGATCATCATCTTAGCGAACCTAACCTACCAATAGTTGCGAAACAAATTACAAAAATACAAACAAACCTGGATGGTGTGCAGATGGTGGTGACGGTGGTGGTGATGGTGGTGGTGATGATGGATGGTGGTGTGTGATTTGTGTTTTTGTAATTTGTTTCGCATCAAAATTTGCGTTAAAATTATATAAACCAAAACAAAAACAAGTATTTCTCATATTTATATTAGTAATTGTCACTTGAATCCACAACTTTTCCGGTGTTTTTATGCTCGTATTCTTGCATTCAGGCACAATACACCAATGATATAGGTTATAATAAATTAAAAGTAGGTTTTATGGAATTCATCGGGTTAAAATAAATCATATAAAAATTATAGTGGTTTATTATCACTCTAGGAGACATTTAAACTTTTCGAAAAAGGGTGTAATACCCTATTTTAAATATTCCTGCAATGGGTTTGATACAAAGGTCTCAAATACTTTGGCAACCACTGACAGGATTGAAATTGGCCTATAAATTAAAACAATATCTCTGTCCTCTGCCTGATTTGAATATTGGTATAACTTTAGCTACCTTCCACATAGTGGGGAATGTACCCGAGGTTAGGGATTCATTGTATATAATAGGTAGTTATCGTATACGTCAAGGCTGAAGCACATGCTACCACAAATATAGGAGGGGCCATCGGGCCCAGACCCTTTTTACAATCTAAAGATTTTAATTTCCCAAATAATACATCCTGATCATCAGAAGGTACGGTAAAAAGCTGGTTTTTGGCCCAGAGGAAATAACATGAGCTTGTGATGATTGCGATGAAGATAATAAAATGGTCTGCCCAAAGGGTAACGTTCGTCATTTATTTTGTGGAACATGTTACTGGGTTGCACGAAAGCATGATGAGCTTTTTATGAGCATGTCTGTCAGTACAGACTCCTGCTGAACCAATCCAAAACTGTCAAATTTCTAAAATACATTTTCAACCATATACCTAAGACATAAAGTTCAAAGTCTATTGAAGAAATTTGACAGTTTGTGGTAGTTTGATGTGCAGGCGTGTCTAAATAAAAATTTATCGAAAGGTTTACGCTTTAACATCTCATTCACCTTTTATGAATCTAGCTTAATACTTAATTCTTTGAGTCAAACTTCGTTTGCACTGTCAAAGTAAGGGAATTGAGAATTAACTTCTTCTTTAAGAGAGATTTAAATTCATGCAAATTGAATCGTGCCCTATGAATAAAGAAATTTATCTATTTACATACATCATTTTCATCTATTGCACTATTATATAATTTGTTATTTGTAATTTATAATTTGTAAAAAACACATATCGGGCTTAAATTATATTTTAAAAAAGGTATATCTTTTTTCACTATTTTTTTTCAACTAATCGGTATAACGACAATTAGCCATTATAACCACACAAAAAATATATCTACTATACAATCATTATTGAAGCGTTCTAAGGTGCTTTATAAGAGGAGTATCCAAGGTAGTTTTGCCTTCAAATGGCCTTGAGATTAAAATCCTGTTAAACCAAGTAAACAGCATCTGTTCACTAATCTTTTTCTACACTTTCACACAAACATCATTGAAACCACAGAAGTATTTACAACTGCATTGTCCTAACATTATTATGTCTTTGTTGAAACATAATTTATGTTTTTGGTGACACTGCGTAGTGCAGTCGTTTGCCTTTTCAATGGTTGGCTAGATGCCAAAATTCACAGCCTTTGTTTTAAGCGACTACACACAAAAGAGAAGTCGTTTTCTGCTCCTTTTTCTTTGTCGCTGATCGCATCTATATCTCGTATATTCATAATATAATAATAATTAATTTATTCATAAGATAATAATTGATCCAATGATCGTTAGTAACAACGGGTACTTAAAACAATGTTAGTAGTTAAATAAATAATAATCATATTTTTTTTTAAATCATCATTAAATCATCAAAAAAATGTAATTCATTTAAATTACTTAATTTTCCCAATAACAAATTTTACTTATATAATAAATTTGCAGAAATTTAAATAACAATTTTTTTTATTAGCCTATTTTGTGTCCCACTGCTGGGCAAAGGCCTACCCTCTGCGGCTCCACTCTTCTCTATCATGGGCCACCTAATACCACTCCGGCAAAAAGTGGTCAAGTTTAAAATAACATTATTATTATGGTTTTGCAACAGTGGTTACAAAGGCTTTCGTATGTCGATCCTGAATGTGTAATTTTCAGAATAGAATAGAATAGAATCATATTTATTTGTGAAATGCAGGTTAGGTACAATGTCATAAGTGTTAAACACTAAACACACCTCCGTGCTTCGGAATGCACGTAAAGCCGCTGCCAGGTTAAATTAGCAGTCGCAATTGCAGTCTCTAACAACCTTGGTGGTTACCAATTTGCACTGCACCCGCGTGGTGGTTTATGGCCTGTTCTCCCTCTCCATCCTTAGGGAAGGCTCGTGCCCCAGCAGTGGGGATATAAAATGAGCTGTTGATGATATACACCCAAGCTTCCCACATACCGCACCACACACGCTTTTTTAAATCTTCATATATTTTTTTGTACGTTTAGTTTTTATTTTTATCAATAGAAAAGTTTCTCCTTATCTGGAGGTGAGAATTTTATATGATGTATTCTCGTTGTTCGAAATCAAATGTTGAAATAGTGATTCGCCTATTGTTACTTTATTTATGTTGATATTTAAGATTAACATAAAATAAAACTTTTGTTGTCCCAATAACAATGACAAATGCCTGTCATAAAATATTAACACAATAGTTCTCTGACGAGTATTGCGGACTCTCTTCACTTTCGACTGAAATTTCAATATAGAGTTTCGAAACACAACAAGCAAATACGATATTATAATAATTGTATTAGGTAAAGGTTATGCGTAGGTGAGATTTTTATTTGATGTGTTCTTGTTGTTCGAAATTGAATGTTGAAATAGTGATTTGCCTATTATTGCTCTATTTATGTTGGTATTTAAGATAAACAGAAAATAAAACTGTTTTGTTGTCCTATTAAACACAAATGCCACAAAACAAATGCCAGTCATAAATATTAACACAATAGTTCTCTGAAGAGTATTGCGAACTGTCTCCACTTTCGACTGAAATTTCAACATCGAATTTCGAAACGAGATCCTACACTTGTGGTGCTCAAGCGAAATTTTTAAAGCGATACTTGTTTTCGTTTAAACAAAGGGCTTCACCCTAATGAGATCCCGTATGAACTTTGTTTAAAGTTTAAAATGCTCTGGCTTTTCCTTGTTCCTTGTTGTCCTTACAGAGTTCTGGAGTAGTGTACGGCTGGACATCATTTTGCGTTTTGGTATATAAATGAATAGTTGTATACAGTGTGTGGCCTAGAACTAGGGATAATATTTAAAACAGAGACTCTCTAGAGTATTAGTATTTTTTTTGAAAAGATTCCAGTTAACCAAAACCCATGCATTACATACAATAAGAATCTAAAGTTACGATTCATAATCGATGTATTATTGCAAAACGATATTATATCGCTAATATCGTGGTACAGGAGATTGACAAGTTGTGTCACACAACCTATAAATTGTCAAAGAGACGCTGTCAGAATTAACTTAGTCGATCGAGTTGAGGTGAACTATTGCATTGTTTGCATTATATTGAATTTACGATTAAGTTTGTTTGAAAAAAATCAAAAAGTAAAGTTTTTATTTTAATTAGTTGAGACCATAATGATTCAATTACTAGTAACCCGGTTCTAGGCCATGAACTGTACATTTTTTAAGATACTTTATTATGTAAAATTGACTATAGCGTTGTGTTATCAAATTTGTGGTATTTCATCTGCAAAAATGAATCTGCGTAGCCATCGGTTGCAATAACCGTTGGATAGATGGCGCACTGACTGTACTGCTATTAGCACTCAAAAAAATAAAAAGCAGTGACAAAATTCAGCGCTTACGTCAGCCTTCCCGGTAGCTTAGCGGTCAGTGCAGCGGAAGACCCAGGTTCGATTCCTGGCTGGGTCGGGTGGGCGTTTAATTTTTTCACTGTATTTTGTAAATTATATAAACATTTACCTATTTTAAATCATCATCAGCCCATTTTATGGCCCCACTGCTGGGGCACGAGCCTTCCCTACGAATGGATAGGGAGAACGGGCCGTAAACCACCATGCGGGCCCAGTGCGGATTGGTGGTTGTTAACGACTGCTAATGCAGCCGGGACGGAACGGCTTTACGTGCCTTCTGAAGCACAGAGCTATATAACTATTTTCAATATCACTTCAAAAAACAAAAGACAATTCGTAAACATGGTTAATTTCCATTGATCGTGGCCGATGACATTTTCCCCAAATGCCAGGCCAAATTAAATATTCATTCGTCGATATAAAAACGTGACGTAGGTGTAGGGCCGCATCCGGGACGTTGACAATGCCATTTATTAATGTTGCTTTGCTCACTGCTTCATGCATATTCATCTTATGGTGCGATAACCATTCCAGAATCCGGTAGGGATTTTTTTTTTTTATACTTAGCACGGCAAATGACTCCACACCACCTGATGTTAAGTGGAAATGGAGTCCAGACGCGAAGACAACTGGTGCAGCGTGAAAACAACGCAGCATCAGTCAACCTCACTCTGCCGGCCCACAAGGTGCTTCTTCACGCCTCGTTTGAAGGACCCCATATCATAGGAAGGAGGGAAAACATGTGCTGGTAGACTATTCCATCTTTTGGAGGTGCGACAAAGAAACGAGTCACCAAATTTCTTTGTGCGCGATGGGATATGTGTGACAGTGAAGCGGTGACACCGGAGAGCAGCACGTGTACTCCTATGGAGGAAGGGAGAAGGTGGGATAAGGTCAAAGAGTTCTTCAGAGCACTCGCCGTGATATAAGCGATAGAAGACGCTGAGTGACGCTATAACTCTACGCAATTGACGTACGAATTTGATGACGAGAGAAAAAGTAGAAACGACATTTCCGGATATTGGTATCTGAGTATGCTGTAGAATCACGAAATGGCTTAGTGATATTAGTATTTTTTTTATTATTATGAACGTATTGGTGTTTTTAAAAAAAAAAAAATATAAAAATAGCGAAAAAAAATATTTTTTTTAATTATTAATTATAATTCTTCGTTACTGGTTTTATTGTAATGTTTGAGGAAAGTAATAAAAAATCACCTGATAATTGTTGAAGATATGATAAAAGCGCGCATCCCACGGAATAGTGGTAGGCATGGTAACCAGCCAAATTTCATCATACACACACAGGCATGTGTGTGTATGATGAAATTTTCTGTGTGTGTTCAAGTAGATTCGAAAATGGCTAGTCTATATATATAAAAATCAATTGCTGTCTGTTTGTCTCGCTAAAACTTGAGAATGGCTGAACCAATTTGGCTAATTTTGATTTTGAAATATTTGTGGATGTTCAGAAAAGGTTTGAACATAAATAATAAGTAACGGAAAATACTAAAAACGACAATTTAATTTTCCAATACAAAATTTTCCACGATTTGTTTGTTTTGTTGTCATAGAAACTGTCAAAGTGGTACGAAGTCTGCCGGGTCAGCTAGTAATAAATAAAAACACGATGCTTACCAGTAATTTACAACACTTTTCATAAGACAAACCACATGCAAAGAGTCTAGCCGTGTGTTTCATCAAGTAATACACCTACTGAGATATTTATTATTAAAATTTTATTGTCGTTTTCTCATTTCGATATACAATGCACTTTCCAGCGCTAGTTATTAAGGACTGTACGAAGCACTTCTATTATGCAAGTTGGTCACAAACGGACTGCTAAGTTTCCCAATGAATATGTAACTTTGGTAATATTCGCAAATTGCAGAAAGACAGATGGATTTCCACGTTTTACGTTAGCAGCGGTCGTAAATGTAAAATTGGTTTCCAGGCAGAATATTAATTTACTATGTTGCAGTCCGGGCCAACTTTTTATCGAAATAAAAAATGACAATTTGATTAAGCTCGCTTTACCTTACCTTGTTATTAGACCGCTTATGTACCTAGCATTGTACAGACGCCTGCACATCAACCTACCCAAAACTGTCAAATTTCTTCAATACATTGACAACCATATGCCTCAATCATAAAATTTTACTTTTTGTTTTCAAGTGCTAATTGCTGCACTGAAGCTAAATTAAATATTTATAAAATTTTATAAAATACAGTAAAAAAAATTAAACGCCCACCCGACCCAGCCAGGAATCGAACCTGGGTCTTCCGCAATCCGGGCGGCTCCATTGACCGCTATGCTACCGGGAAGGCTGACGTAAGCGCTGAATTTTGTCACTGTGTTTTAATGTTTTTTTTAGAGTGCTTTTATAGCAGCACAGCGTCATCTATCCAACGGTCGTTGTAACCGATGGTCATGCAGATTCACCTTTTCAGATGAAATACCACAAATTTGACAACACAACGCTATATAAAATTTTTACTTTTTGTTTTCAAGTGCTAATTGCTGCACTGAAGCTAAATTAAATATTTATAAAATTTTATAAAATACAGTGAAAAAATTAAAGCGTCGATAGATGACGCTGTGCTGCTATAAAAGCACTCTAAAAAAACATTAAAACACAGTGACAAAATTCAGCGCTTACGTCAGCCTTCCCGGTAGCATAGCGGTCAGTGCAGCCACCCGGATTGCGGAAGACCCAGGTTCGATTCCTGGCTGGGTCGGGTGGGCGTTTAATTTTTTTACTGTATTTTATAAAATTTTATAAATACTCAATCATAAAGTTCACAGTCTATTGAGGGAATTTGACAGTTTGTGTTAGGTTGTATCTATGTTAGTTGATTGCCATGTTTGTTAAATAACTTTATAATCACTTCGCCGTTACGCACGTTTGCTTGTATTGGCGCACTTTTAATATTTTTAAAGTTTGCTGTTGGCCGAAAGTTGCCGTTACAGCGTTACCGGACATTTTAGGGGCGGCGAGAGACCTAAAGGGTTCGTAATCAGAACACTGTCAGAGGGTTTCTATAAGGAATGGCATTAAGCAAGCATATCCCTGTTCTTTACTAGATTTGGATTCCGGGTTTGGATCGGAACGGGTTGGTCCACCAGTTACCGCGTTCAAATTTGAGATCTTACAAGTTAAGCAACTTTAGCAACGCCAGATCATGGGTTTAGTGACTACATTGCAAAGTGACGACAATCAAAGTTACTGATATGATTTTAAAATATACATCGAAATTGTAAGACCGCTCACATGTGGTTGCTGAATAATAACAAGCAACCGTAAACTAGTTTTTATGCCATTATATTATTGCTACGAGCTTTCGCAACAACCTCCATACGACTACGATATGGCTACGAAGTATCTGCGGCATGCTACGACATCGTAGTATTGTTAAAAGAGACTTTATTTACAAACCACTCGCGTTCAATAAATACCTAAATTAGAAATAAAGGTCAAGGACATTATTAGTAACTGATCACAATGGTTAACAATTCGACATGACGCTTTACTTAGGTATTTGGTAATACCGTTTTTGTTTTAATAACAAATTAATTGTTACCTCTAATTGTGACGTCCGACTTTCGCTGCGCAACGCTGTAATTTGTGTGGTTGCCACTGCAACCATTAAGATTGCTTGCCAAATAAAAAAATACTTTAGCTACTTTACTTACTTTAATTTTATAATGAGGAAAGGGATTTGTTTACTCGATGGGTCGAAGTGTGATTGATCTCCTTCTCATCTGATAATTAAGTGTAAAAAAAAACGAGTGAGCCTTACAGTAGTCGCATATGATGTGTAACATTTGACATCTCACCTTAGTAATAAGCAATATTAACATTATATTCTGAAAAAATGGGTCAGGTATTATTTGAAATGGTTTTTCATAACAAAAATTAATTCTTTGTAATGAAAATTGTACTAAGAGTAACGCAATACCGCGCGCTCATTCGTCAAATCAAATGGCGCACGCTTTCCCGATTGGTTGGTACCATCCAACGGCCAACTCTACCACCGCGCGCTCATTCGTCAAATCAAATAGCGCGCCCTTGCGTGCTTCCCCGACTTCCTGTTACACACTTCCGTCGCATTTCACGAAATCACTCCCATAAATTGCAAGAAAGCGAGAGGAAAGATGTTACACATCAATAAAGAAAGAGGCACACTTCTCCTTAAAGGACAACAATCTATCTCTACAAAGGAGCTGAATATCATATATCTTACTGTTATTAAACTAGTTGTTTCATCATCTTCCTCATCATCATCTCAGCCAAAGACGTTCACTGCTGGACAAATGCCTCTCACATCAACTGGTTTTTTGCTGCGTGCATTCAGCGACCTTCACCAGATCGTCGAACCACCTTGTTGGAGGTTGTTTGTGGCAACTTATTTAAAATTTGGTGGTGGCTACTCAAGCGTCAATACACTTCAATAGGTAGTTACAACGAAGATAGCTCTCGAGCGATTCATGCACCAGTCACCAAAACTGCATCGTTCTTGCGCCATAAAGTTGCAAGTCGTAACTTTTATAGTGCGCTAGAAATATTCGCTGTCGTAAACGGGCGTTCGCCTGTTTAGAAGCTAAACTGATTCTCTGATAGAAAGAGACCGTGCTACATACTGATTTTTACTGTATACAGTTGAGAGGATGTACAATACAGTATGTTTATTCTCACTTACGAAACATTATTGTAATCACTAGAAATATAAATAACTTGATAATGAGGGATAAAGAGTCATATCCCACCCAATGTTTGTTAGTGTCATCAAGCAATAACAACCGAAGCCAACTTTATTGCTATGCCTTCCAAAGCATGATACTTAAGATATTTTTAATTCAATCACTAGCCGATGACAAGCCATACCGAAAATTACTTTACTCGAGAGATTTCAACTCAAGCGTTTTAACGCTTTCGCAAAGCGTTCGAGGAACTCGATGGCGCAGTGGTTAACGCGCTCGGTCTGCGAGTACTGAGATTAAGCAACTTTCGCATAATATGACGGTCATCGGATGGGTGGGATCGGATTTATCATCTAGAGCTCCTCCGAGCTTCAGAAGGCACGCAAAGCCGTTGGTCCCGGCTGCGTTAGCAGTCGTTTGCAACCACCAATCCGCACTGGGCCCGCGTGTTGATTTAGGCTCGTAAATAAAAACTTGCTGATGATCTTGGTGACGCTCAAGCAAATACGCCATCGAGCATAGGTATCAATAGTGCATCTTACTAATAGCTCACCTAAGAGCGGACGACCCGCCGCCACAGCATCTACAGATACGCGCAATTTACCGACCGCTGAGCTGTATGGAATCGAAAGATAAAATAAATTGCTCTTAAGTCCGCTCGCTGATTAGTATCGATATCGATAGTTGATGGCTTTTTTGTTTTCTGAAGTTCACGCAAACACTAGGCACACATTGATGTTAAGCACTTTTTACAATTTTATCGCGATTAATTTCTAGTCCATCGTCCAAGTTTCAGTTTTTAATTCAAATGGCGATCGGAGAGTTATTAGGAATATGTTAGCTGAAAACTAATGTCGATTGAACTACAATATGACTGTCTTTGAGAAAAACTGCTAGTTTGACTAGCAAACTCGTCTTACACCGGAAAAATATACAGGTGGAACAGAGAATAATTGATTCAAAATGCAAAATTAAATAATTAATAAAAACATTAAACAGTGCCAATATTGATAGAATTACCCATTTTACTTACTTACTAGACTATAACATTTATATACTTAATACTTAGAATAATAATATATCAATACAGTCCCAACCCTATGCAAAGAAAGCTTAGCGGACCTAATTGGTTCAAATGTATTTAATAAATCTTTAACGAACCTTCTTCAAGCGGCGAAACTACTTTAATTAAAGTTTCTTGCAATAGAATAGAATATAAAATATTAGAATAGAATAGAATATAATAGAATAGAATAGCATAGAATATAATTTATTTGCATAAAACATGGAACAAACAAGGAATTAGAGTAGGAAATTATATACATCGGTATATTATTTTAAATATGTCGGTTAGGTATCTAATTAGTAAAATTCTCCGAATAATATTTAATTTTATAAGTTCCTTTATTATTTCATACTCTGTATATTATTTTCATCGTCTTTGAGAAACTTGATTGACCAATAATATTTAATATAAACTGGTCTTCAAAAATGTTTTATTAAAAAAAATATATTGATACCTCTAGTGTTAAAAACTTCCATAGAACTCTATTTTACTCGTTTACGGAACCTAAGACTTAAAAGAGGTCAACCTTTGTCTCAGATCGAAACGTACCTGATTATTATAATACATGTCTAAGTTATTGAGACGGAAAAAAGGCTATTAGGCTAATTTTATTTCTTTATATGAACCCAATGATGTGAAATGATGCGGATTGGATAGGTACCTTATATTTAACTATCGGTACACAAGAATACTTGATAGGTTGATAGGTACAGACGCCTGCACATAAACCTATCCAAAACTGTATTTCTTTTAAATACATTTTCAATCATAGTACTATAACATAAAGTTCAAAGTTTATTGAGGAAATTTGAAAGTTTGTGGTAGTCTGATGTGCAGGCGTGTGTACTATAGCGACAGACTTTAATAATGATGGTAGTAGCTAGCCAGGTGGACTTAAAGCAAGTTTTCCTATCAACCAAACTGAGTGCAGCAGGGATTTGAACCCGACACTTCTGGGTTGAAAACCGTAGGTCTAGCCACTAGACCACTAAGGTGGTTATGTAGTAACATTTATTTTCTAAGAGTTTTTTTTTCTTCAATATTTCATGTACAAATTATGCTCCGTAAAATTGTAGTCGTATTATATAGATATAATAATGTATATTATTCGTTTTTAGAGTAGGAATCTTACACGCAACATTACACCCGTTATGAGACGTAAAACATATATAATTTTAGGGTTTACTTTGCTAACTGAGCACAGCGAGGTAACAACGAAGGAAGTTGAAAAGGCCTTGGGTTTGAATTCATTTAAGCGAATTTCTAGTTGTCATCATCATCACTCTTTGTAAATATACCACATGTTCACCAGACTTTAATTCATTTAAGCGATTTTTTAAATGTTTTTATTAACATACACACTTAATTATAACAATTATACAACAATAAAGGAATAAATATTAAAACAGGCAGAAAAAAAAGAACAGAAAATAAAATAGGTAGGCAGTGTGAAGTTAAAGGGCCCTATCTCAGCATAAGCTGCTGTGTCATCCATGGATGTTCAGAATGATACAGAGGCACTGTTTTTTCTTTCTTTTCGTTGATGGCTTCGTGCGATTAGCATATTTAGCCAGTGTCAAAGTAAGTTTTCTTACAAGTAATACATAAATATACAATATTTCCTTCCAGTCAGTATGATGATGAATGATAATAAAAATGAGAAGTGAGAAATGATATACCCCCCAACCCTTCGAGTATCTCAGTAAAGATGTGGGCCTTTACTTTAATTCCTCGGCGGACTTCTTGAGAGAATTTGAAAAGTAAAGTTGCACTGTTTTGTTTCATTTGCCAACACTCATGCACACTTACGAACACTTAACGGTTAATAATCCACCATTATTTCACATTAATATTCGACATAACACAAATTTCTGAAAATAAAACAAAACCGCAGACATGACGATTCACTTTCCCGCCAAGAAGTTTCAGAAGCACTGTTTTTCTGATTAAAATGATTTGTTTGTTTTGTTGTCATGGAAACTGTCAAAGCGGTACGAAGTCCATCGGGTCAGCTAGTACACACGCCTGCACATCAACCTACCACAAACTGTCATATTTCCTCAATAGACTTTGAACTTTGTGCTTTAACAGTATGGTTGAAAATATATTGAAGAAATTTGACAGTTTTGGATAGGTTGATGTGCAGGCGTCTGTACCTTATAATTTTAATGTAAATGGCCATGATAGTTTAAGAAGTTATACATACTAATGGGACGTTATGATTAAAAGACCAAGCGTAGGTATCACCGTTAGTAAAGAAAAAAACATGGACAAAGAAAGGAAAGACATTGCTCGAAACATTTTGTTTGTCAGATGATATTAGTCGATTCGCAATGTTATTAGATTACGCGCCAACCAGGAATGATGGAAGACAAAACAAAATTAATCACCTTTATATTTCCCACGAACTAACTATTATTGTTTTCGGTCGCAGGTGTTGCCGCAAATTGTACTATCGTACGTGATAATCTAAGAGGTTTGTTAAGAACTTCTTAGTGATGGTAACACATTTATTTTGTGACGTCACATAAAAATGAACACAGTACTAGTGGCTTAGTAACCGATGTGTACTCACATTTATGATCACTACTGCTTGCTTATGCGTGCATGACGCGCATGATTAATTAATATAAATATTTAATTTACAATTGCATGAAAAATTAAAGTTAATAATTATATCTTAGTAACGGCACATGCAAGATCTAGATCGGATACACTTCGGATCTTTTCATTTTTACCACACCTTTCTGTTACACGTTGTTTAAAAACCATTAATTGAGGCATTTCAGATGCCATAATAAATAAAAAAACTTATGCTAATTATTACCTTTAGAAAACTATTTATATAAAACCTCATCACAAACCATTCACATAGAAGGGATTCTAATAAAAGACGTGATTGTTTTACGATCGTTTATAATGAACTAACCTACAAAACAATAACTATCTTTTTTCTTTTTATTTTCAAGTGTTAATTGCTGCACTGAAGCTAAATTAAATATTTATAAAATTTATAACATACAATGAAAAATGAAGACCCAGGTTCGATTCCTGGCTGGGTCCGGTGGGCGTTTATTTTTTTCACTGTATTTTATAAATTTTACAAATATTTAATTTAGCTTCAGTGCAGCAATTAGCACTTGAAAATAAAAAGTAAAATTTACTATAGCGTTGTGTTATCAAATTTGTGGTATTTCGTCTGCAAAGGTGAATCTGCATGGCCATCGGTTGCAATGACCGTTGGATAGATGGCACTGTGCCGCTATTAGCACTCAAAAATTAAAAAACAGTAACAAAATCCAGCGCTTACGTCAGTCAGCCTTCCCGGTAGCATAGCGGTCAGTGCAGCCGCCCGGATTGCGGAAGACCCAGGTTCGATTCCTGGCTGGGTCGGGTGGGCGTTGAATTGTTTCACTGTATTTTATAAATATTTAATAACTATCTAATTCTTTTAATATAGGTATAAATAAGGCTACGCTATGGCTTTAGCATCTACGAGTCTACGTTGCACAGATGATGACAGGATACAAAATGTCAAGAATTTGTGAGAAAAACAAATTGGTAATATTTCATGCGGTTATTATACATATTAATATATTAATTTATGAATCTAATTCATTAAAGCAAATCATTAACATGTAACCCTGAACCCTTTCGTTAGGTGCGTGATGACATTTCATAATAATTTGGAGCAGTGATTAAGGGAAAAGGTTATTTACAAATAATTAATTATAGCTCGCTTGGATATTTCTAGGGTTATTAATGCAAACCGGAATAATAAATATTGTAATAAGGTATCTATTTATTAGTTGAACTTGCGGTTATGCGTGTGTTTAATTCGGTCCGTCGCAAAAGTAGCGTAGGTACTCCGTGAAAATAGATTTTATAAATAATTATATAGAGTAGATACAACATACAAGTAACACGCGATTATGGTCATAGAAACAGCAGTAAAATTATTTTAACCGGTAGAAACGGTTAGAAGTCGACGGCCATAGTCGGTCACAAATCGGTGCCGATATAAAAGTGGCCATCTGTTCTCCGCCTTCACGAAATTACTGAATTGTACGTACTTGGGTACAATTGAATGTATATTCAAACGTTATTATACAATTAATTGTCTTAATAAAATATCAACCTAACTACGAAGTAAATAAAATATAAACTGCTGGCAATTTATACAAACAGACCGTCTTAAAAATATTGAGTACTTTTTAAAAGCAGCCCTTGCATTAATTCAGGCAAAAAGAAAAGTATAAAAAAATATAGTCTATAAAATTCGAACGCTTGATAAAATACCCTGAGCCTACAGTAAAGTTTTTTTAAGCGATGCTATATTTTATATTATGTAGGAACTCGTATATCTGTTTAGATCGTTTAACTCAATGGTTTAGATCGTCCGTCCGCTTGAGGCCAAATGACCATTCTGGGCAAAGTTGGGACATTGAAAGTTGATTCAATGGATGCGTTCTAATAATGGAATTTTGGAGAAGGTGCCTTTATTTTAAATTGTATGATACATTTAAAATCGAATTACCTAATCGTTGACTTATTGCGTTTCAGTGTACGTTGACAGATCATCAACAGCGAATTTAATGTCCCCACTGCTGGGGCACGAGCCTTCCCTATGGATGGATAGGGAGAACAAGCCATAAACCACCACGCGGGCGCAGTGCGGATTGGTGGTTGCTAACGACTGCTAATGCAGCCGGGATCAACGGCTTTACGTGCCTTCCGAAGCATGGAGGATATACGTCTAATATACGTTGACAGATGCTCAGGTTAAATACGAGAAAACGTGGTTTAATC
This sequence comes from Eudonia truncicolella, assembly GCA_949315975.1. NCBI lineage: Eukaryota > Metazoa > Arthropoda > Insecta > Lepidoptera > Crambidae > Eudonia > Eudonia truncicolella. Next base: position 8,456,716 of record OX438835.1, on the reverse strand, counting down.
CCCATGGCTCAGTAAGACTATTGACGTGAACCCATCTATACAAATATTATAAAGAGGAAAGCTTTGTATTTTTGTTTGTAACGAATAGACTTAAAAACTACTGGACCGATTTAAAAAATTCTTTCACCATTAGGAGGCTACATTAGCGCATATTATAAAAGAAATGTGCACCCGTGTGAAGCCGGGACGGGCCGCTAGTACCTAATATATACAAGCAGCTATTCAAGTTTCTAGATGGGTTCACAGGAAACTGCTTCTACTTTATACACCGTTCTTTTTTAACCGTCTTAAACCCGCAAGTGGGTTGATCAGACCATGAAACTGAACAACTGTCCCCAAGAAACATAGGTCAAAAAGTATCTCGTTTTTTGACCTATGTTTCTAAGACGTTTAAAAAAGAACGGTGTATATCGCTCTTTAAGACCATATTTGAATTTACGAAATGTATCGTCAAATCGAAAAGCTTTAAATATTGCCAGCTTCTGTAAAAGCGGAGTTCTTAAGTCGTTCACTTCCAAACTTTTCCAAATCATTGTTCAGTTGCAAGACAGCTTTACAAAGTTGCCAACTCGGCGAATGGAAAATATACATCAGAGTAATGGCAGCTCATCAAACAAATATTATTAACACTTGCGTATGATAATATCTTAAACATGTGTCAACTAAGTTTCTTAAGACTTTCACACTGAGTTTAACGACCTTTCAAAGAATACTAATACGTTTCTAATATACAAGCCTGTTAGATAATAATTAACATATTCAACAAAGCTCGATGGCGCAGTGGTAAACGCGCTCGGTCAGCGATTGCTGAAGTCGAAACTTTTTACAAGCCGGTTTTAGGATGGGTGACCAAAAATTAATCATCTCGAACTCCTCCGTGCTTCGGAATGTCTTCCCTAAAGCCGTAGGGCCTGACTGCATTAGCAGTCGTTATCAACCATTAATCTGCACTGGGCCCGCGTATTGGTTTATTAGACTCGTGCCCCAGCAGTGGGAAAAGAAAATGCGCTCTCTGTCTTTAAAAACTTATTTACCATAACCTCTCAAAGCAGCGGCAACTGTAGCGTTTTGGAAGATTGGGGCATAACCTACCACAGCTTTGCGAAATAAAATTTAAACCATCATTCAATTAAAGTGTTACACATTTCTTTTTACGAGTATGTACGTCAATTCAATCGTCTCAATAAAACGTTATGTTATGAAGTAGAACTGAAAACGTAAATCTTTTTTTCGATCAACCAACTGCTAGCCGTTACATACACCGCTCCACTTTCCTTAAATCATATCCCCTGACACTCTCAGCCGGCAGCGTTCCAACAGAATCTTCATAACGGTTAAAATTTAATGAAACGGTAATCCCTACTCATTGTGCCCCGACGAGCGTTTGTACCTAGTTTTATGACGTCATAAAATCTCATCATAACTTTTCATTATTACCCTGTATAATTGCCATAAATCAAGTGTGATAAAGCTTTAAGAGATCGATTCGGATATGGAATGTTAAATAGTCGTCTGATTTTTGAAAATGTTTATTTTTTTAAAATAAAAAATATTATCTAATTTAATAAAAAATTGGTATTATTTATTAAATGTGAAAAAGTTTTCTATTTAAAAGAAACGACAGTTTTAAAAACCAAACGATTTTGTCACTGAAAAATAATGCGACTATTTACGAGCAAAAAAATCGATAATGCGAAATGTTTTATTATCAATTTACTTTGAAAAACTGTCTTTTCTTTCGAATCGGAGATCGTTTTATTAATTTCAGTTTTTCTTTTGTATCAAAGTATTTATTTGCCTAGTGTGTACGTAACAAACTCCAGCACAGATATGTCATTGTTGCAATAATACTCGTAGAACGAAACAAAAGTCATCTAAAACCTTAAAGTTATTCTTTGTACGATTTGCCGCCAAAGCCAATATCAAAGTTAGAGAAAAATACGTTTGAATAAAGTTTTCTTTGTTTTTAATAATGAATAATGATGGTAGACGCTGAATGATAAAATGGAAACGATTCACTCTTTTGTTTCATTTGTAAACACTGATGCAAGTTCACTAACATTTATTGCTTAAATCCACTACTACTTACTAGTATGACGGCCTCCGTAGCCGAGTGGCTTGCACGCCGGACCTTGGGCGGCGCTAACTCTGAGGTCCCGGGTTCGATTCCCGGTCGGGTCAATTTCGAAGACGAACTTTTCGATATTGTGTCGGGTCTGGGTGGTTGTGGTACCGTTGTTGTTTCTGATTTCCATGAAACGAGTGCTTTAGCTACTTACCTTGGGATCAGAACAATGTGTGTGATGTCGCCTCATAGTTAGTATGTTCAGAAAAACAAAAACAGAACAACATAAAAAAACTCCAAACGTTATTCTTCACTCTCCCTTTAAGCTCATGACATAAGTAATCATCATCACCAGAACATTTTATGCCCCTACCAATGCTGGGGTGCAATGATACATGATGGAAACACCATATAGAGAACGGCCATAAACCATACAAGATTGGTTATTGTTCATGACAGCTAATGCAACCGCGTCAAACGGCTTATCGTGCCTTCCGAAGCACGGATCGTAGAAAACTTAGATAATAAGTTTTTTTTTATACTTAGCACGGCAAATGACTCCACACCACCTGATGCTAAGTGGAAATGGAGTCCAGACGCGAAGACAACTGGTGCAGCGTGAAAACAAAGCAGCATCAGTCAACTTCACTCTGCCGGCCCACTTCTGCTTCTTCACGCCTCGTTTGAAGGACCCCATATCATAGGAAAGAGGGAAAACGTGTGCTAGTACACTATTCCATCTTTTGGAGGTGCGACAAAGAAACGAGTCACCAAATTTCTTTGTGCGCGATGGGATATGTGTGACAGTGAAGCGATGACACCGGAGAGCAGCACGTGTACTCCTATGGAGGAAGGGAGAAGGTGGGATAAGGTCAAAGACTTCTTCAGAGCACTTCAGAGCAAGTTTTCCTAAATACCTATACTTATTTAAATTACGATACCATTGAATCGTCTGCAATCAAAATTTTATTGTAAACGAAAAAATTCTTCTCTGATACAAAATATGAATTTTCAGTGAGAAGCTTGTTAGCTCACTCGTTAAAATCAAGGACCAATTGAGGCCGAGTAAGCGAATTTTACTTTCAATTAGATACGGCTCGCTCGCATGCATTTTCAGAACGACTTCTGGAAAAAATACGACTGATGTATGCAGTTTATTGATAGTAGTAGTATCATGCCTGAGTACTTCATATAAAAATGTAATTTTATTAACCTTTATTTTACTATTTTATTTAAATATTACTACTAAATTGAATTTGGAGTTGTTTATTTGTTTTCAATAATACCATCGACATAGCTTTCTACGGATAATACAGTTACTTAATATGGTATTTAAAATAACGTACTTTCGATAAAATGTATAGTTTTGTAACCATCTATTAAATACTACCACCAACCCGCATTGAGCTAGCACAAAGTAGTGGGTAAAACCCACTACTACCCGATCTTCTAATATTCCTCGTTCTCATAGCAAAAATCGTAATGATATCGTAGGGCTTAGTTGTGTTGTTGAGTCGTTCGAACAAAGTTCAAACTAACTGTATACGGTAGCTCTGAATACGGTTGGGTGGAAATTCGTTCGAATGATTGTAAAATTTATGACAAGACTAAGCCGCTATGATATGTTATGGCTTTTGTTATGGGAATCAGGGGGCAGGGCATACTGTTCCCAAAATGTTCTTGTGGGAAGGCCTAAGCTCAGCAGTAAGACGTTAATAGGCATTAGCATGTATACGTCTTAGTGTTTAGTTAAACTGTTTAGTGTAACCTGTTTAGTTAGTGTCATCATAATTATATGATGATTCTTAACAGGTTTATATTATATAAAGTGTTGAACATTTTGAATAATGTTACATCAAAGTTACATAATGTTGTAATAATTGTATTTATAATTTTTGAATTGTGTTTGGAATAAGTAAGAAAAAATTTTGGTTAGCGTTAATGTGCTTATATTTTTTGCTTTGCTATTAGGTACCACATACTATCAACAATAGCAGAAGGAGATTTCAGCTACATTGCTATTTATTTTGAGTATTTTCAGAAGTTAAGATTGTAGATTGTCTAAAATTAATTAGGCACTTTAATCGGCTTGATAATAAACTAGGTGTCACCGTCTTGTCTAAATATGACGCCATAACATCAATGTTTGTAGCATTGTTGTGTTTCGACAGCTAGCGATAAGATAATCGTAGCTAGTGTCTCAGAGCAAATTAGGCATTTATCGACTAAGCCAGTTACGGGTAGGTGAGGACGGCTAGCTTCACTAGCTGGCCTCGTGTCTGAACACTACGTCTGCTTAACATCAGGCAAGATTAGAGTAATTTGCCTAAATATCTATTAAAAAAACGTCAGTAGTCTAACGGAACGGGGATTAAATCACGATTTCTCACATTCAACCCGAGCATCAGCTAAAGTGCAATTGTGGTGTCGGAAGAATTTCGTACATTGACCCCGTCTATTACTCGTCTCTATCGTTACCGCGTCAAATATATTGCTATCGCGCTCGTACAAACTTCTTTACCACCTAATGATACAAAAAAAAACAGTTATCCTACCGTGTACAACTTTTTTAAAGTATGCCATGAAAACTTATGATTATGATCATTGTAAAGTGTTTGCGAATCCGCGAGTCTGTAAGCTTAATGGCGTATGTACTTTAGAAAATTGTTCCTATTCCGCCGAAGTAATTTCCACATTTAGCAATTGCAGACCATAGTATTAGGCGGCTTGTTACTTAAAGTTTTAGAAAGTGTAGTGGCGCTTTTGTGTGCGTCTGGTCTGATAGTTTTCTAACTTATTATCACACTACACTTTTGAATAGAATGCTTTCACCAATTTACATTCGGTTTACCAACAGCCATTACATTCTCACTAAGTTATTAGATATTTAATTCATTGTGGTTTTGAACTAAATAATATTGTAAGAAACAGTTTTCTACGGTAAAATAATTTCTGAATATTTCTTCCATTTTTTTAACGATCATCGGAAGGTATCATCAAAATAATGTTTAAGTTATCTGTAGAATAACTTCTGTATCTTGTACACAAGTACATTGTGTAATTATGAGCAGTTTCCTGTGTAATGTAATATTTTAAGGCTAAACATTTGTCGTATTCGGCACATTTCTTCAGAGGAAAACCACAAATGTACAGACGCCTGCTCATCAACCTATCCAAAACTGTCAAATTTCTTCAATAAATTTTCAACCATATGACTTAGTAATACAGTTCAAAGTCTATTGAGGAAATTTGACAGTTTGTGCTATGTTGATGTGCAGGCGTGTGTACATCAATGAATTAGTGTCAGGCATGTCAAGCGAATTGTAATCAGAACATACTACATTATTAGTATAACTCGGATCGGAGTTACAATTTTGTGTACTCGTGGGATTGACTGAAATTCTAAGACGTGTTCGAATTTGAAGTATCTGTGGATGTTGGTTCTGTGATGGACCGGCTAAAAATATTTCTAATAATTCAGATTGTATCAAAAATTCCGTTAAGTCTTTGGAACAATTACCCACAATCAGGTGGTTTTATTAAATTTGCAAAGAAAATATTTCTATATTTATATATTTCTATGACACGTCATAAAAAGAAAAAGCAGTACTAACTAATTAAAACCAAACTTAATGCGAGAGAGATAAATCTTTACAGATCAGCGCTCAGTGACATACTTGTTACTCTCCGTTACGACAGCAACTTACGCTGTTACGATTAGCGTTTGCGGGGACAGCCCGCGTCGTCGTCGCGTACCCCTTTCGCGTGTTTTTTTTCTGTATGCTAATGTAGGTGAACTACGGCTTGTCTGCGTGCGTTTCGGAGCGCTTGTATGAAGTTGCCGCACTCTCGTTCATTCTGTCTGCAGTTTAAATTAAGCATTGTTTCAAAAATGGAATCGGAGGAAACAAGAAATAGAGGTTAAAGATAAACACTATGAGAACGATTTTTCGAGGTGAGGCGCTGTTTATTAATAATTATGACATCTATATTGGGAGGTTCAAGAAGGCGGGGACTTTATTTTTTTTATTAGTTCTGTCCTCAGCTCTCAGAACAATATAGCTTAACCTAAAGAATTGAAACGGGGATTAACGCAAACTAATTAATAAAAAGGTATCATATCTTCTTTATACCCGACGTTTCGACCGAGTTATGAGTCAGCCCGTGACCACAGCCATCTTTTGTTTAACTATGGAACGCGAAACTTTAAAAGTGAATATAGCTTAAGTTATTATTCTGAGGCTCTGTTCGTCTTTGACAACTTTAAAAAAAGTTAATATGGGTATCGCTTTTTTCGTAGGTGTCAATTATAAATATGACATCTATTTCGAGATCCAAAGTATTTATAAATAATATTTCACTAAATACCTTATATATTTTATATGTCAGTAGTTGAGAATTTCGGGTAAAGTGCGCTTCACCTTAACATCAGGGTTAACATCAGGTAACATGAAGACCAAGTGCTGACCCGTAAGATATATAAATACGAGCGAGCCTTACTTTAGTCGTATATTACGTGTAACATTTGACATCTCACCTTAGTAATAGGCAATGTAAACATTAAATTCTGAAAAAAAATGGGTCAGGTATTTTAATAACTATGAAATAAATGCAGTAAATACTCATAAGAAGACATTTGACATATCAAAATGACCTTTGATAGTCAAATGACACAATATGTCACATATGATAATACTATGTCATGTTCTATCGATTTTAATTTTACAAAATGGCGCGTGCTTGCGCGCCTCCCCGAATTCCTGTTACACACTTGTTACACTGTTACACATTTCACAAAATCACTCCTACAAGCTGTTACACATACTTCCGTCCCATTTCACGAAATCACTCCCACAAATGCTAGAAAGCGAGCGGAAAGATGTAACGCATCAAAAATGTTCGAATCAAAAACCTTAACGTCAGTTTATATATTCAAACCATTTATAACAAGAAATCATCACAAGCAATGGTGTTACATGAATTTTCCATTGTTTCCATATAAGGCATTTTCAAGATTGCGAAAAGTTGCTACCAAGAAATAATTTATTTCAATCATGAATCACAACAGGTTCCCATTTCTTATTAAAGAAACAAAGAAAAAAAAACAATCTGTATCTCATTACAATAGCAATTCGAAGTGTTACCGTAACATTTGAAAATCGGTAAAGTGCAACTCTAGTAACTGACTAAGATGGTTCCGTATGATTATAAAAATATTGCAAAATCTCTACGGCACGTCCGCTGTGGAACAAAATCAAATCATCATCATTATCATCATCAGTTCATTTAATGTCCCCTATGCTGGGGCACGAGCCTTCCCTATGGATGGATAGGGAGAATGGATCATAAAACACCACGCGGGCTCAGTGCGGTTTGGTGGTTGTTAATGACTGCTATGCAACCGGAAGCAACGGCTTTACGTACCTTCCGAAGCACGGAGGAGCTCGAGATTACATCCGATGACCGGTCTTTCCGAAAGTTGCTTAACTCAGCACACGCAGACCGGGCGCGTCAACCACTGCGCCATCGAGCTCCTAATCAAATGTATCAAATTTATTGCACCTGAGTACCGTACCTAAGTAATATAAACTAAGACAATTGTAAATTTGAAAACAAAAGAAATCTGGTTATCATCAGATTTGTTTTAAATCGTCAAACCAAAGAAGTAAACGATTTCAAATCATAAGAAAGCACTTTAGAAGAACTTCGAAACTGAAAATACACTTTTTTTTTAAATCTTTATTTTTAATGGACTTTTGCCTTTTGGCATGTCAGTCCCATTATACCCAAACTATTGGCTTAACTCTATTAATATTAGAAGGGAAAGGGAATCACTGTCTGCAAAACTTTATTAAATTACACAAAGATAGAAAATACACTTTCAAAAGGACGACTTGCCACATGTGCTACTCGAACCTATGATCTTTCACAATCCAGGTGGGTCGTAGGCTCATCTTTATGAGCTACCAATACATAAGCTACTCTGTCGGTTTTTATTAGTACTAATCAGTCTGTTTTAAATTTGATCTTGATTATATTATGGAAAACGAAAATTTTAAGGAAAGTTTATGTGTCACTAACCGCGTAACCCCGAAACACCCGACTCCATTTTCCAATTACGCGAAGCTGCTCTCTTAAAAGTAACCAGTCTCTTTGAAAACGGTAATGCGGCGGTTTAAAATTGCAGCCTACAGAGCAAATGAGCAAAGCAAAGTCTTCAGAATCAGATTCTGTACATAATGTAGGTATGTGCCATTAATTAACAGGGTTCTTTATTTTTTAAGGACTAGGTCTTCATCTCACTTGACGGTGGAAGTCCATAGATGTCCGTGGTCCGAAGATGGAAGCACACTTCACCCGAAATCCACAACCCCAACGGCTATTCTACCTCATATTTGTTATGTCTTACGGGTAAGCGCAGTGCCTTGATCTCACCTGATGTTAAGTGATGATAAAGCCAATTGGTGGAAGCGCACTTCACCTGAGGCACTGGCTATCTTATCTCTAGCTGCCGGAAAACAACAATGCTATAAACATTGATGTTATGGCGACATATTTAGATAAGATGGTGGTAGCTAGCCAGGCGGACAAACAAGCCCTACCTCACTCACCTCACCCCGCTGGAAATCAAAACCGGGACCTATGGGTCGGTGCTCTTAACCACTAGACCACAGAGACGATTAAAATATCTTATCTGTCGGAAGGCTATAATGCTTTAAATTGAAAGCTTTATCAAAATATAAACTGGAAACAATAATAATAATAATAATAACTGGACGGTTTTTTCATGTTGTAAGTATTTTTATTTGCGTTATAAAATATACCATAGAACTCCAAATAAGATTTTAGAATAATTTTCTCAATTTGTTAATAAAACATAGTGAATACAAAATTATGCTAATACTCAGTTAGCTTTGTATAATTTGAAGTACAAAATACTTCTAACGCTATCTTAAAACAAAAACAGTTACTGGCAGTCATAACACGTAGCATAAACAATAAATATACATGATAATATTATATAATGTAAGCTAATTGGAAATTGTAATAATGTTGTATGGCAAATTAATGCAAAGTGACTATTACAGTGATTTGAAGTGGTGTTACAAATAAAACTCTTTTAACGATTGTACAAGAGCTTAATTTTATATAATTATTATCTTGTCTTGACGTTTCGAACCCTGTACAGCGTCGGTGGTTAGGTATATGAGGTGTTGGTCGTCTCATAATTATTTTGTAACATAGAAGTGTCGCAGGACTGATGCCCACTGTGGCGGAACAGTCCTCGACGACTGTCAGTCGTCCTCCTGGCGACCGCGTACCGGAAAGCGTAGTGTGGGCAGAGCTCCAACAAGGTGGACCGACGATATGGTAAAGGTCGCGGGAAGCCGCTGGATGCGAGCAGCACAAAACCGGTCGTCGTGGTGAACCTTTAGGGAGGCATTTGTTCAGCAGTGGACGTCTTTTGGCTAAGAAGATTATGATGATGATAGTAGTGTCATCATCATCATCACCAGGTTCATGTTATGTCTCGTTTCGTACCTCAACAGTGGGACACGTAATGAGCTGATAATGAGGGTGAACATTGCGTTAGTTTCTACTCTAGCTAAGTCAGGAACGTGGGACTAACATAATACAATTTCACACACACTAGCTACTTTAATTCTATCCTGTCACCATAGTCTGCTGGAATAAAATCTCTTTTGAGACACGCTTACCTGTACTATTGTGATCCAAAATGTTAACCGTTGTACAAACTAATAAATTGTTTAATAACTTAAACTTATTGAGTTTTGTGCCCTTTTTGATCACCTCAACGAATCACGTCTTCCCTCCTTCCTATGACATGGGGTCCTACAAGGCGTGAAGAGGCACCTTGTGGGCCAACAGTGAAGGTGGCTGATGCTGAGTTGTTTTCACGCTGCGCCAATTGTCATCGCGTCTGGACTCGATTTCCGCTGAGCGGAGTGGAATCATTTGCCGAGCAAAGTATAAAAAAAAATCGAGAATTTTGCGTGCGAACAAAGCGAGTTGGAATAAATTCTCTTTTTTTTTCATTAACGTCATCGATTGGTGAATAAAAATAGTACTTAGCAGCCACATATCTGATTTACATAATATAACGACAAAAGTGAGTTTATGTCTAGATGAATTTTCTAATCTATCTTGTACTATAAAGTACGTATATATATAATAATATAATACATACATACATGTTACGTGCCTGCTCTACGTGCGTTCCGCCGATGTTGCAGTTTACACCAAAACACCTATTTCAACATCGCATGGGCTAGTTACAGCGACGAGGTGCTGACAACGCACAACGTGACCCCGTCATCACTCTCTATTCATACATCGAACGATTGTCATCTAATTTTAGTTAATTAAATATTCATTGTAATTTTTTTTATCGAAATTAAATTAGTGTTAAAAAAAATTTTTCTTTTTTTAAATCCTACGGCCGCAGCCTTCGTAATTTACATACATACATACATACATAAATATAAGTACATATAAATATACCAATTTTTTTGATAATTGATTTCATAATATTTTATGTATCTAATGTAATTTGTTTTGATTGATTTTTATTTGTTTTTCTTTTATTTAAATTTAAATTTGTCTAATTTTGATATGCTAATTTCTAAATTGTAATTTATTAACATGTCACAAGGGTTGGAGCGAAGCAACACGAGTATTTCAAAATTTCTGACCTGGGGTTGTTTCTCATTTACTTGAAATGTAAAGATTTTTTTAATAAAAAACAAATTTATTTATCTATTTTATTTTACCACTAGTTTACTTTCGTGCGGTAACAGGAAATTAATTTATGGAAAAAGTTCGAGATTAGATCTTGATAAAGGGATGAAGGAAAACCGCCAGGAATCAAGAGACGTGGAAAATTTCAGGGGACGCCAGAGCCCAGCAGTGGGACAAAAAAGGTTTTAAAATATAGAGTTGAGTTGAGGCTAATTGGGTGATAGGTTTAACGTTATTCCTAAAAGAAAAAAGGAAGAAATCCAATTATCTTGTAAACTCTCTAAACATTTTATTTAACTGCTAATTTGCATTGAGATGTGTGCCGTAATGTCGAGATCATGCAGAAGAATGCCCAAAGGCCCAGCGTAACTCCCATTAAAAGTAATGGTGGGACAAAATTGGATTTTTTTCTGGTAAGAAAATCTTAATCTTGCGCACCTTTTTCTTGACGCAAATTCTTAAGCTGATTTACTTCGCGCGAATGAATTGTTTTACACCTGCCGGGTAGCGAGAGCGAGTTGGAATCATGGTGATTTAGAAGTAGAGGAAACTGGGAAATACGACGACAAAAAATTTCGACGCGCCTGTCTTTGTGCGCTACTAGTGATTTGCAAAAGAATGAGCAGTACTTTCTTAAGTGTCAGGAGGTTACCGAACGACTTGCTTTCGCCACATGCAATGTGTCCATCTTCAGTTAGAAGTTCCTGAATCTTTTACTTGTAAAAGTTTGATTATTAACATTACAACCTTTCTTAACACTTCATGCCACTAAAACCTCGAGTTTACGACCTCTCGTGTAGCAGAACTGAAGTCATGTGTAACTGTTTCACACAAATGGAATGACATAAAAAAGTTTTTAATGCTTCCACGACGCTATCTAATTCAGTTAGGAACTTACTGTGGATGCTAAATAACGAGTGGCATCATATTATAAGAAGGTCCGTACAGAAAAGTCTGTCTACGTAATATTGTTAGGTAGCTAGATCTAGTTACAGAAACTTTTTAGATTCTGTGCAGGTAATATTGCGTCTACCGACGAATTAGCCAAGTGTGTAGACATCAGCGCACACTGACAGAGTACGTTGAAAGAAATAAACGGTATTGTACACACGCCTGTACATAAACCTACCACAAACTGTCAATTTTCTTTAATAGACTTTGAACTATATTCCTTAAGTTTATGAATGAGAATGTATGAGGAAATTTGACAGTTTTGGATAGGTTGATGTGCCGGCGTCAGTACACCACAAATAACTTTGGAATATGAAATAAAAGAAAGCAAGAGTACTAAATACGGTGTTACAGACAACCTTTGGGTTGCTAAAACAAATTAAAAGGTTGACAAGATAGATTTTTACGTAGTTGTAGTTCAGCGTTAATTTAAGGCTCCGTCAGAATACCAGCGAAAGTGAATAAATAAAAACTTTTTTGACCTCAGAAAAAAATGCATGCATTGTTTATTTTCCTTTTTTCTATTCTATTTTCACTTATTTTTTTAATGTTTGTTCTGTTATTATTATTTTTTATATGGGTCGCAGAAAAAAAATATATGCGCTTTCGAACAGTAAACTATTTCTGTATTTGATGATGATAATCAAAGATTCTGTATAATACAATATACATTGCCCAATCTTTGTAGTATATTTAACATGATGTCCAAAATACTAAACAGTAGCTAAATAAATTGTTTTGTCTAAATGTTTATCATTTAAAATTTATTTAAAAATTATATATTTTATTAATGTTCTAGACAGGGGATGGATTAAACAATACATGACATTTATTTATGTACATTTCAAAGTTTACTACTACGGCTCCTACAATAAAGGTGTGACCGCCACCACTATAAACGTTAATATCTGACAATTCCTTCGCTGAACCGTAATCGGAGACATGTTTAACTACATTCTCCCCTCCTAAACTAATGAGAGAGTTTACGCTCTCAACGGATATTGCACACGTCTGTACATACCTTCGCTCAATGACATTAGAGCGGAAGCAGCCCTTCTTGACGAGAGGGACGGATTAATAGCAAAACTGCAAAGCGTTGGTTGGTTTGTTTTGAAATCAGAATCATAACAAATATATTTTGATTGGACAGTTATAACATTTTATCACGTATTGACGTTTTTTTAAGGGTAGGATAGGAGCTCGATGGCAAAGTGGATAAAGCGCCCGGTCTGCGAGTGCTGAGGTTTAGCGACTTTCGCAAAGGCCGGTCATCGGATCGGTAACCAAAAATGTATCATCTTGAGCTCCTCCGTGCTTCGGAAGGCACGTAAAGCCGTTGGTCTCGGCTGCATTAGCAGTCGTTAACAACCACCAATCCGCACTGGGCCCGCGCGGTGGTTTATGGCCCGTTCTCCCCACCATCCATAGAGAGGGCTCGTGCCCCAGCAGTGGGGACATAAAAATTAACTGATGATGATGACGTTTTTAGAATGCTGTTTGGTCTGATTATATTAATCTGTTTCTATATAACATTGCTTAGAAGGGTAATGGTACCAATGTTCGACAGGAACCAGTGATCGACATTTTTTCCTTTAAAAACTAAAAACCGGCCAAGTGCGAGTCGGACTCGCGCACGAAGGGTTCCGTACTATTATCTGTCAGTTGAAGTTGAAGAATCATGTCTGTTGTATGTGAGCCCCTTAGATATTTATTTTATTCTGTCTTTTAGGATTTGTTGTTATAGCGGCAACAGAAATACATCATCTGTAAAATTTTCAACTGTCTAACTATCACGGTTCATGAGATACAGCCTGGTGACAGACGGACAGACGGACGGACAGCGGAGTCTTAGTAATAGGGTTCCCGTTTTACTCTTTGGGTACGGAACCCTAAAAATGGGGGTCAGCAACTGATTTTAGTATTCAGCAACAATTGAATACAGATCAGCTGGTTCCTAGCTGTCATCCCGTAACATTTCAATGAAAATGTATGTTACTTTTGGATACGAAAACTGTGTCGAACGTTGGTGCCACTCACTACCCTAATAAGATTTTGTAATTCTTGGTCTATAACAGTATTACATGTATGAAAAAAGACAAAGTGTTGAAAAAGTTCCACGAGCGGGATTCGGACCCGCGACATGTCAGGTCAGGTGCACTGCTAATTATGCTATCGTAGCTCAATATTTGCGTAAAATTATATGTAAATAATCATTAGTTACCATTACCATGGTGTTAATGAAACGTATTCGTAGGGATATTTTAGCGACATTCTCTCCGAATATAAGAGCAATCGCGCTCTCAACGGATATTGCACACGTATGTACCTTCGCGCAATGACATTAGAGCAGAAGCAGCCCTTCTTGACGAGAGGTACGGATTAATAGCAAAATTGCAAAGCGTTGGTAGGTTGGTTTTGAAATTCGAATCCTGAAAGAAAATTTGTGATTGGCTAACAATAAAACAAATATAATTTAAAAAATCTTTATTTATTGTTTTATAAAGTTTACGCGAACACTACACATTGAAATGAACGATTGATGATGCGGTATGCGAACATTCCCTTGAGGGGCCCAACCATTACATCAGATTTGATAAACCACAAATACTCGCCAGAGAACAACGATTCATCCCTAGGATGATACGCGAGGCTATTGAAATTAAAAAACATCCTAATTTTAATAGAGAAGATGGTTGGAATCTACCACCAGCCTGGGATCCCATCATACAGAATATTAAATCCCAGCCCCAACACCATACTGCCAGACCAAAAGATACTGTAAGCTCTTTCTGCGTAAAACGGAATTCACCTGATTAATTTAAATGAGGGTATACAAGCTACTAACTAATTATGAGACGACCAACACCTCAGTCTCCCTGTGACCACGGACCCTGCAAAGGGTTCGAAACGTCAGGATAAACATTAATTAAAACTAATGTGTAAAATAAACGCGAGTAGATCCGTAAAAGTTGTTTCATTTAAATCTTTATTTGTTTCATAGGCTATAATAAGTATCTCTAAAAGACATTCTAAGATACAGTTGAAATATAATGCCTGTGCTAGTTTAAAAAAAAGCCGCTAACGCCTTCCTTACGAAAAAAGTGGAACATACTCACCAATCTTTATATTCTTTTTATATACTATTTGATCTGATTATATTTTGTTTATATTGTGTATTGTATTGTCTTATTTATAAAAATAATAATTTGACTTATCGTTGTGTTGTGTTTTATGAGTTGCTAAAAGCATCACGGAGATAAATCGTAGGCAGGCTGATATAAAAGTTATGTGTGTTCCAAAAATAGAAGCTATTTCAAACGATTCCCAAACCGAATTCGACAATCGACGGAGTTCACAACTCTTATGCAACCACAATCCGTTCTAAAACTACCCTCAATGTACGCTCTAATGAGCTCCTCGTCGCGTTCACTCTAAAACTGCGCCTCTATTTTGATATTTAAAACGGGTCTTTGATGAGGCTAAGCAATTCTCACGCTCTGTGAGTTGTCATCCAATCACTTTTATGAAATAAATGACTTAAATAAAATATTTGAAAAAAATATTGTGAAATATGTTTAAGCAAATTGAGAATATCTGGTAGTGCTCTTTTTGATCATAAGTTGTTTCCAAGTTTCTATAGAATTTGGTAACTTAACATGAACGGTCGATAGACAATGTGTATAGAAACACATTTCTGCATTCTGTGTTCAAATAACTATCTATACACCCAAAAACCATCTATACACACAATTCCAGACTAAAAATGATTTCTCTGTTTCGCCGTGACGTCACAAGGCACTAAGGAATTGCCTGAGTCCTTAAGGTTTAACGATTCGTCTTAGAAATTGCATGCTGTATCTGAATAACTACAGTTTGTGTTAAAGAGAAATCGAACCCGCAGTTATATAACCATAATCATAACTAATACATTTTCTAAAACCGATAGCAACATTTTTAATAATTAACGAAACGATACGTAAAAGGATTTCCGAAAATCATAGACGTACGCACAATTCTGGACTAAAAATGATTTTTCTATTTTACAGTCACGTGACAAGGAATAAAGGTATATCGTCTGAGTCTTCACAGTCTAGACGATTCCAACAGATTTGAGACAGATCGCGTCTCGGAAATTGCTCGTGTCTCGTCAACAGTCAGGAGCTAGTGCCACCGGCTGCTGTGAACAGACTCATTTGCATATTTCTTTGTCTGCACGGCCCTGGCGCGTTCCAAAGACGCAATTAAATTGTTAAGCTATGTGGTATCTCTTTACACAGAATGGGGGAAGTGTCACTATGGTTGTAGTGTGCATATCTGAAAGCTTTATTTTTAGTTAAGTTATCTAGAAGCATGGACACTTACCCAGACTCTGTATAAACGGTGAGAAGCTTTCGAAATGTGAACATATCGAAGACTGCTGAAAATGTCGTGAACGAATAGAGTAAGGAATGACACCGTGTTGCAAAGGATGCAAGAGCTTGGAACTCCTGAAAATTATAAAATAGCCCCAGAACCTCGCCGAGTACACCCTGCGTACTTCAGAGCTTTTCCAAGCCGAAACATCACGGGCCCAATTGGCCATAATTATAGCCGACCTCCGATAGGAGATAGCACATACAGAAGAATTGTTGTTTTATATACAAGGTGTTTGGCGCATGAACAGATTCTTTAGAGGATCGTGGAAAAATGGTCAAGTCATTTTCTTGAAACTAATTATACTATTTTTCTTTTATAAGACAACATAACTAATTAATTAAAGTTTCTATAGGACAAATTTATACTGATAAGATATTCCGTGTAGGTACTTATTATTCGTCTAAAAAACAAATAGTATTAAATCAAACAATTTAAAAAACAACACAAAATAAAATAGATAGGACTTGTTTTAAGCCCATCTGGCTAGATAAAGATAGGTCTTAACAACATAACACATTAACAACGGAGAATATACTTTACTCATATATTTACTTACCATGTCTACAAGAAATTTGCATGCTGTATAAGGCAGAGTGTACAATGATTCGCTAACAAAATGTAACAATTAATTATTTGTACCTATATTTATTGCATATAAATATATCTATTCTATTCTTTTATATTCAAGCGGTAGGAACACATTGTAGTTAATAAGTCACGACAACAAACTTGTAGCACTTTTTTGTTTTTAATTATTTATAGGCAAATATTTGACCGTGATTTCGCCTGATGGTAAGTGATAACGCGGCCTAGGGTGTAGCATACTTGCCTATATAATGCCTGTTCACCCTTGCCTTGAAAATGTCCAGGTTGTACGTATCAGGAAACAGAATTATTACAATTTTAAATTAATTCTATCACTATGTCGCGAACTCGATACTGTGGCACGCATCGCAACAACGTCTAGTATGGAAGGAATTAATTTGAACTAGTTGGGAAGATCGCTCGTTAGCGATGTAATCTACATCACAATTGAAACTATTGAACAAAACTTTGTGATAAATCTGTTGTTGCTTACAGTTTGTGTGGCTTAAAGCTTTTAATTAAGCTGTGTGGAAAATATCATGTCTACCTCGAGCGATTTTCAATTGTCAGCCATGGTTTGCAATTGTTTAATTGGGCAGTTGACAACAACAATAATTAATTCCATAACAATAAACGTATATATGAAATCACGTAACAATTCTTTAAAACATTAACCAATTTTTTTATTTGACCTAACTAGCATGAAATACTCTAACCTAAAAAGTTATTAATAAACACTGAATTGACGAAACAAAATAGTGATGTCATAGTTTGCTAATCCCATACAATTTCTTTTAAAAATAATCGTTTTGACAGTTGTTGAAAAATATTTCAATATAAATTTACGCAAATTTACTTGCGAACAAATTACAACTTGAATAAAGACAAAGTGTTGATAAAATTGGTAGTGTACCTGGTGTGTACCTGGCATGTCATGGGGTGCGGTTTCGAATCCCGCTCGTGGAATTTTTTCAACCCTTTGTCTTTTTTCAAGTTTTAAAAAGTTTATATATTGACTATAACCAGTCAACTACTCAATTATAACATAGATATTGAGGAGAAATTAATGAAAATAAAGTCAAAAATGAATCTACAAATGATTGTTACATATGAAATTATCTGTTTGTTTGTTGTCAAGGATTGCGCTTCCACCTTCAAATAAGATGAAAACCCAACGCTTTGAAAAATTAGTAACAATTTTTTATATAAAATTGTGAATAATATAGTGTTAAAGTTTTATATTGTTTGAATTTAATTTAACACATATTCAAATTTAATTAAAACAGATTAAATAGTGAGTAAGTATGAATAAGTTAAACAACTTATTCATACTTACTATATTAACTATGATTAACTTTTCACCTATTCAATGTAATATAACATTAGAGTGTTAATTTAATGCTGTAAATAAACCAACAGGTTTTATCAACCTCTTAAGGTTTTCTTCAGATCGTGCCCATACTGAATCACTTTCATCAATTTACCAAGAAACTTCTTACAACAAAAAATATTAAGCTCTCATACTAAATAAGGCGTCTTAGCTCACATTCTTGTACGGAGTGGGCTGAAATGTTATTGTCATATTTGAAGTATGTATCTTAAGAAAAGTTGTTAGGTGTCAATCTGTAGCAAGTCTAAAGAGGTTGTTGGAACTCTTCAAACCTTCTTGTACAGCTTTATAATGTCGTTTGGAAGTCGCTAGCTACGCTCAGTATAGTATGTCGGTATCATGCGAAAAAAATATATAGGACAATGTTTAAAATAAACCACTTTAAGAATATTGTAGGTACGTGTAGTTAGTAAATAGCCTATAACTTTCCCACTGCAGGGCAAAGGATCCATCATTGAAATCAAGTCATCACTACAATTGATGGGTAATGGCTTAATCACCACGCGTGCCAAATGCGGGTTGGTGATCTGATCACAAACCCGAGCTATGCATCGAAAAATCCGAAACACACTTTGCCCGACCTCAAGATTGACAATCGGACGGGGTGCATGTGTTTATTCGTAATAAAAGCCAAATAAGAGGAATCTTTTTCCAAAATCTTGAAACATTTCATAATTTCTAACCAGGTCAAATACCGAAATGTAAGGAATGACAGATTTCCTTACAAACTTTCCACCCTTTTTTCACCTATCTAGGAGAGATTTTTCGAAAAATGCTAAAATATGTCATTCTTTATTTTTGTTGAAAAATCTAAAGATCGATTAAAATATTTATTTTGATAGTTATTACTTTAAAAACAACGATTTCCCCAAAAAAACCTTTCTAACTGAACTTTTATACAAACTTTCACCCCCTATTTGACCCCCCTATGGTGTGATTTCCGTAAAATCCTTTCTTAGTGGCTGGTTACGTCACTCAATTAACCTACAGTCCAAATTTCATCTAATTAGCTTCAGCGGTTTAGGCTCGGTGATGATGAGTCAGTCAGTCAGGACAAGTCATTATATGTATATAGATTATGTATAAAGTATACATCTATTATAACGTTTGTAGTGTATAGGTATCCTTGGCATATCTTTTATATACCATTCGTTTTAGCTGAGTTGTACCAATCGTGGTAACGCGTTAGACATTTTATTTACTAAACTAGCGTACTACTGTAATAGTAACTGGATTACTTTCACATAATCCAGTTACTATTATTCATACGTTTGTTTAGTTTTTTACAACTACGATAACGGACTGAGTAACCTTAAAAACTAAATCTTTTTAAACATATTTTTTTTTACTTAAAAAAGATACTTCGTTAACGAAATGTCGACTGATTCATCTGTAGGTACCTAATCAATTTTCTTAATAGGATTCATTTATAAAAGGGTGAGAGCGCTTCGTAATATTTTAAGGTGAATTCTGACGAAAACATGTTATTCTACCTCGGTTCGGTTTTGTAGTACGAGTTGAGCTGCGTCCTCGGACGATGGGAATTGTTTTAGAGCTATGTTTGTGAAAAATTTAAAAATGTAATTATAAAAATATTGTTTTTTTTAGATTGTAACGTTTGATCAATAGCAAACAATAAAACATTTTCTTATTATATGTTTGTATTCTTATTGAGCATAATATGTATAAAATCCAATAATGTTTTTTTTATTGTCTACTATCTACCTAGGTCACTGTTAATATTAATAATGTTCATTAATATTATTTATTATTTATATTTATATTTATTTTTAATTTTTTTAACATTTGTGTTTTTGTAATGTTCATTATAATTTGTTTATTGAAATAATGTTGAACTTTAAAGTTTGTATGGGATATCAAGGCTCTTCTCTTCGTAGAAGAAGCCTTTTTAAATTCACAACCTGTCTTTAGTGTACCAAAAAACGTTGTTTTAAAGTAACTAGGTAGGTAACATTAAAAACAATTTACCAAAAAAAAGAAATATTCAACAGCCGTCTTAAAACTGATAAAACTTTTATATAACAGTATAAAAACCTCCAGGGGAAAACATCGACATTGAAGGGGGACATTTTTATTTTTATAGCCTCAACGCCCCAAAATTTATTATAGTACGACAAATGAGAAAGTCGAAATGGTAATGGCAGCCGCAAAGTTACGACAACACCAGTCTTTCAAAAATGACACTTAACACAACCAACTAAGGTGCAAACACGAAAATCTTATTTCCTAATGCATTGTCAACTGTAGGTAGGCACGCATATTTGAAAGGACCAAAAAAGGTACTTTCACAGTTAAATAGGTTTATGCCCGTATTTTATTCATATTTATTACGGAGTCCTGCTAACAGCTCGACGTGAACATAATATTGATAATAATTTGAACGAACAGATTTTTTTATTAATGTATGTGTTAACATTATCAAGAACCTTGATAGTGAGCGATGACACATAGTGCTAGTTGAAATCTTGCATGCTAAGCAATTTTCGCAGGTACCAGGACACCAGTTTGGTAAACAAATTTAAATGTACAGGGGTCTTCTGTGATTTGGTTGCTGTGTTCAGCCGTTAGCCCCAGTCGTTATCATTAGCTCAAGCCCACTGCGGATTGGTGGTTGTTGACTGCTAATGGAGCCGGGCTTTACCTGCCTCTCGAAGCATAGTCCTCTATGCTCGAGATGATAAATTTTTGGTTACCCATCCAATGACCGGCGTTTGCGAAAGTTGCTTAACCTTAGTGATAGCAGGCATCGAGCTCCTCAGTCCTGGTTGCTAGATTGTTGTAAGATCTCCCATACGGTATTGTTTTAAGGGCCAAGGCCAAGTCCAGAAGCGACGCTCCGAACCCTTCGGAGAATCTAGTAGGGCACGGGAACGGCATCACGCACTAGTGCGTAATGCCGTTCCCGCTAGAAAACTTCCGAAGGTGATTCGTTTCACACGGTTTGAGAAACCCTTTAAGTTTCTCGCTGCCTCCAAACAAGCCCGGTGAAGCTGAAAATGCCGTTTGAGACAATCAGCAAACTCTCCTCAAAAAAAAAAAATAAGTGACGCTTAAGATTATGATAAGTGTAGTTCTTAAAATAGGACTTACTTTTATAAAGCAGCTCAAAATATGGTGGGCCCAACCCTTTGGTGGGCCCGCACGCTCTCCTGTTGTTGCTCCTCTGCGAGCTGGTGATGACACCTGGAATTAAGGGAAGAAAATATGCTTAGATGTTCAATTGAAGTCGGTAGTCGAACGTATAGACGCTCGGGTTAAATTGGAAAAATCGTGGTGAAACCATACGATCTTTGGACTTTAGGACTCTGGGAATCTTGGAATTCATTTAACTGTTATGTGCTTGGAATTGCAAGCTTGTAGTACTTTTTCTTTATAATTTTTTATTTATAAGCATACTTTACAGACTATTGTCTCTGCGATGGTGGCATGTGTGTCGGGTCGTTACATTCTCTAAGATATGGTTGAGTGAAGCGATGGCTGATTCATATGTTATACTGGCTGGAGGCTGGTCTAGGCCTGAGGCTGGGCTGGTTTTTTTTTAATGACGGTAGTTGTTGACATTGAATGGGTGCCTTTGGCTTTCAAAGTAAAAAGTAAATAGTGTTGAATAATTTCGGCGGGCTGGTAAGATCCACGATAGCTCAATTGAAAGAGCACCTGACCCGGTATGTCGGAAGGGAGCAGGTTCAAATCCTGCTCGTGGAAATTTTTTCAACAATTTTGTGTTTTTTTTTAGGTTTAAAGATTTTATTTCTCATAGAAACATACAGTTCACTTAAAATGTGATACTACAATAAACTTATAAAAAAATTATGGCTTCTTTTGTAGCAACGGACATACGAGGGTAGGTATATGTATTATTCATCAACACAATAGATTTTAATTTATACAAATTCCTAAAGTTTCCTTATAAAGGCAATTTATATTCAGTAAAAAACGTAAACCAAGCCAGTACACAGTTGCTAACAAATATTTCAAAACGCACTAAAAACGTGAAAAGGCTGAGCGCAGCGATTGCGTCATCGAAACAAAAATAAATCTTCGAACAAAAAACAAGTGACTGGCGAATTCGAAATTTAATTTCTAAAACATATTCGACAGCTCGTAGCGAGAGCGGCATTCATGGAGCGCTGTTATGTAGTGCCGTGCATGGTCGGCTTTATTTCTTTTGTCGTCTATCTATGCTTCCGCAGGCTGTGGCGGCTGGCGACACGCCAGTTGGCTAGCGACGCAAGTTAAAGGCGACAGCGTTTTGTCACCGTTTTGGATTGAACGGTCGGTAAATCTAGCATTATAAAACAGTAACCAACAATTTATTGTAGTCTTTTTAATGAATTATTTAAAAAAAACAGTTTATATTGTTTTTATATACTCTTTATACATATAATGACTTGTACTGACTGACTGATGACATCATCGCCGAGCTGAAACCGTTAGATGAAATTTCGCAACCAGCCAATAAGAGAGGATTTCACGGAATTCATACCCTAAGGGGGTCAAATAGGGGGTGAAAATTTGTATGAACGTCCGTCAGTTTTGAAGTAAAATACATGAAAATTGGTATGAGTGACGTGTCTCAGGAATTTTGTATTTTTTTCCTTTCAAGGAGTAAAAAATGGAAGAAAGATTTTTTAGGGAAATCGTCATTTTTAAATTAATAACTATAAAAATGAATTATTTAATCGAACTATAGATTTTTCAATAAAAATAAAGAATGTAGTGTTTTAGTATTTTTCGAAAAACCTTCCCTAGAGGGGGGATATAAGGATCGAAAGTTAGTATGGAAATCTGTCATTCCTCACATTGCGGTATTTGGCCTGGTTAGAAATTATGAAGTGTTTCAAGATTTTTAGAAAATGATCCCTTGTATTTGGTTTTTATTACGAATAAACACAAGCCGTGTAGCCCACGCGAACAAAGCCACGCCCAAAAGCTAGTTGTATATACAACTCCACTCCCAGCGTAATACTCGTAGTGACATTTTAAATACTGCAATACAGTGTATTGTTGCTCAAAGTATAAGTTTCCACCAAAATCTTTTATTTTTTTGATGTATAAGGCCAATTCTAAAGGATTGTCTTTTTTTTTTCAAATTTTAATATTAGGATTATGCATTTTTGAATCGCTTATTAAATTTCGTTTTAATGTCAGTGCAAACTATTTTTTCTTACGTCAGTAAGAATGTAACGAATATAAGGAGAGACCGATATTGGCAATTTCATAACAATAAAAAATAAAACAATGAATTTACTACTATTCTTTCTCTAAAAAACGACCAAGTGGTGTGTTCTGTTGGCATATGAATAACGACCATAACAAAAGATCTCGTATTTCAAAGTAGATTTTAAAAACAAGATCGTTCATGCTATTTATTTTTGGGTCACACGTAAAACCCAATTTCTCGTGCACACTCCACATTCTATAACTCGCCCGCATAAAGTTTATTTTCCATATTTTACAAATAAAAAAAGCATGTACACATAATATTATAGGAACTGCTTTGCTGAACTTGATAGGTTTTACGTTTATTGTTTAGTCTAAATCGGAATAAATAAAATGCTTACTAAAGGTACTGTTATATTATAAAGCGCGTCATCTTGATAATCTTGATGATGGTTGATGACAGATAATGAGAAATAACAATTAAAGATAGAGATAAAATATGAAAAAAAACTTATGATAAGTAATCAATATACACTTCATAAGTTTCGCGTTCCATTATAAAGAAATATAAACGGGGATTAACGCAAACTTTTTAGTTAAGGTATCTTAAGGTTAAGGTATTAGGGTATACCTTTTTATATACGATACGTTTCGGCCTAGTTTCACCGGCCGTGGACACGGGCTGACTGAAGTAATTAATGTTAGGGTATATAGAAATATGTATAATGTATAAGCTATAGAGTCTTAGGTATTAGATAATACAAAAAATACAAATGTTGAAAAAATTTCCACGAGCAGGATTTGAACCTGCACCCTTCTGACATACCGGGTCGGGTGCTCTTCCAATTGAGCCATCGTGGTTCTAACCAGCCCGCCGAAATTATTCAACACTATTTACTTTTTTACTTTGAAAGCCAAAAGCGCCCATTCAATGTCAACAACTACCGTCATTAACATCTGAACATAATACATATTAAGTACTATGCATACATACATTACATACATTAATTAATTTAGTCAGTCCGTGACCATGACCGGTGCAACTTGAATTTAAACAGCTTTAAAATAAATTATCTGCACTGCTCCAGTCTACTTGATGTTAAGTAGAAATAGAGTTCAGACGCGAAGACAACTGGTCTAGCTTGAAACAACGCATCATCAATCAGCGCCTTTCAGCCCACAAGGTGCCTCTTCACGCCTCTCTTGAAAGACCTTATGTCATAGGAAGAAGGGGTAACGAACGGGAAAACGCTTTGTAATGCATTCAGGGGCTCAAGATTTTTCTATTTGTTCACCCATCACCATCCACCATCAGTTGACTGTTTTGTAAAAGTTGCTTAATTTGCAAGATTGTTACCCGAACACGAAGAGTTAGCCACACCATGCAACGACACTAACTGTGGTAATAATACTGGGCTAGAGCTAAGTAAATGCTTTTGAATTAATTTAGTTTTTGATAAGATATGTAAACGCTGCTGGCAGTGGCTGTGTGCTCATGCATATTATTGCACTGTCATTTGCATTTTGTCCGCTGTGGTATACGTGTTTTTGAACATTTGTATTTTTTGTTATTGCGGTACTTATTTAATATAATTATTTTGCATAAACATTGTTTATGCATCTTAATGGTATTTACAGTGTAGGTTTTTAATATAAAATATGTTTGCTGTGTTGTAAGAGAACAGTGAGCGCCTTGTTATTAAGTTCCTCCTGGTTAAAAGTTTTAAGAACCAGCCCCCCGACCGCCTAACCGATCGCTTTGGCTACGTGTATAGTTTATGACGTCATCTTGTCATTTCGTACCGCCTTTGAAAGCAATATCGAAAGCTTATAGACTATAGCTATAGATATATGCCTATACCTATTAGCTAGATGACATGATGACGTCATAAACTATACACGTAACCAAAGCAATCGGTTAGGCGGTCGGGCCCCAGTTCTTGAGCCTTAATAATCGAAGAAAAGCTAAAGTTAAGAAAGTCTTAATGCTCGTTGTAGACAGGTTACTAAATTTATTTATTTATCTTGATCTCATAAGCCATATAAGCAGAACGTTCCAATTTTTGTCGAAAAATTGCATTTTTAAATTAAATTTACGCATCCTCATTTAAACCAGGACGTAGCGTTCTGAGTTGTGACCCTTACCCATATTGAAAGCCTAAGCCCGGCTGTAGGACGTTCATACGCTGTTGTACGCTGAACAGAATGGAAGTGAACATGACGCGAACCGGTACAACGCATCACGAGGAGAAAATGCTCGCATCGCTCGTTCGTTGCATCTCTGAAATACGAACGGCCCTCCTGTCCGTTCGCCCTATCTCGCCCGAAGTCGCTCATAGAACTACCCGCCCGCATGCGTTTGTTCAAGTGGCCTACTTACTACGCTTGCTGCTAAACTGATGTAATAATCAACCTTTCCAGAACTATTCTGGCTTCTACTTGAGCAACCTGTAAGTAGTTTTTGTATGTCCCTGAACTGGCAATTGGAATGCAGCCACCACAGGCCATGGATGTATAACAAACGTTTTTACATGGGCTTTAGTTGCTGGAGCTTTAGTCCTTATTCCTCTATGATCTATGATGTCATTTTACAGGTAAGCACTTCGCCTTCATCTCACCTGATGCTAAGTTATGATAAGGCTAAGGTAAAAATACACTTTACCAGGAATCCTAAACTACTTAGGCACTGGCTATCTTATCTTTAGCTACTGGAGCACAAATATGAAACAACATCACATACATTGTTCTGATTGTTCTGATCAAGGTAAGTAGCTGAAGCAATCGTTTCAAAATCAGAAATAAGAAACAACGACGGCACCACAACCACCCAGACCCGACACAATATCGAAAAGTTCGTTTTCGACATTGACCCGACCGGTACCTCAAAGTTAGAGCCGCCAAAAGCCACTCGGCTACGGAGGTCGTCAAAATGCTACTAACATTGATGTTATGGCGACATATTTAGATAAGATGGTGGTGGCTAGCTAGGCCGACAAACAAGCCCTACCATCAACATAACTAAGTACCCTCCGCTGGTAATCGAACTCGAGACCTCTGGGTCCGAGACCGGTGCCGCTGTTCTTAACCACCAACAACAACAACAACAACAATAGCAACACCAACTTAAAGCCTGTTCATCATAACATTCCGACTTCCACAATTAGGTACATACGCCGTACAACTACGTAGATATTTCTGTCGCATACAAGCTCTTTGTCACCGTTTTGAGATTCATCCAATTCTGTGATCTCACGACACCAATTGCTCATGAAACGGCCAAGTTCACACAAGGCGCGCCACATGTAAATTTATCTGGCAAATTTCTGCAGAATCTGGCGTCCGGATAGTACGGTTCATCAAATATCGCTGGTGGAATTAATAATCATATACATTAAAGTGAATTTCAGCGCATAATGCAGCTTTGAGGCTGGCGGCAAGCCAAACGACACATGACGCATTGCACATAAAACGAGTATGGTATCTTTTATTGCTTCTAGTTTTAAATACGACTCTGTACGGACAGTAGCGTCTTCTGCTTCCAAAACCAGCTGTGATGTAAATTGGTACATACCTAAAATAGACTGGTTGAAACAAAACTCTTTTCACGGACATTTGCGTTTATTTTTAATTTTACTAACGGCCCTTTGTGTACTCGTAGTGATAAGTATTCCTGATAATAATTATTCCAACACATGAAACTTAGCGGGCGTGCGCACAACAGCTTACTTTGATATAATGCTATTAATATGGTCGAATTCCGTTTTACTCGTAACAAGAAGTTTTTGATTACTGTATGGTACTACTTGATGAACAGTTGTATGCAATAAAAGCATTGGTTGATAAATGAGAAAACAAGCAGTTTACTGAACGCTCTTTCACTGTACAGATGCTGGATATAATATTAACGTTGACCTTAAAGTGGGACACTTGGAATAATGAAGTGCCCAATCACCTGTTTG
The DNA here is from genome assembly GCA_949315975.1 of Eudonia truncicolella. Taxonomy (NCBI): domain Eukaryota; kingdom Metazoa; phylum Arthropoda; class Insecta; order Lepidoptera; family Crambidae; genus Eudonia; species Eudonia truncicolella. The sequence continues at coordinate 8,429,406 of OX438835.1, read as the reverse complement.
GCAACAACTAAGAAAAATTACCTTCTTTGTTTTGAACTTTCTTGGTTTGTTATTAAAATAGTTTATATAGAGTTTGAGGCCTCACTCACTCGCTGTCCCACTCTGGGTCGCTGGCGATCTTGGTCCTCATGGTGGGTAATCATATCATAATGGCAGTCGTTGACTCCTTGGTGTTGACACACTGGTATTAACAACTGCAATTATATGATTCCACACGGCAATATTGGTTGTGCATGTCTTGCATTATATGTCGAAACAGGCGTTAGGTAGGCGCTTGAGAACGGGGAAAAGGATGAAGTGGCCCGCAGACAACGCGGGTGGATCGTCCGTTCGGCTGGCGACGTCCCCACGAGAAATAATAATGATAATAATAGGTAGGTGCTTAATTTTATTTAATACAAGCTGTCACCTCCTTCAGTCGCAAGGACTACACAGTTCCACAAGAACCCGTTACAAATTATATTATCCTAGCTCTTGAATAATTTGCTATATATACAAAGTTTTATCCAAATCCGTTCTGTCGTTAACGTAACGTAACGTAACGAACAGCGACATTAAATTTTTATTTATAATACAGGTTTGCAGACTACTTTTCCCACTACCTACAGCAATCACTACATGCGGACCGGTCCGATCCGAGCCCTCTAAAGAATCTAGTAGGGAAAGGATGCTTGCGTGACGCCATTCCCTCTAGAACCCAACTGACGATGTTTAGATCACACGGTTTGAGATAGAGATGGGTGTTTAAAGCAAAAGCATTTAAAAAAGCATACTTACTTTATGTAGGTACTTTTTTAGCATACTTTTAAAAAAAAGTACCTAGATAAGCGTGCTTTTAGATTTGAACGTATGATGATTTTCAGTTAAAAAAGTTTATTTATTTAACTAATCAACAAAAATATAATTACATATATCGTTTAGTAGTATCTTAAAGCCTATGTTAGGTTTGTCTAGATACTAAGTTCTCAATATTATAATAAGTAATTGATTTAGAAATAGTAAAATAATAATATGACGGTAAAAGACAAAAAGGCAGTACATTAAGTGTTCGCACTTATTTTGATATTTTGGTCGGTTTATTTCGTTTAGGTACAGACGCATTCATATCAACCTATCCAAAACTGTCAAATTTCTTCATCAAATATTCAACCATATTTCAGACACATAAAGTTCGAAGTCTGTTGAAGAAAAAAAGCACATTTTAAGCATCATTTTTAAAATCGTTAAATGCTTAAACGTGTGAATAAATTAAGCAGTTTTTTCCATCTCTAGTTTGAGGAACTCTTTATTTTCTCGCCGCCCCCAAAAAAGTCCGGTGACGCTGAATAAGGCCTTTCTGAGGCCATCAGCGAACCCTTTACAAAATAAACTACATACTGTGCGTTTTTTGTTTATTGTTTAATTTGTACAGCAAATACAAATTTATATAAAGAGCCTCGTCCAAAAAGAATCAAGTTGAAAAGAGCGGCGGATTGTTTAAATACATTTTCCTTTAGCCCAAAACATTGTTAATTCTCTCTTATCAACCAACTCAAACGGACCGAAAAGTCGAATTTATTTTTGTTTTCATTCCATCCATCACTCAATATATGATGATAACAAGGCAAGCAATGGCGCACAGTGATACTCTCTCCACGGTTGATTTACCCTCCATTTGGTCGGCAAATCACAGTTTCTATATTAGGGTCCGTAGAGAAAAGAAAGAAAGAACGAAAAAACGAAAAGAGTCAGCAATATGTGGTGAGAATTTTGTGATGTGGGAAACGTAGAACGTGGTTTTCCGTATTTGTGTTAGGCATTCTTATTTTTGTTTGGAATGATTGGAATATTTAAAAATAGAGATAGGTTTTAAAAGATTTTAAAAGTAGCTAAGATAGCTTAGATTGTCTTGTTATGCCTAAATCATTATTAAGTCACGTCTGTCTTTTGTTTGTTATTAGATGCCACTCAGGCACAGTTGAAATTGACTGCTAAACCCGAATTCTCATTAACATTTTTTAAATTATATTTGAATTTTTTTAATTTCTTTTTTTTTAAAAAGCACATTAATAATAGGTAATATTTGATTTAAAAAATAGGGCAAACATAAAAATGCCTATAACGTAGTGAAAAACAAATGTTTGATTGTTAATTGTACCTAATATTAAAAAGGCTTTAAACAAAATGAACACGAAAATATAATTAACTACGGAACCATCGACACTAGAATACGAACGGTACGTTTCTGCTGATATTTTTTTTTTGTTTCATTCATCTGAAGGCCGCTAATGGACGGACGGAGAAGCAATAAAACATTGCCCTTAGGATATTATCGAATGAAATGATTGCATACTTTATTTCTCGTGTAATTGCTGTAAAAAGATAAAAGCGATTTTGTTGTTACGGTCCTTGTTTTCATTTCGTGCAAGTGCAATTCTGAAATTAATTTCACCAGTTGTAATAACATGATTGAAACAGATATTTTTAAATTTAACGCCTTGGCGGCAAATACCCGAAGGTCCCGGGTTTAATTCCCAAGTCGGGCAAAGTGTGTTTCGGATTTTTTCGATGTATTGCTCGGGTTTGTGATCACCAACCCGTATTGGGCAAGCGTGGTGATTAAGCCTTAATTGTAGTGATGCCTTGATTTCAATGATGGACCCTTTGCCTAGCCGAGGGCAGTTATAGGCTATTGACTTTATTTTATTTACTAAGTCAGTTTTTTATGGTATTGCCATAAGAGTGTTGTGGTTATATCTACGTTTGTTAACTTGACTATAAGTAACCTGAAACAATACTACTTCTATTGTTTTAGGGAAATTATATTGTGTTCGTTTTTTTAAATTTTGGACAACACATACAGACTATTAAAACAAAACATTCTTACTTAGTAACGCAAACATTATTATTGATTGCAAAACTTGGAATATTTCTTCTATTCCAGAATTCATTTTATTGGTATATAGCTATATACATCAACGTGCCGTCTGTTCTTACAAAACGTTCTTATAAGGCCCGAGGGTGACGACGGCTATTTCTCACTGATCTTATGTCCTTATCTGTAATACGATTTTTGTGAACGAACATTTAGATTTTCTTTTTATTAAATATATTATTTGAAGAAACACGATGAAAGCGTATTTTTATTTTAATGAAAGTTCAAAATGGTAAATAATAAAGCTATGGCAATTAACTAAAATATTTAACGATTGTCAGATAGCACGAGCAATAAATTATTTTCATTGTCATGCAATCACTTGACCTATATTATGGATCAGCAATTAGATGTCAAGATTAATTTAATAAATTGACGGCTAGCTTTCCCTATTGACTTAATGCAATAAATTTGGTCTATAGATAACTCCCTAATGAAAAGAGACATTATATAAAATTATTGCCTTATAATTTCTACATACATTATACATTTCAACAAACTATTTAATTAAAGTGAAAATCTTCCTTTTTTAAGTCGTTAAAAAAGGAAAAGACTCGTTATAAGTGTGGCATTGTTAAAGTATTGCAGAAGGGCGAGGGTGATGAAGGCTATTTTTCACTCGCTATCAGCACGGCCTTAGTTGCAAGCCCTTCTGTTTCCGTTACGACAATTAAGGAGCTAAAATAACGTACTTATCTATCTTCCACAGCCGATTGAGGATTCTTTTCTGTCGACCCAAAGTCAAAGTTAATAATTATTTATTCAAATAAATGTAATTGCACAATTATTATTTACTTTTGAATCGTTCTAAAAATATTTTTCCTACTACTTTTGCCTCTTTCTATTCAGGAAATTTTGGCTGTGAAGAAGAATGGGCCCAAGAAACTGCTAAATTATCGTTACCAAATCATGCCATATTTTAAATGGGATTAGGTACCCGTTATAAGGGTTACGTATTATTATCACTTTATTATTATTACAACTTTGACATTGGGAGCTAAAACTAAAACATCCTTTCCAACACAGTTAAGGGTCGTATGGCAGATAAGCAGCTTGTGACTCTGAGGAATGGCCGTCGACGCCTTAAGCAGTATTATATGTAGGGGTCGTCCGGTCGTCTTGATAACTTTTTAGGAAGCTGGTACTTGGTCCAAAGTGAAGTATAAGGAAATATCACTTAACATATTGACTGCCTCAAAACCTTAATATATTTAAAACTTAATAACTATGTTCCGCACAAAAAATGAAGATGCGTGTAATCATTCAGAAAAGATGTTGACATTTTTTCCACAGCTGGGATCAGAGCCCACAATGTTTGAAAAATTATAAACTAATAATTTGGTGAAGGTCGCGTGTAACTGCTGGATGCAAGCAGCACAAAACCAATCGTTGAGGAGATCCTTGTTGGTTGGTCTTTGTCGAGCAGTGGACGACTTTTGGCTGAAATCACCTCAGCTAAAGGACGTCCTCTGCTGTTTGACTGATTTTGATAAACCTTATAATTTGGGAAGGGCGTCGATTATTTATTGCGACGACAGCTCATATGGTACGAAATCAGTAGACCCGGTTCAAATCTCGCTCGTTGCTACTTATACAATATTGACAATTTGAAAAAAATCTACGAGGGGATTTCGAACCCGCACCCCATGACTACCATGCCGGGTCTGGTGCACTACCAACTATGCTATCGTGGCTCACTCCAACTCGAAATTATTAATAATTCAATATTTTCTCTGAAATATCAATTGTTCAGTTGCGTATTTTTTTAAAATGAAATAAGTACTTACCTAAAATTTTACCTTTTCCCAAAAGCCCAGTGTCTAAGCGTATCGCGCCGAATAGACTAATACGTACCGCTCGTTACTGCCTCGTGTGTGGGGCTAATGAAGTTCGTTACTCAATAGCGATGTATAGCGTCGACCGTGCAGTAGAAGATCAAAATTGTTTATAGGAGAAATTTGGAGATAGCTTCTTCAATATGAGTGAATTTTGTACCTAAATTAAAATCAAAACTATTTATAGAGAGAAATTTGGACACGACTAATCCAATATTTGTTAATTTTGTAGTATATTTTAACTTTTCATATAAAACGCCAGTTTTGAGCTACAATGGTGAAAGTTGAGCAGCGAAAACGAACGACGAACGTGAAACAAACGGTTAAAATTATTAAAAGGGTACTGCAATATTGCTGTTAGCATAAATTTAAAAAAAAAACAAATTTAAAAAAAAATCAAAATGAACTTTAAGAATTAGTATTTTTTTTTAACGTAAATTCAAAGCCATAGCTTCGTAAACCCTGGTGGAGGCCTTGTACCGTGAAGAAGTCGCAAGAAACTCGGCAAGGGCGGTTTCTTTCTCCTGTATTACGCTAGGACCTAGCGTAATTGAGTAACAATTGCAATTTAAAAAGCATGAGATCCAGTCAAAGCAATTGATATCGATTGTGTCAAAAGGCTGCGGTGTTCGCTTACCACAAGCTATGATACGCCTGCTCCAGAATAGACAAATAAGATGCATGTTAATTCCGAAAAGGTGATAAATATTTTTCCAATAGCGGGATTTGATCAGGCGCTAAATTGAACTCACAAATACGAATCAATGCGCCAGTACCGTTCAAATCGGGAAAACGAGCAGCTTAAGATACAGCTGGTCTGATGGTGGGTGATCAAAACAATTATGTAAAACTCCTGGGTTCTTCAATATGTGTTGAGCCGTAACTCACAACGTCTGTTAGACGACTTACGACTTCACTTTCCTTCAGGAGCTTATAGGAGCCTGAGGTTAAGAGACCAAAGTTATCTGCTCGTCACGGCAAAGGCAATATCCATTATTATCCATGCAGCCTGCAGCAATGTTTAAAAAAAATGGCGTCACCACTAAAAAAATAAATTTAAAATGTCTCAAACGTCTCAGACCCTCCTCACATTTTATATTAACTCTGTGTATGTGTGCTCAATTTACGCTACTGACAAACATCTCTACTTTAATAAAAAAGAAAATAAAAGGTCACCTCTAAAAGCCAAAAGTAAAATAAGAATGTCGGAGGTGACTTTGGTAATATCTACAAAGATCTTATAAATAGGTTATGCTCATATTTTTTACGTGGGTGTGTTTTACAGATGATAATTTAGATCTTCTTTTATTCGAGTAATTTTATCTAAAGATGTATTGTTTAAAGGAAGCAAATGTAGCAAAACAGTGACATGATGATAAGTGACCCCCTTAATATATATTGTTTTCATTACTAGACGATACATTAATCTGATGGTGTTTTTGGAAGGTATTGAAGTCACTGTTGGTGTTTTTACCATCCGGTATTGAAGTCATTTTAAGCTGTTGATCCTAATATCATCAAACATTTGGGGGCCAGGATGGTTTTTTTTTGAGAGAGATTGCTGATTGCCTCAGACGGCATTTTCGCTTCACCGGGCTTGTTTGGAGGCGGCGAGGAACGTAAAGGGTCCCTCAAGCCGTGTGAAACGAATCACCTTCGGAGGTTTTCTAGAGGGAACGGCATCGCGCACTAGTGCGCGTCACCGTGCCCTACTAGATTCTCCGAAAGGTTCGGATCGGATCGGGAAGCGGAGCAACCCGAGGACACCTCTAAAGGCTTGGACCTCGGCTCGGGTTGACCGGGCCGTGGAGGAGGAGAGAAGCGCCCAGGTACATGTCTGTACCTGGTGTAGAGCGCGTGTGAACCGGTTCTTCGTACCCTTGTTCTACGAGTAAGGTGTCTTGGGCCTAAACTAGTGTGCATGTTTAGTGTATTCTGTAAATGTGAAGTGGCATTTAGAGGATCGGGCGGGGGCCAGCGTGGTGGGTTATCGAAAATAACTCAAATGAGATGGTGGTAGCTAGCTCAGCAGACTTTAAAAAAACCCGTACCACCAACTAAACCTAGTTGAATCAAGAGAACCAGCATGTGTATCCGCTATGAATCAAACCCTTTATTTGATACCGGTATCTAACAACTAGACCAACGAAGTGATATTTGCGCAAGCCGAATATAAATTGAATGCAAACAATTTGAAGACGCTCTAGTTTATTTTACGGGTCCTCTGAGAGATCAAGATAGGAGGCGTCAGTATATTCTAGAACTTAGCTGATGGAGATCCGCTAGCGAAATGTTAGTGGCAATATGTAAAGTCTTATGTTATAGGTTATACAACCGCACGCGAAATAACATAATATGTTTTTAAAAAGCCTACACCATCTCACCCAAAAGACGTCCACTGCTGGACAAAAGACTCCTCCAAGGATCTTCACAAAGCCTACAAGATCTAATAAACGTTTGAAGTACTCAGAACTTTATCAAAATGTTATAAGATTTTACAATCAGAGTGTCATAGAAGTTCTGTAAGAACTACCAGACAAAAGCGACGATGTCGAATAAAAACTATTTGCCACAAAACTTTGTCAGTAACATTTTTATACACTGATAAAAAAAGATAAACACAAAAAATAAACGACACAGTTCAACCCTCACGTGCTCGTCAAAAAAAATTCGGCCCGGTCTCCACGCATGTGGTAATTTTTCACCCGTCCTAAACGGCAGTGAAAATCAGACCCGGCCGTGCGCCGATTTGTCTTATTCTTATTATTTCCCAAGGGATGGTAGACCTTTCCATGGAATATTCTTTTTTTGATATAACTGTGTTGAAATGTATATTGTTTCAACGGATGCGGTAGAGATATTATGGAAAGAAAAATTGAACAACAAAATGGCGCGAATCTTTTTACATTGTGCAGATATTGTTGAGGAGCTACGCAAAATATGGACAACTAAGCTGAAGCTAACAACTTATACTGAAGATACAAAATAAGCTGTTTCTAAAATGTTTCCTTAGCTGGTTCTGGAAGTTGTGTGACAATCAATACTCATTGGTAATATCTTGAAGTTAAGTAAATGTACATTACAGGTTAACACGAGCAGTTGTGTTAAATATCTACGATCATGCGTTGCAACCACACAATTATTTTTATTAAAGAAGAGAAGAGTTTTATTAAAGAAAACAAAAAAAGATTTGGGAAACTATTACAATTAATCATTTTGCCCGATTATAAAAGGTGTACGGCGATATAAATAAATAATAAATATGAAGGTTACAAAATGACAAATTTCGACCCCGCAAAAGGTTTCGATCTCTATAAAGTGTTCACTTCCATGGGCATGTAGTATCTACGTAAACATAATTACAGAATTATATATAACTGCATCATCTTTATCATTTGACTTACATCCGTAACGGCGCATTCTACGCGCGCGTCGCTTCTCGCTCACATTAAGTGTTCTGCAATTCTTTATCAGTGCCGCCTTTATCTGCGTTTATTGCATGCGATAAATACAGGGTGTAGCATGTATTTTTGTCAATATATTTTATTATCAAACCTTGACCAAACCAGCTACAAACAAAAGATAATTGCGGTTACTTATCACATTCTAGTGTTATATCGTTACCATAATTGGCGTGGTTCTGTTTATATACCTACAAACTGTCTAACTGTTAGTGAGGAAAATGAAACTGCTCTGCCTAATGTTAAAGATGTTAAAAAAGTGTTAAAACAGAAGCAGAATCCAGACACGTCCAGACGCGAGGATTGCTAGTAGAGCAGGATAAGCTTTCATTAGTTAGTCATGTTCATACATTCATCATTATTGTCCATACTTTCGTTGTTGATCTTATCTTATCTCATCTCTATATATATATACTAATTATAATATATACTACTATATAAATCTACAAACCACTCGACCAAGGAGGTCGTGATGAAAAGTTGTATGTAGTAAGAATATGAGATTGTGCAAATGATAGGCTATATATGATGTTAGTAAACCTAATAATTATTTTGATTAGCATTCATTGGTCCATTAAATTTGCACAGCGAAGCGGGCGGGTGATCACTAGTTGGTTATAATGTTATTATTTACTCTTTTAATAAGGATAAAATCCTTATTGGTTATATAAGCTCCATCGTATGTTAACTTGTACAACAAAATAGATTTTAAACTAATGAAAAAGGTAAAACTTATAGAGCAGTATCACCATCCGCTGCATCAAAGAAAAGAAAAAGTATCAAAAGATGGAATTTAGAAAAAAAAAGAAAAAACGAGCGTTTCCTAAGTAAAGAGAAAAATAATGGTGCTCAGTGTGTAAGTAATATATTCACCAATACAGATAAAATTTATAATACAAGGAACAGAAGCCTTTTTAATAAACATATTTCATATGCGTCTCACAAACATTTTACATATAAGAAAACAACTAAATGGGAGAGAAAAAACACCGAAATTTCACGGAAACGGGTAATAGGGGAATTAAAACGTAGCTCATTTCTCGCCCCATAACAGGTCTTGGGGAATGTAAAATATATCCATATGAAAAGCTAAAGTATGACGCAAAATTCGAACACGAAAAGTGGAATGTGCAATACAATATTGCTCCCCCCTGAAAATTAGAGCTAGCAATCTAAAGGGAAAAAAGGGAGAGGGCGTCACGTCTTATCTTTACGAGGTTCAGTACTTGCCTGAAGATTTTTATTTAGTCTGTATTTTTTTCTCTGTGTAACACAAAACGAAGATGCGATCTTCAACCTTGATACTAAGGCAACGAATGAACCTAGTGTAATCTAAATCTACGCTTACAAACGAGTAGCTTAACAAAATGACGATCGCAAAATAGATTTACTTCAGCAAGAACAAAAAACAAATGGCCCGGATTGTGTGCAACGATCATTTACATACTAGTTTTCACACAATTCGATAAAATAAAATTTAGAGATAGAATAGACTTTTAGTAAAAAGTTGTAACCCAGTAATTATACAGGATTTCACTAGATCATTTATCGTACAAAACCAAAGCACAGAAATACGGGAAACTCCTGTTCGACGACAAAAATAACCTATAGGTACGAAAACCTTTTGGGGCTTATATTATTTTAATAAACCAATGGTAATGTGTAAGTGATTTGTTATTGAGAATCATTATAAATTGATTTGCGGTTGTCCAACTTAAAAATGTTATTGTTTGCTTTGTTAGTGCAATAAAAAAATGTTGCTAAGGGTTCAACTGCACATTGCACCGTGGACCCCTAACTCGAAGAAACGAGTGAAATATATGGCGGAAACCAGTTTATCACCGCTGTAGATGCTTATCGGCTCGGAAAATGTTATGTGGCTGACTTTTTGTTTGGTTCATCTGATAACTTGGGATATTAACCAAACGGATATTAGTTAAGTCAATTTGATTCATTTAAGTTTCATGTTAATTATAATTTTTTGTAAATTCATTTAAGCATACATATTTTGACCAAAATACAATTAAAAACAGACTTTAAAATCCATAAGCGGCATTTCAACCTACACCTTTTGTTCATTCTGGTGACCAGTGTCCGATTCCCCTAACGTCCAATTGGTGTCCGACAGCCCGTTTCCCCGATGGTCTACTTTCCTAATAGTCCAATTCCCTGACTGTCCAATTCCCTAATTGTCCATTCTCAGAAATCCCACTTGTGTAGTTTATTGACGTTTATTTTTAACTCTTTTTAAAATTTTAATAAATAACTATTTTAATACTATTATGTAAACAGCACGGCTTATATTGTAAAATTGTATTATAATATACCTTCATATTATAACGACAAAATTAATAATAGTTGTCTGGGACCTACAACAGTTATGGTTGGCGTTTCAAAGATATTTTTATGTAACAATGAAGCAGTCTGAGCGCCTAGACAAGTGGCAAACACTAGTAATAGAGTTAATATAATGGAATTGTTGAACAGCCAATCAAACGGCATTTATACGTATAGTTGGCTTAAGTCAATCCCATACCATAATTATATTTTTTTTATTCTATTACTTTCATGTCACTCGTCTATGTCTAGACCCTCTGTTTTGTTTATTACTTATATTCTTTTAAGCAGAATAACATATAATTATATTTTGCATTAATTAATATAATAATTACAACACAAAAACAATGTACACACGCCTGCACATCAACCTACCACAAACTGTCAAATTTCCTTAATAGACTTTGAACTTTATGCCTTAAAATTATGGTTGAAAATGTATTGAAGAAATTTAACAGTTTTGGATTATATAATTCAAAAAAATTCAAAAATTCAAAACTCATTTATTCAGTTTAGGCTACAAGTAGCTCTTATGAATGTCACTATGCCATCGGTTCGTAAGTCTACTCTGGGCGGGAGATCTTGTACTGAGAAGAACCGGCAAGAAACTCAGCAAGTGTCCAGCTCTTTTCTCCCTTACAGCGTCAAAAATATTGGAAAATGCCCTATTTTAGCAGGACACTTTCCATCACAAATAAACACATAAAAATAAAAAAATATATAGAAGACCACATGTAAAAAAACAAAATTAAAAATCTTAATTAACAAATTTACCTCAGGTAAAAGTTCCAATTTCCACAATGTCATACAGTACCACTACAGTACTCTAATAAAAGTCAAAAATTGTTTAAGAAAAACAAAGTCAAATTATAGTAAGTAATATTAAAAATAAGATAAGTATGCAAGAGCAGACCAGCCTCTACAGGCGGCACCCGTTCACGAGTATGACATATGAATCAGCCATCGCTTCGCTCAACCATATTTTAGGGAACGTAACGACCCGACGCACACGCCACCACCGCTGAGACAATAAAGAGAGCATGACACACTCAAGATACTCTAAATAAAAGCCTAATGATCTATTTAACGCAATGCTGTTTGTTAACTGTAGGACACTGCTGATAAAGGCTATGATATCAATTTAAAAATTATATAAATTAATATTCTTTGACTGTATAATAAATAATCTTTTATAATATAAAAGTGTAACTACTGACAATGTGAAATAACATGTGCAGGCGAGCAGACTAAGATGACCACACATTATTATCATTAAAATAATCATCAATTTTATAGTAGCCTTTTTTCATTAGACCTTGTTTTATTTCTGTCTTAAACTTGTGTAGTGGCAATTCCGTTAGAGTGAAAGGCACTTTATTGTATATTTTTATACATTTCCCAACAAATGAATTACCGACCTTATTGAGTCTAAGTTTTGGAACGGCAAGTTTGTTTTTATTTCTTGTGTTAAAATTATGGGTGTTACTTTTTTTTTCGAATTTATCTAAATTTTTTTTAAACATAAATGATATTTTCATAAATATACTGTGAAGCTACAGTTAAAATATTTATCTGCTTAAATAACTCTCTCAGCGTATCACGGGGCTTAAGGCTATAAATAGCTCGAATGGCTCTTTTCTGTAACACAAAAATGGTTTCAATGTCAGCCGCTGAGCCCCACAATAAAATACCATATGACATGACGCTGTGAAAGTAACTAAAGTAAACCAATCTTGCCGTTTCTACATCAGTAAGTGACCTTATTTTTCTAACCGCATAGGCAGCTGAGCTAAGTCTTCCTGCCAGGGCAGAAATATGAGAACCCCGTTGTAATTTGTGATCCAAGGTAACACCCAGGAAAACTGTCGAGTTAACTATTTCTATTATATATAACATATATATAATAAATTATAATCCTACAAATCATGTGGTGAAATCACCGATTAACTATTTTGTGAAATTTTTGAGATATGATTTTTTTTTATTAAGGTTGTCCGCTACGTCAATAAACGTAATTATCGATTTTTCTAGAAATGAACAGATAAAGCCATTATATAAAATGTTATTATTATTCATTAACATAAAAGTTACCACCTTACAAAAATACAGCGCAGTATCTTTATTAGATTACGAAATATATTGTTTTTATTGTTTTTTACTTTTTTTACCATAAATAATTTGTTTGATTGATTCTGCATTTTATTTACTACTATATTCAGAGTTATTGCTTTTCTAAGTTTTTAATCAATTTTTATGGAAATAGGTTTGTCACAAAATTTTATCAGAAATACTTTATATAGCTAAAAAAAATAAAGAAAATATTATTGTGAATACACCTGCATACGTTGGAGATGCAAATCAAAGATGTAGGTGAAAACGTTTTCGCTGATGCTCTCGATGTAACTAACCCGTTCTTTTTTATGTTTAACTGTTTCGTATTTGGCCTCGATCGCACCTGATGGTAAGTGACGACAAAGCCGAAGATGTTATGTTTTATATATTGAGATATATTAAAAAAAACTTTTAATTATAGATGTACATGTATGTATATACATCATTCATTATCAGAGTGCATCAATATTTCACTTGACTTTAGCTCTAAAGTTGACCACTGTGATGTTTCCACTTCATTGATTGTGACATTTTCTAACAAAGGTTTCAAAACGGAAATCACTTTTTCTGGAATAGGCAGGCGTTTGAGGCTCTGTTGCCGGCAAGTGAGGGCCAAAGTCAAGACATAAGAATCAGATGATTCCAAAGCACGGTGGAATAAATCAATAATTGTTGTTTTGCGGTTTATTTTCCTGGTGTGATGCTGCCGATCGTAACGCCAATGTTTATTTCTTGATTCGCCTGCTTGTTCGGACAGCATTCCTATTGGGAGATGAGTGGAGTCTATGATTTGCCAACCATGTATCAAGATTTTGTGCAGTGTATAGGTATTGGGTTTCAGCATACGCTTAACGAGGGCGGACCCCATCTCAATACCACATGATGTCCTTCATTGAAGATTCTGACCAATCTGGTAAGGGATCTTGTAAAGATAATCTGAGTGCCATCGTGCTTATCAAAAAATCATAATAATTTGTATGACCATAATAGTGCTGCAATTGCAAAAGACCTTTATAATGCTACAGACAATGCGCGTAGCTGAGTTCTGGTCATCTAAAATATAATGTTAGTTTACCATCGACTCGTTAATAAGAAGAAAGAGAGAGAGTATTTATCTAACATTTTTAAGCATTCTTACAATTGACAACCCTAAATCAGATTTAAAAAAATCATATTTTGGAGATTCTACGCTTTATTAATTTAAATTTTTTTAGGGGCTTATCGATTTATAGAGCATATTTTAGTTTTGAAAATAAATGCAGCTAGGGCTTAACTTCCAAGAAAAAAATATTTTATGAAATATAGAAAAAAAATATTTTTCCTCTAATTAGTAAAGTATTCTTTTTTTTTACTGTCCAGGTACTTAAAAGGCGTGTTTACGATAACATCATCATAATTATTAGCTATTTTAATAAACAAGTAAAGAAATAATTAATTTCTATGGTTTTTATGACTTTTTCTTGAGTTTTTAAATAACTTCGAAACTATAGCAATTAGTTTTGTAGGAGTTTTATTTAGGACTTTATTTCAAACATATCTATCTAGTGATAGCATAAAATTAGTGTGTCCGCAAGTCAGTGAAAATCACAGACTGTGAAGCGTCTGTACAAACTAGGGTAAGAATTGGTTTCTTAATAAATGATGCGATTTCTCATTGTCATTTCCTTTCCTTCCTTCGTATTTGAGAAATGTACGAGGAAACACAAAAATTTGTAAATTTTACTTTTTTATTTTAAGTGCTAATTGCTGCACTGAAGCTAAATTAAATATTCATAAAATTTTATAAAATACAAAAATTTACTATAGCGTTGTGTTATCAAATTTGTGGTATTTCATCTGCAAAGATGAATCTGCATGGCCATCGGTTGCAACAACCGTTTGGATAGATGGCGCTAGTGCCGCTTAAAAAGCACTCAAAAATATTAAAATAGCAGTGACAAAATTCAGCGCTTACGTCAGCCTTCCCGGTAGCATAGCGGTCAGTGCAGCCGCCCGGATTGCGGAAGACCCAGGTTCGATTCCTGGCTGGGTCGGGTGGGCGTTTAATTTTTTCACTGTATTTTAAGGAGTTTGTAAAGGAGGGACCCTTTACGTTCCTCGCCGCCCCCCAAAAAGCCCGGTGAAGCTGAAAATGACGTAGAGGCAATCAGCAATCTCTCTTAAAAAAAAATACATTACATTATACATTTAACGTGTTCTTGAGTGGAGACCATGACTCGGTAAACGTAGTGTAGGACGCCCTCCGGCCAGGTGGGATGATGACCTGCGAAAGACTGCAGGCAGATGCTGGATGAGTCAAGCTGGGGACAGGGCGCTATGGCGCTCATTAGGGGAGGCCTATGTCCAGCAGTCGACTAAGATAGGCCGATGATGGTGATGATACATTGAAAGCCGTGTGAAACGAATCACCTTCGGAGGTTTTCTAGAGGGAACGGCATCGCGCACTAGTGCGCGTCCCCGTGCCCTATTAGATTCTCCGAAGGGTTAGGATCGGATCGGATGTAATGCATACACTGCGTAACACAGACCTCCGTGGTAACTCTGGTTTTGAACGGCAACAATCAAGACTAACTTAAGCCTAACATGCTTATCAAAACACAGAGAAGTTCGAATCATTTCATTTGGTAACCTAACCAATGAAACGGTATTGCGGAAGTAGCTTACACAAGTTATGATGATGAATGGTAAACTGATGACAGGACAAAAATATATTCCAAAAACGTTAGTAAAAATACAGCTTTATAGTAGAAGAAAGCCAAAAGGCCAAAAGGCCGTGCCAATGGATCGGAAAGTCTTTACTATGCCCCAGTATAATATCTCGGAGGCCGGCTAACAATTTTATGCACGCTTGTACACACGCCTGCACATCAACCTACCACAAACTGTCAAATTTCCTCAATAGACTTTGAACTTTAAGTCTTAGGCACACGGTTGAATATTTATTGAAGAAATTTGACAGTTTTGGATAGGTTGATGTGCTGGCGTCTGTACAATGTACGTGCGGTTGTTACTGTAAAACTTTATGGACTAGAGCGGTATTGAACTGAACTGTCCGATTAACCAATGTTACTGGTCACACACATGTTTCTACGTTTTGGTATTTGAAAAGGAACTTGAACCTTCCAGCTTGATTCAACCACTTGGGAGCCAGCAATAGGTAATTAAATAACTGGCCCCCAGCCAGTTATTCAATTACCTATAGCTTACTTACTATACTAGAACTGAAGCCCCAAATAGGCTATAATTTGGATCTCTTTGTAACAGAGTCGCCACTTGTCTCAGTTCCTAACCACTTCTTGCCAGTTGCCCCCATAGAGCTTTTCCAGATCTTTTAGAACTTTATCTTACTAACAAAATTATTTTTACTAGAAGAAGCTCGACTGGGAATCGAACTTACGACCTCTAGATAACCGGCCTAATGCTCTGTCCGCTGAGCCACCGAGACGCAAGAAGACTCGTTGAATTTTTCTAGTACTATGTAATTTACGATGCAAGCCAGCGGTATTACGTCACTGTGAAGTCACTACACTTACATTATGTTTTAATAACTAAATACAGCATTGTGAATGCCAAATTTAAAAAATAATAAAAATATTAATCTTTTTCTTGCTACCGGAGAACAACAATGCTACTAATATTGTTGTTATTGCGACAGGCTTAGATATAATGATCGAAGCGGACTTAAAGCGAGCTCAGTTGACAAGTATACCGAGTTATATAATATGGTATGGCTCCTAGGATATTAAACCAAGACCTTTGAGAGACTGAGACCGGTGATCTTACCACTTTTAAGCATATTAATTGTATTGGTAAATTACAGTGGTCAATCTGTAATAATATTAAAGTATTCTTATACTATTCATACCGACACAGAAATAAGTTTAGCAATGGTGGTAGCTAGCCAGGTGAGCTCTTAGCAGAAAGAATCGGCTCACATTACAGGAAAACATTTTTTAATCCAGAGTCTTTACAATTCTAGACAAATATCATAACTTATGAGGAATTAGTCATTGTATACATTTAGAAATCGTACAAGTTTTTTATTTATAATTTATTTATTATTAAAATTTATTTTCAGCCTATATCGCCCCACTGCAAAGGCCTCCCTTCAACTTTTCCAACATTCTCGGTCTGTCTAAAAATATAATTACTTAAATTAAAATAATTAATATATATTTTAAATACAGAAACTACTTATCCAAATATCTATACTATTCCCATAAAAACCAAAACTGAGTTAATCAAAACGCAATAAGGATGTCCACAGACCACGATCTCGGATAAATGCCGTGATATATTGAATAATACATCCGGATATTCGGATACATTCCGATCATGTAGGGGCCGTAAACCAGTTATTAGGATGATAGGGAAAAATTCTAAACGGCTTAGTTTTACTGTTGGCTTTGCGAACAGTAAGTTGGAAACTTTATTGCCGTGCGGGACCGGAATAAAGGGGATATAACGGCCATGTTGTGAACCGTTTATAGAGGTATATTGACATGTATTGCTAAAAAAGTGACTTGAAAACTGTTTTTTTGGAGTAATAAATAAATCTACAAAAAAAACTCTTAACATAATAAAACTTACTATTGCAATATATCTACTTAAAAAAAACATCTTATATATGACAATAATACAACGCAAAAATAATTTATTCAACACGCTCATCGCACATAACAGCAAATATTGTATAAATATAAATAAAAAACTCGGAAGTTTATTTTTCGGTCCCGGGTGCTTCGCCTGAAACTTTTCAACCCTAACCCGTAACCCGCATCACTCTTTTGAAAGTGCGACAATGCTCTCTCAATGAGTAGGTAATTCATAAATCATACACCGACACAACACTAGACAACGAGTACCATTAACCATCACTCAAACCCGAAAACCTTTGAAAATACTGTTTCTCATGTTCTTCGAAATTAATCGAAATTGCTAAACTGGATGCCTAATGCTACAGTTTTATGTTGCATTTCTCGTTAAAGAAAACAAATTTTTGTATGATTACATCTTTGTTTGTAGTCAGGAGGCGCTGTTTCATTGCGATTCTCGCGATCGGATGGTAAATAAAACACGCACCCTGTTCAAATAAACGTAAGTAAAATCCGGGAAATGAAGCCAAACTGGATTGCTCAAGCAAAGCAAGTTCCTATAAAATTTACTTACTGATTTTAAAACTAATAATAAAAAAGCCCTCAAAGTCGGTAGATACAATATATCTTCTATACAAATAAATAAAATTGGAGTGTATGTTTGTAATATTAAAATAACCGCTTTTTACTTAATGCATATGGATGTAGGTATACACGGTACATATTCCAAAATAACATCTTTTACAATTTTTGTCTGTCTGTCTGTTTATTCCGGCTAATCTCTGAAGCGGCTGGACTGATAGCTGATGTAATAAGGAGTAACTAAGGCTACTTTTATTTTAGAAATTTATTTATTTTCATTAATAAAATATAAATAAATAATAAAAATTGGTTGCCTGTAAAGTCGATATACGGGCGAAAGTTTTACGTGACAACGACTTTGAGTGGTAAAATAATTTTAATGTGAATATTCATTCGTATAGTAGGAAGAAGGATGAAATAATAGTAACAAATTAAAACATTTATTTATACAAAGAATTATATTTAAAACATTAATTTATACAAAGAATCTCGCACTGAATTTCATATTAACAAAATTTTATTTTTACCTTTACACATACATACGTATTTACCTTTCACTTTTTATGTCTGTCTCTCTCGCTCTTAGGCGGGCTAACCATGCCCGAGTGGAAGGGACGCGTGCCTCTCACTCGCGCGGCAGACCGATCATAGTTGAGTGGGAGAGAGACGCAAGGCATTCGGCGGGCCTCTCTCTCGTTCGGTGACTCATCGTTACGTTACCGAGCGTTACACTTTTTCATAAGTGACTCCCAGCCGCAACCTAATTTAAGACGTTGTCACGTCAAAAAATAACTATTCCGCGCGGACGAAGTCGCTCGTATAATAATATAACCCGAAAATTATTACTGTATTTTATACTAGTTTCAAAACGATACAACCAATTATAATAAAACCGTATGTGATTTTTTCTCCTAGACAAAAAAGGGTCAACTATGTAACATAGTTCTATAACAACGAGGCTCAGATTATCAGTTCAAGTTTTAAGTTTATCCTTTTTTAGACAACTATAAAAAAAGATACTGTAAGCTCTTTCTGCGTAAAACGAGACGCTCAAGATTAAATGAGGATACAAGCTACCAACTAATTGTAAGACGACCAACAAACACCTCAGTCTCACTGTGTCGAAACGTCAGGATAAACATTATTTACAACTAATCTATAAAACAAACGCAAGCAGATCCGTGGAAGTGGTTTTATTTCAATTTGCACTTCATTCTTTAAAACACGAATAACCTCTTGAAATTCAACCATTTTGACGGTTTTCTGTGACTACGAACCCTGCAAAGGGTTCGAAACGTCAGGATAAAACAAAATATTGTTGTATATAATGTTTACAGTATAATAAACGCGAGTAGATCCGA
This sequence comes from Eudonia truncicolella, assembly GCA_949315975.1. Taxonomy (NCBI): domain Eukaryota; kingdom Metazoa; phylum Arthropoda; class Insecta; order Lepidoptera; family Crambidae; genus Eudonia; species Eudonia truncicolella. Next base: position 8,410,209 of record OX438835.1, on the reverse strand, counting down.
AATAGTAATTTCATTTCAATGTTTAATGTGTGTGTGTGTGTGTTTGTGTTCGCGTAAACATTAAAAAAGAATGCGAATTACCTGTATAGTTTTATTATAGCAGCAAAGCGAGCCCTTACCAAGTTGAAAGAGGCGTAAAGTTTTATCAAAACTTTCCACCATTTGGTCGAGCTAGGTTCTGTAGATGTTGAAACTCTGAATTACTCAACGGAGTCCTCCAATAAATTCCCTGGGAACGTTTCGGAGTATTTCATAAGGAAAATTGTAAATAAATTTTGTTAGGGTTGTCAGTATTACGGAACAAATAAATTACGTCGCATGAAAATTTTCATTTTATAAAAAGCAATGTTACTTAATGTAATATACAATCCCCCTCCCTTCCTCAAGTCTTGTCAGTGTCGCTAGAGTTCATACAAATGACCTGGCTGTGATGGCTACCACCCTCAAACTTATATTACTTACTTACTTACTGCGCTAGCTCAGGGACCCGAAGTGGATCTTGGCCTCCTACACGAAATTTATATTAGTGAAATTAAAATTTCGTTATAGTTTAGCTTATTCTGAACTTAAGTAGATAAGCAAAACCACAATTCATCACCATTCTTCTGAACATCCCACTGCTGGGCTCAGTTCTTCCCAAATTAACAATAGCATATAGGGGAACGTGTCGTAACGCAACAAACTGGCCCAACCTTATAGCAATACCTGGAACAACGGGCCTCCTGAAGCCCGAAGTATGCCAGAGCTGGAGATATTTTAATTTCATCACTTTTTCGAAGACCCTGTATAGTCATAGCAGCTTAACTTTAAAGATCAGGACTCGAAAGCTCTAGCCTTGGTGCCATTGAGCTCTTCAAAGAACTCAGTCTACTGATCATGAATCCCTTAAATGAAACGCAAAAGCTAAAAGTCTACACCTACTACTGATCAAGATTCGTAACAAAATTTTATTTTCTTTGTGGCAACCCTACTAACTTATCGAAACAAGTTGGACCATAATCTCGAAAGTCCTCACGATACGCTCCTATTTGTTTAAACTCGCCGTCCTAACAGCTCTTTGATATTTATAATGCCAGTTCGTTTTTTTTGTGTGGGTTTTATTCTGTGACTCATCTGAAATTACGGTTACGGTTACTTTTTTGGGGACAATAGGTACTGATTTTTTTTTATAAAGAAAGTAAAGTAATAGTAGTAGTAGGCGTTTTAATAAAAAGTTAGCTAAAGACTTTGCGCTGCCTGATGTTAAGCAGAAACAGAGTCCAGACGAGAGGACAACTAGTGGAGCAGGATTCTGCCTCGCTAGCCTTCCCTGATCCGATCCGAACCCTTCGGAGAAGCTAGTAGGGCACGGGGACACGCCTTAGTGCGTGATGCCGTTCCCTCTAGACATCCGAAGGTGATTCCTTTCACACGGCTTGAGGAACCCTTTGAGTTTCTCGCCGCCCCCAAAAAAAAACCCGGTGAAGCTGAAAATGCCGTTTGAGGCAATCCGCTAACTCTCTCTATAAAAAAAAACTAGCCATCCGTACCGTGCCTTTTCACAAGTTGCAGTGTCCGATCCGATCCGAACCCTTCGGAGAATCTAGTAGGGCACGGGGACGCGCACTTGTGCGCGATGCCGTTCCCTCTAGATAACCTCTGAAGGTGATTCGTTTCACACGGCTTGAGGGACCCTTTACGTTCCTCGCCGCCCCCAAAAAGCCCGGTGAAGCTGAAAATGCCGCAGCGGCAATCAGCAATCTCTCTCCAAAAAAAAAAAAAGTTGCAGTGAGGCACTGGTTATCATATCTCTAGCTACTGGAACACTTTAATGCTTCAAACATTGAGCCTAAGGCGTCATACTCGTAATTAAATAATATAGTGGTAGCTACCCAGAAGGACAAACAAGCCCAACCATCAACCATACCGAGTACACAAACATGTACCCTCCACTAGGAATCGCACTCGGGACCCCTGTATCTGAGACCGGTGGTCTTAACCACTAGATCACAGAGGCGGTTAAAGATCCCCATGTTATAAATAAATAAAAAAATCATTTATTTCAGGCAACACACAATGTACAAGATGGTAAAAACACAAAGGGGCCCATATAATAAATACCTTACAGACTAACATACATACAATATAAAACAATTTTTGTTAGTAGATATATAACTTAGGTATAACTATATTAGTATATTAAGCACTAGCTTGTGCTGTTCCGGTGGTGCTGACGGGTAATCTTCCGCGGAAACGCCGGTACACCACGCCCTTCGGCCAGAAGTCTTCCCTCATAAAGGTGTCGACCAGCTTGGTTGTCGGGACTTGCGCTACAAATACCTTAAAGCTGACATTGTGTCGCGACTCCAGCGGCTCCACCCTCAAGGAAATTTGTCTTCGTCTTGATGTACTCTATCACATCCTGCGCTGTGATGGTGTGGTGCAGGCGCGACAGGTACATCGGCGTAGTCGGCGCGCAGCGCGCAGCAGGAACTGGGGCCCTGCCAGTGCGGTACCGCATCGGTTCTGATTCGGCCGGTGACGGTATGCTCTCTTCTTTGGGACCTTGACGAAACCGTCGTCAAGAAAAAACGTATAAAGATAGAACGCAAACAATAGTATTTCCTACTAGTATTTACTAGTGTTTTACTAGTCTTTTAGTAGTCAGTTTCACGACCTCCTTGGTCGAGTGGTTTGTACACCGGTTTTGATGGTGCCGCCATATCTGAGGTCCCGGGTTCGATCCCCCCGGTCGGGTCAGACAGATTTAGAAGTTATTGTTTTTCTAAATTGTCTCGTGTTTGGGTGTTTTCTATGTATAATAAGTATGTATTTAAGTATTTTAAGTATGTTTATCCGTTGTCTAGTAACCATTTAACGAGTTTCATAACGAAGCTTCTCTTGGGCTAATCACTTTTATCATGCTGGTTGAATCCATAAAAGCACCTACACTATACTATACTGCAAGACTAAAAGATACTGTAAGCTCATTTTGTGTACTCACCCGTAATAACCTCCTCTTTTTTTTGAAGTTAAAAATATTTGGCGAAAGAAACTTACCGATTTTAGCTTCTTCAAAAGTAAAAGAAAAGCCCACACATTAACCCTAATTACTTTTACCTTTTTAGATGTTGATTTGACCTTAACAAAAACATTTCTTTTCACATGAAAATAATAACGAAGTTTCAAAACGAACTTCTTTGATTTGGGAAATGCTGAGTGAAAGTGTTTCCAAACTGCTCGTGAGGAAAATCCGAAATTCACCTTTGAATTTTTTGTGTATGCCACGTCCCAAATGAGATAAAGGCTCGGAAAAAGGATTATTTTATTACAGTTACGAGATTATTTCCGACTACAAACGTTATTTCTCACTTCGTTGCACCCTGATAGCGGATGGGACACGTTAAATGACAAAAGTGTTTATTTGAGTAAGCAAAAAGAGCTTTAGTATTGTTTAGGTACTATACTTTTATTGAAAGCCTGGCTAGCCACCATCTTATCTAAATATGTTGCTATAACATCAATGTTTGTAGCATTGTTATGTTCTGGCAGCTAGATATAAGATAGCCAGTGCCTCGGTAATTGAGGATTTCGAGTGAAATACGCTTAACCGAAGGCACTGGGTTCAAATGCCAGGTTACGCAAAGTGTGTTTCGGTTTGTTCGATGCTTATAGCCCGGGTTTGTGACCACCGACACGCAGACGCAGGCTTATTAAGCCAATACCTATAAATGGTTACGATAACGTGATTATAGTGATGGAAGCCATTATTTTTTATGTCTTAGTTGGCAAATGGCTCCACCTGATGTTAAGTGGAAATGGAGTTCAGGCGTAAAGACCTGGTGGATCATGAAAACGACATCGTGACTATGCCCAGCAGCGAGACAGTAGAATTAGGCATTCTAAACTTTTTCATATAACGTTTTGAATTTTGACATAACAGTACTTTATTTTTACTTTTAATTTAAAATTATTGAAAAAATCCAACACTTAGTTTACTTATAAAAGTCGGGCGACAACTCTTCAAACTGAAAAGTCCTGAGTTCGAGTCCCAGCAGATACGAGTAGTTCTTTTTTTACTTACTTTATATAAAGCATTGCAAAACAATAGAACAATTTAAAATAATAAAACTATCTCCCAATTATTCTAAAGTTCTATGCCCGTTGTTAACTAATAACAATGTTAGTTGCTTTAATATTGTAGAATAAATTTCATCAAATTCAATTATTGGTAGAACGGCTAACAATACGTTTTACAGACGAAATTCAATTTGGAGTTAATATTCGGGTGTCTTCGCTAACAAAAGGGTGTGATGAGACCGATTTGGGTTTTATAAAATTACTATAATAGAATACGATGCATAGAATTAACACATTTAAATATAAAATGGCTTTTGCTAATTTGTGTATTTTTCTTTCTCAAAACCTTTGTTGTTCATGCTAGCATAGTAGTTTTCTAAATAACAGCCGTACACACAAATTATGTTAACGTATGTTAATTTATTAAGTTTGATAAATTAAATGTTATGGAGTTTGTAAAATACTTTTGCATCTTTCCAATGAAACAGTAAACATAACAAAGACCTATGATAAATTCTGCCTACGCCTATATGTTTGCCAGTTTCTTATCCACAGGTAGTTAGGATTGTACAGATAGAACATTCCCATACATGAAGAAGATACGGCTGTCTTATAAATTATAAATAACCTTAATACAATTATAAATTTGGTAAAAGTTTTTGTTTTTGTGATTTTCAGAACTTTTATTTTGTAAATTCAAATTAAACACTTTATAATGTTGTACTCGCGTTCTTATCGCATATTATTTTATTCGACGTTTCTAGATATGTAATCAAAATCACCAAAATGTTTTTGTTTTGTTTATATAATTTTAACGTAAATTTTGTGATGGCAATGGGCGCCTTTGGCTTTCAAAGTAAAAAAGTAAATAGTGTTGAATAATTTCGGCGGGCTGGTTACAACCTCGATAGCTCAATTGGGAGAGCACTTGACCCGGTATGTCAGTAGGGTGCAGGTACAAATCCTGCTCGTGGAAATGTTTTCAACATTTGTGTTTTTGCAAAATCATCAAAATTATGCAAATGTAGGTACATATTATATGTCTTTTGTTTAGAATTCTATTTTGCAGCCTTGATAACTCGCTTCAATCTAAGCCAATTTTTGAATTAGTTTGTAAAGTTCGTCCCTGTGTTAGTAACCTCTGACTGAATATTCATAGTATTGTGAAATGGGTCTGATTAGGAATGAGGCATATCCATTAGTGTATTGATTTCTGAAGTTATTAAATTCGTAAAGGCACAATGAGAAAAGTTATTTGATAACTTTAGGTACTATAGTACCGCGAAACAATCGAGTGGCTAAGTGTCTTGTCACGCACAGTCAGGATCAAAATGATCGTAGAAAAATCAATAGTCAAAAAGTTAAGTAAACTATGTTTTAACGCGTAGGCGATATTGACATTGTTAGTAGAAAACGTACTAATAAATACGAATCACATTGAAGATATTTTTATTGTTAGTTAACTGTTATTGCTCAATATGATATCTTTTTTACAAGCGAACTCAAGGCCAAACGACCCTATCGTTCAGGCTACAAAGAAAATAATCAACCATCCTACATCAGCAACTGTAAATGTCACTTCATTATCACGATTGTCGCCATCATGCAAACGATCTCCTTAAACAAACGAAATCGATAGGTTATTTGATACCGTTGCGTTGGTCTCTATAGACAGTCCTAACAACAATACATTAGGTTGAATTGAAACAGCTATTGACAATTGAGATGGGTTTCAACATCGATGTTTGATGTGGACGATCGACCACTGATTCGTGGTAACACTATAACTTTTTTTTTAGTTTCTGTTGGTTTTATTTCTCAACAGTACATTGTCTTAATCTATACAGGGTGACTGGTACATGACCAACCACAGCAAAATCCTTAAGAAGGAGGTCATTTGCTAACTGTATATTAATACGTAAAGTGAAAACTTCGTGCCCCTTTTTAAGCACATTGCGCGCACAGAGTGTAAGTGCTTGGTATAGTTAAAGTTTATATGGAGAAGTAGTCCCGAAATATAAAATGTATGTATCTATACTTTAACATTGTACATTTTGTTATCACGGTCGAATTTCGACCGTCGGGCGACCACTAGTACAAATTATAACGTGTTGTGGTTTTCGAAATTATTGTTGTAAAGTACCTAGGTACATTGATATGGGAAAGTGTCTTTGTATGATTGCATTTTTCCATACTTCTGACTGATAAAAGCAAGAATTCATTTGGAGGCAAAACGGATTAATAATTTATATTTTTTATTAAAATTTTCTTCTACCAAGATGTTTGAACTGAAACTGACAGTGTTCTTACTGCACGTGTCACAAAATTTTTTATGGTAATTGTACACAGTGTTCGCCCTAACGTGGGTTTGATGAAGTAACAAATTAAAGAGAAGTTTAAATATAACAATTCAAAGAAGTTTACAGTTTACTAGCAATACAGCACCGTCTAGTTCCACGTAAGTTAACTTTATGGCTTGTCAGCTTTCTTCTTCAATGTAAATCATGCCTTAATTCTTTTATATCTGACACCTATTTTCAATAACATTTTGACATATATTTCTAAATAGGAATCAAATAGCCGGTTCGTTTCTATGGTTACACCTGATAAGTATCTGTTTAGTATTTGCTTGGGATCTTTCTCGTGTCTGTAATGTTGTCAATACTGCTGTGATACAATGATGTTATTATCATTGCTGTGGTATGACAAAAGGTCACTTCGTGACATTTCACGATCATAAGTTCGTCATGATATAATTCTTTCAAATAAATTGTCATTTCAGAAATACTGCTAGCATTTAAACAACATATTATCATACATCTTAATAAATATAAAAAGTACCAAGGATTATATATGTGGTTGGTTTATTGCTCTAAGTATATGTGTCGTGGAAAACAAAACCTAACAGCCTAAGCTTACGTGGAAGATGTCAAAAGCCGTGAGCCCGGACGTCCGCCTCGACGCGCGAACGTTCTAATTGCGCTACTTTTCAACCTGTGTGCTCGTGATACCGTGCAATAAGGCTGTGTTCACATAGGCTACTTGTATTTCTAACTAGCATTTTTATATATGAGAAAATGTATAAAGCACACCTCTGAGAGACTGTGGGACTCTCACTACGAATTACTTTAAGTCTAAGCCCTTGCTGACTACAGATAAGACCAGTACTGGTGCCAACGGACTACACATTGTGACTATTATATACTAGACATGTTTCAAGTCCGCATAAATAGCTTCCACCATGAACTCTGCGTAGTGTTTAACGTTACTTGTTGTAATTATGTTTATTTTAATTTTTTAAGATAGAATATGTTACTCAGCGCTAATGTAGCATTGTAATGGTGAAAGAATTTGCAATTGGCCCTGGCAGATTAAAGTCACGGTCACCTAAGGCAAAAGTCGCTAACGAGTTAAGTGCCGTGAATGGCGCATTTATTGTGTATTTGAAAGTTAGCTAAGTGCGATTGAAAATATATGCGAATGTTTTTCAATTGGCCCTGGCTGATAAAGTCAAGGTCACTAAAGGCAAAAGTCGCTAACGAGTAAAGTGCTGTCACTGGCACATTAAATATTTATTTGAGAGTTAGCTAAGTGTAAATAAAAAAGATAGATCAATGTTTTCCAATTGGCTCTGGCAGGGTCACCTAAATCAACGAGTAAGGTGCTACTTGTAATCATTACTTGAAAGTTATCTAAGTGTAATTAGAAAGGAAGGCGACTGTTTTCCAATTGGCCCTGGCAGATTAAAGTCACGGTCACCGAAGGCAAAAGTCGCTAACGAGTAAGGTGCTCGTCACTTGCGCGTTAAATCTTTATCGCTTTGAGCAGCCGCTGGCCGTTTGAAAGGGTACCGTGTTTAAAGCGAAAAGAGTTAAGCCTAAATTGGGTCACTGCTAGTTTTGGGCAGATTCCCTTTGATCCTTTCAATATAGAAAGTTTCTTATAGTAATTAACCAGACCAACTGCTCTCAATTAAAGTTTTAGTTGTATGTTTACTTGTTTTATGTAAGCACTATGGTTTTTCAATTGGTTTTTTTTAATATTATTTGATAACTACTCTCTCAAGAAAATTGCTGCTATTTTTATAATTTGCTTTTCGTATCCAATCCATACCACCAATTTCAGGTACCGGGTTAGATTCCCTGCGGGGATATACATAATTTACTTGGCCTGCTTGATAGTAGGAATTGTTCCGCCTGCCTAGTGGTCACCATGTTATCTTAGTCAGTCGCTATAACGGCATCCTTGTGTTTCGCCATTTAGGGAAAAGATAAGCAAAACCTGTTTATGTACACACGCCTGCACATCAACCTACCACATACTATCAAATTTCTTTAATAGACTTTGAACTTTATACCTAAGTTATATCGTAGTAAATGTATTGAAGAAATTTGACGTCTGTACGAGTAATTTTAGTAAAATAAAGCTTATCATTTTTGTCTGTTGAAAGCTTCCTACTAACGTTGAATAATCTGATCTTACAACTTTATATTTTACCGTAAATAAATATTATATTTATATTTTTATTCCTAAATTAATATTTATTTAGGAATAAAAATCGTAAATTCTAATAGTTTTTTAGAAAATGAACATCAATTGCGCAAAAACATATCTGAACATACTTTGAAGGTATATTTAAAAAAAGTATTTTGCAATCAACAAAATTATAGGGAGAGGGTAGGTTTCGGAGTGGAACAGTGACCGGCAAGAAGATATGGCATTTATCATTTATTCTAGCTAGTCTATGTGCTCATATTAATGCATGTGTATGTATATATATATATACATACGTGTATATATGTATTATTATTATTATTATTTTTATTATTTTCTTCTTGTGAATCACTAAAGCAGGATTTTCTTCTTTTTGTTTGCATGTACCCTTTAAGTAAAACTTTGAAAGCAAACGGTACTGGCCGAAAACCAGCGCTACATAGGCATTAAACCGATGTTGCATTAAGCTGAGCCGGTAGACTTTGGCATACATATTGTTACCGAATAGTATATAATATATATATATAGTATTATATTATATAATATATATATAATATATATATATAGTGTATAATATTATATTTTATTGTACTAAATGTAAAAAAATTAACAGAAGTGGTCCAATAAATTATTATTTCATTTTCAATACATTTAAAGTTGTTGTAATGTTTGTTACATTACATTTTTAATTTGTTATAATAACATTAATTTATTTTCTTAATCTTTTCTAGAAGACGACTTTGAAGTTCCACGAAACTCATAATATTACATAAACCACGTGTTTGTAAAATGCACGAGATGAGTGAACACTACAGTCTTAACCTAATTCAATTTAAATTTAAGGACCACTTCCTAAAATGTCCACTTTCCATAAAGTCCACTTTCCATAACATCCACTTACACATCCAAATCTTTCAAAGTTTTCGGAACCACTGTGTGCGAGTACAACTTGACCGTTTCTATTCATATTACGTACAGAATAATATGTTTTTGCGACCGTGTGGACAACATGAGCTAAACCACTTTCGACCAAGAAGTCACAACCAGAAAACTGCCTGTATAAATTTCCAATACCTACTCGAGCAATTTCATTCTCAACGGAATAGACGTCTTAGAACTATCCAAAGGAGTCTTAGGAAAGTCTACAACAAGTAACGAGTCCAAATAAAACAGTCCCCGCAGCAAAACTTTTACCCCACGAAATACTTCGCAACTTCAAAGCAAATTACCCGTTCGGTATTTCGTGCCAATTTTCAATATGAATAACGAACTCCGCGATTCTGCGCACGCCCACCACCCACCGCTGCAATTGCATTGGCATTGTGCGCAGTTGATGCGGCAGCACAATGGCGGAGTTTAAACAAACTTGTTTATGTACATTCTGTTACGATTTCCAGTGTTCCCTTAGCTAAGACTATAGTCTCTATAGTCTGGATGCGAGCAGCAAAAAACCGGTCCTTGTGGAGATTCTTGGGGGGGGGGGGGGGGGAGGTTGTTCAGCAGTGAATGTCTTTTGGCTGAAATGAAGATGATGTGGAGTCTACTTCTTGTGTACTCTCTAAATAACCAGAGCTCACCCGTACACCATTGATAATGTATACTGAAACCACAAACAAATCTACCCGGACTTTGCATTGGCCAACGACATTAAGAAAGCAGCGGGAAATTATTGGATGGGTGATGTTGGTAGCGATCCATTTGGGAAGGCCTTTGTCCAGCAGTGGACCTCTGCAGGCTTAGGATGATAATGACGACAATGATGATGACTTGAACAAGCAAACTTTGAAAACATTAGCATTTGTTTGTATTCTGAATTGCTTTCCAACTAATTGGTTTTGTTAATGAGAATAGTCACGAAAATGTCTCAGAAAGTTAGCGCATTTTATTGTTACTATTCCGGTTACAAGTTTTTCTGTGGAACGTGCTTTCTTGTCCGTTAGTGAATTCGTGCTTACAGTGAATTCTAAGACAGAGTCGAGAGTGCTTTTACTTGCGAATAACTATGTTTTTTTTATTTAGTTTACCATCTTTTTTAATGGATTAATATAGTATGTGCCAGAAGGGCCAAATTTTTCAAATAATTCTCGTAAACCACCGATTTAAGGTAACCCTACAAAAAGAGAATAATCCCAGAAATTTGGAGCAGCTCAAAAGGAACATTATCCAGGAAAATAACAATATACAGAGAGTAACGTTTCGTCGTTTTCAACAATCTGCGAGTTCGATTTCATGAGTGCCAAGCAGCCGAGGAACGTCATATGAAAACATTATTTTTAAGTACTAAAAATTCCACAGCTTCTATTTTTCAAAAATAAAAATGTTGTATGTTTTGTAGTTTTTTTATATTTAATTTTCAAACCGCCAACACCCTTCTGGCCTACTCTGTATTATATTAAATAATTACACTTCTCAACCTTATGCTTCATTGGAACCTATAAGATTTAAGGACGACATGAGTAGGCATACAAAACTACAGATTAAACTCTTTACTAACTATTTTAAGCCAGACTATTCAAAATAGCTATTGAAAGAAAAAAATAAAGAAAAAAGAAAAGAAAAAGACAGCGGTGGTACAACAAAATACATTACGCTTGCACTTCATCAACGCGTTATCGTTGTTTGAAATGAAAATGAATATGAATCTGATTGAATTTGATGATGTAATTGTTATTTTATTTCATTTCATTGTATAACATTGTATGACTATCTCTTCAATATAAAAATAAAAATATCAACTCGTGATAATGTTATTCGATATCATAACTTCAGCAAAAAGCAAATAAATCATAGTGAGTAATAGAAACGCCGCCGGTCGTTGCTTAAATTCCGTTGCCGCTTGCCGGTAAATTAAAAATTATTATGCAATATTAAATTTGAATGTTTGAAATAAACTGTTTCGTTTAAATCCCTAAATAAACTGGCTAGACAAACGTTAACGAATGTATTAAATTTTAACACGGATTTAAACAAAACGGAACAAAGTTAAAGCATATGCTATGATTAAACTTTGCAAACAATAAAATAACAATTAATTCATTTAATTTAATAGTAGGACGCTGTCTAGCATCCGTCTGGATGGCGATTAGGGGTGCCTAAGGCGCTCCGCATGCAGTGCAACTTTGATCTCCGTATTCCGCGGCAACAGGCAACTTATAATTAGCTGTTGCCATATAACCTAAAGAAACTGCGCCGACATAGCAACTCCAGTTGCTAGTTTCGAAGATCGTCAACAGCTTACAGTTATATCGCTCGATGATAGAAACTATCAAATTGTCAAATTTGTTTGTAGGTACTGATAGTGTCAAGTTTCCCGAACTGCCAAACACTGTTTGTGGACCATGGATTTGAAAAGCATACTTAGAATCGCGGCAATCGCAAACAGGGCCTTTTAATTTCTGTATCTGGCAACCTTTAACGAACTAACCGCCTCTGTGGTCTAGTGGTTAAGACCACCGGTTTAGACCCAGAGGTCCCGGGTTCGATTCCCAACGGGGGGTACATTACATGTTTGTGTACTCGGTTTGGTTGGTGGTAGGGCAAGTTTGTCCGCCTGGCTAGCTACCACCATCTTATCTAAATATGTCGCCATAACATCTATGTTTGTAGCATTTTTGTGTTCCGGCAGCTAGAGATAAGATAGCCAGTGCCTCACTAGTTGAAGATCCCGGGTGAAGTGCGCTTCCCTTATTGGCCTTATCATCACTTAAAATCAGGTGAGATCAAGGCACTGGGCTTACCCGTAAAATATTATTTAAAAAAAACAATAAAATATAAAGTAAACTTTTTAAAATTTGAAAGTTTTTTAACTAAGTTGATGGTTTCTCTGACTAAAGAAGAAAACCATTATTGACACGCATACACACACATTACACACAAACACACTAAAAAATAACTAAAGATGCTCCATCTGCGGAGCACCCAATATCTATTCCTGAAATCGAGCAGCATTTTTTGTTTCGATTGCTGTTTTCGATTTGTAGGGTATCAAAATCAAGTGAAGTGTCGAAAGCGGTGCGGTGGCCGCTTCCCGCAAGGCCGCATGATCATTTGCAAGCATAGTAACAAAAAACAGCTGTGTTTTGTTACATGTGATATGTTCAAATAGAGATAACATTTATTCAGGATTTATTTTTATACGGCCTCTTACAGATGATTAGAAAGTATGGATGCTATCCTCATGTACTTACGTTCGCGGAGGTTTTCATTCCATTCCACATCAGAGAAATTTATTTATAAAAAAAAATGTTGTACTAAAAGCGGTGTGCTTTACTTACCATTAAGTGTGATGAAGACAAACCGTTTCCCCGCTGTGTAAAAAAAACAACAAAAAAGCTTTAATCCGAACTACCTCATCCAAGATTTAACCCCTCCAGAGCGCAGGATACATCCTCCGCAGTAAATTGCATTATCTAGTTAGAGCCAAACGTTGTTACATTATTATCCGGGGCAAAACTCCGCCAAGTCTCTTTGTTGCAAACAAACTTCCTTTCATTCGTGAAGATTCAATAGACTTTTGAAATATCGCCTTTTGAGCGCCTCGAGAATTGAGGACAAGTTTGTCTTCGGGTAATTTGTGACAGGAGTTAAGAAATGCCCTTATAGTGCGCCATCTGATGTTTGACCTAGTACGATATCGCTGTCACCAAACGACCAAATTGTAACACATAGTTTGCTAGACAAATGTTGATTGCTAACAAAAATAATAATAAGTATTTTTATTTCAGACTGACCATAGACCATAGACTGTTGGTAATTACAATAGACATTAAACACGAATGCCAGTCACAAATAAATGCTTGACCTACCGTTAGATGACTTCTTGTTTTAGCACAAGAATGGAGCAGTTTCTTCAATAAAACTCTTTAGTTGCTTTAAATTGATGTATTTTTGTATATTTTGTTTTAAGTAAGTATTATGATTGTCAATTTAGCAGTTTTATGAACACTTTAGTTATATCATGTTGGTATTTCTTTATAACTTAGAACAGATACAAAGTTCCTATTCGGCGGTACTACAGCGTAAAGCAAACTGTTCATTAATTGCTTGCATCTAGACAACTAGGATGGATGGAGAGAAGTTAGATATGTAAAGCAGAGATATAGACAATCCAAGTATTAAAAAACCACGCCATAATAACAGTTGTAAAAAATAAATGAGCAATTGAGCACGGGTTTCATAAATAAATTATACGTACTTGAAGTAAGAGGTTGTTCTTAATTTTAGTGTTTGTCTTTTGTTGCCGTTTTCGTTTGCATTCACATTTAAAATTTAAACGAAAACCGTCGTAGTTTCACGTAATTTTTTAATTCCTAGAAATACCCAACTGTTTTAAGAGCATACAAATTTGGAGCGAACGAAGCAAGAATTTACAATGCTTTAGGTAGCTTTTGAGTCGAAGCGAGTGTTCTCAACTACAAAGAACATTTACATTAGTTAAGGAACTGCTTTATATATAGCTCGGAGGAGGTTAACTCTATTGTTTTTGGCAAGAAGTTGGAAAATTTTAAGCTTTAGAGAAGGTTTCTAAGGATCACGTAGTGACGCTGCAACCGTTACGTAGTGCTAGCGGCGTCTATCTGCGTTATCCTTTGAGTGACGTCTCAATGTTGCTGTGCAATGTGTTTTTATATGTTTTCATATATATTTATTAATTTACAAATTTTTGTTACTATTAGATAATGTTAGTGTAAGATATTATTTTTTTTAACTGCAAATAGTTGATATACAACCTTTTTACAAAGATACCCTGTTTAGTTTTATATTCCTTTAAACTATATCAAAAGATAACGGGAAAGCGCTTACTTAGTATTTATCTCACCTTATCTTACAAGCTACGATAACGCCAACTTTTAACACAATTCACCCAGAATCCTCAACGACTGATAAGTAATTCTTGTTTCTTATTTCTAATTGTCATGTTTCGTTAACTTTCAAAAATATCTGGAAGGATTTTAATTTATTTTTGTTTACTTTGACACAGTCGGAACTAACTTTATAATGTAATTTAATTCAATCGAAACATATTTAGAACTCTGCTGCTTACTCAAAAATTATCCCAAAAACGTTAATCCCGTACACTATTTTTATAATATTATTAAAAGTTATTTTAATAAATAACTTCATTCATTATCTCCCAAAAAAAATTCAGGTACTTACACTTAACAAGTTGTCATTATAAAATCGGAGTTACACTCTGTTATTTCCGCTTTTATGACCTTATAAATATGCCAGCGATAGTTTGCAGGTTTTACGGCAGTTAACTTTGTGACAGAAATGGTTGTAAATTACCTTTGTCATTGAATTTATTGAAAAGCCCACAAAATAAATGCTTTGTAATTGCAACAATGTAGCTATTTTGGTATTAAAACTAGTTTTCCCCGCAACTCCATCCATGTGGACTTTATCTTCTGCATAACCTACATTTTATGGATGAAAGAAATCAAACAATGGACTGTACTTGGCTATCTTTATTTAAATGAGGCTACATTAGTCCGCAGGAAGTTTTATGTACTGATTTCCAAACTTCAGTATGACACTAGGTGATGATGTTGGATGCGAGCAGCACAAACCGGTTGTTGTGGAGATCCTTGGGGGAGGCCTTTGTCTAGCAGACGTATTTTGGCTGAGATTATGATGATTATATTGTTTAAAATTGTGAAAAAAATAGAAGTTCAGATCGACGTGATTTTTATTCAGACATGGTTTGTTATTTTAAGGGTTCTACTAGACCATAATTATTGGGGAAAAACATATCGTATGTTCGGGATTTCACGACGGATCGATTTTGACGAAAGGTAAATCAAATCGGTTTCTTGCAATGCTTGACCAAAAGGTACATACAGGTACCTTTTATTGGTTTTAATAATGCGGCCTTATGCGTACAGTAATTAACAATAACAGACAAACAAAACTCCCAATAGTTCCACTATTGCACTATTGTCATGTAATATAATTAAAACTAAATAGATGGTGAAATCTATGGCTTTTTCTCAAAACATTAGTCTGACAACGTGCAAGTTGGTCTTCTAATGGTGAACAGTCACCGCCGCCTATATACATCAGCAACATGACAAGTTCATTAAAGATATCATCAGAGATGTTATCTGAGATGTCATAGATTGGGTTGTTAAATTTCGACAGGTTGGACAGAACCACGATCGCATAAAGGTAGTGAACCTGACTCTGTGTGACATGGGGTGCTGGTTCGGATCGTGCTAGTGTTTTTTTTTCACAACACTTTTTGAAAAAGAACATTTTAGTCTATTGTCTGAAGTGGGACTCGAACCGTTTGCCTTGTGCAATCCAGCCGACGCGCTATTCAGATGTTGGTTTGGCGATGGTTTTGCATTGCCGATCTAAGTGATACAAAAACAGTTTCTAACGCTTTGTAAAAGGTTAAGGGGCTTAAATAATGATAATGATGAAAAAGTAGATTAAAACGTCAACACATAACTAGTTTAAAAATTATTAGCGCAACAGTTGCCAAGATCATAAACTCTCAATTTCTACATTTCACATACATAATTTTATGTATCCTAATTCTAAAGCATTGTTAACGTTTAGGTACACAGTATAGATAGGTAAATCAAACGGCATGATAAATTAATAATTTAATAACACTATTATCTAACAGTTTCTGATCATCATTATCATAAATTTAGCTTATAACATAGTCATGGGCATTGGGCATTTTGCGAGGTTTTCCAACGGGGATACACTTAATTTTGGGAAACCTGACCTGATGATGGACGAATTAGGTCAAAGATCTAATCATATTAGCAACTTTACTTGATGTGTGTATATCGGTAATTCCTTCTGATTCAATTCTGCATTTGAAAAATTACAACAATTGGTATTAACCCGTCGAACTAATAAGTCACACACAGACTAACACATGTCAATCCCGTCCGGTGTCAAAAAGTTAGGCACCAACGTGGTGCCTTATCGCTCGAAGGGTTAAGTTCACCTTTTACTAAAGGCCGTGTCCCTTAATCATTGTTTTTTTTTTATTAATAATTTTTAATTCACTTGTTTTTTTTACCCAAAACTATTTTGAGAATCACAGCTCCAAATCTTTCTACATGAGTAGACATTTTTACGTACAGTCATGGGCATTAACATGTAAGACTAATTTTGACTCTTAATCCATTGTATTATCAGTTACATTGTTTACAGTTACGTTTACGTTACCAAATTTTTTTCCTTTGCAATTTTCACGGGTATGAATAAAAAGTAGTCGAATATAAATATATGATTTTCTTTTTACTTTATTGACCAAAAAGAAAAGCTAAAATATAATATTTAAGTCTTTAATCGCCGTGGTGGTCACTGGTGACCGACAAACAATAAATTTTCTATTGTGTCTGGTTTTGCGGCAGTCAACGTGTTAAAAAGTTAACTCTATTATTATTTTTCGCTGCAGAAAATGATATCATCAAAAAAAGAAAGTTTGCCATATCGTATTGCGTACTGTATAACCTATTCTGTGGTAAATAGGTGATACTTCGAGAGACAACAGTCTTGGACTGCTTCCAAATGTGACAATTGGATAGCAAATGGGAGTTTTATTGCAATTACGAGGATAACGTGTGTCGATTAATGTTTTCGGCTAATTGTGCGATTGCGAATAAGATTCTAAATATATTCTTGTTATGTTGTTACACAATAAGAACAGCGCAAGTTACTTACGAGCAATCTTAGCTATATATATTTTTACTTAATTAAATTGTGTTTTTATTTAGTTGTGTTACTCGTGTAAGTTTGTTTGTAAGCTGAAGTTACGATTTCATTTTAGGAGCAGACGAATCGGTCTCCTCTTCGATAAAATATAAACTGAACAGAAACAAATTATATATTGAATAATTATCAGCCTATAGAGTCTATTAGTAATACTAATTAGGTATTTTTATAACCACATAACTAGTTTTTACTGTCATGACGTCAAAATATTTTCTGTCTTACGTAATAAGTACTTACACAAATAAATTTGTAGGTGTCAAACTAAATTTAGAGCGGTGCATTCGGCAAATAGAGCAGGTGAGAAGCGGAAGTCACAGGTGCCAGGCAACAGTGATTCAGTCGTCACGTGATATTTGGAACTGGTAATGTATATCAGGATTTTGATTTACCTACTTTTAAATGGTAAGAATGTATTTTGCGTATTCGTTAGAGTCGAATTTGTACAAAAACGTAGTTAGTTTAGTTTTTTCGTTTGGATGCGGTGTTGTCTCATCATCATCGTCATCAGTTCACTACTATTACTCCACTGCTGGGGCGTGAGCCTTTCCTATGGATGGATCGGAAGAATGGGCCTTAAACCACCACGTGAGCCCAGAGTGAATTGGTGGTTGTTAACGACTGCTAATGCAGTCTGGACCAACTGCTTTACGTGCCTTACGAAGCACGTAGGAGCTCGAGATGTTAAATTTTTGGTCACCTATTCGATGACCGGCCTTTGCGAAAGTTGCTTAACGTCAGCAACTGCAGACCGGGCGCGTTAACCACTGCGCTATCGTAGCCTAGTGCAGGTAAATGTATTGTGCTAGCCTTAGTCTAGCACAATACATTTACCTGCACTTAGAATCCAACCTATACACTACAGGCCCTACCACAACACCACGGTCACCTACACGGAATATATCTTATGTAACTGTTCTGTGGTCAACCACGGTGGCTGTTTATCGATATATTTTTTAAACAGTGATTACGCTAACATTAATTTCGCATCCCAGGTCATTGAACCGAATCTTAAAAATTATGTATTGAAAATCAAACTCATTTAATAAACTGACGAATAACAGATTTCCACCCTCGCATGTATAAAGACGTAAACACATCACAGCAAAGAGAGATCAGGTAGAAACTTCAGTAGGCACATAGGTAAGTACCTACATAACTTTGGAGCAACTTTTTGTGGGTAAACGCAATGAAAGGGAACACTCAAGCGAAGGTACGCCACAAAAACTGCGGTAAATCTTACCTGCTAGTTGAAAAAGAAAAACATCTTGCTATTTCCCACGTGCACGTCTATATTACCCGATCGGCGCGCGGCGCACCTGTAAAAAAAAGATTATTTTAATATAAGTAAGTATTAGGTATATAGACTAATAGCTTCGCACGCGGATTCGCTCGCATGTTATTGTCAAAATTCTTAAAGATGTAACATGATTTCTCAAGATATATTATAGTCAAAACACTCAAAGACAAAGTAGCTTTATATTAGTGAAAAAAATGTTAGAATCGTTATGGTAGTACCAGAGATTACTCCTATCGACTAATGTACAACTTAGCTTTTTATTAATACTAAGGAGTGTCACTAGAAAAAAAACGTGCGCTGTGATAGTACGAATCTAAGCTGATTTGTTATCATTTGTGTTTTACCGGGTCTGTCTTAATCCTTTTTTAGAAAAAGGACAGAGCAATGGGCAACCAAAAAAAAAAAAAGATTTTTTTATTGTTTTCTAAAGTTTACGCGAACAATACACATTGAAATGAAACAACTTTTACGGATCTGCTAGCGTTTATTTTACACATTACTTTTAATTAATGTTTATCCTGACGTTTCGAACCCTTTGCAGGGTCCGTGGTCACAGAGAGACTGAGGTGTTGGTCGCCTCATAATTAGTTAGTAGCTTGTATACCCTCATTTAAATTTAATCAGGTGCGTTCCGTTTTACGCAGAAAGAGCTTACAGTATCTTTTGGTCTGGCAGTATGGTGTTGGGGCTGGGATTTGATATTTTGTATGATGGGATCCCCAGCTGGTGGTAACATAAACATAAACATTAATTAAAAGTAATGTGTAAAATAAACGCGAGTATTTTTTTTTATATTTACGGGTAAGCACAGTGCCTTGATCTCATCTGATGTTAAGTGATGATAAGGCCAAAGATGGAAGCGCACTACACCTGGGATACGATCGGGGAGCATAGATCCGTAAAAGTTTTTTCATTTTGATGAGTATGTTGATGCTAATATTATATATGTTGACGACCTCCTTGGTCGAGTGGTTTATACACCGGTTTTCATGGCGTCGCTATCTCATGAGGTCCCGGGTTCGATCCCCGGTCGGGTCAATTCAGAAATTATTGTTTTTCTAAATTGTCTCGGGTCTGGGTGTTTTCTATGTATAATAAGTATGTATTTAAGTATTTTAAGTATGTTTATCCGTTGTTTAGTAACCATTTAACGAGTTTCATAACGAAGCTTCTCTTGGGCTAGATAATTGGTGTGAGTGTAGGAAAGTTTATTATTATTATTATTATATATGTAATAAAATAAAGTTTTGCTCAACCTTATACTAAAACTAGCAAAACTTTATTCTTGATATTTGTATGTGCTTCAAGAGGCAGGTTAATCTGGTGTCAGAGTTTTTCAACCTCCTGGTCCTTTTTTTCAATTCTTCAATCAAGACCTCTTACGTGGCTTGTTTTTACGACTGCCGAGTTACGACAACAACTGGGACCGACGGCTTAACGTGCCTTCTGAAGCTCGTAAGAGTTATTTTAAAATGGTGACGTATTATTACAAGACTGCTTATTTTGCGATATCGCATTTGAACGCACAAGCCACTTTACCTTCGAGTTTCTAGTGTACATGAAGAGTTAATAAATGATAATTTCAAATTAAAAACTCTTTCGTATCAAACTTATTTTTAATATATTTTCTTGCTTTTAAATGACGTTTGTACAGCTAGTTTTAGAAGATTCAGTCGTTCGTTTCTATGTTGCTGTTTTCCATAATGTTTTGACTGTTAAATTTACTTTATTCTCATATTTTGTCTCTTTACCATCAACAGTTCATTATTTCGTTCATCATTTCGTAATAATTCTGTCTACTGACTCGACAGTGTCTTAAAAGTGTACATTAAGCAATTGTACTAAAAACAATTCTTATTTTAAATACATTTATCTCTAATTTCGTTTTAATAATTATTTACTAATGTGAATATTATTTAGTTGTTTATTCAATCCATATAATGGCTGAAATTTCACATTAATATTGGCACTCGACAGTTATTTCAATCATTATAGGGAAACAAATGGATGTCATTTTAGATTTGGTGGTTAAGTGGCAGCCACTGTTCACAAATAGCACAAATATTTTGATAAACACTGATTAACGTATATAATTTTTACTTTGCCGACAATTATTTGTATTTAAACTGTTAACACAGTAATTTACTTTTAAAATATGCATAAAGTTTAGTTTTGTGATGTAAATGTGATTATATCCAAATAAATACTTTGTATAGCGTTCTATAGCACGCTTGTTATCACAAATTCAGTTGCGAACCAAAAAAAAATTTTTATTATGTAGGTATATTATATTACTTTTTTTTTATTTTTAAGTGCTAATTAATGTACTGAAGCTGAATTAAATATTCTGATTCCTATATTAATTCTTATTAATTGATTCGTGGCTGGGTCGGGTAGGCACTTAATTTTTTCACTGTATTTTATAAATATTTATATTGTATTATTCAATCACCACATTTAGGTATGCTTGATTTGGAACTAAGTATCGACACTGACGACTAGAGCTCAGTTTTCGACACAAAACAATATAATCATTGAAATTTCACTTTCCCTTCCCTATGGATGGATAGGGAGAACGGGCCATAAACCACCACGCGGGCCCAGTGCGGATTGGTGGTTGTTAGCGACTGCTAATGCAGCCGGGACCAACGGCTTTACGTGCTTTCCGAAGCACGGAGGAGCTCGATATGGTAAATTTTTGGTCAGTCGTCCGGTGATCGGCCTTTGCGAAAGTTGTTTAACTTCAGCACTCGCAGACGGGGCGCGTTAACCACTGCGCCATCGAGCTTCTCGTCTCCTCGTCGTCGTCGGTCTGTATTTAATTTTAGGTAAAAACTAACTTTAGAAACTTTTGACGACTTCCGTAGCCGAGTGGCTTGCACGCCGGACTTTAGGCGGCGCCAACTCTGAGGTCCCGGGTTCGATTCCCGGTCGGGTCAATGTCGAAAACTAACTTTTCGATATTGTGTCGGGTCTGGGTGGTTGTGGTACCGTCGTTGTTTCTGATTTCCACGAAACGAGTGCTTTAGCTACTTACCTTGGGATCAGAACAATGTATGTGATGTTGTCTAAATATTTATATTTATATATAATTTTTTTTTTACTAAATTGCTGACCCCTATTTTTAACGATTAAGGGAGAAAACGATCGATCACTGGTTCCTGTCGAACTGGTGCCACTACTCTACGTACATTTATTTCGTTGTTTACTAGGTGCGAGGAGCTTGATGGCGCAGTGGTTAACACGCCCGGTCTGCGAGTGCTGAGGTTAAGCAACTTTCGTAAAGGCCGGTCATCGGATGGGTGACCAAAAATGTTTCATCTCGAGCTCCTCCGTGCTTCGGAAGGCACGTAAAGCCGTTGGTCCCGGCTGCATTAGCAATAGTTAACAACCACCAATCCGCACTGGGCCCGCTAGGTGCCCCAGCTGTGGGGACATTAAACAAATCTATTCTATGGCCTAGTGGTAAGACTACCCACCAGTGTAAGATTTTAGTCCTGTAACGCTGAAAATGCCGCCTGAGGCAACCAGTAAACTCTCTCCGATAAAAAGGTCTAAGATCTGACATTGTTTTCATATTCGGTTTGGTTTGTAGTTGGGCTTGATATTAAGCCATTTTATCTCTCAAAATATATTGCTTTTACCTTTGGCATTTTCGTCACTTACAATCAATTAAGATGAAGGCAAAGGTCATCCCCGATGGTTAAAAGAATTTAAAAGATACTTTATTTATATAGTCGTTATCTAATAAACAATTCTACATATTTTTTCCACATATAACATTTCAGTATCTATTGAATTTGACAAAAATAGAAGCGAAATCTAAATTTTCATAGACTTTTATGTGTAGCATCAGTGTTAATCCTAATAAAATGGAAACGGTAGCAATATGAAATCTCTGATTTGACACAAAACATCTGCTGACACTAGTACAAATTCACATAGCACAGTCCTTCGCAAAATATGCAGACCACTTTTCCCACAAAAAAGGTACAAAACCAACCAGCACGTTATTTTACAAAACATCGAAAACTTTATGAAAACCACTTCGGCATCCCAACTTTTTCAAACGCACTCGCAAACGGGCATAGAGCGCAACCTTTTTTTTGAAGACATTAAAAAGAAAAAAGGTTTTTCAAACTTACTGTATAGTGCGCGCGCCTAACACAACGATACTGTCGGTTGGGCTAACATTACCGCTGGCTGAAATCTAAAAAAAGATGCGACACTCATTCGTGAAGTGTTAAGGTATATTTAGGATTCGTACGTTTTATTCGACGAGGCGGGTGTCAAAACGTCTAGCATACCAGCGGCATGTTTACTCGTTGTACGAGTATGTGGGTTACCGAGCATTGAGTGCACGGTCGAAAAAGTCATTAAGTCAGTATTTTTGGCGGTCAATGGCTTGACATAATCGTGGGGCGAGCACCCCGTTTTGCCTTTTTAAACTTTATTTTGGTATCCTCTCATGACTTTCAAATACACAATTTGCATTTATCTGTTACATTGGTT
Organism: Eudonia truncicolella; assembly: GCA_949315975.1. Taxonomy (NCBI): domain Eukaryota; kingdom Metazoa; phylum Arthropoda; class Insecta; order Lepidoptera; family Crambidae; genus Eudonia; species Eudonia truncicolella. The sequence continues at coordinate 8,387,108 of OX438835.1, read as the reverse complement.
TTGCATTTTTTATAAAGCATCTTTTTTTTAAATGTTTTTGTTTTTGTTTATATAATTTTAACGCAAATTTTGTTGCGAAACAAATTACAAAAACACAATGTTGAAAAAATATCCACGAGCAGGATTTGAACCTCCACCCTTCTGACATACCGGGTCAGGTGCTCTTCCCTTTGAGCTATCGTGGTTCTAACCAGCCCGCCGAAACCATTCAACACTATTTACTTTTTACTTTGAAAGCCAAAGGCACCCATTCAATGTCAACAACTACCGTCATTAACACCCGATCATAATATTTTTACAAATACTAAAGATCAGTTAAGAAGTAGGCAAACTATTTATAAAATATTTTTGTTTTTGTTTATATAATTTTAACGCAAATTTTGTTGCGAAACAAATTACAAAAACACAATGTTAAAAAAATTTCCACGAGCAGGATTTGAACCTGCACCCTTCTGACATACCGGGTCAGGTGCTCTTCCAATTGAGCTATCGTGGTTCTAACATCTTTTTTTAATCAATCTTAATTGTAGCGTGTGGCTTGATTTAGCAATCTGAGGCCCTCGCCCAGAACTATATAAGTTCTCCTATTACTAATTAACCGTTATTTAATTGTTTGTGTAATTATTATTATCACTTTTTCAGCTCGGTGATATGCCTCCTTTGTAACATAATGTCACTGACGAAAAAAAATATTTTGTTTAAAAAATCATAGGTAGGATAATAAATCAGAAATAGTTGTATTAAAATCGTTTATAAGAAATGTGTTTCATTTCTCTAAATTTCCTACAAAGATTTCGTAAGGAACGAACTACGTAGAATAATGATTCCAGACTCTAATTTAAGTGGAACCGGGTTAAGGGCGTTCAAAGGAGGAATATTATAAGACAAACACTGAAACTGGTTTCGGGTTTGAGCGCTAGAATGCTGCAAATACGAAACTTGTCTCTTGGGAATAAGGTTGTTAACATAGATTGCTGTATTGTGCTGGACTGGATAATGTTGGTCCTAAAGCCTTAGTGAATGGGAAGTTCATAAAAGGCTTCGTCTTTTATCATTTAGGTCTGCAAAACAACGTCGTAAAAAGTAAAAAACTCTAAGAAATACTTTCTTACTTACTTACTACCTAACCTACTAATAAATATGTTTTTTATTTATAAGTGTTATAATGTTCTCTTTTAAAAAGCATAAATGAGGCTATAGTATAGTAAATAAACAAATAAATGAATAAATAAATATATTTTAACATTTATACTAATGATTAAAGTTTTAAGTTAACATATCTAAAAAAGCAATATGGAAATATGTTTCTACCAAACAAAAGAAGCAATTTTTTTGTACCTAACTGTCATAAAATAGTACATTTTAAATTAAAAGTAAACTTTCATATTGACATTGACTCCTTGAATGCATGAAGCTTAGCCCGATCCTTGGCTGTTCTCGTCTGCTGCCAGTCACTTTGCATATTATCCTCGCTGCAACGCGCCAGCGGTAAGAGGCCGTTCTGAGGATCTGTAGTATCCCACTTCACTAGCTCATTTTTATGTCCCCACTGCTGGGGCACGAGTCTCCCCTATGGATGGATAAGTAGAACAGGCCATAAACCACCACGCGGACCAGTGCAGTTGTCAACCAGGGACCAATGCCTTTACGTGCCTTCCGAAGCACGGAGGAGTTCGAGATGATCATTTTTGGTCAACCATCCGATGACCGGCGTTAGCTAAAGTTGCTTAACCTTAGCAATCGCAGGCTGAGCACGTTAGCCACTGCGCCATCGAGCTCCTCTTCCACTTATTTTCACCAATTCCTCTCAGTATGACATAGTTTTCCTTACTGATGGTATAGCTCCATTAACTTCGGAGTTATTTCAAAATGAATCAATAACTTTAGATCTATATTCTAATTTAGCATATTCGTAACATACTTTTTATCTTATGTTTTCAGTGAGCACAAATCTTTTAATTATCTTTTCGGTCCATCAACCAGGCCACATAATACAAGACCTCATACAAGTTTTATTCGTCAAAGTTAATCACGAAGTAATGTACCATCACTAATGCGCGATAAAGTCAGTGGGTCCTACCACAAGTTGATTTTATGTTCTCGATTCGAGTTTATAAGACACATAGCGAAACGTGTGTTTGAGTTTACTGCTGAGGAAGTTTTGAGAGGAGCGAATCTTTACGCGGGATGTGATGTGGATTTAATAGATCGATCATTAGTTGAATCAAATATAATTATAACAGGTACGCATAAATTTTGACAAATCTATTAGAGGTACGGACGGCGGCCGTTTGAAAGTAAAATTAAAAAAAAAAAAGTTTCTGCGAGAACTTCTTGGCTGGAAAGTGAAGAATCATGTTTGCAGTTTTGTTTTGTTTTTAAATATTTTCGTTCTGCCGAATAGCAATTTGAAATAATAGAGAATTTCAAAGCGTTCAGTATCCGAGTGTCGGCAAAGGAAACAAAACAGTTTATGAAACTGCTTTACCTACTTTCAAAATCCTCTCAAGAAGTTTGCGTGAGAACCCACCTTTTTACTGGAACTCAAAAGAATTGGGGGAATATTAACCTGCATGAATCCTCCGTCATGAATTTAGTTGACAAACGAGATGAGTTACATTTTGATATACGAGTTCTGGTTTTCGATAACGTGATCGAATGGAAAGTAAAACTTGCAATCTGAACATTTAGAATTATTCGATTACTTATCAAGTCTTCCGTGCTTCGGAAGACATGTCCCGGCTGCATTATCAATCGTCAACAACTACAGCATCGCACTGTGCCCGCGTGGTGGTTTATGGCCTGTTCTCCTTGTATTGTGTCCATCCTATCTGTACGCCAGCTGTTCATATTACTAACAATCACTCTAAATCACCAGCCGAAGATGATATTGTCTGTTCTACTGAACGATTGAGAAGGTCAAACACGCACAGATTCTTTTGTCATCTGAGTAGTTTTCTGTACAAAAGAATAAACTTTTCTTTATGTATTTACCCCTTGAACAAAGTACAATGTAAAAAAAACCGTACAAGAGTGGCTGAAAGGGACAACATATATACAGAGAACTTATTATTAGTAATTACATACATTTTAAGACCATGTAGAAAATGCTAATCAAGTAGAGGAATTAATAATATTATTCGAGTACTTTCCAGTTCCACATTTAAAATAGTTAGTCATTATTATTGTGGCAATGTTTTATAGTAGAATAAGCACTAACGTTCTGTTATAGATACAATAGTATATGTCTTAGTACAATATTAAGTTTAGTATTTATTTATTAAATCTACATTTATTTATTAAAACTACAATTTTATTTCTCAAACTACATCCATAGTGAAGGCTCGTGCCCCAGCTGTGGGGAGATAAAATAAGCTGGTGATGGCTTAATCAAGTCTAACGAATTAGCCGTTGCAGAAGGAACTTCTGTATACGTGAACTTATGGTACGGCACGATCCTCGTATGTAAGTACAGTGAAGTGAACATTTTACAATTTCATTTTTGTTAGTCACCTAACGACATAAACTACTGAGTGCAGATCGTTTTGATAACATTATGACTATGATGGATTTGTATACACGCTTTGGGGATACGTACTGAGTTGCTAATCGCACCTCTCCATTCTTGTAATTTTGTTTGTAACTCAAAAAGTCATATAATTTTTTTTTATTTAAATTAACTTAAGAAAAGTGCTTTTGAATCGTTTATTTTTTTTTTTTACCTATTTTTGAAGAATTGGTGCAAGAAACTCCAGAGCTTTATTAGAAGTAAAGACATTTGCAAAAAAAAAGTATGTCGTTACCAAATCATATGAAAGTAGGCATGTTTTATAAATAATGTGACGCGGAAAGTTAAGTGATTACATTTTATTATCGTCAGCTTGTAAAGGTCACTGCTGGGCTCAGGCCTTCCCACATAATGCAAATTCTAACAATATTATAAATGCGAAAGTTTGTTTGTTGTTTGATATGCTTTCACGCGTATAATATTCAACCGATCATTATGAAATTTTGTACACATATTCTCAAGAGTGTAATCACAAACATAGGATACTTTTTATTAAAAAAAGTGAATTTGTTTATTTGATATGCTTTCACGCGTAAACTATTTAACGATGTATTTGGTTTCATTGAAATCCGCAATACATTTTACCTAACCTGGGAACTAAACTCAAGACCTCCAGATAGCAGGGTGTTACGCCGGCCACCATCGTCGCGTTAAACCATAATAAAACTAAAATAATGTGAACTATGCATGAATGTGTGCACTATGTTTGTGTATAAGTGTATATATGAAAAATATAGTTATATGTACAGCACAATATACAATAAAAATCGTGTGTCCGACCACCCTCCTAACAAATAATCTGTCATCTTCCTCACTTTGATGTTTACCCGCGCGTGAATATCGCATCGTTAACGGCAGGACTGGTACCTAGGGCTGCGGCCTTTGTAATAGCGATGTACAGTTTAGGTCATACTACTTGAACGCCTCGGAGAATCTAGCAAGGTACGGGAACACGTTTGCGTGATGCCAGCCCTTAGTAACCAGGACTTACAATGGATTTTTTAGTCACTATGGTTAAAAGGACCAACTTTTTTACTGAAACCAATTTACACTGCAAGGGTCATAAGCGTGCAGCATAAAGAAAACCAATTAAAACCTAAAAGAAAAAACGAGTTACGCCTGTAGTAGAATTCTGCCCTGAATATAAATTGGTGATTTTAAATACTTATTTCTGCTACCAAACTATGACTTCACCGACGACCCCCTAATTTACAGTTTCACTCCGACACCGTCACCTAACATGGCTGTATGTATGTAGTGAAATAATGTTTTAAGTAAACGCAACTTTAGAGACAGTTCAATATGAGGTTTACCAAGTGGTTTGTTTATCAAAATTTATATTAACGAGCATATCACAAACAAATTTAAAAATACCTTAGCTTACAGTGTATTTCACTAATTTGTCAATGTCCGACAAAGCGCTCCAAGGCAGGTATCGCTTCATCACGTCAAGTGAATATTTATTTCCTGTGACACTTTTTGTCATACACAACAAGTTGGAGAACGTATTACCAACGGTGTATCTATGGGCCAATTTCACCGGTGAAATTAAACGCGATCAATTCGAGTTAAACTGAGTTTACGCGCTAAACTGAGTTCCGCTCTCAAGGTTGCGTTTCACCGGCATAAACTAAACGTCGTTCAAGTTGAACTTGGTTCAGTTTCTGAACGGCCGATTTTCGACGTTTAGCTTAGCTAAACGCGTTTAAAGCTGTTTGCCTGTCATTGTCACGATTATGTGGAGTACGGGAGATTGGTTTGTTTATTTATTTTTAAAGAATGAAATAATCATTTTGTTAGCAATATAAAACAAAGATGAAAAGAGCCCTGGCACTAGCTTTTGACGAAAATTTTAATGAGGATGAGTTTATTGTACGTCGCTCCAGATGGATACGCGAGAGAGAAGAACACTTCGACACTCTTGATGCATTGCAAGATACACTTTGTTTTGTTGTGTGGTGAATTTCGCTATTGTTATGTGTTTATTAGAACTACATTTTCTTTGATAAAATCTTGGTATGATATCTAGTTTATAGTTACATCTGTAAACTGGCCTCATGTTTTGTGAAGCTGAATTAAACTTGTATTATTTACTAAAAAAAAGAGCTTACGCTTAGTTAAATTCCCTTTTTTTGGTGCTGTCAGTACATATTAAAATCAAACTAATAAATAAATAGTAGTACCTAAGTAATATTAAACAGTAGGTAAGTACTACAATACCAAAATGTTGTAAAGCACACCACTAGCATTATTTGCTTAACATAGGTACCTATATAAATGCCTAATCTAAGAAGAAGGAATAATTTCTTTTAAGGCAATTCGTTTAGTTCCAAGCCAGAAAAAAATAAAAAATAAAAAAACGTTTAGTCGATGACATGTCATTCATTCATTCATTCTTTGTCAAAGCTAAACTAAGTTTTAAAAAACGGGATCAAAACGAAGCCGGTGAAATTGGTGCGACGTGAACCGCGATCAAGGCTAAGCTTTGAACTCGATTAGTCGAAACCAGGTTTTATTAAACTCGGTTTCTATTCGGGACGGTGAAATTGGCCCTATATCGTTGTATATATTTACGTGAAGGGAGATAAAGACAGAATACAGAAATGTACTACGAATAATTTGATGTCCACAAAGTTGTCAAGTGGAAATGGAAGTCTTGTTTATTTAATTTTGTTTATTGTTATAAGGCAGCACAACATACCATCAATAATAAAATTTAAAAAAAAACATAAAAGTGTACATAGCTCAAGACCAGGCTAGTGTTCCAAATAGTGCACGCACAAAAGCATCACCACGTAACACATAATATTAACTAATGCACATTTTTACCAACAACCCCTTTCTCTACGACTAGTAACGACTCAAAACGTAGGCAGAATGACGTTGTTATTGGTTCTCTGGCAAAAAAATTAAGAAAATTTCTATTTACCCTTGTCCAATCCAAGACATTCTTTGTAACCACTTATGTAAAAAACTATAACATTCCCGCTCTATTCATGACTCCGTCCTCTAGTCTATGACAGGTGTTACTTAGAAAGAAGCACAATGATATGACCTTTTTGCGACCGACAAGAATGTCGGCGTCTAAACCTTATGGCACCGGCTCATTCTAAGGGCACCGGTTGGTGTGAGCTCGACATGCTAAAAGAGCTGGTCATACCGTAAGAGAATTAAATTCCATGCCTCAGAGAATGTGTAGTACTTACACGTCGCTTCTAAGTTAATTAATAAATTGTCTGAGGTCCTGAATATTGTAGGACAATTCTAGATCGTGCTATCGGAATATATTATAGTCCAAAGTCGAAGTCGTTTATTTAATATAAGCCTTAACAGGCACTTATTGACGTCAACACCAAGGAAAAAATCAAATAATAATAAACTGAAATTTTGTTTAACTAAACAACTGAATCTGCCACCAGTTCGGTTTTTGGGAAAGCCTTCTACCGAGAAGAACTGGCAAGAAACTCAGGAGGCTTTTTACTTTTTCTCCAGCTTTTAAGCCAGTTTACAATCATAATAGGTTGGGGAAAGATTTCTTCGCATTTTTTAGGAAAATTAAAAACATTTTTAATATAGTTTATTTACATTTAACTAAAGTATGTAGCTGCCATTTTGTTCGATAACTTTTTGCCATCTTGTAGGTAGAGACATGATCCCATTGCTATATAAATTTTGGGGCTTCTAATAAAAATACCGCGACAAGTGGTTTTGGCAGTCCTCTCTAGATGTTAACCTGACACTGCCTAAAGATTTCTGAAGAGACCGAAACAGGTGGAAATCTAAAGGTGCAAGGTCAGGACTATACGGCGGATGCATTAACACCTCCCAGCCAAACTCTCTTAATTTTTGCTGAGTTGCTAAAGATGTGTGAGGTCTAGCGTTATCATGATGAAAATCCACACGTCCACACCCTTTCTGTTGATTAATTCCGGCCGCTTTCTCTCAACTTCTTGCTTTAATCTCATTAGTTGTTCGCAGTAGAGTTCAGAATCGATGGTCCGTGCTGGTGGTAACAGCTCATAATGAATAATGCCCTTCCAATCACACCACACACACAGCATCACCTTGTTACGAGTTAACCCGGGTTTCACAGTCTGTGAAGCCTGACCGGCCTTTGACCACGAACCGAGTATGTCGATAAATATTTATGTTAAAGTTACCTTGGCTGGCACCGGCTCCAAAAATAACAATAATTGTACCTATATATTTTCCTAATAAAATAATTGTCTATCGTTATAAAAGTCTAAAAATTTTTTTATTTGTGTTTTAGTGGATTGCAAGTAAATATTTGGTATTTGCTTGTTTGTCATAAAATGTGTTTTGTTAGATGTGAAGTTAAGTATGGCAGACGCATAGTTTCTAAGAATATTAAGTAAGAAACTTGCCAGGGAAGGCTCGGAGACCCAGCTCATTGATCCTGAGCCGTTCGTGGCACTTGCACCAAGTACCATTAACAAGGCCTTAAAAGATTACATCGAAAACAGGCACGGCATCGAATGGAAGGAGCAGCCGGGTATGAAACACTCCAAATCCTTCCTTGGCGAAAACGCCTTAGGACGGAGTAAGTTCATATGCGGAGGCGGTAGACGGCAGGCCCGACTAACCATCGGTGCCTTGAAAGGGCACTATGCCACAAAACAAATGCTTCATAGAATGTACCTTTCAACAAATAGTTTGTGTAGGGCGTGTGGAGAGGAAACGGAGTCAATGCAGCACCTACTGTGTGACTGCGACTCTCTGGCTAGGACAAGAATGGGACTCCTGGGGTCGGCCTATCCGAAACCGGAGGACTTCAGGCTCTTCGCTCTTAAAGACGTTGCGAAACTTATGGCCTCTATCTTTACAGAGGAGGAAGAGTGAAAGGATGGGGTTGCACAAAAGATCCCGATGGGTCGAGGTGTTACTGCAAGATGGAAACCTCGGCAGGCCCCACTAAGATAAGATAAGTAAGAAACTTGCTATAATTGCTTTAATAGTACATTCAGTTCTTAGTTTTAATTGTTGTCATCTTACTTATATTATATATTAATTATTGGTTATTGAAATGTAACCCTTTACTGAGTCCGTGGTCACTTAGAGATTTACCTGTGACCACAAACTCTGTAAATAATATGTAAAATAAAACACGAGTAAATTCGTAAAAAGTAAGCGTAAGCCTTAGAAATCAATTAACTTTCTTGTTATTCATTAAGTAAGATAGATAGATAATAAAACATAATAAAAACCACAGACACACACACATAAAACAGTAACACAACAGATTAAAAAAAAAAAAAAATTAAGACTCGACATTTGTAGCATGTGTGTGTATTGCAGCAGCGCAAAAAGGTCGTAACTCAACAAAACAATAAACCCCCTCAGCCCGATCCTCTAAATGCCAATACACATTTACAGAATATACTAAACATGCATACTCGCTTAGGCCCAATACACCATACAGGCCCAAGACACCATACTTGTAGAACAGGGGTACAACGACCCGGTTCACACGCGTATAGAGCGGTATAGAGCGCGCTCTATACCAGGTACAGAAAGTACCTGAGTGCTACTTCCCACCGCCACGACCCGGCCAACCCGAGGTCTTAGCCCGTAGAGGCGCCCTCGGGTTGTTCCGCTCCCGATACGATCCAAACCCCTCTGAGAATCCAATAGGGTACAGGAACACGCACTTGTACGTTCCCTCTAGAAAACCTCTGGCAATGATTTGTTTCACACCCTTTAAGTTTCTAGCCGCCCCCAAATATGTCCGGTGCCGCTAAACATGCCGTCTGAAGCAATCAGCTAACTCTCTCAAAAAAAGATACATTAAACCAATTAATCACAATCATTATACAGGTGTTTGGTAATATGTATATGAGTATATACAACAACGCAACGCAACCATACCCATGTTAAAATGTCTCTATAATACTATGACAAAGTCAGAAAATAAAGATTGTAAAAAAAAAAATGACTTTCCATACTAACTCGATCAGCTGATGGGTCATTTTGTATGGAGAGTCGAAATTTTTTTTTATAATTTCTATTTTCTGACGTTGGCATAGTTTTATATAGACATGTTAACATGGGTACGTTTCGGGAATATATACATATTACCAAACATCTTGTATAGTCATTTTCTTAGGAGTTTCAGCCGCTTACTATCTCCTTCCACTACTACTGTGGACAGCTATTTAAACGCCCGTATACTCATTAAGCTGCTACGTTGCTTTTTACGATGACATTTTCTGTTTCACCGCGTGGGAGGGCAAGTAATATATGCTAATTAGCATTGTCGTCTCGTAGTATACTATGAATCTATCCTATATCTTATATAATATGATAATGTGTAGATAATATTAAGAACAGAACATAGGTATATATTATTAAGTAATATAATTGTAATGGAACAATCTTTGTCAACACCTTTTAATCTGTTTTTGTCATCAATTAAATTAGCCATTCGTATTTAATTATTTGTACGTACGTATTTTTTTGTAACTATAAAATTTTGTATGTTGATTGTGGTGTGAAATAAAAGTAACTTACTTACTTACTTTTTTTCATTTATTAGAAAAGATTTCTTATTAGCAATAAGGCTACCTATTTTGTACTTTGTCTCTGTGTCAATTTATTTGTATCTGTTTTTCTTTTGTGTGCAAATAAAATACATATTATTATTATTTTTATTATATACTCCCTTATATATAATATATGTGTATATATAAATGGTTATTACTTGAACGATATTTACTTACCAGGGTCAATTTCTTTGTTTGTTTATAAACAAAAAAATATTTTTTTGTAAATCATTTGGTGATTTTAATCACATTTAATTCAATTCCCTAACCGTTCCTTCAGTCTTATGAATACATTCTCTATATTAGTGTAGATAGATAGATAGCTAGATAAGTACTGTATTGCTGTGGACAACAGAGTAGGTATAGACTAAAAAAGTATAATACAGTACTATGTTATATATTTAAATTCTAGTCTATTGTATAAATAGAACAACCTACATAAATAAATACTATCGCAGCCTTTTAAATCGCGCAAAAAGTGTCCGACGCGAGTACGCGACGCAACATCCAAAAATAAAAGGGAGGAATGCAAACACTCCAGCAATTTTGCGGAGAAATCCTATTTTTTTCTCCCAAATTCTTTCAGTCCCCAATTTCCATTACTCGCCAGCTGAAGGCTCTCGAGAATTTCCATATGAGTAAAGGTCAGTTGTGCTTCGCCGACGTCGTGAAGTGAGGTAATGTGTTTACACACCCTCTGGAGACGCGGAGTCTACAAATTGGCTATCTAAGGAATAGTATTGTAGTGGGAGTGCATTTAAGTCGGATGTCTATTGGGTGGGAACGGTTGCGACAATTTGTTGTTGTCTTTAGCTAAGTAGCTAAAAGTTGTTTAACTGTTCTGTTGAAACAATTTTTTTCTCTTTTTAGCTTAAAAATGTATACTACTTTGGTAGGGTTGACACAAATGAGGATATGATAAATAAAACAAAATATTTTATTAAATTTTTCATAAATTTATAAATTACTTACTCTAAATACTTTTTTTATTGTTTTTGTTTTTTAATAACTTGATTTTTTTATTTTTTCTTATATTTTAGATTTAGGTAAATTCTAATCCAACATAAAGTTTTTTGTTAAATACCTACTGAATTGGAAAACACTCAAATGGCAGGTCAAATGTACAGTCAGTATACACGTTCTAAGATTTCAGTGCCAAAATTTATAATGTTTGCTTTAGAATAAAAATAAGAATAAGAAACATATAAGAAACATTTACTGACTTGCACAAAAACAAATAGTATAAACAGGTGAGAAATAATAAAATTATAATTAAAATACAAAAAAAAACATCTTAAGACCATTAACACAATCAAAAAAAATAAAAATGAAAATAAAAGAGAAAGAATGATAAAAGTAACTACGATGTGCGAGGTCAACGTGTAGCTGTCTCAGCAACGCTTTTGTGGGAAGGCGCAGTTAATCTGCTTACAAAATCAGTGTCGACTCATCTCGATAATGCAGTGTTGCGTTGGTATTTTCTTGGATCTGGCCTAGGCCTTTGACACTGTCTCCGCGCCTATACTTTTGAACAAACTTGAGGGTACGAGCATACGAGAAAGTGCTCTTGATTGGTTTAAAAGCTATCTGACGGAGCGGAGACAGTGCGTAAAGGTGGACCATATTACTAGTAGCTCGCAATATAATAGTTTTGGAGTTCCGCAGGGAAGTATTTTTGGACCTACATTGTTTTTATTATACATCGACGACATTTACTACCTGTCAATTGATAAAGCTGATATTTTGTGCTATGTGGACGACACTGCATTAATTTTCCATGGTCCTACACCTATGTTGTTTTGTTTGTCCGGTTTGTTCCTTCGCCGAAAGAGGAATGTCGCTAATTTCTCTTTGGCTGCAATAGAAACTCTTTACACTAAATACAACGAAGACCATCTATCTTTCTATCTATCTATATGAATCTATCTTTCAAAACTCACATCGGTGGTTTGTCAGCTCGTATAAGAAAGGTCATACATATAATGCGTAGCCTGCGTAATGTTGCAAGCATCGATACACTTAAGACAGTTTACTACGCTCTATGCCAGTCTCTCACAGTGTACTGCATTACTTGCTGCAAAAACATTTATTGTTCAGGCTGAGGGAGCACAACGGGCAGTATTAAAAGTTATGCTTAGTAGGCCCTACAGAAATCCAACTACACTTGTTTATGATGAAGCATGTGGATTCAGTGTGCGTCAGCTGTTTGTACTAAAAACTTCGCTAATTATGTACGGAGCCGTAATTTCCTCTCTTGATTAATATAAACCAATAACTAATCGCAGAGTTTATAGATTGAATATCCCATCGGTTAACAGTGCGTTTGCGCAACGCTTTGGTGATTTTATAAAAACAGAACATGTGTATAACAGAGTTGTAAAATTTTATGATATTAAGGACAAGAGTATTGAAGCTCAAAATATTATTACTGAATGGCTAAAAACATTAACTTATGACAAAACGGAGGATATATTAAGAATACTATGCTAAATAAAGTTAATATAATGATGTGTTTATATTTTAAAGATATTTGTAGTTTTATGTAACTGTCCCAATAAAAATATTGTATAAGTTATATTATTAACATTACTATCAAATATGTACCTACCTGATAAGATGGTTGTTTAAATAAAATTGAGGTTTAACTAAGGATTATGTTACTTTGTGCCTAGGTTACCTCGATGCAGGCTTGCCTAGTGAGGAACCGATAGATATGAACTCTAATCAATAAGCGTTATATGCAAAGATGTTATCCCATAGTTTTAAATCTAGTTTTAAGTAATTCTGTCACTTTGCAGAACTATATTATTAATTATTATTATTATTATCATTATTAAAAGGAAAGGCAGCACTATCTAAATAAAACCGAAAAGTAATTAAAAGCTAGAGAGAAAAAATTTTACAGATCAGCGCTCAGTGACATACTTTTTATTCTCCGTTAGTACAGCAACATACGCTGCTTGATCCGCGTTTGCGGGGACAGCCCGCGTCGTCGCGTACTCCTTTCGCGTGCGATTTTATGTGTGCTAATGTAGATGAACTACGAGCTTGTGTGCGTGTGTTTCGGAGCGCTTGTGAGAAGTTGCCGCACTCTCGTTCACTCTGTTTGAAGTCTACGTTTACGTTACGTTTACGTTACGTCTACGCTTACGTTTACAAAAAAAAAAATTCTAAAACAATATCAAAAATACATTTTTATAGCTTATAACTAAAAGGGACAGCGGTCGGAAAATATTTTTCTACGTAATGCTTCTGGCACTTGAAAACTGGAGACTTTGGAGTAATGGCGTCCTATTGTGGGGATAAAGGGCCTTAAGTTGTAGCGACTGACTCCAAACTACGGAAGTTGGATCTCTTGAGCTAGTAGAGCTCCGTTTAATTTGATTTCGTAGACCAAACTACCGAACTGCGGATAAGTGAAAGATAACAGTTGGTTTACGTCAAATGTCGAGGTTTCAATAGCAAATAAGAGATTTTCCTACTGTTCTAGAGATTTGTTATTTGACAATTGAATTATTAAGTAAAAATAATAAATAATATACCTAGCTACAAACGGCTGTACTTATTTAGTTTTCTACAATAGAAATACGATAAAATTTTATTTAAATTATGAAGTGACTGTTGGTTTTGCCAATATATGGTTTTATTTGGGTTTCACAAAAATATTGTAACTTGAAGCTTCCAAAAAAACTGATTAAACATTAACCTTTTCATCGCATAAAAAGTTAGGAACAATAAAAAAATAAAAGCCACGTCCAAGCCCTCCGTAATTGATGGCAACAATAAATTTCACCAAGCATTTCTTAACGGAAATTTATTGTGCCAAAGGAGTTATCCTAAACAGGAATTTGTTGTAAATAATAACAATTTGCTCGTCGTTGAATGAATAAAGTCCTATCAAAAATCTCAGGGCACCATTATACGTCATTTTAATTCATTTAAAATCAAAGCGGAAAAAAACATATTACATTTTTAAAATCAAATCTCACCGTAAAATAATTTATCCATTCAAAAGTGGACTGTAAAGAATTCTTTTAGTGATAAGACCGCTCTTACCAGCCACCAGAGAGGAAGCACTTTATTTAGCGGCTCATAGCCCTCTCCTGGGTCAAAGACCAGATAGGCAAGAAGTTTACTTTTTAATGCAGCAGAAAATGCACTCCCCAGACACAATATAAGGAATAACCAGAGGGAGAGGTTTACTTATAGACTGATGCTTACTGTCGATATTGAAAATTATTTATAACATCCTATTACCATTAAAAAGTGGCACCTATAATTTACCAAAATGGAACTCGTCCAAAAATATAGTTAAACTGTTTTTATTACCTGTTTACATTCAAATGTGTGGAGAAATTTTCCGTGGGACATAAGCAAAAATAGCCACAGATTATGAAACCGTATTAAAAATAACACATCGCATCACATAAAATTACTAACTATGTAGAAGTGTCGTTTCTCTGAGTAGGATTCCGATATTGTTGACTTTCAATCTGTAACGAAGGACAACGTGCAAAATGCTATTTGGGGAAAATAGACAATAATTTATTGTAAAAAAACTTACATTACTCTTTTGGGAAGACTGGGAAGCGGTTATCGGTGCCCATATCAGTCAAGTTTCTACATTATTAGCCTAAAAACGTCGAAAAATTTGCCTAAATCTCAGTTATTCCATTTTAATAGTTATACCACGTAGCTTAGTAGAATTGTTGAGTATAATCTACTCAAACTAAATAACTACTACTGCTTAGCGACAGAGGTCAGTAAGGTTATTGTTTTAAAAAGCTAAGCCCATCAAAGCCTAAGGCAAAAAGCTATAAGCAGAAAATAAAATGAAATTTTTACGTAAAAATTCATACGTATATAATTTTTTTTAATAAAAAATCATAATCAATATTGAGGGTTATAAAAACATTCCTCTGCGCTATAACGATACTATTAGATTGCATAATTATAATTTGGCAAAAATATTCCCTAACTCTAAAATAAAACGAAGTCAAAAAAAAATATAACTAGCTTATGGGCTGCACGAGCCAATCAATTTAATTTCCATTTCAAATGTAAATAAAGCATCTGTATGGATATTTCACGCGATTGTGCCAAAAAATCTGTTTCATTCTATCTTTTTTTTTATTATTCGTCACAGTTTTTATAGCCTCCTGATTGACGGGGCTAATCAATTTAGCACCTGTGATGGATTGTGGCTTAATTATAAGGTTAAGGTTATACAAAAAGGGATTTTTTTCACATCGAGAGTGTAATCAAACATAGGTACCAACCAACCTTTGATTATATTATATAATCAAAGGTACCAATTGTACACATTTTGGGTAAAAGAAAAGTTTAGACAGTAGTGAGCTTACGAATGCGCTAAAACCCATAATTAAAGGCAAAATTTTTAAAAAGTCAAAAGTATTTTTCGCATTCATTTATGTAGGTTACTTAAGTGTCTATACACTTATATCTCTATGGTACAAATCAAACATTAACCTAAAAAAAAAACAAAATTAATAGTTTGGGTTGAAAACCATATATCTACCTTCCCGAATAAACAAAATAGAAAAGTCCACAGATATGTTCATATTCACTGTTAAAAATGTAAAACACTGTGTAAAATCGGGTAAGTGTAAAGTGAAAGGCTTAGAAGGTTCCATACCTTATTTTATTTACTTCGTGAAATGCATTATGCATACTTCTCCGCCCTGTCTACCCGCTGGTGGGTGTGACGACGACTGTTATTTCATTAGTCCTGTTAACCCTTCCAGAAAGCTTACATTTGTGTTGGAAAAAGGTTCATGTTAGTCTAACGGAGCAATGGAGGTTGAATGACGATTTCTCGCACCCAATCCGAGCATTTTTGCGCTACCGACCAACGCTTGACTTTTTACAAGTTCACTTCTGCAAACCGACTGGAGCTTTATCCCAATTTTGGTTGATGCTAAGATTTCATCTATGTCATCATGTCATCATGGCATCATGTCATCGTGTCATGTCATGTCATCATAGAAGAGCATTATTGTGTTCCTTTAGTTAAATGAGTTAGCCTCTGCCTCGGTAGTTGAAGAATCTGGATGCAGTGATTCATTGGTCTTACCTTCAACTACAACCAAAGTTTAATAATAAAAAACATTCATATTATTTATATCCGATAAAAATCAGTAGCTAATAGGTATTTTTACTGATCCCTAAAAGTTCAAATCCGTAGCTTTCAAAACAAAAACTCGAACCAGCCGAGGCAATACGAATGGATTTTAGCCATTCCTTTCTTGTTCGATAAACAACGTTGCTGTTAAAATTTTGTCAGCTATTCATAGACAGTCTAAAGGATTAGGGAACGAGCACACAGATTACAAATTTCTTCTTTAATTTTTCTTTCGTTTACTAATCTGATTACGAAGGAATCTATATAATATACGTACATCAAAACTACTGCAACCCATGTGTAATTAAAGAAGAGTGATAAATTGAGAGCAGAGATCATCATCAGTCTATACTAGTCAGCGCTTTATACAGTTAACAAATTCCCACTATAAGTATCGGTAATTTACTTTATTTTTAAATTAAATTGGTAGCGATAATGCATGTAACACTATCTAGAAAAGTATCGGTACTTTTTCGTTACCTAATGCGCTTTAGCCAATCCGCGTAGATTTACTGGTAAAAATGCCACAATACAAGTAACACTATCTAGAAAAGTATCGGTACTTTTTCGTTACCTAATGCGCTTTAGCCAATCCGCGTAGATTTACTGGTAAAAATGCCACAATACAAGTAACACTATCTAGAAAAGTATCGGTACTTTTTCGTTACCTAATGCGCTTTAGCCAATCCGCGTAGATTTACTGGTAAAAATGCCACCCAAGTAACGATACCAAGCATAATACGTACCTTTTGTAACGGTATTCAATGCCCTGGTTAAGAAAGAGTCTGTATGAAGTAAATAATGAAAAAAACGTTCTAGGTAGTTATAGTATTCGAAGATACAAAGATCTGTAGGTTAGTAAAACAACATTTAAAAAAGTTTATGTGACTGCATTGCATAAAATTTAAAACTTTATTAACATACATAGATTCAGATGAATAGCATACTTTTTCTTTGGAGTTAGATTGCTGATTGCCTCAGACGGCATTTTCAGCTTCACCGGACTTGTTTGGGGGCGGCGAGGAACGTAAAGGGTCCCTCAAGCCGTGTAAAACGAATCACCTTCGGAGGTTTTCTAGAGGGAACGGCATCGCGCACTAATGCGCGTCCACGTGTACTACTAGATTCTCCGAAGGGTTCAGATCGGATCGGGGAGCGCAACAACCCGAGGGCGCCTCTAAAGGCTCGGACCTCGGCTCGGGTTGACCGGGCCGTGGTAGAGGAGATAAGCGCCCAGGGACATGTCCGTACCTGGTGTAGAGCGCGTGTGAACCGGTTCTTCTTACCATTGTTCTACGAGTACGGTGTCTTGGGCTTAACTATACTTACTTACTTAATCTCTGTATATTCTTAAAGTTCCTTAGCTACATATTTGGGAGGCCTTTGTCCAGCAGTGGACGTCTTTTGGCTGAGATGATAATGGTGATGATGATGATATTTAAAATATTTGTATAAATCATATTGAACTTAAAGCCTTTTTTCAGCAATAGGCCTCTGCAGTTCTTTGCTTTGAAATGTATAAAGACCAAAATGTAAAAAAAACTTAGTTATCTTTCCTTTAGAGATTGCGCAAGTGTCCCAGTAGTTGATGCACCGTAAAGCAACAAACGCTACCGGTTACTGACAACTTTGTGATCACAAACAATGAGAGCGGTCACACGGTGACTTTTAAGCAGTCGCTCTTCGTTCGAGTTCCCACTGCTCTCGATAAAGACTCTTTGACATCAGGACCACTGTGACTGTGCGCTTGATAACATTTTTATTTTTTTATTATTATTTTTTCTTTATGATACGCCTCGGTGCACTCGTAAGCACTCGACCTGATACCTGAAAGTCCCGAGTTCAATTTTTAGGTCGGGCAAATTGTGTTTCGAATTTTTGTGATCACCTACCCGCATTTGGTAAGCGGGGTGATTAAGCCTTTACCCATCAATTGTAGCGATGACTAATTGATATCAATGATGGAGGCATTTGCCCAGCAGTGGTACAGTCATAGACTATTTCGGTTTAAAGAAGATTTATTTCTCATAAAAAACTTTACAGTTTGCTTAGAATGAGATACAAACTTTAAAAAGGTATTATAAAACTATTATATAAAGACTACGGTAGTTGTATAAAAAAAACAAATAACAAAAATAAACACATTTATCGCATTCGAGATCCTCCGGGACAGGATCGTCGGGAATGGGATTCTCAGGGAGTAACCTATAAATCCATGGCCTATACTCGTAATATATACCTACTTATGTTTGTAATTTTATAATTTTATTGTTTTTAAATTTTTATTCTAATTTGCTTTTGCATGCTACCATAGTTAGCTGAATAGGATGAGCCTAACAATGTTACAACATCTCCCCATGTACCCTGCTCATACGCAAAATAAATAGATAGATAGATAGATAGATAGATAGATAGATAGATAAATACTTTATTGCTCACACAAATTAAAACCAAAAACAGGTACATACAAAAAATCTTAAAGCTAGCATGGGCAAAGGCGGTCTTATCGCTTTAAGCGATCTCTTCCAGACAACCTTTGGTTTAGGATCCCAAGAGGGAGATAGAGGAAGTGCGCAAATACAGTAGAATATAATAGAAACACTCGTATACCAGTACATAAAAAGACATACATAATAATAATATATAAATATAAATATAATATATAAATAATAAATACACATACATACATACATACATACATACATACATATAACACCAATAATAAAAACCTAAAACATGTTACTAGCACGTGACTGATGCAATAGATGACTGTGCAGTTTAGACTTAAAGGCGGAAAGGGTCTTAGAGTGACGGATTTCAGACGGTAGCTTATTCCAAAGACAAGTAGCTCGGACAGTAAAAGAATCCTTAAAATATCCCGACCGGGTAAAGGGAGGCTTAAGAATGTTATCCGAATTTGACCTTAGATCACGCTTGTGTTCCGCCCCAAGAAATCGGAAACACTCTTTAAGGTAAGAAGGAGTACGAGGATCAAACAGCACGTTAAAAACAAGGATGAGAATATGGTCCTCGCGACGCAACCTAATGGGAAGCCATTCAAGCCTGTTCCTGTATTCAGACACATGGTCGAACTTACGCAAACCGTAGATGAACCTGATGCAGAGATGCAGAATATTTCTATTTCTATTTTTATTTCTATTTCAATTGCATATATTTTAACCGTACTCATCATATTATACTCATCATCATACTCATCGTCATAATCACGCTTAATAAAAAAGAGAAATAAGTAAAAGAAAGGGGGAATCGAGTTTTTGTAATAAAACACAATAAGTAAGCAAAACGAATAGGTAAGTTTCGACAGCCGTTCAATTTGGACGATTATGAGCGAACAAGAAGATCGGTCGTCTCTTTCATTCTAAACGGGTCGGCCATGTTGTCTGTCAAAAACTAACTTTGTAGTTATTTTATTGTTTTTTGATAAGTAGTTTAATATTTTAGGAGTCCTAATTTCATCTCTCTTTTCGGCTCTTTTTGTTTGATCTATTTGATTATAACATTATAATAATAATTTAATAATTTATGTTTAGTTATTAAGAAAGTGATGTTATCTACCTTACATAATGAGTATTAAAAGAGGCTGTTTTAGTTTATGCTAGAAGTTACTTATAAGTTATTTTCATATTTTTTAATATTAGTTTTTAAGTCTTCAGGTGCTCGGGTCATAACGTGTTGCTTGTACAGTCTTCGTCAACATATTAAAAATATACATTCTTAGAAGATGAATTTATCTTCTTTTCTAAATCTGACATTACATACTCTGACATTTAATAATACGAGTAAATTTCATTTAATTGACTTGAATAAGTATTTAGATAATAAATTATATTTGACAAAGGATAAATTTTATCTTAATAAATATCTTAAGAGACAGATAGCATTATCGCTATCATATTATATTGAATACTCAGCCAAAAATTTGGCTACCCTATCTGCCCCTATTGGGCAGAATATTGACATTGTTAATTGTACTTTGGAATCTGTTCCAAATCAATCTGTTTACAATAATTTAAATTGATATCTCAGACAATAGAGGAAAACTCTTGCGACTTAAATATTAAGAAAAATGAAAGATCCACCTTTATGAACATTATTCATCAAAACATTCAGGGCTTTTCTGGAAAAGAATTAGAGTTGGAATTATATATAAATGAAAAAAATGTACATGTCTTATGCTTAAGCGAACACTGGTTAAAACAATGCGAACTATTAGTAAGCATTGATAATTATAAAGTCATTAGTTCGTTCACAAGAGAGTCTGCTATAAGAGGTGGGTCACTGATATTATTAAACAATACATTACAATCAAAGGAGCGTAAAGACATAGTATCTCTCTCAGTTGAACGAAATATTGAACTATCATGTGCGGAGCTTGAGCAATATGTTATTGTTTGTGTGTATAGGCCTCCCTCTGGTAATTACCACTTATTTGAGTCCATTATGGAAGAAGCCTTGCAAAAGGTATGCAAATGTAAAAAGAGGATAGTTGTATGTGGTGACTTTAATATAAATATTTTAGATGACTCACAAAACTCGGTAAGGTTTCTTAATCTTTTCAAATCGTTTAACTTGCAAAATCTTTTTGATGAACCTACAAGAGTTACAGCCACATCAGCTACCTGTTTAGATAATATTTTTTCTAGTTGTAATGTTATTGAGAAATCAGTAATAAATTTTATAAATTCTGATCACAGTGGTCAGATAGTTAGATTTGAGCACCAATATGATCGTCCTTCAACGAATATTTTGTACAGGCCAGTGACCACTAATCGATTAGACAGATTTAAGAAGAATGTTAATGATAAAGTGTCACAAATACCATGTAACAATTATAATGCGAACATTTTATATGACAACCTATTTGATTTAATCAAAAAAGAGTTTAATAACAACTTTACTCAAAAATTGATCAAAGTAGATAGGACTAAATCTAAATTCAGTGATTGGGCCACAGTTGGCATCTATAGGAGTAGAAATAGGTTGTATCAACTATATAATATAAAGGCAAATTCTAAGGATCCAAGTGTAATTGAATATGTTAAAAATTATTCAAAAATGTTCAAAAAAGTTTGTTCCATAGCAAAGGCTAACTACATTCGGGCAAAGATTGTGAATTCAAAAAATAAAATAAAAGCCACTTGGAACGTCATTAATAAAGAAACTTGTAAAGTAAGGTCTCGTGATCGTATACTTGAACTCAAAGTCGATAATGCTTACATCAATGGTGATACGGAAGTGGCAGGCGCGTTTGAAACATTTTTCTCAAAAATTCCACTCATTACATCAAGTAAATTAAAATCTTCTAAACATCTTGCCCAGATTCTTCTTGTGTCGAGTGTAAAAATATGTAATATTCCATTTAATTTTCACTATATTGATTCCGATATAATAATAAAAGCTTTTAGACAACTTAATATAAAAAAGACTGAGGATCTTTGGGGTATCTCCACTGATATATTAAAATCTATAATATCTTCTATCGCGTCTAATTTAGCAATAATATTTAATAAATGCGTTGATGAAGGTGTATTTCCAGACTTAATGAAGCACAGTAAAATTATACCGTTATTTAAAACAGGCGATAAAAGTGATCCATCTAATTTTCGGCCTATATCCATACTACCGGCTCTTAGTAAAATTTTTGAAAAAGTTATTTTTAATCAATTACTGTCACATTTTACAGATAACCAGTTACTTCATAAGAAACAATTCGGTTTTACTAAAGGTAGAAATACAACCGACGCGGGAGTTGTACTCATTAAGCATATTTTCGATGCATGGGAGCAGAAACAGGATGCGATAGGTATCTTTTGTGATTTATCGAAAGCTTTCGACTGTGTCGATCACGAGACTTTATTGTTAAAAATGGAACATTATGGTGTCTCAGACAACTCACTTACCTTATTGAAATCATACCTCACTGGCAGAGTTCAAAAAGTTAATATTAACGGTACCGATTCTTCTGGCGCTCCGTTACTTATGGGGGTGCCCCAGGGTTCAATATTAGGACCTCTTTTATTTCTCATTTACGTAAATGATCTACCTTACTACACCGAAGATCTTTGTGAGATAGTATTATTTGCTGATGACACCTCATTGATTTTTAAAATTGATAGACATAGAGCAATATTTGACGACGTAAGTAATACTCTCTCTCAAATATTACATTGGTTTACCACTAATAATCTGCTGCTTAATGCAAAAAAAACTAAATGTGTTAAATTCACGATGCCCAATGTAAAGCAGGTTAATACCAGTATCACTATGAACGATGAAATAGTTGAAATAGTTAACTCGACAGTTTTCCTGGGTGTTACCTTGGATCACAAATTACAATGGGGTTCTCATATTTCTGCCCTGGCAGGAAGACTTAGCTCAGCTGCCTATGCGGTTAGAAAAATAAGGTCACTTACTGATGTAGAAACGGCAAGATTGGTTTACTTTAGTTACTTTCACAGCGTCATGTCATATGGTATTTTATTGTGGGGCTCAGCGGCTGACATTGAAACCATTTTTGTGTTACAGAAAAGAGCCATTCGAGCTATTTATAGCCTTAAGCCCCGTGATACGCTGAGAGAGTTATTTAAGCAGATAAATATTTTAACTGTAGCTTCACAGTATATTTATGAAAATATCATTTATGTTTATAAAAATTTAGATAAATTCGAAAAAAAAAGTAACACCCATAATTTTAACACAAGAAATAAAAACAAACTTGCCGTTCCAAAACTTAGACTCAATAAGGTCGGTAATTCATTTGTTGGGAAATGTATAAAAATATACAATAAAGTGCCTTTCACTCTAACGGAATTGCCACTACACAAGTTTAAGACAGAAATAAAACAAGGTCTAATGAAAAAAGGCTACTATAAAATTGATGATTATTTTAATGATAATAATGTGTGGTCATCTTAGTCTGCTCGCCTGCACATGTTATTTCACATTGTCAGTAGTTACACTTTTATATTATAAAAGATTTATTAAGATTTATTATACAGTCAAAGAATATTAATTTATATAATTTTTAAACTGATATCATAGCCTTTATCAGCAGTGTCCTACAGTTAACAAACAGCATTGCGTTAAATAGATCATTAGGCTTTTATTTAGAGTATCTTGAGTGTGTCATGCTCTCTTTATTGTCTCTGCGGTGGTGGCGTGTGCGTCGGGTCGTTACGTTCCCTAAAATATGGTTGAGCGAAGCGATGGCTGATTCATATGTCATACTCGTGAACGGGTGCCGCCTGTGGAGGCTGGTCTGCTCTTGCATACTTATCTTATTTTTAATACTTACTATAATTTGACTTTGTTTTTCTTAAACAATTTTTGACTTTTATTAGAGTACTGTAGTGGTACTGTATGACATTGTGGAAATTGGAACTTTTACCTGAGGTAAATTTGTTAATTTAGATTTTTAATTTTGTTTTTTTACATGTGGTCTTCTATATTTTTTTTTTATTTTTATGTGTTTATTTGTGATGGAAAGTGTCCTGCTAAAATAGGGTATTTTCCAATATTTTTGACGCTGTAAGGGAGAAAAGAGCTGGACACTTGCTGAGTTTCTTGCCGGTTCTTCTCAGTCCAAGATCTCCCGCCCAGAGTAGACTTACGAACCGATGGCATAGTGACATTCATAAGAGCTACTTGTAGCCTAAACTGAATAAATGATTTTTGAATTTGAATTTGAATTTGAATTTCTTTTAAGCACCAATCCAAAAATTGTGTCAGTTATGTAGTATTTAATATAGGTATCACTGCGACTGTATGAGATTAAGATGTAAGGCTACTTAGCGGTTAGGATGTCTTGATGGAAAAAGATATACCTAATGAAGATTACACTTGTTACCTATAAATTAATGTACCTAGCTAAAGTTATATATTGTACTTGATATTTTCGATGTACTTATATGTACTGTAGCTTTTATATTAATACTGTATGTGTAGGACTGTTGGGATATAGTTTTCAGTTGTAACTTAAATCTAATTTAACGGCTGGAGGTACTCTGATTTATGTACCAATATAAATACAATAAATAATATTATCACATTATTGTTAAATCCTATTCGGTTATAGTCATTAGTTTTTTCAATAAATGTCATCAGTCTTACCTTAAAATTAAATTTTTTTTTTTGTTTTTACAAGCTTATAATTAGTTTCACCAGTCCCGATGTTTGTCCGTTTGTTTTTCTGTAATCAAATCTTGCAAGTTAAATTTAATCCACTTCTCGATTACCGATTGAGCTGAAATTTTGCATGCATGTGTAAATCGGATGACAATGCAAAATTATTATGACATGTAGCTAATCTGATGATGAACCGGAAGGAGGCCATAGGAACTCGGTTGTTAAACGATACAACCCCATCGAGTTTGGACTCGTTTGGTACGTCTTGACAAGGACTATGGTGCTAAATGGTAACCATGGTCTGATGATGGAGCTGGAAGATGGCCATAGGCACTCGGTAATTAGACACAATCCCATCAAGTTTGGGCTCGTATGATTCGTCTTGACGAGTACTATGGTGCTAGATAGTAACCAGGGTCTGATGATGAAGCTAGAAGATGGTTACAAGAACTCGGTAATTAAACGACACAATCCCATCGAGTTTGGGCTCGTATGATTCGTCTTGACGAGTTCTTTGTTGTTAGATTTGTCATATCGTTAACGTTGCGCCTCAGGGTACCAGGGCGAACTCTGTTGCATTGAAGCCCTTATCCTCCTACGAAAATACTAAAAAGTTAAGAAAAAATTCAAAGAAAAATTATTTTTTTAAAAAACAAGGCCCAAAGTAAAAAAAGTTTGAGTATGGCTGGATTAGGTGGATGACCCAATACCAAGGTGAGCACGTGCCAAGGGCTGAATGGTGTGAGGGTGTGTGAACATGTCACACATCACTACTTCCTCAATATGGGTATCAAATGAAAGGGCTTGATTAGTAGAATAGTTCTTTAAGAAAATAAAGTTAAAAATTGAAAACTATAAACTTGAAAATAAAAAAATGAATAAAAAATTTTTGTAACTTAAACAGTTAAATTGAAAATACA
The DNA here is from genome assembly GCA_949315975.1 of Eudonia truncicolella. NCBI lineage: Eukaryota > Metazoa > Arthropoda > Insecta > Lepidoptera > Crambidae > Eudonia > Eudonia truncicolella. The sequence continues at coordinate 8,361,773 of OX438835.1, read as the reverse complement.
TATTTAAAAAAAAAATAAAGATTAAATAAATGAAAAGAAAGAAAACTTTTTAAAAACAAGCTTTGATTACTTAAAATGTTTTTGTTTTGTTTATATAATTTTAACGCAAATTTTGTTGCGAAACAAATTACAAAAACACAAATGCTGAAAAAACTTCCACGAGCGGGATTTGAACCTGCACCCTTCTGACATACCGGGTCAGGTGCTCTTAATAAACAAAAAAAAATATATAAACAGTTTTGTTTATATAATTTCAACGCAAATTTTGTTGTTTAAAAATGTTTTTGCTTATAAACATTTTATAAATAGCTTGCCTACTTCTTAACTAATCTTTAGTATTTGTAAAAATATTATGATCGGGTGTTAATGACGATAGTTGTTGACATTGAAGAATTGGCTTTCAAAGTAAAAAGTAAATAGTGTTGAATAATTTCGGCGGGCTGGTAAGAACCACGATAGCTCAATTGGAAGAGCACCTGACCCGGTATGTCAGAAGGGTGCAAGTTCAAATCCTGCTTGTGGAATTTTTTTTAGCATTTGTGTCTTTGATTACTTGTTAAAAAACTGAAATAAAAAATAAAAATAATTTAAATCTGATAAGAAGAAAAAAATTTTTTTATAAATAAATGCGTGGTAAATTGTGATTGCAAAAGAAAAGGTTTAAATTTTTTTAACATTTTAGTTCTTTTTATAACAAGTAACAAAAGCACTTATTTAAATTTTTTTTAAAACTTTATTTTCACTAAAACCGTTTAACTTATTTTTTTTTTTTTATAGTTTCAATCAAGTTTTTCAAGTTTTTAGTTTTTGTTAATTTTATAACGCAGAGCTTCGTAGTTTACGCAGCCGCTTCGCAATTCCGGACCGCACCATTCCTTTTACCTCCAAAGTTGGATTTTATTGAACTCTCCACAGAGGTAGCACAAAAAGCTACGAATAGAATGCATGCGACCTCTCTCGGCGAAGTTTGATTGAAACTGGGTATAATGTATTTTTGAAATTCTCGTATTTTGCTCTAAATAATATGAGCTCTATTATGCTGCCAAAGAACGGAAATAACCTGATTTTATGGGAGTTTTGACAATGACATGACTGCTGGCTGCACCGTTCCGATACTTCTTAACAACATTATCATATCATCATAATCACCAGCTCATTTTATGTACCCACTGCTGGGGCACGAGCCTTCCCTATGGATGAATATTCCCGATGGAGCGGATTGGTGGTTGTTAACGATTGCTAATTCAGCCGGGACCAACGTCTTTATGTGTTTCCGAAAAATAGAGGAGCTCGAAATGATAAGTTTTTGGTCACCCATCTGATGACCGGCCTTTACGAAAGTTGCCTAACCTTAGCAATCGCACCACTGCGCCATCGAGCTCCATTATCATATATAATACATTTATTTTGGATGATTCAAAAGTGTTTAATAATGAAGTTTATTTAAATACAGAATTTTTTCCTTTTACTTGACTTTGTAGATAGAACATTCAACAGTTGGAGTACAAAATGTAGATCACAGCGTATGATCTAGATTTGCAATAAGTCTGAGTAAAGCATATCATCACTATGTTTGCGAAATATTTAGCTATATTGCTGGTTCAGACCTTTCAAACAGAGAACATTTAATTCATATAGAGTGCACTGTCGTCATCGCTAAAGCTTCGTAAAGGATTCTATTTCTTTTTAAAAATCTGCAAAACTGATGTTTCATTTTTTTTTCTTATCCGCATGTAAGCCTTTGTATGTATAAAACAACTACGAGAAACCAACGTATCAAGATTTATTTATCTAATATTCTTTTTTAGTTATTATACAACACGTAACATAATAAATTTATACCCTGAAGGTTATTTTGTTAAGAATTGGTTACTGAATCGATTTGAAAAATTTTGCCATTAATTTATAAAGAAAAAACCATCACTATTTTTTGTTTTTATAATTTTGTTTATTGTCCACTCTGTATGTTTTTTAGATGGGAAAACTTTATTTGCTGATGTTCAATTGTTTTTAATGTGCATATTTGCGAACCGTTTGTTTCTGGAACAGTTAGTTAAACAAAAAAAAATATGAATCCGAGAACCACTTACTTTTCAAACGCGTCTTTACGTACGCGTACGAGAGATTGTCGTTACGGCCGTGATTGGCGTAAGAATAGGCAATCAGAAAGAGACAATTGCTAATTAGACAGACTCGAAACTGCGGGGGAAACGTTTGAGAATACAATTTGTGTACTTGGCTTGAGGAAGTTGTAAATTGTTTTGTTTCTAATTGGGTGTTTATAGTGTGGTGTTGTGGTGGTTGAACATAGAATATTAGCTACGCAGGAGTGTGATGAATTTTGTACGGAGTGGGCAATTAAAATGGGCAGCATTTCCAAATTGAGTTTCCTTTTTTACAGAAACAATTTAAATAAGGTAAAGTAAGTCCTGTAAAACAGTAGGCAATCAATATTTTAAGGATGTCTAATAATAATCTAACTTGTGTACAACTAACAGATGTGTACAATATATTTTCATTTGTTTTCTCATTTGCGATCGGTCACATATCGAGGCAATTTAGCTTTGCTATTTGTGAAATAAATTTCACACAGTAATTACCGTATTTTCACCGTCGGATGTCAGCAGATAACGGCTACAATATCATGTTGGACATAGCACAATCTGACATTGGAATGGCCTTCGGTGCAATTTCTATTCCAGCCGTAGCAGTTACAAACCCAGATAAAAGATATTTCTATAAAATTAGTAGAAACCACCCGGGACCCCAGAGCTAGCAGCTGCTTGGGCCAGCGCATAAGCATTGCTATCCAACGTGGCAATGCTACTAGCTTACTGGGCACTCTGCCTGACGGGGATGATTTGGGGCAATTTTTTTATTTTTAGTTAGTAGTAAATAACGTTTATAGTTTTATAAAGTTTAATTTTGAGTAGTTTAATTATTATCTTGTTATTGTCTTTGTTTGTAATTTTTTTTATAAATGAAAATTAAAGGACTGTAGATAGTCTCAAACTCAGATTGTGTGTTTAAAGTAAAGGCCTAATTCTACAATAGTAAGTAAGTCATTTTACAACAATATTGGATAATACCACGATTATAATGTTAAAGCTTCAATGAGCTTAAATTACGGTTTTAACCTCAGTGAGTTTTATTTTTATTTTTATTGAATGGCTGGTGCGATTTGCACATTTATAGCCAGTGCCACTACCAGCTCATTGTATGTCCCCATTGCTGGGGAACGGGCCTTCTCTATGGACGAAAGCACCACAGGGAGAACGGTGACACCTCGAGGCTGCCTTATTCAGACCTTTTACATTATTCGTATTTACGACCATTTGTTTTTGAGCAGTCTGAACTACCAGTCGTACCTTCCGAAGCATGGACAAAAATTCACATCATAACTCACATTCACATCACCAATCCTACAATCATCATCATTAGCTCATTTTTATGTCCTCACTGTTGGGGCAAGAGCCCAGCCCAGCGGTCTCAGTGCTTATTGTTTGTTGTAAACCATGCTGCTGGGACCATGACAGTGAGGCGCGTAGCCTAACTGATGAAAGTTGTGGTTAGAATGCAAATGGAAGAGCACTTTGCCCGGAATCCTTCACCACTGAGGAATAGATCCACATGCCATTTCTCACCCTGCTGGCCCAATACGGGTTGGTGAGTCTAGTAGCTAACAAGTTCGAAGGCTTTAAAAGCACGAAGGAGCTCGAGATCATTACATTTGGTCACACATCCGAGGATCCCGGATTGCCAAAGTTATTGTAACTTAATTATATCCGTACGTGTAGGGCTTCTTGTATGTGTAAATATGGTAATTATTGTATAAGATAATTGTAGTAGATACGTGCAGAATTGGAAATGTATACTCGTATTGACTATTGGCATAATTATGGCAATAGAATCAAATCAAATAATTTATTTTGCACACTGTTACCTACATAGAGAAGGGTTACAGAAACAAAGCATAAAGTTATTAAGGTGAGCAGTGAAACAGCGGCAAAAAAGTCTCCGGCTCAGCATGTCACGGCATTAGCAAAGCTATCGCCATGACAATTTGATTGCAGATTCTGATGTTTTAACCATTTAACGGGCATAGCACGTTGCAATTTTTGATGTGTAACATCTTTCCTCTCGCTTTCTTGCAATTTGTGGGAGTGATTTCGTGAAATGGGACGGAAGTGTGTAACAGTGTAATCCTAAAATCGATATTATGAACATGACACATTATTATTATATTTTATGTGACATACTGTGTCATTTGACTATCAAAGGTCAGTTTGATATGTCTAATGTCTGCACACTTAAGTTACAGTGTTGTGTATAAAGTTTAGTGTTATATAAATTAATTTATATGCGTAAAATATATTAATAAATATGTTGATAATAAGTCTCAATAAAGTGCAGATCATTGATAAAAATTCCAAGTTAGTAATAATGAATAATTATTCGAATAAAATATTTCAAAATTAAGCTTTTTTAAATTTTCAGGTTAATTTCTGTCACTGCTTAATGGAAAAGTTTCCGTATTTTTTCAGAATATAAGGTTAAAATTGTTTATTACAAAGGTGAAATGTTACACATCATATGCGACTACTGTAAGGCTCGCTCATTTTTTTATTGATTTTTATTCTAATTCTCTGTTAATTTAGTACGTAAGGTAAGTGGCACCAGTTTTAAACACTTTAACCCTAGTGCTCGACACAGTTTGATTCTCCAATAAATAGTTTAGATTTTATTTACAAATGAGGAGTGCGAGTGCTGAGGTTAAGCAACTTTTATCATCATCGAATGGGTGACCAAACATTTATCATCTCGAGCTACGGAGGAGCTCGAGGATGGCACGATATCCGTTGGTCCCGGCTGCATTAGCAGTCGTTAACAACCACCAACCCGCACTGGGCCTGCGTGGTGGTTTATGGCCCGTTCTCCCTATTTATCCATAGGAAAGGCTCGTGCCCCAAGAGTGGGGACATAAAATGAGCTGATGATGATGATATTTACAGTTTTACAGGATGACAGCTGTCTTGCTTACCAGCTAGGCAGCAGGTTATCTGTATCAAATCGTCGGTAAACTAACACCTATAGCTGAAACCTATTTTTAATGATTAAAGGAAAAAATCACGACCGCTTGTTCCTATTGAACCCTGGTGCCCTGTCCCTGTCTACTTAGTACGCTCGAGGATAACCTTTTTATGATATTGTTATTTCTAATACACTGTGTGACAAAGTGCCGTTTAAGGGATATTCATGATTTAATGTTATAATATGATCTCAATAGCTTTTAATTCAGACCTACATAGAGTAGGTACTTTTACCAATATTTTAAAGTGATGATTCAGCAGACAGAAATATCAGTTTAAAAGCAGGTACAACTGTTTTCACGCTTAACGGTAAAAAGCAAAAAAAATCATTACTGCTATCTCACTAAAAAGATAATGAGTTAACGCCATACCGTCCTCAATCTGAGCCCCGAAAGAATAGGTATCAATTATCCGACATTTCCCTAGACAAACAAAGGACGTAAGATCCCCAAAAAACGCCGACACAACTCCAACAAATTGCTCGGCGAGCGCGCCCTTAACGAGTTTTTTTTTCTTCTACCTAATTGAATGTCTGCCGTCCACACCTTGGGACTGTTTGGCATACAAATCGGTTTAATTTCAGTAGCACTATTAACGTCTTAGCCGGCCGCGCTAATAAAAGGAAAAGGCGGTGTTTAAAAAAACTGCTGCGTTCTTTTGTTTCCAAAATAATGTAGCAAAAATTATGTGAACGAAGTTTTAATTTGAACTTAACGCTAACCTCCTTTGATTCCTTACTTTAAACATTGATGGTTATGTTCGTATTCTAAAACAAAAGAAAATAAAAGTCAAAATAATTTAAAAATCGAATACGACGAGCTCTATTCCCAATCTCTTACCATTTCACGGCGAATTTAAAGTTTAATTTAAAATAATGTGATACTCTTTATGTTATAAATAATAATAAAAACACAACAGAATGATACAACGTTTCAGGACAGAGTAATTAAATGCAGTATGTTGAACAACCTGTGTCTGTGCTAGATAAATATGTTATAGCTGCTTTTCAGACAATAATGCTCCCAGACATCTAAACTTATAATGGTGGATAATTAAGCGTTAAGTGTTCGTGTACGTGCATGAGTGCTGGCTAATGAAACAAAACAGTGAACATCTACATCATTATCCACATTAAAAAATATCTCGAGCAAACTACGTAAGGTCTCTTAGTAAAGTCTTCTCTCCTCTTTCATCTTAACTGAAAGTCCATGGGTTTGGAGGAATATCATTGATTGATCATTAATTGAATTCAGGATCATTATCATTTAACTCTTAATTATTCGCACGAAGGAAATTACACAATTACTCGCACTCCAATTTATTTTGAAGATTACTAATTAACTAATGAGGGAGGGAGTGCTCATTCCACGCGAATTTAGTGCATTTTATGCATTTTTTGGCACTTTTCAGTCATTGATTCTAGTGCAATTATTGCACCGTCATCTCTTGGCTGATGATGAGGGATCAATGTTTGTTTTGTTTGCCAATAAAATGTCATCTTTAGTGCGGATTAGGAAGCTACTGTAGGTGGGAGCACTTCCCGAAGTTTGAGTTTTTTGGGAGTAAAGTGGCGTTGACCCCATGCGAGTAGTTAAAGGTTAAACAATAAAATAATTATTCAATTATCATCAACATTATCATCAGCTTATATAAGTCCGCTGCTATTTCCAAGTGCACGATCCGCGGTTACTCTCATCTAGCACTTGCGCCACTTTGCGAAGATCGTCGCTTTATTCAATAGTAATTAGTGCGCTTTGCTCATTACCCAATATTAAAGTTAGTAAAAGATACTTATTATTAGGTAGGTATTTAAAATCTTTTAGTAAAATAATTAAACGCCCACCCGATCCAGCCAGGAATCGAACCTGGGTCTTCCGCATTCCGGGCGGCTACACTGACCGCTATGCTACCGGGAAAGCTGACGTAAGCACTGTATTTTGTCACTGCTTTCACGGTACAGTGCGCCATCTATCCAACGGTCATTGCAACCGATGGCCATGCAGATTCACCTTTGCAGATGAAATACTACAAATGATGGATAGAGAGAACGAGCCATAAACCATCACGCGGGTCTAGTGCGGTTGGTGGTTAACGACTGCTAATGCAGCCAGAACCAACGACTTTATGTGCCTTCCGAAGCACGGAGGAGCTCGAGATGATTCATTTTTGGTCACCCATTCAACGACCGGCCTTTGCAAAAGTTGCTTAACCTTTACAATCGCAGACCGGGCGCGTTAACTACTGCACCGTCGAACCCTCATAATGCTTAATAAAAGTATAAGTACTGGTTTGTAAACAACGAATACCTCGTTTCCATTTGACTTCCAACGGCTTAGGCTTAACGAAGTTTTCCTTGATACTTGTTTTTAAATTCGCGCTCGACCTCAAATTCGCCAAGAAGCGAATTAATGTAAATCTTTTGCAGTAGCGAGAGATACTTTTGGACAGCGACGACGACTGTAAAGTCTGAGGTTTCTCGAAGCAAAGTCAGGATGCCACGTGCGAGTGTTATTTGCCATTCGATCACCATAACAAAAACGGGAATTCGTATGTCGTCAAAGCAGAGCCTTGCGATGTTACGGAGTAAATACTTCTTTTTAGAATGTATACCTTTTTCTTCGTTTTTAAGTGTCATTGTCTTTTGTTTGGCATTGCCTTTTGGAAACTGATCGACTTACTTGGCATGTTTTATTATTATTTCTTATTCTTTTAATTATATCTAACTGTACGTTTTGTTTTGCCACTTATTTCTAAACTAAGGCGCTCCGCAGATACAGCAACTTTGATCTCTGTGTTGCAGCAACAGGCAACTTGTTACTAGCTGTTTCCATATTATAATCTAAAGAAACTGTACCGAAATAGCAACTCTAGTTGCGAGTTTCGACGATCGACAACAATTTTCAGTTGTTGCAACAAGCAACTGTTAAAGTTGTACTAGTTGTTAAGTTGCTACTTCCCCAACTAGCAAACACTGACTGTTGGCTATATGGGTTTAAAAAATTTAAAAGGAACTGCAGCAAACGTAAACTTTTGTTGTAACTGGCAACCTTTAACGAAAACTTTTAAAACGTTTATAGTTTCTTCAACTAAAGTTGCTCTGTCTTCGAAGCGCCTAACGAGGAGAGATAAAATACTGCAATACAAATACTCGTTTTTGGTATCGAGATCAAGTTGTGAATAAAATTCGCACTTGGCGCTTAATATTCTGTTAAAATGGCTGATAGTTTCTGGACTGGGTCTGAAAACAATAATAAAAATAATAGAAATGAAGTCTTTACGTAAATTATTAACATCAAAAAAAAATACACTATCAAAATTGCAACTTGCCAACTCTCGACAGCATGTCAATCAATTCGCACTCACCAACCCGCAGATAATTCGCATATTTTATTTATGATCACGCTACGGGCTTCGATATAATCCTTTTAGCCATTTGCTTTTATTGCACAGCACAAACATTTTACATGCTCTAAAGGTTGATCGAAATTTATTGAAAATTAATTTATTAAATAATTAAAATAACGCTGGTGCAGATCAAATTACATTACTTTAGCCTATACGCGTTTCCATTGCTGGGCAAAGGTCTCTAGTATTGAATTAAGCCTTAATTGATGGGAATTCATTCAATCGCCACCTTTGCCGAATACGGATTACTATGACAAACCCAATTTATCCAAAACAAAAATGCGAAAGATAATTTGCCGACCTGGAATTGAACCCAGTTTCTTTGGATATCAAGCCAATCGCTACGCTAGTGGCCATTGAGGTGATGTTTCTTTAACAAAAGATATAGATGAAAATTGACTTTTTGTCCACTTATACCGGTTTGAATCCCGCTAGAAGCAGGTTGATATTTATTCTACAATCGTAGATAGCTATGTATAATATATGTACTAACTACTAGTAGCCGTAATACAATAATTGCACGGACAACATACGGACTAATGAAATAAAAGTTTATTCGGCACAATTAGTATACAACAACATACAAATACCAATTCATTTATAAAACGTATTGTGCTTGACATTTTGCACTCTTCGTGAACGTAACTGCACCTCCCTTTCTCAAGAGAATACTTCCGTTAAAAAACTTCTAAACGCCTATTATACTGCAAATGTCGGAAGGGATGGAATTAAGCCGTCACGCCGCCGCACTAATTGCTTTGGCATTTTTGTATCGAGTTTTGCTTTCTCACGTGTACGAATTACATGGTTGAGATGCCAAGGGTCATCACAGCTTTAAATTAAGGGCAAGTACATATCAGACATTCTCACCAGCTCATTTTGTGTCCCCACTGCTGGGGCACAAGCCTTCCTTATAAATGGAAACACCACAGGGGGAACGGGTTTTAAACCACCACGCAGGTTAAGTGCGGATTAGTGTTTGTTAACGACGGTTACTGTAGCTAGGGCCAACGATTTTAAGTATAGAGGAGCTTGAGATGATAAAATTTGGTCACCCATCCGATGACTGGCCTTTGCGGAAGTTCCAAAAGCAAGCAAAAGTAATGGTACCCATCACGCTTGCAGTGCTGTATGGCTAAGATTTTTTTTATTTTTTCCTTAGAAGCCGGTAACGCATCGACTATTCCTCTGGTCTTGCAGATATCCGTGGGCGGCGGCTCTTCCATAGCAAAAAAATCTTCTCTGTCACTTAAAAGGTTCTCTCAAGAGAGCACAAACTGGTGCAACATTGTCAAAGGTCGTACTGAAGTCTTACAGATACTATTATGTAAAGGATGTTATTTAAACGGTTAGCAAAGTATTCGTAATTTTGTTAGCAAAAAAATGCTAGTCGGGCAGCATAAAAGCTAGTTGGGCAGCAACTTCTGGTCAGCAAATATTTCTAAATCAGTCTGCAACTTATATCATTCTGAACAGCAGTCTTATGCCGCTCCCCCCTTCCGTGAGTGGCCCTCGCTACGCTGCGCTTCGCTCGGGAAAAAATAAATTTAACTAAACCTAACCAACAGTAAGGATGTCTTATACTGACCGATTGTATAATTCTGCTGACCAAATAATAATTTAGCTGACCAAATATTTATTTTGTAATACAAATAAATTATTTCCCTTATGTAAATATCTATGCATATACCTATATGTGGCTACCTATGGGCGGCCTAAATTGCCCCTGATTTACCTAAATCAGGGGCAATTTAAGCCGCCCATTGTCTATACCGTATGCGATGAAGCTACAAGCCTATCGGGTTAATAACAAAAAGTAATAACGAGTTTATTCAGCGATCACATCCCTGCAGCTTGAAAATTGCCATACGTCGTACTCCTTCAAGCTTCAGTTAGGGACATTCCTATGTTTTCGTGCTTGAGAATATTTTAAAGAGGCTTGCTTTCAAGTATTTCTTTGCTTTTTAGTAAGATAGGAGATACTTAATTCCTGTTACGTGAAGTTATAAGTGAGACTGATTTTTTGGTAATTGTATTGTATTTCTATATACCTAATCATCACACAGCAAATTTTCAGAAAAAGTATTGTTTAATATTCATACAATTATGTCAAAGCGCAAACGCTTTGCTACTTTGTTACTGAGGCGTTATCAATTAAAATGAAGTTTACAAACAAAAAATTTAATTAAAATAATAATGTAGTATTAATTCCGCTAAATACTGCATCCAAGCATTAATTCAATCACTTAATTTTTTTTTGTACCTGTATACATGTAAGTTATTATAGGGTACCTATTCAACAATGAAAAACAAAAAACTCTATTCATAATTTACTTTTTTTTATCATAACGAAATACTACTGACAATTTTAATAATTTCTGTGTATCAATTTGATAGTCGTTATATAACAAATTATTCATTCAATTAAATCATTTGTACGCTTCAATTTTGTTTTTTGATCCACACAGCCAATTAATTGAAAGCAGCTTCGACTGACGAGTAATATTATTGTCGTGTAAAATAGTAATTAAATTGCTGTGTGTGGGAGCAACACTTTAAAAACACTTGTTTGTTATGACATTGTCAGTGATGGTTTTAAAGTTTATAATCATAAAAACAATAATTATTTGATGTGTATAATTAAAGCTTAGAAAATGAACACATTTCTATTTCGTATCCTTTAATTTTACATTTTACTTTATATATGATCAGATTTACTAGGGTACTGTATTGGTACTGTATGACATTGTGGAAATTGAAACTTTTACCCGAGGTAAATTTGTTAACTTGGATTTTTTATTTTTTTATTTTGTCTTCTATATTTTTTTGTGTTTATTTGTGATGGAAAGTGTCCTGCTATGATAGGGCATTTTCCAATATTTTTGACGCTGTAAGAGAGAAAAGAGCTGGACACTGGAGCTGGAAGAGCTGGAGCTGGAGCACTTGCTGAGTTTCTTGCCGGTTCTTCTCAGTACAAGATCTCCCGCCCAGACTAGACTTACGAACATTCACAAGAGCTACTTGTAGCCTAAACTGAATAAATGATTTTGATGTTTCGAACTCTTTACATGGTCCTCTGTCACAGGAAGCCTTTCTCTGAAACAGACGTGTTTCATTTTAATACCTGTTAAAATGAAACAGTTATGTTCATCATCATTATCAGGCTATAAATGAATCACTTGTATTATGGCATTGGGAGATATGGCCACAACCTACCACGCTGTCTAACGCGGGTTGATGGGTTCCAACGACTGCCAAATGAAAGTTAGTGGGTTCTATTGACTGCTATCTTACCATGACAACCGGAATCAACGGCTCAACGGGACTTCCGAAGCGCGAAGAAGGTCGATATATTTATTTGCATTACGAAAGTTTCTTCACATGCAAGATCGCAACCCTAACATCTATCACCACAAATAATACCACCATTTGGCAATGTTCCCATTTAGTAAGTTGGAATAAATTAATGAAGTTAAAAAATTGATTACTAAACGTCACTTTAGTTATGTTTAAAATAAGGTATACCGAATGGGAAGAGTCATAAATATTTCGTTGCGGTAAAAAACTAATCTGGATATAAGTATATGCACAGACTATAACATGTACCGACACAGAAATTGAATATAGTAACAATACTTTTTTCAATGCTATTAAGTTCTATAATAAATTGCCTGTTGAAATAGTAGATTTAGTTATGATTAAATCAAAACAAAAATTATTTAATATTTTACTTTGAATGTTAATATGCAACAAAATATTTTTTAAAATATAAAGTGTAATTAATCTCAATTCAATAATATACACTTTTAAACTTTCGCGTTCCATAGTTAAACAAAATAATTTAAACGGGGATTAACGCAATGTAATTAGTCGTTAGTAAACTAATCGCGACAGCAGTCAGCCCGTGACCACGGCCGTTGGAACTCGGTCGAAACGTCGGGTATAAAGAAGGTATGATACCTTTTTACAAGCTTTTATTTAGTTTCACCTGTCCCGATGTTTGTGATCAAATGTTGCAAGTTAAATTTGATCTACTTTCCGGTTACCGACTGAGTTGAAATTTTGCATGCATGTGTAAATCAAATGACAATGCAAAATTACTATGACATGGAGCTGATCTGATGATGGATCTGGAAGATGGCCATAGGAACTCGGTAATTAAACGACACAATCCCATCGAGTTTGGGCTCGTATGATTCGTCTTGACGAGATACTTTAGTGCTAGATGGTAACCAGGGTCTGATGATGGAGCTGGAAGATGCCCATAGGAACTCGGTAATTAAACGACACAAGCCCATCGAGTTTGGGCTCGTATGATTCGTCTTGACGAGTACTTTGGTGCTAGATGGTAACTAGGGTCTGATGATGGAGCTGGAAGATGGCCATAGGAACTCGGGAAAATAAGTTCGTTCGTTCCGTTGGTTATAAATGTGGATTCTGTCTTTGATTAGATGGATTAGATGGATGACCCAATACCAAGGTGAGCACGTGCCGAGGGCTGAATGGTATGAGGGTGTATAAACATGGCATATCGTTAACGTTGCGTCTCAGGGTACCAGGGCGAACCCTGTTGTACTGAAGCCCTTATACCCCTACAAAAATACTAAAAAGTTAAAAATAAGTTAAGAATTTTTTGTCTTATTATCAGGTTTAAATTATTTTTACATTTTTAGTTCTTTTCTTTATTAACAAGTAATAATTAGTAATTAGTTTGCGTTAATCCCTGTTTAAATTATTTTGATCAATTCAATAATGTTGACATTGCATTATAATACTTACTATTATTTTATTTATTTGACATTATATAAATTTTATTATTCTGTGGCACTGTATAATCAATTAATTAAAATTTTAGGCACATTGTAGTTTTAGTGTAAGTTGCACACTATTCCCATGCCGATGATGGCATTAGATTATGCCGCTCTTTTTAATATTATGACACCCTAGTGTACACGATATTCTTGAAAATTTACGAATTATTATTTATTATTTAAACCAAGGGTTATCTTTAGTGATGACTTATATTTCACCTGTCAAGTTAAACAGTTTCTTATTTACTCGGATTTACAAAAATCACTTCCTTCATCTATACCTATATTATTTATTACCCTTTTAGCTGACGTTCCATAAATCACTAAATGTCCGTCCAGAGTGTCTGTAATAACGAAATCAACAATTGAATCTGTCGACGAGATATCTCGTCCTCACAAATTAGTCCCTTATAAACAATTATCTTAATTTCAATCACTGTTGTTACAGTGGTGTAAGACTGAAATCTTCTTAATTAATAAGCTTTAAAACATAATACTAAGTATAAGTACACAAACTGATCTGCCACTTAATATTGTTTGTAAATAATTGGTTTAGGTTACTCGTGAACTTTCAAAGCTGTAAAAATGTGCTTACAATATCAAACATATTTATATTTTAAACAATTAAAAAAACAATTAAAAATAACAATAAACAATAACTGCTTTATCACGAAACGATGGCTAAAGTTAGACAACCCTTAATTCAAATTCAAAATTATTTATATAATTATCTTCACAATTTAGGTACTTGATGCTAAACTTAAGAAAGTCAATATAACAATTGAAGTCTAAATGTGAAAGACTGGTGCCTGAAATAGGTTTCAGAAGTGAAACCCGTTGCTACGCTTAATAGAGCTTAAAACAGATGATGTCACTTTTTAGCTAATATTTTCAGGCAGAGACACAATATTTTAAACACGTATTTAGCTATTTTTGAACTTTAATCACTGTTTTGTAGTACATGGTCACAAGTGAGTCACAAGTAAAAAAATAAGTGTGTTACATAATAAAAGAGGCCCTGCCAAATTGTACAGACGCCAGCACATCAACCTTTTCAAAACTGTCCAATTCTTTAATACATTTTCAACCATATCATTGAGGCATAAAGTTCAAAGTATATTGAGGAAATTTGACAGTTTGTGGTAGGTTGATGTGCAGGCGTGTGTATAGACGGCTCAACCTATCCATAACTGTCACATTTCTTCAATGCATTTTCAACCATACTACTTAGTAATAAAGTTCAAAGTCTATTGAGAAAATTTGACAGTTTGTGGTAGGTTGATGTGCAGGCGTGTGTACATGTTTGTGTACTCGGTCTGGTTGGTGGTAGGACTTGTTTATCGGCTTAGCTACCACCATCTTATCTAAATATATCACCATAACATCAATGTTTCTAGCATTGTTGTGTTCCGGCAGCTAGGATAAAATAGCCAGCCTTTATCATCACTTAACATCAAGTGAGATGAAAACACTGTGCTTACCCGTTAGTCATCCTATGTCCAGCAGTGGACGTGTGCAGGCTGATAATGATGATGATGATGATGATGATGATGATGATGGTATATAAAAAACCGGCCAAATGCGAGTCGGACTCGTGCACGTAGGGTTCCGTACCATTATCTATAAAAACGCCGAAAAAATTACGTTTATTGTATGGGAGCCCACTTAATTTTTTTTTTATTCTGTTTTTTAGTACCTATTTGTTGTTATAGCGGCAACAGAACTGACCAACTATCACGGTTCATGAGATACAGCCTGGTGACAGACGGACAGACAGACAGACGGACGGACAGTGGAGTCTTAGTAATATGGTCCTGTTTTACCCTTGGGTACAGAACCCTAAAAATCATATAAACAGGTTTTTTTCGTTGATTTATTTAATCAAGATTTAAACAAAATAATAATAATGTTTGTAAAAGTATAGGCAATCGTTTGGTCGGGTTCTTTCAACATTTACAATCATATGGGATTCAATATACCTACACGGATACAGGTCACGTGTCTCCAAAACTAATATGATTAATCTGCTAGACCCAGCTTAAGACGCACCATATGAGCCCGTTGTAAAGGCTCATAACTTACCCTTGTCCAAGATCTGCATGCTAATGTGGCTTTAGGAGACGGATAAAGGAAAACCGATAAGTAATTCAGGATTTTCAATAATATATATAAGCTTGTTTCAAAAGATTCATATCATTCATTCGTGTCTTACGACCAGGATATAAAAATCTTATTTTCTTATATTATAATATAAAAAGCTTACGTTCCGTCACAAGTTACCCCGTAATGAAAATATTATAATGGAAAATTGAAGACATTTTTATTTTAAACGACTTAGTTAATTATGTGACATAGTGAATTTCAGAGCATGGAAGGAGGTAAAGCATTGGGTATTAACTAGTTTAATCATAATACTGCTGTTTGTTTTTTTAAGTATACGCAAACACTATACATTAGCCCCCGTATTAATAAACAAAGTGTAAGCTTTGAGTAGTTACTTCGTGTTTTGTCTCTTTTACTCTAATATGAAATGAAGTTTACATGACGGGAACAAAACACGGAGTAACTACTCCAAGCTTACACTTTGTTTATTAATACGGGGTTTAGTTATTGGACTATGTATATAGATCCACTCGCGTTTATTGGACTCTTGTGTCTGTCCCTGTCCTTGCAACCACAGACACCCTGCATAGGGTTCGAAATGTCAGGATAAAATAGTAAGTAAAATAATAAGCGCTTACAATTAAGGTCTCTGCCCATAAGACCGTCATGGCATGATTGCCATGACCGTGCTAGGAACGTGTCAGGCATGTTTGGGGGTTAAAGTTACTCGCGTCCGTAGGTTTACCCTACACGTGACCCCTAGGTGGTGCTAAATGAGTGACACTGTCTGAGTGGTAAAGCCACGCTGCGATGCAGCACGAAATGGACCGGCTCGCCCGGCATAATACCACCCTCTCACAGAATATCGGCGTGAAACAATGGCACTCGTTGCTGTTGTGTTTCGTCCGGTGAGTGAAAGTACCGGAGACACATCTCTCACCCCACCCCCTCCCAATTCCTACTCCCTCCTCAAGATCCAACTCCTTCCTCAAGGTCGGCAACGCATCCGCGATTACTTTGGTGGGGTGTCCATGGGCGGCGGTGATTACTTTCCATCAGGCCCGCCATATGACCCGCCTGCTCAT
The DNA here is from genome assembly GCA_949315975.1 of Eudonia truncicolella. Lineage (NCBI taxonomy): Eukaryota > Metazoa > Arthropoda > Insecta > Lepidoptera > Crambidae > Eudonia > Eudonia truncicolella. Next base: position 8,345,279 of record OX438835.1, on the reverse strand, counting down.
TTGCCTCCTATTAATATAAAAAAAGGCAAAAAAATATTATTTGTATTGAACAGTATGAAACTAAGATTATATCTAGACCGCTCTGTCAATACCGTTGCGTGCCATGCACGGAGCGTATCGGCACCGGCAAAACTATTATTGACGGTTGTCATTTAACCCGTTTTGCACGGGATGATACGCTGTTGATACGTTGTAGTGGACATAGTAGTCTGTGTCGTGTTACTTTCCGTGCCTGATACGTTCATAGCACAGTCAGTGTATGAGACCTTTAGCCGGGTGGGTGTCGGATTCCTGATGACCGCTTGAAAAACGGTAGGCGACTTGCAGGCCACGGAGCCACAATGACGTTTGTGGCGGTTACAGTAAAATATTAAGTACAAATATTTCATCCTCATCGACTTCTCGGTGGTCGAGTGGCAAAGCGCTCGGTCTGATACCCAAAGGTCCTGGGTTCAATTCCCAGGTCGGGCAAAGTTTGTTTCGGATTTCCGAAACATAGCCCGGGTTTGTGATCACCAACCAACCCGCGTTTGGCAAGCGTGGTGATTAAGCCAATGTCCATCAATTGTAGCGATGACTTGATTTCTATAATGGAAGCCTTTGCACAGCCCTTTCCTTTTGACATAGGCTATTAGATAGCCCTTTGAGATAGGGCCCAGTGCGGATTGGTGATTGTTAACGACTGCTAATGCACCAACGGGGACCAACGGCTTTACGTGCCTTTTGAAGCACGGGGATACATAGTTACATAGTACATGGATGCATAGTTGATACATTTTTGGTCACCCATCCGATGACCGGCCTTTGCGAAAGTTGCTTAACCTCGGCAATCGCAGACCGGGTGCGTTAACCACTGCGTCATCGAGCTCCTCAGAAGCTCGCTAGAAGATTGTATGGGAAAATGTAAAATTGTATTTTAAAACTAGTTTTGAAATCTTGTAAGTACAAAACAAAGATTAATAATCTTGTTAGTCCAATATATCAATAGTACTAATCGATGTGATTGATTATACAAGATAACAGAGCAAGCACCTTAATATTCAGTTAACGCAGTAAGATAAGTTTAAAGCATACAAATTCGGTTTATCGAGAAACTCGCAAGATTGCTTTCAAGAACGTTCAGCTCATATCTTTACGGCTGCGAAGGGAAATCGTAAAAAAATATTACACTGTAACCGGCCATTTTGGTTTATGACTTGTTAAAGTAGAAGAGTTATTTGATAATTTCATTGAGGCTGCTCTCTGTATTGTTTTACTACAACATTATTTTTTATATTATACTTTTTTAAGTTAACAGCAGTAACTCGCTCGGATGTTTTTATTCATTACTAAGCATAAGACATTACCTTTATAAATTTTACGAATTAATGACTATAGCTAGGGATGGTAGACAAGTGTAACATGTAAGTTATTTATCCCCACAATCTTGAACTTAAACTATACGGTATCATATCAATATTTAGTACATATGTAGCGTAAACTATCGCTACCGCATTCCTCATTCTATTGTGTAAGTTATTCAAATTTAGTTGATATTCCCTGCCCCTTGGTTATAAATTCTAGTGACATGAAAACAACCTGTGTAATTTAGTTACTTACATCTAAAATAACAGAATTTACATACACAATTACAATAGGGTGTCGAAATTGTGCCCATACTCTAAATCAAACAAAGCAGGCCTTTCTAATTAAGCCTATGCTCTGTACCTACCCTAAAACAATCTTATACAATCATGTTAAAGTCTACAATACACTGGCAATTGGAGTAACGCAAGGCTAAATATGTAAATTGATACAGGTTATTCCTGGCATTGTGATAACAAACACCTATTGTTCTGAAACCAATTAATCGTAGACAATGTACCGTGAGAGGTCATTTTATTATTCATTAGAGTTGATCTTGAAAACCAATTAATTTACGATACAGCCCCCGATATTGTAAATGATAGTCGTGGTGGGTTAGATAGTACGAGTATGTCATAAATAAATGTTGACAATTTCAGTGATTTTCCTGTAGTGGTTTCATCCAGGCTCGTGTTCCAGCAGTGGTGACATAAAATGATCTGGTAATGATAAAGATGGCAAATATAAATTGACAACATTTATTGTATGACTGAAAGACCAAGCTAAGGAGTGAAACTCTGAGAGAAATAGAAAATAGATATTCACATTCGCAACCACTTAGTCTAGCTACAACAACATGAACACAAGACTTAGAACTAGTGGTGTTGTAGGTATTGATCTCCACTCAGCATAATGTCGAGATACCTGATGCTGATGTGTTCCCTGAACAACTTGGCTTCTTTAAGGCTAGAGTAAATAGGGTATTTCTAGGTAAGCATGTTCTATCGTAGGTCGTGAGATTGTGGTCAAATGATTACATATTTGATATTTTTTTATAGTAAACATTAATTATTATGAAATAATCTTCTCAGCTGATTGCAATTGATTAATAATAATAAAAATGACTTACCCAAGGATAAGAGGACAAAACACAACGTAGGAGAAATTACGTAAACGTGACACTGGAAGGTAGTGTTATGAATAAACTCGTACAGTACAGTTGACCTTAATAATATATGAGCACATACAAATGTAATAAAATGTGTCACATCTTTTTACCCGACTGCGTCTGGAGGGTTATGTATTTCGAGTGTATGTATGTATATATGTACGTATATATGTATGTATGTATGTTTCTTTGGCACGCCCTACAGCCCAAAAGGCATGGTGGATTTTATAACTTAAGAGATGTCGTTAGATTTGATGTATGTATGTATGTCTGTTTCTTTGGCACGCCCTACATCCCAAACGGTATGGTGGATTTTAACTTTATAAAAAAAATATTAAAACAAAGTAAACCCATTGTCCGGGTTAGCTATTAGTAGTCTTGACCCCAAAAGATTACCCCTGTTAGATCAACCACACGATCAAAAATCCTTTGAACGAACTGCAACGTCTACGGAATTTAAAGGATATGGCCAATTTTTCTTTGGACGTAGATGTAGTTAATAGTTTTCATTTACAGTTTTATGGTGTTTTGTTGTCGGGAATATTAGCAAATTTTATTTCCATGTTTAAAAAATTCAAGAACTTGTCAGTCAAAAGTACTAGACGTCAAGAGTTTCGTTTTTACGCCTTAATCAGATTATTGACAATTGGTGTATGCGCTATGACGTTGCTATTTCAAAGAGTAAGGCGTTTCAATATAATTATTTTATGTAGCTTTTGAAATGCTTGGTTACTTTACAAAACTAAAAAGTTTGAAATAAACCAAATTTTAAAAATAAAACAAAAGACTGCTAAAACAACTATATGAAAAAGAAAAAATACTCGTTTAAACCGGACTAACATAAAAAATAACTGCAAAGAGAAAAAACTGAAATGAAAAAAACAAGCCCTACGATCTATATTAAATAATAAAATATTTCATAAATGAGTATTTATAAATACATTGAATATTGACAGTTGTCATCAACCAAGCGGCCCGCTTAAATCCGCACTCACTTTGGTTGGTGATTTTCCCCGCCTGCGACAACTATCAATATTTAATGTATTTAAAAATACTTATTTATTATGGATTTTATTATTTAAGTATAGGTATCGGACAAGGAAATATTCCACGTTGCATTCAATATTGCTCAAATTGAATTCTGGGATCGTAGAGCTTGTTTTTTCTTTTCAGTTTTTCTCATTGCAGTTATTTTTTATGTTAGTCCGGTTTTTACGAGTATATTATTGTTTTTTAATAAAAACAATAATATGCGATTATTTTTTGATAAAAGCTTTATTATTTTTCTTGATGACAACTAAGAATAACAGCTGACATTGACGATTACTAAATAAGAATCACAGTTCATTTCAAAGTACTATCAATTTATAAATTCTTCTCTTCATAAATATTTAGCAGAACAACATAATTTAGTTATGTTGATACAAAATAATTAAAAAAACACACTTTTAAAGTTATATGCACTTTATTACACTTATTTTTTTAATTTATATAATATATTTTAAAGCGGTCCTTATTAGTTTCTATAAAGACCCAACTTTTTAAAACATGTTTTTGTCGTTATTAAATCGTAACTTTTAAATACAGAGAGAGAGAGATGATCATAAATCGCAAATTCGAAACACAACTATTGTGAGTAAATATGGAACTTCGAACAAATGCCTGTGGTGGAGCGAAGTCCGCAACGGATGGTGACCACTCATTACGGCCTGTCCCGGACAGGCTCCACTGCAACTCTTTAATCAACCTTCTCCCGAACCTAGTATTGTTTTGAGGTCTATTTACAGCTTACGATTGTCAATAATAATTTATCTTTTTGGTAACTTGTATTCAAGTTAACAGTTAACAAAAAATAAATATTTTTACAATGTTTTTGTTTTGTTTATATAATTTAAACGCAAATTTTTGTTGCGAAACAAAATTACAAAAACACAAATGTTGAAAAAAATTCCACGAGCAGGATTTGACCCTGCACCCTTCTGACATACCGGGCCAGGTGCTCTTCTAATTGAGCTATCGCGGTTCTACCAGTCCGCCGAAATTATTCAACACTATTTACTTTTTTCTTTGAAAGCCAAAGGCGCCAATTCAATGTCAACAACTACCGTCATTAACATCTAATCATAATATTTTTACAAATACTAAAGATCAGTTTCTTTACTTCTTAGTAGGCAAGCTATTTATAAAATGTTTTTGTTTTGTTTATATAATTTTAACGCAAATTTTGTTGCGAAACAAATTACAAAAACTTAAAGTTTTTTTTTCAGATAACTTAAAGTTTATTATATTGTTTTATTTAGTTTCGCTATAGACCCTGGTGTTTTCAAAATCAAAATCAAAAAAATCAAAAATTGTTTATTACTTTTCAAGACAGTTGTATACAACAGTTGACGGAGCCCCCTTTTAAGCTTGTTATTGCCTGTAGCAGGGGATTCCGCTCTTTCTTTTATATAATACAGATATATCTAATGAACTTTTTCTTATTTTTAAACAATTTTAAGTAGTTAATTAATTATAAGTAAATATTTAGTTTTAAGTTCACTACAATAATTTTAGTTAAGCAATATTTTTAGCGGTTACCAATCAGTTAATGAATTAAGTTTAACTTCAATTTATAGTTATAAACAATATTTTAAGAGAATCAAATTTACAATCATTTAAGTTATACTACTAATTTTAGTTATAAACAAGAATGTATCAAACATATTGATCATTAATTTTTAATTATAAGTTTTACTTAGCCGCTTTTATTAGTTCACCGTGTTATTCCATGATATGTATGATACAAGTATGCATGCATGTGTGTGTGTGTGTGTGTGTGTGTGTGTGTGTGTGTGTGTGTGTGTGTGTGTGTGTGTGTGTGTGTGTGTTTTCGTGTGTGTGTGTGCGTGTGTGTGTGTGTATTTATATGTGAAGTTTGTATATGTATATGAAAATGAATATAATATAATATGCGTCTATATATTATTGTGCTTGTGTATTTATATCTGTATATTTAATTATGTATAAAATTTTCCGTTTCGTCGTAGCTTAAGGTTTTTACCCAATTACTAATTATAGATTTACACTCATGGAAGGATTTATTGTATATTAGTGTTTCTTTGTTTACTTTGTTATATAGAACAGCTGTGCGTGATTCAAATTGTACCTTAGCAAATTGAGTTTTTCTATGGGGAACATTGACTATATTATTATTTCTTCTCCTTCCCGTAATACATGGTTCATAGATTAGATTTTTGTGTTTTCTTAAAATTGTCTGTATAATGTACAACTTGCGTACCGATAGAAGGTTACTAATTTGATATAAATTATGTGTCGAGAATGTCCTTTTTTTGAAATACATTATTTTTAGTAAAGTACGTTGTGCTCTCTCTACTTCTAGGAATCGTGTCTTGAGTGCTCCACCCCAGATAGGGATACAATAAGTTATTATTGATTGAACTAGCGAGGTGTAGATTTCGTTTAATATGTTTCTAGATTTGTTCGAAGTGCTAGTCACATCTTTTGGGGCGATATATCTTAGTGATTTAAATATCCAGTTAAATTTACGTTAACGTTACGTTACGTTTGTTTTAAACAGATGCATACATTAGTATCGTGAATTATAAATGGTAGCAAGGCTTAATCGAAATTTATAAACGAGCTCAACGCAAGGAATTGTGGACACTGGACACTTTTAATTCTTTCACTATGTTGAAACATAGTGAAGATACTGAAGTACTGAAAATACTGAAGTATTGAATGATACTTGAATGCGTTTGTATGTTCTAATGATAAAGCTTCACTTATTTTATCAGAAAAATAAGTAATTGATTTAAGAACATATAATTAATTTGTTTGGATAAAATATAATTTCAGTTTTGTTATTTAGTCTGCATTTAAAATTATATATTTAAATTCTAAAGAAAAAAGTAATTGAAAAAATTCAAACTAAACTGGTAAAATATAGATAGTAAAAACTACTACCTACATACCCCACTAGCTAAAACTAGACTCATAATAAAAAAATATAAATAAAAATTTAAAAGTATCATCCTATTTTTGTCTCGAGTGTACATTAACTTGGAAATGAAACAAACAGTAGTCTCCAAGTTTGCGAACACTAATTAAGTGACACGGTCGATTGATACGGAAACAGCAAAACTTGCGCCATCACGACTTACTGTGCGAGTGGATACACCGAATCCCGGGAATCCGGGATCACTGAAAGCCCGAGCGAGAACCGGGATTTGTGGGCTTTTGTATGTTCCAGTTGGTGATTTTAAGTGATTTTTATGTTAAACGTTTAAACTTCTGTCAGCGATAATGATAACGAAAGCCAACTCTTAATTTTGCTATTCAGACATAGTGTTAGATTTTATAATGCTTTGATAACGACAAGAAGGCTTATAAAATAATGACAATTAGTTTATCCATACAAATGATGCCTTGCTTAATCTCAATCAGTTTATTTTTAAATGTACGCGCCGATCATCGCTTTTATACAAATAATTTCAATTTTACTATATTTTGGAAATGATAAATTAACGGTAAAGTACTAATTATTGTCATCCTTACCTGTTTGTAATAACTATAAAAATAATCCCGCCGACGATATGTGAAAACCGTTTATTATGGATTAACTGTGCAAGACTAAGTAATGAAATTCATAATAAATAAACAGTCAGTCAGCAGCTGAACACTTTTTAGCACTTTGTCAAAACTCAAGAATGTAACCTAACAGGTGCTTATTTTAGAAATAGCTGTTATGACATAGTACTAAAGTGGTCAGTGACTTCCGATGTTGTCTGTGTATATCAAAATTTTATATCGGAACATCTCAAATAATTTAATACATAAATAATAATACTCCCCATTAAAAACATAACAAGTTCAGAATGGTGTTTAACGCCAGCTTATGCAATATTCTGCGAACCGACAGATACTCCGAGAGACAGGAGTTGTTCTAAAACTCAATATTCATAATTATCTTCGTTATGGTTTTACCTATATGTAGCCAAAATTTAATAAAAATATAGATAGATATCATTGACATTCTACTGGGTATAACACGTAAGCAGGGAATTTAGATTACCTTTAAACAGACGCTTGCACATAAACTTATCCATAACTGTCAAATTTCTTCCATAAATGTTCAACCATATGCCATATATATAAAGTTCAAAGTCCATTAAGGAAATTTGACAGTTTGTGGTAGTCTGATTTTCCTCATATTGCGAATAAGCATGAGAATGATTGAATGTATGGTTACATAGATAAAAAAACATTATCATCATAATCAAGGATATCCATAACGACCGGTTTTTTGCTGCTCGTACCTAGCGGCTACCTGCGATCTTCGTCAGATCGATCGTCAGTCCAACTAGTTGGAGGCCTGCTAACACAAAAAATAAACCTTTCAATTTTCACTAAAACCGCTTTATGATTACTCCGTCAGCGCCTAAGCTGAATCAGATAGACGGACAGGTTTTGTAGCTTGTCATCGTCAATAGTAAGTACCTTAATTAAAGGTTCTTTCAAGAAACAATTCTGAAAGTTCAACGGCGAGCTTCGAATCGACACTTGATATCCCCTTGCCTAGAACGCTTACTCGCATATAATTTGCGTGCTAAATCCAGTTTATACCCAAAGTTCTATTTTAAGATTTTATTTAATGAACGTGAAAATAGCCCGAAACAAGAGGCGTGTACATTTCCGCAACAAATTCGTAATTTTGTAAATAACTTTGTGCAACATTAAGCACATAATCTTGTGTTGAAACAAAGGTACCGATGTACAAAAGCAAATTGTGAAATTGCTATAATAGAAAGTTATTTAAATGCTAATGAAATAGTGGTGAATAATTTTGCTGGACTTTAAATGGAGAATTTCTTGAGTGCTCCCGGAAACAATAGTTTATTCAGAGCGCCTAGTCGAGTGAACTACGCGGAAAGAAAATTTAATTTTTCTATTGTAAAAAATGTTTCTTGTGAATAATAAGCTTAGAATATAACTAACTAATATATACTACGTATCAGCTTGGCAATCCAGAGGGGCAATGTTGCCAGCATTCTTGAGACCGTTCCCATGAGCCCACAGTTGGAAGACATCTTTTATTTATAGGTATTAAGTTTTTAATTTTCTATTTTTTTTCTGTTTTTTTTTTAAGTTCACTTGAGTAATGTTTCTTTTTGTTGTGTATATATCACTTATGCTTTAAGTACCTAATAAAAATATATATAGTTACTAATATGGGTGAAAAATACATAAATACTGTGTGCAGTTTTTTTTAAAATTTATTTCGGTTCACAAATGTAATATAACGTAGCCTAGTTAATAATTACAAAGATACTAAAAAAAAATATACAAAACGTCCATTCTTATTCAAGTGAACACAGCATGCATTGTGTGGACATGTTCGATAATTATATTATCAAATAAATACTAAATATAAAATATATATTGTAAGACCTACAAAACGAAAATGTGAGTTATTTCATTGCTAGTCTGATGCTGGTTTTAGCTGAGGCCAAAGAACCGTGGAAGATATCAAAAGAGGCTCTAATACTATTATAAGTCGTGGTCATTCTGTACAGAGGTGAATGCTGACCTGCTACTGTCTTACAACGCGGGGCGTTGCGAAAGTTTTCCTGTTACACAATCGACTGCTAGACCTGGGGATCGCACACCCGATTTCTTTTAGGATTTCTAGGCAGTTTACCAGTCCATGGATCGTCTTATAGAAAAAAGTATATCAGATGTCTTCCGTCGCTTGCATAACTGCTCCATTTTTTATTAAGTCAGTCTGCTTTCGTATGAATGAAGAATTCTGCACTGGTTGTTTGCAAGAAAGCTGCTGGAAAATTAGTGATGTTGTATTATAATACTTTAACACTTTAAGGTTTAACACACGCAGACTTCAATTAAAAATAAAAACAAACGTAACAAGTAATAAATGAGTAAGTAGAAAAAAAGGAGATCGATGGAGATTTATTTCATTTAGCAAAGTGAGAATAAACGGGGCGCAGCGCTGAATAATGCATTGAGGTTTAAGACGATCCTTTGTATTCTATAAGGTTAGACGCACGCTGCGGTGTTGACTCGTAACAAAGAAACTAAGCGACTTTCATTATTGAAAGTACTGGTAGTAAGCCTATATACAGTACTGTCCCACTGCTGGGCAAAGGCTTCCATCATAGAAATCAAGTAATTGCTAGAATTTATGGGTATTGGCTTAATCACCACGCTTGCCAAATGCGGGTTGGTAATCACAAACCCGGGCTATGCATCAGAAAATTTGCCCGACCTGGGAATTGAAGCCAGGACCTTCGAGTATCAGACCAAGCGCTTTGCCACTTGGCCACCGAGGCGTACTTTCATTAATTCATTTTATTCTTGAAAGTGTGTCTTTTCTTTTAGCACTTGTGTTGTTGTATTTTTAAAAAGGCAGCTATTTCAAATAGTTTCCTTAACGGCTCACTAATCAATATTAACCTACTGCCCTGCCTATTTTTATTCAACGGCGGTAGTTAGCGCCCAATTATTGGATTCGTAGCTTAAAAGAGAAGTCATCATCATCAACATGTATAAAAATGACCACAATATCATAATTTGTAGAATTTATCAATGGACCGATATCATTTCATAGAATTTATGACATAAGTGTGACATAACGTTTTTGTTACGATTTCGATAGAAGTTCGTGCCAAGCCCTCTGATTGTCATTGCCAACGTTGCCTTTAGAAATAGCTGCCTTTCTCATAGAAAAATTTTGGTCATCCTCTTTGGTATCAACGGGCCACAATACAATCGTTTAAAAGAACGCGTGAATGAGACACCACTGGCTTTACTTTTCAGATCAGAACTAAACAGTACAGAAACGATCTTAAACCAATAATGAGCAAACTTTATCACGATGGTGAAGGATCTTGTTCCCTAAACTATCACATTCATCCTTGGTTTGGTAACGGAATGTGACTAATGTTAAAAAAAATCCAAAAGCTGTACACGAGCGATCGTAGATAAGCTAGACCATTTTGTCTAAGTCTTTTGCCATTACAACAATATTAGTAGCATTGTGGTTTTCCGATAATAGAGGTAAGACATAAGCTGGTCCCTTCGTACTTAGTTTATTAGTGGTAGTGAGGATCTTAGGTAAGGTTTACCTTCAAAATTATCATCACGATATTCAAGTAAAATAAAGCTCTTCTCCATTGTGAGTTAAAACAGACAAAATATTATTTTTGTTTAAAAATGTTCCTACCTATTACGGAGTGCTTTCAGTTCTTAGTAAAAAATTGTATTCAGCTTGTTTTGATAAGTTTTAGTTTAAAAATACATGTTTGCGAGGTGAAAATTACCTGAAATGAAAATTGCTTTCCCCATGTTTTTGAACGCAGAATTTTAAAATTAGTTATAGTAGGTAATATTTTTGCCGGTATGAGGGCTTATAAAGTTCAGTAAAAGTATAATATTTTTTCTGGTTTACTTGTAGGCAACTGTTTTAAAAACTTAATACTGTGGCAGTGTAAGTGTAAAAAAGCTGTGAGATTTGAATCCTATTTCATATGTACAAAAAAAAACTCGCAAATAAATTGTTTTATGTCTTAATCTGTATATCTTCAAGGTAGTAAGTGTGTATGGACCTTAAAACATCTGTCCTAGTCTTATTGATTTGAGAACTTGAGGTGCCATCTCTCTAAAGAAACATTTATTCCATTATTTAAAACTTGTTACCAACTTCTAATGATATGATAAAGTTAGATAAGTATTATGTTATTATCATTGACAAATCTTTAATCCATAGCAAAAAATGGTTCGAAGTTTTTCGGTCGAATTTCGAACGTGGCAGCATGGCGGCAGCATAGCGGCATTATGGCGGCAGTATTTTAATAAAATGTCAAATGATGCAAAAGGAATAACTATCGTAATTCAAGCAATAAGAACGAAAAAGACGGCTAATGTTTTAAATGGAATTTTGTAACTCGTTCATCGAGAGTTACTTTTGCTAAATGGATAAAATTGCCTTAATTTGTTCGGAACGCCTTTATGGCGCATCGTCGTATCTAACTTTTTTACTGATTATTATTTACACAAAATGTCATCAAAAAGGGGTTTTTGGTGAAATTGTAAACTTTGCGACTCTGTGAACAATCAAAAATTCTTCACACATCGTAACTTAAAATAAAACTACTATCAAAATACATTGTACTGGTTAATAGTAACAGTCATTCTGTTAGATACAGTAGAACGGTGTTGCTTTGATGTTTTGTTTAAGTTTCTACTTCTCGTGACAAAAGATTCGTAAAAGTTACTTTTTTTGAATTTGTTTCAATTTAACAGTAGACTACCATGATTTTGTATGTAAGTTATTGTTAGTTATATATATGTGTATATATAATTTCTTGTTTAATTTAATCCATTAAATTCTTCGATAGTTTTTTTTTCCTTTAGTTTATGGCTTCGTGCGATTAGCACATTAAGCCAGTGTCAATTATATTTCTTAAAAGTAATAATTCCATAAATAAACAATATTTCCTTCCTGTATGATGATGATGAATGATAATAAAAATGAGAAGTGAGAAATGATATACCCCCCAACCCCTCGAGTATCTCAGTAAAGATGTGGGGCTTTACTAAATCCTCACGTGAACATTTTGAGAGAATTTTAAAAGTGACGTTGCACTGTTTTGTTTCATTTGCAACACTCGTGCACGCTCACGAATACTTAACGGTTAATAATCGACCGTTATTTCACATTAAATTCGACATAAATAACACAAGTTTTAAAAAATAAAACAAAACCACTCTTCGATAGTTTGTAATGTACCTACTCGTAACGCGTGTATTTATTTACCAGACTAGCATTTTGTGTGTGTGAGGGTGTGTGTGTGTGAGAGGGTGAGTGTGTGTGGATGTGTATGTATGTTCAGATAGGTACTTGGGTTTTTTTTTATTGTTTCTTTTTCTTTCCCATTAAAAAAATGATAATAATAACACAACATAAAAAATTCTAGTTTGGTAATTATTGTTTTACTTAATTATATTATTTTTTACTATTAACTTTAAAATATGTTATCTATCATTTTCGTAGTTTTTAGTAGAAGCCAATTTCGTAGTTTTATTATACATGAAGTTTTTTGTGAATTGTATATTTCTATATTTTTGTTATGTGGCCACAAAAAGCATGAGAACTTTTTATAAAAAGTAGTGTTGTATTTCTTTATCCTACATATTTTTTTGGCTCTTCTTTTATCAGATTCCAATATTGTTGGGTCATAAATTAATTTGGAGTGCTGGATTAAAACTGTTTTTAAAATAAATAGTTGTCTAACAGTAAGTACCTACCCCACACAATTTATACAACTCAGTAGTACAAAATCTAAATGGTTTGAATGTTATAACTTTTAGGACTGATCTCTGTACTCTTTCTGTGGACAATAACCTTGTCTTACACGCTCCACCCCATGTTATACAGTATGAGATAATGGATTGACATAGTACGTAGTGAATAGTTTCTAGTAAATTACAAAAACACAAATGTTGAAAAAAATTTCCACGAGCAGGATTTGAACCAGCACCCTTCTGACATACCGGGTCAGGTGCTCTTCCAATTGATCTATCGTGATTCTAATCAGCCCGCCGAAATTATTCAACACTATTTACTTTTTACTTTGAAAGTCAAAGGCACCCATTCAATGTCAACAACTACCGTCATTAACACCCGATCATAATATTTTTACAAATACTAAAGATTAGTTAAGAAGTAGACAAGCTATTTATAAAATGTTTTTTTTTTGTTTATATCATTCAAACACAACAAAAATAAACTTAACATATAGACTACTATTTTTTTCAACACGACCATTCCAGGGTCAATTACTGCTTCGGACAGAGCAGGTAGTTTTTTACATGTAAAATATTTATTAGACACACTCATAATTAATGCGTACAGAGTTGTAGGTACTGATTTTATTGTAAAAATATAGTTGAAACGAAGAAAAATCTAAAAAAGCGGGGTTTCTGTTTTTTTTCCGACTCTTCTCAGTTTAACCCTTAAAACCAAGCCTCAGTAGCACAAACCCGATTCACAAGCAAAATGCAGCCCTATTGTGGGTAGATTGTAATATTCACATTGTTTTACTGTGTTTAGCTTTCAATAAATAAATAAGTAGTACCTACCTAAACACAATAATAATAGAAGTAGGCATTTCTAGTGAATTCCAACAATCCGTTGGGGATCAGTTTCAGATATTCACCGTTAGTTCATAAAGTTAAAGTAAGTTAGAAAGTTATTACCATTTTATGAGTCGAGTCAAAAGTTTTCTTTAAGTTACACATGGGGTACAAATTTCCCGAAGTTATGGGTAACTTGATACGAGCATGCGCTCTATAGTGTTTAATGGAAATAGTTAAGCCACACAATTTAGTTTAGAAATTATGCATGTCAGAAGTTTCATACGTTTATAATTAAGTGACATTGCATGGAAACTTAATTAAACACAATAAGTTCTCGTAGACAATACGAAATATTATAATCACTAAATACCCAAAATAATTGTACCTTTAACCGTCTCTGTATCTACTGTTTTGACCTGTCGGTCTCAGTTACGTGGTTACCGGTTCAATGCCCAGCGAGGTACAGTCTTAATGGTGGTAGGGCATATCCTGGCACCATATTCTCCAAGTCTATCACCATGTCAATATTGTCAGAAGTATTGTTGTGCTCCAACAGTTAGAGATGAGATCCAGGGCCAGTTTATGAGTAGTTAAGGAGGACCCATTACTTCTTTAACCTTGTTCCATGGTATCATACAGAATAACATTCCAGTATCAATACCACGCTGCAAGATCAAGATATACCGTGAGCATCTTTTTACGTAAAAAGTAACGCATCCGATTAAAAATTATTGATGGTAGCAAGTTATAGATTAATTTGAAGTCACAAATCAGTCTTCCTGAGACAATGAACGTTAGGGTAAAGGAAATGGGATAAGGCGTTCACGCAGACGAATTCGAAGGCGGGACGCTAATATGTAAAAGCCTGAAAAGGCCTTTAGCTTTTCGGCCTATCACCGAAAACCAGTTCAATAATTTAATAAGCTTTGATCCATATTAGTACTAGATTCCTGATAAACATTTCAAAAATGGCTCGATACAAATGCTTTTTTTGTTGTGGTGGCCTTATTTCAAATTAATAATAATAATAATAAAATTTATTTATTTTCTCTCCACAAAAAAACAATAAACAATGTGCTTAACCTATAAGAACAGTTTAATATTTGTGGGAGACTGGAGTCTAAACTAGGCAGTGGCCTGCCGGTTTTATAGAGCTCCAGGCCTCCGACCCTCGTAATACATGGATTTTACTTATAGGTACATCATAGCATCTAAATGATACATTTGGAAGAGAACTATTTACTGTAAAAATAAACGAAATATAACAAATTATATAAGTGTTTGTGTGTGAGAGGGTGTGTGTGAGGGTGGGTGGGTGGGTGTGTGTGTGTGTGTGTGTGTGTGTGTGTGTGTGTGTGTGTGTGTGTGTGTGTGTGTGTGTGTGTATGCGTGTTTTTGTAATTTAACTGACATTAAAATTTTACTTAATTAGTGCTTCTGTCTGGTCGTATGTTTGCTTCAATAGCCATAGAGTAACTGTCTCTTTACATTCTAATTTAGATTTAGAGTAGATGTTAAGTATCTTATTAAGGTGATTATATATTTTTTTACCTAGTGTGTAAAAGAACTTTTTGGCGAAGGATGTGCGAACTGACTCAATGGTACACACTGTATATTGTCTTCTTGATAGTGTACATTTAGATGAATAATCTACCAATGAGTGTTGTTTAAGAGTGCTCAACAGTATGAACATTTGCCTCACGGTTAGTACCTCAGCCTCACGATATAGAGCTGTAGTTGCAAATAGCCTGGGTTTAAAAAGGCTAACTTTCAGAATTAGTCTCTGGGCTCTTTCCAGTTCAATCAGCCTAGTTTTGTCCGCACCACCCCAAGAGGTTAAGCAATATGATAAAACTGATTGAGCTAAGGCCGTGTACACAGATTTCATAGTTTTACCATCCACAACATGTCTCAGTTGTTTAAATACGAATACTAACTTCCTGAGTCTCTGCGAGATGTTATGGATGTGCTCAGTAAATGTTAGATTTCGGTCAATAGTTATACCAAGATATTTGTAACTATTTGTTATGTTAATAGCCGGACAAGAGCATGTTGTTGATGGTGAAACCAAGCATTGGTGAGCGTATATTTTGAAGTTCTCAAATAAATTCATATTGCGGATGGAAAAACAAACATAAACCGTTTTCTCAGTATTCAATGTGAGACTGTTAGCGACAAGCCATTGAGACACAGTGTTAAAGCCATTTTGTGCCAATGCGAAAACTTCTTCCCAGGTGGCTCCAGAGAAAGTAAGTGCGGTGTCATCTGCGTAAGATGTTATTTTACAATTCTTGATATTTAATTGACACAGATCGTTAATGTAACATAAAAATAGAGTCGGCCCAGTAATACTTCCTTGCGGAATGCCGTAGTTAATTGGTTGTTCACTACTAACACTATCACCAATCCTCACATGTTGAGTACGGTTGGATAAATAGTCTTCAAAGAGCCTCAGCTGGGTATCGCGTATACCAAGTTTTTCTAGTTTACTTAGAAGGACCGATGATGAAACTGTATCGAACGCCTTTCTAAGGTCTATGAATATGGTCAGGCACTTTTTATTGCTATCTAACTCCTTCGCTAAGTGCTGTACGAAATTATGAACAGCCTCATCCGTCGATCTGCCCTTCCGGAAGCCAAATTGAGTGTCGGCAAGAAGGTTTTTCGATTCGAGGTAGTTTACAAGCCGCGTATTTATGACACGTTCAAAGATCTTAGAAAACGACGTTAGGATGGATATAGGACGGTAGTTATTGATAGAATCCTTCTTGCCAGTCTTATGAATTGGTAGTACGGTAGATCTCTTAAGTGCATTTGGGAAGAGTCCAGCATTCAAACATCGATTAATCAGGTCCAAGAGCGGAGGAGCAATTATTTTTATGTTGTCTCTTAGAACTTTCACAGGAATGGAGTCATAACCAGGAGCACAATCAATTTTTAAATTCAAAATTATTGTTTCTAATTCTTCTATTGTTACATCTACTAAAACAAAAGAGTTCAATACTGTTATGCTATGTCTCCTGTCAAACTGTTCCAATAACAATCCGTTTTTTGAAATATCATCCGCAAGACTCTTACCTACATTGGCAAAAAAGTGATTTACGCTATCTATTGAATCCTGAATATTATTTTTAATACTTAATAATTCACGTGGGCTGGTGTTTTGATTAGCTAGATTTGTAATAGACTTTATAGTTTTCCATAATTTTTTATTGTTATTTTTCGCTTTAAGAAGCTCTTCCTTGTCATATTGTCTTTTGATTTTTCTAATTAAATTATTGCAAAAATTTCTGTACCTTTTGTATGTTAACCTCAATATATCATCATTGGGATGTTTCCTTAGTTTATAATGCATCTTATACCTTGTTTTTATACATCGCAGTAGGCCAGTGGTCATCCAAGGTTTAATTTTTGATTTATTTCTGCTAGGCTTAAAAGTGATTGTGTTATGTAATACTGCATCAGAGATAAAGTTGATAAACAGATTCATGGCTACATTCAGATCATTTTCAGCATACACAGCATCAAAATTAATTTTAGAGCAATCATGTCTTATGGCTTCATAGTTGAATCGTTGTGATAAAGTTTGGGTTTGATTATGGTTTACACATTTATATTGAATGCAAGATAAAACCGCCTCGTGGTCTGTCAAGGTAGTGCCTAAAACAAACGTGTAGCTTAGTAATTTTGTTTTAATAATCACATGATCCAAACAACTATTTGCTCTGGTAGGGCTATTCAAAGCGGGTAATAATCCGTGAAAGGATGTGATGTCAAGATATGAAGAACTATCTGTATTCGTGTTTAGAATATTGATATTTATGTCACCAACAAGGATTATGTTTCTATAACTAGTCACGGACTCTAATACATTGTGTAATGATTGTAGAAAAGGCTCCAAATTTCTAAAACACGGCGGTCTATACACAGCGATAATCACTGTATCCAAACCGACCTTTAACACTAAACAATTTGCCTCAGAAAAAACAGGCTCCATAACAACACAATTGAGTTGTAGCTTTGTGTAAATAACCACCCCGTCATTTTTATTATAATTTTTGGAAGTTTTGAAATAAGTGTAACCATCCAAACCCGGCACAGCGGCACCAGCCGATAACCAGCACTCGGACAACACAATTATATCACAATCCATGGTAATGCGGGCAAGCAACACTTGTAAGCCACTAAAGTTACGGTTAATGCTTCTAATATTTTGTTGAAGTATTTTTAAATACAATTTTGGTTTTAATATATACGTTTTACATTCCTCAGGATCACAGTTTATCGGTACAGATACATTAAACTTGTCTAAATTGTTCATTAAGTCATTTATGTTCGCCATTCTTGAATCGTTTTATATTCGGCACAATTAAAAGGCTCGTAGGTTGGGTTTGGTACGCAAAAAGATGTCTGTATTTTTACCGTAACTGTAATACTGTGTGGAATAGCTAAGATGCCAGTCTCAATAAATTTTAATGTTTGAGTTTTAAAATGCATTTGTGTGCGTGTGTGTTGATGTGTAGTTGTGTTAGAATCAATTTGTTGTATTTTGTGTAAGAATGTAATGTATTGTATAACTTTAGTATTTATATAATATGCCAACTTAAAATATAATATAACATGCAAAATTAAAGCGAGCTTGTAAAACTCACTGAGAAATATCAAAGTACTATACAGCATATAAAGGAAACGAACCATATTCGATAGTCATTTCGATTGAATTCTTGCTAGATCTTCTTCTGAATCCACTCGGATGGGAGAACCGCCTTCAGCCTTGCGGATGTAGATTTTTCCATGGGCAGTCCAGCAGAAACGGTAGTTGTTTGCCTTTGCGAATTTCCTGGCTTCTGCGTATATTCTTTTTGCACGATATGTTAACCTCTCGGAGACATACACAGGATTAGAAGGGCAATCAATCTCCAAATGAGTTGTGTTTAATTTACTCTTGTTTTCTTTATTAAAGGATCTATTAGCTTTCAATAAATCTTCTTTCTTCAGTACACTATTAAAATTAATAATTATAGATTTGTTCTTTTCTGAGTTTATTCTATAAATATCATGAATATCTGAAGTATCTATTGGTAAACTAAGTGCTTTCCCGAGTTTTTGTGCTAAGGATGTTAGTTCTCGCTTTGTCTCTGAGCTTTTGACTGGTACATTACGAAGTTCAATGCTGCTAGCGCAATTACTTCTTTCCATTAACTCAATTTTAGTTTCTAGTGTTTGTATGTATTTGCGGTTATTTGTATGTTCCATTTCCAACATTTCTAATCTTTTAATCATTTCCTCATATTTATTAGACATGAAATCAATAGCCTGGCCAATTTCTTTGTTTTGATCTTTAATTTGGTTTATTGTGCCGAGAATAGTAGAAAAGTTTTTATCTTGTTCAATTTTCAAATTTGCAAACATAGCCATCATTTCCTTCTTAAATTCTCTAATATCTTCCTCGGTACGTTTGCGTTTACGCACAGCGACTGTTTCCGTAGCGGATGAGTCATATTCACTCGTACTAGCTGCGGTTGCGATCTTGTTGGTATTCGGCTCACCGTCGGATGCAGTCGCACCCGTAGCTGCGGGCGTGCGGGGAGGGGAATGGCGTAACGGCATCTTCTATCACTGCAACCCTACCGTAGCACACAGATCGGTGTCGTAGTAAAACGTGTAGCACTTGTAGCACAGCAGTGTCGCAGCAACGAAAACAAATGTAGATGTTAGTTTCGTCAAGTCAAGTTATCGCTTCGGTAGCCGAGCGCGCAGGCCTCCGGTCACAAATCTCCACGCAGCCCGAGTTCAAAATCCACCAGGGGCAAACACTTTTTCAAAATTACAATTTATTTAGGACGATCAATGCACACGTCCACTCACAAGCACGTCCGAGGAGGGAAGGGGGGGAAATTAGGATGGTCGATTGCAGTAATATTTTACAATCTTAATTGACTTTTAAGTTCAGCTTTTCATAAGCTGTTGATGCTATTATTTTTATTTTTATGTATGTAATAAGATATAGATGTGAAGAAGCAACGCGGCCATTGTCGTGATAAATTTTTGTTCTAGTCCAAACCAATAAGCCAATTCAATAAAATTTTTAGATCAAATAATTTTCGAAAACTGTATTAATTACAATACTTTCGTCTACTGTCTCTGCCTCCAAATTTCAAATCAAAAATAGATAGGTATATTTATAATATACGCATACTTATTATAACTCTATTTATAAAGTAAGGGCCTTTAACGTTAGAAGTCAATCAGTTCTGTGTTTAATAATCCCTAGCCTTTTCTAAAAAGGTGCAGTATTTTTGTGTTGCTCCAAAATAAGAGTATAATTTAGGCCACGACCAATTTAGTTTCAGATTTTATGGAAGAACCTCCTTTTGCCGGATTAAATGAATCTTGTTGACTCAGGGTCTGGTATATTTACCCTGAATAAAATACTTTTTGTCCTTGAATTTTGTATTAAGGAGGAAATTGTGATAAGACAGCATTTTGAATTCTGGACAATTTGGAAAGGCATGTGTTGCTAAGTGACAAAATAGTGACAGTGGCGTGCCTCGGGCTGCAATCTTGTAAATTAAGCAACTCTCGCAACGAACGCCGCCGGGTCACCGTATTGGTAGCCAAACTAAAATACCACGACCTCCTTCGTGCTTTAGAAGGTATGTAGGTATGTGCATTGAGCCAGAACGTGGTGATTAATAGCTCTCTCATATTATGCTATATGACTATCTGGTTACTCAAAATTCACGTACTTTTGATAATATATTATAATTACTTGTCAGCATCAAACCGTAAGCAGTAGGTTAGCATGTAATGGAACTTTTTAACATTGGTATTAATATTTTAGTTTTGATTACCGACTTTTGTTTTTGATTGTACAATTACGGATTGTCAGCAGGTTCAATGCCCGTTCGTGAAAATATTTAAACACTACCTACTTGGCCATGTTTCATGCCAAGGCAACAACAAGCTTTACATTACTACCTTCTGGTGTCACAAGTTATGACAAAAAGCTACATATTCAATAGTCCTTGAAAACCATAAAACGGCCTTTTAAATTACCATTTAGAACTCTCTCAAAGCAATATCAATAACAGGAAATCTCGATAATAAACGATGTCTGTTACAGGCGACATTCAATTTAAAATGTAAATACGTCCGTTTGTTATTCACAGGGTGCTCAACACACCGGTGCTCAGTGTCTGATTGCACAGGCTTGCTTTGCATTGTACTGTTACTGAAATGTGAAATAAGACAGGTATTGTGCGGTTTTGCTTTACGTTGAACAGACTATCCCACTGCTGGACAAAGGCTTCAATCATTGAAATCAAGTTATCGTTACAGTGGATGAGATGGGATCTTCGTTAAAAAAACATTTTAATACTTTTGAACTTGATTCTATGAACTTTATCCGAAATCTTTAATAATTTAATAACTGGCTATCTTATCTCAAACTGTAGGAATACAAACAAACTTACCGGTGGTTATACCGCAAGACCACAGATTAATTGAACCTGCCGATGGCCGTTTTTATAATTATTAAACCATTGAAATGATTACGTTGTATATTTATAAAAAAGACCACTAAGAGCCCCTTCGTACTACAATTTCTCCAGCGTATGCGTTCGATAAACGTATGTGCAGCGCTAAATCTACGACAACGTGGCCTGTACGCCGCCTGTACGTTACGTCTAGCAGTTTTATACGCAGGGCAGGTTTCGCTTCCGTATACTGCGCGACACGATCAGCGTTTACGTGACGTGTTCGCTGCGTTTTCACGGCTTTAGCGCTTTGCATACGTATATCAAACGCCTGCGATAGACCAATGTGAAAGGGCTCTATTTATACACTCTCGTTTCTCTTAGTCTGTTCCTTCCAGACGGTGAATAAGAATTTTTGACACCACCTATCTTACATAGGGTTTCCTACACAACATTTCACTGGTCATTTAGTACGAACCTCCCAAATGTTGGCCAATACGACTCCGAGAGGCATAGTAAATGCCAGAAAGTACATTACCCCCCCAACTTATGTCTCATAGGGTTGTCAGCTCTATGGTGTTTTTATAAAATTTACTTAAGGAAAAAAAAAACTCTATAATAAATTTAACAAATTAGACTAAGATTCCACACAAACATATTTAAGTTTTACAGGGAATCAGTGGTATTGATATAGTTTAAATACAAAGAAGGTTACAAACAAGTAGAGAAACATGGGTAGAGAAGTAATTACAATTTTTTTTAGCATAAAATACAGCGACTATATATTTTATTTGTTAGCCTAGTAATGCCAAGTGACTATAGCACTCAAGAAAGCATACAAGTGACGACGATTTTGTAATACATTTGTAGTTGCTTTGCTTAAAAAAAATAACTGAAAAAGAAAAAACAGAAAAGAAAAAAAATTAAAAGAAAAAAATACTTTTTAAAAACAAGCTTTTATTAGTTGTTAAGTAATAAAAATAAAAAAAAATAACTACGCTGCGCTTCGCGATTCGTCTTAAATTTCTAACCTATAACGTGACCTACAGGAATAGGGCAGCAAGTATTGCTAGAAATTGATAGGTAAAATAAGGGTACGTATCATAATGTATAAAATTAAAATCTAGCTATTTGTTTGAAATAATAGATCGATCGTAAAAGAGACATACTTTCATCGACGTCGGTTCGGTATTTTTCATTTTGGTTATATAACTGTTAGGTAAACTAATTTTAGGAAAAATTTCCTAAAATGAACAAAGGTTCATAGGTATTTCAAATTTTAGCTTTATGAACTTCAGTAATATAACCATTTGACATTTTAAACTTTAGGTATTTTGAATTTAAGTGAAACAGCCATTAGGTATTTTGATTTTAGGTATTTTGAACGGAGGTGTTTTAACGTTAGGTTTTTTAATTTTAGACATTTAAATACGTACCCATTTTGTACTACTTTGTGCGTACTATTTATATAAAAGTCGAAATTTAAGGCAAAGGGTAAGTAGGCAACCCTATTTGCAGACCAATTTTCGTCCTTTCGCTAAAACTAGGCGTTTTCCTCTGGTCAATGTACCGAGAAGGCGTCCTAGCGTATTGTAGATAAAGAAGTACTTACTTATGTTATGATTGAGGCATATTCTTTTCCAGGTTTTCCTGTTAAAGTTATCGTATTATTTCTTTCAACTTTGTCCAGGAGGATTGTTTAGATAAAATAAAAACAAAAAACCGGCCAAGTGCGTGTCGGACTCGCGCACGAAGAGTTCCGCACCATTATCTATAAAAACAGCAATAAAATCATGTCTGTTGTATGGGAGCCCCCTTAAATAATTATTTTATTATGTTTTTTAGTATTTGTTGATAAAACATAAAGCAACATAAATACATCATCAGTGAAAATTTTAACTGTCTAACTATCACGGTTCATGAGATACAGCCAGATAGTAATAGGGTCCTGTTTTACCCTTTGGGTACGGAACCCTAAAAAGTAACAAAACACATAAATTTTGGAAAGTCTTAGATTTTTTTTGGAATCTGGTGGCTTAGCGATAATGCTTGATAAAACTAAGCAACTTCGCAATGTAGGTACGGTCTGGATGGGTGACCAGATATTATCCATAGACTATTGTTAATTTTTTACTTTTAGTTTCTTGCATTTTTCTATTATGTGAATAATAATTAAATACTACGGATTACAAGGCTACCAACGTGAAATCTTTAGCAGATTAAGATTTAAAACAGACAGATAAAAGAACTAGTCTGTTATAATAAATAATGTGAGGCGACTAGCCTTTATTCTTAAAACCAGTAAAATGAAATCGACCAAAGAGTTCGTTCAATTAACAATAAGCTGTACAATTTATATATACAATTAGAACTCTGTGACTCTTATGTATTGGTGATAAGTTCCATTTTGGTGAAAGAAGTGAAACGTTTGATGCACCTCCACCAGTACAAAGAAGAACACTTGAAACTTTTTCTATTCTCCGTGTCATCAACTCCAACCAATCAGTCTTGACTTCAGCTGAACTGTCTTCCTTATGTTAACTTTTAGTATATCTTACCAGTTTATCTTACTTTAAGCTTTTCGAAGTTCGAATGTTTCGGTGTTTATAATCTTGATTAGTTAATCTTGACAAGTTTGTAACATAAACTCTGCCCCTTACAAATAAACAAAGAATAGGTTCCGAATAGTTATTCGTGATTTGTTCCTGTCATCTAAACGTCATTTCAAATTAGATTAAAAGAGACAAAACACGGAATAGCTATTCGGACCTTATT
Organism: Eudonia truncicolella; assembly: GCA_949315975.1. Classification (NCBI taxonomy): domain Eukaryota; kingdom Metazoa; phylum Arthropoda; class Insecta; order Lepidoptera; family Crambidae; genus Eudonia; species Eudonia truncicolella. Next base: position 8,321,357 of record OX438835.1, on the reverse strand, counting down.
CTTTGTTTATTTGTAAGGCACTCTATCTTTTGTTATCTCAGATATGAACATGAGGAAAGAGTCTAAGGGTGGTGACACAAGCCAGTTCTTGGTACTCGCGTGTCTGCAATAACCGGATTGCGTAAAGCCGCGATTGTGAAAAATTAGAATTGTGCAGAAATGCGCATTGGAAAAACTGAGATTGTGATCAGTGTCGCCTGACTCATTTGTGTCAAAAAAAACCTGCATTTCGCAGATCATGGTATGTTTTAAAAACAAACTCTAACTACCCATAATTATCTTAGTTTTTTTTGAAAAATATAAATACTTTTTATTGATTTGTAAAATAAAAAACTAAAAACTGTTATTGTGTGTTTTTACAAAACACTGCAAAAATATAACACAAATAATAGGGCATCTCAGTGAAACATTTTCCAAGTAGACGACGACGGATATTGGAAAATTACAATGCCCTCCGTGTCTAGTACAATAACGCCTTCAGGGCGGGCGGTGGTGGGGCTGCCCCGATACTGCAATGCCTCAGACATGTTCGCGGAGGCGCGCACGAACTGCTATCACGTGACTATGCGCAAGCGCGCCGCGTCCATGGTGCACAGAGTGCGGGCCAGCTCCAACACCGTCCTGGAGATGATCGCGGAAAGGCTGGACTGCCCATTCATCCGTCATTGTTCCGGTAGACATGTCGCCGTCCCGGTGCCGGAGAGACGGTATTGACAGCCGCTCGAACCTGTGTTGTCTCATCTTAATTATGTTTTCTATTACATTTTATTTTTTTTTGTTTAATTTGATATGTTTGATAACTTATTATAAATATTAATTGATTGTTTATTTAAAGCATTTACTATTTTTTTAATCTCTGTGACATTTTATTTATGATTTTATTAAATTTAGATTGTTCGATTTTAAGCAATTTTTTTTAAATTTATTTATTGATATTATATTTTAATTTTAAATTTTGTATTAATTTTTATTTGTAATTTTTATTTATATTCTGATTTTTATTTTATTTTGTTAATACTTTGATAATTATTTTAATAGTATTTACTTGTGATAGTTTTTTATTGTAAATATGTATGGGTGTAACTTACCTGAATAAATAAAATGTATTATTATTATTATTATTGGAGCTATCAGAGAATGGGATATTTTTCCTTAGTCTAATACTTTCCCACTGCTGGACAATCATCATCATCATCAGCTCATTTTATATCCCCACTGCTGGGGCACGAGCCTTCCCTCCGGATGAATAGGGAGAACGAGTATGAACCACCACGCGGGCGGGTCCAGTGCGGATTGGTTGTTGTTAACGCCTGCTAATGCAGCCGGGGCCAACGGCTTCATTTAAGGACAGGTACATACATTTAAATGAGGACCGAATGTTTCTTCGTAGCAAATACCTACAAAATTTATCAGAAACAGTACCTAAACCATTTAAAGCAATTGCCTTTAGCGTACCGTCCGTGCGCACTTTCACCGATTTTCCTGATTCATATAATGCTCTCCGGCTTTCCCAAATAAACATGAAACTAGAACGGGAATGCAGGGTTAATCTCTGCCGATTTAACTTTGACGACGGAGTTCGTGTGTTGGGCTATCCTTTCCGTTATTTATAAGGGTCGTAGTCGCAGCATTAGGTTATATTTTGTTTTATTAACTGTCGTTTGCGACCTACAGTTCGTGCGTGTCAATAAAAATGGTTTGTCTGTGTATACAGATTTTTGTTTGAGTTGTAATCTGAAGTACCTACAATACATTCCTGATAATTTTTTTCTAAGTTTAAATAATTTATGTTTTTTTAGGATATACTACTTTAATATAATGCTATTTCATTTGTTTGAGAATGGTACTTATTACAATAGTAATAAGAACATTTATTTATTGCCAAAGAGGTAAAACGATTCTATACGAGTTTGAATGTTACTAAGACGCCTGCACACCAACCTATGCTAAACTGTCAAATGTCTTCACTAAATGTTCAACCAGATGCCATATATACATAAAGCTCAAAGTCAATTGAAGAAATATGACAGTTTGTCTGATGTGCGGGCGTGTGTAAAATATTTTACACTTTAGACACATTAAACACTTTAGATTTGATTTTATTAACAATATGAATAGTTAACAAATCCACGCAAACAGAGCCACAGGTACAACCAGTATTTCCTAATAACATCGGCTTCCATGAATAACTTTTACAGACAAGCAAAGTCGTCGGCTATAGCTGGGCGTCCCAAATTAGTTACATAACAGTGTTGTACGCGTGGTACCTAGACGTTAATGGCTGGGATAGTATTAAACATTCAACTACAGTACCTACAAGTTTCAAACATATTTTGGTAGGTATGTACCAATTTGAAATGAATTGAAATTAAATATATTTATTAGAACACACCGTACAGACTTATGAATTTCGAAGATAACTTAGTATAATAATGTTTACTTTCATCATTACTTTCACAAAACTTCTATCTATGCATTTTTTTAGTAAAACGCGCAAAAATTAAGCTTTTATATCACCATAAAAAAAAAAAAATCATTTATTATCAGACAAAGTAGTCCATAGATTGTTAGTACAAATTAATTAATCTTAAAAACTATGTTAGTCTCACATATACTATGGGAATAAAAATGCATAATTGTACAAAAAACAAAAACAAAAACAGACCCTATGTGTAGCTCACCGGCCAACACAACGAATGTGCAAGTCCGTGAACCGCCCGAACACTGCTGCGTCCATTCTGTCAGCTATCATCTTCAGGATCCCATTGGAGCTCCCCCGCAACCTTTGCACTATCGAGGCACTCTTTTTGCGCATGATGGCGTAGAAGTCATCAACACCAGCATCCGCAAACATACCCGATGCGCTGCAGTAGCGCGGGAGCCTCAATAGGGCCCTGAAGGTATTATTGTATTGGACACGCAAGACATTGTAAGATCCAGTTGTGAAGTTGGTCCATAATGCGCACCATAGTAAGTGAAGATAAGGGCAAAGATGGCAAAGCACTTTACCCGATCACATCACTATAGAGACACTGGTTATCAACTGTGGATAGATATAAGAAAATACTGTGTAAAAACAAGTAGTGTACCATAGAGTTTTTATTTGTATACCGTTTCTGAAAAACTTATAACCCGAAAATTAAATACAGTATATAAATCAATAAAAAAACTAGCTAGTTAGAATACTAAGAAATTAAGAGCACCCACAGCTTGGAATGAAATATGATGAATGAATGTGTAGTATGTTGTGTGAAAGTGCGAGTAGAATAACAGACGCAACTGGAATGAAAGTGAATATTATTAACACGTGCTGCTCTCCGGTGTCATCGCTTCACTGTCTCACATATCCCATCGCGCACAAAGAAATTTGGTGACTCGTTTCTTTGTCGCACCTCCAAAAGATGGAATAGCCTACCAGCACATGTTTTCCCTCTTTCCTATGATATGTGGTCCTTCAAACGAGGCGTGAAGAAGCACCTTGTGGGCCGGCAGAGTGAAGTTGACTGATGCTGCGTTGTTTTCACGCTGCACCAGTTGTCTTCGCGTCTGGACTCCATTTCCACTTAACATCAGGTGGTGTGGAGTCATTTGCCGTGCTAAGTATAAAAAAAAATACATAGATCTCCGATCATGTTGGTGAAAGTATAATAAAAAAAATATAAAAAAGGTACAGTCAGCCACGAAAGTCACTGAACACTTAGTAAGTACTTTGACAAAGCTACAAGTATCTATTAATCACTTGTCAACTACTAGTAAAGTTATTATACTCGTAGAGCAACAAAAAACCGTTCGTTTTGGAGATCCTTGGAGAGCCTTTCATCCGTCAGCAGAGGACGTCTTTTGGCTGAGATGATGACGTTGATGATGAAACACAAAATTTGAAAGCACATTTTTTCTAATTATATCCTTGTTATCAACACAACGTATAACTATCTATTTAAATGTTTATTCTATATTTTGGCTAAATTTTGAGTAATAGCTGAAACATAATAATTTATTTAACGCTTAACAAGTCCCTGTAATTACCTAGTACTAATTAAACAGTTCTTAATTGACCTTCAAGTAAACAAGGCACCCAATCAATGTGAATTACAGTCCGAGCTATTGGCTTTAATTGAAGTTAAGTCGCTCTTAAAGAAGGATTTTGTAACATTTGAGTTTGTAAGCTAACTTTGAGCAAAACTACGTGCTCGTTAGTAAATAATTTACTAAAACTTTTATCACTTAGTAGTTATGTAAAAAAAAGTAAATAGCCTATAACTGTGTTACTGCTAGAGAAAGGCCTCCATCAATATTCAAGTCATCACTAATACAAACCACGCTTGGCAAACTCGGGTTAGTTGGTGATCACAAACCCGGGCTGCATCTAAAAACTCAAAACACACTTTGACCGACCTAGGAATTGAATCCGGGACCTTAGGGTATCAGGCCGAACGCTTCACAACTCGGACACCGAGGCGTCACCACTAAATTAACACTATCACTTAATAAAGTACATACAATTTTGAAACCTCACTCAATCCTTACTTACTTAATCTGCTGCATCAAGTTCTAGATTATGCTGACGCCTGCTATCTTGAACAATTAAGAAAACTGAAACGTTCCTTAAGATAAGAAGGATAGGTGGGATTAAAAAATATGTTATAAAGAAGGGAGAGTATGAGTATTCCAGCGAAGGGAAATAGGAAGCCACTTGAGTTAACCTTAAGTTAATCTGAACAGGTTCGCGCTCATTACCTCACCTTTATGATTATTCTTTTACCGTCCAAGCTGTTTGTCTCTGGAATTCGCTTCCAGTTGCGATCAGGCGTGCTAAATCTATTCACACACTTATGGAGCTCGTGAAAAACTTCCATTTAACCCTGTCCTGCTACAAAGCTGCCATACCCGCTTTTTTCCTACTCCTATTATGTTAATGTAGGTTAATTAATTTATAATTATTAAGGTATATTTATCGTTATTATTATTTTTGCTTAATTTATAAATAACATACTATTCTAATATGTTTTCATAGTTTCACCTCTGATGTTACAGTTTATTAGCTCTCTCTCTATCTGACTGGTTGTCTGGAAGAAATCGCTTAAAGCGATAAGACCGCTAAATTGTAACTTTGTAAGCTATTTAAATTTGTATTCATGTTTATGTTTAATAGTGTTGCAATGAAAGTATTATCTATCTTTCATTGCAACACTATTTTATATCATCATTCATGACATAAAATGGAAAGCATCTAATTTGTAATTTGTCTCTAAAACTAGGTAGTCATAATTATGTGTAAAGTTTTATGACAATAGTTTATTTTAAATCAACAAATCAAATGTTCTAGTTAAATGTTACTAAGAGATGCTAATTATTATAAATTACTTTTACAGTATATCTACAAACAGTAAGTTTAGTGATTTAAAAAACTTAGCTTTTGGTAGCCCTAAATCAGAATTTATACATTCAAAGACTGGCGCGACGTGACGTTCGCAGTATAGTTGCTATACTGCGAACGTCGAAATAGGTCATTGCCGAGATGGGCACCATTTATCTCTATAGGGCTGAATGGAAAACTAACTAACCTTTTTTGTTTCTAGCTGGGGCCTGCGCGGTATGCCTAGTGTGACTATTAATATTACTCAAAACGGGACATGCTAGTCATAATTATGACTACAGTACTGTAAGTGTAACCGTTACTAGCAGTTGTATGGTGTATTCTGGCAAATGTGACTTAGTTTATACTAGGACAGCGAAAATCTCAAAAACAACTAATCTTATGACTTTTACCAGAATGGTACACTAAGTTATTATCCTAATATGATAAATACGAAAGTGAGTTTGTTTGTTGTTTGAAACGCTTTCACGCGTAAACTACACACATCAAAAATGTCTAGGAGTCAAGTACTTTTTTAACTATAAAAATATTTTCTAATAATATTACCTAATCTGGTTTTCCAGACTGGCTTCTTTTTCTATTTCTTATGTTTTTTTTTATTTTTTTTATGTTATGTTTATGTTTTAGTAAACAATTTTATCCCTATTTTGCTGGATAAATTAATAAAAAATTCAATTTTAACAAGTTGAGGAAAATTAGCTTACATTAAGGTCGTCATCTAATTGGCAAAAAAAGCAAGAACACGTTGATTTTTTTAAATTTTATTGTAAAAATAAATAAAAAATAATGACCTGTATTTCTACGATTGACACGAATCACACAAGCACAGCGATTTGGCATGCTTAAAATCAGTTCATCCAAATCACTTTGATGAATAGCCGCCCACGTTCTTTCTAACCAGTCAAAAAGTTGTAGCGGGGTGCAGGCCACGGCAGGACGTTGATATGAGAATCGGCAAGAGTGCGTGTTACGACTCTAGCCGTGTGTGGACCTGCATTGTCATGCACTAGTCGAAACGAATCACCCAATCGGCCCCGCAAGGGGATGATCACATCTGAAACAATCCTCTCTGCGTAGATTTGAGCATTGAGGTTGCCCCTGATCCAAATGAGATCGGTTCTTCCACCGATCCAAATACCGGCCCAAACCATGATTGTTCCCCCTCCATATGGATGAACTTCCTGACAAAATCTCAAGCGTTCTTGACAAGTGCGTCTTGTATTCGGCCTCATACCGAAACGTGATTCATCAGCGAAGCAAACACAGCGCCAGTCTTCTTCCTCCCAATTTCGGTGTTCGTTCGCGAGCCCATTGTAAACGGGCCCTACGATTGTGGGGTGCTATGGGTAGAACCCTCAGCGGCCTTTAGGAACGCAGAAGCAGTTCGCGTAAATGGATGGATGGAATGGATTCCGGATGGTTTGGTTGCTATCAGCAAGCCTGAAGCGCTGTGGAGCCTTGTGGCCAACGTCATAGCGGCCATGGTACGATTCCGTCGAGTAGTATTTTGGATGTACCGGCCTTGTGGTCGAGTGGTGACACGAGATCTTCGTCCATGTCGTTCGGCCACGCTGCCCGTGATACGATGGCGTGTCCAGAGGCGGCCTCGGGCCTATGACAATCTGTGTAGTGCCAATGGCGGCAGCTACAGTACGTTGCCTGGAACCAGCTTCCAACGGCTCTCAACATCTCTTCCCTTTTCAAATGACGCCGTCGCTCCATATCGTTGCAAATTTTTTCACCGACAGTGCAGAAATTGTACTGCTTTTGTAAAATTGCCATTACGCTCTTTAATATGAATTCAGATTGACAGTTAATTTTCCATAAACCATGTAAAAAAAATCATTCATATCGTGAAAATAATATGCTAATGTATTACTATATTAATATGGAATAGGATGGTGAAATGTAACGAATACATAGTTGAATGAATAAGGAACATGAGATTTGAACTCTCCTTAAGCCTAAACTGAAAGCGTGACAAAACAAACTATTTAAATTTACTCTGCTAATACTCGTAGTATTTAAATGACAAAGAGTACCTAAGAAAACCATACCTAACAAAGGAAAGTCGTTTTCCCGCTTTTATTTTTCTTGCCAGAGCATATTTTAGGTTTATGATCAGATAATTCTACCAAAAGATGTTAAAGGTATCTGCCCACTAAACCTTATTATACCATGGCCATGCTCGGAACGTGACAAGCAATAAAATGTTATTTGTATTGAAAAGTATGAGACTATACCCACTAAACCGTTCCGTCACCGACGAACATAGTCACGTACCGCGCCGCGTACCGTTAATAAATGTTGGTGAGAATGTTTTGCCGATCTTATCCTGTATCTCAAAGCAAACTCTTTCCTTTCCATCTAACCAATAGAACTACAAAATAAAGAGACCCAGAAGGTAGTATTACATACCGTGCTCTAGGTTACCTATTGAAACGCATAACGTTTATGCACGGGTATGATACGCTGTTGATACGTTGTAGTGGGCATAGTAGTCCGTGTCGTGTTACTTTCCGTGCCTGATACATTCCTGATATGGTTATGGTATGTATGATACGCTCTAGTGGGCAGAGACCTTTATAAGGCGCTTTTAAATCTCTTGACTTAAATATACAATAGACGACATTATCCGGACTTCTATTGTATTCCGTATCAAGCGGTGTTAGCGCTGGTTTTATTATTTAACGCATTCATTAAAAGAATAAATTAAAGCGAATAAAGCTTTGCGATTAGCCTGTTTATCATTAGATTACTAACCCTATTATTGAAAAACGTTTCACCCAAATCAAGTGAAATAATATTTATTTGCTTGTAATTCTGTACAAAATACGTAAGTAAGCTGTAATTCCTTACTGAGACGCAGATCAGATGTCCAGCTGACACGGCGTACAGTCACGAGCAAAAACATGTAAACAATTGTAACTCTTAATACGAGGGAATAAGATACAAAGTGTTTACATTTCGGTGCTCGTGACTGTACCTCAGCTACCCTGGGTATTCTCTGGAGCACAGGTTTATATCTCGTGCCGGAGTCTGTGTGTATGCTTGTGATGACATCTGTATCAAGCGTCTCAAGAACCTTGAAACGTCCAGTCTCTCTGTCATGTGGCTCCTAGTAGACACAGGCCAAGAACAGATCCTATACGCCTCTGTATACCGTTCGCATAGTGGAGACCATGAGACAACTCGATTGTGTGACCACCTCAGTCAAGCGGCAGATGCGGGTCGAGAGTGTTATCCATCAGCTCAGTTAGTCATCCTGGGAGACTTTAATGCCCATCATCAAGAGTGGCTGTTCCCATACCAGCATTGTCATTAGATCTCACTCAGCTTTTAAACTGTGCGACGAGAGTGCTGGATGTCGACTCACACACTGCCAATTGCTTGGACCTTCTGCTGACCACAGATCCAGACAGATACTCAGTAACAGTTTCTGCTCCACTGGGTACTTCTGATCACTGTCTGGTTAAATCTGTATCCGTTTATTCCCCACCTGAAAATTGCCCTTGTGGCCCAAGACGGGTGTGACGGGTGCGATACAAGTCAGCAGATTGGGATGAAATGCGTCACTTTTTTTTTGTTTTACCCTTGGCGGAGGGTTTGCTTCAATTCAAGAGATCCGACGCGCTGTGCTAAAGCCGTTACCGCGGTTATACGGCAGGGTATGGTATTTTATACCGTACTCGGACGTAACATCACATGGCAAAGCTCGCACGTGGTTTAATGCTGACTGTCGCAGTGCTGAGGCGTTGAAATTGTCTGCATATTCCGCATGGGCATAAAGCATGAATCTCGAGCACGCAAGCCTTCAGATACTCGTTTTCTGAAGAGAGCCTTTAACCAATCTGCCAAGTCGTGTAAAAGGACACTACGCAGAGCTCGATTCAACCACATAAGCCGGATTGGGGCTAAATTAGCCTCTTACCCCCCAGGTACTAAGGTTTTTTGGTCCCTGGCAAAAGCGGTCAAATCCGAAATTTCAGTCGAAATTTTAGTCGGCCATCTTTACCACCATTGCTGAAGCCTGACGGTTCTCTTGCCCACTCTGCGGAGAAGAAAGCAAATTTATTTGTCTCTCTTTTTGCGGAAAATTAGCGTCTGGACTCTGCTGGAAAAACTCTGCCATTCTCATCTCGTGCTGACTGCTCTATGGCTGAAGTGCGCATTCACCAGAAAGAGATCCTAAAAATCCTGCAGACCCTGAATGTGAACAAGGCGAACGGACCTGATGGCGTACCAGCAATAGTTCTGCGTTCATGTGCTCCCGAGTTGTCTCCACCCCTCACACGCCTGTACCGCCTCTCACTTAAAACAGGCATTGTACCGGAGTCATGAAAGCTTGCTAACGTGCAACCCGTGCCCAAAAAAGGCAGCCGAGCTGACCCTGCTAATTATCGACCCATCTCAGTCACGTCCATACTCTGTAAGATTATGGAACGTGCACTGAATAATAAACTCTTGGCTGATTTGGGAGGTAACGATCTCCTCAGCGACCGCCAATATGGATTCCGCCGAGGCCGCTCAACTTGGGACCTTCTAATATATTCCACACACCTATGGAGTGAGGCCATTGAGAAATACGGAAAGGCTCTTGCAGTGTCCCTCGATATCTCAAAGGCCTTTGACAGAGTTTGGCACGCGGGCATTAAAAGCAAACTCCCATCATTTGGTGCCTGCTAGCTTTTGCGCTTGGATATCTGATTTCCTGAAGGGAAGATCGATACGCGTTGTTCTCGACGGCTACTCATCTGACCAAAAGGTTATCGATGCCGGTGTGCCTCAGGGGTCGGTTCTATCCGCAACCCTATTCCTGCTTCATATAACTGACCTGATTGTGCCTTACCTTTACCTACCTTCCTATCTGTACCTTTGGGTATGCAGACGACAGGACCGTTACGGATAGATACATGTCGAGTTCAAAAGCTGGCAGACAAGATGTTGACTCTTGTCGAGAGGCCATGGTTAGCCGCTTGAACGATGCCCTCCAAGTAGTTTCCGATTGGGGCGATGCCAATCTGGTCACGTTCAACGCTGCCATAACACAGGCTTGTTTGTTCTCCACTAAGCGGAGCCCATTTCACCTGGCTCCGACTTTCCGGAATGTGACTGTTACTATGACGTCCAACCTCAACTTCAGGCAGTACATCGATTTCAAAGCAACGAATGCATAAAAAAAATTGGTTGCCTGTAAAGTCGATATACGGGCGAAAGTTTTACGTGACAACGACTTTGAGTGGTAAAATAATTTTAATGTGAATATTCATTCGTATAGTAGGAAGAAGGATGAAATAATAGTAACAAATTAAAACATTTATTTATACAAAGAATTATATTTAAAACATTAATTTATACAAAGAATCTCGCACTGAATTTCATATTAACAAAATTTTATTTTTACCTTTACACATACATACGTATTTACCTTTCACTTTTTATGTCTGTCTCTCTCGCTCTTAGGCGGGCTAACCATGCCCGAGTGGAAGGGACGCGTGCCTCTCACTCGCTCTCATTGTGAGCGCATAACGTGAGCGGAGCGTAACGCAGTTTCTTGAAGTGTCACCCGGCAAACCAATTTATAAGACGTTGTCACGTCAAAAAACTTGGGGTTCTCTCTAAGTTCAGGCGGTACTTCACGCCAGAACAGCTGCTCCAACTATATAAAGCACAAGTTCGATCATATATGGAGTAGCAGTACTCCGTACATGATCGAACTTGTGCTATATGGCAGCAGTGCCACCTTTGGGATGGATCAGAATTATTTATTAAATCTTAATAAATAATTGGTACAAGCACATTTTGATATCACTGGCATAAAATAACAAAAACATCAAAATATAAAAGTTTTTTTTTTTATTTACTTCATAGATACGCTTATGATAAAAAGTAATGTTCTGCCAGACTGCTGAGCAGTTTGTCGGCAGTAGTTCTCGTACATTGTTTAACTTACTTATATTTACGAATAATGCATTCTTAACTTAAACAAAATCATTATATCAATAGACAAATGCTTGCAATTAATATAATTTAAAATCAATGTTAATTCAAGTAAACTTATTTGATGAGCGCTTTTGAATTGTCTCAAAATATTTTGCCTAAAATGGTAAAATAATAAAAATAGTAAATGCATAATCAAGAGGTAAATATATCGCTTATCTAAATATTGATCAATATTATATAAAAAAACAGTCCTACTGAAGAGGTTGGTCGGCGCAATCATCGTCTACCAAGTCCACTGTCACAAGCATGGCCTTAAACCATGGTCAAGATTTCAATAATGTTTTGAAACAAACTACATATAAAGGTATCCTGCCGTTTCGCAAAACACTTTTCGTCAAATTTCACTTCCCAAAAAACTAATAGCAAAGTTTCATTTTCCAAATGAATCATTAGCAAATTTTCGTTTCGCATTTAATTTACTTGGTCAAGTTTTGTTTAGTCAAATATACATTAAGCAAACGTTTTATTTTGTCAAATAAATTCCAAAAGTATGTTTGTTCAAATTGTTACTTCACACACTCAACCTAAAACGTAAGTTTGACATACCGTAATTTATTATTATTGTTATAAGTTAAGTAGGCTAGATTAGAACTAGCTAGAAAAGTAGCTTAGGTTAGGTTAGAACTATGATCTTAACAGAGCACGAGCCAAGCGAGCGAAGCGAGCGTGCCGCGACAGCGGCCGGCGATGCGCCGTGAATTTGGAGTGTTAAGTAAATCTTGTTATGCTCAAAATTTTTAACCAAATAATAATTGGTAAAATGAAATATTGCCATGTAATTATTTTTCAAACAAAAATTTGCCAAAAATGTTTTTGGTAACTGTAAATTTGCGAAAAGTTATTTTGACAAATGTTTTTTTGCCAAATGAAAATTTGGGAGGTGATACTTTGGGAACCGTTTTTTTTGCCAAACATTAGTAATTCACATATAAAGCCATAATATGTAAAAGACTGGGGAGCTTACAAAACGGAGTCATCCTAATATTCTTTTACAGCCATCGCACTATCTGTTCGTAAGCTCGGTAAGCATAAAAGTGGTAGGGGTTAAGTCATATACTTTGAGTGGGAAATTGATTAACCACTGCCATTTTACGATTATAGCTGAGAGAGATCGAGAGAAGACAACCTTGTATGTGATCTTGTGGCCGCCTGGCTTCCACATCTAAGTCTATCGCCATTCTACCAATGTTTTTACCTTTTTTTAATCCTGAAAAATTCCCTACTAACTGGGTTACTACCTGGTACTAACTGGTTGGAAAATGCCCTATTATAGCAGGACACTTTCCATCACAAATAAACACAAATAAATATAAAAGACAACCCCATGTAAAAAAAAAAAACAAAATAAAAAATCTAAGTTAATAAATTTACCTCAGGTAAAAATTTCAATTTCCACAATGTCATACAGTACCACTACAGTACTCTAAAAAAATAGTTTAAGAAAAACAAAGTCAAACTACAGTGAATAATATTAAAAGTAAGATAAGTACGCAAGAGCAGACCAGCCTCCACAGGCGGCACCCGTTCACAAGTATGACATATGAATCAGCCATCGCTTCGCTCAACCATATTATTTTAGGGAACGTAACGACCCGACGCATACGCCACCACCGCAGAGACAATAAAGAGAGCATGAAACACTCAAGATACTCTAAATAAAAACGTAATGATCTATTTAGCGCAACGCTGTTTGTTAACTGTAGGACACTGCTGATAAAGGCTATCATATCAGTATAATTTTTTTTTAAATTATACAACAAAAAACAACAAATCCGGAAGGTGTGTGTGGTTGTACACAGAGTCTTTCACGGCCCGCGTTAGTCCTTAGGACACTCATCATCAGAGCGCTAAACCCCCAGATGTGGAAGGGTGAGTGAGGAAGGTGATAGCACCAATGTTAGTTTCTAGCAATTCTGAAGTGCGCTTTCATCTTCTATCTTACCGCCAGTTATCTATATTTAAACTCGTATATCAGTAATATTTTTTGTTATTGGGCCGACAAACGAGCATTCGACTCACCCGCCTGATACAAACTATCACCTCAGCGGAGGGACGCTTACACCCCCAAAGACAAACACGCTCGCGTTGTTCGACGACCTCCTTGATCGAGTGAGGTCCCGGGTTCGATCCCCGGTCGGGTCAATTTAGAAATTATTGTTTTTCTAAATTGTCTCGGGTCTGGGTGTTTTCTATGTATAATAATTATGTATTTAAGTATTTTAAGTATGTTTATCCGTTGTCTAGTAACCATTTAACGAGTTTCATAACGAAGCTTTTCTTGGGCTAGATAATTGGTGTGAGTGTAGAAAATTTTATTATTTTTATTTATTAACTCTAAAGTTTTAGTTGTTATTGCTCCTTGAAGTTCTAGACAGGAGACTTATACTACAAAGTATCAATTCCAAAAATACCTCTTTCCTACATTCTGCACCATACGCCATTGTTCCTGATATCCACAACGCGCTCAAGCTTGCCTCCGTACTCGCCGGTGAATAAAATTTGAATTCCCCTAACAATGGAGGTGGTATCTTTAGTTACAATGTCGAAACGGGGTTTGACCCAAACTCTTTTTTTTATATAAAATGGCATTATATCAAGACTTGATGTGCGGATAATTCGAGGACCGGTTAACGAATGAATAATAAAAATGAGCCTTAATTTTTTTTATTAAATGTTTTCGAAAATGTATATACTTTAGTTAATAGTTTTTTCTGACTAGGATCGTCGCGTCGATCTGGTCAAGGTCACGGGCAGCCGCTGGATACAGCACAAACCCGGTCGTTTATCTATATAACTTATTATTATTTATTTATATAACGTCTTTTAGCTGTGATAATGATGTTGATGATAATTACTGTTTTGTAATTATACCATAAACTTTTGTAACTTCCGCAAGTTTTTCGAGGCGTCTACAATGATGCTTAGATTGCAAATAACTATTTGAATATAAATATTTGTTTAAGTCTAAAGCCAATTTTTGTTTTAACTTCACTTAATTCATCCCTCTGATATCTTCCTGAGATTTGATATCTGCCTGTTTTTAAAGCCTACTTAATTCCGCAAATCAGAACAACAATTAAATGCTGATTTTTGTGGCCCAGTTTCACAAACGCGAGTCTTGTCTTTACTACTGCCAACGACAGGTAATTTAAGTTATCAAGTTTCGAACGCTGGAAAACTTATGATTAACCGTGATTTCTCAGAAATCCGTTTACATCTCAAATCAAATTGATTAAATATTTTGTTTTTGGGTGGTCAATGTGTCTCGATGTCTTCGAGTACTTTATTATTTACAGCACATGTAACATTTAAATATAGTAGAGTTATTTACAGATTGTAGATAGGACAAATAGTTAGTGCTATATTCCCAATGAGCGCTTCAAAAACAGAACGAGAAATATGACCACACATACGGTGTGGCGGTATTTCAAATTAGTGCGGTCCAACCAAAGCCAACGTCAAGACATAAAATTTAATAATATTTCATATTATACACATACATAGTAAAAGTATTAGGTTTTGTCATTGTCGCAAGAATCGCTCTCCTTGTATTTGTTGATCGAAGTTATAATAATTTATGTTGAAAGTCACCGGTGACTATTAGAAACTGAAATAAATCCGAAGCGTGTGGGTACACTTTGTGATTCTAATTTCATAATTAAAAAAAAAAATCTTTATACATTAATTACTTACAACAGAAGCTAATAAAGTTAGACAAAATGTTTTTTTAAACGACATGTATAGAGAAAAGTGGAAATGTTTTGTAAAAGGCTTTAGACAGCAATGACACAAACATTTACACACAATATATTTACAAAGAGATTATAAGACAGACTTAGAACATATTTTATTTGCCGCATCCAAAACTATTTCCTTATTAGACGCATGTAAGAATTTATCTTATAGGTACAGTGTGTTCATCCGGGCGTTTCGTTTAATATCCGCTGACCAAGACTCCCTCCATTGCGAACAGGTATAAAACTGCAAAACTGACGGAATTGTCTGATTACATTGAACCCAAAATGGTTAATATTATATGTTTTTCTTGTATTTTTATAAAAGATATACTATTGTTCTTGCTATAGACATTTAGGAACCCTCACGTATTCCCGATTATTTGGCGCTGCGAAAGAAATAGACATTGCCGAGTTTCTTGCCGGTTTTTTTAGTACAATTTGTGCACAAAATGTTAAGAATTGTATGCTCTATTGAAACTAGTTACTACTTGTTTGAAATTAGTTACTACTAGTTTGAAATCACTAACTACTAGTTTTAAACTAG
Organism: Eudonia truncicolella; assembly: GCA_949315975.1. Classification (NCBI taxonomy): domain Eukaryota; kingdom Metazoa; phylum Arthropoda; class Insecta; order Lepidoptera; family Crambidae; genus Eudonia; species Eudonia truncicolella. The sequence continues at coordinate 8,305,696 of OX438835.1, read as the reverse complement.
TTTGTTACTACTACTACTAGTTAGTTGCTACTAGTTTTAAACTTGTTGTTCAAGTTGTAGTAAAAAAAATAGAAACAAGTGTAACTCGTGGTGACTAGTAAAATTAGTTTCTAATTTTTTTATGGAATATATTTTCAGCAATTCTGCTTATAGATTTAGTTAAGCAAGTTCTGAAAAAAAAAAACAGATTTTTGTATTTTGGGAGGAGCGACAAAGGCGAGATTTTCAATTCGTAGTTACTGTCGCTTAGGGACACATTTGTGACTACGGGCTTTCTGAATCGAAATACGAGTATGGCATCATTTGAACCATTGAACCCTTAAGGGATCTTTGTTTTTTATGCTCATAGTTTGGGACCCGGGTAATCTGTTTTTTTCTAAGGAACCTAACTAAAATAAACCTTTTGAAGAACTCTGATTTACTTATATTTTAAATGGAGAAACATAAAAACTCCATAAAAAATGTTTATGTAAAACTAGAGTGATGGCATACACACTTAAGCCTACAATTGAAGGACTAGCACGAAAAATTATTGAATTTGTGTCCTAGAACTCGTTATTTTTTTTGGAGAGAGTTTTTTGCTGTGCTGATTGCCATTGGGCATTTTCAGCGTTCATCTTGTCAACTTGTCACTCGTTAGTGTAAAAAGGAACTTACAATTGACAGATTATAACGTTATATTGGTTTAAAGTCGATACGATTTCGAGTGATTTTGATAAAGTTTTTGCTTGGCCTACTGGGTGTTAAGTGCGAGTTTCATTCGTCATTCGATCACGTGTTAAAATTAAAATTTAAAAAAATAACTTTTCCCGTATATCGCCAGGAGGCGCTGCTTCAATGCCATACAAATTTTCGTTTTCGTATACGTAATCGAATGAATACGGATAGCTTTGATTATTAATAATCATAGACGGATAGTAAACAAAACTCACTCTAGGCAGTGTATTGTTAGAAAATGCGCGTTGTCAGAACTTGCAATATCAAAACACAAAAACGTAAAACCTATGAATTCGTTTAAATATTAAAACAGCGACTTAGTTTCTTAAAACTAGTACCAAGTTGCAAAGGTGGTGGCGGCGCAACGGAAGAAGACTGCACTTGATGTTATATAGGTCTATATTGATCTGTCTCTTATAACTAACGTAACAATATATATAGGGAGTATGATGCGTGTGTGTTAATACGTAGGCACACTACAAGTTTCCCTACTCTTTCAAAGTTTTCTATACAGACCGGTTAAGATTACTCAGCCTCATAACGGAAGGTATACTCAAAGCTGCGTGCAAAAGTAAGTTAGATCTCCGAACCGCAGTTGGCAAGTGAGCATTGGAATTAATTAAGCACAATTCGCGCCAAATCCACAACTGCACAGTAATCTACACGTCCGCCCTAATCTCCTAGTAAAGCCTCCAGAAATATAGCCTTGCTTAATCGTCTCACGATAAAACTATGCACACTATTATGTAACCTTATCTCTATACGGCTTTAAATATAAATTGTTTTAAGCAAACTTGCCAATATTGTGGAAGCTATACACACAGGTTACCTATAAGCGTTTTAAAGTAAAGTCAAAAATTATACTTATATATCTGTCCGGGGAAGTAGTAATCAAACTTTAAGAGCGTGATCTATGAACAATTTTATCGATAGAAATACCTCAAATCAGGGGTCTGTCTGAGTAATAAATTTACACTCGTTCTTTTCTTTCCTCTGTTTTTTTTTACTTAAATCAATCGTTACTCTCTCAAAATGTATGTGGCCCATGTGTGTTTGCTACTTCTACTAATAGATAATCATGTTAATTGTCGAATGATACCAAATATTTGTTTATCAGTGTCAAGGTGTCCATGCCTTGGCTTTTTTTAAAGGAAGAGGTAAAGAAAAACTTAAGGGTGAGAGGCGGGTCAGACCCCTCATTTGAGGTATTTTTATCGATAAAATTATCCATAGATCACACTGTTTAAGTTTACTTCACCGGACAGATTGTATAAACTTCATAGTTCAGACCAAACAACAACAAAACCAAAACAACAATATATATTTTTTTTTTTAGTTTCAATATTTATAAAACTTTATAAATATTTAATTTAGCTTCAGTGCAGCAATTAGCACTTGAAAATAAAAAGTAAACAATTTACTATAGCGTTGTGTTATCAAACTTGTGGTATTTCATCTGCAAAGGTGAATCTGCATGGCCATCGGTTGCAATGACCGTTGGATAGATGGCGCACAGTGCCGCTAATAAGAACTCAAAAATTAAAAAGCAGTGACACAATTCAGCGCTTACGTCAGCCTTCCCGGCAGCATAGCGGCCAGTGCAGCCGCCAGGATTGCGGAAGACCCAGGTTCGACTTCTGGCTGGGTCGGGTGGGCGTTTAGTTTTTTCTCTGAATTTTATAAAATTTTATTAATATTTAATTTAGCTTCAGTGCAGCAATTAGCACTTGAAAATAAAAAGTATTTTTTTAAATATATTAAAGGGTAAGCACAGTGCTTTGATCTCACTTGATGTTACTTGATGATATGAGGCCTATAATGGAAGCGCACTTCACCCGGGATCCTCAACTAGTGAGGCACTGGCTAACTTATCTCTAGCTGCCGGAACTGTTAAGTTTATCTTTATTCAAAAGGTCAAATCCCATTTAGAATGGGTGTTTCTGTTTTTCCTCCAAGTCCGAACCAAGTAACGACGATCGACGTGATTTTTTGCACGGATGTAGTTAGTGGACCAACAAATGTCATAGGTAACTTTTTACCTCGGTCAAATACGTGGCCACAGCTGCAGGAAGAAGTTAGTAACTTGTATAATAAACTTTCTGTTTAAAACAAAGAAAGGTTCTGTCGTCAAAACTTCGACTGTTACGTACGAACTAAAAGTTCACATTCAAAACAAAGACAATAAAACAAAACTTACGTTAATAAATCACGGCCGAACGAAACTCTTAATTGTAAAATTTTACTTGGAATCATAATAATTGTTTCGTTCAAACAATATTTCAACTCTATGGCATTGCAAAATAAACAAGGTAATAAAGAATTTGGTACACTTTTCTTAAGTAAAATGTACATATCGTTATAAGGATGAAGTCTAAGTGTCTGCGGGATGATGTTTTCTCAGAATGCCACTACACATTACACACACAATTACATGATACACAACATTGGCAATCATGTGAATTGTAACGGGTGTTGGTTGTGTTGTAAAACTAGACATTGGTTAAAGGTAATATGCCTAATAAGTTATGGAAAATTACGCCAGCCTGGATTAGAGTATAGAAATTAGTGACTATTCTGGACTTATTCGTCAACTGGCATGTGTGGAAGTGACGAGTGCGCGCGAGTTGGCACCTTACGATTTTACCTATTTTTTTTGTCGTCAACTCGCTCGATCGTGAAAATCTGACGTAGTATGTACAGTCAGTTACAAAAACGTTTTAATAAATTTAATATATGTAACTTCTTTTATTGTATCAGACACTATACGACTTGAGTTTAAAATAAAACAAAATAAAAATTTAAAATAAATATGTAATAGAAATCAACATGACAAAAAACTGCTTATTTCTAACAATGTCACAAATAAATAATATCACAATGACCTAAAAATTTTGGCTTGTTATCTAATTTGTAATTTGTCTAAAACTAACTAAATAAAATAAAAAATCATCATTAAGCGAGTGGAATATTTCGCTTACCTATTATATATAACAAAAAAAAATAGTTATCAACAACAACTGTAGCATTTGGCTTATACTAATTACTTACTAATTAAATCAATCTTAGAAACTATAAAAATCACAGATCTGGGTTTGTTGTAAATTATTTTTATAACAAACATAGTACTTAATGTTAAAGTATGGTAAAAAACTATGCTAAATATATATAAAAAAATCACACTTTAAAATAAAACAAAATAAAAATTTAAGATTCTTAGATATCTTTATATAAATAAATCTTCTGTACGTGTGTATTTTTTTGTAATTTGTTTCGCAACAAAATTTGCGTTAAAATTATATAAACAAAACAAAAACATTTTATAAATAGCTTGTCTACTTCTTAACTGATCTTTAGTATTTGTAAAAATATTATGATCGGGTGTTAATGACGGTAGTTGTTGACATTGAATGGGTGACTTTGGCTTTCAAAGTAAAAAGTAAATAGTGTTTAATAATTTCGGCGGGCTGGTTAGAACCACGATAGCTCAATTGGAAGAGCACCTGACCCGGTATGTCAGAAAGGTGCAGGTTCAAATCCTGCCCGTGGAAATTTTTTCAACCTTTGTGTTTTTGTAATTTGTTTCATAACAAAATTTGCGTTAAAATTATATAAACAATACAAAAACATTTTATAAATAGCTTGCCTACTTCTTAACTGATCTTTAGTATTTGTAAAAATATTATGATCGGGTGTTAATGAGGGTAGTAATAAAATAAAATTTAATAACAAAATTTTAGACATGAATATTCAGTAAGTACATTAATACAATCATAGAAGAGTTGGAACAGACAACATTTTTAGAATTAATAGTCGACCGAAGCATTCATTGGAACCACGTAACAGGGTTAACAAATTTGTGTACGCTCTAAGGCAAGTTATACAATTAACTGATTTGAACACAGCACTCAATGCTTATCATGCATATGTAGGATCTATATAACGATATGGCATTGTAAACCGAGCCGGCGCGGACACCATACGGAGGACGCGACTCCTGCGGCCGCGACCGCTTTGAAGAGGATCGGTAACTACTTTTATTTTATTTGTAATAATATGTAAGATAAGATAAAGATAAGGATTCAAATATTTTATTGCTAAAAAAAGTTTCGCTTGAATACGTGGTAAAATTAGCCTTTCCATCCTTGGTCGAAGATCTAGAGGTAGACCAAGACAAGATGGAGAGTGGACATGAGAGAGTTTCCGGTCACGACGTCGACGACTGAGCGATGTGAAGGCAATTAGGAAAGCTGGCCCTACCACCATTTTGGACTATAGCTTGTAAGGGAGAGGTATCTTTTCTTGCCGCAGTGGCAGTTTGGTTCTGGTCCTGGTTTTAATATGTTTTAATTTTCAGCTGTTTGACTCAATAGGTTAACTAATATAATTTGTAATGTAGATTAGAAGGAGAGTGACTGTAGCTGTGTATAACTCGTTAAATTCTGCACATCTGATAAAATGACGGAACCATAAATTGCACTCACGTGTCATTTTTGCATTTGTCGGTTAATTGACTACTCTATCTACTAATGCGAAACGTGTGAAGTCTAGAAGAACAACATGTTTTAAAAATATAAAAAGAATAAAGGGACATAAAAAATAATACGTTCGGACTTTTACACGTACTCGATAACCAGATTAATGTGTAAAGAGGTAAACATATTAGGACAATTTTCCATCATCAATTCAGTTTCTGAAAAATGTTATGTAACTACCTACTCCATAATAACCATGTTGTTATAATGTCTGTTGTATTTGTTCTCTTTTCAATCTAAGAGAATTGTAATCCACCAAGTAACAATTATTGTCTTATGCAGCGGTAGAGAGCGCAGCGGCGGTTTCGGAGGCCGCGAGGGCTTCCGCGCTGCTGAACGTGAGGGTGGTGGTGGTTTTGGGTGAGTACTAAAAACCAAATGAAGTCAAAATATATTTACTAGCAAAAAAAACCTATGGGTCGATCCCTATCCATCCACAGGGAAGGCTCGTGCCCCAGCAGTGGGGACATAAAATGAGCTGATGATGATAATGATGATGCAACCAATCTCAGAAAGCTCTGGTGGGAATCGAACCCACAACCTTTGGATAAAAAGTCCGATGCTCTGACCGCTGAGCTACTGACACCCCGAGAGGGGTTTCTAGTAAAATGTTATCTTGTAAGTATTCTACAAAGTATATAATATACCAGCTTTACCAGCTTGACTAGCAACATACTATCACTGATGTTATCTATGCCACCTCGGAGCCTCACTTTGATTATGATAAATGTGGTGTAGATGTGACTTTACTACAAAATTGGTAATTTTGATGTTCTGTCTACCTCTTTTTGGGAGAAGGAGAGAGTATGTATGTATGTAATATTTCCCTCATCCAACAAAACGTAATTAAAACAACCATGGAACTAGAGTACATAAATTTTACGGCAAAATTCAATTGTTTTCGTCGTCTGTCTATCTCAAAGTTCGCGTTTTAATTTAAAGCCAAGTTTTTTTTTATTTCACTTGGGTAACGTTTCATTTCAATTTTTCATCTCATTCCGTTGAAGCTTACGAGTCATTTATTTAAGGATTAAAAACGTTTTTAATTACGCGATCCTACACTATGCGGCTCGTAATACAGGCTTTGAGTGAAATGAGGCAAATAATTAATGCAATGATGAATACAAATGTTAACTTCAAAGGTCAGAGAACTGTTGGTATTCTACTTATGCATTTACAAAGGGATATTTGGTAAATCATCGATGTTTGATGTACCTAAGTAAGTAGTTTATCGATGTTTTTGCCAAACGTCTCGACGTATACACACTTTGTTATGGATTTTTTGGAACTAATGTAAATTTGTACTGGTATTCTGGCTTCATCATCAACTCTTGGGGTTGACTGCAGCTACTTAAAATTACGACAGACGACGTACCAGCTTATTAGGTCCATACAGAGTTTTCGGACTTATCGATTGATTAGACGATAAAGCTTATTGAAAAACAATGTGGGTTTGAGTCCCGCTTGGGGTAGTTCCTTATAAAGATTTATAATGTGTTTAATGTCAATAAAGTTGCAAATGTTAAATAATGAAATAACTTATTAAATAAATAATGAAAAAACATTATTAATACTATTTGAAAAAGTGTCGAAAATGTTCCACGAGCGGTATTCAAAACCGCACCCCATGACATACCGGGTCAGGTGCACTACCAACTATGCTATAGTAGCTCTGTTCAACTCGCCGGAATTAATGAACACTGTTAAAGACGCGTGCCTATATCTAAGTTTAAAATGTTAATCATTGTGTGTATGTATCAAAGAGTGGCGCGCGGGGTGCGAACCGCCGGGGGGGGGGGCGAGGGGGGGTCCTCCTCCTCGACCAGTGCTACGACCATCAATGCGGGCAACGGACGCGCGCGCTGCTCCCAATACCATTTTGTGTAACCCTACCGTCGTTTATAAAAATAAAAGAAAAATTCTGCGTAATTCCGTGTTTTCTTTGGCCTGAACACCAGAATCAGCTACCATCGGCTACAAAGTGGTCCATTCGAGCCGAATAGTCAGTGCCAGATGACAACAAGGACTCCGCAAGCTGCAACCAACATGGTTAATACACGGAAAACCGCCAAAAACGAGAACGCCATCGTCACTCGGAGACTGCTGGATGAACCGTCGATGTCGACGCAAACACCTGTCCACGAAACACCTGTAAAAGAAGAAAACACAGTTATTAATAAAACAATGATTAATAATAAAATAATGAAGAGTGAAAGTGAAATAAGCAAACACATACAGGATAAGCCACCGTCAACTTCCGGAAAACCTAAATCGACGACAAAATCTAATCAAAAGTCTACCACTTCGACGGCAGCGCGCAGGAAACAGCTGGAACTGGAAGCAGCACAAGAAAAAGCTCGCATACAGATGGAACTTATAGATATAAAGCTGGCAGCGGATATAGCTGCACTAGAGGATGATAAATGTTACAGTCCACAATCGGAAGCTGCTAGTGTGAAGCAGTACACTACTAAAAGTGACGTCGAGAGGTGGGTAGACCGCAGTGAGCTGGAACTGAGAGGACAACGTGTTCACAAGATGGACAATGTAAAGGATACGTTGAACTTGCCGCCGGAGACATCCGCCGGCCCTGATGGCTCAGCTCAGCAATTGGCAGCTGCAATCAATCAGCTCATCACCCACGCCGTCACCAACAATCAAAACAATAACTTGTTAAGCCGCATTAGTACGCCGCGAGACCTACCTATATTCTCCGGCGATTCATTGGAGTGGCTACAATTCCAACAAGCGTACGAGGAATCAACCGAATTGTGTAAATTCAATGACAAAGAAAACCTTTGGCGATTACGAAGATGTTTACGCGGTCCAGCGCGGGAGGCCGTCTCATCGCTGCTCATCACACCAACGACTCCGGAAAAAGTGATGTCTACATTAAAACTACAGTTTGGAAACCCGGATATAATTTTGTCTAAAATAGTGAGCGACATAAAAAGGCTTTCAGCGTTGCCCCCAGATTATCACAAAAAGATTATCAAGTTTTCTATCAAAGTGAATAATTATGTTACTGCTGTTCGCGCATTGGGCAGAGATGATTACCTACAAGGTGTGAATGTGGCCACAATAGTACTGAGCAAGCTACCTACCGTGCTAATCTCGAAGTGGTCGGACTACAGCTACGCACAGCTCACAGATAGACATAGGTGCCGATTAACAATGTTAGCGGAATTTCTACATGAAGAGGCAGTGAAGTTATCTCAGTCCGGTGCTAATTTACTTTATTTACGACCGGATAAAAAACAATATAACACGTATAGTGAACCACCACAAACTGTATTAGTGCAAAGTACACAAACTGTGATTAAAAAATGTCAGTTTTGTAAAACGTCCGAACATAAGTTAACTGAGTGCAAACGTTTTAAAAAGGCGCTGCGTAAGGAACGTTGGCAACACGTAAAGCGTTACGGCGTATGTTATAAGTGTTTGTTATCACAACATGACAAGCTAACGTGCCCCGCGCCGGTGTGTGACGTGGAGAACTGTGGACAAAATCATCATCGCTTATTGCATTACGTGCCTCGACAGAACTTAAGCAGTGCAGTGTCAGTGCCGGGTGTAGAAGAGTGATTCTTGGAACCCTAAATTTTCGATGTCTTTAGGTTTATTTTTGTAACTAACTGACAAATCAGTCTGCAATTAATTTTATAACATACTTTAGACTATTGTCTATCTTGCACAAGTTAATTTTTTTAAATAATATTTATATAAATATTTCAAAAAAATATTTAAAAGTAGTTCTTCTGACTAATATGGTGTGTCCGTAACCCAGTTTCTTGAACATTAGTAACAATAACATTATTTCATATTGAGAAATTGATGTAAATTATAATTATTACGAAAGAATATTAGTTGTTTCTTTACACAAAAAAAAATGGTACTAATATTTACGATTGTTTATTTATAAATAAAAAAATAGTGAGTGTCCGGCACAAAAGTCTGATTCATATTCACGCGCTTCACTCGAACGTACCCGGCTAAATACGAAACATCAGGCGACCCCTCCCCGCGCTGGCGGTAGCCAGTGGCTCGGCTGACGTGGTCGCGACGAGACGTGTGGCTGGTTCGTGTCGTCGCGGAGATAAAAAGGTAAATATCTGATTCATATAGCCTTGGTACACCTGTGTTTCTGATTAGTATGTTCGTTTTTATAATTAAGGTAAATGGTTTTCAAACTTGAATCTGCGGGAAATATAATGCCATTGGGGAACAGAAACCTATGTATAAATAACAATCTTTAATTGCATACGTGTGATGATTTATCGATGTTAATGGGTAAAATTCTGATTGATATGTGTCTGATTCATATGGTAAAAATACCATATTAATCAGAATGTCACACATATTGTTAATGAAACGTTACATTGGCGGCACGTTACGCCTGTAACAAGTCATTTCGTATGAACCTAATGTTATTTACGTGTCTCAAAATAGTAGCTGTAAATTTCGCAGCAGTCCTAATAACGTCAAAGGGGTTTCATATCTATCGACGACTAAATTTTCGAAAATTAGACTATGCCTGAAATTAAAACTAATATATTGGTATTAAACTCCGTTCGTCTAGGTAATAAAATAAAGGTAAACAATAAAAAAAACTTCATTTAAATGAGAGTTTAAAAATAATATTAATTAACTAAATAACATAAATAAAAAAATAACGAGTGGTTAATGAAACTAACTACCTACTTACTTAACTATTAGTTTTAGCGGTAGTTTATAGGCTCAAACTACTGCTTAGACGAAAAGGGTAATATATTAACTTTTAAGACCGTTATAACGTAACGTGATAAGTCGTGGGTTCAATTCCCGCTCAAGAATTTTTTTCTTACAATTTTTACCCACCTTTTATATGTAGTGAAATATATATTATACATAATTTGGTTAAAACGTCAGGTCAATAATAAGGTATAAATTTCATAATATTGAAATTTCAGTCATGTGTCAAACAGTGTATTATTTGTATACATACCTACTGTAGTGGCAAATGCCTGCATGTTGTCAAAATTGAGACAGACAATTTATTTAAAGGCATTTTTAAGTATAATTATTAATAAATTTGTAATCTTCGTTTTTATATTACAGTACACAAAAATGCCACCAGTACTATCTAAGGAAGAAAAAAGAGAGAAGAAGAAAATTGCAGAACGTATTAGGATGGAAAACATACGGAAAGATCCAGACAAGTATGCTTTATGGCGAGTGAAAATGCGAGAATCCTATTTAAAAAGAAAGAGAGAAGGTAAGATTATTTCAGTTAGCAATTTAACGCCTAGAGAACAAAAAATCCAAAGAAAAAAGAGTAGAGAAAGCTCAAAAAGATCGTACGACAAAAAGAAATTAAAAGAACAGGCAGAAGAAGAAATTATTGATGTAGTTAGCAATGAAAATATTATCATGAACGACCCTTTGAGTTTGACTCCAAAGAGAACAGAAGAAATCTCAAGTCCATCTAGGCCGATAAAATCGCCTTCACCGCCAACACCAGCATCAGTCCCGATAAGATCTCTCAGGGTGCGTTCTCCAAAGAATTATAAATCGGTTTCGCGAAAGTCCAGAGTGCTTTCTACAAACACTACAGTATTCAATTTATCAAGGTCATCTACGATGCGTTCCTCAATAACTCCTGAACCAGATTCAGCGATTTCTTTAAAAATACGGGCCCCAATATCTCCAAAATCTGATTCAACAAGATGTCTTCAGGTACATAGTCCAACAAGTTCCATATCTGACTCACCCAGATCACTCAGTCCACAAAGCAATACCTCAATAACTGATATACCTACTCGCTTTGAAAACGCAAAACGTGTACAAACTGCACAACAAAAAATATCTGCGAAGAAGAAATCTCCCTGGAAGCATCTCTTACGCAAATTTAAATACAGGTACCACACAGAGCTACGAATCAAAGACCGACAAATTCAAGACCTTAAAAGAATGAATGAGAACTATAAAAAGACGTTACAGCGATGGCAGAGATTTAGAAAGTTCAAAAATGCACACAACCAACATGAACAAAAAATACAGGAGATAGACGTGTCTGAAAATAAGAAATTACACCTTGAGTCGATTAGTAGTAAAATTAAAGAAGACATTATTATTTTTTTAGAAGAAGATGAAAATAGCAGGATTTGTCCAGGAAAGAACGAATTTGTATCAAAAGGAAAAATAAAAAAACAGAAACGATATTGTCAAGTGCCATATCATGCGGTTTTTAACTAGGTTTAGTTTATATGAAACAAGACGTACAACGTTCACTAAAAAGTAATTAATATTGTGATGATTGATATTGTCAAGTGCCATATCATGCTGTGATTGACTAGATTTAGGTGTTATGATAAGCATCATGTGCATTTACTGTGATTTTAATAAATAATTGACTGATTTTTCTAACTAGAATTTCATTTCTATCCCTAATTCTGATTCATATGTCACAGATTCTGATTCATATGGTCCCAACAATTTTAAAGTTAATTATCTCGGAAACCATTTGATCAAAAAGTGTGCCTTTTTCAGACATTGTATCTTAGGTTACCATCTTTCGTAAAAATATGTTTTATAAGCTTAAATGTGAAAAAAAAATTGGGTCATATGAATCAGACAAAGAACGCAATTTCTAAGAAACACTCAGAAACTGAAGTGCAAGCCGAAACTGTTACCTACATAAACACGAACAATTGTGCAGTGTTGCTGAAAGTCGTGCCTATAAACATTCACGGTCCAAACGGTGTGATTAGCACGACCGCTCTGCTCGACGACGGATCAACTGTGTCTTTGATAAGCGCGGCGCTGGCGGAGCGCGCGGGGCTACGCGGCCGCAGGGACTGCCTGCGTGTGCGTGGAGCCTTGGGACAACACCGAGCTCGTGTGTGACAGTCAGCTGGTTGATGTCCCGTTATCGGGAGCGCAAGGTTTGATGCATACTATTAAAGCGCGCAGCGTAAATGAACTTAATTTGCCAAAACAAGACCTAACTATTATAAACTGCGAAAATTATAAACATTTAAAATCAATTAAGAGTAAATTATGTATCGCACAATTTAAACCACAGATGCTTATTGGTCAGGATAACTACCACATAATATTGCCTCTGGAATCCAAAGTGGGTTCCGCGAACGAACCGTGTGCCACCCGTACTCCACTCGGCTGGTGTTTACATGGGTGTGCAAACGTCGCCTCGCCGCCGGTACAGTCAACACTATTAGTATCGAAAGCAGCTAACGACAGTGGCTGGCGCGAACTTCATGAGGAGGTAAGTCGCTTTTTCTCTGTCGAATCCATGGGCGTATCTGCCAAGCCACGGCAGAACTCAGAGGACATTCGTGCCCTGGATATTCTGGAACGGACAACGACCCTCAAGGACACCGAATGGTACGTAGGCCTACCCTGGAAGGACGAAAATTGTAGTATGCCTAATACCTACCCTAATGCAATATCGAGATTGAGAGGGGTGGAACATAAGATGAAAAAGAACGACGAATATGCACAACGTTATAAAGAACGCATACAACATTTATTCGATAACAAATATGCGAAGAAACTAACAAATGAAGAGGTACATTTATTAAATGACAAAAGAACATGGTACTTACCTCATTTCGGCGTCGACAATCCCAATAAAAAAAAGTTGCGCCTTGTTTTCGATGCCGCAGCTCAAGTTAACGGATTGTCACTGAATGATTACCTTTTGAAAGGGCCAGACCTACTACAGTCATTGTTTGGTATAATGCTTAGATTTCGCGAGAACAAAATAGGAATAACTGGAGATATTATGGATATGTTCTTGCGCGTGAAAATAAATCCCGATGATCAAAACGCTTTTCGGTTCTTATTTAGAGACGAAAGTGACTCAGGTACTATTAAAATTAATATGATGACATCTCTTATATTTGGCGCCAACTGTTCGCCGTTCGTGGCCCAGTACATTAAGAATAAAAATGCCGAACGATTTAAAAACTGTATGCCTCGCGCCACTGAAGCGATTATTAAGTCTCATTATATGGATGACTACATAGACAGTGTTACGGATGAAAATACCGCTTCTACATTAGTTCAAGAAGTAAGTTATATCCATAGCCAAGGCAACTTCCACATAAGAAACTGGATGAGCAACAGTGAAACAGTTCTCAAGGGCATTCCAAAAGAAACCTTAGGTGAGGCGGCATTTAAGTTCAAAGCCGGCCAACAGAACGAATACCAAGGCGAACGAACACTCGGGTTAATATGGGAGCCACATAACGATTTATTAAAATTAGACATATCATTAAAAAACATTCCAGAGTGTTTAGCGAATGGAAAACAGAGACCAACAAAAAGACAGATCTTAAAGATAATTATGTCTATTTTCGATATCTTTGGATTTCTCGCACCTGTCACAATAATCGGCAAAATTATTTTACAAGAATGCTGGCAAGTAGATATTGGTTGGGACGACTGTGTACCTAATGACCTGTACAATAAATGGCAAAAATGGATAAATCTACTCGCGTCATTACGTCGCATAAGCTTACCGAGATATTATAACGCAGCCGCAGCGTGCATTGGTGAGAGCGAGATGGAACGAGCAACGAATTCTAATTCAGCGGCAGCGGCGGCGGCGGTGGCGACCGATAGTTTACCTGCGCACGCTATAGATACCTACTTGAATCTACAGCTACATATATTCTGCGACGCATCAACCAAAGCGATGTGTGCGGTCGCCTATTGGAGATGGACTTACAATAACAAAGTGTTCGTAGCGTTCGTAGCGAGCAAATGCCGCGTAGCACCAGTGAAGACTACGACAGTGCCTCGCTTAGAGCTACAGGCGAGTCTGTTAGCTGCGCGCCTTGCCCATACAATTGTAAGCGAACATCGAATCAAACCACAACATAAAACCTTCTGGAGTGATTCGACAACAGTACTCCATTGGTTAAAAAACAAGTCCAGAAGTTACAAAACATTCGTAGCTCATAGATTGGGTGAAATAGATGACCTTACCGACTCAAATGAATGGAGATATGTACCTACTAAGCTAAACATAGCGGACGTTGCTACGCGCGATAATTATGAAGTTATTATATCCACACTGCAATCCGAATGGTTATACGGCCCCGCGTTCCTCCGTAGTCAAGAGAGTGAGTGGCCAACAGATGTTATACAACAGCAAGTAAACAAAGCGGAATTGGAATGTATATTACTAGCAGTATCTGAAAGAGAAATGTATTGCATACCTGAACCTACGAGATTTTCATCTTGGCTTAAATTAACTCGTGCAATGGATACAGTTTTAAAATTCATAAGTAAAATAAAAAAATCACTTACCGATTACTTACTTACTTACTTGATGTTGATGAAAAGGGCTGAGCTAATTTTGTTAAAGCAATCGCAACTACAATTCTTTTGCGAAGATATAGCTGCAATAAAAAAAGGTGAACATTTACAAAAAGCTAGTAGATTGCTTACCTTGACGCCGATGCTGGATGATCATGGAATCCTAAGAGCTTGTGGGAGAATTAGCGCTGCCGTTGATATATCACCTGAAACAAAACAACCTATTATATTAGATGGGCGAGATTACATCACTAAATTGATTGTACGTGATTATCACATAAAGGCCGCTCATGGAAACCAAGAGATGATAGTCAATGAGCTAAAGCAAAAGTTTTGGATTATTAAATTACGACCTACCGTGCGAAGTGTCACCTCCAAGTGTAATTTGTGTCGTTTGAGAAGGTGCAAGCCAGAGGTACCCAGGATGGGAGATTTGCCTGAAGCCAGGATGGCGCATCATCACCGCCCATTTACCTTCTGTGGTGTCGACCTTTTCGGGCCCATGGAGGTAACCATTGGTAGACGCCGTGAAAAGCGTTATGGGGTGCTCTTCACTTGTTTGACTGTCAGAGCCATACATGTTGAAATAGTGGCGTCACTTACCTCCGATTCGTTTATTATGGCTCTGCGACGAATGGCATCTCGACGTGGGTGGCCTCAACACTTGTTCTCGGACAATGGAACAAATTTGAGAGGTTCAGAAACAGAGTTGAAGAAATCAATGGCACAATTGGATGATGATCAACTAAAAACCGAGACCGTAAATCGAGGTGTCAAATGGACGTTCATCCCACCGGTGAGCCCACACTGGGGTGGGGCCTGGGAACGCTTGATACGCAGTGTTAAGACGTCACTAAAAGTTGTACTAAAAGAGCGCGCCCCACGAGAGGAGACACTCATAACATTATTGGCTGAAGTCGAAAACATGGTCAACAGCCGACCTCTGACGCATGTTTCGGTAGAACCAGGGACCACTGAATCATTAACTCCCAATCACTTCTTAATTGGATCATCTTCAAATTTGCCACGCCTAGGAGTGTTTGATGACTCGGATACCTACCTAAGAAAACAATGGCGCATATCGCAAAGACTTGCCGATATGTACTGGCACCGATGGGTTTGGGAGGTACTGCCAGAGATGTTGCCAAGGAAAAAATGGCAAGAAGATCAAAGGTCTTTACAAGTTGGTGACCTTATATTAGTGGTAGACTCGAACAACCCTCGAAATGTGTGGCCACGGGGCGTAGTTGAGGCAATTTTACCCGGGCGAGACGGGCGAGTTCGAATGGTCAGAGTTAAGACAAAGTCAGGGATATTAACCAGGTCTGTCACACGCGTCATACGAATTCCGATCGGTGTTGAGTGCTGCTGATGAAGCACTTGGGGTGGGCTATGTTAAAGACGCGTGCCTATATCTAAGTTTAAAATGTTAATCATTGTGTGTATGTATCAAAGAGTGGCGCGCGGGGTGCGAACCGCCGGGGGGGGGGGGCGAGGGGGGGTCCTCCTCCTCGACCAGTGCTACGACCATCAATGCGGGCAACGGACGCGCGCGCTGCTCCCAATACCATTTTGTGTAACCCTACCGTCGTTTATAAAAATAAAAGAAAAATTCTGCGTAATTCCGTGTTTTCTTTGGCCTGAACACCAGAATCAGCTACCATCGGCTACAAACACTATCTTCATTTCAACCTATTTTTAAATTGTAATTTGTTCTAAATAACTAATAATTTGATAGTCTATCTTTAACATCGATTAAAAAGGAGCCTTCAAGAAAAGAAAAATGTTTGTTCCCGACTCGATGCCTGGCTCATGTGCCACCATAAGTATTCAAGTACGTAAATCATAAAATATAGGCTGCTTTTACGACTCAGTAGTGTTTCGTCGTTGCGTTCACCTACATTTTCTTTTATTACTTAGGTACCACACAACCGGAATACGGTATTACTGTAACTGTACCTACATTCTCTTTTTTTATTTGGAAATTCGTTGATTGGAAACAATTAAAGAGAAAACAATTTTATATAAACATCCAGGATCCAATCACAAGGTCAGGACAGGAATGGAGGTGTTTTGAAGTCTTCATTTTATGTCCCCAATGCTAGGGTACGAGCCTTCCCTATGGATGTATAGGGAGAACGGGCCATAAACCACCACGCCGGCCCAGTGCGGATTGGTGTTTGTTAACGACTGCTAATGCAGCTGGGACCAAAAGCTTTACGTGGCTTCACGTTTAAGTAAATATAAAACATAATTTATAAAAATGCCACCTTTGTTCTCGTCATCAACATATGGTGAGATGAAGGCTAAGATAAGAAGCTAGGCTAAGCCAAGATAGGCCATAAAAATAACAAATTTAGCTTTTGTTTACATTACTTGACGACCTCCGTAGCCGAGTGGCTTGCACGCCGGACTTTAGGCAGCGCTAACTCTGAGGTCCCGGGTTCGATTCCCGGTCAGGTCAATGTCGAAACTAACTTTTCGATATTGCGTCGGATCTGGGTGGTTGTGCTACCGTCGTTGATTCTGATTTCCATAACACGAGGGCTTTAGCTACTTACTTGGGATCAGAACAATGTATGTGATGTTGTCTAATAAACTAACTCCAACCTCCAAATCTCACTACAAGTAGCCACAAGGGCCCGTTTCCATCTTGTTATCAGCTCCCTATATAAGTATAATGGCATGTGTCTTAGTACGAAACCATCTCAAAGCTAATACAGATGGACGGGCTTTTAAGTACGGGGGCTTTTAGCTATCTCCAGACCTACGTCGTGGCGATGACAGAGGAAAAGTTCCGCATAGACATGTTAGTTATGTCTGACGTCATCGTTGAGAGTACAGATGCAATTACGGGGTGCCTAGTGCGAGTTATTTTGCAAACCAAACGATTGTAACGTTTAAGGATTTTTTATGGCAAAATTTTAATTCTCCTGTCATCAAGATGTTTGACAAGATGTTAAAGAAGTAACAACGCGTCATTAGGTTTGCGTGTGAAGTTCTATATTTTATTGACATATCTATGGTACATATACGATGCAAATAAAGCCATATATATTGAACGATTACATTACATTACACTAATGCACGGTGACGGCACATCCATAACAATAAAACCATCTACTACTGAAGAACTGGAAACAGCAATGTTACTAATGTTACGGTTGCCAGGCTTAGATAAGATGGTGAGACAAGCAGCTTAAAACAAACCCTACTAACCAAACCGATGTCGACACTTATAATATATAATATCATCGCACCGTGACAACTCTGTGACAGCGGTGAGGACATAAAAAAATATCTGGAGAAGAAATCAACACTAGATTCAAGAGTTTGGCTATTAGCAGCCCAATACAACTACTATAGTAACTTAGAGCCGTTAGCCATCAAACTCTTGAATCTAGGATAGGTTTATTCCGGCTTAGTAGTAGTAATCTCCTAATGGTATTTACTACTCAATTTGACTCCAAAAATTGGGTCCATTGATTTTTTAATCGTTTCCCCAGAGAATGTAAGCCAGGAAGGACGGCGAATTTAATTATTTCACCGCACTTTGAATTGAATCGATCTAGGATTATCCTTTCTGTCCCAGATTGTCCTTCTGTAGTGAAAGATAAAAGGGACCAGTCATTATAACTGATATTTAAACTTCACAAAGGGTTGTTTTGCGAAATGAAAAAGGTTGCATAAGGATTGCGTATTAAACCTCTGTTCTCTTGTTTGAACTATTTTGGGAAAATTGTTTAGTAGCCTTTCATTTGTTTGAGCAGGATTTGTTATAAATTATAATGAATAAAATGTTATATCGATTCACGTTATTAAGTCAAAACTGGTTATGGAAAAAGGGTTTTTTTATAACAGAGCTTCGGCCAGCTTGTTGGTAAGTGGGATCGCCGCCCATGGATGCTTGAAACATATGGTCTGTGTTGAAACACCAAGGGTATCACGCGCGCCTTGCTGACAGCTTCAATTCTTATGCCTTAATATCCTGTAATTTACATGGCCTTTGAAACCGAAACACAGCAATGCAAAACCATGTTGCTTGGCGGCAGAAAACTGCATTAGGATCGCGATCCATTTGAATTCTGGGTAGAATCCGACCACTAACAAGGCAAAAGTGATTTTAGTCTGTAGTTTTCACTACAATCTGACTTCTGTGGCCTAGTGGCTAAGACCACCGGTCTCAGACCCAAAGGATCCGGGGACTGGGACTTAAGTCTCGGTTTGGTTGGTGGTAGGGCGTGTTGTCCATCTGGCTAGCTACCACAATCTTATCTAAATATGTCGCCATAACATGAATGTTATCCTCTCAGCTGGCAAGGCCCGCGCGCGCCGTTTGCCCCGTCTGGTACACCTCTCAGGCAGGTGAGGCAGGGCCTCTCGCGGGTTGGGAACAGTGCATTCTTTGGAGATTACTCGATAATTTGTTAAAATATCTACCGATTTCTATATATTTATTTTGATTATACATAAAATTTCCCATGAAATAGCTTTTAAACTCATTCATAATTTGTGAAAAATTCAAGTAAGTGCCCCTCTGGAAGCCGACCCGAATCGGGATGGTCAGCCGCTACATTGTAGCGCCAAACGAGCGGCACTACCACTTGTCATCCTTGCCGCACCTATATAATCTTATAGGTGCAACAAGGACACAAGCAGCAGCACCGCTCACTTGGCGCTAAAATAGCTTAGCAGCCGACCATTCCGATTTGAGTCGGCCACCAGAGGCGCACTTACTTGACGCGTCCCAAATTGGGTTGCGGACCAGAAGCATTGATGTGTTCCGGCAGCCAGAGATAATATAGCCAGTGGCTCAGTAGTTGAGGATTACGGATGAAGGGCGTTTTCACCTTTGGTCTTATCGTCACACATTATGTGACATGAAGGCCAGGTGCTTACCCGTAAAATATTAGGAAAAAGCTTCTAAACGGACTCTTGGAAAGACCCGGTTTGTTCACAAGGATAGTGATTAACATTCCAATTAAGCTCACGGATCTCTCATACGTTTGCTATGGAGCTTTAAGCCTTTGGGTCTGTCCTCTTTCTTAAACATAATCACGGCTATGTCCCTGGCCCTGTCTAAGGATGACTGCGTATCTACGTAGACATAATTATTTTCTAACTCATACAAAAGATTTTAATTATTTGAATTAAAATCGTTTAGTTTAGGAAATTTTGTAGCGTTTTATTTGCGATCGTATAAGTTAAGCCAGTTCTTTGTAGGGTGCCTAGTGCGAGCTTTAATCACCATTTGATCACGTTAACGAAAATGAGATTTTGTACAACAAAAACTCTAACTCACTCAATGTTGCATTGACATCGACGGCGCAGACGCTGCCGATCTGTGATTGCTAAGGTTAAGCAACTTTCGCAAAGGCCGATCATCGGATGGATGAACAAAAACTTATCATCTCGAGCTCCTCCGTGCTTTGGAAGGCTCGTAAAACCGTTGTTCCTGTCTGTATTAGCAATCATTGACAACCACCAATAGCCCGTTCACCCTATCCATCCATAGGCACCCATAGGGAAGGCAATAGTGGGAACATAAAAATGATCTGATGATGATGATGCTGATTATGAATGTTGCTTTGTTTGTAATTCGCTGAGTGTCAAGTGACATAGCTGTCGCTCTGCATTTTCTTAATTAATGTAATGAAATACTTTGTGAGTTAGGGCTATAGCCGAACACACTGACCCGATTCGGGTTGGTTGACTATTTTACATAATTGTGTAAATATCAGAGGTATTTTTTTATTAATAAAAAAACCCTTACAAAAGAGTGTGTAAAATATAAGATGAGGGCTTGTAAAGAGATTTTTCAAATGAAACTCTCACCGTTTAATGCCAGCCACACTCATTTGTCAGGGTACCAAACGTACAGTACAAATTTACGTACTGAGATACAAAGTTCAACAACAATTTTTCGTACTCACAACATTGTATCTATGAAAATGAGCACCATTTATAAGGTTTAGGAAATTGAGACATAAATTGTTACTGCCATGGCGCGTAATAAAACGAGGCGAGCACCTTAGATTAAAACAAAAAAGAGCAAGCACGCTGTTTCTTCTGCGATATGACATGGCTTTTTTTATAAAGGAGATAATAAACAAGCTTACAGTTGATGTCAGAATTGGCAGCCAATAAACCTACATTTTGATTCACAGTTCAAAATCTTTAAGCCTAATATATGTCACACTGAAAGGAAATATTGTATATTTATGTATTACTTGTAAGAAAAATTACTTTGACACTGGCTAAATGTGCTAATCGCACGAAGCCATCAACTACATATATTGTGTATTACTTGTAAGAAAAAATACTTTGACACTGGCTAAATGTGCCAATCGCACGAAGCCATCAACTATAACTATAACTAATCTATGTTACCCTCATACCTCATGCTCATACAGATCGCATCCCGTCATTATACGTCACTATGACATCACTTGTAAAATCAAAAGTAAAGTTCCTACAGACTATAAAGGTAAAAAGATTTTGCAAAGAAAAAAAAACGATTTCTTACTTTAAAATTTTACCCAAAATATGTTAAACCATTATTGGTTGTAATGTGGTTGTAATTTAGTTTGTAAGCTATGGTTTTGCTTTGTATTTAAGAGCTGTGGATTTTGTAAAATAAAAAATAAAAACAGTAAAACAGCGAAGAAAGTTTCTAAAAAATTGACTGATTAATTTGGAAATAAAAAAAATGGCCCCGCAGCGCCGTAGCCGTGACAGAAACTACGTTTGCTGCATGCTTGCTTGCATGCTGCATGCTTGTCTGCATGTTTGCTTGCTTGTATTCTGCTTGCTTGCTTGCTTGCATGCTGCATGCTTGCTTGCTTTATGCATGCTTGCTTGAATTATGCAAGCTTTTAATAATGTTAAGTTACTTATTGTTATTGTAAATAATGTTATGTTTTTATATTTTAAATTACTTATTTTATGGTAATTGTCTTTATATTAAATGATATTACATGAATCGGGTTTTATATTAAGTAATCATTATAATGTTTTATGTATTATACAAAAATAGTGTTATCGTAAATGAATGTTATACAAAATGTTCTTATACTAGATAAAAGTTATGTGTTCTAATAATTGTATAATGTAAACGTTATATTAAACGGCTGCTATATTAAACAAGTTTAGCTCAATCGTTTGTTATACGTTTCAAAATTATGTGTTTTAAAATTATATCATTCCATCATTATATCAAATAAGTATTATATTAAACAAAACTATATCATTTGATTGTATATGTTTTGATCATTATACGATATATTATACATTACACACCCTATTACTTTAGGCCCAAGACACCATACTCGTAGAACAAGGGTACGAAGAACCGGTTCACACGCGCTCTACACCAGGTACAGACATGTACCTAGGCGCTTCTCTCCTCCACCACGCCCCGGTCATCCGGTTGAGCCGAGGTCCGAGCTTTTAGAGGCGCCCTCGGATTGTTCCGCTCCCAGATCCGATCCGAACCCTTCGGAGAATCTAGTAGGGCACGGGGACGCGCACTAGTGCGCGATACCGTTCCCTCTAAAAAACCTCCGGAGGGATTCTTTACGTTCCTCGCCGCCCCCAAAAAAGCCCGGTGAAGCTGAAAATGCCGTCTGAGGCAATCAGCAATTTCTCTCCAAAAACAAAAGTTTAGTTAGTTTCGAGCACGTTCTCCTATCTGCGATATGACATGGCTTTTCTGCACGGATAACTCCATCACAGAGACAAATCTAACAAGAACAATACATAAAATTAAAAATTAACGTCAAATACAATGTTAGTAATATGAAATTAAACTAAAAATTAACTAAAAATTTATCAAAGAAATCAATTTCACCTTATAATTTTGATTGCCCATATCGAGAGCCTCTTGCTTCACAAGGCATATTTTAGCTGTTGGTCTCAGAATGACAAAAATGGCAGCTTTTATACATTTCGATAAGCAATACCTACTAACTTCACCGAGTAATATTCAAAAATAATAAGCCAATTTCAATTAAAGTTTCTATTCTTAAGGAAAATAAAGATATCCATATTTAATTAGCATTTTTGAGAAAAAAATAGCTTTGAAGTTGGTATCATCACCAGCTAATTTTTATGTCCCCACTGCTGGGCACTGCCTTCCCTACTAGGGAGAACTGGTTATAAACCACCACGTGGGCCTAGTACGGATTGGTGGTTGTTAACAACTGTTAATGCAACCAGTACCAACGGCTTTACGTGCCTTCGAAGCCCAAAGTTCGTATGTGACACCAAAATATGTAAAGAATCTTAAACATTTATAGTTTCATAAGTCATTCCACAAAATAAATGAGACAGTATTTTAGAATTTTAAAACACTACCATTTGCCAAGTTTCAAGAGCTGGCCTCAACTTATAATAAAATTCTTTAGCAACCTTCGGAGTATTAAAAATCGGCCATACAAGAGAGAAATTAAAAATATCTCCTTGGAGGCGGTCCAAAATATCCACCGATTCTAAAATTATCAGCATCGTCAAGTGCAGACTGCACTAAAGCGGGACATTCGCATTGCGATTCCGAAATTTTAATATTATATAATAAGCAAAAAAAAATTGTCGCGACGATCTATATCGGTTCCACCAATAGTGGCCGGCGACAGTTGGTGATCGGAAATGTTAAGGAAATGGACCTTGGCTCAACAGTGGGACATTATGGGTTATTAAAAGAATGTGCATATATTCGACGAAGCACAGCAGTGTATATGTAATCAACATCACAAGCGTTTTAATAGAGTTATCTCAATAATATCAAACATTTTTTCAAACGCCGAACAATACATCCATTATGAATGATTCAATTTGTTCACCTAATACGGTTGAAATTAAAGGCAGTGTGGTTTTATCACTACACATATTGACAATAATTATTGCTTTACATCTTAGGAGGAATAGTTAAAAATCTGCAAGAATCGTTCATTGTACTCGTAGTATGTTTAGTTTTACACTTAGTGAAGTGTAAAACTAAGCGAACTGTAAGAACCCGTTCTGTCTCGACAAAACTATTGAGTTTTATCGAAACAGAAAAGGTTCTTCTTAGATGTTCATTAAAAAAATAAAGAACACAAGGATTCTTTTTTCAAATCACAAAGTAGCAATCCTATCTATCTCAACGAGATTTGTCTCTTGTTTCAATTCACATCAACGAAATATGCGCATGTGAATGTGCCGCTTTACCAGATCGCAGTAAAACGTTCACACAGCTGCGAGTGACTTTACAAGATTTTAATAAAAGATAACCCTCTGCATACATTCGTAATGCAAACGGAATGGGGTCTTTTCGTCCCGTCTATCAACACTTGGACCCGGACCAGATAATTTATCTGAAATAAAGTTTTTGTCGGAAATGAGTTTTCTGTTTGTGTAATAACTTTGGAATTAGATCGCTGTGATCTTGAATATGATTTGGGGCGTGTGATGTTGGTGCTAGTAAACTTCCAGGCTGTGTTTGCTGGTAGTTTACTCAGAATTTTATCTTTTTCACGTTTTATGGAGAGTTACTGTTCGAATCAGTTTATAATTTTCTCACTATGAACATAGTCAGCTAGAATGTTTATTGACGTATGCAATCAAAAGCAAATATTATGAAAATAATAAAACATTTCAAAATACAGTACATTATTCAGGTTGTAATAAGATAAAAATATGTATCAGTATTTCCTATATTTTAGTAAACTTATTTATAAATATTTTTTTTATTTTGATTATATAATTTAATGACGGTAGTTGTTGACATTGAATGGGCGCCTTTGGCTTTCAAAGTAAAAAAGTAAATAGTGTTGAATAATTTCGGAGGGCTGGTTAGAACCACGATAGCTTAATTGGGAGAGCACCTGACCCGGTATGTCAGAAGGGTGCAGGTTCAAATCCTGCTCGTGGAAAATTTTTCAACATTTGCGTTTTTGTAAACTTATTCATATTTTACACAGGTGATTTAACGCATATTTTTTAAACAAATAGTCAAACACTGTTGTAAAGTTATGAATCTACTTCAAAAGTAAAAATATATAAAAAGTATAATTTCTTTAATAAACACTTTTGAAAAAAAAAATGTGTATAGTAGAAATGACTTTGCTTTTCAATTTCTACGACAGTAAAAAAATAAATAACAACTTTGATGAGAACAAGTCTGCCGCGGCTTTAAAGTGTTGTTAAATTTTCAATTTACAGTAAAAAAGTGGCAGTTAATTAAGCCACGTCTCAGAATGATACTCTGAAGACTTTTATGCGGTACCTACCTAGCTATTTTAACGAATTTTCATATTACTAAAATAGGCCTAAAAAATAAAGATTTAATATGTATTTTCTTAATTAATTACGTTTTTTACGAGGAGCTCGATGGCGCAGTGGTTAACGGGCCCATTCTGCGATTGCTAAGGTTAAGGATCTATCGCAAAGGCCTGTCAGTGGTCCATTGACAAAAGTTTATCATCACGAGCTCCTCAAGGGATTCTCGAGCCGTGTGATCGAAACACCGTCATTGGTTTTCTGGTGGGAATGGCATCACGTTACTAGATTCTCCGAAAGGTTCGAATCGTATTGGGAGCGGATCAACCCGAGGGCGCCTCTAAGGGCGTGTTGACCGGGTCGTGAGAGGGGAGAAGCGCCTAGATACATATTTATACAATTTTGTTACCGTAACGGCGAGCTTGATACGTCACTGCTGACTGACCGATAACAGGGCGGAGTGAGCGGCGAGCGGCTCGGTTTACTGTACTGACCATGCAAATGCTCGCATCGAACATATTACGTTACGGCAAAATGCCTTATGTGCTCCTCCCAACGTCCGGTAATCAGTAACCGATTTTTTGTCGGTGAAAATGAAACGTATGGAGTTCTTTGTTGCAATGCACATGTCCTACAAAAAGTCGGTCAAAAAATAGGTGATAAAACCTCGGCGAAAAAATCGGTCCGATTATCGGTCCTACAAAAAGTCGGTCGTAAGCGGGCACCGTAAAGTTTGTGTCTGATGTATAGGTATGTAAGTTTTCAAACTTCAGTCTTACCTTGCCTCATGATATTATTATATTTCATTATTCTAATCTGAAGGCCACTTAGTAACATTTATATAACTATTAACTGCGACTGAAGTGTCACTATATCTATTCCCGTCAGATTAGTGCAACGTTCACAAACACACTTGTATGTATGTATTGTATGTTTTAGTGTAAATAAATAAAAATAAAAAAAAATAAAACTTATTATAGTTACAACATACTTACACGTATATATTTTATAGTATTTATGTAAATATATTTACCTAAACCTGAAGTACCTTAACGCTCTAAAAATGTTTTACCAAAAAAAAAAACTTAATGAAACACCACATAGTTAAAAAAAACTAGACTAACTTACTTTTAAGAATATAATTAAACGAATTTCAATATAAATTTTCTACGAAGTGAATTGCACTTTTCTTTAATTCAGTTTTCATGGCAGCTACGATGAAAAGAAATAAAGAGGTTTAATTCTACCGCCGATATTTACAAAGTGTCTCAAAATCTTACATTTTATCTCACCGCTGGATTCCGAGACGCCCCGGCGCTGTTTGGGGTTCCCTAAGGAGTGAGAATTTGTTTATCCGATGAGCTGAAAGCTTCGCAACTTGGCTAGCGCAGATAAGAAATAGTTGCAGCTGTGTATCTGTGTCTGTGTCTGTATGTCGACGAGTAACAATTACCAATTTTTTTAAATTTCTTCTAAAGGTAGGTATTTGGCCCTCGTCTGACCTGATGTTATGTGACGATAAGATAATTATTAATTTATTTACTATTTATTTATATTGCACTAGCTGACCGGCGGACTTCGTACCGCTTTGACAGCTTCTATGACAACAAAACAAACAAATCATTCGTCCGCTTAAGAACACCCGTATCCCATGATGCACCCTTATGACAGCGCCACCTACCGGGTCCAATTGTAAATCTAAACCATTCTCGGATCCACTTGAACACACAAAAAATTGCATCCAAATCGGTCCAGCCGTTGAGAAGGAGTTCAGTTTTTTATTTTATATATTAGAAGGAGGCAAACGAGCAGGCAGGCAGACATCCGCAAAACCAGAGGAATAGCAGATGCGTTGCCGGCCTTTGCCGGCATGTCACTGGCATACACACGCACAGAACATTTATATATAGTATCACTATTACAAAAAAATAATACATGAATTATACAAAAATATTCTAGTAGGTATAAAATGTAATAGGTACTGCATTTTTTTTTTCGACTATTATATCTAAAAGATATCGAATAATAATACTCGTCAACATCTGAACATACTCGTAGTCTTAGAGATAAAAATAATCCGTTCACTGAATTGAAATCAAAAATTCTTCTAAAGATTTTTTCTTCCTTAATTTGCTTAAACAATAATGTTTCCTCTCCATTTGAGATCCCTTTCAGTGTACGGATACCACAGATTAATTTGTCTAGTCATCCTTGCCTCGCTTTTTGTGCGAGTGGCTCTTCAATTTTTAATTTGCCCTTTTCGCGATGAAAGTAGGCTGGCAACCTGGTAATTAAAAACGAAATATGCATAAAGGTGTTTCGACACTCTTTTCCGTAATTAGGAAGAGTAAGGAGTTTTTAAAATATTAAAATATTTTTTTAAACCTCCTTCGGACCAAAGAGAAAACAGTCAGACTTTTTAAACCTAACTTTTAGTAATCAGAACACAAAAATTGGCAATTTGTTTTTAAAATGCTGTAAGCATTCGGTATTCGTATCATCATCAATCACTTGTTAATGCTCTACGCTTCTAAGCTTAGATTATGTACATTTAAGTATAAAGACAGTTGACATCTAATAATTTTACTAAGCCAAAAAAAAACAAAGAACTGAACTGGCAAGAATTTGATTTCACCATCCAAAAATATGTTAAATGAGCCATTCTCCCTATTCATCCATAGGGAAGGCTCATGCCACAGCAGTGGGGACGTATAATGAACTGGTGATGTGTGCCATAAATAAAGTATTTTTAACGAATATAATTATATTGTTAAAACCTAGTCGTAAAAATTTAAATTTTTTTTTTGGTGTAATTGGCTGTCTTCTCCTCTCTCCGAACAATAGTTCGGAGATCACCTTATATCGCATAAAGTTATTACTTTAGTTATTATTCTGAGAAGGTGACTGACCTTATTAACAGGAATAATTAACAATATTTTTTTTATAAATGAAAGAAAACTAACAACATCATAATCAAATACCAAATAATAATTCATTCAAATAAACGTAAGTAAAGTCATAAGTCTATCTTTATTGTTCATGGAATATTTCTACGCTACTCCATATTTGTTTATGCACGTTAGTTATTATACATAGCAACTTGGGACACTCGCTCAACTCCTGATCCAATTTTGCCTGTTTGCCTTCGTCCTCCAGTGCGTATCGTCTTGTTTGCTCAATTTGAGATATATCTCTTCAGCTAATGTTCTGCTAGCACGGGAGCTGAAAATATAATAATATCATATATCAGCCGATGGCAATCCAGCATAAAACTTGTCTGGGAAGCTAACACTCTATTTCTGCATCATTCATTCATTAATTTGAAAAACATTATTAAAAGACAAAGATTAAAATTAAAAATACAAAAAAAAATATAAAAGAAAAAGCACGACAAAATTCTTTCTTATCTGAATACAGAAAAAATACAACTAATTTTCTTTAATCAAATTGCTTTTTATGACAAAGAAAGATTACTCTTCTGCTAACTAAACTAGAAAGTGTACTAAACTAAGTTAAAAACTTTAAACAAATATTTTTTGTTTCATCCAATGTCACACAAAAAAGTTAAATGTAAAATATTTTTGATGCATACTCAAAATAAGTATTTCATTAAACATTTATTAACTCATTGCTTCATGTAGATAAAACAGATTCTGATGTAACAATTATAACAATGTTATGCACGTGTATCCTGTAGTAGCAATATATGCACAAGATTAGAATGCATGTAATATTAGTGCATAACTTAACCATGTTAAGACGACCTCCGTAGCCGAGTGGCTCGCGCACCGGTCCCCGGCGGCAGCGCTAACTCTGAGCTCTCGGGTTCGATTCCCGGTCGGGTCAATGTCGAAAACAAACTTTTCTATATTGTGTCTGGCCTGGGTGGTTGTGGTACCGTCGTTGATACTGATTTCCATAATACGAGTGCTTTAGCTACTTATTTGGCATCAAAAAAGTACTATAACTTTAATTATGTCAATAAAATAATTCACTAAAGCTCCTGGTCTAACGTCTCCACTTTGTACAGTAATATTGTTCACGTTCAATTTAACAATGGCAAAGGAATATTTATGTTGTACATCCCATATATTACTCGCTATCATACTACATACTACTCGTACTGTCTTACTCACGGAAAAGATAAAGAAATTTGTTCTGTAATCTAACTGTTCTAGAAAAGCAAATACGATAATTGACATTTCTTTGGAAACATTGGAGGTGAAGTGGTATGTTCTGTGGCTGATACTGTTGATAAAATGTTTACTTACTTTTTAGACGGTAAAATTATAGTTTAAAAAAAAATTGTTTCATAAAATGTTTTTGTTTTGTTTATATAATTTTAACGCAAATTTTGTTGCGAAACAAATTACAAAAACAAAAACATTTTATAAATAGCTTGCTTACTTCTTAACTGATCTTTAGTATTTGTAAAAATATTATGATCGGGTGTTAATGACGGTAGTTGTTGACATTGAATGGGTGCCTTTGGCTTTCAAAGTAAAAAGTAAATAGTGTTGAATAATTTCGGCGGGCTGGTTAGAACCACGATAGCTCAATTGGAAGAGCACCTGACCCAGTATGTCAGAAGGGTGCAGGTTCAAATCCTGCTCGTGGAAATTTTTTCAACATTGTGTTTTTGTTTCATAAAGTTAAATAAAATACCGTATTTCTCCGTCAGGCTTATTTTATATAGTATACCAATTTTAATGTTACAAGAGACGTATAATTTTAAAAAGCCTTCGTCTAGCTTCAAAACACATTTAATTATACAATGGGTATAATCCGGGGATAATGTAAGGTCCGAAAAACAGGGAGACCTCACGGCCCATTAATACAAGGATCAATGACGCTATCCTTTTTTGCTGACGCCCTCGTATCTGTGACAAACTGTCGCATATAAGAACATTAAATATATCGTTTGTTGTAATTCTTGTCCCTTTATTCGTAAAGATGTTTGTGTAAAGGAAATAAAGAAAACTGAGGGTAGCTTGAATAATAACGTAGATTTATCGTTGCAACAATCTTGTAGCATTATTTTTATTACTACCTTACCTTGTCTACCTGTTTCAAATCGAGACTACCATGAGTTATAAGAGGACCATCCAGACTTTCATTCGAGTATATTTAGCCGTCCAGTCCTAACGAAAAAAGCACGCAACGAAAACTGGAACTGAAAAGCCAGCCGCTATTGGTTTGGCAATAGTGGCTGAAAAGAGAGGGGAATTTCAATTTCGGAAAAACACAACATTCCATCCTAAATTATCCAAACTTTTCGGACAGCAGCGTTTCAAGTTTCAAAAAACTAAATGCTAGCTCGATAGTGCAGGTGCACACACCGGCGGCATATCCAAAATAGCCGTATCCGTAGTCCAATCGGATGAGCCGGAAGATTCCTTATTTGAAATCTGTGTTCTCTATGCACTGGCTTTGTAGGTGCACAAACATCTTTCGCACGTTACATTTAAATTTTCAACTCTGTCACCACACAAATAAAGTCTCGCGTAGATGCACAAATAAGATTGTCAACATAAAAATCCGCTCAGGAGGTACGCCGGTTCCAATTTTAAAATGGTTTGGCGCGAATGCTCCAGGATTTGTACTTTTTTTCGGACTTAGCGTGGGTCCAAGGCTGTTTTGGCGCGGTCCAGCTAAAATAAATAGAAATTGAAATAGCCGTTGAGTGGCGAGAATGGTGTGATGCTAAGCCGATGGAACGGGAGGATTGTTTCGTTGGACTTCGTTCGATTTTCGTTCTAGGGCTATCAGTTACATTCGTGTTTTTTGAAGAGCGCCTGGAAATCGATGTCATGATATTTGTGCTAGGTATTACCTTATTGATTATCATTATTATGTATTTTTTTCATTTATTTATAGATCTAAAATGACAACAATATTACTTATTCTAACGGCATTAATAAAACCACCGAGGTTTGTCTATAATGCCAGGAATGATTAACGTCAGCATTAAAAAGGTATAAAAAGTAAAGAGTTCACTGCTGGTTCAGACTTTTCCACATGTGGAGATAAATCCAAAACTGCCCGTGCCGGCCCAATTTCGGGCCCGGGTTAGTGTACTAACAGCTAAAAATACCTTTCGAGGTACATAGGCTTTTTTTTAAGAGAGTGTGCCGATGGCCTCAGACAGTGTCAACGGACTTTTTTGGAAGTGGTGAGAAACTTAAAAGGCTTGTCAAGCCGTGTGAGCAAAACACCGTCGGAGGGTTTCTAGAGGAAAGTAGGAAATCACGCAAAAGAGGTCACGCTTTCGACCGGACATTTTCCGAGGGGTTTGGATCGGTTCGCGGGCACATAAGGTGCTTGCCTTAGTTAAGATTGATCACCCATCCAAGGTCTCATCATTACCTTGCTTTTTGCAAGCTTTTATTTAGTTTCACCTGTCCCGATGTTTGTGATCAAACCTTGCAAGTTAAATTTGATCTACTTCCTGGTTATCGATTGAGCTGAAATTTTGCATGCATGTCTAAATTGGATGACAATGCAAAATTATTATGACATGGAGCTGATCTGATGATGGAACTGGAAGATGGCCACAGGAACACGGTAATATTAAACGACACAACCCCATCGAGTTTGGGCTCGTATGATTCGTTTTGACGAGTACTTTGGTGCTAGATGGTAACCAGGGTTCGATGATGGAGCTGGAAGATGGCCATAGAAACTCGGTAATTAAACGACACAACCCCATCAGGTTAGACTCGTTTGATCCGTCTTGAAAGCCAGGGTCTGATGATGGAGCTGGAAGATGGCCATATGAACTCGGTAATTAAACGACACAATCCCATCGAGTTTGGGCTCGTATGATTCGTCTTGACGAGTACTTTGGTGCTAGATGGTAATTCTAGGGTCTGATGATGGAGCCGGAAGATGGGCATAGGAACTCGGGAAAATAAGTTCGTTGGTTCCGTTTGTTATGAATGTAGATTCTGTCTTTAATTAGATGGATTAGATGGATGATTCAATGCCAAGGTGAGCACGTGCCGAGGACTACATGGTATGAGGGTGTATAAACATGGCATATCGTTAACGTGGCGCCTCAGGGTACCAGGGCGAACCCTGTTGTACTGAAGTTCTTACAAAAATACTAAAAAGTTAAAAATAAACATAAAAGAAAAAAAAACTTTTTATAAACAAGCTTTTATTACTTGTTAATAAAAAAAAAACTAAAAAGGTAAAAATAATTTAAACCTGTCAATAAGATAAAGATAAAGAATTTTTTTAACGGTTGAAATTGAAATACAGAGATCTTCATATTAATATATTTGTATAAATAAACCCTACTTTTGTAAGATAAACTCAAATCCAATTTGCTTAATAAGTATTGCTTTGAGGCCGGCGAAGGCACCTCTAATTAATATATCAAAAGCCATAACGATCAATTAATATTAATTGGTCGAATATTATTATTGATTAATGAATTGGGAATACCTTTGCTAATACACATAACTTAGCCTGAAATGAATAAGTACCTATAGCAAATGTTATATTTGCAAATTCGGCTAATTATTAAATTTGCAATTTGCCAAAGTTCAGATGTTAGTTATAGCTAGGTTTTTTAATGTCTCTGTATAGGTGTATATAAGTGTATATAGCACCTAATCTAGATCCTAGAATACCTTTTTTTTTAGAGTTTGCTGATTGCCTCAGGCGACATTTTTGAGGACCTTCGTAGCTGAGTGGCTTGCACGCCGGACTTTGGGCGGCGCTAACTCTGCGGGTTCGATTCCTGGTCGCGTCGTTGATTCTGATTTCCATGACACGAGTGCTTTAGCTACTTACTTGGGATCAGAACATTGTATGTGATGTTGTCTAATATTTAAAATTAAATATTTTCAGCTTCACCGGGCTTTTTTGGGGGCGGTGAGAAACTTAAATGGTTCCTCAAGCCGTGTGAAACGAATCACTTTCGTAGGTTTACTAGAGAGAATGGCATCACGCACTAGTGCGTGTCCCCGTGCCCTACTAGATTCTCCGAAGGGTCGGATCGGATCGGGGAGCGGAACAACCCGAGGGCGTCTCTAAAGACTCGAACCTCGGCTCGGGTTGACCGGGCCGTGGTAACCTAGAATGCCTGCATTATAAATAGATGCATCTTTAAAAATACTATTATGAAGTCTAAGTTTTTAAAGTAATTTTATGTATTTTTATTAGGTATTTAGAATTTTGCATTTACATTGCTGTACCTTTAATAAGTTTAAATTTAATTTTTCTATATTTTGATAAAGTCCGAATGATGAATACTTACTTTAAAAAATCATTTATTCAGTTTACGCTACAAATAGCTCTTATGAACGTCATTATCCAATCCATATATTTATAGCTATAATACTTTATGTAATTAAAACGGCAAGCGTGCAAGCACCTGATGAGAAGTGGTATTCGCCGCCCATGGACATAAGCAGCGTCCAAGGAGCTGCCCTTTTGAGTCATTTTTTTTATATATTGCTCGGCAAATATTATCTACTTTATGAGCCCTATTTGTTGTTTATTATATTTTCACGCTTCTTGTATAACCTCATGTTATAGCGCACGGGAAATATCCACTGAATATGCCAATTCCACAATTCCAAATTCCATTTTAAGCCCTATGTAACATATAAAACCACTATTTTCACTCACTATCTATAATTGCTTTAATAATTTGTCCAGCTTTTTACTGTAAGTTGTAAATAGTATCATAAAAAATAGTTTTATTTCAATAGTCGACAATAATATGGTGATCAGATTTATTTGATTTCTTGCTACCGTTATGGTGGAAAAAAGAATCATAGTATAAAAAAAAGTTTTTACGAAAAAGAGAGCAATAAAATTGTTTGCGTAACGTCTTGGTTCGCGCAATAAGTAGGCGTAAAATTTTATTTATTGCCGCCACTTTTATCAATTTGTGGTCCAAATGTTTGGCAATATTTTCTCGCTTAAACCTCCCGATCGTGGCTGTCGGGAACTGTTTTCTCATTAGTGACAAAGCGTTGGATGCAAATTACTACAATATTAACAATAGACTTCTGACGTTTGCCTATTGCAAATTTTTAAATATATCTTAATTAATGGCTTCACATAAAGCCAACTTCAAGTGGTACAATTCTTATTATAAAATAAAATTTGTAAGGTAAATTGAGTTAAAAATAGAGTCATTACACAAAGAATACGAGTGAAACTCCCTATTGCAAATACTAAAGGAGATCGTTTAATTGCATTATATCGTATCGTTAAAATTCAAAATTCAAAATCATTTAAGTATTCAGTTTAGGCTACAAGTAGCTCTTGTGAATGTCACTATGCCATCGGTTCGTAAGTCTACTCTGGACGGGAGATCTTATACTGAGAAGAACCGGCAAGAAACTCAGCAAGTATCCAGCTCTTTCCTCCTTTACAGCGTCAAAAAAAAATATAGAAGACAACCACAACATGTAAAAAAAAACGTCCCCACTGGTCTTTTGTGCGAATTTAATAATATAAGTGAACACGCAATAAACTTTTTACCAAGTACAACTCGTTTTATTTCCTGGATTGATAACATAAGTACCATGATGTCGGGGTATCTTGTAAGTCCAGGAATGTAAACGAGTTGTACTTGAATATTTATAAAATATAGTGTAAAAATTAAAAGCCTACCAGACCCAGGAATCGAACCTGGGTCTTCCGCAATTCAGGGGCTGCACTGACCATTAGCTTTGGAGCATAAGCATTGGCTGAGTCGGGTAGACATATACTTTTTTCACTATACTTTATTTAAATTTAATTCAGCTTAGGTGCAGCAATTAGCACTTCAAAATAAAAAATAAGAGTTGTACTTGGTCAAACGTCTATTGCGTGTTCGCCCTTTTGGGATGTCGTTCAATCTAATTAAACGTAAGTAAGTCGGTAAGTATATTGGTCTTAAATAATTTAAAAATATATATTAAAGTTTTTAAATTTGTCATTTGGTAGTGCCAAATGCACTGACAATAACGAAAATGAAATCTCGACCGTTAACACTCAAATAGCCTTATAAGAAGAAGCGCCGGAAATTTATTGTATCCGATGGCTTTTCCAAGAACAATAATGCTTTTATAATGGTAAGTATTGATCACGTACTCACCACTTTCCTCAGCAATAAAGAGAGAGTAGAATCGTTTCAAAATTATATAAATTTTTAAAATGAAACCATAACAGATAAATCCGGTCTAGTCAAAACTATATTGCATGCCACACACATTATTCTTTGTAACGATTCTTACGAATTTCAATACACATAAATATTGTCAGATTGATTATGCCCATTCTTAGTTTGGTTTGGCACGCAACATAATTTGAAGCTTTAAGAAGTTATAATGGTATAAACTTGTATAAACATTCATGAGTATTGACAGAATGAATTAAAACAGCAGATCACGAACATAGTCCCTTGCCGAGAAGAAAATAAAAATAATATAACTCTTTCGATTGGCTTGTCCTGGCAATCCCAAAAAACAAATGAACACACATTTGACGTCTTTTTCTTTGTCTATAAGGTTCAAGAAACGTTTACACAAAAATATTATTAAAAATCCAATCTCATATGGAAAATACAAGTTCCTAATATACCCCGACCTACTTAACTACATAAGCTTCAAATCCAAGAAACCAAGATTCTTCTTCAATGTTAGTCCTTATTTTTCGTTTTCTCGTATAAATATCGGGCCCCATATGCATAAAGTCTGCGTTATAATAGACGATTTTCTTGAAAAGGGCCAGGGTGAATTTTTCGCTTGATAGCTTTAGCTACTTTGGTGTATGTCAGAAACGGAAGCGGATAAGAACATAATGGCGACTATAAAAGCACTTTGTATAAAGTGGTAAGACTTGCGCGACTTGCTAGTTATGACTGAAATACACAACAAATTAATAGATGAAGATTCTGAAATCCAATGTTTTCAGCGGTCAAACAAGCTAACTTTTCCGGGCGACGATAGGTCGTGATGTCGTAGGCTGAGTCAAGAGGCAATCGCAAAACAATAATCAAAATAGGTTTTGTTGGTGGTACTTATTTTTCCGTCGCGAAAGTAAGAAATTTGGTGAATTATTTCTTTGTAGCACCACTAAAAAAAGGAATGCTCTTTCCCAGCAGGCATTGTATGAATTGTGTTCTTGCAAGTTGTAACATAGGGTCCAAAAACGACATGACGAAGCAACTTACAGGTTGGCAAAGTGAGAACGGCTAGAGGCACAATCTTGCTCCACTAGCTGTATTCGCATCTGGACTCTGTTTCACATCAGGTAGTAGCGAAGTCATTTGTCAACTCTCCTTGTTTAACTAGGAAAATTGATTTGCGCATGCAAGCAGCTAGGGACGGACCAGAATGATAGGGGCTCTCGTCCTCTTCCTTAAGCTCGACGAGGGGAGGGGAACTAGACTCACCCTTTCTGTCACGTGAATGGCACGAATTATTCGCATCTTCTGTTTCCATTTCCACAGGTTCGCATTTTTTCGGATTCGCATTTCTTCGGATTCGCATTTCTTCAAAGTATCATCTCTTCAGATTCTTATTTCTTTAGAATCTCAGTTATTCAGAGTAAAGTTATAGTAAAAAGTGAATATGTTAAAAACAAAACATTTAATAACAATAAGATAACATAACCAACGAACTCAATAATTCAAGTTTCTTATTAAAAAATATATCTTAATTTAGCACGTTTACGACACGTTAGCGCTTTGCCACTCCAGCTGTTTGTCAAAGCCTTATTAACTCCAGCTGTTTGTTGGATGTTTATAGGCTTCAATAACTGCTTTTCTTAAGGATTACTCAATTACTCAATTTCACACCACAAGAAAAAGGACGAAAGCCTATAGATTGGATTTTTTCATCCCGCACCGCATAGCGACGTCGCACAGCTCTAGTTGGGCAGCAGCCTAAGACTTGCGCCACAAAACAAAGTTAACATGGGGACGCAAGGGTACTTGCTCTCATGACTTTCTAACATGGTTTTAGATTTTCACGTACAGTTATCCAATGGACGAACGCCTTTGATATTTCATGGACCGCTTCAGGCTAGTCATGGCAACTGGTGATGGTTTTTGATGTGTAACATCTTTCTACTCGCCTTCTATACTTAGATTAAAACAAAAAAGGGCTTCTATTTCTTCTATTGTATATAACAATTTGTGGAAGTGATTTCGTAAGCGCGCGCCAATTTGTAAATTTAAAATCGATTATAGAACAAGACATTTTTTTTTAAGTGTAGTTCGTTCCTTGAGGAACCGGCTAAGGTCATAGACCATGCTGCCATGTCATTAGTTTCTTAATTTCATTGTAATACATAAATAAACAATATTGATGATGATGAATGATAATAGAAATGGGAAGTGAGAAATGATATTAACCCCCAACCCCTCGAGTATCTCAGTAAAGATGTGGGGCTTTACTAAGTCCTCACGCAGACTTCTTGTGAGAATTTGAAAAGTGACGTTGCACTGTTTTGTATTATTTGCCAACACTCATGCACACTCACGAACACTTAACGGTTAATAATCCACCATTATTTCACATTAATATTGGACATAACACAAATTCTAGAAAATAAAACAAAACCGCAGACATGACTCTTTACTTTCCCGCCAAGAAGTCCAAGACATATTATTATTTGTTCCATTGTGTCATCATTTTGATATGTCAAATATCTTCTAATGAGTATTTACTGCATTCTCTTTATGATTTGTAAAAAAATATACGTCTTTGTTAATTATTTAATCTATTTTTGTAATATTGATTTCAAAAGGTGAGATGTCAAATGTTACACATCGGCGATTACTGTAAGGCTAGTCCGATCTTCGATATAGAATTTGTTTGAGCACTTTTTACAAACGAGGTTGGCTACTTTCAGATGTATCAAAATCAAAATCAAAATCAATGAAACATGAGTTGTTTTCAGTATGGATAAATAGTATTAAAATTTTCAGAAGAGGATTTTTTAGCAATGCTACTACAACAATTCATGTGTGGTCGACAATACATTAAAGTACCTCATAAAAAAAAAACAAAAGATACAAAATAGTTTCACGAGCCACAGTTCAGTTGAAAAGTAAACGGCCGTAAATGAAACTCGTCTCATCAAAGCAAACGAGATCCAACAAGATACGAGTTGCCAAAGTCCGCTATTCGGTTGAGGCTATAAACTGAAGTTCGCTATTTGACTGAACCATTGGCGAAGCTGAGTTAAGCTAATGGTAGTTTAACTCGGAGTTCCATTCGACATTTAAAGTTGCGTTTCGTTAAGCGCGAAGCAAATGGTACGATCGTGAAACAAAAGACGATAGATCTTTTTTAAACGGGGTAAGCGCTTTGCCTTCGTCACACGTGATGGTGCCTGTGATGGTGCGTGAAAATAAGGCCGTAACGGCAGAAAGCTAAACACTTTTTTATCTTTATACTTTTATTATTTATAACTGATTAAAATACACACAATTATTCCAAGTTAAAACGTAACTATTTCATTGTAAAGTAAAGTTTTCTTTAGATCAAAAACATAAAAGGAAAATCTGCACATTTTACTTCTATATAGCTTAGTACGCATAATAAAACGACGTATTACTTAGTACAATGAATACAAAATAGAAAAACAAATACAATTATATTGTATGCATGTGCATAGAGTTGCAAGCGTAACGGTGCTTGCGTATTACATCCAAGTTTGATTAACGAATAAGTTATCGGACAGAACACTACATTTCATTTTAATAGCATTTTTTAATGCCATGGATTTCCGCAAAGTAACACCTGATTCCATTTGTTAAAATAAAGTAAATTAATTTATTAATATAGTAAATTATTGTTTTCCATGATCTAGCACCTGATTATTAAAACTTATTCTATGTTAAGCAATTAACGACCATGTACCTTAACAGGAAATCTATTCATGACACAGAGATAAATGCTTAATGGATCTCTATTGTAATGAATAATACCTTTTTGCGCCTAATGACTTTGAAAAAAGGTAATTTACAAAAACTCGTTCCTGCAAGCACTAATAAACTAACTAATTAAATTGTGATTAATTAAACACAATGATTCTTAATTAACCAAATGGTTAAAAACTCATTAAAGTGTTTATAAGCAAAACTGTCAATTTTTTAAATAAATAATCAACCATGATGTCGTTAGTGTAACGCTCAAAGTCTATTGAGGAAATTTTACTTTTTTATTATTTTTAAGTGCTAATTAGCTGCACTAAAGTTTAATTAAATATTTATAAAATACAGTGAAAGTCAATAATCAAAAAGCAATAAAAAAATTCAGTGCAGCCGCCCGGATTGCGGAAGACCCAGGTTCGATTCTGGCTGGGTCGGGTATTATCATCACCAGCTCATTTTATGTCCCCACTGCTGGGGCACGAGCCTTCCCTATGGATGGATAGGGTGAACGGGCCACAAACCATCACGCGGGCGCGGGCCCAGTGCGGGTTGGTGGTTGTTAACGGCTGCTAATGCAGCCGGAACCAACGACTTTACGTGCCTCCTGAAGCACGGAGGAGCTCAAGGTGATACATTTTTGGTCAACCATCCGATGACCGTCCTTTGCGAAAGTTGCAATCGCAGACCGGGCGCGTTAACCACTGCGCCATCGAGCTCCCTCACTGCGCCATCGAGCTTCTCCATTCACTGTATTTTATAAATATTCTTTTGAGAAATTTTTACAGTTTGTGGTAGTCTGATGTGTAGACGTGTGTGTGTACGTAAATAAGACAACAGCACCATTGATATCGTAGTTGTATTATGTTAAAGTTATGCGTTACAAATGCTCACCATTTATTTACATGGTAGTAAATATTGTTTAACACACGATTGTAGTGGTCATCAAAGAAATTGCCTTTAGCAAACAGTGAAAAACTTTTAATGGCCGACTGGACAGTAACGCTGACCGCTTACGGCCCCATTTCATTGTCTGCCATCTCATTGTAAATAACTTCTTTAACTGATGTAATTTTTGGAAACCATGATAAATTTTTTTTTTTGTGTGTTGTGATTGTCCTTTTTTTTGTGTGTTTATTTGTGATGGAAAGTGACCTTTTATGATTTTCCAATATTTTGGACGCTGCAATGGAGAAAAGAGCTTGACACTTGCTGAGTTTCTTGCCGGTTCTTTTCAGTAAAAGGTCTCCTAGCCCAGAGTAGACTTACGAACCGATGGCATAGTGACATTCATAAGAGCTACTGGTAGCCTAAACTGAATAAATGATTTTCAATTTTGAATTTTGAATTTGAAATACATTTATTTGGGTAATGAGCTGAAAAAACTAACGAAACAACAACAAAACATAGGAACAACAAAATTACCAAAACCTTGTCTTCATCTACTACTAAAATAAAAAAAGTTAATTTATACCTTATTTTCTGTTTAGCCTTTTGTTATTCCTCACGGGTAAGCTTTTGGCCTTCATTTAGCCTGATGTTTCCAATAGAGCCGAATACAGATTTATAACAAGAGCCGTCAGTCCCCACCCACCCATTAAAACGAACACTAAGTCTGCCAAAGGCCCACATGAGGTCTGGAATTGCGGTTTTTTTAAGACAGAGGTAAGGAAATAGAAGGAGGACGTTCAAAACAAATTACGATAGTGGTCGTTTCAGCACTAACTCAGAATAAGATGATTGCAGAAGGTAAGCTTCATACAAACGCGGTCGAGCAACGCACACATAGACAACCTCTCACGGACACGGAATCTCGCAATAGCTGCGCTTCGACTGTTTCGAGCTGTTCGGAGATCCGTGTCCGTGCAAGGGGTCCATGTGTGGGTTGCTCGAGTGCGATATGTATTTAGCTTACCTTCTGAATCCTCCTTATTTTGTGGTTCTAACACCAGAGTTTCAACCTTTAAACCTTAACGTGTCTGACTTCTAGTTATAACATTACATGTTGGGTCCGTAAAGTTACTGATAAACACGCTAGCTAACTTGCATTAAGTTATTTCACACTCTCTCGCTGGCTGGATTGTAAAATATCCTATCTTATTGCGTGCCTAGCTTTGTAAATATTTAACTATAGCTTCAGTAGTTTGAGCTCTGCGTCAATCAGATAACTCTTTTTTTAGTATATTAGTAATGTTTAAATAAACATATACGGAGGTTGTTGTTCTAACATATTTATTTCGGATGACAGAGATGCATAGATTTTTAGTAAACGATGAATAAATCTCTCATTTATTTTTAAATAACATAATACAATTTTCGGATTATTAATTACAAGTACTAAACTAACGGCTGATTAAATATAAAAATTCTATTAATTATATTTCATAAATTAAAATGTTTGCCCACTGGGCTACACCGGTAACGTCGGCAATATCCAGAATGCTGCCGATACAATTTCGGGCTGTATTATCTAATATATAAAATTCTCGTGTCACAGTTTTCGTTGCCATACGCCTCCGAAACGGCTTGACCGATTTTGATGAAATTTTTTGTGCTTATCCGGTATCTATGAGAATCGGCCAACATCTATTTTTCATCCCCCTAAATGTTAAGGGTGGTCCACCCCTAATTTTTTTTTGATTTTTGATATTATTCCAATACAAAATGATTTGTTTGTAGTGTTGTCATGGAAACTGTCAAAGCGGTACGAAGTCCGCCGGGGGCAGCTAGTGTTATATATTACTCTGACATGTACGCCGGACTAAATGTATTCACATTCATTCGTCAGCAACGCAATTTTTTCTCTTTCTAATATTTGTATAGAATAATTGTTTTCAAAATAATTAAAAGTATAACGAGGTTACAATTTTCATATATTTATTTTGAATGACAGACATCCATAAATGTTAATATACAAAAACACTTAAGCTATTTTAATATATAAATATTATTTCTAAAATCAATTAATTAATCTCTCATTGATATTTAAATAACACATACAATTGCACATAGGTACACACGCCTGCACATCAACCTACCACAAACTGTCAAATTTCCCCAATAGATTACAAAAACACAAATGTTGAAAAAATTTCCACAAGCAGGATTTGAAACTGCATCCTTCTGATATACCGGGTCAGGTGCTCTTCCAATTGAGCTATCGTGGTTCTAACCAGCCCGCCGAAATTATTAAACACTATTTACTTTTTACTTTGAAAGCCAAAGGCACCCATTCAATGTCAACAACTACCGTCATTATCACCCGATCATAATATTTTTACAAATACTAAAGATCAGTTAAGAAGTAGGCAAGTTGTTTATAAAATGTAATTTGCGTTAAAATTATATAAACAAACAAAAACATTTCCCCAATAGACTTTGAACGTTATACCTAAGTTATATGGTTGAAAATGTATTGAAGAAATTTGACAGTTTTGAATAGGATATATTTAAATATGTCTAATTAAAAATTCATTCATGATTTGTTTGCAATAATAGAGTCTAATCGTATTCATGTTTAATTAAAATTTTTGCCTACTCGGCCACACCGGCACCATAGGCGATATCTGGTATGGTGCCGGTACAATGTTGGGCAGTTTTATGTCCCTTGGAGGCTGCGGCGCGGGCAATGGCGTACTGTAATAGTAATGTAAGTCACTCGGCCCAAATGTGTACTCCGACACTCGAGTCATAAGTTGCGGCGCAGGCGACGGTGAGGAGAAGTACGCCATGTGCGCGTCGAGCCACTGATTCACCTATTAAAAAGGAGTTTAATTTTATTTATTGTTACACCTAAAACAGATTACAGTCAATAAGTAGGGTCAATAATATTGAAGTAAATTTAAAATAGTTGGATCAGATTATAAGTAAGCGTAACTTAATGTTTGTTTTGTATACAATACACTATAAAATAATTATCGTTAAATACAAAAGAAAATGTGATCGTTCCCAAACCTTACAGACGACACATGGCATTAATTATATTCATATTCATTGAGTTAGAATTTCGTATTTTTGCGTATTAGGTGTTAAGTTAGCATACATACATACATACATACATACATACATATATACATACATACATACATACATACATACATACATACATACATACATACATACATACATACATACATACATACATACATACATACATACATACATACATACATACATACATACATACATACATACATACATACATACATACATACATACATACATACATATATATAATCACGCCTCTTTCCCGTAGGAGTAGGCAGAGACCACTTCTTTCCACTTGCTACGATCCTTACATACTTGTTTCGCTTCGTCCACTTTCATTATTCCCTTCATACATGCTCTTCGGTTTAGGGTACTCTTGACCTGGCCTTGTTTCAAGACATCCCTGATTTGATCTCGAAACGTCCGCCTAGGTCTACCCCTACCAACACTTTCATTCACACTCGCCTTATACACTTTTTTCGTCAATCGTTCTTCATCCATTCTCTCGACATGACAAATTACAAAATAAATTGAAATTAGGCGTATTTTTTAATAAATTTAAGCAACAAGTAATTATATCACTAGTTGGGAGAAAGGAAACACTATGGAACATAGTCCTTATTTTATTTACGACCATTTGGTTTTCCTATATTTGCTGTTCCTTTCCCAAATAAATAAACATCTCAAAGTTTATTTTTTAACATGAAAATTTTAATAATTTTTTTGGTAATAAAAAGTATGAAAAATGTAATACTAATAGAAAGTTTACTTACAAATTCGCATCTGCACAGTGGTTTTTGAAAGTCTTCAAATGGAGACTTGCTTTCTGGCTTTCTTTTTGTCTCGTAGGAGGTTTGTGCTGGTGCCACATATATAATTGTGGATAAAGTGCTTTCACTCGATGTACCTGACTTCATTGATGCGTAGAACAAACGTTGTGCCATGTTAATAAAATCAAATATCAACTTTACTGATTAAAC
This sequence comes from Eudonia truncicolella, assembly GCA_949315975.1. NCBI lineage: Eukaryota > Metazoa > Arthropoda > Insecta > Lepidoptera > Crambidae > Eudonia > Eudonia truncicolella. The sequence goes on along the minus strand of OX438835.1, from coordinate 8,262,011 downwards.
CACAAAAGATGAATGATAAACAAAATATTCTCCCACGAATTTATACAGATTTTTTGCTCATTTCTTAATGATAACTAGGTACTTAGACCTTTAACTGGAAATTAATTTTAAAAACACATTAAAGGCTTCGATAATCATATTAGATAATTACCTACTTTAAGTTTTCATTGCGTCATTAAGTAACCATGGGCAATTAGTCATAGATTGTGTTGTAGCAGCAGATTTTGTCTCATCATTTTTTTTTTAAAGTTTAACGTTTTTTTCTTATTTTATATTTTACTTTACTTAAACGTGGCCAGTGAATATACATACAGCATAGCTAAAACATTGACAAAACTTTGCTACCTTTTATGAAGGGTACTTATGTCGGTAAGATGCTGTTTTATGTGAGATGGCAAACGTCTCAGTGGGTCACCTGATGGAAAATAACTTCATATTCACTTCATACAAACATTTTCCTGGGTAACTATTTATTGCAGAGATTTGCAATTCATAAAACTCGAAGTTGGCGATTCAGTCAAAGAGCCAGTAAAAAAATTTGTAAGGTAAAAAGCTGAATGTTGATTTTACAGACAAATTTTTAGGAGGTACCCAATTTTACAACTATATCTACCATAAAAGATCGTTCCTACCATTCCATTTTAGGTTTAGCATCTCATTTCTCTGACGCGTATAACCATTCCTATTTTTACTTATGTCTAAAAACTTTTCACCTTATTCAATAGAAATTGAATTCTATAGCAACATGCTAAGGACCATTGACCTGATAAGAAACAGTACAGCTATAACAAATGACGTTTGTATCATGGATCATATTCCAAAATGCAAGCGTTGCTGTTTTTATGTTAAACAGTTCAAATTAAACTAACGATACTTGCAATTTCTTATTTTCATCAAGAGTCAAAGGAACATTTACATTGAAAAGAGAAAAGCTAGAACGAGTAGTTGGATGCTAGAAAAAGCAATCTTAAATCCGTTGCATTTTCTCAAAGGCGTCCGACGAGCAGGCCAGGCCATTCAGCAGTCGTAACTCAGCGTTAGCTATCGTTGCAAAGATTCGATCAACTTCTATAAAAGTTGCATTTCTCGAAAGCTTTTAAATACAAAAGGGTTGTCTTTGTACATACATAAGATTTCATACCTTATTTATTCTCTACGTTTCGACCGAGTTACAACGGCCATGGTCACGGGCTGACTGCTGTCGCGATCTATGAAACCTTTTACTAATTAAGTAGTTTGATTTAAACCCTTTAAATTTTTTGTTAACTATGTAGAACGCGAAAGTTTAAAAGTGTATACATATGTTTTTTTTTTTAATTCAAATGTGACACTTCAAAATTCAATAGCGTGTGTGGTGTTAGTCGTTCTCAGAATTAAGCGCACGGAATACAATCTTATGATTATGATAAAGTGAACCTTACATTATTGACTAGGAGGTTTAGGTTTATGAGGAAAGGAAACGAAATCCGTCATACTGCTTTTTTATTTGCATACACGACCTGTTTGTTTATATGACTCCTTGCGCAACCTTAAAGAGGAAGAAAACTCAAAATTCTATAAAACTCTCTAAGCTCTTTTGCTACTGTAAGTAGAGGGGAAGCGTAAGCGTTCTAAGCACGCTAAGTTACTACCCCAGGAAACTAGCCCATTCTAATAGAATAGAGCCTTATTCAATGCCTTATACTCTGCAAACATAAGAATCTCTGCAATATCAAATATTTTCAGCTAAATCTTAGGACACTAAGTAAAACTTGCATATCGAAAACAAAAACAATGCAAACTCTTTTCTTACAAAACTATTTGATAAAAAGAAAGTTTAAAAAAGGTACCACGAAAGATCTAAAAAGGTCGAAGTGCGCTTTGAAAGGCATTCTCTAAAATAAGAAACTCGTTAATACAGGCATCGATTAGATTTAATTATACTCTTTAACAATCACTGGCAAGTGTTTTTCGTTACGAACCTGAACTCAAAACTTTTTTCAAAGTGACCATTGACATCATGAATGAGTTGGAGATGTCTACATTTAGTCAGCCATCAGAGTACTGGTTTTTAGTTACTATTTAAGCTTATATTATTATCTCTTTTACACATGTAATCATCGAATTTAATTACTAGGTAAATCCAATTATTATTAATATTGTTATTATTTATTATTATTATTGTTTATTTCATAAACACAACAAAGATCCATAAATTGTAAGTAGACTTAAGCTTATTGTTAGTATTAAATTACAAATTATATAAAATAAAACTAAAAGAAGAAAACAACTTTTCAAAAACAAGCTTGTTAATAAAAAAATAAGAGCGTGTTACATTTTGATGGAACATTAAAGAACATTTAGCATAATATACCTTCATTATTTTTCTTATGCCATCAAAATGTGACACGCTTTTGTTTATAAAAAAATTGGGTCTGTAATAAAAAAATAGATTTTCTTATTACCAGGATTAAATTATTTTTAACTTTTTAGTTCTTTTTAGTTCTGCCAACACCATACTGCCAGACCACTTTTGGTCTCTTATCTTGGTATCTTTATACTGTAAGCTCTTTCTGCTTAAAACGGAACGCATTTGATTAAATTTAAATGAGGGTATACAAGCTGCTAACTAATTATGAGACGACCAACACCTCAGCCTCCCTGTGACTACGGTTCCTGCAAAGGTTTCGAAACGTCAGAATAAACATACATTAAAAGTAATATGTAAAATAAACGCGAGTAGATCCGTGAAAGTCAATGTGTAGTGTTCTCGTAAACTTTAGAAAACAATAAGTAATAAAAGTTTTTTTTCTTTTAATTTTATTTTTAACTCTTTAGTATTTTTGATGCTAGATTGACTACGGCGGCGTAGTTCGTAGCGCGTAGCGCGCGCGTGTTTTTCCGTTATGTAGCCCGTAGTACGCTCACAATGTGTTGTTTTGAGCACTTAAGCTGTATAAATGTATTTTATATTTTAATAACTTTACATATCAATGAGTTATGTAATGTAGTTGTTTGTAACATTTCTCACTCTATCCATTTCATTCTTATTTTCCCGAGTTCCTATGGCCATCTTCTACCTCCATCATCAAACCCTGGTTACCATCTAGCACCAAAGTACTCGTCAAGACGAAACATACGAGCCCAAACTCGATGGGGTTGTGTCGTTTAATTACCGAGTTCCTATGGCCATCTTCCAGCTCCATCATCAGACCCTGGTTACCATCTAGAGCCAAAGTACTCGTCAAGACGAATCATACGAGTTCAAACTCGATGGGGTTGTGTCGTTTAATTACCGAGTTCCTATGGCCATCTTCCAGCTTCATCATCAGACCCTGGTTACCATCTAGCACCAAAGAACTTGTCAAGACGGATCAAACGAAGTCAAACTCGATGGGGTTGTGTTGTTTAACTACCGAGTTCCTATGGCCACCTTCCGGTTCCATCATCAGATCAGCTCCATGTCATAATAATTTTGCATTTTCATCTGATTTACATATGCATGTAAAATTTCAGCTCAATCGATAACCGGGAAGTGGATCAAATTTAACTTGCTAGATTTGATTACAAACAAACAAACATCGGGACAGATGAAACTAAATAAAAGCTTGTAACAATACAATCAATTACATTTTCAAATTAAAGTAATTATGAATAGAACGTATTGTGAATAACGTTCGTTCTATCTCGCTTGAGAAAGTCAAGTAACAATGTGATTCGTTGTAATTTAAACACGAACACATTTATTCGTCGTATTTAAACTGTCGCACGCGACATCTCCCTGAAATAGTGACCAAATGGCTATTGAATTGAATATTTCGGTGCGTATCATTTGAACCATTGTTCGGCGTAGGGAAATATAAACGGGTGGCACTGATTTACAATAGATGATTTACAAATGTTCGTGACGCTAATGTTGAGCCTTGGTAAGATTTTATCCAGGATACGCACGCATTATTGGTGTATTGAAATATTAACTAGGTAGTTACCAAAATATGGACTTTTATCTATCCATTTATACACCAATGTATTTTAATGTTTATGGGTGGGTTATCATTGAAACGACTGAAATTATTTTTTAAAATATTGTACTAGTAAAAAGCAACAAGAAATATTCATATTCGGTTGATAGTCGACGTTATCCAACAAGAATCCGTAGACCACCGGAGAGATTAGGGTTTAACATATAGCCGATGTCCTTACGTCATCTTGTCATCTTATTTTATTATGCACATTACGTTTTAGTGGGTCGGGCAGAAATCGCCCATCCTCACATACCCCGAAAACTGGTCGAGCCAATACTGATTGCTCCCCGTGGGATGATCTGGACGCAAATTTCCACAAGGTCAACAAAAAAAAAGGGAGAAAAAGCCTAAAACCACCACGTAGACCCAGTGCGGAATGGTGGTTGCTAACGACTGCTAATGCAGCCGGGACCAACGGCTTTTCGTGTCTTCCGAAGCACAAAGGAGCTCGAGTTGATACATTTTTGGTCACTCATCCGATGACCGGCCTTTGCGAAAGTTGCTTAACTCAGCACTCGCAGACCGGGCGCGTTAACCATTGCGCCATCGAGCTCCTCGGGTCCTGGTACAGAATTATTATTACTACTATCCTGGTAAAAAAATCCATACGAAGTAAATTTTCTACCATCTTTAGTTGGTATTCCACTTCACACAGACTCTACCACTGTCTCAAGAGTTTATTTCAACTATTATACGATGTTTTTTACAATTAAGTATTATATGACTTATCTGTGTTCAGTTGTAAGACAATTAAACGTCATCACCTTCCTGAGCCTGGGGCCTTAGAGCAGTGTTAATTATAGCAGTCTTGTTGCGGTTGTGAAAACGAGACGCATGTAGCGGCCTTTATATTCGCGTCTCGTTTTTACAACTTCAATAATATTGTAGTAATATTCATGGTTAGTCACCTGATTTCATATTGTTGATATGGGCGCAGCATACTCTGCTTCTGCCAGTCAACCATCAGCTCATCAAAGACTCTTTCCTCAGTCATAAAAAAAATCCTTACACACTTTATTTGGATAATTATAGATAAAGGGATAAAGTAAAACACCAAAATATAATCAGCAGTAATATTTTAAATTGCTTTCAATCACAATTTTGTAGTGTTTATAGATTATAATAATATTACAAAGGAAGATTTTTTTTTTGTTCAAAGTACACTTATCCGAATAGACTCAAAGACTCACATAAACTTGTCCAACATTGTTGTGTTACACATCTTAAATTATAAGGTGGTGCTGAATGTAGTGTTGCCGATCGATAGCCGTATGTCGATAGAGTACCGATTCCCTTTACCGAGAAGTGGTCGATAGTTTTACAATTAATAAATTGTTAAATCTAGCAGACTTATTATGTTATCTCGGATTTTTTTTATAGATCTTATTTTATATCGATAGTTCGTTACATGTCATAGGTATGATCAAGCAGGGATCAAGCGGGAATATTCCATCAGCGGGGAAATCTCATCACATGTCTTTTAGCTCCGTCGTAGAACTTTATTCTTTAGTAAACTATGCACAGGCTGTGCATAGTTTACTAAAGAATGTGTGTGATTCTGCTATTTAAAACATCTAAAATCGTGTGTATCAGGCTACCGATACAACGTTTGTTGAATTAACGGGTTCAAACCAGGCTCCGTTTCGTTATGGGATGAATAGGTAAGATGTTTATGACGGAGAGTGCTATTGCTTCCGCTGATGGAATAGTGTCAGGCGATCTTTCTGCTGCCGCTATTGGTATCGATAGTGGATTCACTAATTGAAACCCAATTCTATCGATAATTACTTTGTTGATAGAATTGCCCCATACCACACTCTAAGCGTTTAACGATCGGAAATATAAAGACATATAATCGAACTATTGATAGGCAACACTAGCCGAATTCATTGCATATACAATGGATTCGGCTAGTTCGGCTAGGCTACTAATATTAGTATAAGTTAATGGTAACTTTTTAATTGCTCATATCACACTATGAAGTAATATGGATAATTAGTCATATTTTCAAGACAAATATTTGAATGAAATTTGACAAAAATCTAAACTTATATCATCATAATGATGTTCGACCAAAAACATATAGTTAATGGTAAATGAAACCACTTTGAAGTTATGCAATATTCCTGTAATTATACAGAACAATCACTACTCGAAAAAAAATTATGATATAAACTGTTCAATAAAGGCATAACTAAAACGAATAATGCTAAAGCACTTTTGTTTGTCTTGAAAAAATGAGTTTCCTGCTCTTTACTTTCAAACATTTTGCGGAAAAAGTTTTTGGTCGGTCGGTCGGAAAGGTAGGTTGTCGGTAGATTGACCGATATTGGTCGGTCAATCTATATATCGAAAACAGACCAATGACCACTCGAAAACTATTTCAAAGCGTTTGAGAATACAGTTGAAATTGAAGTAACACTATAACTGCATGTTAGTTACAGGGAATCATAGGAGCCAGTTCCATTTTCATTTTCAACCGCTGTCTGTGTCAACCGGTACTTCGAGTACTTTCGATGAATGCGTAATCACTTTATCAAAAATAAATAAATAATCGTGAATGCTCGACAAACTCTCCACATGCTATGAGCACATGAGTAAATGTACTATGACTACACACGCCTGCACATCAGAACCGTCTAGTTTCCTCAACAGACTTTGAACTTTATCTACATGTCATATGGTTGAACATTTATTGAAGTTTGACAGTTTGGATAAGTTGATGCGCAGGATGAGCAGGGTGTCTGTATATAAGGAAACCCTTGAAATTGTTACATAATTTTATAAAGACAACGACTGAATTTATGATGAATAAATGGAAGACAAAATATTTTTATCTATTAGTGACTATCAATCAGTAATAATTTTAGGAGCAGTTCATTGATAAGTACTTAAATTAACTGTACACTCACTTCTACACTCAGAGATGTCAATAAAAGAACGTTAATGATTATTTGGTTACCTTGAAATTTTTCATCCCAAATATAGTGTTGATAATCGAACGGGGTGGGGTTCCTTTCGAATCGAGTGCGAAATTGGTCACAGATACTGTTTCTTGAAGTTGCTAGAGATGCCTAGAACCCTATATATGGTTATATATAATTTTACATAAATATTGTTCCGAACAAAAAACAATTAGAAAAATTACAAATTGTTGAAAAAAAAATCCACGAGCGGGATTCGAACCCGCACTCCATGACATTATGGGTCAGGTGCACTACCAGCATAGTTGGTATTATACTGGTATTATATGGTACTGGTATTGGTATTATACCGTAGCTCTATCCAACTCGCCGAAATTAATCAATACTAGATCAATACAAGAGTAAACTCTTACTCGGTAAGCCAAAAGAGCCCTATTCAATGTCGACAACTACGTCATCAACATCCGATCTTAATATTTTTACTTCATTTTTAGATCAGCTGAGAATTAGGCGAGCTATATTTATGGCTATGGTAATATATTATTTTACACAAATTTTGTTGCGAACATAGGGATACTCAATATGACAGTTACTCTAGGATCTATAAAAATATTGCCATTGTTACACTTAATTTAAAAGTTACTTCGTTCGTTCGATTTAAAAGTAAGTCACTGAACGCTCTAGCCCTTTGTCAAACCGACTACATAATCTAAAAGGCGCTTGTTAACTTCTAGTAAAGCTGTTATGAAATGGTACTTAAGTGGTCAGCAACTTCTGATGCTGAATGTACTAGCTCGTTACAAGAGACTTTTATACGATGAAAAATTATGTTTAGTAGGTACCTAATCATTATGGTTCATATATGTCTTTAAGTGCGGTGAATGCACTGAAAATTTAATTATTAAAATTTTGTACTACTTAATGCCGCAAAGAAAATTTTAGTTAAACTAAAGAAAACCAAATAATACCAAATAACATAATTCTAACTATTCACCACAAACAACAACGATTACGTTTTGACACATTTGGGACAATTGAACATTGCGAAACACTTTGTAATCCACCGATTGTACAGTCAGCGGTCGAAAACACTGAGCAGAATTAATTAGTGACTAGGTACGGTCACAATCATATACCATCCAACAACATCATAAACGATGCGATATTGTTCGGATGTAAATCATATTTTTGGACATTATTCACAAGCCTTCACATTCGATCTTCCACAATTGGTGTTTTAAAAACCATAAAGCTGGCAGTTAACGATTACTTTAGCTTAAAGAAGAAAATTAAGTTATCAATAATAACGCTTAAAATTGTTATAATACAAACAACAAATGGCTATGGTACTAAAAATAACTATATAGAATTAGCTACCAAGGTAATCATTATCATTTAAAAATGTAAGCAACAACACAGTGTGACTCCCTTTTGTCTTTCGTGACCAATTGTCTCTATTTTTTAAATACTCCCTGTTTTATTTGGCAATTTTTTTCCATAAACTCCTGTTGCATTTGTATCTAGCTAAGACGGGTAGGATGATAACTTATGACCATTATGAGTGATTAAAACATACCTACTCGAACCACAGACTTGTATTGTATTAATAAAATTTCCAAATTTCGACCGAGTTACTACGGCCGTGGTCATGGGCTGACTGCTGTCGCGATGTTGCGCCTCCGTTTGCGCGGCAGAGTCTTCATCCACCGTCACATTATTTTGCCAACTACCGCCACACACAACACTAACGGTGTCCCTATTACGTATACAAGCCTTATTCTGGATGTTTACCGACTGCGAAGAAAAACGAGGATGTCTATTTGTAAATACTGGATTCCACGGTGAAGATAGTTTGTGGCCGTCTTCCCGATTGAAATTATTAGGGTGCTTCTTTATTTCAATCGCTTCACGCACTACTTTGAATAAAGGGGCGATCTGTGGAGAGGACTTGCGTACGGTGAAATTCAATCCAGTGATTTGTGCCTCTTTCAAGTAGATGTTCTGCAAGGATCTGATAAGGCTGAAAATGCAGCTTGAGGTAATCAGAAAAGTCTTTCACAAAAAAAAAGACACTAACATAATCACAGTAAGATAGTAAAATATATTGTAAGATAGATAGTAAGATAGATAGGTAGTAATCTTTTATAATTACCACGCTGTTTGTTAAGACCACAGTTGCATGTGCCATAAACACTAATCAGTGTATATAGATAGATACATAGATCATAGGTATATCATAGTAGGTAGGAGTTATCTATGATGGTTATAATCGCGGTTTTTAATCATTATTTTAAGGCAAATTATATGATAAGTTCGTTTCACGAAAGACAAAAGGGTAATTGTGAATTCGAACACGTGTAAAAAAATCAACAATAATTAACTATTAAAAAAATAATCAAAATTAAAAACGAATTCAAATCGCCATGAGTTTATCACACTAATAATATACTATTAATACAAAAAGAATTTGCTACAACCCTAGTAATATTCATCTAAAAGACAAATCAGACGACTAGTATTCTAGCGTAGTGTGAAAAAAACGCCATGTTTTCAAAAAAGTTTCAATACGTCATAATTTTCTAAGTGATATGCAATATGCTTTAGGCAGGCTCGTTTTCATGAAAATATACAAAGCAAGCTTTAGCAACTAGAGATGTATGTTCACTAGACCGTTATTTATAACTTAACATAAAAATGATTACTTAACATTAATAAAAAATAATAAACTTATTATTACAATACATGTCTATCGAAAAATAATGGAACGTACGTTCAAAATATAGTCGTATGTCTTCTGGTACTTATATATTATACTTCGTAATCATTGAAAAACTAACTAACAAAAACGCTAAACAGGTTTATAACCAAAGCGGACATACATCTCAAAGAATTTAACAACAATAATGTCAAACAAAACAAAATACACAACTATTCTTAAACTATCCTAAATAAATAATAGATGCTCCAAATCAATGTCTTTGCTTATCACATAATATAAAAAAACTTGCCTTTGGCATAAAATTTATAATAGCTCTCCGTTTGAAATATACTAACGCCATAATCAGTCGGAAATGAAATACATACGATATGATTAATATGTGAATATGCCAACGCTTCAATGTTTCATAATGAGAGTCGATAGTATATTTCAAACTTGACTACAGCCCACCCGGAAATTAAGTCAACCTTATTCTCACTAAGACCCACTCCAGTACCTTCAGTATAGTAATTTTACTATCATTTTAGTCTTAAACATTACTTACTAAATTTGAAGTTAAAATGTGTGAACAAGCTTCTTACAATGTAATAATAAAAAGTATTAGTTAAACTTTTAATTTTAAATTCTATGTATAGATTTCAAGATTTTTTTTATATATATAAGTAGTAATTTACCTAACTATTTCTACTTCTAGTGCACTATGTCTTTTTAGCAGTGGTCAATTACTAACGCTCACCGTCTGCTTGCTCCTTTCAGTATCCAGAATTTTCCATTACAAATTCCAATGAATTCGTTGGAATTCCGGGAAACGCCGTAACATTCCAGAGCTAGGCCCGAACAAACGTTTCCACCTCAATTTTCCCTTTTTAATTGCGGTTAGGACCAACTCTTTAAAACCTTTTGTAGGCTTAGAACTCAGTTCATAGTATTAAATTCTTTGAAATTAGAACTATTAAACATTTAACAAACAAAACTAAAATAAGTTTGTCTGACAATAATAATTAACAGCCTTTCTATCCCGATTAATAAAATAAAAAGAGACTACAAATTTCAAAAAAAACATTCATTGCCTTTCATTAACAACCCGCTTAATGCTCTTAGCATGCACAGCCATTTTATTGCATTTAACTAATTCATTCACTTCGTCGCAATCAACTTTCAAGTACGTAAAAGGAGCACCAGACGGTTCTACTAATAAGCGTTCTACAACTGTTGGTGACGATTGCGTGGTTTATAAAATACTTACTCTCTTCACCACAAAAATATTATTGCTTTCAGAGGTTCCGTGTTACTGTTAAAAATATTTTTTCATGATTTTTTTTTATAATTTTTCATCTTTGCTTCGTTCAGCGCCCGTTAAGCAATCGTGCACGCTATCCAAAAATATATACGCATGACCACTAGCTAAACGAACTATTTATCCGTTTGAAAGAAAACAATGAGATAATAACTTTTATGGAAAATTAATACATCAAAACTTTTGGCGCAATACATTCTCGAAATATTGTTTTGTATCCGCCATTACTACATATACATATATAAATATAACATCTTAAAATTAGCGATCCAAAAATATGAAATATACATGTTGTATTCGCGCCCTCGGGTGCCCATTGACCATTCAAGCGAATCTAGTCTCGTTACCAATGCCAATATTATACGAACAATGTCATTTTCGCTTGTTGCCTTATCGCGACTTTTGCCATTTTGCCACCGGAGGGTGCAAAAGCCGCCACAACTGGACGGTTTTCTCATTCTACGTCGCGTGTCACTTTCTTTATGTCAATTGACTCTCAGCAAGGTCTCGCGTGACTAGGCATTGCTTATCCTTTAAATAGTTTTTTTTTTTCAAAGCTATCCTAAACTTGCTGAGAGCAAACGTGTCGCCTACAAATTTCAACACCGGGCCTCTCAAAACTAATGTAATTTAAATATAAAATAGTACACATAGGATTAATCAAGACTTAATGTCAACTATAGAAAAAAACAGGACAAACAGAAGGAGTATTCAAAATTTGATTTAGTAAACGAAATAAACATACTGTTGTATAACTAAACCTGACGTCATCTGATCCTTGGCCCTGCACAAGCAAAGCAATCGTAGTCGTTCGTAACTTTTGCTTTATAAAAATACGAATCGAAAATATCTCGACGGCCATACGTCGTCTTATGGTTAAGCTATGATTATTCTAATATCTTAAACTATAATAATTCTATACTACTTTAAAATATCAGAGAATTCAGAAAAAGGGAATATTAGGTAGTTTCTATATTAAATGGTGCACAACCTTTTTTTTTTCATGAACGCTAGGTAAGTATGGCATAATTAGCTTTATCGAAGTTCTTAAATGAAATTAGTATCTAAAACTAATGTAGGTACGAGAAAATTCATTTACGATTTTAATAGTTTTGATGTAGGAACTAGGGATGGACTAAAATAAAATAACGATAGAAAACTATTGTACTAATACGAGACCTTTTAAATAAGGATCCTATAACACGGGGGAGAGGAACACGATAGTAAATTAAACATCGTTAGGAAAAGAACAGCCGTAAATAAGCTTTCACAAGATTTAGATCTAAATCTACGGAAAATTTAAGATGTTCGATGATATCTAAGGCGTAGACTAATAAAAAGAAATTAATCTATTTAGGCTGGAACGAAACCTATACCGTTAACTTTTGACAAACAGTCAAACTATAATAACTGCATAATTACTTTTTTAATTTCCTTAAATACGATAAAATCTCAAAATACTCACAGCTCGTCGGGTTTATTGTATTTAACGCTAGGTGCAACTACTTTATAAGAACAGTGGCTTTATAAGAATTTGTACTTAACCTACGTAATTTTAGACTCCGTCGTCGTGGATAGCTTCAACAGATGCTAGATTTCAAGTTTTGACTTGATATTCCAATTTTGCAAGCAAATCAACAAACGTAATGGTCAAGTAAATTGAAAAATTTAAATCATTAGCATTAAAAGTAACGCTTTAGCCTGCTTTTTTTAACTTTATATAAGTAATTAATTTTCACCAGTTTTCAACATAATCAGCCAATACATTGTTGATGTACATGAATTACTTTACATTCAATTTAGAGTTTTCAAAAATATGATTCTAATAAATGTTCTAAACAAATGTCTCAAAAATACGTTATGAAAAATATAATACAAACACGATAAAATTTATACTAAATATAACCCTGTCTATGACCTGAAGAGTTTTAAATAAAGAAAAATTTGAATCCAAACTCTGAACAAGTCATTTCTAAGGGAAGAGAATTCTATAAAAAATCAAGGAACTAAATCACTTCGCATCTGAGAAAGTCAAAACTTTTTTTTTATGTATTCAAATACATCACAAGTCTAATAAACCTATCAATCCGTTTTGGCTGTTAAATCCTTACGCGAAAGAAAGCGATAAAACACAAATAGCTAAAATAGGTTTAAAAGAACGTTGACGTGTTTATGGAAAAGATAGTAAATAGTAGAAGACAAGGCCTGAGTTATCTCACAACTCTAAGAAAAAGCCTGTTTCGAAATGGATAAGAAACCTTAACAAAATTATACGGTGTCACAGAAACAATACATTACGACACAAACTAATTACATGAAAGCATACAAAATAAACGTGTCCTTAAACAATATATATTTACATGTACATAAACAGTCCCTTAAGTTCCTTATACAACCTATAACGTCTTAGTGAAGTGGAGTTAAATTAAAAAGTAAACGTTATAAACACGTCTCGAAATAGTTACACTCTTGAACACCAAACCTGAAATTAAGGCTCCACTGGAAATGATACTCTAGAAACTTAAGACGATTAGGACACTGAATTGAACTGTCTCCCTTTTTTGTTAAAGGAATTCGTAATCCATGAGGATGACCGGGAAGTGGTATAGTGGTACCAACTACCGTCACATTTTGAACAGTAGTTCGAGAAGCAGTTCTTCGTCGGCGTTCATGGGTGACTGTGGCGCCAGGTAATTGACAATCCTAGAAGAAAAACATTAGAAATAGACATACATTACAACAACATAGACTTAAAATTTAGTTAAAAAACTTAAAGTTGACCGAATATACTTTGAATTAAGTTAAATGGTCCGAATTGATCATAACAGGAGCTGGCAAACATGATTTTCCAATAATGCAGCCTCGGCGCTGTCACTAAACTAAAAGGAAAGGGAAAGTGTCCTTCTATAATAGGAAGGGTATTTCCCAATAGAAGAAAGGGAAAAAAGAATTACAAGAAATGAATTCAACTCATCGCTACTATTAATGGGTGTTGGCTTAATTTCGAAAGACACTTTGACAGATCTTGGAATTGAACTTACTAACCTCCGCATATAATACCAAGCACTTTGCCGGTCACCACAAACCCGGTGTACACTGAATAAAGTCTATTTAATTTTTACAACACATCAACCGACCTATTGGGCGTTGGAGGCGTACTGGTGATGTGCGGCGACGAGCTTCGGTGGGCACCCGGCGAGCGCCGGGCCGCCCTCGCGTTTTCGGCTCGCGCGTTCTGCAACCTGGCAACATTCCAACACATCAGCTAGTCAACTCGATCGATTCTAACGCCTTGGAGAATCTAGTAGGGGACGGAGACACGCTTGAAGAAGAAGAAAGAAGAAAAAACATTTATTGGTATCACATAACAAAACACAATTTATATATAATGACAATAAAAATAAATAAATAGAATCGAATAGATTAGTCATGTGATGCCAATACTGTGCACAGCTCAGTATACGCAGCGAGCGAGGCCTGCTGCATTAATATTCTGCTGAACACAGTGATGCTTGTGACACAGCGATTGCGTGCGTAATGCCGTCCCCTTGAGGATGTTTTGATCAAGCGGTTTGAGGAATCCTTTAATTTTCTCTCGGCCTACAAAGTTAGTAACGCCATGCGCATCAGGCCCATCAGGATCATAGATGTAAGTACACAGAGGTTACTGAACCACTAATGCTGTGCCATGTTAATTGTGATGTAACGTCAAAATAGAAATATGTAATTACAAATTACATGACAAATTGAAGTTAATAAATGTGTGTAAGTAACTCTGCATACAAGATCTATATCGGATAGGTACACTTTGGGTCTTTTCTTAATGACCTCGCCTATCTGATACACGTTGTATATTTGACGGTTTTTACTTTTTGCAGGCCTTCTTAATTATGGACGTCTTATAGGAGTATAATACAATTGGGTTATGGCAGCTTAATCTTAGTTGCACTTACATTGGTTGAGAACTCCTCCCAAGTACTTGAAGCGTGAAAAGATGGATAACATTATTATGACGTTGGACAATTAAGTGTATGTACTAAACTAATACTAAAATTGAATGCTGATCCGCTACATAGCAGTGCAGTAAACAACCATTTCATGATGATGTCATGATACAGGATCAGACTACTTCCGCAACTGTAGACTTCCGTCTCAAAATTAATCTCATTCTAAATTTTTATTGAAACTTTATGTTGTATTTTGTTTGTTTAATGCTATAAACCGATAATAAATAGCCCTTGAAAAAACGTCAGCATCAGGTGGAACTTGACCCTGCGACATTTCGTAATCCAGCCGATCGTTTTTTAATTTATCTGACCGACATTAATTGTCCCCTCAAAATTTTTATAAGCCATTAGGATAGTGTTGAATTCGAATCCCATTTTATTAAGTTAAGTTTTATTAATTATTATAATTTATTGAACCAGTAAAGTATATATTTAATAAATTAAGGCGTCATAGTCGTATAATTTTAAAGCAGACTTAGTATTTATGTATTTATTTATTTAATTATTTTACCATTACAGGTTTTCTTAACCTAATGCGATAGCGTGGCCATCCCTAAAAACTAGTTACTACATATCTATCTATCTGAACTTATAAAATAAACGCATATTATAACACTTATTATCTAACATAACTTATAATATACAAAGTAAATTTTGCGAGTTCACTCAAGTGACCCCCCAAATACGTCCATTTGGTCATAAACCCTGTTTACGGCTCGTATTGCGCGGACAAGCGGTGTCTGTGCTAACAGATTGGTCTTGTATGGTATATTTGTTCCAGTGAAAATATTTTCCATGCAAATTATCTACCTACTTAAGAATAGAAGCTCACATTTTTTCCTAATCGCCCCAGTAGCCAGCCAGCATCAAAGGTTCGAACTGTCTATTTAATTAAACACAGTCTAAAAACTTCGAAACAATTTACCGTCCAAAGACACTAAGTACTAACAAAATTAAGGAATTCAACTTCGCCTGAGTGATTTATCCGTCTAATACAACGAACGGTAACAAAGTGAAATTTGCTAAACGAAAATGTTTAGTTCACAAAGTGAGTAAAGGATATTCCCACTCCTATTGGAACGGATTAGTTACCTGATCGGATAAAATACGGCAACACGACAAGTCTAAATTAAATTTGCAAAGTCACTCCCACTTGTGACTTGTGACAAGGTAAGGAATTGTATTTATTTTTTATTTTTATATTTATATAAGATTCACCAGTGTTTGAATACACATAAACACAAGCAACAATTTCCTTAACTCAAGCAATTAAATTAAATAAAGAAGAAGAAACAAACATAAGAAAAATAAAGAAACAAAATTAAAAATTTCACTACCTCCGTGGTCGAGTGGTTAGCGCGCCGGGTCTGGTGTCGCGTCATCTCTGAGGTCCCGGGGTTCAATTCCCAGTCGGGTTAATTTAGAGAAAACTGTTTTTCTGAATTGATTTTGGGTCTGGGTGTTTTTCTATGTTTATGTATATTTATCCGTTATCTTGTTAAACCATATTAACGAGTTTCAATAGTAGCTTATCTTGGGCTAGATAATTAACCGCCTCTGTGGTCTAGTGGCTAAGACCACCGATTAAGACTCATAGGACCCGGGTTCATGTTTGTGTACTCGGTTTGGTTGGTGGTAGGGCTTGTCTGCCCGCCTGGTTAGCTACCACCATCTTATCTAAATATATATAAGACGCATATTGAAAATTTGAAGTGTAGAGACGCTTTTGGGTCTGGGTGTTTTTTTATGTTTATGTATATTTATCCGTTATCTTGTTAAACCATATTAACGAGTTTCAATAGTAGCTTATCTTGGGCTAGATAATTAACCGCCTCTGTGGTCTAGTGGCTAAGACCACCGGTTAAGACCCATAGGACCCGGGTTCATGTTTGTGTACTCGGTTTGGTTGGTGGTAGGGCTTGTCTGCCCGCCTGGTTAGCTACCACCATCTTATCTAAATATGTCGCCATAACATCAATAGACTAGTTGAGGTTCCCGGGTAAAGTGCGCTTCCATCATGGCCTTATCATCCCTTAATATTAGGTGAGATCAAGGCACTGTGCTTACCCGTTAATATAAAAAAAATTGGTGTGAGCGTAAACAAATACTGTTTTTATTTTTGTGGCACAACAGTCAATTATTGATAATTTTCCAGCTAAGCTGGAACAAATTCCTTTTGAGATTAGGAAGTGAAGAAATCAATAAGTATAAGTCTACGACTATAGAAAGCAGGAAAGGGTAGCGAGACAACCACCTTTTTAAAACAAACAGGAGTTTTAGACCCATAAGTCTGGTGACGGGTTCGATTCCCAAAGAAGGGGATCATTATTGTTTGGGTTAGTACTTAGTACGAATGGCTACCCACCAACAGAATAAAGTAAGCTTCTACCCAACTTTATCGTCACTTAAGATGAAAGTAGGCCAAGCAATTCTCCGTACTGCAAAAAAAGTTGCACAGCTGATACGCGACTCGATTGTGCCGAGTACGAAATATCGAATTGAAAGCGAGTTGAGCGTGTGTTTAATTTAAGAGCGGGTTCAGCAGCCATCTTTTGTTTGAGGCCTTTTTTAATTTTTCTTAGGTGTATTAACTGAGGTTAATTTTAAATTGGGAAATGTAAGTCGTCATAGAATAGGTTAACAAATAACGATAAGCAATCTCATTGCAATTGCATTGATCGTTTTTGACAGGGCTTTCAAATGTATTTGGTAATGTACCATGCTTATGTAAATTCTATGTTATTTGTTTTTTTTTTTCACATTGTAAGAATTTTATAATGTTATGTTAATGAAGATCATAAGGCAGGAATTCAATGAAGACGCATATTGAAAATTTGAAGTGTAGAGACGCAATAATAGACCGTCAAGGTTGCTCCAAATCACTTGACGTCCGATCATCGTGAAACAAAAACAATTCTTCCTGGAGTATTATAAATTTTGCCTGACAATCCTTGCCCCATCAAAACGGTAGACTGATGTCGGCAATCTGCACAATGGACGAATATAATTTTAACTAAGCAAACTTAACGAACTCCTTAACTTTCTTATTACAATCCCCCAAACTTGGCGCTTCAAACTTGTGCCGCGAAGATTTCATAGCATCACCGTTATCGTTATAATAGGTGATATCCGTTGACGCTGTATCAATTTAGCAACTTTTTAGAAAGGACGGTTTTTTTATGAAAGTTCGCTATTATCGACAAATGGGACGGTGCTTTTTGAGAGATTGTTTTTTTAATTCCGGATACTTAGGTAGTGGCCTGTTTTTCCTTGGTACTTTATTAAAGATCTGTGTAATGTTATAATGAGGTTTTTTCACATTAACAATATTTAGCCTGTCACGACAAACCCTAGAAAAATTTTGAAACGTCAGTCTACAATAATCTTTAGAATGTAAATAAACCGGATAAAAAGTTTAACTTTCAACTATTGGAAACTACAGACTATATATTTTGCTACTTAGTGAATTTGCATGAAATACAATAATTATTTTGGTAACTAAATCTTATGTACAGTTATGAATATTAATGTTAAGTTCAGCTTCATTTATTTTTTAATCTAAAAATGGTTTCAATGTCTACTTACTTGATCTTGGATTGCCTCATGAACTGTTGGATCTTTCGTGCCGCTTGGTTTTGCCGCCTCTGAGAGTATGTCCTCCTAAACAAAAATAAATACAGTTAATTAAACACTCCTATATTGTAGGGTAGTGCACCAGTCTTCGACAGAAACCAGTAATAGACATTATTTCTTTTAATTATTAAAAATAGGGGTCAACTACTAATATTAATCTTAAGTAACAATATAATACAGATCACTTGCTTATTAGCTGCCATCTATCTTCTATACATATAATAAAGCTAAAGAGGGTCGAAAGTCTGTACATGGAAGATATTCGAAAAAAAGTTGACTGGGGATACTTAGAATCGATAACAGAACTCGTTCCAACAGTTTTTAGATTTTTTGTCTGTTTGTCTGTTTATCTGTTTGTCTGTTTATCTGTTTATCTGTTTGTCTGTTTATTTGACCGCGCATCACGTGAAAATGGCTAAACGGATTTTTATGCAAACTTTGCACATAGACAGACCATGGTTCGGACTAGGACTTAGGATACTTTTTATCCCGGTAACAGGTTCTTGTGGAATGGTGTAGTCTTCGCGAACGAAGTCGACAACTAGTTCCATATAATTTCAATGAAAATCTATGTTATTTTTTGGAGACGAAACTGTGTTGAACACTGCGGTGCCACTACGTCATTTGATTCTTTAATATTGTATCATCAACAGTCGTTGTTCAAAAACATTGTTTCTAGAAATGGAAATGTTTTCATTTTGGTTGAATTAGCACAGACAAAAAAATAATATAACTGTTTAATACAGCTTAGAAACTTAGCTTTGATTAATCTAATAACAGAATATTCTGTAAATGTGAATTCCAGCGTGGTGGGTCATATAGTTCTTAGTGTTCCTAAGAAAAGGCCAGAGTTCAAATGGACTTTCTATCAGCATCACCTGATGCTAACGATGGAAGTCTTTTAGAAGTGTCACATAATAAAAATTTGCTGCTACGGACAATTTTTTTTAAATTTTTTTGACCGAAGAATACTAACAAATTGTGTCTACAAGTCTGTTAGAATTCTTAGGTTCAAAGAGAATTTAAAAAAAATTGCACTTGGGCTCAGTTTATTAAAAGAGCAAGGCTTACTTGATCGGTGTGTTGGCCATCCTGCGGGCGCGCATCAAGCGGTAACCGCGCTGGATCACCGTCGCCGCCGCATGCATTTGCTTCAAGTACGCGAACTGGACACGAAACATTTTATTAAATGGTAAATTAAAACTAGTAAATTTGTTAAGACATCTTTGTTTACCTAGAAAAGCCTGTACAATGATGATTTATTTAATAATTATTTATTATTAAATAATAATGTTAAACAATAATTATTATTTATTATTAATTATTATTGATCGAGAATGAATCGATTGATTACTACTCTCTGTAAGTACATAATTGAAGCAGTACAAGCGTGTACAGATAGTAGTAGTCAATCGATTCAGTCTCGAACAATAATAATTATAAATGCAGAGGTGTGTCCGCTAGTTCTTTTTGTACAGTAAAATAGAGTAATCTTTCTTAGTGATTTTTATATATAAAATAACCATACATTGCTACATTTTATCTTTGTCAAATGTAATATTAAATAAATTCAATAAATTTCTATAATTTGAAACTATTAACAAATGTTTTAACAAATGTTTTTTTAATGTTTTGTTTTATCTGTAAGGATATCTATTTTCCTCTTAAGTTATATTATGATTGGTTTATTCAAAGAGTTATAATTTTGAAATTTGTTTGCAATACTGAAATGAGAAATGGCTTTTAACTTGCGCTTTCTCGACCAAATCCATGTTGTTTTAAGGCCAACTTTGATCATATGTTAAAGTCTGATTCCAATAGAGGGGTCATGAGGATGAACAAACCTGTTTGTACCGCCTGTAGCAGTTCTGTATGGTGATGGCGGCGGCGGCGGCGCGGCGCTGCAGCTGGCGCCCGCGGTACTGCCTGTACGCCTTCTGTATCGTGATCGCGGCTGAATACAGCTCGCGTTGCTCCCGGTCTGATATAAAGTACCACACAATCAACAATCTTTCTGCCCCCCGACCACCTAACCGATTGCTTTGGCTACGTGTATAGTTTATTACGTCATCTTGTCATTTCGTACCGCCGTTCGTACCTCCCTTCGTAGCTATAGGCTATAGCTTTCGATATTGCTTTCATAGGCAGTACGAAATGACAAGATGACGTCATAAACTATACACGTAGCCAAAGCAATCGAGTTAGGCGGTCGGGCTACTGGTTTCTAGTATTTAATGTGACCATACGGTAGCGATTCATAGATACGTGCTGTGCGCTAACTGACGACCAGCGATGACTTTTTCTCTACTAGCTGCCCAAGGGAACACCAACGGAAAGGTAAATCACTGGAAATGTGACTAATTATGTCAATCTCAGTAAACAGCTCCAGTGTTTTAAAATGTTAACGAACTGAAGAGTAACGATAATGTCTAAGAATCTGTTTCTTAGACATTATCGTTACTCTTCAGGTCGTTAACTTTATTAAGCTGCTGGCAGCTTGTCAGGCAGACTTGGTACAAGCCATGCAACCAAGCAAACATAGTACAATTTGAAAAGCGAACCAATGATCTCTGGTCTGAGATAATATGTGGTTCAGTCGCTAGATCACAGAAACCTAAAATAACAGTGGTAACTGATCTTTCCTAAAAAAATAGAAGCTTGCTATCACCTCTCAGCCTACGTAGTTTTAATGAAGTACGCGAATCAATTACCGATGGTCAAGAAATAATTACAAACATTAAGTGCTACAATACCGTTTAAAGTGAGACTGGAGAAGTGCGTTGTAGCGTTGAGGAATTCCTGCAGGGTGGCGGAGGGCGCGGCGATCGCGGGGCGCGGAGACGGCGGCGGCGGTGACAGCGCGGAGCCGGGCGACACCGAACCGGACGAGCAAGGGGTGGAGCCGCCGCAGTACCTACGAATAAGGAGCCAATGATATGCGACCCCTGGTGTACTAAGGACCATTTATACGGAGCCAAAATGTCGAGACAATACGACATTTTCCGATGTTTATGGCTCACTTGCTGGAAAGTGGCAACCGCTACTGTTTTCTTAAGCTCTAAACGCAATAGATAGATTCTTCCGGTCTATTAACTAAGATTTGAATGAGACTTTGTATGTCCTTCTATTTTTTGGAACAGAAGTTATGTCGACTTGAAGAATTATGGTGGATCTTGACTTAGAATTTACCAGGTTGTAAGTGAATTGTTATCAGAAGGCAAATAAGTTAGAAATACATATCCTTAAGAAGCTTGTTAGAGATTCCGACTGAGCTACAGGTGAGGAGGCCCATAATAATCTTTTACATTTCATTTATGTTAACTGGGAGAAAGAAAGGTCAGGAGGAAAGACAAGACTTTTCAATTAAAATTCTTGTTTACGGATTGTTTTAGTGACTTGAGCGGTGTGTAGGAGAAAATTACGTTGAGAAATTGCTTGCTCCAACTGCATACCTCCAAATTCAGTAGATAGATGACAAAGTCATCATTGAATGGAGCAAGCGAGAGAGAGATGTGTGTGCGGCGCGATGACTTTCAAGCAAATGTGCCATTACCTTTTGATGCTCTATACTACGTCAGGTCATAGATTAAAAAGTCTTTCTTAATTGCTGGCTTGGTTGCAACATTTAGCTCTGTGCAAATGGTCCAAATGATTTGGAAAAAGAAAAACTATTCTAGTAAGCGAGTAAGCTTTTATCTTACTTTAAATCATCGATTAATTTTACCACCAATATGCATTGCAGATGCATAAATAAATAAAGTTTAATTTGCATAAATCTTAACAAACATTATTGCTACTCCATTTTGTGCATATTCCATACAGCAAAGCGGTTCGAGAATATTTTTTTCGAAGATATAAAGATAAAGTATCATGAATTGTAGGTTTTTTTTTTCGTTTTCATAATTAGTCTTTATCTCACCTTGCCGGTAAGTGATGTCAAAAGACCATATATGGAACCGCACTTCACCCAATATCCTCAATCACGGAAGAACTGGCTACCTTATTCTAACTGTCAGAATACAACAATTAAATTCAACATTGTTTATATGGCAACAGACCTTAAGGGTGCGCCGACCAAAAAAAACCAAAAGTGTAGTCTCGGATACATATCACATACATATATGTGATATATGATAAAAAAACTATCGTATTACATAAACAAAACATATATTTAGTAGCAAAGGAAACGTGTTTACAATTAGTTCGACCCATAAACTCATAACACACTAAAGTTTTTTTCTACACTATCATTTAAAGTTGGGCAAAAATCACCAATGTGTTAACTATAAATCGTCCGTCCCACGTTTTCGATTTATCGAGCGGTTTTTATAAATTATTATTTTTCAAATTAACACGTTAATACAAAGCTTGTATGGCCGCGCGGCATCAAATACGAGTAAATATGGACAAAGACATTTCAAAAATAAAATATATGACACTTGTCACTTACTGCCGGCGGCGCACCCTTAAGGTATGTTGGCTGGCAGGTCGACATAGAACAAGTCTCAGCACTAACCAAACCGAATTTAATATGTTATCCTCGCTGGGAATCGAACCTCTGGAACTTCGTGGGCCTAAGTCTGGTAGTATAACCACTAGTATAAATTCCTAAATTTATTTTGCTTTATTATCACAATGTACAGACGTCAGCAGATCAACCTACCACAAAATGTCAATTTTTTTTAATAAATTTTGAACCTTAGAGTTCGGGTATAAAGATCAATATCGATTAGAGAAATTTGTCAGTTATGGATAGGTTGATGTGCAGGCGTGTGTACCTTGCAATTTATAAAACATAAAGCTAAATTACTGGGTTTCAATGATTATTATCTTTGTATTGTAATGATTTTTTTTAATGGTATTTGTTCTTTCAGCAGCTCAAAAGTGCATAGATCAAAAAGTTAAGTTTAAAATAAAGATAAGATACACTTACATTTTGCTAGCTGTTAAAGCAAAATTATTTTAAATAGAAATTTAATCAACAAGATAGACATTAGAAGAAAAAGCAGTATTTTTATTCCATACAACATAAATTGTTCAAAAACAAAAAATGTTTCATAAAGCTTGAATTTCCAGACCTTTCGCGTGGTCCGTGGTCACAAGGAGTAATTTTAAGAAGCGTCACTCTTGAAGCTCTATGTCACGCATATTCACCTAACTTAGAACATATAAAGTACAAAAATAAGGAACCTATAAGTGTTATCGCAGAACTCAAAGCTGAACTCAGTGTTGAAATTGGTGGCGTCATCAAGGAGAGGCACCATCAGGGTGTCTTCGCCGCTGTTGGAGTTGCCTTCAAGTCCGCAGCCCGACAATAAAGACGAGCTTTCGTTCTGCCATAGAAAAATACCGTATTTTGAATCTTAGATAAATATTTCAAAACGCATTACTGGTAGACAATTATAAATAAAAAAATATTTTTTTACTATGGGTGTAAATAGTATTTCGGATTATTAATACTTAAAGTTAGAGCAATTAAGAGAATAATAACATTTAAAGACCCTTGTTTTCTAATGGAGATCATAAACTCTGCCAATGTGACTAAAAGTTTTTTTCGGTCGAGTTGTAAATATACATATTTATAAATGCCCACAAATGAAATTGGAAACAATAAAGCTAATAATAATTCAAAACTAAAATTATGATTATTGCTCAAATGTATCCTAACATAAGAAGTTTTTTCTCTTACATAAACATGAAAGATAGTAAACGTACGAATAAGCTACCTGAGACAATAATTAGAATGTAGTGAATCTAGTCTTTAGCATCTTAACTTTTATTATAATATTGATCATAAGTACCTTTATCCTTTCTGGCATGGCTGCTATGATCTGCTCCGCCAGCGTGAACACTCGGTCATCCTGCTCCCCTGAAAGTTGTTTATGATGTGGAACCTTATAAAATACATTAACAATGCTGTTTTTACTACACACATAGCATTGGCATAACAATTGCTGATTTAGATCTTCCTTTAGGTTTTGAACAACATATTATTAATTTGTTAAATTTTTCTGTTATATGTTGTTGTTACAGCAAATGCTAGGCATTACAACATAGATCTAAACATATAGCATTTATCACACATAAGTACTTCTTACAATAGTGAATCCATAACATATTTGAATATTTGTATTGAAAAGTGACAGATTTTATTTACACTCTTTTAGAAATTATATTTTTTTCCTTATAAATATACTGATATTGAAAAATAAAAGTGAAATAATGATATTAATCACCATGGCCATAGGTCGGGTGGGCGTTTAATTTATTCACTGTATTTTATAATTATTTAGCTTCAGTGCAGCAATTAGCACTTGAAAATAAAAAGTAAAGTATTTAAAAATCACCATTTTAATAGTTAAGTTAGTTTTGCTTCTAGCTTTCAGTAGAAAAATAAATTTAAAAAACCTTAAAGACACAATGATTCACAGGGATATTTTCGTAGTTTAGCACTTACCTGTCAAGTATTAAATACTGCAAATCTACACATAAAAAGCTTCCAATAAATATAGTTACATGCAAGCAATGTAGCTACATGCAGTGTATTTTGTTACGTATTCTTGAATTATTTAGTGTTCTGACTTTTGACAACGCAGTCTTCGTGTGTACTGGAAATGAAGGAGTAGAATAGCCAATCGATTTGGATGTATTTGAAGGTACAGTGATTGTGGATAGACCAATACGAACCATTCAAAGCGACATCGATTGACAACATCGAAAAGCCTAACCGAACCTTACTTTAACACGATATAATGGTTTTTTTATTTTTTTAGGAACATTACTCACTTAAAAATAAAGATATTGAAGAAGTAAACTTATTTATCGATGAAAGCGAATTTCCTTTACCAGTAGAAGCACTAATAATAGCGTCTAACGGTATTGGTTATATGGTTCGGTATAGCTTGCAAAGGAAACTACAGATATCAACACTGGGAGGACTCCGCTCATTACACGACATAAAAATACAGAAGAATCTACAAGTGATCTACCGACATATAGTGGTCACGAGGGCTACAGACTGGCGACAGAGAGGGACAGAGATTACAGACAACGTTTGTTGGAAGAAGAGAGCCAAAGAGGCGATGCACTACTACAATCACAACATCGAGATAGGAGCGGAGGGAAGCTGCGACTCGAAATGGTATAGAGCATAATGTTGCCAATTGACTTAAGTTTTCGTTTACTTTATCACTGAACGAAAATTTACCAATTTTTTGATGTTTTTATTTCATTTAATTTTAGTACTTGTAATATTATTTCCAAACATTCAAAGTTTTAGGCCAGCTTTTTACAAAATCAGTCGCTGCGTTAGCTTTTTTCTCAGCTGTCACTAATTTTGATCAAATTATTCATGATTGTATGAAGACTCCAATGTTTGTAAACTTATATCGTGAATATTCACTGACTGCTCGATCTGAAGCAAAATTTTAATAAGACCTCTTTTATATATAAGACTTTCCAACTATTAAGTAGAGGCGGTCTTTTTCTTTGCGAGCAACAGCGTTCTATCTTTTCCTTAGAAAATTTAGTCTCATCTATACCGTTTCTGGAGTCGCGACTGACCTTGGCGGGGCGGCGGCGGGGGCGGGCTGGCGGGGGGCGAGGCGTCGGACAGCGCCTCCACGTCTATGAGCGGGCTGGCCGCGCGCCGCCACGCGGTTTCGCCTGGACAACACGCCGGCTCAATATCCTCGAATCCTTTAGCCTTTAGCCACCCTTTGTGCTTCTTTTGTTCCCCTCTTTATAACCGTTACCGTATATATTTACTGGCTAATAGTTGAGAATGATAGTTTGTCAACCGTCAGATCGGCCTGTATCATTAGCTTCAACCATACGAGGTTAATTTTGTTCGTGAACCGGCCGAGTGTCCAGATGTTTTAACTAAGTTGTGGGCGACTCATACCCTAACAAAATAGGGAAACGAACGTTGCGAGATTGTTCTCAATTTTTTTGCAAACGAAATGAGTACTAGAGCTTTTACTTTGTTTAATATGAACCACTGAGATTTTGTTTGGTTGTCATTCTAAGATGCTCAAAAACAAGGTTGCAAGGTTTTGAAAATATCAACATAATTATTCAAACGAACTCATTTCGTTTGACCAAGTCTGACTTACGACATCGCCGAAAAATTGTCCCGAAATCCGAGAGTGATAGCAGCGAACAAAATCCAATATTTTAACCTTCGAAATATTAGGCGCAGTGCCGATATAAATAAATAATCATCAGCAAATTAAAACTGAAATGTGTATCAAGTGGAACCTCTTGATTTGACTTACAAAGAGCCAAGTCCATCCGCCGCCCGATCTTGGTGTCACCAATACTATCTTCAGAGTTGTCAGAGTCAAGTGGCAGTGACATGCTCCTTTCCCATCTGAAACAGTTGCGAGTTTACATGCAGACAATTTTCAATCTAATGTTGTAAGCAGGATAACTAACGTTTCAGTTAAAACTCCTTACTTTAACACAAATGTTGAAAAAAATTGCGTTAAAAATTATATAAATAAAACAAAAACACTCCTTACTTTAGTTAATTATAATGCAACAATAAACATGTTGAAATAAAACGATGAATATCTTACCTAGCTGAACCACTATCTGATTTGTCGATGGCAGAACTGGATCGGAAAGCGTCAGCCATATTTATTCCGCTGTCTATTGAAGGTCTCTTAACCAAGTTGCTCTCGAGGCTACCAGCTCTTCCCTTTTGTGATAAACTGAAAAATGAAAAAGAAACCATTATATACTAAGCAGAAGTATTTTTTAAATCTTTAAATCTATTTTATGTCGGAAATAATCTTGTACACCATAACAAACAGTTTCTGTCTGATGTCTCTGTTAATGTGGATACCACCCTTTGCTATTGTTCAAGTAGGAAATTCTTGCCTCATAGTGAGATGTGAAAAGACTGATGACGGTGATGTTCTACATGCGTGAATACAACATGTACGTTGGAGAACTGGTAGACGCTATTGTACAGTAGTAAGTATACCTCTAATTGGTGGATGCTGTACTTAGTAACAATAGCTAGGTTCATCTAGTGGTTGAGACCACTGGTCTTAGATCCAGAGGACCCGGGTCCGATTTCCAGCGGAGGAATATGTTTGTACATTTGGTTTGGTTGGTGTTAAGGCTTGTTTGTCTGATTGGCTAGCTACCACTATCCTAATATGTCGCCATAATATCAATGTTTGTAGCATTTTTTTGTTCCGGCAACAAGAGATAAGATAGCCAGTGCTTCAGTAGTTGAGGGTTCCGGGTGAAGAGCGCTTCCACCATTGTCCTTGTCATCAGGTAAGATAAGGGCACAGCAAAATTTAAAAAAAAATGCCATTGGCGCACTTAGAAAACAGTTCATAACTTACCAATGAGGCCGAAGAAATACTCCATCTCTTGGTGGCGGGTGTATCCTGTCAAGCAGCGCCGCCAGCTTGTTGTGACCGGCGCGGCGGGCGGCGGCGGCGGCCTGTCTCGCGCCTGCCTCACACTGCGTGCCGGCGCTCCATCGAGCTAGCACCACAGCAGTTTCTACGTGGCCCGCTGCACTGGCCACCATCTGGAGATAAAGGTTAAAGTTGTTGGCTTATAATTTGTTTACTTAAATCATCAGTTTTTTTAACGTTTCGTATAACCCCATCAAATTGTGTAATGAGCTGATTTTTGAAGTTTATTGTCATTGATTTTATTTAAGGAGTGTAAAGAGGTTCAGACCGTCATGGCAAAATCCCTGGCGTTGTTGATTTATATAGGCGGTGGTGGTGGTATTTAGTAGGTATTATTGAGATCTTTTCTTTTTACTAAGAAAATATTAAACATTTACTAATAGATTTAAGGCATCTTACCAAAGGCGTACAGTTGTCGCTATCTCTGGCTCCCAAATTGACTTCCTTTTCCAGCGCCAAGCTACTGTCATCCTGCCTCCATCTTAACAGCACAGTTGTCAGCTTGGTGTACCCCAACGCTGCAGCCAGATGCAAAATCGTGGATCCTTCCTCTCCAGGTTCGGTGGTAAACCCTTCGGAGGTGCCGGTAGCCCGCACACTTAGAGATCGGCAGAACGAGACGAGTCTTTCTTCGAATTTCGGGTTGGAGTAGAGCTGGACATCTTCGATCTGAATATTAGAAACACAATGAGGTTTAGTTAAATTCTTAAACAACTTTTGTGAAGCTAGGAAGGACACTGAATGTGTAGCCAAATTAGAAATATTCGTGCTCCTCTGTGCTTCCTAAGCCACATTCAACCGTTGTTCTCTATGTTATCGTAAGGGTTAGTCATAAAGGTTGTTGGGTTATGGCCAGATCTCCACATGTGATTGAAAGGCGTTATATTAACAGTCGAACACTTTAAGGACGACTGTGACGACGCTGAAGAAAATAGTAATATGCTTAAATCTCTATTTTCTAGCTTTATATTTTTCAATACTTTGTTAAAACACTTTTAGATTTTCTATGGTCTTTGTTATAACCTGATTATTATCATCCATGGGTTCACTCTTGATTTGCAGCCGCCCATGCAACCGCTGCAGCCGTTGCAGCAGCGTAAATCTTCTGAAGTCCAGGGAAGGTAGCGGTGCCGACGCCGGTGACGACGGCGCCGGTGTAGGCCCAGCCTTGTACTCGAAGACTACGGTGTCGGAGACCACTCTACCGGCTCTAGCTACTTGAAGAGCTGCTAGACCTGCCTCGTGAGCTGTAAATAAGATGTTGAACGGGGTTACTAAAAAATCAAGTGCAACATTAATCACAGAACCTGTTCTTTATACTTTTCTTCTGCATGTAAACCTACGGTATGATTCTGGAGGTAGTCACACTAGCAAAGCCTAGAACTCTAGGGATAGCCATTTTAGCAACTGCCTATAAATAAAATTACTTAAATACCCAATTGGCCCGGGTTACATTTTCAGCGAGGGGTACACATTATTGTACTCAGATTGGTATTGGTAGAGCTTGTATTATGTCCGCCGGGCTAGCTATCACCATATTTTGTATGGATGTTGATTTACCAATAATGATAGTAGGACTGAAACTGTTGTAGTCCCTCTCATCTGTAAAAATATGATAGCCATTTCCTCTTAGTTGACGTTTTCCGTTATGTTTTTTATCTTAAATTTGCACTGGGCTAGCGCGCTGGACTACGTTTTGTAGCGTGTTGAGTTCTGCTAGTTCTTTGTTAAAATTGGAAAACCTGACCCCAGCAGTAAAACGGTATAAGCTGGTTGATAATAAATTCAGATTTTGATGCTTTATTTACATATCAGTCTAGTTTTTCTACGTAATACATACCTGGACAATAACACCTTAACAGCCCGTTTTGCACCAAAATAGATGGCACCGGAAAGTTATCAAACAGCACTGTGTACTGATCTGACGTTTCCGTCCAAGGGCCGGCTATCAAGACTTTCGCTCCGCCTTCTGGGTAGGCCCATTCCGGTGAATAGTCTGTTATGCTCAAAGCACCTTCGTTACTATCCGTCTGCATTTTTTCACTGTTTTCCTCTACAAGTGGTGACTTCCCATGGGATTGCTGCAATAACAAATTAACTTATTTAATAAAAACAAATTTAAAAAGTAAATTATTATTGACATTTATGTTTGCTTTCCGACTTACGAATAGTATCTGATTTTCTGTTACTTCATATTTTGCTTGTGTTTTTGAAAACTCAATTGGCATTAAAACCGTTCCACTTGACAAGGTGTGGTGGCGACTTACCACGTGATGCGTTGATATCGAGCTGGGGTCCAACACTTCCAGCTCAGGGAAATCACCCAATATATCAAAAGCGTCCAGGTTCACAAACACATTATCATCCACAACATGCGTAGGTGACGCAACCGCTTCACAGCTCTCTATAAAGTCCATGGTATCAATTCCCGATACCATTACATTCGCTGTCTCTGACGATCTTACAACGCTTCTATCTAACCCACATGGCATATTAGCTGACAAAGTTTTCTGTATATCCTCATGTGATAATTCCAACGTTTCATCAAAAAATCCACTAGATCCTAAGTGACCATCCGTACCAAGTAATACTAATGTATCATCACAGTTATCCGTTAAAACCTTACTATCTAAACGTTCCACTAAATCAGGATACCGAGATGGTGTCGCAGGTGCGCTTGCTATCAATTGATTTCTACTCTTCGGTTCAATTTTAACTTTCTTATCAAAACTTTCTATTTCTATCTTTTCTTCCACTTGAGCCTCTACTTCATAAGTTTCTGTATTATGGATACACGACGACGGTTGACTATCGGGTATCTCCCTCTTCAGAACAAATGTTGGTTTATATTGTTGTCTGTACCTATCCCTTGGTTCCTCACAGACAAATGACGTCACTGACAAAGGTGATACTAGGGATGAATGTTGCTGGGATGTATTACTAGTACCATTGAGGATGAGAAGTCCTCCGCCTCCTTGGATTTGTCCAAGGGACAGAAGTAATGGTGACGCTGATTGAGGTGTTGGTCTATGGTCTCTAGTATACTGTCTAGGTGGTTGTGACATAGGTCTGGGGGATGGTCCAGTTGTTGAAGACACATGGTGATCTGAGGCAGGGGGCTTTGCCGCCTGAATACGTCGCAAAGGGTGAGCGCATGTTCTTGAATCTTGGCAAGTGGAGTCAGGGCAACCACATTCCAGTTGCCGAGCCAGTGCTGCTGCTCTTGCAGCTCGCTGTTTCTCCATTAGTTGACCGACGATTGCTTCTACCGTTTCCGCCGTCTGGAACATTTTTCCCTAAAATTGTATTATGATGGTAAACTGTACTATTTTATAAGATATAAACCTGTGTTATGTATATTTGTGTTATACTTACAGATATTTCCAGTTCATTGTTCATATCTGGCTCATCTTCGCTGAAAACTGTAATATAACATAATTGATTAGATTTTAAAGTGTGTGTACTTAGATTTTCTCAGAGGTATTGGATCCGGAACGAGGGATCCGACATAGAACCAAAGTGATCTACAAAGCCCACCGGATTCACAAGCTGAAGTGGCAGTGGGCCGGCCATTTTAGCCGCAGGACCGATAAACGATGGGGTGCACGTGTTCTTGAGTGAGACTGCGTTTCGGCAAACGTAGTGTAGGACGCCCTCAGGCTAGATACAATGACGATCTTCGCAAGGTGGCTGACAAGAGCAAGATGAGAGTATCGAGAACGCGCGCGGATGTTGGACGTGCACTTGAAAAGGCCTATTTTTATCAGTGAACTAATGTCGATTGATGATGATGATGGATGATGATGATGATGATGATGATAATTTAAAAAATGCATTCAATTTAAGTTCAATTCAAATAAATAAGCAATTACATGAACAAATCCACAAAGCTATAATTTATAACATCAAAAGTTATACAATGTAGTAAAATAATTAACGATATTTACGATAAGATAGGATTAATACCGCATAATGAAATTGAATTTTACTGTTGATTTCATAAATATTCATTAGAGGGTGCGGAACTTTCCGTGTTTTGCTTTAATTTCCACTGTTTTACATTTATGGGTTGTCGAAAGTGGGAAAATCTTTGATGATGGCCTTATCGTCTGTCATGGTTTTTATAAATTTTATGGGACTCAGTCTCATGAGTCGTCGCTTTGTTTCATTCAAAATCTCTTTTTACAAGTTTAAAAAGGTATATTTGTATAGTTATACGAGTAGTCCATGTTCTAATAGTCAATCAATTATTCAGTTGAAGTTCTCGGCAGGTTTAGCTATCCTATTTTTTTTTGTTAGTAACACCTGAACAAATATTTTACACCTCTTGAATACTAAGATGTCTAAAAATAATTTAAAAGCCCCAGAAAATGCAATCATGATAAAAACTTTAATGAATCAAAATAACAGAAAACACTAAGATTACAATTAATTATATACTCGTATATCAAAACCTAGTAAAAAAATTATGCAGATATAAAAAAATATGAATCAAAAGTAATGGAAATAAAATAGTATCAAAAACGGAGGAATGTGACCAAAATGGAGAATATCGCTATGAAGGATACCAAAAGACAAAGTCTGTCCAAAAGTTTTTTTTAGTATTAGAATAACAATTCTTGGCAACACCATACTATTAATCAAGTTTAATCTATCTTAATTAATCTATCAAATTTTATCTATATATTAACGTGACGCAAAAAACGTTTTACGCCTTTTTACGAAAATTGCGCGGACGGAGCAGTATGAAGTTTCGCACACTTATAGTTTAAATAGATAAGGAGTGCATATTGCTAATATTTTTTTTTAAATTATGCATAAAAAATAGGATGTTATTTAAACGGTTAGCAAAGTATCCGTATTTTTGCTAGCAAAAAAATGCTAATTGGGCAGCAAAAAAGCTAGTTGGGCAGCAACTTATGGTCAGCAAATATTTCTAAATCAATCTGCAACTTATATCATTCTGAACAGCAGTCTTACTTATGGCGCTCCCCCCTTCCGTGATTGGCCCTCGCTAGGCTGCGCTTCACTCAAAAAAAAATTAACTTAACCTAACCAACAGTAAGGATTTCTTATGCTGACCGATTGTATAATTCTGCTGACCAAATAATAATTTTGCCGACCAAATATTTATTTTGTACTATTATGTTGTACAAATAAATTATTTCCCAAAAAATACATTAAATTAAATAAACAATATTGTTTCACACATTTTTCAAATATTTCAAAAATGGAAAAGGAGCGGCCGATATTTGTCAATGCCAATCCAAACTCACATTCTATCTTTTTAAATTTCTTATTGCTTAGGATACAATCCGTGCTGCCTTAATAAAATATTGTTTCATAAATGGAATCTGAAGAAACTAAAATTACGGTCGAATTTTGAACACTAGGCGATCATTAGTGTCGTCGAAAAAAAAATAGGAACATCAACGTACACATTGGCTTCAACTGGCTGACCAGCTCATCTTTAGTCCATTCCTTCTTGTCGGCCCACAGTGCGAGACTGGGAGCCACTGTGGCCAGCTTGTTGTCATCTGGGTATGGGACATTCAGGTAGTGCACCAACACTATATCTGGATTCTGGAATGAAGACATAGTCCAGGTGTTAGCTCGATGATTGCAAGAATTTCAACAAGGCATTCTAAGTTTGTCTTAATTTTTAAGAAATTTACAAAAGTGCTATTTTATTATCATGATAAGAGTATTTCATTTTTAAAGCGACTGTAAAATCAGTAACGGAAGAAAGTATATGAGTGCCTAGTGCAAGTTTTATTTGGCCTACGATGACGTTAAAGAAATATAGAGCTTGTATGGCATTGAAGCAGCATCGCTTGACAAATAAAACTAATTAAAATTTATTCAAACAAATTTTCTTCATCCTTAACGTACGGACAACGTAATGACGTGGTTTGAATGGCTTATAAAACTCGCACTAGGCACCCAGATGGAGATTCTAAAGACACATTTGGCTACTGATGTAGCCACAGTAGTGCATAATTTTACAATAAGACTGGGAAATAACAGTGGGAATATTTTAAATAGCAATACATTTTTAAGGATCAATAATAAAAACTCTGACTAAGCAGTTTGTAGTAGGTATACTGTTTTAATTGAAAATTTCCAAAAAATAAAAGATCTGTAGCTGAAGCTTACGTGCATTAAGATATTTAACAAATATTGTTACGTAAAAAAATATGCTTTTATATAATATCAAAATAATTAACATTTGCAAGCATAAAGTATCAATTGTGTCTTATTACCTTGAGACCAAACTGCAACCAATCAACGAACCACGCAACATGCATAATATCGAATACAAATTAGATATTTTTCAATTATTTTATGTTCACTAATAAAAATTTGTAAAGTAAACACTTAAATTTTTTTTAACAATTTAATAAAATACTGTCGAAATCTTAGACCTCCACAATAATTTCCTGATACCTAGTCAGTAGTAATAAATTTAGAACATAACGAACTCACTGATTCAAATGATAAATAATTGATTTACCTAATAAAAACAAATAACAAACTAAACCCAAAACCATCAAGGGCAAATCTTTACCACCAAACATTTCGTCTCAAAAACAAAAATAACAAGTAATTAAACACAAATCTCTGTCGCCACAAATAAAGGAGCAATAAGCACTAAAAAAACTCTTGGAACCAGATACATCTTAAGGCTGCCGGAGCTCGGTGACGTGTGAAAATTTACAGCACAATTCATTATGTGAGGAATTCGAAATAACGAGCATAGTTGCAGCTCATAAAACTGAAAAAAGGAAGCGAAGGGAGGGCTAACAACGTTGTGCACTCAGCCAGACCTAGGGTTAACTCTAGCACATTCCCGGTCGTCAAAGACGCCGCCCGGCCAAACTCGGTTGCAACATACTTCCTTTGTTACTTTTATTTTAGGATTCCTACTGTTTGTCTGCTGTACACTTTACGTGTACTTATAATTGTATGTATATAATGTGTATAAATATTGTGCAAATTTTAAAGTGAATAGGTACATTAGAAATTTGAAAAGTGATAAACGATAACGCAAGCCACAAATAAAATTTAAACAATTTTATAATTTTTTTTCAGTGTGGAAAAATATTTAGTTTTGGAACAATTACGATAAATGAATATTGCTTAATTTAATGCCTAGATTAGCCTAGTGTTAGCCTGTTGTAGAATTGAGAGGTGGGGTCGATTTTAACACCTTAAACGCCATTTGACCGACAAACAATTGAATTTCTGTTGTGTCTGGGCTCGGCGGCAGGTTAGTATTGTTTGTATATACCATTGTACCGGAGAAAGAAATAAACTTTGCCGAGTTTCTTGCGGCTTCTTCTCGGTACAAGGTCTCCAACGTAAGACTTACGAAGTCTTCGTATTATTTTGACGTTAGGATTCAAAAAGTGAAAAGGTTCAAAATGTTAATTTCCACAAGTTTAATGTAACAATTAATCAGTTTTCTTATGTCTATCAAAGCCTAACAGTGATAATACTCATTCGAAACAAGCGCTATTTCGACTCTAGCGCAGTTAAATTACACATAAAAGAAATAATACACAATATTTTAATTTTCAACGCGAAGAGAGAATGTAAAACGAAGTGCAACGTAATAACTATCCATTTGTCTTCAAAATGGTGGCAATAAACATGGTTTCATTATTTATGTAATGGCTGCCGGCAGGGTTGCCTCTCGACACGTGTGTTTTATTATAGTTATTGTGGTTTTTCATTAACTCAAGTTGTACATGCGAACATGTGGTTAACAAAATCATTACAAACGCTGTGACTTTCGAGTATCGCATTTTCCATGTTTTATATTTCACCGGTTTTTAATGAAGGCACCATTCATTTAAACGAAAATAATAACTATAATATAATTGAATGTCAAGTAATTAAAAAGAAAGCAAGGGAAAATGTGCCGAAAATATTGGTTCGTTCCACGTTTTATATTGTCGCTTTAATTTGTTCGACGAAGTTAATGTCTTCTGTTTTTGTTTTTAGGAGAACATTGCCATAATTCTAAGAATATTAAGTGTTCGTTTTTAGGGTTCCGTAGTCAACAAGGAAACTTTATAATTTCGCCATATCCGTATGTCTGTCTGTCTGACCCCAGTCTAGCTCATAGACTCTTAGTACTAGAAAGCTGTAATTTGGAATGGATATATATATTAGTCACGCCGACAAAGTGGTAAAGTAAAATTTTGAAAAATATTTTTTTAGGTTACCTCCCCTGCACGTGAAGTGGGGATAATTTTTTTTTCTTTTTTTTTTCCTAAGTGTGGAAAGCAAAAATATATCGGGTTTGTGAAAGTAGTTTTTTGATTGAGGCATCCGTGTGAAAATTTTGTTAGTCAAATGTCGTCGTCCCTGATGTCGTCGTCCCTGATGTCGTCGTCCTGCCAGCCAAATGGTTGTTTTTGGATACGTGAAAAAATTCACGGTAGTTGTATATATGACGAAGTTAAAAGGAAAACTATAACAGCAAAGTAGGCTTTACAAGTGTAACAGTTGACCAACTTATAAAATGTATTTGGCCAAGTACAAATTCCTCATTGGGAACTACTTAAATAACGTTGTCAGGTGTGTGAAACCGGTAGTATCTACATTTAAGTATATGAGCCATCGTTAAATAAATGTTCATAAAAGCCCTCTTCTCAGAGTCCGCATTATTGAGATGGACTGCGGAACCCTACACTGCGCGTGGCCCGACACGCACTTGGCCGGTTTTTTTATTCTGCTTACTGCCGCACTTTGTGACGTCAATACTGGTTACTTTATACCTATAATCTTTCATTCCAAGTGTTCTTAGGACTATCAAAAACTCTAAACATCATTAATGCTAACTGGCGTCTCTAAACAGACAAGCATTCGGTCCGCTTGACTGAAACCGGTCCCGTATGGTCTATAGACGCTTATGACAACAGAGAATTATTCGAGAGTTGTCGAAACTCTCTATACCTTTCTTATGCCATCCCTACTGATGCCATGCCTACTGATGCCATATGCCTACTGATGACTACTAATCGACTATATAAAAAGATGTTATTCTGTTTGAATGAGTTTTGATGATGGTGTACCTTTTGTGTTTATAACGTTTTTTTTTTTGTATCAGAGTTTAATAACTTATCATTATTCAAGTCGTAGTGACCAAATACTTCTCGGAGGTTTCCTAGAGGCTGACAGTACCTTGTTAGATGCCAGACCACGCTCGCTAGAGAGGTTAGAGGTTAACCTAGAGAGGTTGTTCAAAACGAATGACAAAAACAATTGTAAGAAATATCAGTGCGTAGAATAAGCAAAGTAAAAAAAGGTAGATTAAGTGAGAGTATGTATATAGGTTAAGTTTAGCATAGGCATTGTATTTACATAAAGTTAAAAAGGTATCTATACATATAATAAAGCTAAAGAGGGTCGAAAGTGTGTATATGGAAGATATTCGAAAAAAAAATTGGCTGGGGATACTTAGAATAGATAACAGAACACGTTCCAACAGTTTTTAGAATTTTTGTCGGTTTGTCTGTTTATCTGTTTGTTTTTTTATTTGACCGCACATCACGTGAAAATGGCTCAACGGTTTTGATTGAAACTTTGCACATAGACAGACCATGACCCGGACTAGGATATAGGACACTTTTTATCCCGGTAACAGGTTCCTGTGAGATAGTATAATCTTTGCAAACGAAGTCGCGGGCGACAACTAGTTAGAATATGAGAAAGTAATGGACCATGAAAAGAAGAGACATTACCCCCAATGAAGGGGGGAAACCAATACAATGCCAAATAGCTAAACTATTTATTATCCTGGCTAAAAACTACCCTATACCATAAATTAGGGAAATAAATTTCCACTACCAGGATTTGAACCTGCATCCATCTGACATACCGGGTCAGGTGCTCTTCCAATTGAGCTATCGTGGTTCTAACCAGCCCGCCGAAATTATTCAACACTATTTACTTTTTTACTTCAAAAGCCAAAGGCGCCTATTCAATGTCAACAACTACCGTCATTAACATCTGATCATAATATTTTTACAAATACTAAAGATCAGTTAAGAAGTAGGCAAGCTATTTATAAAATGGTTTTGTTTTGTTCATATAATTTTAACGCCAAATTTTGTTGCGAAACAAATTACAAAAAAAAAACACACATGTTGAAAAAAATTTGTTGAAGAGCACCTTACCCGGCATGTCAGAAGGGTGCAGATTCAAATCCTGCTCGTGGACATTTTTTCAACATTTGTGTTTTTTTTTTGTAATTTGTTTCGCAACAAAATTTGCGTTAAAATTATATAAACAAAACAAAAACATTATATAAGTTACTTTATGTAAAAAAACAAAAACATTCCGTAAGTTTAATTGATTGCATACTGTGTACTCTAAATTTAGATGAGGCATATGTTTGTATGCTTTTGTAAT
The DNA here is from genome assembly GCA_949315975.1 of Eudonia truncicolella. Classification (NCBI taxonomy): domain Eukaryota; kingdom Metazoa; phylum Arthropoda; class Insecta; order Lepidoptera; family Crambidae; genus Eudonia; species Eudonia truncicolella. The sequence goes on along the minus strand of OX438835.1, from coordinate 8,223,565 downwards.
GACGTTAATGTGTCAGTGTGTCGTTCATAAATAAAAATAAATAAACAAACATATGAGTGTATAGAAAGATTAGAAGAGTTAAGAGAGAGTTAAGCTCGTATATGAAGTGTTGCGTTAGAGAAAAAAATTATATTGAAACACATAGCTCCACATACATCTCAATTAATGAGCCACAGTGTCAACTATAAGTAATTTATTATAGTATTAAAAGCATCGACCGCCCATTACTGAAGCAGATATTAATTCACACATAAATATGATGCAACATAAAAGTAGTTGTAGCTCGCAACTATCTGAATTGAGAATAATAAAGGTTTAATACTGTTATTTTTGGTTCATCGAAATTATTTAACTGATTTGTTGTTAATACAATATTATCATTCTTCATTGTATTTTACAACTTTATTATTCATTCACACGAATTATACATTCGAAAATCGTATATTCAATGAACGAATTACACGTGCAAAGAAGAAAATTTATGCAAAGACTGGTTTAAATGTAAACGACGCAAGGGTGTATCAAGGAGCGTACTTTGTGAAAATCAGACTTAGCCTACTTCGCTGGGATCAAGTGTGTGGCTTATGCGGTTTGTCAGTTTAAGATATACCTTTTAAATGCATTCTTCACATAGGAATCCTTAAGTCTAGTGAATACAATTACACATATATACGGCTCAGTACTGTGACAGACTTACTACCTATCAAAAGCATTCAAAATTTTCTTTGAGCTTTATGGTGCATATTTTACGGTGTAACTTGGTTGATATTGTTAAAATTAATTTCCATGCCAGACTCCTTCGTAATTTTTAAGTACAGAAGGGTTACGATATCGCAATATGAGCCCGTTTCGCAATTCCGGTTTATCGGATGGGTGACCAAATTGAAACATGTCGAGCTGATTTGTAAGCAGTAGGACGTTTAAAGGCTAAATGATAATATGATAATATAGTGAAGCTAAAAATATAAAGAAGAACTTATTTCGATATATTTATTTTATTTATTATTAGTTGTTATTATAACGTGTGATTTACCGAAACATTAGTTAATTTTGTTCCAATACTTGTATTGAAACAAAATTGACCATTGACATATCCATTGCAATAAACGATTCAAATTAAATTATGATTCATAACGCTAATTACAATTCGATATAATTGTATGCCAAAACAGAATGAATGACATATAATTAGGTCAACGTAATTTGTGTTATGTTATCAACGCGCGATAATCATCATGCTCTTTGACTTTTGATAAATTCACTAATAGTATTTGAAAGTGTAGTTATATACGTGCTTCGGAAGGTACGTTAAGCCGTTGGCCCTGGTATTTTTGACGTTATACGAGTAAAGCAGCCAGCCAGCAGTCAATTAAAACCAGCATATAGCTTCAGCCACGAGCATGAGCGTATTGCGACGTGGAAAGCGGATTCTAGTTCATTGCGCGTTATACTACGGCAGTCATAGTCAACGGTGATAGAAAGAACGCAATGAACTAGAAGTCCGCTCGTCGCGTCACAAGATGCCAGTGGTTGTAGCCGAGCGGTAAGCCCAGAATGGCGGGTATTGCCCGATCTCCCCGAGTGCTATTCCTGTAGGGAAGCCTAAACTTGGCATTAGGACAATTATAGGCTTAGTCTAGTACCTTAATGAGTGTCTGTCTAAATTCAGGGGATAAGTTAATACATTAATTTGGTTACTCGACAAATGCACCTCAAATTTCTGTGGGCTTAGCAAGAACATTAAAAGAGGAAAATTGTATGATAAATCAATTGGCATGCTCAGTGGCTTATGTCCAACGGTGGACTGTGATGATGATAATGATGACATACCAAGCGTTGGGGATGGGCATCCTCTCGCACACGCTAATATACTTACTACCAATTCCCGCCCTACCGATAACTATATCAAAAGAGCCAATACTACTTTACGAAGCGAAGCAACAACAATCTCTCTTTTTTTTAAATATCAATTTTAGAACTAAACACAATGCTTGAGCACCCAATTATTTACAATGAACACTATGCTATGCAACTCCAATTGACACCTGTTACTCGCAACGCGGTGTTTTGGTCCGAACACCAATCAGAAATTCTATCAGCACCGACATTTCACACACTGCGGAACTGTTGGCATTTCAAAATGTTTGCCCATTATGGCAACAGATATAATAGTCTCTAAACGACGCTAGTTCCCCGAAAACGTTTCCAATCGGGTGCCGTTTTTGATTGGGTTGTATCCCTTCCTCGTGGGACCAGAATGGTCAGAGGATAATGTTTTGACAGTTAAAGTAACTGGTTTTTGGAAATAATAATATAGTGTTCAGTAAAATAATTATGAGTGCATATTACAAAGATTTGAAAGGATTCGTTATTGTGGTTCACTCGAAGAGCTCGATGCGCAGTGGTTAACACGTCCGGTCCGCGATTGCTGAAGCTAAACAACTTTCGCAAAGGCCAGTCATCGGATAGGTGACCAACAATTTGTCATCTCGGGCTTCGGAAGGAAGGCCCTTAAAGCCGTTGGTCCTGGCTGCCTTAACAGTCGTTAACAACCACCCAACCACACTGGGCCCGCGTGGTGGTATATGGCCCGTTCTCCCCATCCATCCATAGGGAAAGCTCGTTCCACTAAAGTGGGGACATAAAATGAGCTATGTATTGATGATTATGTTTTTTTTTTTTTCTTTCTTTTAGTTGATGGCTTCGTGCGATTAGCACATTTAGCCAGTGTCAAAGTAATTTTTCTTACAAGTAATACATAAATATACAATATTTCCATCCAGTCAGTATGATGATGAATGATTATGAATGATAATAAAAATGAGAAGTGAGAAATGATATACCCCCCAACCCCTCGAGTATCTCACTAAAGATTTACTAATTCCTCGGGCGGACTTCTTGAGAGAATTTGAAAAGTAAAGTTGCACTGTTTTGTTTCATTTGCCAACACTCATGCACACTTACGAACACTTAACGGTTAATAATCCACCATTATTTCACATTAATATTCGACATAACACAAATTTTTGAAAATAAAACAAAACCGCAGACATGACTCTTCACTTTCCCGCCAAGAAGTCATGATTATGGTTTCTTGTATAATTCAAATTATACCTACGTGGTCAGCTAAATTCAAATACATGCCATGTTACCCACATAAAGGTTGCTAATCCCGCAATCTCTCATCTAACAATGAGCTGTGCAGAACAATTAAATATTAAACTTTAATTCCATTCTGGCTGCAAACTAGATACGGGGTATTGCAAAGAGCTGATGAGGTTTTATGTTAACAACGTTGTATGATCATAGGGCGACCTGCTTCTGTTACTTGGATGTAAACCTCCATTTTGTTTACGCGCACTACATTTCAAAATGGCTACTTTGGACAATTAAGAAATAAAGAAAGAAAAAAAACGTTTTTTTACGTTTATATAGAAATTAACTCAAGCTTTCTATTTAGTTTAATTGCTATGTATAATATGGTAAAACAAGTACCTAAGGATATAAAAAATACTTTTCAAATTACATAAATCCTAAAAATTGTTATAAAACTTTTTTGTGTTAGCTAATTTAAAAATAAAACAAAATTGTTTAACAAAATATAGACAAACAATTATGTACATTAAAGGCTTAAAAGATTCTTAATCAACCAATCTTAAGAACAACGAGACAGAAAGTCATAAATTATCGTGCAATATATCCAACGTACGCGTGCCTAATGCGGCGTAATAAAAACTTTTACTTAGCGTCCACGAGAGTTCGATAGAATGAATTGGAAAAATCCAGTTTCCTATTAATACCATCGCCATTTCACAAGATTTATCGCGAATATTCGAGCGTTGCGGCTTCAATCCTCAATCCAGTGAGTGAGATATCAATACTTTTTAGAAAACTCATATTTATTAGAAAAACTGAAATATGTGTCTTGGATGGCTTCGTATAATGCAAGACGGAATGTTTGGATTAAGGAGATGGTCACATGAAAAATTTAAAGTTGACGGAATTTAATTTAATTTTGACTTTTTTATTATTATAGGTACAATAACGTCCCCATATGTCGCCGTATACGGCAGATAGGTACCGAGCTTGTACATTATTCAAATAGTTATTTTTTTCTGAGTTAAATATTCAAAATTATTATTTTTAAATAGATAATAATGTTTTTCTATTATATAAAAGATTAAATTGTTATTAACAAATAATTTCTCAATCAATCAAATGTAATAATCACTTGATAACAGTAAGGGCGGCCTTGCTCTGCAATGGAGCAATATAACCTGAAAACTTATTGGAAATTATTGAATAGATAACAATAACAATCACGCACTGTAGAGTCACTCCTTGCATATGATAAAGCATGGCTTCTTCTCGTTCCAGGTCAGCACTCATACTCAAAGATACTACCTCCTCTGTGGTCTAGTGGCTAAGACCACCGGTTCAGACCCAGAGGTCCCGGGTTCGATTCCCAGCGGGGGGTAATGTTTGTGTACTCGGTTTGGTTGGTGGTAGGGCTTGTTTGTCCGCCTGCCTAGCTACCACCATCTTATCTAAATATGTCGCCATAACATCAATGTTTGTAGCATTGTTGTGTTCCGGCAGCTAGAGATAAGATAGCCAGTACCTCACTAGTTGAGGATCCCGGGTGAAGTGCGCTTCCATCATTGGCCTTATCATCACAGTGACTTAAAGTTACATTGAATAAAAGTCAACCAAGCGATTCTTTACTTTACATTTTCCACTTCCGTCTTTGCTTTACTTTAAAAAATACACGTCCTATTAATAAAAAAACGTCGCGTTAATCTGCCGCGTAAGACTTTATAGTCAGATCGTTAGAAAAACTGTTGTCGGTCTTCATGTGAATGTACGAAATACCCCTTAAGTTAAGAAGTTTTGAAATGTATCACGGGTGCAATATCTGAAAGCTGAATGGTTTTCAACAGATCAAAGAGAGTTATTAAATACCATGCTATTCGCTTCTAGGAAACGGCTCTTGGGCGTGTGCATTCAAACCTTTCAGTTTATCATTTGAATCAGAGTTCAATTAAATGTTCTTTACTTTGATATTCAATAAGATGTCATTCTAAAATCGATTCAACAATTCACTTGACTACAACTGTGAATATTAAAAAGTACGGTCTTAGGCCGCAGCTACAAACACGAGCGGAATGCGATGTGCGAACGCATTTCAAAATCATTGAATCAAATCAAATAATTTATTTGCACACTAAATTGCGCGTTGTTCTACGTCAGTTTAAGTCAATGTTTATAGGAAAAACGCAATGAACAGAGAAGACGCGCGCCGCGCCGCAAACCGCCAGTGGCTGGGCAACTAGAAACCTTATCCGTAGCCAGGCTTGTGTTTTTATCAGAACCACGATAAGTATCATTAAGGACATTAAAGCTGAAAATAGCATTTCAAATGCGGCTTTCCTCAATTGGGACTCGAACCCACGACTTTTTGCCACCCGAACGACATACTTCTAACTAAACTGCTTGTTGAAATGAATTAACTTTTACGGATCTACTCGCGTTTATTTTAGAGCAGGGTTGCAGGGCTGCAACTACTTAGCTGAATCCCTGTCCAATTTTTTAAACGTTAATTTGTAGTCAATTTGAGCTATAGGCCATCGTTGAATTTATTACACCTTAAACATTCGGACAAAATATTATTTACAAAATTATTAAGTAAATACTTAACCTAAAATTAAAACGGTTTCTGTCTTATTAATCATAAGCACCAGCTCATGATTAATAAGTAACTCAATCATCACTGAAAAAGGTCGTCAAGAAAACTGTAAGACCAAATCATAATATATTTAATTGAAAGATTGCATCAAACGTCTTGGCATGGCCACGACTCGAGTGTAACAGCTTGGCAATTCAATTTTTATATAGTTACAATTCGTTGATTGGTTGGTAGTAATATAGAAACTAAAAGCTAACCATTTAAGAAGGAAACAGATCAGGTTCTCGAGTTGTAAAAGCAAAGTAGAGGACAGACAGAGAGTTGTTTTGTAAATGTAGAAAAGTTGGTTATTACCTGTAACAGCCAGTAACATCTTCTGTGGAATGTTGGTAGAATGGCGGAGTGTACGTAACACCCGTAGATACACTGAAACAAAACACAATAATATATTAAAACAGGCGTTCGATAGTATAATTTGGGTAATATAACGGCCATTACTTTATTTTTGATGTGTAACATCTTTTCGCTCGCTTTCTATATAAGCAATTTGTGGGAGTGATTTCGTGAAATGGGACGGAAGTATGTGTAATAGTGTAACAAGTGTGTAACAGGAAGTCGGGGAAGCGCCATTTGGTGAATTTAAAATCGATATTATGAACATGACATATTATTATTATAAGTGATATATTGTGTCATTTGACTATCAAAGGTCATTTTGATATGTCAAATGTCTTCTAATGAGTATTTACTGCATTTATTTTATAGTTATAAAATTATGTAATACCTGACCCATTTTCTTCAGAAAAATGTTAAAATTGCTTATTACTAGGGTGAGATGTCAAATGTTACACATCAATTATGAAACAACTGTAAGGCTCGCTCGTTTTTATTTTTATTTATTTAGAATAACAAACAATTACAAAATGTGTCTTCTACTACAGCTTAAAATATAGAACCTTACCAATTTTGGAACCAACGACGTTAATTACAAAGTAATACTTAAACTATAACATAATTACCTTAAACATATGCTTATTACTCTAAAATACAAATCGTCTGTCTCACATTTCCGATTTATCGTGCGGTTTTTTAAATTATTATTTTTCAAATTAACACGTTTAATTCCCCATACAGAATTAGTATGGCCGCGCGGCATCAAATAAATATGGACGAAGACATTTCATTTAAAATATATGGCACTTTACGGACGGCGACCCTTAAGAGCGAAGGGCCTGAAGTCCTCCGGTTTCGGATAAGCCGGTCCCAGGAATCCCATTTTTTTCTTGGCCCTCTGGCTAGGAAAAGAATGGGACTCCTGGGATCGACTCTCTAGTCGCAGTCACATTGTAGCTTTAGTTAGTTAGTTAGTTAGTTTAGTAGTTTAATTTATAACACAAAGGAAAAATAAATTAAACATACTGACAAGTGCTACAGTTTCTTCAATAGCAAAATATCTTGTAACTTATATGTTACATTTCGAACCTTGGACCTTGTACATCAAGTAAATTACAGCAGAAGATAATTATGGTGAAGCGCATTCAACTATAAATGTATGCGTCCAATGCCACGGGTCATTGCAGCCATTGCCTAATTGCCAAAGCAGTTCCAACTGAGTTATGGGATGGAGTGTGAAGTTACGAACTGCTTTAACTGCTTTGGGGCTGGCTAATTAGCCTAGTAACTCCTTCACTTATGTTATAAAACAGTTGAAAGACTAGCCATCTAAATTGATTGTTTTATAAGGCTAAGAATTCTCAAAGTGGGTATTTTCATATCTTCTCCTGACGATGTTAAGTACATATATACAATTCTGTTGCATAGTATATAAATATTATCTTTTTTGTGTACGTGACTGAGCTACGTCTTAACGATAACTCGAGACCTGCATCAAGGAGACATGATTATGGACATTTCAATTTATCAAAAATATGCCTTGGATTTTTTCAAAATTTTAGTAATGCCGTAGTAGCGTGCTGGCTGTGTCGCTGCCAATAGAAGTGATAGCACACCATTCGACGCAGCACGGACACTCTGAATAATACATTTTGCACAACTGGGCCCGTGTAGAAGTGTTGTTGAAATGCACAAGTCATAAGCACAAGCGATTAGAAATCGAAATCGCAAGTATGTTGCGATACGCAAAAATGTGTTACGTAAACTGAAAGCAAATGCCTCATATCATTTGAGCGTATGGTTTTCAAAAAATAATTATAACTGAAAATTTTTGTTTCTGAAGTACAATCTTATTTATTATCTTATTCTTAATTTATTGTCTCCTTATTTTTTTTTATAAAAAAGAACTAGATCCAGCTGATCCCTGCTTAAAGCATCACATTCATACTGGTATTAGTATTTGGTATAATATTTTTAATCAGAATCTTTAAGGTTCCACACCTTGTACCACGCGTGTACCAAACCAACCATATCGGGACTGCAGCAAAGTTCTATCACTTAGACTAGCGTTTGATCCCAGAGACCATAACGGCGTTACTGCAGGTGCCAATTCTGAGTGAGTTCTGTTTCAAAATTCCTACAAATTCCACCTGTGCCAGTAATGGGGTACCAGAAATACCTATGGGATACGTTAAACTACCACTGGAGTAAAATAACACTTTTACTATGTATATTGAGTTGAATAAAATTGTTAATGCTACGGGCGTGTAAGCCACCGTCATATAACTAACCTCTATTGAGCCGCCTCAAGTCTCAAGTCCGCAAGTCTTCCCACAGTCATAAGACTGTGTGATAGCGATAACGACACCATTATATTTTACATGACCAGAAAGCTACCACGTCAATATAGTCCTCTGGTCAGCCTAATAGACCGAATTGTCCATAGTGCACGAAGAGACTATACTATAGTAAAATATTTAAAGACATCTGTTGCATCCAGCTATACCTACGATACTGATGAATGTGTCCCAGCTACATTTCTCTTCGGAGAAATAGATCAGAGAGTAAATTCGGAACAAATCCAAATTCACTCTAAGAGGACGAGCCGTTGGAATTCCGCCATGATGTGAATCTTAATCCATTGTTGATGAGAGTACCTAACACCTACCGTCCATCTGTTGGTCCCCGTGAAGAAGGGATTTGGTTGAAAGGTAATTAATGTGTTTGTTTGTTGCCAAGAAAAATTGGATAGTAATTAGCGACGCTCACACCAGGCCCAATGCGGTGGTGGGTTATAGCGACTGCTATCTTACGATAACAACCGGGACCACTGGCTTATAAAGTCACGGAGGAATTCAATACATTTGAATTTGGTAATTTTTCACCCATCCGATGAAACCGATGATGTTGCGCCTTCGGGCTCCTTTGTCCATGTCCTAAAGGTTATCAAATTTATTGCCTATTATTCTAGATGAATTACTGAGATATTCTAATTTTAGAACTAAAGCTTCAGAGATGGCAACGCGTGTGTATACCCTTAGTGTAGCAAGTGTTCATAGGCTGCAAACGCACTAGTGTGTGTCTCCGTGCCCTATTTCTCCGAGGGGATCGGATCGGATCGGGGAGCGGAACAACCCGAGGGCGCCTCTAAAGGCTCGGACCTCGGCTCGGGTTGACTGGGCCGTGGTGGTGGGGAGGAGCGCCCAGGTACATGTCTGTACCTGGTATGGAGCGCGTGTGACCCGGCTCGTCGTACCTACCCTTGTTCTACGGGTACAGTGTCTTGGGCCTAAACTAGTGTGCATGTTTAGTGTATTCTGTAAGTGTGTAGTGGCCTTTAGAGGATCGGGCGGGCTTATAGGATCGGGCGGGTACCGGTACATATACTTGCTCTGATAGTCTAGATATTTTAGAAACCTTTGTCATATTGTTAGGTGCAGTATTTACGTCAGCAAAAACTTTTATGGCGAGTCAGTATAAACTTGAATAGTGTTTGACGAAAAATATCTCTTGGAAGAAGTCTCTCAACATTTGGAAGATGAGAAAGTGGATGGAAAAAAACTAATCAAAATGGGATGGGCACTTGATCGAACTAATATTGAACGAATGCTTAACTGTTTTCAATTTCAAAGAAGTGGGATTGAGATTAAGGAGCTTTTGTTATTTTAAATAGCATTCAATGTTTATATTTCTTTTACTGTGTTTCTCGGCTGTTTCAATATTTTTATGTCTTAGCCTTTGCGTCATATCATATTATAAAAAAGAAATCGTTTATGATATCTAAACCGACCATCCCGGTTAATATCATAAGATAAAATGTTAAAGCTACTAACCCATTGGTCAGTGTTTAAAAATTTCAACGAGCTGATTTCGAAATCATATGAAACACTAGCGGGCCGTCCCGGCTTCGCACGGTTAAACATTTCTTTTTTTATATAGCCTATATTACTCAGCGCTAATTTAGCAATCTAATGGTGAAAGAATTTTTTAAATCGGTCCAGTAGTTTTTGAGTTTATTCGTTACAAACATACAAAAGTACAAAAATACAAAGCTTTCCTCTTTATAATATTACTAGCGGCCCGTCCCGGCTTCGCACGGGTGGACATTTCTTTTTAATATAGCCTTTGTTACTTAGCGCTAATGTAGCATTCTAATGGTGAAAGAATTTTTTAAATCGGTCCAGTAGTTTTTGAGTTTATCCGTTACAAACAAAAATACAAAAATACAAAGCTTTTCTCTTCATAATATTAGTATAGATAAGTAAACTCTAAAACTAAAGCTCACACTATGAAGGAACTACTAGGAAAATTTCATATTAGTTTTACACACCCAATGTATGTAACAAGTGCACGATACAAGCAGTTACATATTAAACTAACATTTCCAAAAGATGAAATACTGTTCAATATTCAACAAAATGTCCGCTTTAACACGAGAAACGTGTTACACAATAAGAAATGTTACCAAAAAAGAATAGTGTAGATTGTACCAATAAAGAACAACAAAAGATTTTTTGCACAAAAGATCCCGATGGGTCGAGGTGTTACTGCGAGAGGGAAACCTCGGCAGGCCCCACTAAGATAAGACCAATAAAGAAACAAATAATTCATAAAATTATGTTTCAGATCAGTGGTTATATCTAAAGGATAGAATTATAACAATTTATTTTTCCAAATCCTAAGCAACTGTACAATTCTGGTATGTGTTATTTAATCTCAATATAGCAATTTTACAAACAGCACTGCTAGATTTTAATAAAATGTGTTTTGTGTTTTCTTGCCACAATGGGTAAGTCTATGGCTTTGGTAAAGGACTATAAGACCTTAGTCGCTTAAAACGAAGCGAGGAATTAAAGGCAAAATAAATCTTAAATTCAGCAGGTCGATTTTAATTACGTAAAAATCAATCGAATAGAAAAATAAAGTCATAACAATTTTGAACTCATTAACAATTAAATTTTAATTTTATTGTTCGGCTTTCATGAAGACATTAGCTCAGTTTAAGCGAGAATATTCTAGAAGCATCTAGAATTTTCAGGAAGCCAATATCAATTTTGTTTGTTCACTCCAAATATCGGTTCTTATCTGCGACCTACCCATAAATGGACACTCAAATCTAAATCGGTTGGCCTCACCGCCCGTGTCGTATTTTTGCAAGCCACCATTCCACCCAATAACCAAGTTAGTAGTGGATTTTTCTGGGATATCCGGACGTCTGCAAAGTTTGGGGTAGTGTAAATAAAAAAATATTTTGCAGTACCTACGTTAAGTTTGAAGCAAAAAATTGCTAAAACCTCCATAGTTAAACAGCGTTTTTCTTGTTACCAAAGTGTGATAACTAGGTACACAAAATTCCATTAATAATTAGTGTATTACGAAACTTTTATTAAATTAGTGACGTAAATTAACTTTAGCCATGTTACTGTTTTACACTAGTACGAGATATGTGTAATCATGGCTCTTAATATTGTCTCTAATAATAATAATAATAATCGACCAACAGCTTAAGAGACTCTCGCTTAATGGTTGAATCAAGGGTCAGATACAGAAGGCGGTACTCTTGGACACGGCGCGGATGGTCCGAAGGTTCCTGTCTCTGCAGCCATGCCCCGTTGCCGGCGGCACCCTAGGCTAGGTTTTTTATAATATTTTTATGTTTTGTATGTACTTTTGTATTTTACTTTTATATTAATATTATAACAAACCTAGGCTAAGAAAGAAAATAAATAAAGAGTATAATAATAAAGTTTATTTCCAAAATAATCATGATGCGTTGCAAGTTTTAAAAATAAAAATAAAATACTCTTTTGCAAAGACTTCTAGCATAAACCAAACATGTTTTACGTCAATGATTTAGGATGCATTTGCGTAGGAGGTACAAAATCCAGAACATGATACACAATCTTTAATGGTTATTGCAACCAAAACGCGACTGAACCCAGCTGATTTTTGTATGTCGATATACATAGATTTCGAGACACTTCTATACCTAGGTGAGCCGCTGTCACTTGGAGCCAAGGTTAATATCTAAGCACTAGTGCTGCCTAAGTGAATTAGACTTATACGAACGGCACGAACATACGCCACGTATCACGTTGACATATATATCATTCTATGCATTAGGGTGGTTTTCACCAGAGTTGTGTCGTAGGTAAGCGGTGCGTGTTAAAAAAAGTGAATAAATAATGTATCAAAGATACGACAAATTAATCCTATTAATAGTATTTTATCGGACACCGCATGGCTACCTTATACAGTAATGGATGGTGTAGTACAGATACGCCTGTACATCGACCTATCCAAAACTGTCAAAATTCTTCAATGAATGTTCAACCTATCAACATAGCCAAAGACTTGGGTCATATCACAATAGACAGCCGAGACAGGAGTCCTTTTGTCCACATTGAAACTTGCTATAGGATAAATATACAAAAATGTACTTGAACGAGTCGTGTAGCAATGCTGAAGGTCAGCACAAAATTAATAGCCTTTACAGGCGCGACCATGGGACCATCAGGGACATCTTATTAATGTAGTCGAATGACTAAGTAATTTCCTTTACCTACCCACACAAGTTCTAGTTAATTTTTGTTAGGTCTTAGAATAGTATAAAGGAATCTAAATTTCGTGGTATAGTTTGTAATGGGGAAAATTATAATAAAGCTGATAAAACGAAAAACTTCATAAAGTATATAAAATGAACTAGCCTATTCTTATAAAATAATTTTAACAAAGTTACAGAAAAACTAAAAGCTAAAATCCAAATCGTACTTATTTGTGACATGAGAAATCCTTTTTTTTAACAATAGTCATGGTAAAAATAAATGTTGCAGTTATATGAGGATTTAAAAATAATAGGTTCATTAAACCACTTAATTGCGTTTCTTTCTATGCAAATAAAAGCTTTTTCATCTTGGAAAATTTCATCCGTTAACATCAGGCAATAAAGAATTAACAAAAACAATCGGACGTGATTCCAATTGGAAGAATCTGAAAATTTATGCCCTAACTTCTGCTCTATGCTTATCGGTCTAGTTTGGCTTTGGACCATTTCAAACGGAACGTTCTAGATTCGGATTGAATAGATTAAAAAGTTTTCAAAATTTATGCCCAGTCATCCGTCAAACGGGTTGAAGTGAGAGTGGTATGTTCTGGAAGTTAATTAAAAGTTGACGTCGAATTCGCTTAGCTCCGCCATTAAAGTGATATACGAAAATAAGAACTTAATATTTTGCCTTCCAAACTTGTCAATAAATATTATATTGAGATGATTATGGCAAATTGGGAAAAAATCCTCGCTTGCAGATTACCTATTGAACTTAATAAGATCTATGTGATATATGACTTAAATATTCAATATAATATTGGTTTTGATGTTCTAAAGTTTAACGAAAAATATTTGCGTTAGAAATGTTTATTTATATATCGAAAACTATAATTGACTGTGTGAGATAGAACTCGAACCTACGACTTTTCGCAATTTGGGCGCCTTAGCCAACTATAACTATAGATCAGCAAATTAGTTTGGCCAGTTATGAAGTTATTCTTAAGGTGTCCTACAAAGGGTTTTAGACAGCACCTTAAAGTAATAAAAATAATACGTTAAGGCGAGTAAATCCTTATAAAGTGTAATTTTAATGTATGGTATGAATGTAATCTATAGAAAATGGATACTTAAAATGTAAACACAGGCGTTTAACTCTCAACATTTGCATATAAACTTATTTTATTAAAACTTATGCCATAGTAACGACCGAAGCGTGAGGTGTAATATTGCTACGAATAAAACTACCAACAATAAGTTGAGCGAACATATTTGGAAAGTTTCCGGTGAACCTTCCCGAAACATTTGCCCAAGTTAAAACTTGTTTCATTGTTGAGTATTGGCATAAGGCTTTGGCATAAGGACATTTATTGCCCGACAATTTGTGTAAGAATCTTCGTAATAATAAACTTTAAAAAAAACAAACAATTTTAGTTTGTCATCAAAACATCATGATTATCTTTAAATGAATTGTACTTTTGGGCTCTAACCTTTTTACATGAACAGTACATAGAAAGATCGATACAACGTGCTGGCCTAATGCGCGTTTTAATCGACTGTTATCTTATTGGTTCTGTTTTTCTTATTAATTTACATAGAAGTACAAACTATTAATTTTTTATTTATAGTATATCCCTACTTCAAAACAGTAGTCACTAGAACCTACAAGTACAACAACAACAACAACAACAACAACAAAGTACTACAAGTACAAGCGCCCGTTAGATGTAAAGAGGTTTGACAAAATGCTAACTTGACTAGCTACTTTTGAATCCGGCTGATCACAAAATGTTGCAAAGAAATATTAATTCATTATTATTACCATACCAAGAAGAAAATCAAACCTAAACAGATATCACAATATTTCCGTATAGCTATAAGTTTATTTGTCTAGTTAGGGAGTGTCTTCCAATTTTTCCCAATAAGCCTTGAGACAGAATGCTTGAATAACGCTAGGTGGTCTGGCTCGCTGCCAGAACTAACTATTATTGTGCTAAGAACAAATGGCCTCGCAAAAAGAAGGTGTTTTCTTGAGGAATTGGGTTCTTAGAAGCAGCTGGTAATGAATTGTTTAGAACAACACTCTTACCGAAATACATTTTTGTAATTACATTACAGCGTTTAATTTACATCAATACTATTTAAGGATAAGTTTAAAACTATTTTATGATAAGTTTTTTGAATAGCTTTAAATTCAAAAGTGTCAGCCTGTAAACAAAGCTAACACAACTAGGCGACAAGCTCGGATACCTGCCTGGGATTTCATTACACAGGTTATTAAATTTACTTTACTTAAATTCTCAATATTTTTTTTACGTATTTAGATCTGGGTTAAAAGCATATAACTTTAAATAATTATAATATGTATATAGGCTACACAGTGAAATTCTTAGTTTTGATCAAGCTCGTATTTTTTTTTTGACAAACGTTTTTATCGGAAGAGTCGTTGGCGCTAGATCGCGCACTGTCACCTCCGTGTATTGACAGTTTGCGGCGCTGATGTTTGCGTGGCTAGCACACTACAAGACCAAAAAATACTGTAAGCTCGTTTGCGTGAAACGGAACGCACCAGAAGTAACAAATTTATTATGAGACAACCAACACCTCAGTCTCCTTGCGGACGGGCCCTTGTAAATAGTTGGAAACGTCAATATAAAACTAATATATAAAACTAAACACGAACTGATTCGTACAAAGAGTATCATCCATAAGCTGTTTTGTGCAGCCAGCGACTTGCTGAAAAAATAAAGCTTATTTCGCTCCATACTAAGCGAGGGCTTATTTTTAATCCGGCTATGACGAAAAACCGAGTTTTTAAAAGTGCTCTCTGCACTTATTAGTGTTCATAGCTTCTGGATGCCGCATTCTTTTTTCTTGTAGCTCGTATGCTACGGATTCATAACTAGTAACTTTTCTCTTTTGGTTTGATGTAGTATAATCTAAAGGTTCCCTTTTTGTATTTGACAACAAGCAGAGTTTTCAAACAAAGTTTCAGAACGGAGTTTAAGGCAAACTTAAGTATAACCAGGCATAACGTTTTATACCCGACGTTTCGACCGAGTTACACTGGCCGTAATCTCGGGCTGACTGTGTCGATTCAGCCCGTGACCACAGACGGACATTTAGAATATTTTTTTTTAAATGGAACGCGAAATTTGATAATATAAACATTGATTTTTTCTAATTAATACAATTGTTAATTTAATTTGTTTGTCGAATAAAAACCTTATCAATCAGTTTTCATGAAAAGACAAGCATTGAATATAAGTATTGACTTTTACTCCGAATTACAATAGCACCGAATTTTATTTCATTTTGCGACCGTTGGTAAATTCGCAATACAAACTCTCTAGTAGACAACAACATAGTCACCAAGATCCTATTCAGTACAAAATGTTTACATTTATCGGAAGACAAATGGTGACTGTTCCCGACCTCTCAGCGAGGTTGTCGCTACAAATCTTTTTGTATCGCGTCGCTCTACGATTGCGGAACGGCTTAATCTTGAAAGACTAAACTTGGTACGCTTTGCGGGACCCCTTTGCACTACCAGAGGCCTTTTTGCCTATAAACAAGTGACAGTCTTGCATGCCCACGTCGCGATGTGTAAATAACAAGTGAAGAGCGGTAACTAATGTACAAGAAATTAATATAAAGCAATTTATAGGTATTATATCTAAAGCACTGAACCGTTTTCTCATGTTTTTAGCCGTTATTAACTAAAAATACTCGATATTTATCTTTACTTTCTTATTGAAACTATTTTTACATCAACAACAATAATATTTATTTATATCTGCTTATAAACTGTAAATTTTCTTTAAAGAATACGAAAAAATTTAAAGAAACTCGTGCAGTGCTGACGCGCTGCACGTGTTTTCATGGAACTTAGCCTAAAACATTCATACCTGTTTGACATGTCAAAGTGTTTTATTTTTCTTCTTGACAAGACACATTAATAACTAAAAAAGTTTCAAAGCCTACTGAAGACTAAGAAGAAGAAAACACCAATACAATAATTTGAAGAGACAATAGCATTAACGCAACAAACATCTCAGGGTTGCCACCTTAGTTCCAAGGCTAACAGGACTCGAAGGTCGCTGCATCTAATCACTTCTACCACACCCCACCTGGCACCAGTCCAAACAGCTTATGTGGCAACGAAACACTAGGTGGCGTGCACTCAGAATCATTGCGAGAATAAGCCGGTTAAATAAGAATTAGAGCTTTTATATTGGATTTAAAATGTTTGTATCAATGTTGGATGTTGGCTTCGCTTTCGGGGGCATTTTTCTGAACAGGTGTAGAGACATGTGATGAGGTAGCAGCTAAGGGTATCTTTGAATTACACCAGTGATCTTGAAATTTAAAAAAATACAAAGAAAACATAATAATTATAATAATAGGCATTATTCATTCCTCTTTTGGAGCATCATTTAACGTTCGGAAGAGTTCTACGTTAACACTTCGGTGAGATATCTGTTTTTTTTTTAATTGTTTATTTAGGTTTATCAGGTTCAAATTAGCCATCGGTGAGTAGACTAGACTTTTGTACTCGCTACACTACGAACACCCACTTGGAAACCAGCTATTGAACTGAACGAAAAAAAAATATATAAAAATTAAATCTCGTGTACAACTGACATCCGTGTTCTAGCACAACACATGCCCAAGCCAGAAACCAAAATAGATATTTATGTTACATGCAGCGACCATAGACACAATTCACTGTATTATCTTAACTAATTAGATCCGCATGGCACACAAGTCCCATTCTACCTACTTCAAATCCTGATTCTTCAATTAAGATATCAAAACTCACCCCCAGCCCATCCTCAATGCAAATTCATATCCAATCAATGCCCAAACCGCATATTTCATTACCATACCTTCACCGGATAAACCGGAGATTTGTAATAGCAAACGAGAAGATGCTCTAATGAATAAGTAAGCCATATCAATTAAACATGGGGGCCGATCTCACTAATTGGAGCCGCTAACGGCGATTCAGTAAATGATCCGTCCATATTTTAATACAGAAATATGGAGATTGATTGTTTGTATGCAATAGTTGAGATCGAGGGTAGTAGGAGTACAAGTCACTGGTCGGAAACAGATTGAGGGTAGCGCAACATTAACCGCCTTACAAATAAACAAAGAATAAGGTCAGAATAGTTGTTCTGTGTTTTGTTCCTGTCATGTAAACGTCATTTCAAATTAGAGTAAAAGAGACAAAACACAGAATAACTATTCGGACCTTATTCTTTGTTTATTTGTAAGGGGGTAAAATGATAGCTCGAAGTATATTTTGCTGTTATTAATTTTCTGGTTCTATTATAATTATTATTTTATTCCTTACGGGAAAGCACTAGGCCTTCATCTCACCTGATGTTAAGTGATGATAATGTTAGAATTAATATCAAAATAATACATTTAAGATACTACTAGCGCCATCTATTATTTATTATGTGTATCTACCTACCTGTCATTTTGAGAAACCGCTACACGTGTTTCATTAGATAAAGCCGAAGGTGGAAGCGCTCTTCACCCGGAATCTTCAACTACTAAGGCACTCGCTACTTTATCTCTAGCTGCCAGAACACAACAATGCTACAAACATTGATATGACGGTGACATATTTAGATAAAATAGTGGTAGCTAGCAAATAGGTAGGCGGACCAACAAAATTCAGAGCATTTGCAGCAGCGTCATCATAATTTACGAAGAAGAATTAAATACACAATATAAGTAACAAAACATAAAACTTACACAGTATCACAAGCAATAAACTCGATTACCAAGCCAAGTTTTACAGAATCAGCACTAAAACCCAAAACTATTTCCAGTTCGCGCTAGATCATCAGTAAACATCACGGCAGTGCTGAAAGGGCCGCTTTATTGTTTCATTTCAGCGACCTTTCTTTTCAAGTGAGACGTGTCAGTGAGTACGCCGCCGTCAAAGCTGAAATTCAGGTTTCATTGCCCACTAGTGGAGGCCGTAATTTTCTTTTCTTTCGTTTCGATTTGAAACATCGCTCAAACTGTCCGTGTAACCTCAGCAGTTTACGTTTGTTTGGCAAAAGGTTTACGTGACTGCAAACGGTTGTGTTAGTGGAACGTTTTGATGTGGTGGTCTGCATGATAACTTCTATACGTGGTTTTATTGTTATGGCCGTTTTCTTTTCCATTTATGTAAAAAAAATATGCATTTTCAATCAACTACGGTTATGGTTGAGATTGAGATTTAGTATAGATCTACATTATATACGTAAAAATACTGTTTAAATTGTATTCTTTACCGGTATCTTCCATAAATAAAAGGGGTTAAAGTATGAAATTGCCGTTTTATTGTATTAGGTACTTCGAATTGACATAGAACCTTCATGGTTTGAGATTTTTGAGTAAAACTTTTTTCACTCAAAAGTTTTTCTTTTAAAAAATGTGCAACACTCGATTATCGACTCTCAGTTGTTTTTTTATTCAGCTTAGACAAGAAAGATGGATACTTCGAAAATTAGAGTTGTTTTTGAATACGAGTTCCGACGCGGAACTAACGCGGCAGAAACAGCTCGCAATATCAATGTTGCGTTTGGAGAGGTGACTGCTAATGAACGCACCGTGCGATTTTGGTTTAAACGCTTTCGTGATTTGAAACTTTGATTTGAAGAATGAACCACGTGGAAGACCGCCCACACAGGTGAATAACAATGAATTGAAAGAGATGGTGGAAGCCGATCCGAGCCAAACTACCCAGGAATTAGCGGCATGGTTTAACGTTACCTTACCAACAATATTGACTCATTTGCGTCAAATCAATAAAATAAAAATATGAGAAATGGGTGCCTCATGATTTGACTGATCTGCAGAAAGAAACGCGTGTTGAAACTTGTGTTGCCTTGTTGAATCGATACAGAAATGAAGGAATATTGGATCGAATTGTGACATGTGATGAAAAGTGGATTCTTTACGATAACCGTAAGCGAAAAATGCAATGGCTGACCCCAGGTCAAACGCCGCAACAGTGTCCTAAAGCAAAGCTTACCATTAAAAAGGTAATGGTAACTTTTTGGTGGTCTCAGCATGGTGTTATTCACTATAGCTTTCTCCGATCTGGTCAAGCAATAACGGCAGATGACTACTGTGCCGAACTTCGAACAATGATAGCAAAACGAGCAATGAAACAGCCCCGACTCATGAATCGATCTTCACCATAATTGCTTCATGATAACGCGAGACCTCATACAGCGCGAGAAACCGTTTTAACTCTACAGGAACTGCAATTAGAAACCATTCGTCACCCTCCGTATTCGCCAGACCTTGCTCCAACGGACTACCATTTTTTTTGTGATTTGGTCAATTTTCTACGTGATAAAAAGTTTTCTTCTCAGGAGGCAGTACAAAATGCTTTCACACAGTTTGTCGAATCTAGATCACGAGAGTTCTGTCGCAAAGGCATAAATGACCTTCCTATTAGATGGCAGCAATGTATCGATAATAATGGTAATTATTTTGATTAAATAAATATGTTAAATTAAAAAAAACCTCAAATTTCAATTTTTCAGTACAATTTCATATTTTAACCCCTAAAAAATATAAAATATAAAAACCTATAAAAGGTTTCATGTCAATTGCATAGGGCGTATTTCGTAAAACATGACATTCATTCCTCACGTGATTTAAAGTTTTCCTTTACAACATGGACTCTGATTATTCCTTTTCATTACATGGTTGAACTAAAAATAGTTTCAAACAATACGCACCAAAAATACACCGGTGGTGGAAGCAGGATACAAGCATCATGCAAGTACAACTTTTATTTAATAAAACCTGTTCGAAGATTTTTAAATTTGCTAAGGATGTTAAGTTCAAACTCGAGATACACTATGGCCAGACCTAGAAATATTACAGCAATCTTAAACAAAGATACTCACCTCTGTGCCCTGGACCTTTAGCTTCATGTGGTCCTCTCTGGTGGTCTTCCCGTCTTTTCTCTTCTTCCAGCAGTATCCATCGCGTCGGTATCTGACCTTCTTTCGGCTGTACAGCAGCATTGAGCCGCTTTTTGGCCTGTTGACAAAAAACAAGGTACTTAGATACTTGTATCTGGACTTTTTAGATGTTACCTATCATTAGACGCTCTCTTGAAGACGAGTATTTAACATGTCACATGTCGTGTCATAGTCTGGTATTCGATTCAGTTTCCAATACGGGTCGGCTCTATCACAAAAATCTTGAAGACTTTTGGAGTCGATAGTTCTAGAGATTGCCCTTTCCATAGTAGAAATAAACGAACTTAACCTACTTGTTAAAATATTTTTGTATGTGATAATTGCCAAGTTAGCTACTAACACTGAGTAGACTACATAGAGTTGGTAGCAATTTGGTATTTGACTGGTTAGTCAATAAATAAACTTTTTAGCAATTGTCAAAAGGATATTTTAAAGTAATTGTATGGGAATGGATACTATGACGTCACTATTTTGTTTCTTCAATTGAGTGTTTATTAATAACTTTTAGGTTACAGATATAAAAAACTAGTTAATGGTTAAAGAAACAGTTCTTTATACACTAACTAATTTTTACGTTAGTACTACGTGATTTTATTTATACGTTCATTATTCTGAAATGAATAAATTATTGTTGTTGTCAACGTCCCTAGAGTAAAATGACAATATGCGCATGCTCATGCGTTTAAAAGCATTGTACCAGTACCTACTAAAGTATTAGGAAACGACATATATAAAACAGTATTGACGAAGGCATGTGACAGACAGTGTAATAACATCCACCCTCACTCCAAGCCCAGTACAATAGTGGAGTCACTTGGTCTCTGAATTATGGCAGGCTCTGCTAGGAGGATTTATGGGGTGGACATAAAAACCGTTCCAGCGCCGGACGACGGCAAATTATCGGAGCGGCGCAACTAAGGCGGAGTTCCTACTTGAAACTAAATTAATTAAATGAGGTTAGCATTATAAAGTTTGGATCATTTAGTTCAGTTGTTACGACTAGTGTTTAGACTAGTGTTGCCAGGTAATCTAAACAGTCTCCCTGGTAAACGAAACTTACTGAGTACGTGTACGCCTTTAAGCTTGAATATAAAAAGGCTTTTAGCTATTTGTATCCTTGGGATCAGGTATCCTTGGGTTTTATAGGTTTAAGGGATCAGGTTCACAAATCATTTTCTTATTGCTAAAAAGACTAGAAGTAGAGTATCGTTTATATAATGTTGTTATTTTATCAATCTCCAACGCTTAAGTAATCGAGCATCAACTATTCCGTAGACATGAGACCGATTTTACTAAACTATCAAATTAAAATCCTTCTAATATTATAAACGCGAAAGTTTGTAAGTATGGATGTTTGTTACTCTTTCACGTAATAACTACTGAATGGATTTTAATGAAACTTTCCTCATATACAGACCATGACCCAGACCAGCATATAGGATACTACTATATTTTTTTTACTGTAGTCTTCGCGAACGAAATCGCGGGCAATTAAGCACTAGTGTGTAATAATTATAGGTGTCTATTTATAGGCACTATCGTTCTTCGCATTTTATTAGTTGTAATTATTATTCTTAAAGTTAAAAAAAAATGTGGTAACATCATAAATAAGATAAAATAACGATGTTGGTAACATTCAGATAGAGACATTTACACGAGTTTACGATACTTATGAAAACGAATGATTATTAATAACATTCAAAATTCCGTATCTCGGAGCTGTTTTTATTGAGCCCTACCCGATTTTACAGCCTCAACCGTAATAAAATGTCACTGGGCATGTAAATCCCCATTAGGAAACATGACCGCGCTCGATTTAGGCCGCATATCGCTTCTGAATTGAATGAATATTAAAAAGACGAATTTGAAGTGTCAATATTTGGTTAAAATAACTTTATAAGAGGATGGTTACAGCACGCCTCGGTGGTCGAGTGTTTGGCCCGTTGGCCGGGTTTGACTTTTAGTTCAAGCAAAGTGAGTTCTGGATTTTTCAATGCATATCCCGGGTTTGAGAACACTAACCGGCATTTGGCAAGTGAATCCCATCAATTCTAGCATACATAGTTAACTTAGAATGGGTTATTGTAAACTCGCCATAAGAGTTAATTCGTCATAGAAAAGACGCTGAAAAAACATGTGTATTCATATTCCTTTAATCAGCCAATCAGTATAATTTAAGACTGGAGTACCACGTGTCAAATAAAAATACTTTTTTTTTTCAAAATAAATTTTATGCAACGTATTTTTCATACAATCTATATATCAATAAATCTAAGCTTCTTAAACCCTACAATCGATGACTTAGACCGAAAAGAAGCTGCATTTAAACTCGACAAGGATTATTTCTCTTTCTCTCCGGTTTTGTGTCACAAAACAAAGTAAAGGTTAAGTAAAAGTCATAGCAGTATGTCGTCGTTTTTGTCGTTCTTTTCACTCTAAACTAGGACTGCTTAGTACGAGTTTCATTTGTCATTCCATAATGTTAAGGAAAACAAGAATTTGTGTACACACGCCTGCACATCAACCTACCACACACTGTCAAACTTCCTCAATACACTTTGAACTTTATTGCTAAGTGATATGGTTGAAAATGTATTGAAGTAATTTGACAGTTTTGAATACGTTGATTCGCAGGCGTCCGTACTTATATACTAAGCTTGTTCACGTCAGTATTCTAACGGAACTATGACTCCACGATCTCGCATTCAACCCTCTATCCGTTCGGCTACCGTAAACTACTATTATTATTTCAAAGTTCCTTCATTCAAAAGAGTTCTAATAGGTACCCAAATAGCCGGCGCGGCGTTTCTTTTTAAAGCTAACGTCACACCCTCATAATAACTTTCACGTGGCACTGATTACGTCATCGCTGCCACTATTTATTTCAACCCATAAAATCTTTAATGGTGCAATATTTCGCGACGTCACAAGCGAGCTATATCGCGCGAATAGTCGCGCGATTCATTGGCATCACAACGCATAAATCGCACGTTCGCCGCATAAATCAGCGGGATCTGTGTTAGTCTCGATTTTTAGGCATAAACTTTGAGGCGATCCGTCACGCACGATTGGTCTGTCAACGGATAGCAAATATGGATGGGTTTAGTGCCGATTGTAGGCGCTGACGATCCGTATCCCGGTGGGATGTTGCGCGGTGACGGGATACGTTTAAAAGTTTAAAGAATTATTTTTCACTGATAGACACTGGAGTGTTACAATTTTAGAGAGCTACGTATATATTTTTAGCCCGGGTTTGGCATGCGTCGTTTATTATGTCAATAAAAAAATGTAATTTTGATAATATGTAGTGTTAATTCCGCTAATTCACTCGTTTATCCAGCTTGGATGCAGCAAGCACGCATGCACCGCCCTCCCGTGCACACCGACGACGGCAATAAACGACGAATGCCAAACCCGGTATATGACGTGTGTATCAAAAATATATTACTCACTTATTACTTACTTACTCTTGGCCTCCGAAACGAGAACTCGCCACTTTCCCAAAAATATATTATAAAAAACATAGTAAAAAGAACTTTTAACAAGATAAGTATCTTTAGTTGTAACTGCAGCACAGCGCAGCTTAAACATCGTACATAAAGATGAGAGAATGCCGTTGTTGCGGAAAAAATGAAAAAAAAAAAACACACGTGCCGGCCCTCCAAAGCCTGTTTATTACTATTTACGTAGGGGATTTGTGCCGAAATCACCCGAAAAAATATTTGCGTACTCATTTTAATTAAGCGTCGAAAAGATAATAAAAATAACTTAACAGGAATCGGGGCCACGGTGCGCCGGAATTATAGTCTCCCGGGCTTTAATCTGTGCGCCGACAAATAGTGAATGTAAATGTAATTTGTGTGCCCTATTTGTCAAACTAACTATGCCAGTAAAAAAGGTATCATGGCTAGCGATGGGATTTTTTTTTTGGGAATTTTTGGCTTTTCAACCTGTGATTTATGCGGGCTTCACAATGTGGTGCTTCCAAAGCATAGCATATTATATTATAGGAGATACCTAAATATATATAATTATTCAATACGTGTGTATGCCACTGAACTCCTAAACGGCTGGACCGATTTTGATGAAACTTTTTTATATATATATACTTTAGTGGTTCCCTTGAAACTAGCTTCCGCCTGCCGTTTTGCACACCTGCAATCCAATCTATTATTTTAAGCTCGAAGGAAAGAGATGTTTTGTCGTTGTAAAACATTCAAATATATAAATACCTTCATTTGAAATATTCGTTGCATACGCTACTAGCGAGCGAGTTGTTTCATCAATATCTATTTAGGTATGTTATTTGTATACATCGTTTACAACTCTTGGATATCTTAAAATCAATGTCATTTAAGTATAATTATTGGAAGAGCAGTCAAAAGGTCTCATCTCATTCAAAAGGTGAATTGTCTCATTCTCATCTGAGACAATTCACCTTTTATCAGGAGTTAGTATAATTTTTAAAATTTGTAATGTAAAATATCATTCCCAAGTATGTAGTTTTTTTTAATAAAAACTTTGTACCCGAAACGTCGATCAAGTCTCATAATATCATCACACACACATAATAATTTTATTCATCAAACTAGGCTACAAAAAAAAACAATCGGCGAATTCCGTACGACAATCGTCCGCCATAACTCATCGATACCGAATAATTTCACCCACATTTCGGTATTTATCGTTGAAAAACGTCGA
Source organism: Eudonia truncicolella (assembly GCA_949315975.1). NCBI lineage: Eukaryota > Metazoa > Arthropoda > Insecta > Lepidoptera > Crambidae > Eudonia > Eudonia truncicolella. Next base: position 8,198,232 of record OX438835.1, on the reverse strand, counting down.
AATTACTGCCGGCACGAGCCATAAACACCAGTCTCGGAGCTCGCGGAATGGCGAATATCTCAATTGGCCGAGAGTAATGTGGCGTCCACACGGAAGGGTGTCGATTATTAGTCATGCATATAGAAGCAAAATTTAAAAAAAAATACTCAATTAAGAGAAAGTAAATGTACCAGAAAAATCATCGTCTGCATACAATGTATGTAAACGAAACTGAAAGCCTGATACCACGAAACAGAGCCTTGAACTTGATAGCACACTTTTTGATTCCGATTGCAGAATATAGCTTCACAAACTGGCCCAAATGTGTTGTTAAAAATTCAGAGGATCAAGAGGCACAATTATATTTGGTCAGTTACATTCCATGATTTTTATTATTCCACGATCAAGAAACTAGACGTCGAAAAACGGTTAAAATTGCTGTATAATAAGAAAATTAGTCTACGTTTACAAAGAAGTTCACCAGGTCCACTAACGGGCTTGTAGTGGTTGAATGAGAAGAGTCAAAGGCAGGGATGAATGGCATGTATTAGTAGAGGCCTATGAACAGCAATGGAACGCTACGGACCAATTATCATGCTCAAGATGAAATCAAAGAAATGTGTCCTGAAACATTCCGGTTACTCCAAAATGTAGATGGTAGATCATAAATTCTTGAATAAAACATTAAGCATATACTACTATTACAAGTATTGTTAATAACGTTCTCGTAATCACAAGCAGCTATGCCGCAAAGAGCATCAATGCCGATCCGCACCGTTCCCGACAAACCGCTAATTGCGGGGGGCGGCATGCAACACGAACTCGCTGGCGGATCGCACACTTTTTTTTTTATATTAACTGGTAAGCACAGTGCCTTGATCTCACCTGATGTTAAGTGATGATAAGGCCAATGATGGAAGCGCACTTCACCCGGGATCCTCAACTAGTGAGGTACTGGCTATCTTATCTCTAGCTGCCGGAACACAACAATGCTACACACATTGATGTTATGGCGACATATTTAGATAAGATGGTGGTAGCTAGCCAGGCGGACAAACAAGCCCTACCACCAACCAAACCGAGTACACAAACATGTACCCCCCGCTGGGAATCGAACCCAGGACCTCTGGGTCTAAACCGGTGGTCTTAGCCACTAGACCACAGAGGCGGATAAGCCGCGACTTGCCGCCAATACCTTTTTATTGTTCTTTTATTTTTATCTGTAGCTTTTAGGAATCGCTTGCAGATTTCTTGAATCTGCTTTTTTAGATTTTAATTACAAAAGATGTGACGGACTATCATGTAATATAATTGAAACGTGCTGATTCATGGGAAAAGGTAATTTTATAATAAGCTTAAACAGGAGATAATACAATACCGATACAAACTCAAACGACTAATAATGCAACATAAAACAACGTCAAACGTCATTAGTACTTGAATATAGACTGGCCCCACGAGGCCACGAGACCACATCTAGTGTAAGTCGATCAGAATTTCGTGTAACTTTTGGAAATTGGAAAATATAATTAAATAACATCATAATCATCATCATCTCAGCCAAAAGACGTCCACTGCTGGACAAAGGCCTCCCCCAAGGATCTTCATAACGGCAAGTTATGAGCTTCTCGCATCCAGCGGCTTCCCGCGACCTTAATAGCATGCTGTAGTTTAAAAACAATGAATAACCATGTTACATAATGCTATTTTAGGTACTGTTACAAAATACTAACAAAATTAGATTTAAAAGCTATTCAAAACGCAGCGGAACTGTTTACGCAAGCATTATTTATTTCCGCATCGTTCATTGTAGTTCGTACCAAGCCAATTTCCTTATTAAACCGTTTGGGCTAAGTTTATTTGTGCAAAAACTTTGTGCGCTGACCTTCCGACATGAAACTGGAAGCATGAAAGAGTTAAAAGTTTTATGGTTAACAAAGGAGAAGTCATTTTTGGCATCATTCCTTATTCTGAGCTTACATAGTTTTAATGCTATCTATACTTCATAGTCTTTAGCTACAGCTTTTGTATAGTAAGTTGATTTATACAACGTCATCTTCCCGCGGGTGTCGTAGAAGGCGACTGTGGGACCATTCCAGAGGATGGGCAGCAGTATTTCTCTGTGATTATTTCCACCTTACACCGACCCGCCTGCCAAGCGTGGCGATTATGGCAAATTCCCTCAAAATAATTTATCCTTGAGGGAGGCCTTTGTCCAGCAGTGGACGTCTTTTTGGCTGAGATTATACAACGTGTAACATGAAGGTATGGTAAAAATGAAAAGAGCCAAAGTGTATTCGATCTAGTACCTTGTATATGTTGTTACTGGGACATAATTGTTAACTTTTATTTGTCATGTAATTGTAGATTAAATTTTTATATTAGTGAAGTCATGCGCGTCAGGCATAAGCAAGCAGCAGTTATCATAAATTAGAAGTACACCGAGGTTACTAAACCACTAGGGCTGTGATTTGTTAATTAGGCAAACTTTTGTGATAGTTGTGTAAGATATTCATTCAAAACAAATTTATTACACATTAATTCAAATCAGATTAATCATAGAATAATAATATAAGTACAGACGCCTGCTCATCAACCTATCAAAAACTGTCAAATTTCTTCAATACATGTTCAACCATATGCTAAAGGCATAAAGTTCAGAGTTTATTGAGGAAATTTGACAGTTTGTGGTAGGTTGATGTGCAGGCGTGTGTACTATAAAACATACTAATCAATGGAAATAACAACGGCATATATAATTTAACAAGCTCTTCACGTTCTTAAAAATAGGTCCTTAGTAAGCGAAGAGGTTAATAAATACTTTTTTCTACCTTTACATAGCCCGTAACTAAAAATACTTTTTTCAACTATCAACTACAAATCAACTACAAACAATACCAAGGGCGCAATATTCTCTTGACATTAGATCTGGAGACAAACATGACACTGAGAAACTCCGCGCCCTTTATTAAGCTCATTCAAATGCCATGTGGTTTTCGGGCTATCTGATAACACCCTGTGTATTTTACGTTACAATACAAATCATTAGCCAATTTTCATTACACAAGCAACAACGTTTGTTTGTCAACGTTTCATTTCACAAACTATTGCTTTAACAATGGCAAAAAAACATAAACATTCAAATGGCAAGCTCTTACATTATAAATCATCATTTTATTTTATTTTAAAAGAGAAACTGACGTATCAACATTTTTCAGAAAACAAAAGGTTTTACAAATAAATAATTTGCCCAATATAATTGTATTTTTTTAAACAATACAATAATAATATTCAAAAGTTTGTTTCTGTTTTGGTCACTGATCTAACCTAACCCCTTCATACATAACCAATCCTCACCTTTCTGTTCTTTGAGGCGGGGGCTACGTCCCCCGAGCCCTCCTAGTGAGGGGCTGCGCCCCCCGTCCCCCAGCTCTCCGATCTTCCTGGCCGGAATATTGTCTAATGTCTAACTGGCCAAGTAACCATTATATTAAATTAAAATTGATTAACAAATCTATGTCCATTTGACGTATTCGTGATAGAAAACACTAATTAACGTTCTATTGCCAAATGACAATTTAAAAAACAATTACCTACTTTATGAGATGTAACGTTTGTAAAACAGTTTTATATGGAGTGTTGATTTGTGAAATGAACATTTGCGTTTCGTTGCTTGTTATCTGAAAATTCGTTAAATAACTGCCGAACTGTCGAATGGTAACCAGAACAAGGAAGTAAAGTCCAGTTAATTTAAGTCTTTTTTATAATAGGTCAGCAGAGTACCTATGAAAGGAATAATTTTATTTGTTTTTCAAAATTGATTCTACGTTTGAAATAAAAAACAGTAATAAAAACCGGATTTAATTACTCTGCCCTACTTATAGGTGGTAAACATTATAAATAATGCCCGGACGATTTGATTATTTCAATAGTTGTAATCACACTGCTCTCTCATGTTGGGCATTTTTCAAACCGCGCGGGGATTTTTTTAAATGCCCTATCACTTGGTCCATAACATATATACGCCGCTAAACGCGTCTCGCTTTCGCAACAGCAATATACATAATACATAATATACAGTTTTAAGAAGCTCAAGGTAAAAGCCAAGTAGGCTTAGCCAAAGTAACATTAAGAAAACGATAGCGAAGTTCGAAAAGAATAAAATGTATGTATATAATATCACGTGGTCAATCTTATGTCAACCCCATACATTTTATTCTTTTCGAACTTCGCTATCGTTTTCTTAATGTTACTTTGGCTACCGCCCTGTACTTCTCACATGAACATAATACAATACATAATACATAATGGGAAATTAATTACTTAAAGTTAACCCACCAACCTACATTAGGCCAACAACATGGTGGGTTTTATCCCGATCTACCTACCCCACGTGCTCAATTTAATATGAAAATGATAAACACGTTGAAAAATTAAGCACGTCTCATTAATCAATGTTGTGAACCAGCGAATTAAAGCTGTTTAAACCTGCACTAAGCCATTAAGCCTTAAGGCCCGCTTAAGCAATAACTTAATTAAAATGTCACTTATAATATGCTTTTAACTTATTCACGACACGTTGCATTATTCCTGGCTCGTTAGTTCAAGTCTTTTTACTTAGCATGATACAAATTGAGTGACTGAGTGTATTTTGAATTGATTACTTTTTAGTGGTATAATTAATTAATGGCCACTGATTTGTATTGGAATGGACATAATCCATTATCTCATTTTATCTTTTTTACCACCTCTGTGGTCTAGTGGTTAACACCACCGGTTAAGACCCAGAGGTCCCGGGTTCGATTCCCAGCGGAGTGTACGTGTTTGTGTACTCGGTTTGGTTGGTGGTAGGGCTTGTTTGTCCGCCTGGCTAGCTAACACCATCTTATCTAAATATGCCGCCATAACATCAATGTTTGTAGCATTGTTGTGTTCCGGCAGCTAGAGATAAGATAGCCAGTGTCTCAGTAGTAGTTGAGGTTCCGGGTGAAGTGCGCTTCCACCTTCGGCCTTATCAACACAACATCAGGTGAGATATAAGGCCACGTGCTTACCCGTAAGATTTTTTTTAATCATCCATAGTTAGGAATAACTTTTGTTACATTTAAACTTTAAGCCCATTAATCTAACAAAGTCGTTAGTTCCGGCGGTGACACTTTCCATTAACATGTAATTACGACTGGCTTCTTATTCCACTTTAATTATGAAAAAATGCATGTCAGACTCCAGACGGGACTTCGGAAGCTACGATGGATTTATTACAGAATAATTACTGTAGCTTGATTTTCCATCACAAAAGTTTTGACTGATTTAAAAAAAAAAGGAGAAGCTTATCAATGCGCTCGTGACTTTGACTCATGTGCACATTTTGGTTTGCCAGCTTTAGTTTCTTTTTTTTAATTAAAACATTTTCACTATTATTTTTAAACTAATTTATTTTAAGTACTGACGCCCCCGCACATCAACCTATCCAAAACTGTCAAATTCCTTCAATACATTTTCAACCATAATAGTATGGGAATAAAGTTCAAAGTCTATTGAGGAAATATGACAGTTTGTTGTTGATGTGCAGGCGTGTGTACTACTTAAAGGTATTTTAGAAACGTACAATAATTTAAGAAATTATTTATATGTACAAAACGAAACACTTTAATCTGCGCCAGTCTAGATTTTTGACATAATTTTACTTTTGCGAACCCAAACACTGACAGATTCTGTGGATACGTTCATAGATAAGATTTCTAAAGAACAAAAAGGCGATTTAACCAGTAAACTTTTACTCAAATTGGATTGAATCTTGATATATTCGTATATAAAATCTACTTGTATGTCAGCATATCACAAAAAAAAAACAAATCAAAATGGCCTTATTTTTCATTCTACCAAACACAGATTTTAGTTGCAATTTCAACAGCACCATCTATTAACACAAAAACCAAGTATACGCTTAATATCTCGATGCACTGTTACTATAATCAGCTAATAACCCCACTCAATCAAGGTAAACACTACACAATCGAACTCTGCTCTCAGATTTAGCTAACCCCATACAAATTGTACCTCAAAAGCGACATGACTAGCTAATTCACGATAAACTGTGGCTCATGAATCCGTCCTTGTGTGATATTTATAGTTGCGATTAGTGTGATGGAGACAGAAGATCTAGTTAATGCTGACGAATGAGAGCTAGGATGGGCAGTGTTCCCAACGGAGTGGCTTTTGAAGAGTTAAGCTGGGTGTTAATGTTTGAAGTGGTGTCATAATGTACGCGTCAATTTGATTCAGAACGTTCGAGAAAATTTACCTGGAGCGATCACTCTTTTGAGAAGCTGGCTGTCTTTTATCCGATGTTAAATGTCAAAAGTTAGATGAAAAATGTGGCTACATAAAATATATTCATCGCCCAAGTGAGGTTTGTACCTATCCTGTCTTTTCATTTTAAATATAACCATAGGATAGTGTGATTAACCTTAATTATTAAGTAGACAGTGAGTAGTAATTTTTAATTTTACATGTAGAACCTTTAGCAGAAAAAATTGATACTTTACTGTCTAAAAATAAAATAAAATGTATGTTATGAACGCTGCAAGTAAAGTAGTCACAGAGAAAACTGTAACTTGTCTCGGGGCTGCCAAGTATTTAACGCATATTCTTTAAAGGCTTTAAAGTAATTTGTATCAAAATTTAAAGATTTTGAAATTGAAACCTGTACCTACCTACGTTCTGTTGGTAGGACACCGGATTCCCGGACCTGTTTGTATGTTTAGGGTCAGAGGTCGGAAATGCGTTTGCAAATGCAACAACGATCGTGTATTTGGCACTGCCTTGATTTGGGGACGTTTTTGTCTATTAATAGGAGCAGAAAAAAGGTTTATTCGAATAATTATTAGATATTAAGGTCTATTGACTTTAAACAACTAAGATGTATGTGTTATATTGATATTTTTTCTTCATAAAAAATATAAAAATTTTCGTTGATGATCTTGATTGAGATGAAAATCAAAAATGATCATAAAAATAGATATAAATATAACATTTCAATGTAGGCCCAAAAACGGTTCAAACCCATTATCTAGCTATACCTACCTTAAATAGCCGCAAGACAAATTATTTCCCATAAGACTTACATTATTTTATTGACCTAAGTATTTTCGTGTGAAAATACTGATACGAGGTTTAAATCAATTTACAAATTGAACTAAATTAAATTTACAATTAAAGACAATTTTACAACAACTAAAAGAATTCCACAAAATCTGCAAGTCTCTTCCGTTCTGCAACTGAAGAAAATAATAGTTTTTTGTAGAATTTCTCGGTGCAGCCATTCAGACCCGCTGATGTGAAACTGAGCGACTAACCCGACTTTAGCTGGTATTATGGTTAGGTATATAGCAGGCTCTATTAGACTACTCGGTTGTTTGAACAACCTGATTTATGTTCCAGTATTGATTTCTATTAGGCTGTGTGCTGTGTAGAGCAGGAGCAATTGCTCCATGTTAATAGAGATGTTACAGTTAGTAATAACATTAATAATTTGTAGCGTTTATAAGTTGAATGCGAAAAATCGTAATTCGATCCCCATACCTCCAATATGTGCTAGTCCATGCCTAGCATAAGCTTATTACTTTTCTAGTTGCATTGACAGACTGTTAATAATGTATTAGCGCATTCGTAATGATATTTTCAATATATATTTTTTTCATTTTTATTTCCCATTTCAGGAGCGCTAAAGCCAGGATTAAAATATTAGTACCTAGTATCTTTACTTCATTATTTTAAATTCTATTTGCAAAAGAGGGTATGTACGAGTACTATTAGTACGATACTATTAGTATGAGTACGATTATATTTCTTCAGTCTCTTAAACTTTGAAGAAAAAATTTTCAAATAGCTAAAGCTGTCACAGACGTTCGTCTCATATTTAGACTACTGTAGACACGTCACTTATTTACAATTCACTAATAGCACAGTATATATATAATAGTGTACGTTAAAACACTTTTGTAAAATTCGGATATTAATGGCATTTAAAAGGCATCACGTAGGACTTTTATAATTTCAATTTCCTATTAGAAAATTTAAAATATAAATGTCTAGAAAAATACAATACAAAAAAAGATTTTGCTCGTTCGAGGGCCGCACATGAACCTGAGACCTTTGTAAATTTTGACAAGACGTGCTCTAACAAATAAGCTCCCATCACAGATACAAATCCTCGTCGAATCCACCAGACAGGGTCGCCATTTGTTATATAAACCAGGACAAAATGCTTGATAACCACATAATATGTTGGAACTTGCTGAAACTCGGAAAATCTTAAAGTATATTTTTACCCAAATACTATAAGGGGATCAAAACTGTTAATTGTTAGCCTGTTATTATATTCCGGATCAGCAAGCTGAACTGGCAGTGGGCCGGTCATATTAGTCATAGAACCGATAACCGTTGGGGTAAAGAAGGTCTCGAGTGGGGAAAGCGTATCGGCAAACGTAGTGTAGGAAGGCCAAAGATGGAAGCGCACTTCACCCGGGATCCTCAACTAGTGAGGTACTGGCTATCTTATCTCTAGCTGCCGGAACACAACAATGCTACAAACATTGATGTTATGGCGACAAATTTAGATAAGATGATGGTAGCTAGCCAGGCGGACCATTGGCCTTATCATCACTTAACATCAGGTGAGATCAAGGCACTGTGCTTACCCGTTAATATATTAAAACAAAAACAGACGATTGAGTGGTCAAAACTTTAATTTCTAAGTGTAGATTACAATACCCTGCTCATGATTATCCCGCAGTAGAACATAAACGGAGAGACATATTAATGATAAGTGACATTATTTTCTTCTTAGGGATTGATCAAATGAATGGAAAATCATGTGACACTTCGAGACTGCGTCATTCAGAGCTCTTACTAGTTTTCACAACCACAGTCTTTGACCAGTCTGGACTTGGCTTGTCTTAACTTGACTGTCATAACCTGAAGCATGGAGGAAAATCCACATCATAATTATGATCACCAATCCTACCAACCGCACCAACGCGCAACAGAAATACCCGTAAATACTCTTCAAATCCACTAATATTACATGTCAAAGTCAACGCCATAGCAATTATCGGCGCATAAGGTATTCAATTCAAACGCCACATCAAATGGTGATCCCTGCCGCTCGTAGCTACTCGCATTGTCATGTTTGCAAATACCGCTGCCGGGCCTAGATTGCTTTACAAGATACATGGCGTGAGTCAATTGCATAGTTACTTATATGATAGCAAGTCAGTAGGAATTTACTTTTATGTTGTATCAGATTTATTAGCCTATAAACGTCCCAATGCTGGGCTAAGGCCTCTCTAAATGAACAATGGCACGGGGGGAGAGGGTGACCCCCCCACCTTGGTGACCTCAATGGATTTTCACGACTAATTTTATGACAACAACCGGACCGGGACCTTCTGTACTTCGTTACGGTACATTAATTTTATTTTATTAATATTTAAATTGAGTCACTTATCCGGTGATGACATTGCTTATTTTGTTTTCCTTTAGTTGATGGCTTTGTGCGATTAGCACATTTAGCCAGTGTCAAAGTAAGTTTTCTTACAAGTATTACATAATTAAACAATAGTTCCTTCCTGTATGATGATGATGGATGATAATAGGTATAAGAAGTGAGAAATGATATACCCCCAACCCCTTGAGTATTTCAGTAAAGATTTGGGGCTTTACTAAGACCTCACGCGGACTACTTGAGAGAATTTGAAAAGTGACGTTGCACTGTTTTGTTTCATTTGCCAACACTCATGCACGCTCATCTGATCCGATCCGAATCCTTCGGAGAATCTAGTAGGGCACGGGGACGCGCACTAGTGCGCGATGCCGTTCCCTCTAGAAAACCTCCGAAGGTGATTCGTATCACACGGCTTGAGGGACCCTTTACGTTCCTCGCCGCCCCGATACAAGCCCGGTGAAGCTGAAAATGCCGTCTGAGGTAATCAGCAATCTCTCTCAAAATCATGCACGCTCACGTACACTTAACGGTTAATAATGCACCATTATTTCACATTAATATTCGATATACCTAACACAAATTTTAGAAAATAAAACATAACCGCAGACGTGTGTCTTCGCACTTTCCCGCCAAAAAGTCATTGCTTAAGTTGCTTGCAACTGTTTTGTTTTCTTTTTCATTGTATTGTGATCACAGAAAGGTCACGTCTTACTTCTTTGTTGGACCCGTGATGTTGCAGCTCGGGAAAGTTTTGAAATACTTAGATTTTACCACTTGGCGAAGTACTTTTCTACGACCCCTGGTCTTCTCTGGCCTTGTATTTTGCCTTGCAGTATGCGATGTAAAAGACTGTACTTGTCTGTAGATGCTGCGCATAATGTGCCATAGTGGAGTTCTAGGTGCTTGTTCATCCTTTTCAACACGGTGTCATTTCTTTCTCTATCCGTCAACGATATTTTTAGCATTCTTCAATATGTACAATTTCGAAAGCTTCTAACCATTTACACAGAGTCTGGGTTAGTGACCACGCTCCTACTCCGTAGAAGGACTGAAAATATATAACATCGTAATAAGCAGCACCTTGTGGATCGTTCGAGAACTCGGTTTCAAAAGAGGTGTTTCATTCTAACAAATGCACTCCTGTGGCGGTAGCCAAAGTAACATTAAGAAAACGGTAGCGAAGTTCGTGATTTAGCGCGGCTTATGTCAATCCCATACATTTTATTCGTTTTCTTAATGTTAATTTGGCTAAGCCTACTGGTTTGCTCTATGCGACATCTGATTTAATCGTAGAACGTGAAGGTTAGGGACAATTTCACAAATGCACTCCTGGTTTGCTCTATGCGACATTTGGTTTAAACTTAGAACGTGAAAGGAAAGGAAGTACTTCCTTTCTTTCTACGTTCTACCATAGTCTATGTAACCTCTACGATGTGGTCTACGCTAAATTAGAACCTCAATAAAAATGCCGCGGTAAAATAAAGTAAAATGCTATGCAAGGCTGTGCGGAGGCTATAGAACAAGGTGTCAAATTCTCCGTTCCAGTATTGTGACATAGGTACCGTTCACAACCCTTTGTTACTGGCTAAATTAGTTTGGTGGGGGAACGACAGAGGTTGATATATCGTCGGGTTCGATAATAGGTCGCCACCGGTATACAGTTTGATCTCTGCGTCACAATTTGTAAATTGAGGACGTTATTTCGTATTAAAAAAAAGTAAGTCTATTAAAATTCCTAGAAGCAAAAATATATGATTAGGGTTTTTTGATAATAATATGTTGCTGTATGGTTTTGAATAGTAACATTTCCTATGACTTACGTACATACAAACAAAATATTTCGTCTTAGTAGTTTTGTCTCTTTTGCGGAAGATAATGAATAATAATAATATTAGAACCACACTGGTTAGAACCACGATAGCTCAATTGGAAGAGCACCTGACCCGGTATGTCAGAAGGGTGCAGGTTCAAATCCTGCTCGTGGAAATTTTTTCAACATTGTGTTTTTGTAATTTGTTTCGCAACAAAATTTGCGTTAAAATTATATAAACAAAACAAAAACATTTTAATAATAATATGTTTCCCAAAGCATCATACTTATTTTTAGAAGCTCTATTTATCTATTTATAAAAAAAAGCTTTACAAGCTTTCATCTTGCTTTTATGTCCCCGCTGATGGGGCACGAGCCTTCCTTATTGATGGAATGGGCCATAAACCACTACGCGGGCCCAGTTTGGATTGGTGGGTGTTAAAGACTGCTAATGCAACCGAGACCAACGGCTTTACGTGCCTTCCGAAGCACGGAGAAGCTCGAGATGATAAACTTTTGGTCATCGGAACCCTAGCAATCGCAGACCGGGCGCGTTAACCACTGCGCCATCGAGCTCCTCGCTTGCAAGCATACAGTCACCCAAAGCTCTTACAAGCTAAAATTAGATAAATAGGTAGGTACATTATGCCAAAATACTGACTTAAACTAATGCGCAACGGCTTGCGCAATGAGTAAAATAAATCCACGATTTCTTTCACTCAGAAGAATTTTTGGAAGGCACTTGAAACCGTTGGTCCCGGTTGAGGTCGTTAAGACCTACCAACCTGTATTTTTTCAGATGACTTATAGCCATGTGTCAGCAACATTGCTCATGTGAGATGCCAGAGACCAGCAATAAATAAGCCATTTACGCTTTTAATGATGATAAGACGACCTCCTTGGTCGAGTGGTTTGTTCACCGGTTTTCATGGTGTCGCCATCTCTGAGGTCCCGGGTTCGATCCCCGGTCGGGTCAATTTAGAAATTATTGTTTTTCTAAATTGTGTCGGGTCTGGGTGTTTTCTATATATAATAAGTATGTATTTAAGTATGTTTATCCGTTGTCTAGTAATCATCTAATGAGTTTCATAACGAAGCTTCTCTTAGGCTAGATAATTGGTGTGAGTGTAGGAAAGTTTATTTATTTATTTATTTGATTTATTTGATATCCTAATGTTCTTCAGTTTAATAAAACCTACATCCTGACTGATTTCGTCCACTGCGACTGAATACTCTGGATAGCAGCATCTAACTTTTTAGTATGAGCTTTTCTGCTTTGCTCTTAGATGTGCCCTTGTATGGCTTGCGTACCCAATCTTGTTGGAAAAGGTAGGTGTAAAGGTATAAAGTTAACATAAAAATATATCTTTTAAAATTTCTATCTCCCCTGGCATGGAGCGCGATCGCCAGCTATATCGCCAATCAATTGAAGAGGCCGCATGCTGCAGTCGTAATTGTTCGACGGCAATTGTTAACGTGCTATGCATTTTAACAAACCTCTACAGTTTGCTCTATAAAACTGTTGTTAGATGACAAATGGTTATTTTTTTAGATAGTTAACTATCTTTTCAGGTTACGTTTTTTTATGACGTAAATACCTTATATTTCTTAAAATTGGAAATTTCATAAGTTTCACGGTCTGAGTTTTTTTTTTATATTTTATTTTGTATACTTATTTAATTTATCTTTCTATGTATAGACCGACAGACATAAGAGGTGTTGAAAGTTCTCTTTAGTTTCTGTAAAATACGTTAAAAAAAATACAGCGTTTTGTTACCGCTAGTTGACCAATTTGCTCTAAACAGGATCTGAATCGGCGACTTTACATTTCGTTCATGTTCTTTATTTCCCTCGTCTCTAACAAAGGCTTCACAAAATATTTCCCAGCCGTACCAAACGTGAGTTCAACAAGAAGTCTACAATTAATAGGATGGACCAACAGTTAATCTTGACAATAGATGGTATTAATCCAGTGTAATGTCAAAATTACACCAGACACTTCCCTGACTAGAACCGCCTCTGTAGTCTAACGGTTGAACCACCAGGCCAGTTGTGTCTCTGCTGAGTATTTATTTATTTATTTATTTTATTAAGAAAACCAACAGCGTTACAAAACGTATACAACTTTTCAGGTAGGTAAAGATTATGGCCAATTATAGGTTTCCCTGTTTAAATTAATACAATTTTACTACATAAGCATAACAGAAGCCCATAAGATTAACACAATGAGGTATTGTTGTGTATCCGTATTTGCTTTTTATGTATAAATAACAAAAATAATATATTTACATAAATTTTTAAACTGTATTTTTAGATAAAAAAGAAAGATAATAATACTTATGCGCACCGTGTAGTTACTAAACTCATTTATAAATACGTAAAAATAGTAATAATATACTTAGTTATTAATTTAATATTATAGAAATTAATTTATGAAAGTATTAGTAATAAAATAATATACTAAATAAATTAGATAGATAAGTCACATCATTCTGTATGTCAGTTTCTTCACATACACTACGGAACCCGTTCCTGTTTTAGTTAGTAAGTAATTTGTTTATAATTTGCTTTTTGAAACTTTGCTTTTAGTAACTTTGAATATCTCCAAAAGTGACAATGTCAAAATCGGGAAACAGAGAATTCAACTCATAATTCATATTATTGTTATCGCTAGCTACGTTTAGTGGCAGGGCTTCAATAGAGTTTGAAGCTATTCCAAACGCGAATTCAATAATAAGCCTAGAAGGTGCTACTCGTAATCAATTGCCGGCCAACTGTTAAATCTAATTGCTTCGTTTAATATCTAACGCGTGACGCATTCCAACTAGTTGGAAAGGCCAGTCCTAGGGCTGGCTACGTCATTACGAAATACGCGTACAGTTGGAATTTATTTTAAACATCTTGATTAAGAATATGCTGAGACCGATGGCAAAATTATCCGTAATTATGAAGTCGATCTCATTTTTTATCACAGTATCGGGGCTTCGCTAAGTCAACTTCCTTTAGGGCTTGTCCCTCCCTCTCGAGGAAGTAAACGAGCATTTGCCCCATATAATTATGGGATCTACCAAAACCATGGGATCCTACTACCGATTCATGGCGATTCTGTATTCCTATTTTATCGTTTAATCCCCCATGACAACGTTATAGTGTTAAAGAGTACTCGTATGTACTATAAAAATATATCTTTTTTTATTTAAATTTGTTTTTTTTTTATTACCCAAAGGTTTCGCCAACGCAAAAGAGGCGAGAAAACCTTAAAAAGAAGAAGCCGTGGGATATTCTCAAGGGTTTTTGTTACACAAAAATGTATAACAAAAGATAACATTAATTATAGTCGTTTTGCGCACGTCGAGCCCGAGGCGATAGTATGCTATGGGAATTGGCGAGCTTGAATTCTAATAGTGAGCACGATAAGACGTGTTAGCTTAGGACACTTGGATCTTATATTTTCCGTGCTCCCATATCGTGTTTGTTTTTTGTTTGATTAGCTTTTATAAGGCCACTAAAAATAGCCTTTGGCTGTACTCGCAACCATCCCATAGCCCTTCCCTAAGAGCTGTTTCATTATATTTATGTATACTAGAAAATTATTAGGAAAAGTACTACACGAGAACAGAAATCCTTACTTCGTCACTTCGCTTTTCCTTCAAAGGTCATCGTTTTTAGCGGTTTACCGTGGCCACTATTCCGTCACGAGCGTAGAATATTGGTGAATCATTTCTTTGTAGCACTACTACTCCCAGCACAAATGTTCACTCCTTTATACAACTTGGTGGTAGGTACAGACGCCTGCAAATCAACCTACCACAAACTTTTTTCTCCTCAATAGACCTTGAACTTCAAGTATAAGGCTTAAGGTTGACAATGTATTGAAGAAATTTGACAGTTTTGGGTAGGTTGATGTGCAGGAGTGTACTACCACCAGCTTTTACCATAAGATGTTATTATGCAATGTAATAAAATTATTTTTTTTTAACACGAAGAAGAAGAATTGTTTTAATCGGTATCTGAAGTATATAGTATTAGGCTCGTCCGCCACCTCATCATCATCGTCACCATCTTAATTACCTAGTCGACTGCGGGATAGACTTCTCCAATAAACGAGGTGTCAAGAAGCAACTTGCGGCAGGACGGCTGGTGAAGCACAATCTTGTTCCTCTAGATGTCCCCGCATCTGGACTCGGCTTTTACTTAACATCAGGTCGGAGTAATTTGCCTACTTTACGGGTAAGTAAGCAAATTACTCCGAGTGCCAGTGCCTTGATCTCACCTGACGTTAAGTTCAATGATGTGAAGGCCAATGATGAAAGCGCAGTTCACCCAGGATCCTCAACTAGTGAGGCACTGGCTATCTTATCTTTAGCTGCCGGAACACAACAATGATACAAACATTGATGTTATGGCGACATATTACTTCTGACAACCCTCAACAATACTCCGAATTAAAATAAGTTGCTAATATAACATTTGTAGTTCTTATAACATTGGCTTAATTTTTCTTTATTAATTTACAAAAAAACGGTTGTTAAATATGTTCAAATGAAATCTGCATTCGAGCAGCTCATCAATATTGACTTCGTTAATTAGCGCCGTGAACGATTCTCTCAGACACAAGAGGAACTGAACTTTTCACTTAGGACTTTGTTCGATTCGCACCGGCACATCGGCACAAATTGGAGCCGGTCGAAGGGAGACGCGGCGCGAATTCAAATTAACTATCAAAAGGTTCTACATATTTTAATTACCTACTTCACGAAGCCGTTCTTTTTCTGCCTTTTGTCATATAATTTGTTGATATTAATTAGTGTATTTACTTTTACATTTATTTAATTGTAAAAACCGATAAGAACATAGTAACGATTGTCCATTACTCAATCCGTCTATAGCATGTTTAAAGTGACAATGAGGTTGTAAAGTAATCGCCTTTATTTATTTTCTTTTGCTTTCAACTGAAATCAACAACAATTATAGGTTTTAATAAACTATCATGGTCACTTCATCATCAGCCTATAGCTGATATTAGCCCACTAATCCAGATCTTTGCCATCCACCTAACCACTAAAAATGGACTACAGACAGTAAGCTTCATACCTACGAACGCGCTCGAGCAATGCACGACTCGACGATATGGTCCGAGATTTTGTGTCCGTGAGATGTTCTATATGTGCGTTGCTCGAGCGCGGTATGTACCTAATGCTTACCTTGTCGGATCTCATTATTTTGTGATCTTACGAAAATCGTCTCTTTACCTAGTCTAAGGGCGTCCTACTTACACTACGTTTGCCTATACGTGGTCTCCATTCGAGAACTTGTTTACCTCAACGGTTATCGGTTCTGCGACTAATATGGCCTTTTCAGCTTGCTAATCCGGTGGGCTATGTCGATTACTTTGGTTCTCAGTAGGATCATCTGCTTCTGGATCCGATCCATCAGTGAAACTCAAAGCATGGTTACTTACTACAAAAACACAATGTTGAAAAAATGTCCACGAGCAGGATTTGAACCTGCACCCTTCTGACATACCGCGTCAGGTGCTCTTCCAATTGAGCTATCGTGGTTCTAACCAGCCCGCCGAAATTATTCAACATTATTACACACATTTGGCTTTCAAAGTAAAGGGTCAGAAGGGTGCAGGTTCAAATCCTGCTCGTGGAAATTTTTTCAACATTGTGTTTTTGTAATTTGTTTCGCAACAAAATTTGCGTTAAAATTATATAAACAAAACAAAAACATTTTATGGTTACTTACATTTAAGTAGTTATTAAAAAGATTATTATCAAACAATTAATAAGGAAATCACCTACTGGCAACACTCTCTCTCTCTCTTTCTCTGCTTTGCAAATAAACATGACAATAATACTTGTGAACGTTTGATAAAATCCAAGTTTAATACGCTTTCACTGCGCAAAATCAAAGTCAAATCATTTATTCAATATAAGCCTTCACAGGCATTTATTGACGCCAGTATTATAAAATAAAAAATAACAAAAAACGAAAAAAAAATTTGGATTTTGGAAATCCAGCAAAGATCATACAAAGTGTGTCTATATTTTTTCGTCTCCGAACTTACAAATCAGTTTCCAAAGTCCCAAAACCAAACTTCGTCCCGCACATTAAACAGAGCTCGCGGCTGTAATAAATCACTGCAACAAACGCGACCAGTTAGAATTTTTCAGTTAAGTTCAGCTATAAAAACGATTACTGTATAAATTTATGAATATTTTCGCTCAGAAGTCTTGTACCAAAAGATTTTAATATAGCCGTTAAATCATTACTAAAGTGGAAGAATTCAGTTTGAAGTATTTGGAGACTTCATTCTTTGTAATAGCAATTATATAAACGTTTTAGGTTACGGCAACATTTTATGGTTAACAGGGTTCCGTATACCTGATGAGACTACGGAACCCTTATATGGTAACATCACACGTGGCTGGATATATGTCAGTCAAAGGACATTTTATCTATATAATGATACGTGAAGCAAAAACTTTTTACAACCCCTTTTTACGGAAATTGCGCGGACGGAGGAGTATGAAATTTTGCACACTTATAGTTTATATAGAGTGCAGAATGCTAATATTTTTAAAATTATGAATAAAAAATACATTAAATTAAATAAAAGGAAGAGAAGCGGCTAAAATCTGTCAATGCCAATCAAAATTCACTTTCTATCCTTTTTTTATTCTTCATTGCTTAGCATACAATCCGTGCAGCCTTAATAAAAAAAATACGGTTGAATTTCGACCACTGGGCGACCACTAGTGTAAATAAAAATGAGAAAAAGATATTAATATTTAAGTATTTTCATCAGGCTTGCTATACATTTTGTATCAATAATATTGATTAAGAATATCTTTTTTTTCTACTTAAAATACGATTTATAATCTTATTTTCATGCTCAAACTAATTTTTTTTAAATAATTTTAAAAAATCTTTATGTTATAGTAAATATGTTAAAAATGAATGCTTCAATACGTCATGAATAGGGTACATGATACTAAATAAAATGGATTGTCCACTTGTATGCCTTAAAAGATATCGTACCACATGTATCATAGGTAATCCTATGCTTTATTCAACAGTTCTATTTTGCGAACCGGTTAATACGCCTGTCATTGGGCCCACCGCAACATGTCAGAGATACTCAACCTGCCACACGCACTGCCTCCGGGCGACTGACAGCTCCACAAGATACACAAATACACAGATTGCTGTTTACTTTAAGACAAATGCTGGCTTATTTCGAGTGTGTGTGCTGGCAAATTATCGAACGCATATTTAATATGATTATTTGTAATTGTATCTCTCTCTCTATAATATATTTTCTCTTATGAATACGCTTCCTCTCAAATCTCTCTAAAGTCCATGATTTTATCCTTATATTTTGGTGCTATCATTTTGGACACAATATGGTGATGCAATAAAATATTAGTGGCAATTTATTATAAGCGTGGCGATTAGGGCAAATTCCCCTCAAAATTATGTTAACCTTGAGGGCTTTTGTCCAGCAGTGGACGTCTTTTTGGCTGAGATGATGATGATGATGATGATGAATAAAATATTAATCAGTATTGAGTTTAATTATTTGAATAATACTGTTAATACTTTTTTGATTATTTTGATTTTGATTTTGAAATATTAATGGACAAAGACACACGAACAGTAGTAGGGTATCAGTTGGTTCAGTGTGATTGGCGTCGGCGCAATATGTCCCTATCTTCAATTCTCGAATATAAGTTCTCACCTATACAGTCACTCCCTTCACATTCACAAAATCCATCCATCTTTCCTTTGGTTTGGTTTAGTATGATTGTTTATGTATTTTGGTAGCTAAATACTACCTATCTTAACTAATATCACAAATATGAAAGTATGTCTGTAGATATGTTTAGATTTTCATTACAATATAACGTAGCATCGAATGGATTGTCGTTAACATGTAAACAATGTAACTCTCAATACAATGGAATAAGAGTCAACACTAGTCAAATGTGTATACATGTTACTGCTCGTGACTGTACAGGTAGTTGAAGGGCTTGAGAGTGTCATAAGCTGCTATTTACCACGAGAAAACATCGCATCACATTTTTTTCTAACCAATACAAATGCATACAACATGCATAATATAATAACAGATAATTTCTAATGTTATCTATAAGTACTTTGAAAATAAAAATAAAAACTACAAACCTATAAATATGAATTCGTGAGGTATACATATATTCTTTTGTAATAATTTTTCTACCTGATACTAAGTGATGATAAAACCTAATGGGTAAGCGCACTGTCCGATGGAAGCGCACTTCACCCGGGATACTCGACTACTGAGGGCACTGGCTATCTTATCTCTAGCTACCAGAACACAACAATGCTACAAACATTGATGTGATAGCGACATATTTAGATAAGATGGCGGTAGCTATCTAGTCGGACTAACAAGTCTTACCACTAAACGTTACTACCAACCAAACCGATTACACAAATAATTGTACTCCCACTGGGACTCGAACCCGGGGCCTATGGGTCTGAGACCGGTGGCTTTAACCAGTAGACCACTAAGGTGGTTAAAAATGAAAATTTGCTGACTATAAAACAGGAACAAATATTGCCAAATTGCCGTTTTTAGCCACGCTTTATCTGTAACTCCAGTAGATGTTAATCAACTGGTTACTGTTAAAATATTTTCAGATGACTCAATGGCGCAGTGACTTGAGCATTCGGGTTATGATCTTACAAGTTAAGCAAACGTTTGCTACTCTTAATCACCGCATGGGTGACCATATTGCTTATATCTCTAGCTCCTCCTTAAAGCCGTAGGTCCCGGTTGTCATCGTAAAATGGCAGTCGTTAAATCCAGTGTTTGGTGAACGAACATTCGGCCAGCGTTGTAGGTAATCGCATGATCTTCCTCATTATGCTATTGTTCATGGGGAATGCTTATGAGCTCAGTAGTGGGACGTTATACCTCAGCTTCAATCGTACCAGTTTTTTTAATGTTCTAATATTATTAATAGTAAGTTCAAGCAATGTCGATAAAAATAATGCAAAACCGCAAATAAGTGAACTTATTAGAAATAAACTGAAAACACGACACCCAACGGACTGTTGCAAAATTGCACTTTGAGTCTAAATGTAACCTCGGCGTAGTATTTTCAATATACAAATCCAATTTCGAGGGAAATATTGGCCAATCCGAGTAAACTTAAGTAGGTGTCTTATCTGATTCTTATTAAAGACTTATTCAGACTCGACTACTCTAATTATTTATATTTAAAATACAAAAAAATACAAATATATTTATTGCATATTAAGTGCGTACATGGAATTCTTGACGGGAAAGTGAAGAGTAATTTCTGCGGTTTTGTTTCATTTTCTAAAATTTGTGTTATGTCGAATATAAATGTGAAATAATGGTGGATTTAAGTGTTCGTGAAAGTTTATGAGTGATGGAAAATAACAAAAAAACAGTACAACGTCACTCTTCAAATTCTCTCAAGAATCTTTACTGAAATCAGATACTCGAGGGGTTGGGGGTATATCATTTCTCACTTCTCATTTCTATTATCATTCATCATCATCATACAGGAATGAAAACATTGTTTATTAATGTATTACTTGTAAGATATTACTTGTAACTTGTAAGGGAAAAAAGTGTGTAATTACGTAAAATACTGGTCAAAATTAAAGAATAGTAGACTTAATTTAATTTTAAACATATTGGAGTTTAATCCTTTCAGTTCTAAAGGTAAATCTTTATTGATGATTAAAAACTTTTATTCCTGTAACAAATTCACTTTTGTAATACATATTGTTATCTATCTTATCTTTATACATAAGTTGTCTGCGTAAAAACTTGTATCCCTTAATTTCGTGGGAATATCGGAAGACCCTGTGTTTTCGCTTGCTTACGTCATCAGAACCGAAAAATTACTGAAACTTTGTATGGGCTGTGCGATGTTGATCGTTCATAAGTTCTTCAGTCAGTAAGAATTTTTCGGTTTACTTACTAGCAACCATCCGTGACTCGTCCGCTTACACCTGTTTGCCGTGATAGAGTAGGTAAAATCGAGGAACTACTTTCCCTTTTCGATGGCTATGTCAGCTATTGCAACCAATTAATTTAAAATAATATTGAAAACCAAAGAAAAATTATAACCGTATTACATGTGAACAGTAAGGTAACCCTTTATTTAAATTAATCCAAATGAGCTTTCGTAGGTTGGAGAGGCATTCATTTTCAAGTTGTAAATAAATAGCTCATCAGGAAATAACTATTAAAACCGACAATTAATATCCTCTGCTAAAAATTGACATAACAGTTTACTTTTATACGACTTCGCCATTTAACATGAAAATAAACTTTTCCTCTTTCGACTTAAGTGCCATCCTACTTAATCTGGCACGCGTTTCAGATACGAATAAATCAAGGAAAAGTATCCAAAAACGAGGTCGCACTATAACATTCAATTGAAACGTTCAACTAAAAGTTACTATTTAGACTTGCGAGTTATGCTTTCGAGCCACGAACCGTTCTAGGGTCAAAGTATGGCTATAAATCGAAGAGTAACAATAATAAACTTGGCTTAATAACAAGCAGTAACTGCACGCGTCACGGCATTATCCAGTTTTTATTTGGAAATTAATTCTTTATGGCATTCAGTTAAAAAGTGAAGCACTTATTGCGGTGATACATTTGCTATCCACTTTATTTTTTGATGGGGACGGTTGATTTTTGCCAATCGTCTTTTATTAACTCTCAGTTATGTATTCATAAGTAATAGTCTCTACTGTCCCACTTTTGGGCTGAAAACCTATGTGTATATAAAAATATACAAGAGTATCATTGCGTTGCCTTCTAAATGTATCCCTTTCTCATTCAGTATATTTAATGTTGTTACTGAACAACTTTTCTTAAGAAACATAAGCAGGTCAGGCATCAATATTTTACTTATTTACTTTTAATATTTTGATGTACTTTAGAGAGTCACGAGCCAAACATTTTTCTATACTGAGGTCGCAATGTATTTTGTTAACCCCCTGTGGGTGTACAAAATTACTGTAGGTATCGATCATTGATATCCCATTACAAACGCCAAACGCAGTCAAACATGTCATGCTGCTAGCTGCAATTGTTATCAATCTCCCTTAGCGCCACAGATCTAGCCAGATTAGCCGGCCAAGTGGATAGCCATGGCCTCTGACGAACTAATTCATAAATAATATGGCGTTGATGACGGAAGCGTAGCCGACATCTTCGGTCGCTCCGTAAATCGAGATTGGATGCTGTTCTTGAAAACTGTCATCAACATACAGTTTGAATTTTTCTAGCAGTAGAATGAGAAATACTAATATTTTATTATAACATCTAACGTTTTACTGAAAAAAATTAACTAGTCTTAGGAAGCTCGAGTAGGAATCGAGCCCACGTCTTTTGGACCGCTCTCTAGAAAAATGAAATTCACAATTCATAATTAACTTGTATTACTTCAATATAACAATTATCTTGTATTACTCAAACAAGCTAACTGTTAAATTTAAATGTCATTGAAATAAATTCATCGTTACCCTTTTTTGAACAAACATCCAACTAATCTCCTTTTGATATGCTTTTAAAAGACTTCGCAGCTTTCTCCGTTTTATGACAAACAATGAAAAAAAGTAACACAAAACACATTTTTAATGTAACGGGCAATAACACAATTTGTTATTTTAAGGGTGAGTTTATCTAGCGGACGCTTAAACGTTGTTTTCGCTGTTTCGCCTTCAGAACTGCAATAGGTAATGGTAATTTTATTCAATGCGAATCGTACGCTATACCGAAAGCTGCCATTTTAATTCGCTCTCAGTTGTTTTGAAGTAGTTCTGTTTTTTTTTCCTTTTTTGGTTATTATTTTCTGGAGCGCTCCAGACAATAATAACCAAAAAAGGAAAAAAAACAGAACTACTTCAAAACAACTGCAAATTATAAAGAATTTAAATAACTTCTGTATTATTAATGCTCAATAAATCTACAAGAACAATATACTTACGAACTCTTTATTTTTTGTAATTGTATTTACAAAGTTACCTTATTTGTATCGAAAATGAAGACTTCAAAGATTCATAAAGACAACTCATAAATAATTTATAAAGAATAATTATTTTAGGTCTGTAGTCAGGATTGCTTTGCTGTGACAATCGACTCTACAAATGTACCTACTGGTATTTTTGTATACCTTTCATAACTTGTAAAAAACAGAAATTTGATGTTTTTTAGGGTAGTCAACAAGGAACCCTTATAGTTTTGCCATGTCCGTCTGTATGTCTGTCCCCAGTCTAGCTCATAGACTATTAGTACTAGAAAGCTGTAATTTGGCGTAAATATACATATTAATCACGCCGACAAAATGATGAAATAAAATTTTAAAAAATATTTTTTTTAGGTTACCTCCCCTACATGTGAAGTGGTGATGATATTTCTTTTTCTTGTCTACCCCATAGTGTGGGGTATCGTTGGATAGCAATTTCAAAAATACAGATTGGTGGAAACAGTTTGTTGATTTAGGTATCCGTTTGTGAACTATTAAGCTTTAAAGTGCAAAATTTTGTTAGAGTCAAGTGCCCCCCTGCCAGCCAAATGGTTGTTTTTGGATACGTAAAAAATTTCACGGTAGATGTATATATGACGAAGTTAAAAGGAAAACTATCACAGCTAAGTAGGCTCGACAAGTTTACGAGTAACAGTTGACCAACTTATAAAATGTACTTGGCGCAGTACAAATACCTCATTGGGAACTACTTAAATAACGTTGTCAGGTGTGTGAAACCGGTAGTATCTACATTTAAGTATATGAGCCATCGTTAAATTAATGTTCATAAAAGCCCTCTTCTCAGAGTCCGCATTATTAAGATGGACTATGGAACTCTACACTGCGCGTGGCCCGACACGCAGTTGGCCGGCTTTTTTGAGACAGTTTGCCGATTGTCTCAGACGGTATTTTCAGCTTCCCCGGGCCTCAACTTTATGTAGTTTTACGTACTGGGATATTGGTAGTAACTATCTTTTTTTTTTCTTTAATCCTTCATATCTTCTTTTTATATTTTTTTATTGAAGTCACAATATTATTTTGTTTTCTTAAGAATGAAATTTGATAATATCAATGTTGAATTTACTGTTAATAGTAAAAGCTGTTGTTTAATTTAATTAATAAACTAAAAAGTAGTTAAATACTCAGTCTAGGTAATTATGATCGCAGTCTACTCGTAATATCAAACGTGTATATTTAAGAGATGTTAGATTAATTTTAAGCTTGCCATTTAACGTGTTGTTTCGTCATGCCGTTGAGTGGCACTATTTTGCAGACTACAGAGAGAAAAAATAATATATTATTAAAAATACTCTTGTGCAGCCCACGGTGGAATACTTGTATATTTCAAGCACTAATGCAACTATAAGCTATAGTCTAGCATTTTGATACTTTTTTGATCATTCCTTATCGGGGAAGCGCTTTACCTTTCATCACCATAAAGATGTTAAGGGCGAAGATATAAGCTCAGTTTACCCGGAATCAAACAAAATTAATGCCCTCTCTGGAAATCGAACCCGGGACCTATTGATCTGAGTAACTACTAGGTAATAAATTTGTAATTTAAACGTAATTGCAATTATTATTATCGGAATTATCACTATCTGGAAAGAAGGTAGATCATTATTTCTGCTCATAAATATCTACCTGCTATTATTGCTTATATTTGTGTTAATCTTGTTGGTTGTCCTATTAAATTAAATAAATAAATTACTTTATAGTTCAGTACATCAGTGAACATGACACATGAAACTGTGCCAAAATATTAAATTATCGGATACTCACATACAACAAAAACATGGTAATGATCCCATTAATAATAATCACGCTAATATAAATGACGAAGACAATTTAAAAGTTACAAATGTAATTGTATATTTAAAAACAAAATACTAAAGTTGGTAAGTGTTAAGCACAAATTCTTTATTAGTGCTAGCAAACAAGATAAGCGCGACATTTGTTGTTTCCAGTATCATTAAACAAAAGTCTTGAACTCCCCAAAGGCAACTTTTACGGAAGAAGCTAAAACCAAAGTTCAGAAAGAACTAAGTTCAAACAATAAATCCCATGAGCCAAATCTAAATCACGCGGGGTACTAAGATTAAAATTTTAGAGTAACGACACCGCGTCCGCACCGCGAGTTTCAGAGTACACTACGCCCTCATAAAGAGTTAATATTTCAGGGGCACAGACAAAGAGAGCAGTAGTCACCGGGCAAGTTTTAATTTGCTCAAAGTTGTTACAAGTTGGAACGGGTCCCGTGGCGGGCGCCAAATTAGGGGACGTGCTCAGGGACGAAGAAACGCCGGAGTTTAAAGGAATTGATGATAGTTGCGAAATATACAAACACAGTTGACTTATTATTGTTGTAAATCTAGATTTGGGGAAACTATTTCCTGACTAAAACATGTAGATTGTAGTAGATCTTGCATGCTTAAATAGTTTCAATATTTTCGAAGAAAATAGGAGAGAATCTCAAACTTCTCTGTTATTTGACACTTTTTTCTCTGATTACTAAAATGAAATGTTTCTTTTTCATTCATATTTTCAAACAATATAGTTGATTTTTAATAAAAATATGATACTTAGTATAGTACCGCTGTTCAGGCAAAGTGTAACCAATAAATGTTTATGGAATGTAAAAAAAATATTCCCTTTAAAAATAGATTTTTAAAACTAAGCATGAAAGTATGTAAATACTTGGGACGTTTAAATTTATCACCTACATGAAGGAAAAAGCAGCATACAACCAACGTGATCACATAAATTACAAGTTACTAAACGCTAGGTCCATAAATCTTCCTGGATCCACCCCTGGCGCCACAGGCTAAAAAATCTAAAGTGGAAGACGTTAGTCCACTGATAGTTTAATTTGTTCTTTCTAGATAGACTTTTTGTTTGGAAGATTTCTAATTTCCTTTTTCTTACAAGATTTTGTTATGCTTTTTTGTTTCGAGAATCTACTGAGGGAAAAGGTAGTAGAAAAGTTTTAAGATCACAGTATGAAATGTTTTTGTTTAATTTATAATTGCGCTAGCGCAGTCTCTCCTGCTTCCAGTTCTAGTTTATGCTGACGCCTGCTATCTTGATCTCACAGAGGACCAGCTAAATAAACTTGAGTGTCTTGAAAATGTTTGTATTCGGTTCATATTCGGCTTGCGCAAATATGACCATGTTTCTGAGTATCGCTTAATACTCAAGTGACTTCCTATTCGTCTTCGCCGGAATACTAATATACTGTCCCTTCTTTATAACATAATATTGTTTAATCCCACCTTATCTTAAAGTTTATTAGCTCTCTCCACCCGAATGGTTGTCTGGAAGAAATCGCTTGAAAGCGATAAGACCGCCAAATTGTAACTTTGTAATTACTATTTTTTTCTTTTGTTCATGTTTATGTTTTTTAGTGTTGCAATAAAAGTATTATCTATCTATCTATGTATCTAAATAATTTTAACGCAAATTTTGTTGCGATACAAATTACAAAAACACAAATGTTGAAAAAGTTAAAAAAAATTAAAAACTAAACAGTGTTGGATAATTTCGGCGGGCTGGTTAGAACCACCATAGCTCAATTGGGAGAGCACCTGACCCGGTTTGTCAGAAGGGTGCAGGTTCAAATCCTGCTCGTGGAAATTTTTTCAACATTTGTGTTTTCGTAATCACAGTATGAGCTAGACTGGGAGCGTTTACACTGCGCCGTCGAGCTCGTCATGAGTTAGACATTTTACATAAATTTAAAATGTATTTACAATTTAAATACTTTATCAGCATTTTCGTCTTTGTAATGAGAGTCACTTGCCAAATGTGAGAACATAATATAAGTACTATAATACTGTACTGTGTGTGTGTGTGTGTGTGTAATCTCTAAACTGAATTAACCATATTTTGATTAATTCGTAGAGATACAGGAATAATACAGAAATCTCTGAACTTAGGATAACTAACTCTCTTAACTCCAGTCCATCCTAACATTGTATCATATCACACACATAAATAAATTTTCTTTTACATAAATGACGTTTGAAATATAAGACACGGCATGATGCAAAAATATTGATTTGTGTTACCTATACCTACGTACGATTCTACAGTATCAATATTTAGTTTGGCAAAAACATGTTTAATTCACTAAGTATTATGTACTCACCGTATTTTGACCTCCTTTGACTGCCATTCGCTGTGTTTGTCGAAGCTGATGAGAATAGCCGCGATCTCCTGTAACAAGGGAACAACAGTGTCAACAACTTCGCTGGAAAATTTAAATCGGGCAAGTGCTTAGGGCAAGCGTAAATTGTTGCAAGAACCTTTAGGAAGTTATGCGGGTGTCTGGCACCCTTAATTTTATTCATGTTGTTAGCGAAGTACGGGATCAAGTTCATGATTATTTTAACAAGTTATTTTGTGGCCATGAAAACTTTTATTAGGTACGTTCAAGATATTGGAGGCCAGTTACACTATTTACTTTATTTTTCTTATAATATACATTATTTACTTACATCAGGTAAGGTAAGAACCAGTATAAGTCATATAAGTTTCAGCTAGTTTTTTTTAACTTTGAACTTTGTCATAGGTTTACTTGAGTGCATATACTACGATTAAGTTTGCAAGTGTGATTATTATGTGTTTTTGTTTGTTGTGTGTCTGTGGTTTTTGAAATAAATGTTTTATCTATCTATCAATATATCGTTAATTTGTCTTATTAACTACATTATTACAGAACCAAACAATATATTTCGATGATTTTTTATTTGATTAACACCATAAAATGTTAGCTATTAAGGATTTATGCCCTGATAGCTAAAGAGCTTTCATATT
The DNA here is from genome assembly GCA_949315975.1 of Eudonia truncicolella. Taxonomy (NCBI): domain Eukaryota; kingdom Metazoa; phylum Arthropoda; class Insecta; order Lepidoptera; family Crambidae; genus Eudonia; species Eudonia truncicolella. The sequence goes on along the minus strand of OX438835.1, from coordinate 8,170,049 downwards.
CTTCAAATCGTAAGTCAGCAATGAAAAACACTGTCGTTTGAACAAAACCTTATAATCACTTAACATCAGGTCAGATAATTAATGTCAAGTGCTTACTCGTTAGCAATAAAAAAATGCCGGCAGTTACTGCCGCACTTAAAAAAATATTTACTTAGTAAAATGTTTCTTACAAAATCAAATTTTAAAAATAGTTTAAAAATCATATTTGAAACTTTTATTTAGTGAATATTTATTATAGGTACTTAGTAATTAAATAAGTAAGTATTTATTAATGTTATATGACGTCTCTAAGTGCGGCACTCGCTCTGAAATAAAGTTTAGGACGTCAACAATAAAAACTTCACTACAATAAAAAAGCTTGGTCACCAAGTAGTCATTCATGTAAAATGACGTTTATGAATGTGGCAGTTGAAAGTGGTCACTGACTAAATTGGCACAATCTCGAACAATAACACCTAAAGAGTCATACTTACAATTGAAAATAACATTAAACTCAATTAAAAGTACCATCCGGTTGGGCCTAAAAGACCCTGAGTTATTTATGGGTTGCTGTAAGGCCCTGAATTGTTAGCAATCTTGCTGTAACTATCAAATTGTAATTAAAACAGTATGTAAATGGACATTGGCAAGGGATTGGGAGCGAACTTCGAATCAACCTACAAGTTACGATTTAATTGTCTTTATAGCACTAACTTAGGTTAGCGTTTAGGGTTAAGTCGGGGTGAAAATTATTTTAACGCTAATGCAACACTATTTTGCTCCCTGGAATTGGCTTGGTGTTCAAAGTCGCTCACCCTAACTTATTGCTGTCTGAAAGATTTTTTATTTTATTTGTAGCTTGTTTTTAAATGCCTCGTCATCAGCCTAGAGCTCAGGCTCTTAGGCAAACTAACTAAAGTGGGTTGGTAGTTAACGACTGCTATAGCAATGTGATGTGATACTACTAAAGTGAAACAGTGACTGGTCAATCATTACTTGGTATCATACTGATAAATACCATTTTGGTTGATTAATATAAAAGGCTAGAACCATGGAACAGAAGCTAAATCAAAAATTACTTGCCAGTTCCCCAGAAATGTGGCGAATTCTATGTTACATTTGTGTTACCCATCCCATCTTGACAATTACCACTTCTCGGGCAAACGTCTACGTCAAATCAATGACCTGACATAAGTAAACCTAGTTCGCTATAGCAAGCAATAACTCACACTTTTCCATAAAGGTTCTTCACAACATTTCTGGACCAATTTAACACCACATGAAACCGCAACAAACAGCTACACAATTTTTCCTTATCCCGCCGCTCTGTTACCAATGGAGTGCCCAAATGGTTTACCGAACGCAATTTATACAACACGCGTGTGGATACCACACATACAGCCTTATAAATCATGGCACACACTTCGCGCTGACGCGAGCCAGGAATAACAAGCATGCAACGGTTTAATTCCCTTAACACTTTCTGTGGATTAGAATGTTGTAACTTTTTCTTTAGGCGCTGAACGAATGAAGAAGGCTTTTATCAGTTAAGTTTCCTTTAGTGAGGCTTTATGTGATTTTTAGCCTTGTTCTGTTCATGGTAGCGCTACTTTTTGCATATCATTACGTAAGTTAAGTACTTGATATTGTAATGGAAGAAATTTACTAATTTCAAAATTCATTTTCTTTTTGTTTTTAAAATAGTATTTAACGACAGATTTTTTTTTAATATTTTACCTTGTGCCTTGATCTCACCTGATGTATCATAGACCAATGATTGAAGCGCTTTTCACCCGAGAACCTCAACTAGAGTGGCACTGGCTATCTTATCTCTAGCTGCCGGAACACAACAATGCTACAAACATTGATGTTATGGCGACATATTTAGATAAGATGGTGGTAGCTAGCCAGGCGGACAAACAAGCCCTACCAACCAAAGCGAGTACACAAACATGTCCCCCCCGCTGGGAATCGAACCCGGAACCTATGGGTCTAAACCGGTGGTCTTAGGATACTAGACCACAGAGGTGGTTCAGCCCTCGTTGGTCTAATGGTCAACGATCGTACCTAAATGCAAATACTTAAAACACGGATTTAAATCCCGCAAGGGTCAAACGACAACAGTTATCACAAAAACCCCTTCTTCATAAAAACTATTTAGGCATTATTTAGTTAAATATTGTTTTGTCAACATCACACAAACGTCATTTTGAATTTGAGAAAAAGAGACAAAACAATGATTAGCTAAATAATGCTTAAATAGTTTTTATTAATAAATGCGAAAGTTTGTGTGTATGTGTTTATATTTGTTGCTTCTTCACGCTGCATCGGATGGATCGATTTAGATGAAATTCGGCATACAGATAGCTTATAACCTGGATTAACACATAGTTTTTATCCCGATATTCTCACGGGAATGAAACTCATACCTTATCTTTACTTTTCCTTTTTGACATTTGTTTTCTAATACAAAATGATTTGTTTGTTTTGTTGTCATGGAAACTGTCAAAGCGGTACGAAGTCCGCCGGGTCAGCTAGTATTACAATAAAATGTCTAAAAAATATGAAAAAGATTTTTTTTTAACGTATTCGAATAAAATTTGTTTTACCAGAACAAAAGACACTTAACGCTTGCTTTGTAAACCTTTCACTTCTACAAAAAAATACAAATCGAACGAACGCTTCCCTAAAATGTCCCACCCACAAATCACCACAAACAGGCTGACATCGCCTAAAAAATTCACCAAACACATCCTCCTTTGCATTCAGACCTGTCCGGAACCATTTTGTTGTGAATTAAGCATGTTGTCGAGTGAAATGTCAACCTTTTGGGAAATCACCGGTTCTCGGACATTGGAGGGTTAAGGGACGGTGTGGTAAAGAGGTTTTGGTAGTTTGTAATGTGTCGTACAGTTTGGGGTTGATGTTAGAATGTTAAGTTATGGGGTTGTCTCCTTGATGGTGCATGACGGGAATAAGAAACGTGAAAAACAATGTACAGGCTGAGCCATTTAAAATGTAGGTCTTTGTGGTCTGAAACTAAAAGGTATAGAGAAATTTGTTCTGTGTTACGATTGTGCTTATACACAATTTTGTGAAAAAAGTGTTGATAAAAAACCGCTCGCAAAAATAAACTCAACACCTTTTCTGCAAACAAAATATATAAAAAAGTTTTCGATAGAAAATAATTTAAACGAAAACCTTATTGTTTGATGAGCAATTTTGTATTTTTTAAATCGATTTCTTCGTTCAACGCAGTAAGTTTACATAGCACTTTGTTAACACAGCCACTGACCTTTAAGATAACAAAACACAATTGACCAAAAAAACCACATACAAACCAACATTAAATAAAACATAATACGAAATAAGAAATCATACAGAGACGTGAAACTCATTACACACAACGATTTACTCCCTAACGTTATAAAAACACATTTATTTATAAAGCAAATAAAAATTGTATCGCCCCTAAAAATTGGGTAAGGCTTAGACACGTTCCGTTCTGCGTCGCGTCCCGAATATCATAAACACCAGAAGAGACAAAATGGCATAGTAAATAACAGTATATGCATATAAATTATGTACCGCCACATATATCAGGGGCCCATGTACGTTCCTTATTTTGATTGGGCGTACGCATATTGTGATTATACGAAGTATTGTAGCATAATAGGTTTTTTTGTACAAAGAAAAAAAAATTCGTATATTTTATATTGTTCTCCTTTTCTTTGAGGTTTTCTTATTCTAATTCTTAGCTAAACTTCTCAAAATAAGCATAGTGTTTATTTTAAACTAGCGACCCGTCCCTGCTACGGGTGGACATTTTTTTTATATATAGCCTATGTTACTCATTCTAACGGTTAAAGATTTTTTTAAATCGGTCCAGTAGAGAGTGGTTTGTATGGGAAAAGAAAATTGTTGTTTTTACTAATTTCCTCGTATTTTTACGTTTTTTCTCTCCATAAGAACCTTCCTCAGACTACATCAAACACAATAAAAAAGAAATCAGCCAAATCGGTTCAGCCGTTCTCGAGTTTTGCGATTAGCAACACATTTAGCAGTTCATTTTTAATTATAGATTTGACCTCTACGAATGAACTTGTTCCCCTTTTTAATTAACAGCTTCTTCCTGATAAACTAAAATTAAAAGTGCTAACAATGTGGTCGTAAAAGAGAGAAGGAAAGATTATGAAAACAAATTTTTGACCCAAATTCTAAATGAAAATTAGGGGAGAGCCATTAGAATTCACGCCCTGAGGGATTCACTTCCCTCAGCAATAACGGGTAAGGGTTGTGCTTTGTTAAACAGAGAATAGCGATCATAATATACCAAAGGGTTAGTGGATCTTTTAATAATTTATAAATGAGTAACTATGAACACACGCGTGCGCTTCACTCTACTACGAACTGTCAATTTGACAGTTTTGGATAGGTTGATGTGGTTAATGTTTGTACCAAACATGGTCTCAATTCGCCTATTTTTAAACTCTAATGATTTTGACGTTTGGACATATGGAATTTTTTAAAGAATCTTTTGACTGAAACACGAATTTGGACGTTGATATACAATTTATAATAAGTAGGTAGTAATATAACAATATCATACTTTAATCTAGACTCAGATTTGCCAACTGCAGAGGTAAACATAAAGGGGTGGAAATAAGAACGGGAGAGGAATTTGTCCCACAGTGGGACATAACGGGTTGTTGTAATAAATCGGATTGAATGGGACATTCGTGTACGTAGGTTTTGACTATGTAGCTCCGATAGACTATAAACGCGTTCCTAACACAAGTATTATAAGCTTTCTGAATGGGTTAATAGGGTTGTTATTCATGCGTTTATAGCACATTCATAATGCTATATGCACGTTAATCATCACATCACATCACATCACCAGCTCATTTTATGTCCCCACTGCTGGGGCAAGAGCCTTCCCTATGGATGGATAGGGAACGGGCCATACACCACCACGCGGGCCCAATTCGGATTGGTGGTTGTTAATGGCTGCTAATTCAGCCGGGTGCAATGGCTATACGTGCCTTCCGAAGCACGGAGGAGCTCGAGATAATACATTTTTGGTCACCCATCCGATGACTGACCTTTGCGAAAGTTGCTTAACCTTAACAATCGCAGACCGGGCGTGTTACCCATTGCGCCATCGAGCTCCTAGTACGTTAATAGTAATATATGCTAAAAATGGCTTCTAAAAAATCCGCTTTGCTCTTGCCCATGGTTCCAGCCCTTACAAAGGCCAGCCAAAGAGTTCATTGGGAGTTTTATTGCCGTAGCTCTAAATGCCGTAACACTAACGAGCTCGTAAAGAGTGACGTTGCTTCATAATTAGGGTTCTTTATTTGACATACTATGCAGATGTGGGACTGAAATATGACCGCCATTTGTAAAGTTTTTGATTATTTAGATTTTGACCTTCATATAACCTGCGATGGTAAGGGACAATATCGCCGAAGATAAAAGCTAAGTACACGTAATTCTTAATTGATGAGAAATGGTAAAACAAATAAAAAGAAAATACGCGTCCAAGAAGTAGTAAAAAGCAGAAATAATAGAGAATCAAAGACTGTATGCATTCTTAAGTCACCAGAATCGAGTATTCATAGTATTCGCAAAATCGAATCAATTGCAAAAGCCGATGATGAAAACCGACAATTAAAAATGAAACAAATGAGTATATATCCTAACTGACAAAACAATTTTTTTTATCAGACTTCCCAATCTAATTGATTTGATTTGATAATTTGATTTTGACTATGTGACCTATAGTTAGGTACACTATAATAAGCACTCCTATAACTGGAATCGCGTTACCCAAACCAAACTAATACGTTACATATTAAAAGGTATTAAGGAACAATTTCATGGTATTATGAACTTCTACGCCGTCTTGGAAGTTTAAGCGCCAGAATAAATTCTGGAAACCTATGAAGAAATTTCTTAGTACATACTCTTACGTACATACGTCGCATAAAAGCAAGTATTAACTTGAGGTATATTTTACGGTTCATCACTCGTAATAGGGGAAATTTTATGATGTAATAAAATCGTCCTTTTATTTTCATATCCGTCATGATGAGTCGAGTGTTATGTTACAGTTGGGTAGAAAATGAACGCACAACCTCTGGCAATCTGGCCAAGTGCTTTAACCGACTGACCTATCGCTACACGAATTACCCTTTTCATACAGGGTGTTTGGTAATATGTGTATAATCCCGAAACATAGCCATGCAACCACGTATGAAGAACACCATGGTAATGTGTAAAAACATATAAATTTACGAAGTTTTGCTTTTTCCATAAAAAAACTCAAATTTATTTTCAAATAATGTTTTAAGTTCTGTTACGTTTGAACCATGAGGTTAACAACTAAGAACAATGTATCAGCTGGACCTAGGGTTGTCACTTTGCAATTTTACTCTGTAACAAACCACTTCATTAGCTTGGCCATAAAATGTGCTTTTCAGGCATGTTCGTAATTTTCCGGGATTCTATGCACGGTACTATACACTATACACCATATCTGCCATATTGGGGATTTAGTATTACCAAACACCCTATATATGACTAGGGAAAATGCTGTAAAATGCGTAAGCAATGGCGACCAGTCACGTGGTTCGTTATTTTGAAGTTAAGTTCGTTATAATGAAGTGAGCCCGTGACCACAGCGTGACTACGACATATCATGCCTCGATGATTAGTCTCGACTTATCGTCAGGGCATATCATGATAGGTCTCGACTCGTTTCAATTTCATGGTTACGGAAAATATATAATGGAATGCGTAAATTTAAAAGTGTGAACAAACTCAAAATGTTTTTACATACAGAAAGCTACGGTTGCTAGAAAACATTGCCTATATTCCTAAATAATATAGGATACAACCATAGGATATTATGGTCAAATATGAAATTCCTAGGGATATGATACTTATACACTTTTAAACTTTTGCGTTCCATAGTTATCAAAGAATTTGAACGGGGATTAACGCAAACTAACTTGGTCGAAACGTCAAGTATAAAGAAGGTATGATACCTTTTACTAATAAGGATTTGATACCTACCTAGCTCGATAGCGCAGTGGTTAACGCGCCCGGTCTGCGAGTGCTGAGGTTAAGCAACATTCGCAAAGGCCGGTCCTCGGATGGGTGACCAAAAACTTATCATCTCGAGCTCCTCCGTGCTTAGGCAGGCACGTAAAGCCGTTGGTCCCGGCTGCATTAGCAGTCGTTAACAACCACCAATCCGCACTGGGCCCGCGTGGTTCTCCCTATCCATCTATAGGGAAGGCTCGTGCCCCAGCAGTGGGGACGTAAAATGAGCTTATGATGATGATGACCTACCTAAACAAAACAGTGCGCGCGAAGCCGGTGGCGAAAGCTAACAATTTAATTGCAGTACCCTAACGCATTTTAATACAAAGATCGTTATAACAAAAAACAGTTTCTTAGTCTATCACTCACAGCACCACAATTAGTCATACGAGGAGAGAAAAAAAATCGTTAACACAAAACGATTACGATCGAGTTGCGAGCAAATGGGCTATCAATCGTGGTCCCCTCGGCCGCGCCACGTCCGCGCCACGATCACGCCTCGTGTCCGTAATATCCGATTGCCGACACCCACCGTGTAAAAGTGGGGCTTAACCACAACAATTAAAGTTCAGATATGTAATTTGACTAATTAAGTTCTTACTTTTGTTAACACTTCCTAATAAAGTTCACAGAGTTCCACACTCGCACTAAGTTATTATTGTTATTAAGTTAGTTATTTAGTGCCTGGTGCGAACACTATTCACCATGCAAGCACGTAAACGAGAACGAGAATTTGTATCATCGTCATCATCATCAATTTGTATAGCATAGTTTTAATTCTAATTAATATTAAATAAGTGTTTTTTTTATATATTTTAGCGTTTTATTAACGCTTAAATATACTTAAGTAAAATTTTTAAACACTGAAAAAAGACGACAACCTCAGGCGGGAATCGAACCACGCACCTTCCGCATTCCGGGCGGCTGCCTTAACCACTTTTAATATTAAATTTTAGAATGTGCCGTCAATATAACGAAATAGTGCCCTTATTCGAACAGCTCGATATCTACACTTTAAAACATAAACATTTTTAGAACCCAGGTTAGAAAAATAATTTCTTGATGAATGTTTTGCTATAATTTATAAGTGTACCTATATTATTTGATTTTTCTCATTGCAATTTATTAAATTATTATTATCTTGATACAATTCTGAATGTTATTAAATTAATCATACAAATTTATTTAAATTAAATTTACTGCAAAATGGAGTTATATTTAATTTTAAATTTCTTTTATGTATTATTTCCACTGTTTTCGCATCTGTATGATTAGCTGTGTGTACACGTTTTCTGGATGTCGGTCTTGCTCTGTTCTATTGTAAATTGCTATTTTAAGCGAATGTTGACTATCATCTGTTGTGTACTCCACAAATAAATAAATAAATAAATTCACACTTTCTAAGACACTCATCTAAGACACCTTGCTTCAATGCCATATTCTCGTTCACGTTAACGTGCTTGCATGGTGAATAGTGTTCGCACCAGGCACTCAATAATCTTTTAGGTAATTACTCTATTAACAACACAATAACACATGTTTTTTAGACAAAATCTATTCATTTGTCCAATACATATAAGGTACATATACTCGTACAACATAAAATAACCAAAACATCCAACGATATTTCTTAACCTATATTATAGTGACGACCTCCTTGGTCGAGTGGTTTGTACACCGGTTTTCATGGTGTCGCCATCTCTGAGGTCCCGGGTTCGATCCCTGGTCGGGTCAATTTAGAAATTTCTGTTTTTCTAAACAGTCTCGGGTCTGGGTGTTTTCTATTTATAACAGTATGTATTTAAGTATTTTAAGTATGTTTATCCGTAGTCTAGTAACCATTTAACAAGTTTCATAACGAAGCTTCTCTTGGGCTAGATAATTGGTGTGAGTGTAGGAAAGTTATTATTTATTTATTTATTTATTATTAGTACGGTGCAGATAGTATATTATCATCTGTACTAATCTACTAAATATCATAAAGAGAGAATACCTGACTGAAAATACGAAGACTCAAAATAAAAAAGTATTTTTAATGTTACCTCTATGTACTACGTAAAAACGAGATTTCGTGATTAGTTTTTACTAAAGTAGTAGGTAGTTTTAGGTGACCAATTGAACTTGAGCTCCTACGCGTTTTGGAAGGCACATTGGTCCCGGTTGCCGGCTTCAGGTTACAAATAATATTGACGATAAATAATACGAGATAGGTTTTAACAAAAACTTCCATGCTTCGTAAGGCACTTATTGCCGTACAAATAAACAAAGCATATGGTACGAATATGGACGAATGGACAACCTCCGTAGCCGAGTGGCTTGCACGCCGGACTTTGGGCGGCGCTAACTCTGAGGTCCCGGGTTCGATTCCCGGTCGGGTCTATGTCGAAAACTAACTTTTCGATATTGTGTCGGGTCTGGGTGGTTGTGGTAACGCCGTTGTTTCTGATTTCCATGAAACGAGTGCTTTAGCTACTTACCTTGGGATCAGAACAAAGTATGTGATGTTGTCTAAATATTTATTTATTTATATATAAAAAAAGGAATAGTGATTCCGTGTTTTGTCTCTTTTACTCTAATTTGAAATGACGTTTACGTGACAGGAACAAAACACGGAATAACTACTAATTTGTAAGGCACTAACTGCCGTACTCAGAGAAGTCAATTAAGTTTAAATGACAATTAAGTCTCTTGCTGTCACTTTCCTATGTATAGTGCTAAATAGAGAAGGAAAGACATTTAATTGTCATTAAACTTAATCGACGTCTCTGAGTATGGCAGTAAGTCGTTAGCCCCGTATGCTATTGTAACATGGCAGTCATTATAATTTGAAGTGTACTGTGTGAGATTCGTTTTTATTCGTGGGCAAGGCTAGCTGCCACCATATTATCTAAATATGTGGCCATGACATCAATGTAAGTAGCATTGTCGTTTTCCAACAATTAGAGATAACATAGCCGTAGGACTCCGGGTAAAGTGCAAACTCACACTCTTCTTTATCATCCTCCAAAATTAAGTGAGATAAAGGACCATAAGAAATTTAAAAAAAAATGGTAAATAATTTATCTCAAACATTATAAACTCAGTGAGACAAGGTACAACAGCGGTAACTCCGTAACTCGATCGCACCCACGTATCAAATTAATTACAAAATCCCACGCGACTACAATTAAATTTAGCAAGCCTCACTCTTTCACTGTAAGTAAATCATTGTACTGGCCGTAAATGACCCGCCCTAATCTGAATTAACCTAAACTATTTCAGGCCCGAAACTAGACAAAAGGCTCAAATTTCCCAGGACGACGCTAAAACGGAAACTACAACAATATGGGCAGGCCTGTCCACTGCCTTAAAATATGTCCATAGGGTTCAATCCTTTGTACATGCGATCCTTAGTGTGCGAACTCCATAGTGTTTGGGAAAGGCTTTTGACCGCTAATTCGTTGCGTGGCAGAATCATGTAAGGTTCAATTTCTCTATGTAAATGTTGGAAACTATGCATGTATCATTAATTATATAAGGTGACACTGATCACAGCTTCGTCAGATAAAAAGGAAAGGGAATTTACCGTTTTGTTTTTTAAAAAATATTTTTGATGCGATATTAACACATAAATATTATAACATTCCTGTTAACTTATACGGAAAGCTAATATGCTTGTGTTAGGCATGGTTTCACGTCAGTAGTATGACGCAGCTATAGAATAGAATAAAACATAATATTCATTTATTAAAGTGACCAATGTGTGGGGGGTATTAACTTACTCTATGTGATTTACGTGATTTTTCATATGAAGATCTAATTATTATCTTACGATTTGCTATGGAGATCGAACCACGATTTCTCGCATCTATCCGTTTGAATACCGATGATTAAATTTCTAATGATATTTTATAAACATGAAAAATAGGGTATATTCATTTGCAAAAAAACCTTTAAGTAAGTACTACTGCTACGGATAGCAATTGTTCTGTACCTATAAATAAACAGAAAAAAACAGTAGATCGGTTGCCATGGTGACGGGCCGGAAATTAAACCAACCGGTGCACCTATCAAAGTTTTCGTTTCAAATTAAAAAATGTATAATTTTTAAACAAATTTTACAAAGTTTTTTAATGAAACCTAAGCATGAAAGGTTGCATTACAAGTACCGCAACCTAGATAGTCATTTCAATACTATGAGCCTAATGTTAGGACTGGAGGCAAAGATCAATATAGAAGTAGCTATGAGTAAAATGTATAGGATTTTTTTCCCGTAATCATAAATCATAAACCGCATTTAACCGCCTCTGTGGTCTAGTGGCTGAGACCACCGGTTTAGACCCAGAGGTCCCGGTTCCTTTCCCAGCGGGGGGTACATGTTTGTGTACTCGGTTTGGTTGGTGGTAGGGCTTGTTTGTCCGCCTGGCTAGCTACCACCATCTTATCAAAATATGTCGCCATAACATCAATGTTTGTAGCATTGTTGTGTTCCAGCAGCTACAGATAAGAGAGCCAGTGCCTCACTAGTTGAGGATCCCGGGTGAAGTGCGCTTCCATCGTTGGCCTTATCATCACGTGAGATTAAGGCACTGTGCTTACCCGTTAATATAAAAAACAGCATGGCTTTCTATTAAAGTCCAAGAATTCTAGTCAAAAGTTTCCGTTAAAGAATTTAATCGGTTCAAAAGTTTCCCTACATACTAATGCACTTACTTCTTAATAAGAACTTATGATTTTTATTTTTAGTTTTTAGATTATCTAAGTTAAAATCATTCGTATTCGGTGATAATTATTAACAGGCTGTTTGTAATCTATTAACTGAACCTGTAAAACTCAAACTCAAATTAAAATTATTTATTTGTAATACAACATAGGTGGAACAGGTTAGGTTGAGCATCGCACATTCAGTTAAAAATTTAAAAATAAAATACATCATTACTCATTCATTTCACATCGCAATCATTGTTAATAAATTCATCAATTGTAAAAAAAACGAACCATTTTCTGAGTGTTAGTTTAAACCTAGTATATGGGAGCTCCGTTATATATAATGGGATTTTATTATAAATTTTTATGCTCATTGCGTAACAATTATTTAAATAACACGTTGTTTTGAGAATAGTGTCCAATATCAACCTACGTGGGTTCCTCGAATTTGTTCTATAATTGTCCTTTGCTTCTGTTAAATATTCATAATTTAATTTAATAAATTTCCCTATCTCCAGTACATAAATAGAGGCTAATGATAACAAACCCATTGTCAAAAAATATGGTCTGCATGATGTCAGGGGCAATACTACATAAAGCTGTAATACATCGCTTCTGTGCAATAAATACTTTCTTAGCACCAACACCTTTTCCCCATATTATAATATCGTATCTCAGTATAGATTCTACGTATGCATAGTAAGCAACTATGGCGGTTTTTTTATTATCTACTTTCGTTAATTTGTATAATGCATACGAAAATCTATTAACTTTATTGCGTATTTTGTCAGTATGGGTGTCCCAATTTAGTTTTGAGTCCAAAGTGATTATTATGATCATTAAAATTTTAGGTAACATGTCCATTTCTTAAATTATCAATATTTATTAAATTTGTTTTCGTCTGATTTATCTTTAAATTATTATTGATTAACCATTTATTTACTAATGTCAGTGTATTCAATATGTCCAAATTATGTTCATCAGGAGAATGTAATTATGACTGATACGTCATCAGCAAATAGGATAGTTTTGTATTCTAAGATAGCATAATTAAATCACTAAACTTTGTGTCAATGGTGTTTTTTTGTTATCTATTACGACAGATATGTATTACAATAAATTGGCAAAAGAAGGGTTAACTGTAGCAAAGTTTCAAGAACATTGCTTAAAAAATGATTTTTAATTTTCGAATTTCACTGTCGTAATACTTTTTCTCAATCCAGAGGTAAATTATTAATTAACTTTGTTTAAAGGTATCGAATTGTACCAGCCAAAGGTATTAAAAAGTTATAATTTATTCACAATTAACGAGTATAATAGGTTCTACTAACTCTGTAATACAATCTTTCAACGAATATTTCTAAACGATGAAACGTTTTTGGATAATCCTAACTTTCCACGCCCACACAATCTCAAAGTTCCAAGTTAACTTCCAACAATATTGTGTCTACATCACATATTCACCTCAGTGCTGGAACTCCGCTTGGTCTTACGAAACTGCCTAACGGCCTAGAGTATGATTAATGTTATTTTAATGGCGCATTGTTTATGCTGCGTTGTCGGCCCAAAATATTTTGGATATCTTTTATTAATGTACATCGAGATAGCAGATCACTGGCCTGGCTAAGTGATCATTTCTGGTAGTGGTAGGAGCCACCTTACAGGTTTGAAGAAACCGCCAGAGAAGAAAAATTTAATATAACGTATTTATTCCTGGCTGACAGGGCAAGATGCGGCTACAATGACGTGAACTTGCCTGTTCGATAATGAAAATGAAAAGAAAATATGACTTGGGGTTGTAGGTTTTTGGAAACACAGACGATGGCAACGCATTCCACTCCTTGATATCAATCGCATCAAGTTCTTAATTAACAGTTCGAGTTCATTACATATTTCTTTTTTTACGCATATCGCAGTTTGCGTTAAGCCCCGTTAGAACTTAGTTTAGGTATCCAAGGCATACCTTTTTGACGTTTAGACCAAGTTGCATTGACCACGATCAGTATAACTCAGTCGAAACGGCAGATACAAAAAGTCATGTCTAGGATACTATACAATGTAGTTTACGTTGAACCCAGTTAAGTTTAATAAATAAATAATCTTTATTTCTTTCTTTCAATACATACATACAGTTTGTAACATACCTACTTATATTCTAGGTACAAACATCAGATTTTTTTCAGCTGGTGCTTAAACTAAGCACCAGCAACCTTCCATTAGCACTATTCAGTAAAGCAGGTATATAATAAAAATTAATAATATTACTAAGTAATCAAAAATACAAAATTACATACAATGTTATGTTTTTATGGTGTAATCATGAAAAAAACAAAAAAATCAAGTTATTGTTGTTTACATGTCTTATTATATCCATTATACCACCAATATATTATTATCCGTCATTTAAATTTTAAAAGTTTTAAATTTAAGCTTATTTAATTGTATGAAGTAAATTTTCTGTTTGATCGTAATCGAGCGTAAGTAGCCATTCAGTTATCGCTTTTTTACAATTCTATCTATTTAATTTGTGTATGTTTATTATCTGATTAATTTTTTTTTAAAGAAATCCACCAAGATCAACTTTTAGCTGAAACTGGTTTTACATGCTCTTTGTACAGCCACTACTTGTCTTCGCCTGTCAGTTTGCTGTGATGTAGATCATAACTTGAACTGTATCAACTGTAGAACAAATAGTTGTCGAACGGTTAGAACCTCACAGATTTAATAAAGATCTGAAGTGGGGTAACGAAAGGGATTAAATTTAATCACCTTTAACAAAGTTCAAAGAATTGTGTTTTGAACTGTATTATAGTTATTCGCAAATAAAAGTGTGCTCCGCTTAATTTCTAGGCTACATTCTGGACGGCAACACGGATATTAAAGTCACGCGAGCGAAATAAATTGGTATTACTCCATACGTTCATGAATCTGAATTTGCCACGTGACTCGTGTAATATTGAAACAGCGCCACCATTATTATTTTGTTTATGAACAGCAGCGAGCCTTCCCATGGCTTCGAACGATAACACTTGTCAGTCTACTCAGATCGTGGTAACGCTTTATAGAAAAGTTGTTTTTTTTTGTCACACTTCATAATTTTCTTATTCATCGGCAATGTATATGTATTCAGATATAATTTTATTTTATTTATTTCTTTTATATTTCTCATATTTTTTTATTAACTTTTACTTGAAAAAATCATTCTGTTATTAAATGTTGCACGTACTCGTACAATGTTAGTCAAATAGATAGATGCATAATCTATTCTATTCTATAACATCATTTCAGCCAAACTGAGTAAAAGTCTCCTCTTTAATATGTTATTTTTTTATTCATCTTCTTATACTTATGTATATTCACTCTCATTATACTTAGATTGAACTACTCTATACATGACATGTAGATAATTTAATTAGCTAGATTACGATTATGAACTTTTTAAGGCATCAATGAATGTCTACATAATATTTAAGATTTAACTTAAATCCTGATTAAAATATACATTAACTTACATATTTATATATTTTAAATATGTATCTATTTTTAATATAATATTTATTTATTGATACGTACATATGAATTAATTTAATATCACCACCATTTTATATCCATATAAATTACATTGTTAATTTTTTATTAAGCTTTTTTGACACTCCTGTTGCAAAAAATTGGGAGCAGTCGCTGATTCTGGCGAGCCTATATACGAATTTGTAATAACTTTTAGGTCAATAAAGAAATTATTATTGTTATCTTTATTTATTTTATTTATTAGCCTAGGTTTGTTATAATATTAATATAAAAGTAAAATACAAAAGCACATACAAAACATAAAAATATTATAAAAAACCTAGCCTAGGGTGCCGCCGGCAACGGGGCAAGGCTCAAGTTGCCGGTGGTTAGGGCTGCAGAGACAGGAACCTTCGGACTATCCGCGCCGTGTCCAAGAGTACCGCCTTATGTATCTGACCCTTGATCCAACCATTAAGCGAGAGTCTCTTAAGGTGTTGGTCGAGACTCTTCGCTACCAGACCGTTCGCAGACACGACTATCGGCACAATGATTGTCAAGTCAACATCCCACATGGCGGTTACCTGGTGAGCCAAGTCAAGGTACTTGCTGGCCTTGTCCTTCTTGGCGTCAACAAGCACTGCCCGGCGTTGCGATCGACCTATCAGCACGATATCAGGCCTATTAGCTATAATAGTCCTGTCCGTGATGACAGCTCGATCCCAACAGAGCGTGGCACGGCTGTTTTCGAGAACCGGCACAGGTGTGTACCTGAAGTACGGCACTTCGAAGTCCACAAGACCATATAGAAGAGCAAGTTGCTGGTGAATTATTATTATTATTATAATTAACATCAGTAAACATTCAAACTCAACCTATACTCAACCACAGAAGACCAGTGTTAAAGCATTGCAACAAAATCCGCAATCCACTGCAAAAAAATTAAATGCTGAGTGGAGTCCCTTTCAAACACATTTTTAAATTATTTTTTTTAGGTTTCCGTAGTTAACAAGGAACCCTTTTAGTTTCGCCATGTCCGTCTGTCTGCCGGTCTGTCTGTCCCCAGCCTAGCTCATAGACTCTTAGTACTAGAAAGCTGTAATTTAGCACGGATATAAATATTAATCGCGCCGGCAAAGTCGTGAAGTAAAATTTTTAAAAATATGTTTTTTAGTTTACCTCCCTTACACGTGAAGTGGGGATGTAATTATTTTTTTCTTGCCTACCCCATAGTGTGGGTTGTAGTTGGATAGCTTTTCAAAAATTAAAAAAATTAATTATAAAATCCGTTAGCCTGGCGTGACAGTCTTCCAAGCCACCCACAAAATTTGGATTGGCAATCAAACCTGAGGACCTCTGGTTCTAAGTCGAACCACTAGGCCAGAGATCCGATTCGGATAAATCGGTTCACCGACAATCGATTATACATCGCAACCCTAGCTTTCAATGATATATTCTCAGGGCAGTAAGTCAGCCATAACTCACAACGCAAGTCCGCAACTTGCATTCACAATGTCTCGAAATGATCAATGTGCTGCAGTCAAAACATAAGAGAACTAAAACTACTCAAATCGCTTGGTGAAAATAAGGTTATTTATATTACGGCATTGTGGGAGTTTAATGCATTTTTCTTTCTAATTTATTAGCAAACATTATTAACATACATTAGGTCAGGTCCCACAAAACCGATAAATTCGGTGTGACTGTATTTTATTTAACTAGTGGCCCGCTCGCGACTTCGTTCGCTTGAGTGAACACCCGCATGCCGACGAAAACTTTTTAATTTTTTTATTTATACAATAAAAAAGACTTGTCCTGACAAATACCAACACAACTAAAAAAAAACAGCCAAATCAGTCGGGCCATTTTCAAGTGATGCTATAACATACATGTGGCAATCGTTTTTTATTAATATACATATTTTCTTTCCATATAACAAAAACACAAATGTTGAAAAAATTTCCACGAGCAGGATTTGAACCTGCACCTTTCTGACATACCGGGTCAGGTGCTCTTCCAATTAAAGTGGAAAACCGCATGGAAACAGCTGAGGAAGAGTCATTTGACAAGCAGCAAGGCGAAAGAGGTCAAATAAAAAAATACACTAGCTCAGCTGCATCTGCCCTTGCAATCGCATAATTTTGTAACATTTCGAAATGTCAGGATTGTAAAAGTAATATTTAATTTGATTGTTATAAAACAGTATTTAAGTTAGTCTACCTTTTATTACGTGGTGTTTACCTATCAGTGGTAACATTTAGCTAGAGTGCCTTGTAAGAAATCTAATAGTTAATTTAAAGATAAAACACTGTTATACCTATTAAATACATTATTTTTGCTAACACTCGTTTATATGTACAGACTACATGCATGCATGCATGATATGCACTACTACCCAAAACTGGCAAATTTCTTCAATAAATTATCAACCAAATATCACAGACAGAAATCAAATTCTATCGAGAAAATTCGACAGTTTGTAGTAGTCTGATGTGCACACGCCTGCATACATAAACTTATGAAACAAAAAATATAAATAAATAAATCTGCTCTTCGAAGCAACAACCCACCATGTTCCAGCAACAAGAAACGCAGCCAACTTTGTCGCGCCACTCGCGCAACTCCGACGCGGAACGTTGCGAATAGTTGTGATAGCTTCGCGACATTGTTTCCGAAGTTTCCGTAACAAGCGTTGTTTGGTCGCACGTCATTTTAGCCGAGAGATAAACAGCTATTATCGTACAGATTTTCAAGAGGCCATATTCCCTGTCAAAGAACCGCTATTGCAACCTTTAATCCTGACCTCAAGTCCTGAAACGGATTTGATACCCAGGAACAGAAATCATTCAAAGATTAAATCAAAACAACAACAAACGGTACTTTGACCAACACTCGTAATACCAACAAAAATTTGTGATTAGTCCAAAGCTAGGAATTACTCGTCTTTCTCAAAGTAATACAAAACTGACGTTTGCTGATGTTTTTTTTTTGATAAAACCCATTTTAAATCCATCATTTCTTTGTGTAAATATAATATAGACCTTTATGAAGAGCTATTTACTCAGGTACTTCTAAAGACAAAAGCTTAATGACCGGGTTACTTAAACAAAACACTTTGTATTGTTTTACTCGCATTTGTTTTAAATAGTTATGTGATCAATAACCGAATATGTTATCGATTACCCTCTCTTGCTGCTACCACAGCTTAATTGTTACACTTTTGCACAAAAGTTACTTGTTACAATTGTTACTTTCAAAATACTATTTGGTAGTTAGTCTTAGTCGTCTTATCTCAATCGCAAGGTCTTAGGTCCAGCCACCAACGTGGCCTGAGAGCGTCTTCATTATACTTAAGAAATGTTCGCTTAATTTTAAGAAACCACTCACATACTCGATGCACGCAATCGATACGCAATCGATACCTTTACACGTCAATCGTACCTACTAATTAAAGGACTATTCAATAGTTGAGGTTCAGCCATGAAAGCGGCGTAAGTGGCTTTATTATGAAACGGATAACATAATCTTATGAAAACAATACGTAATCGATACTACATACGACATTTGTACTTATTAATAGACTATTTAATAGTTGAGAGGAGACCCAATTATTAAACTGCTAGCATAATCTTAAAATATCAATACCCTAATCGTTACTTTTACATGATGTTTATAACTATAGATGTACTCAGTAGTTTCGTCTCAGTTGGAAGGTCTTAGGTCCAGCTATCAGCGAGGCGTGAGAGCGGCGCTTGATCACGCGCCCGCCCCACAAAGCGATAGCCGCTATTATCGACAGCTCATCTGGCTCGAGTGCTTCGAGTGACGCCCTTAAAGAGTGCCGGCTCATAACCCTTCAGATAGTTAGCTGAAACTTCAACTAGCATGTTTAGAATCGGTTAGGGAGAACGCATTCTCTTACCTTTCTTGTTACTGTGCAGGGTGTATTAGGATCCATATTCACATACGTAACGTCAAATATATATGCCCAGTCAAGGAACAAAAATAAATAAAAATGCTACAGGGCTGTATAGTAAATTTATTGATGTAACCTTCTTTTAATTAGCTTTAAGTTTGACTAGTATGTTTAGAATCGGTTACGAGGTTACTCTGTTAGCCTAATTTCTAAGTCAAAAGTTAGCTAAAAAGTAAATTAACTCCTGTATCTTTCATATTTCCTTCAAATATTCTGAACATGGCATTTCATAAAGTTTCAGCTGTCAAACAATCATTTGGTGCAGTCGTTATTTTCAAATTAACAAAGAAATGCCGAACAACAATTAGGACAACAATAAAACAACTGACCCACGAAACTGTACAAGTCGCAAAATGCAAAAGGGGGGCACGTTTCGGCCCTAACCACTCATTATATGCAAATGTCTAGATATTATTAATGAGCTAGGCGTACTAAACAAACGAAACGCGACTATACTCGACCATTTCTTGGGTTCAACTTGTTATAAACAGCGGTTTTAAGCACGGCTATTTGGAAATTCACGTTTCGTGGGTTATACCGTTTTACGTAACATGCGATTTTTCTTAAAGCAATAAGTTGTTTCAGAATAATGATATGTTTTTGGTTTATATTACACGAGCCTTGCTTATTGCAATTGAATGTATGTTTATGTATACCTAACAAGTTAAAATGAGTGATTGGTAAATAAGTCATTTGCTTGTATTATGTATATACACAGTCTGTATAAGCTAGATCCCTAGAAAAGAAAACTAAAAACTATAATGTCCTAAAGTGAGAGCAGCTTCTAGCTGTTTCTATGAAACATTATTCTGATACATTTTACTAATAAGTAATCTAGAATGGACTTCAAAATAGCTATATTTTTTTTTATATTTAATGACATTAATATTAAGTTTAAAATAAAAACAAACAAGTTATTTATAGAATGTTTTGTTTCGTTTATATAATTTTAACGCAAATTTTGTTGCGAAACAAATTACAAAAACACAAAACGCCTTTGGCTTTCAAAGTAAAAAGTAAATAGTGTTAAATAATTTTGGCGAGCTGGTTAGAACCACGATAGCTCAATTGGGAGAGCACCTGACCCGGTATGTCAGAAGGGTGCAGGTTCAAATCGTGCTCGTGGAAATATTTTCAACATTTGTGTTTTTGTTAATTATGTATATCTACTTTGGTAAATCGTTTGCTTAATGCTGCCTCGGGTTTTCAAAATGGCGCACAAAAGAATGCACAAACCCAGTTTAAATAACATCATAACGCAAACGCGAAACAAAAACATTATTAGTTGTGTACGGCAAATAAAATAACACTATTTCTACTTACAGTTCTAAAAAGAGAACGGAAATACACCGTTACCTTTAAACAATGCAACCACTTTTCAGTGTGAACCGCTTAAGTATCGAATATTACTCGTAGTATGTATTTATATTTTCATTAAATAGTCGTGTTAAACTCACAAATGGACGCAGATAGCTGTTTGGAACAACTAGCTCCAGTTTTGAAACAACTAGTTTAAATTAGCTCAAACAAAAAGGTTTACATAATAATAAGTAAACATATTATATTTTTAAATGTAATTATTAATTGCATGCCACAGTGTATCAAATAGGTCTTATAACAAAAGTCAAGCACCGGCAAGGGGCCACTAGAGCGCTGGATGCAAGTTTCATTCACCATTTGTATGGCAACGAGAATTTATATGACATTGAAGTGAATAAGTGCATCCTGGTTACAAGCAAAGTGAAACATAGTTTAATCGACTGGCTAAACAAAATGTCAAACTTAGGTATTAGTCTGTCACAAGCGTTTCTATCATGTTCCCCCGAGATTTTTATATTTAAATAGGCAAAAGTAATACTGTTGCACGGTTTTAGTAACTATATGAAACAAATCACGTCGTTCCGTTGCTCCGTTTTGACATAAAAAAAGGACAAACAAACATACTTTCGCATTTATAGGTGTATAAAGTAGCAACGCCAGTTTTTTCTTTCACAGCTAAGGACCATGGGGGAGTGATATTTCCTGAATATAGCGATAAGATACTTGATTCTATCACAAAATAAGGAGCATAAGATAACCTTTATTTATACCGCATTCGAACAATGCACACATAAACCCTCTCACGGACACGGAATCTTAGAGCAGCTCGGAACGTTTCGATCGCAGCTGAATCTCACATTCAGTGTCCGTGCGAGGTTGTATAGGTATTTGCTCAAGCGCTTTGTATGAAGCTTACCTTCTGCAGTCTGCTTAATATGTGCTTCTACATGGCTTATGGAATGCGTTCCACACTGTCAAACAGTCTTTATTTATTTGGTTTTTATTTTATGTGCAAAAAAAGAATGAACAAAATCCACAAAACTCAACTAACCCACTTACACAGAAGATAAATGATAATAAAGATGAATGGGCGTTTTACCCCTTGCAAATAGAGAACAATAAACTTTCAATACACCTTTCTTCTCCATAATAAACGTTACAATAAACTTTGCCGAATCTCGGAATTCAAATGTTACCAAACAACGGGTCCCGATCGCAACATGTAGGCACATTATTTATTTATACCCTACAAACAGGTGCGCGTAAAAAAGGGCGCCCGAGGTCGAAGGGAAATGTATAAGCAGACGTTACAAGGCAGGTCCTTCGGTGAAGGCAATGAGATTCGTCACTGATTTGCGCTTAATCAAACTAAGTAAACAAAAAATATAGTTTTCTTAAGTTTCTTTATTTTATTTATCTACTTAGAAACTTTTATTGAAAAAAATTGTAACTGTTATTGTGGGCTTTAATTTTCTAGAGGCATACAACTGAATTTGTTATGATTTCTATTTATGATTGTAATGGTTTATGATTAACGAAAAATTAATTCAGTACTATTCTAATATTGTTTGCCAGAAAAAAATATTTTAAACTTGTAATGTTTAGAGTAATTAATAACGTTATATTTTTCGTAGTCTTCAAGAATCATGACGCATGCTAGTGTGACGAAACATCGAAAAAATACTCAAAGACAACAAAAACAGTAATACCCCCGGTAAAATTTATTCTAATTCTTCTTCTTCTAGTGACCGTGATAATTTAAACTAGTTTTCGTGCTAATAGACTGTTACAACATGGACCTACATTTTTTACAATACAGTCCCAAGCTTTATATCATTAAAACTCGGAGCTAAAATCATATGAGCATTACTAGCTGCACTAGCATGTGTGTGACGGAAGCTTAATCGCAATCGCTAATTATTTTAATATAAGAAAGTCAACTCGTGTATTTGCTAAACGGTACTATGATCATTAGGGGTGCGTGCTTGCCGCTCGTTTGTGAGCCAAATCTGTAAAAGGACATTTTACATAAATTAATAATGTTGTTCCGAACAGCGGCGATAGAGACCACAGAATGTTTAAAGAATTGGAATAACACTAAACTGTCACGGAACTGCCGTGTAAAAGTAGCCTAATTGGATTTATTCAAAAGGGGAAGGAAGGGAATACCCTTTTACTTAAAATATATTTCACACGATATTACACACATTTGTCAACATTAAATTAGTACCTATTCTTTATATTAAAATAAATATCTTAGTGATTTAGAATCATCAGTAAATAAGGCCGTTGGTCCCGGTTGTTGACGTAGATGCATTGTCATTAACATCCGCCAAACCAAATAGGGCCAGCATTATGAATAAATGGCCGACCTCCCAATTTGCTCTATTGCTCTTTTGGGGAGGTCTGAATATAGCAATTGATAATGTTCCAATTTTTGAACGATGCACTCAAATCTATATACTAACAAGTTGAGACTAGAACTTTTTAATTTTTACAGTTGAATTTTCTGGTATTAGTATCTACTAACGGTATTAGTATCCGTATCTACGGGCAGCTGTTTTAGTGGTGGCAGGTGGTAGAAACAACTAGCGTGATAATACAGATTTTAACATTTAGTTTCAACTTATTGTTTTAAACAAAAATCTTAAACATAATTATTTATTCATTTAAAACTTTTGCAACATACATTACATGGCGGACTTAATACCTGAGGCATTCTCTACCAGTCAACCATAGGGAGGTGCAGATATAACATTAATGTTAATTAATGTAAATTAATGTTCCAGTATTCCCAAGAGATTTCTTGAATGTATGATATAGTATAGCATCAGCATCTAATCTGTTGTCAGCAACGTCAGTACCCGATCCGCCATTAATAGTTGTCCCTTCGCGATGTGTGCCGAACAACCTGCATCCGTGGCCGAACCTTTGTTTTGTTTACCCTATCCGTATACACGGTTTCGGTACGTAAGCCAATGTTTTTTCGTTCACCGTCAGAAAAGACTTTTTGATATCGGATTTCTGAAGATATTGTACAATGATATTTTAAGTGACACATTCGTAAACCTCGGTCCGTTGATAACGTCAATTCAAGTTATTTAGAAATCTTTACATTGTTATTACAACGCTTTCAAATGTATATTGACACTGCTAATAAACTATGTGTACCGAAGTTGGAATCGACAAAGGACCACTAGGTCTGAGGAGTCAGCACACAGAGTACAGTGTTACGTACTCCGGTGATTGCTTGTGGTGGTCCCAAATCACCCTGGCAGCACGTAAGGTGAAATCAGGAGAGTGTAGTGGATCGAGAGGAGAGTCCCACTTCTGTGTCTCCTTGGGCACAGATTTATGGTATGGTATGTTATGCCTAAATGCTTAATGCATTTTCACCAAAGATTAAGTTTCAGAAACCTATCTATGTGGCTTTTTTACGTTATGAGCGTTCTTGAGAACTTATTTTGTTATTCATCTCACCTTTACATCTTACATACCATCGTAAATCGTAAATGATTTTAAAGCCGAAGGTTGAAGCACACTTCACCGAATTCATCAACTACTAGGAACTGTTTATTTTATAACTAACTATCGGAACCACAGAACACAATCATTGTTCTAACGTTTTTGTCATATTGGTAGACTCGACAGATAAAATATTGGTAACTAGCTAGATGGATGACAATCTCTACCACCAACCAAACTGAGTGAAGTTTGTACTCCCGCTAGGAATCAAACCCGGAACCATTTAAACTGATTAGACTGGAAATTTATGTGTCCTATTATTATATTTACACATGCCTATATTCCTTCAGCAAAGTAATCAAGTGAATTATGAGACACATTAACATAGAAATGTAGAAAAGAACTATCAAATCGCCTTATGCTTACTAAAGCGAAACTTATACCCTCGTGTTCGTAAACAAATCTAAGTTATCGCTAACCAACTTCGCGGTGTGCAGCCGAAGTTTTATTGCAAACATAAAACCGTTTTTCTGGAATCGCTTTTAGCTTAAAGCTTGTGGTACACTTAACGGTTATATGAGGTCAAAAAATATGAATTAGGGAGTTTAATTGTCACATTAAAAACAGTAGAGATTTTTGTTATTGTTATTGTTTGTGGATGTTTTCTGCGTTATTTTCATAGAAGACTTTGCTGTTTTCATGACAGCCTGAATTTTATAGCAACGTTTTTGAACAAAATTATGACAGAGGAGTTCGATAGTGCACCAGCTAGCGTATTCGCGTTGCGATCTTGCATGTTATACCACTTTCACAATGTCGGATCACCAATTTTGCGATGATTTAAATATCTTTAGTTCTACCGTTCTTCAGCTATCCTTCCAACGGCTTTACGTGCTCGGTGCCCATTGTTGTCATCAGATAGCAGTTGTTAAAACCCACTAGTCAGCATTGGGCCAGAGTTGTGGGTAAAACTTTTTTTATCTGCAATTTTTGACAACCACCGTAAACGAGTGGTTGCACGCCGGACATTGGGCAACATTAACTCTGACGTCCCGGGTTCGATTCCCGGTCGGGTCAATGTCGAAAACGAACTTTTCGATATTGTGTCGGATCTGGGTGGTTGTGGTACCGTCGTTGTACCTGATTTCCATAGAACGAGTGCTTTAGCTGCTAAAGTAATCACCTTAGGATCAGGACAATGAGATGTTGTCTAATATCTTATCTATATATGTAAAAATCAATTGCTGTTCGTTTGTCTCGCTAAAACTCGAGAATGGCGGGACCGATTTGGTTAATTTTGATTTTGAAATATTTGTGGAAAGGTTTAAACGTAGACTAGAATTGGAACTGAGAAATATAAATAATAAGTAACGGAAAATACTAAAAACGAGAATTTAATTTTCCAATACAATGTTCCCAGCTGTGAAGCATTTGATGTATTTCGTCTTTTTAGAAATAAAAAATTGTGACTTGGTTGTCAAATATTTTTAGGTGCGTTCAAAAATTTATCTGTTTCATAGCTGTAGTATGAGGTCCAAACTTTCCGAACTTCTGCCAAGAAGAAGACGACATGTAGGTGATACGAAGTGCAACGGGTCATCTAGTATATTTATAATTCATAATTGTTTATGTGGGAAGCCCAGAGCCAAAGCCTGTTTTACGTTAATACGCTTAATATGATCGTGTAGAAAATAATATTAGAATTTGGCATGTCAAGTATGCCCATCCTTAACTAAAGATGCTGACACACTCAGCCCACGCCGGGCGTCGCTTTAATGGGCGTGGGTTAACGTCTACATAAATTATGACCACACTATTTGCTAGTGCCTTCCAATTTCCGCTTTATTTCCGATTCTGTGTGAATTCTCACGTGAATGCGAATGAAATTGCTAAGCCAGATTGAAAAATGGAACAGGCTTTGTGCACAATGCGATCAATTTCTAATTTGTATGTAATGTACATACATGTAATTACATGTAATTACATGTAATTACAATAAACATTGTGAAATGGTTATTACATAATATAATTTTCTGTTTAAATATTGTCAGTGTTACTTGTATTTTTCTTTTTACTTTGATTAGTTTTGTTTCGTTGTGGTGAATTTAAAAACTATCACATTAACTTGCACAGCTGTAAAACGTAAAATAATTTCTTTGTATTTCCTTAAGATCTCCTATTTTTCTTTCACCACGGGAAAGCGCAACGCTTAGCCTTCATCTCACCGATAAGTGACAATAAGGCACTCAATAATAGTTAGCTACAAAAAGGAATGGAATACGGCTACGAACCTTAGATGCGACTACGGCGTAGTCGATACTGCTACGAATGACTACGACTAAAATATTTTCTGTTGAGGCTACAAAGCTACAGCCAACAATAGTTCAGTACACAACGACCTTTACGATCGGCTCGCCTGCGGCCGGTACATTAACAAAATTCATACGTCTGACTCGTCGCTAATCAGATGGCCTACATTTGAGCCTAATTGGGCGGGCTCAGACACGGTACGATGTCATTTATGCCACGATACCGGATCGAGATAACTATGAGTGTGTTTAAAGAGCATGGAGTTTTTAAACTATCATTTTTACCAGGGCCATACTTTCCCTTAAATATACCTATATTTATAATACGGGACATTTAATTTAGAGATTAGTTATACAACGATAACCATATCAATGTCATCGTTATATAGGGCTAAATCCTGGAAAAAAACTAATGTTTCATTTAGCTTTTAAGTTGTGTGGTTGCTATTTTGCAAGCAAAGAAATTTTTTCCTGTTCCATGTAAAACTTCTTAGTTCGAATAGCGCGTTAGGCCGTTGGTCCAAGTTTATATCGCTATCATGGTGGGCTGGCATGGTGGGTTAAAGCGCTTTATTTTTATTTTTTTATTTTATTTTATTATAGCTAGGCAGGTCGTATCTTTACGAACTACAACTACGAACCTCGAAAGAATTTAAAACCGTCCGTCTAAAACAATATGTAAAATAAACTCGAGAAGATCCGTATTATGTGTTTCAATTCTACGTGTAGTGTTCGCGTCAACTGTAAAAACTATATGGAGCACTTAATTATATTGGCATATTAATTTACACTCAAGCAGAGCTTAACGGTTTACGAGCTTTGACGTAGCATTACATGACGTTAATTGACTATTAAAATTATTGCAGCACTAATAGGATTGTGTTAATAGATCTATGGGAGACAACTCGGATACATTGCTAATAATCACTGCATTAACTACTAATTAATAAAATAGAATTCAAAATCAACGTTTCGGCATGGATGACTGTGTACCCTGATTTTGAAAGTAAAGGCAAGTTCGAGACTCGCGAGAGACGAATGTTCCTGTAATGCCTGTATAAGATAAGTTAAGTCATTTAAATGTGGTTATACATTATGATAGGTATGTGATGGAATACCTTGCAGATTCTTAGCAACTCCAAATTCATTGTAAAATGTTAAAGTCATACAATTCACTTATGATTTTATATTAATTCAAACGATTCATGTATGAATTCTCGTAATATGATTTTATTTTATTTTCTGATATCGCTATTCATCGATAACTTTAATCATAATTGAATTCAACTAAAGTTGCTTCGTTGCTGAGGAGCTCGATGGCGCAGTGGTTAATGCGCCCGGTCTGCGAGTGCTGTGGTTAAGCAACTTTCGCAAAGGTCGGTCATCGGATGGGTAACCTAAAATGTATCATTTCGAGCTCCTCCGTGCTTCGGAAGGCACGTAAAGCCGTTAGTCCCAGCTGCATTCAAAGTCGTTAACAACCACCACCGGGCCCGCGTGGTGGTTTATGGCCCGTTCTTCCTATCCATCCATAGGGAAAGCTCGTGCCCCAGCAGTGGTCACATAAAATGAGCTGGTGATAATGATATAAGTTGCTTTTGTCGATCTGCTGATAAATACTGTTTTGAACTATACAGGCTACTTTTGAAATGTGGCAGATAAGAAACAAAACAAAACAATTCGTCGAATGATAGAACTCCGTGCTAGTTAGCACTGTTTGGCGGTAGGACTTAGCTCCATATTACCTCTTTTAGGAACACAAAATTCGTATTATAAAGTTAGTTCTAAAAATAAAGAATCCAACCAATCTGACGCAAGCTTTGCATAGCACTAATTTCTATGTTTCGTTTAAAGCCATTATTTTGTTTTATTAGCGTTAACTACGATCTAATCCTTATCTGTAACTGTACGTTGTTTTAACCAGACAGCTTAACGCCGGCCGCGTTCAGACGTTTTGAATCTTGTAACTTTTGCATTGAACGTAAAAGCCTTCAGTATTTTAGAAATAATCGAGGAGCTCGATGGCGTAGTGGTTAACGCGCCCGGTCTGCGATTGCTAAGGTTAAGCAACTTCCGTAAAGGCCGGTCATCGGATGGGTGACTAAAAATATATCATCTCGAGCTCCTCCGCGCTTCGGAAGGCACCTAAAACCGTTGGTCCCGGCTGCATTAGCACTCGTTAACAACCACCAATCCGCACTGGGCCTGAGTGGTGGTTAATGGCCCGTTCTTCCTATCTATTCGAAGGGAAGGCTCGTGCCCCAGCAGTGGGGGATTTGATGAGCTGGTGATAAATGTTATATAAAAAATATTGTGTTCTATTAAAACATCTGTGTAAAAGGCATGACATTGATAATACTTTAAATATGTTTAAAAAACGTATTTAATAAATTTAGTGCCAACAATTTACTATACAATATTTTATTTCAGTATCCATATAAAGCGTGTACAATTGCACACCACAATATCTACTTAAAGAAATAACATCGGTATCACTGAAATCCCTATAAACTACATAACAAAATGTTTGCCAATGTTCGGCCAATGTACCCTTTATAAGTTTCATCCAATCGACAATTGTGTCCCAACTCCCAGCGAGGGTTGCCGATGTCCCAACTCAATCTGAACCCTATTGCTATACAGTGACCGTATATTTTCGCAGTATAATTGTCGCTGTTTGACAAAGGGTCAGAGGCAGTGGCCCACAGCCGTGGCCTAATGAGGCATGTATAAAAAAAGCAAAATGGTTTTCGCTTTCTTTAGGTACTCCGAAAAGATCAATTTGTAAGGTTAAATTGTGACTAAGTTAATACCATTTTAGGAAAATTTTGAAACGCTCTTTGGATGTTAGATGCTGTTACTTGGTCGACGATCGATCGAAGATAAAAAAAGTTGGTACGTAAATATGTATTAACAACATGTAAAAGTTTGGAAATCTATGTACAATAAAAGTTGGAATAATTAATCAAATATCGGGAAAGCGAAAAGAATTCTTTACACTTTTTTAAATAAAGTAAATATAGTAAGTAAATAAAGCAAGTAAATTATTGCAAATATTCGAATAATTATTTTTCTTATTAATTTGTCAACTCTGTTGTTAATTGGCGGCATACTCACGGCCTGGGGGAGACCGCGATTGTCGTGGGATTCCTCCATCCTTCTTTTCAGAGTAGGTGAGGGGATGGAGTCTATCCTCTAAAAACGCTCCAATGATTCGTTACTATTTTTTATTGGAAATTGGAGGAGTTCGTAGACTCGTCTGCTTTCTTACCTTCGATCTGGAGGTTTATACTGTTACCTTATAGTAGAAACGTCTAAAGTATTCGTGTTTTTACCATAAAGTTAT
This sequence comes from Eudonia truncicolella, assembly GCA_949315975.1. Taxonomy (NCBI): domain Eukaryota; kingdom Metazoa; phylum Arthropoda; class Insecta; order Lepidoptera; family Crambidae; genus Eudonia; species Eudonia truncicolella. The sequence continues at coordinate 8,140,351 of OX438835.1, read as the reverse complement.
ATTATACCAATAATAGCTTTATGGTTTTTACACGAACGTGCGAGCCGCAGTACATAAAATTCCGTTCATACATTTTATTAAATACCTCTTTAGCTTGAAATAGACCAAAAGCAATAAAGCAAAAGTAGATGAATAAGTTATAATTATACAATGTGCACAAATATTCATTTATTTCATTTATTTTATTTTATTTTTATTTTAAGGAAGGTTTACAGCCAATATTGGTAATTGTACAATTACTTACAAGCTTCTACAAGCTATAATCTCCACATATAGACATTCATCACAACAATCTTAGCGAAGTTAAACTCATTACAACAGCTACAGTGAAAACCAATTTCAATTTTAACCAAACGAATACTAGAAAGTGTACTTTGCCAAGCTCCACGGTTCAGACCGCTTAATACTCGACTTCTGTACGGAACTGAGTTGAACTAATCAAACATCGGGTCGAGTTCGCGTTTTAACTCAGAACTTGGGTTTATCTTTGAATACGTACGAATCACAATGGCCCACAATGTGAGATGAATACGTATATAAATTCTACGATTGCTGTTAAATCTTTGGTCAGTAATATGTTATTCATGTGAGAATAAAAGTGACATAGCATCAGGAACATTTTTGTTTTAATATAGGAGTCAAAGGCGGAATAAGTGTAAGTAATAACTATCAAAAAACATTGTTGGTCCTACGAGCCGGATTTTTGACCTACATTTTAACAAGACCCTCAATGGACGTTTACCTACCATTAATTTCGGGTTTTAAAGAGTAAATAAATATATATATTGTATATGTTTTGTAAACATGATGCTCCCATTCCACCTTAGGTTGGCTGGATGAGATCTCTTTTAGAGATAAGTCCACCTTTGCTCACTATTGTTTGGAAACTGTTACATACTGAGATGTATGTTTTTTGTGCATAAAGAATATTTATAAAATATTGGAACGTTATCATCACCCGTCAGTCTTAAAATGCTGTTGGGCACAAGATTTCACACACGGTTAGAAGCCAATTGCTATATATGTCATAGAACGCACTGAATAGTTCCACTAATGGTGACAGTTCACAAACTAAGAAGCGTGACATTATAAATAATTTAAATATTTTAGCAAAACTGCGATCGAATACAAATTGTAAGTTAAAAGTTAGCGCTTTTCCCTATTGTACAAATTTGACCTGGGAACAAAACAAGCGCATTTATGAATTAAATTAATTATTATTTTATTTTATTCGTAGCCTTAATAACAATATTTTATATTTTGTTATTAATAAATTTACTAATAACTTTAGTTTGACGTCAGATACTATGTATCTTTCTAAGAACTGTAGGACCCAAATAGCTAAACTGTTAGCTTATAATATACAGGATACAGTTATAGATGTTATAACTAAGTCTCGTCTTAATAACGTAATCATTAGTAGTTCTACTAATTCATTTACAACTAGTAATAAGGTAACAACCTCAGGTTGTTTAAACTGAGGTCTAAGACAAAAGCCAAGTCTACATTCATTAATATTATACATCAAAAGATCTTAAGTTGGCAAGGACTTACAATTAGAATTATTTGCAAAAAGTCAGGCAATTCATATATTTTACTAGCTGACCGGCGGACTTCGTACCGCTTTGACAGTTTCCATGACAACACTACAAACAAATCATTTTGTATTAGAAAAATTTCAAAAAACTAAAAAAAATTTAGGGGTGGACCACCCTTAACATTTAGGGGGATGAAAAATAGATGTTGTCCGATTCTCCACCCTAGCCGATATACATGCTAAGATTCACGAAAATCGGTCGAGCCGTTTCAGAGGAGTTCAATAACGTACACCGTGACACGAGAATTTTATATTTATTTTATATAACTGAGCATTGGCTAAGAAGTCATGATACGTCATTCCATGTAAAAAAAATTCAACTAGCAAGCGCGTACGTACGAAGCACAGCCATACACGGCGGTTCTCTAATAGTAGTAAGAAGTAATATTAAATACAAAAATCGCATCGATATTGTAAACTTTTCAGCGGAGCGTAACATTGAGCTATCGTGTGTGGAGTTCAATAGCTTTGTAATAGTGTGTGTATACCGACCCCCATCGGGCAATTTCGGTATTTTCGAATCAGTAATGGAGGACGTACTTAGAAAATTAGAAAGTAGAACAGTTTATTTTAAATATTTATAAAATTTACTAAATAAGCGCTCACGTCAGCCTACCCGGTAGCATAGTGGTCAGTGCAGCCGCCCGGATTGCGGAAGACCCAGGTTCGATTCCTAGCTGGGTTGGGTGGGCGTCTAATTTTTTTTACTGTATTTTGTAAGTTTTATAAATAATTAAATTAGCTTCAGTGCACCAAGCACTCAAAAAATAAAAAGTTAAAATTTCAGTTTATTTTAGCTATTTTCATAGTGTCTCGTCGTACGGCATCTTACTGTGGGCTACAGCGGCTGATGTTGAAACTATATTTATTTTACAGATACGAGCAATAATTATTATTTATAGACTAGGTTCCCGAACTACTCTATATTTTATTTTTATTTATATTTTTAACGAAATTGGTGTTTCTACAGTTGCATCTCAGTTTATTTATAATTGTATAGTCTTTGTGTGTTGCAATGTCAACTCATTTAATAAACACGGTGACGTACACAATTTCAATACTAGAAATAAGAAAAAAATTGTAATGCCACTGTTCAGGCTGCAAAAGGTTCTTGGCTCTTTCTTGGGGCAAGGTATACACTACTATAATAAAATACCTAGTACTATACAAGATTTACCATTAGATAAGTTTAAAAATCATGTAAAATCTTCTTTACTTGAGAAAGGTTATTATACAGTCAAAGAATATTTAGATGACAAAACAGCCTGGTTATAATAAAATTTTTTTGGATCAATCATTATACTTTAATATCTTAGCGCTGACATGACATCCTTTATCAGCAATGTCCTACAGTTTACAAACAATATTTATGTTGCGTTAAACAATTCATTAAGTTCTTATTTAGAGTAGCTTGAGTGTGGCATGCTCTCACTATTGTCTCTGCGGTGGTGGCATGTGCGTCGGGTCGTTATATTCCCTAAGATATGGTTGAGTGAAGCGATGGCTGATTCATATGTCATACTCGTGAACGGGTGCCGCCTGTGGAGGCTGGTCTGTTCTTGCATACTTATCTTATTCTATTATTATTATACTCGTATACTTCAACTTTGTTTATTCTTAGACAGTTTTTGACCTATATTAGTACTGTATGACATTGTAAAAATTTAAATTGGTAGGCACCTGATGTAATTTTTGCAAAGTTAGATATTTTTTTTATTTTATTATTTTTTTTGTGTGTTGTGATTGTCTTTTTTTGTGTGTTTATTTGTGACAGAAAGTGTCCTTTCATGATAGGGGCATTTTACAATATTTTTGACGCTGTAAGGGAGAAAAGAGCTTGACACTTGCTGAGTTTCTTGCCAGTTCTTCTCAGTACAAGGTCTCCCGCCCAGTGAGGACTTACGAACCGATGGCATAATGACGTTAAGCTATTTGTAGCCGAAACTGGATATATGATTTTGAATTTTGATTTTTTTTAAATTTAGAAGTCATGTTTTATAGATGCTTGTTTAGAGCTCACATTAGCCACCTGTTAATAATAGCCTGACGAAATGTTCTAAGATAGACTGATGGATTAATGCATGCGTACCTACTTAAACTGAATCATTAAGTGACACTCCAGCCGAAATGTTAACCGATTCAATTCGGACGCCACTTAATGCTAATGCCGCTGGAAGTGTTGTGTACCGCCGCATTTGCACCGTACTCCGCGAATGTTAATGGGTCGGTTATTGAATAGCTCGCGTGATACAAGAATTTTAAGCGCTGTTCTTGACTGTAAATTGCTACACGTGATAAATTAAACATCTTCAGGCGTGCAATGTGAAATAATATTGGATTTCAAGGTGGAGGTGTCTGGTATACCGTTTTTTTATACTTGAGGGTGTTCGAGGTTTTTATGAACAAATTAAGATCGCAGACGTTAAACAACTTTCAGCAGAGGTCGGTTAAAGTATAGGTGACAAAATAGGGGTTTCAATGCTACATAACTGGAAAGCTGTCATTGTCGTGGCAGTAACTAAAACCATGACGACTTCAGAAGCTATGAAAAATCTCATATCGAGTGTTCTTTGTTCTTCTTTATATAAATAAAATGAGCTCAGAACATTTCCCGTTTGCGCTAATGATCACTGACACGCCAACCCGTGAGGGCCGTTTATAACCGGATAGATCCACGACATTAATATGTAAAGCGAAGGAATTTAGAATATATATACAGTGGAAGCATGCCGAAGAGTTCCAGTGAAATTTGTATATTGAAAAGCTTTGGAGTGCAGCTAATATCTGAGTAAAAATATATTTGTCCGTGCTTTTGCGGCTTCGTAGTTAGAACATCGGTGTCAGATATACGTATCTGAGTTCTATTATACATAAAACAAGTCGGTTTTTTATTAACTGCAGTAAACAATCTCTTTAGCTTCCGTAAAATGGTAATTTGTTATAGGAGTTATCAATTTTTTATCCAAAAAAGCTATTTAAAATATGCAGAATAGTAGGTACACCATTTAATAAAACAGTTCTTACATAGTACCATTTAAATGAACCAAAAAACATTAAAAACAAATTGTGCTACTTCTAGAACCTCTTACTAATGATAGCTATTACACACAAAACATTTAACATAGGTAAGTCTACATAAACGTAGATAATAAAATGTAGAGAAAATCCAAATCTGCATATAACCAGTTCGAACCAGCTAGCGTGACAGCGGCCATTTATAACAACATGGCGGATTGTTTTGGCGCCAAAATACGATTAATTGATTCATAACACGGCATACATCAAACGTTATCCTATTTCTGCACAAAACCGCCCTGAAGGCAATAAATGCAAACACTTTTCTACGAAAATTTGGTTGTACATTAAATAGTGCTGCGGACAGTATACTACGAGCTTGATAGTAAATTGGCTTGTGCTCTCGAGTTTAGATTGTGAAAGCTAAGCCTTTTTTCGATTGCGGTTATTGGCAGGGATGGCACAACCGTTAACCACCTCTATGGCTTAGTGGTTAAACATGGTTCGATTCTTAACGGGAAGTACAAATTATTGTAATCTGTTTAGCCGGTGGTAGGGCCCTTTTTACTTATTCAAGTCCACCCAGCAAGGTACCACTATCTTATCTAAGTCTTGCGCCGTAACACCAAAGTTCGTAGTATTTGTGTGATAGACTAAAGATTCTTCTGCTTAACATCAGGTGGAGTGGAGTAATTTGCTTACTCTTTGATTAAAACAAAATAAATTGCCTTGAATCTGGATGTTCAAGGTATTTTATAAGTATTTAAGTATGTTATCAAATAGTTACATATAAACGATTGCATAAGATAAAACAGCCTTTTTTAAATGGTTATATTAGTTATTTCGAAATACAAACTTTCTAAGTTCTATATATCATTATTATAAATACAATATCTCTGTCATTGTACAGTTCTCTTGTGAGACTGCAAAACGTGAAAGTTTATGCAACGACTCATATAATGTTTCGAATGAATTAGAGGACGAAACTTCTGCCACATTACTTACGAAACATTTAGCCCGAGTTTTAATACTATATATGTATGACATATACGTATGTGAGACACTGCAAATGGGTTTTCCTTTGTATTCGCATATCTTGTCTTCTTTGGTACTGGGAGTAAAAGATATTTTCTGTTTAAAATAACAGTGTGATATGAAATAAATCTACCGTGAATAAGTTATGTTTGACTTATGTTTCCAACTATTAGGTTACTTAAAAAAAATCTAAAATATCTACTGATATATCAACTTTTAGCCCAGACATTTGAATTCAATTTTGAACTATTTTGTTTTATTGGCTATTGTTGCTTAATAAAGGTGGATTCTATCCATTAACTGTATGTGAACGGATATCAATGCTAGCGTTTAAAAAATGAGCGAACATCACTATTCAAATTCTCTTAAAAATCCCTGCAAGGGCAACCATTTTTCTGTTAATATGCATAAATCTGACTAAATTACTAGACACTCATTTAAATTTTACTTTTTATTTTTAAGTGCTATTTGCTATACTTAAGCTGAACTAAATATTTATAAAATACAGTGAAAAAAATAAATGCCTACCTGACCCAGCCAGGAATCGAACCTGGGTCTTCCGCAATCTGGGCGGCTGCACTGACCAATATGCTACCGGGAAGGCAGACGTAAGCACTGAATTTTTTCACTGCTTTGATTTTTGACTGCTTTTTATTGGCAGCAGTGCCGCTATTCCGGATCGCGGAAGACCCAAGGTTCGATTCCTGGCTGGGTCGGGTAGGCATTTAATGTTTCACTGTATTTTATAAACACTCATTTAAATTTAAAACACCGTTCCAAACCAGCCTTATCAGAACTAACTGCTCTTATAACAGTGGGAGTAGTATATTTACAAATATCTACGCGTTCACTACTTTTTCTAAAAGCTAAAAAATAAACCAGATGTTTGAAATTTTTCAATAACTTTGTCCTAGTTTCAAAATTAAACTAATAAAACTGTTCTTAATAAATCGACACAAATAGCCAAAACTTCTGTCGTTGTAACGCTTCGCTAACAAAGAACAGTTTGTCTAACCGAACAACTAACAAAGGCGTTTGTCATGACACTTCCGCGTCAATACTAAGGGTTTAACTCACGCCATAACCTTATTTTACGTACGAGACCTTTCCACGAACAATATCTTCCAGACTTTACGCTTAATACGCCTTGGGGTTATTTCGGGACTTTATTGTGTTACAAATCCTTTTTATAGCATCTTGGAGTCTGCACTTGCTTTGAAGTCAAGTAAGTTCTGATATTGTCATGGTCTGGTCGCCTTTTCAACATCAAGACCTTATTTATCATCATTAGCCAACGTCTTGCTTGCGCTTGCAGTTGGTACCATTTAATTTTCAAATAATCACATGATTTAATATGTCGTGTTTTTATTATGAAGAAACGTCCAATTGGACCAGCCACGAATTGGACCGATCGCGAATTGGACCGATCGCAAATTGGACCAATCGCAAATTGGACCAACGGCGAATTGGACCAACCTCGAATTGTACCTTTTTTTACCAAACGCGCCTAAAGGCTACCAACAGTCGATTATTTGTAATTGAATTTGAATCAAAAAGGTACCTACTTTTTTTTAATTCATTTTGCTTAACAAACCAGGGCACTAGAACAAAGTCCTATTATTTCATTAAAGCACCTATGTGACAATTCTCTGAGAAGGTTCTAAACCCTCTTTAATGAGATTCAAGCTGTTCAACTAATCCTCTTCAGTGATAGAAGTTATTACCAGGTAACGTGACACCGCCCGCCGGCTGAATCAAAGAAACGAAATCGTTCCATAATCACCTTTAAAAACCCACAAGCACTACACGAGCGCTCAGCCCCCTTTATTTACACCTTCCTGTGAGCCGTTTGTGCATGCAAATGTACGATCCGCAGATCGGGTGACGTGGCCCGAAGCGATAGATTTACAAACGGGGATAACGGCCCATTGAATTTATGTTTCGGACTAGAGTGAGCGATGATGATGATAACAATCGAGTACAACGTGTCGCTATACTTTATTAAATTCACATACTGATATTTCTGATTCTCTTTTGTAGAATATTTATAATGGTGATAGCATATTTTGAGGACATCAAGAAAAGTTTATAGCCCGCAATGATAAATTTAGAAACGGGAATATTGTAACTTTGAATTTGTGTTTCGGACTAGAGTGAGCGATGATGATGACAATCGAGTACAACGTGTTGCTCTTTTTTAAATTTACTTTCTTATATTTCGCACTATTTTTGTAGAATATTTAGAATTGTAATAGCTTATTTTGAGGACATCAAGATTTTTTTTAGCCCGTAATGATAAATTCAGAAGCGGGGATATTGGAACATTAAATTTGTATTTCGGACTAGAGTGAGCGATGATGATGATGATAATCAAACAAAGCGTCGCTTCTTTTTTAAATTTACTTTCTGATATTTCGCACTCTATAGAATATTTTGAATTGTAACCTTGTATCATTAATCATCATTACCAATATTATCAATATAAGTACTTAACCAAATTAATACATGGTGATTAGAAACTCTGACGAAGAATCGCATTGGTGAGGTGGATATTTGTGCATTAATTTATTCCAATAACGTATTGAGTTGTAACTTGTAACTAATCAAAATGGGGTACTTTTATTACAATTTCGAATTCGCTCATTTTGTTCTCTCAGAACGATCTCCGTATCTATAAAGTACATTTTACCCAAATATCGATAAGGTTTTAATTGTTACAAACGATCTCTACTATATAGTTTCACCCCATTATAATACAGCGTACACGCAAAATACTGCGCCGTACCAACGAAGAATTCAATACAGCAATCTCATTTCGCCATTCCGTTTGCGCAAAATAGATTTTCGCCATAAAGGGAGGAAGAATGAACATGTAACGTTTGTGGTTCATTAGGCACGAATCTTAAGGGGAGCTGTAGTGTTGATCGCGCGATGTGAGCCCGACACATCGGTTTGGCTTTTCTCAGATTTGGAATGACGTACCCACCTAATTGTGTGGCTTTCTAATAGACTACTGACGGCCTAGACAAGTATAACGCTGATTGACTTATGCTATTTATACGTATCGTTGACTTATTTATTGAAATGAATATGTATTATTTTATGAAATGTCTTCTGTCAATTGTTATTTTTAGTTACTGAAGTTGTGGCGCTGTAACCATTACATACATTTTTTTCTTTTTTACGCTCGAGTTTACGACGCAAGTTCAATAATTATTCTTGTATGGCCCACTGGTGGCAAAGACGATTACCCCGGTGGTGGGAACAAACTCCTCTAGTTGTACGCATTCACTACTGAGGAGTTTTTTTTTTTTCTATACCTGAAACACAACAGTGCTATACAAACATTACAAACAAATAAACGTTTTATTATTTGTTTGTCTCATATTTAGTAAGAAAATATTAATCGAGTAACATAATGTGTTTCATTATTTGGTTTGCTTCCATATAATACTGTCCAAACATTTTTCCACGACTTATCTTATCTAAAAATGTACTATAAGATGACTTAGAAAAAAATAAAATACACTTTTTAGAGGTTTTCCTTACACAATACTTCTATTCACTACTTATTGGTTAGACTGAGAAGAGAAACCCACTTTATCAATACTTAAAAAGTCTTAAAAGGTCTGCTTTTATCCCCCCCCCCCCCAATACTCACACTCCCAACTTCTCTGTTTAAATATAGAGGCATATCTTCATAATGTCAGAAAGACACAACAACAACATTAGTATAATGGCGATAATGGACTTAATCCGTCTAGTTATTACGACACTTTATCAAACAAATGCGAATGACAACTTTTGCCGTGAAAGTTCAGAGAACTTTTGTTTGTTTTTGTTTACATATTAAATATTATTTTGAGGAAGTAGCTGATGTAGTAGCGCTAGTAATGTAAATAAATATGGCAAGTATAATGTAGGTTGACGTTTCAAATTTTGATTATAATATAATATGAGTTGACTTTGTAAGAAACCCGTACTTGTTCTACTTTCATTATATTGTTTACTAATACTATGTTCTATTTATATGACTTTGTTTATATATACTAATACTATATTCTACACTCCACCACTATTTTATTATTATTTTCATAGCAGCAATTTATTGTCCTATACACTACTTGGTCTGTGTTCCTATATTAGTGATTGCACAAACTACAAAATACTGCTTTATACAGTTATATACAGACTTTATATACAGTTATGGTTATGGTGCAATGCAATATACAACTAAGTATAACAGTATCTTCATTAAAAGGACGAAATAGATCGCTGCAGTAATCCTTTTGACTCCTAACTTAGAATAATTAACTTAACAATGAACTCTCGAAGGATTTCCTAAGTTCCTATAATGCATTATACTCCGCCCTCGTCCGCTAACTCGACACTGTACTAACTTAACAGCTGCTTTATAACTTTAGGATTAAGTAGTTACTTAACCGTATAGTTAAGCTAACTTGGTTACCTGCTCTAAGTTAGGCAACGAGTGAGTTAATCTCCGTCGCTAATTAGACGATACTCAAATTGTGGTCACCAGTTTAAAAGCATTAGCATATTTAAACTTTGCCGACCTACTTCCATTTCAATAGATATTTAAACTTTAACCCTATAAATTGTGGTAGCTGATTAAATACTTGTTCTTTTATCTTTATTATTTAGGTATTAGGTAACACCAAATAAGCAATTTACGTTTGTGATAATTAATCATGAGATACGTAACAATTAAGTATTTTATTTCAATGCGTTTACCTAGAAAAACTATTTTTGACTGCTAACATTAAAATGACTAAATGGTCCGGAGGGTTTTTATTAAATAAAAATATAGTAGAAATACTTTAATATACTGTAATACATTTATTCTGACACGACGATTATTTTCGAAAGAAAATCCGATTATTAGAGAAAGGTCCGATTATTTAATTACAGGACAACGAAATTAAACACGCTAATCATTACTATTGTATCTTTTAAAAAACATGCACGGCCTAGTGCATGTAGTATTCATAACACCAACCTCATACGTAATCTCTGTTTTAGAGTAACCAATAGTGTTTCAGACAAGTCCTAATTTCCCAATAGGGCTATTATCGTCCCTAATTTTACTCAACGGACACCATTTCTAGCTGAATAAAGTATTCGGCCCGTTTCCTTCCTGTAATTGGTTGTAAAAATTGAGTTTAGTGGTAAATGAAGAGAAATGGTTGTTCTACAACCTTTTTGTTAGCTTTGAATGTAGAAGTTTCGTAGAGTGGAAGAATTTATGCTAGGCGTAAGTTCATGTCAAAAATCGAATATTAAGACTCAATATATATTTCTATAAAAACCAATTTACCAAAATACCCGGGGTATTTCAAAGATCGGCTACCTAATTTTTTAATCGTTTACCGCATGCCGAATTTGGAACACTATCTTGCCATGTTGAAATATATCACAAAGACATCTATATATAAAAATCAATTGCTGTTCGTTTGAGAGGCTAAACCTCGAGAACGAGGACCGATTTGGCTAATTTTGATTTTGAAATAATTGTGGAAGTTTAGGGAAGGTTTAAACGGTGAAAAACATAAATAATAAGTAACGGAAAATACTAAGAACGACAAGTTAATTTTCCAATACAAAATGATTTGTTTGTTTTGTTGTCATGGAAACTGTCAAAGCGGTACGAAGTCCGCCGGGTCTTTCTTTTCTTTCTTTCTTTTAGTTGATGGCTTCGTGCGATTAGCACATTTAGCCAGTGTCAAAGTAATTTTTCTTACAAGTAATACATAAATATACAATACTTCCTTCCAGTCAGTATGATGATGAATGATAATAAAAATGAGAAGTGAGAAATGATATACCCCCCAACCCCTTGAGTATCTCAGTAAAGAGGTGGGGCTTTACCTATTTATTCCTCGGCGGACTTCTTGAGAGAATTTGAAAAGTAAAGTTGCACTGTTTTGTTTCATTTGCCAACACTCATGAACACTTACGAACACTTAACGGTTAATAATCCACCATTATTTCACATTAATATTCGACATAACACAAATTTTTGAAAATAAAACAAAACCGCAGACATGACTCTTCACTTTCCCGCCAAGGAGTCCCGTCCGCCGGGTCAACTAGTACAAATATAAAGTGATCGAACAGCCATGTCTAGTATACGTGTTTCTAAACGTAAAAACAAAGATGGCGAACGTCTATCTCGCCTATGATACGCTATTTCAATGACAGATTATTATGACGTATCGGACATTTGTGTGAAATCAGTCTAATTAAAAAATACATAAAAATACATAAAGGGTTAAAAACAATATTTTTTTCTAAATTAAAAAATACAAATTCTCTATTCAGCAGATTACAAAACTGTCTCAAACATTGTAGGACGTCACAACTTGTCTTCAGTTGTGAGATTAAAATAATTAATTTATGAATTTTGCTCAATGAAATCAATAACAATGTTACTAATAGGTTCGTTATTGGAAATGTGTACTAATTTACACGTGTATTATCAAACATTGGTGATATAAATATATCGCCAAATATAACATAATCAGCTTTACGATTATGGCATATCGTTAAGTTAAGCTTTTGGCAACTTGTGTTGTGGACTATACAATTGACTAGAAATAATCATAAGTCTTCAAATTAAGGTTCCCACTTAAGCTGGCGCCAACTCAATCAGATAAAACAATTTAAACATATTTAAATTTAGGTACGCAAAGGCGGCCCTAACTCCATAGGTCATGCGACGCCATTATCATAATAACTGTTACACACATGGCCAGCCCGGGCCTAATTTACACACTGCGCATTTCATTAGGGTCTAATCTGAACGTACCACTAGTACTACAGAATTTCGAAGGACTTTCGACAGAAGTAACGACTTAGATGCTTAATAAAAATTCCGATAACGTTGATACTCCTTTGCACTCTCTTAATTTCAATTCCATTATAATTGAAGCTCATAAAATTATACAAATTCAATAAGAACAATGCTAGCCATTGAGTGCATCAGTCCGATGCCAAAAGAGATCGGAATTTGATAACTTTTAACTTCAGAAGATTTTCGTATTATGTGACAAAGAAAAATTCGAACCTTACAATTTAAGTTAAGTTGTAGGGTTCTACATAACTACATAGAATTACAGAATTGGAATAAAATGTTTGTTTCTATAGTTTCATAAAGACTGTCACATGGTTGTAATTTAGGCCCTCTCTTATTATTACTCATCTACTTTTTAATCAAATGTGATTACACAATGTTACTACTAAGTTACAACCATAACAATAGTAGGGGGCATAAAGTTAATCTACGCCAAGTTAAGTAGGGTGAAACATAGCGACGACGAGATATGAGACACACATGACTGTTTGCATTATACATGAATCAAGCCACACGTTTGTACCGCCCGTATAGGTACTTTATTAGAGAATTCGTTATAATGTTACGTATGTACTTATCGTAGTAATTATGCCGTTCTATTTTTGCTTATATGAGTAGAACACAGAGCTTCACTGTTTACTTATCGGCTTGTGTTAAGTAGAACAATCGGTTGTTGGAAATAATTGATAGGTACCCCTACATACTATCAAGTCAAGGATTTTGGAATGGAACTACTTTTACGGATCTACTCGCGTTAATTTTACACATTATTTTAACTACGGGCCCTGCAAAGGGATCGAAACGTCAGAATAAATATTAAATCAATTTAATGTGTAAATTAGGCGCGAGTATATCCGTAAAAATAATTTCGTTTCAATGTGTAGTAGTGTTCATGGATTTTGATTTTTTTATGTCTATTTTTGTGTCCCAATAATCGTCTAAACATTCCATATCCAAGTCAATCATAAACGACAATTATTTAATTAGACTAGATTGGATTTGGATGGTGTGGAAGTGAGATGGATCTTCCTTGGTTTGGTTTGCAGCACCGGCCGATAGATGCGGCGCCACCAGTGGTCTTCAGGTTTTGTCTTGGAGTTTAATAAGACATTGAATGACAAATTGTGACGTATATTTAAAAAAAAAAATACCTGAGTAATGCTTGTTAAAAGATAGTAACGCCCACAGATTTTTACAACTCGTTCTGACGCGACCGATATTAAAGATAAAAGGACGCTGTTTACTTCAATTATATTATTAATCTAATCACTCCATATCAAGTCAAACATTTCGACAATATATGAAAGGTTTGCGTAAATTTGGTAAACTGAGCTGAATAATTTACTCAACTGTACTGTGAAAGTCTACAAATAGTTTATTACTTATTAAGAGGTTTTGACTACGCTACGACATGGAAACAGCACTCAACATGTTTGGACGCGATCGCTAGTAAAGATAAAAATAACACTTTTAACTTAAATAGTATTATGTAATATTTTTTAAACGAACAAGTTAATAACCCACGCCCTAGGCTATCATGGTGTATTATGGTCTAATCTACCCCTGATTTTTAATGCAGTTTTCCATTTTGTTAGTTTATTAGATGTACAGACGCCTGTCATCAACCTATCCAAACCTGTCAAATTTCTTGAATACAATGTCAACCATATTACTTAGATATATTGTTCAAAGTCTATTGAGGAAATTTGACAGTTTGTGGTAGGTTGATGTGCAGGCGTGTGTTCGTTTTAGAAAAGCTTTGCTTTTCCCTACATTATATTGGCGTATTTTTTAATTTTATTTACTTCATAACAAGAGCCTTAAACTTTGATTGTTCACAATATAATATTCTGACATGTTACATAACTATGAAGTGATTATTTATTAATTATTTATTATTTTCGGTTAATTCTGTTAGAGTTCCGTTTTAAGTGACTCATTCATTCGGTTTCAAGACAAATTAAAAGAGATTATAATGTAAAAAAATAAACAAGGAAACAAATATAAAACATTCAACATTCAACGTTCATTTCATAACGAAACCCCTTGTTATGTGATTTTATCGTGATTGTAATAAAATAAATGGTTTGTTATTGACTGTTTGAAGTTTGTGAATAACGTAAAACTTATATCATGCCTAACTACCTACTTGTTTAAAATCAACGTATCGTACTCACACATTTAGAGCGACATAATGTGTGCGCTTAAATAAAGTGGAGGCTATAATCGATCTTATAAGAATGCTAACATTGTTACGGTTGTAAAAACCATCCCATCGTAATAATTGGTATTATTATTGTTGTTTTTTATTGAACTGTGTTACCGTTAAAGAGTAGGTGTATAAGGGGTTTATTAAAAAAGCACTTACCTCATTGGTGTTCCATCGGTGTCTCTGCGCAGCAAAGTGTTCCGCTCTAGGTAGGCTTTCCAAGTTTTCCGGCAGTTTGATGGGTTCGCCATCTGCAACAATACAAGGTCATAATTTAAGACAACCTCCTTAATCTTACTGCTGCTTACGGACTCCTTTGGCTTACCGAGTAGGAGTAGATAGTGTTGGTTAATTTCGGCGAGCTGGATTCAGCCACGATAGCTTAGTTGGTAGTGCACCTGAGCCGGCATGTCATCCCGCCCGTGGAATTTTTTCAACACGTGGTATTTTTCAAATTGTAATTTGTTCACAAGAAAACTTGCGTATAATTCATATGTAAATAATCGTGAAAATTGTACCATAAACTAATGTAATTAAACGTCATATTGCCTTGCAGTGTATTGCAGTGTATTGGTAACCAGTACATTGTGTTTATATGTTTCTTACCGGTACGATTCTGCCCAGACTTCAAGCAATTTCTGCCGCCAAGTTGCATTGTTTAAAGTTTGAAGGGTACTAGATGCAGTAAAATTTTATGGTAGGTTTATAGGTAGGTGTAAGAACTGAAGATTCAGATGTTGAGAGAGTTCAAAAGCTTGTTAACCTTGGCCTTGCATATCAGAAAAGCTCCTAGTAAAAATGTGTTTAAAATAATGGTACGTGAGCACTACTTCAAACTAGAGTAATCTCGTCGTCTCCGAAATTTTATTGTATTTTTATATATGTAGGTATACAATATATTATTATCTGTTATTATTGTGTATATTATATATTTATTATGGTATTAATATTATAGAATTGATATATTTGTATACAATGATTGTTTTATAGTCGAGTCTTTTTGAGATAAGTTTTTTATCTCTTAATATACTTACTGGTCGACTGGTAGAGAATGCCTCAGGGCGTCAAGTCCGCCTTTTTCTTTATTTTATTAATAAAGAATACATTAATAGAAGCTGCGGAAACCGATTTCTTTCAGGTGCACCGTAAGTTAGTTTGCCGGCTATGGCTCCACTACAATCCACTGGCCATTCGGAGAGACGTTGCGTCTCTCTGTATTTTTTAAATGGGGAGTGCTCTGAGGAATTGTATAGTCTGAACCCTGCCGCTGATTTCCTTCATCGCACTACTCACAATCGACTGTCTTTCCAAGATGGTGTATCTTGATGGATGGTGTCTACTACTGTGCGTTTCTCGCGTATTATTTTAACCACGAATTACAGTGCTGTGGAACGAGCTCTCAGCGGCGGTATTTTCGGACCATCACGACATAGGGATATTCAAGAAACGAGCCTAATCCTTCCTTAAAGGCCGGCAACGCATCTGCGATTCCTCTGGTTTTGCGGGTGGGTGTCCATGGGCGGCGGTGATTGCTTCCCATCAGGTGACCCGCCTGCTCGTTTGCCTCCTTCTAATATATATTTAAAAAAACCCATCAGCAGATTTCTGCCACCAAGCAGCAGTGTCTTACATTGCTGCGTTCTGGTTTGAAATGTGTAATGCTCAAGCAAAATTACTAGACGTTAGGCATAAAACTAAACCTTTAGAGCCTTACAAATAAAGAGAGTATAAGCTTGGAATAGTTATTCTGTGAGAAAGAGGCAAATCTATCTTAATTAAATAGAAGTGAAAATCACTTCTTCAAGCGATATACATTTTAAGACTTTTAAAGGACTAAGGGCCTGCTTCACAATGTCTGATTAGGAGATACTTAGCAGTTAAAGTGAGTTTTGTATGGACTATCTGTCAAGTTAACGCTAATGGGAACTTGTAGATGGTGAAAGAGGCCGTCAGACAACTAACTAAACTAACTAAATAAGGTTATTTATAAGTTCTACAACGTTGCTTTAACGTAACTTGCTAAGCCACTTATCTGGAATTTTCCAAATTCTAAAGCACAAGCCACTAATAAAACTAAAGCGCAAACAAAACAATAAAACGACCAGCAACGAGGTGAAAACTGCCCAGTTTTGGCAACATTCGTCAAGAATGTCTGCGCTGCACCGACTGAGAACTGTACCGCGAGAGCTTCAATCGAAAATAAACTCTAAGTGGTACACAATAAGATCGCAACGAGTACGTTTGGGGGATGCACCCGAAACGCAGGTCAAACTTGTTGAAATTCCGTCGCCGTTCGCTTTACGACACTGCAAATTTAACGAGAAGTCCCACGGAATACACTTGACCCTTCGTCCGCGGGTTTTAGGGGCAATTTCGTTTATTCGCGACTATTTCGAGTTTGTACGGAGTGGAGGAGGCTAGGAGGTAGAAAATTTCGCAAGGCGGGTGCTTGCTTGAGCGCCCACTAATTTTGGTCCAATCGAGGCAGCGGATAACATGTGAGACACATTTTTCGGTTTATCTGGTAGAACATTTTTAAAGATGGCTGTTTTTTTCGGGGAGTACACATGGAATTTACAATGCGGTCTCCCCGTTCCGCTTCTGGTGTTTTAAAATGTGGCCGGTTTTAAGAAGTGCTAACTCTACAGAGTTGCGTTGAAAACATTGTAAGCATGTTCGCTACTGGATTATGTCCCCTTTTTTCTTGTTTCGAAAGAATTCAGCAAATTTTTAGCTAAAAATACAAGTACTTACTATTTTTGGATTTTATTTTCATTAGAACATTTTGCATCGTATTTTTCAATATGCAAATGAGACTGAGACAAAAATTTATCATCTCGACCTCCTCCGTGCTTCGCAAGGCACGTTGGTCCCGGCTGCATTAGCAGTCGTTAACAACCACCGATCCGCACTGGGCCTGCGTGGTGGTTTATGGCCCGTTCTCTCTATCCATCCATAGGGAAGGCTCGTGCCCCAGCAGTGGGGGCATAAATGAGCTGATGATGATGATGATGATGATGATGAATTGAGACTTTGGAAAATAAAGGCCAGTGAGTTCTAATCAGTACATAGCTATAAAGATAAAAAAATAAATGATTGAAAATAAATTACATCAATTGTTATTGTAGCTATAATTTAATTAAACCAAATTGGATGACATTATAAGTATTCATAATACTTATACCAATATATATGAAAAAAATATGTATTATGTTTGTTAAACTACTTTTTTTTTAAACATTTCTTCTAAAACAGATCTTTGTTAGGTAACAAATCTACAGGGGCCTTTTTAAGTGCTATAACATTTACTGAAACTAAAAGTTTCACAAGTCCAAATATTTTATGACTTTAAATATAAAATAACTTATATAATATTAACTTCAGTAGATATTACAATATCGACTACTCTTTTCCTTATCAACACGTACATACATAGATAGTCTCACTAAATATGATGTTATCCGAGTAACACGCTAAATTCTGCGAGCAACATTATCAATTTACGATTATCAACGTACCTATAACAGTATTTTAGGAAGTAGTATTTATATTGACTTCCCCCTTTCTAAGAAAATACTTCTTTTAAGCATCATTTAAACATCAAAAGATAAAGAAATTTTCACAAACAGGCTGTTTGTGAAAATTTCGCGTGTAATCAAATTTTGTTAGTCTTGATTCCTTGAGATATTTTCTCAATTTGATTAATTAATAACAGGATTCCACAGGTGTACAGGGATATAATCCGGACGAGCTCCGGACATTCGTGATCATGGCTATGCGCCAAATATGCCGAAATGTCTGATAGGTACTCAAAAACAATAAAAAAAACATGTTAAGAATCCCGTTAATATTACGCTATCGAAAAACTTTAAAATATTTTAAAAATTAACCAAAGTGTCTGACCCGACTCCACAACGCTCAACTAAAATAATATTTGATTAACACTCTTGTCTGGAGCTCGATGGGGCAATAGATAACGCTCTCGGTCTGTGATAACGGAAATTAAGCACATTTAACAAAGGCCGGTCGTCGGAGTGACTAAAAATGTATTATCTCGAACTCTTCCGTGCTATGGAAAGCACGAAAAGTCCCGGCCGCAGTAGCAGTCGTAAACAACCACTAATTCGCACTAGGCTCGCGCGGTGGTTACTTACCCGTTCTCCCTGTGGCGTTAACATCCATAGGAAAAGTTCATGCCCCAGTTGGGAAATAAAAATGAGCTGGTGATCATGATGTAACATATAACACTATATAGATACAAACGACTCTAAGCAATAAAAAAAACGAGTGTGCGACTGAAGTCAAACTTCTTTAGCTCCATACCTTTAAAGTGAATTTACAATTTTAAAATGTTTATGTTTTTGTTTGGATTTGAACCTGCACCCTTCTGACATACCGGGTCAGGTGCTCTTCCAATTGAGCTATCGTGGTTCTAACCCGCCGAAATTATTCAACACTATTTACTTTTTTACTTTGAAAGCCAAAGGCGCCTATTCAATGTCAACAACTACCGTCATTAACATCTGATCATAATATTTTTACAAATACTAAAGATCAGTTAAGAAGTAGGCAAGCTGTTTATAAAATGTTTATGTTTATATAATTTTAACGCAAATTTTGTTGCGAAACAAATTACAAAAACACAAATGTTGAAAAAATTTGCAGAACAAACTGCAGGTGCAGTTGACGTGCAGGTTCAAGGAATAAGTCAAGATAAATGAATAATAAAAAAAATAACAACGCTGCACTATCTTGGCTGTTTGCCTTTTCAATCCAAACTATTACAAATAATAATAAAAGAGAAGAAAAAAGAGAAAACAGTTCACTATGGACGGTGGCGTATAATGATTTTTGCATTGCTGATTGCCTCAGACGGCATTTTCTGCTTCACCGGGCTTGTTTGGGGGCGGCGAGGAACGTAAAGGGTCCCTCAAGCCGTGTGAAACGAATCACCTTCGGAGGTTTTCTAGAGGGAACGGCATCGCGCACTAGTGCGCGTCCCCGTGCCCTACTAGATTCTCCGAAGGGATCGGATCGGATTGGGGTGCGGAGCAACCCAAGAGCGCTTCTAAAGGCTCCGGACTCGGCTCGGGTTGACCGGGCCGTGGAGGAGGAGAGAAGCGCCCAGGTACATAGACATGTACAGACGTACATGGTGTAGAGCGCGTGTGAACCGGTTCTTCGTACCCTTGTTCTACGAGTACGGTGTCTTGGGCCTAAACTAGTGTGCATGTTTAGTGTATTCTGTAAATGTGTAGTGGCATTTAGAGGATCGGACGGGGGAGCGTATAATAAGCTGATGATGTATGTGATGTTAATGTAGAAATTAGATGTACTTATTTGTTCGTAGCAATAGAGCAACAATGCAACTTGGTACCTACATTAAGATACATTAACTACCTACGTCTAATAATCTTGCAAGGTTACACTTAGTCATGGTTACAAGCAGAATGTTGTTACTCCGTTCATCGTTTATTTTAATCGTATATTGGAGACCGTATTACTGACGAAGCTTATCTCACGGCATACTTTGATTTCCGTACGATTTTAGGCTAATTGTAGCATTGATTAAGATCTGTTGTTTTATAGTTCCCAATATACTCAAGTCCCTAATTAATTACAAGTAGAAATATTATTATTACATTCACAATTATTTGTTTTATTGAACTTACTTACTGCTGGCGCTGTAGCCCCATGAGAGACGAAGCAATTTTTTTGTCCTATTATACATTCATAAGTAAATAGCCTATAACTGTCCCACTGCCGGGCAAAGGCCATTGAAATCAGATCATCACAACAATTTATGGGTAAAGGCTTAATCACCATGCTTGTCTAATGCGGTTTGGTGATCGCAAACCCAGGCTATGCATCGAAAAATCTGAAACACCCTTTGCCCTGACCTGGAAATTGAATCCGGGACCTTCGGTTATCGGGTCGAGCGGTTTGCTACTTGGCCACCGAGGCGGG
This sequence comes from Eudonia truncicolella, assembly GCA_949315975.1. Classification (NCBI taxonomy): domain Eukaryota; kingdom Metazoa; phylum Arthropoda; class Insecta; order Lepidoptera; family Crambidae; genus Eudonia; species Eudonia truncicolella. Next base: position 8,119,657 of record OX438835.1, on the reverse strand, counting down.
TAAGCTAATTTGTTCACGTTCACGTCATACAAGCTATGGGGATCGAATTAAATCACGATTTCTCGCATTCAGTCAGAATGTAGATCTGTTAGGCTACCTAGTCTTATGTACTACGGTGTAAAAGTTTTTTTTTTAACTTAAAAGCGTGAATATTTTGAAAGCGCACTAAACCTGGAATCCTTAACTACACAGAATAACGTTTAAGAACCTATAGGTTAGTAGTAACTATTAAAATTTAATCAGTAAAAGATATCTATTTATATAGATTGGATATAGATCTGATGGATTATATAGATTCTATAGACACATATATCGGCTTTGAACTTAGACTGTGACAAAGGGATGGGATTTGTAAGTGCTGTAAATGCTACCAAGTACTAATAAAAGTTGAATCAGTTCTTTAAAACCACCATTTATTAGTGATAATTTACAGGTTGTAACAATTATACAAAAGTAACATCAACAATATAATCATAAAAATCATATTACATAATATACATAAATCATTAACACATGCACCAATTACACCTAATACAAATATTTATATGAACAGCTGTATATCTATATAGTCTGTTCGCACGTTACATATCATCATCAGTACCATCATCTCAGCCATAAAACGTCCACTGGATAAAGGCCTCCTCCAAGGATCCCCGCATCCAGCGGCTTCCCGCGACGCTTCATATACCTGTTTGTAATTTCAAATTAACGTAAATGCATTGACGTAAAAGTATATTAAGAAGTAATATATTTTATTATGGCCACATCCATTTATTTAAAAAGCGCCTGTGCATGTCAAATAAACAACAAAACACGAAATTATCTTATGCCCGTTTCAGCAACGACCGCCAAGTTCTAGGTAAACCCTTAGCCATGATGGGTGACAGTTTTAGACCGGCAACAGCCACCTACAACATCAGTGTCGTTGATGAAATCGAGCATTAGTACGTTACATGTATGATCGACTTATGAAAACCTTGACCATACGAAGAAACCTTGCTACAATATCACACGACAATCAAAGTAATTACATAAATCGTCATTTTTAAGAATAATTAATGTATCTAATGTACCTAATAATAGCAAGGCCTTCGAGTGATTAACGTTTTCGTTAGCCAAATATTCTCATTACTATCTAATTATATCTTCTCACAAGAAAATATTATCTCCTTATCTTATTCTCCTGTCGGAACAGAATGGTTTTTTTTCAAATTGGTTCTTATAATGATAGTGACAATATTTAAATACACATTACGGTGAATAATGCCGTGCTATAATCTCAATATCTATTCAAAAAACATTATTATACATCACACTGGAGTGGTACCCGATATATTTACAAAGCTATAAGTTTAAATATAAGTTTTATATTTAAAAGTGTTTATGATTAGTCAATAAAGTTTATATTGTGTTTAATTTCACGGCATTGTTTGTCACGTCAAACAAAGTAGGATAAGATAAAAATGTCACAGTAAAACAAACACAAAATCCAAGTCTATCCAAACTAATTTTAAGTACATATCTCTCGATAGATCTTAATTTTGAGAGGAACTGCTTTAAAAATTGTTGGTTAAAAGATATATTATTTTAATAATCCATAATCATTAATAATACAGTCAATTCGTTAGTTTTTATGGAATATTGGTTTCTTCATAGAATCTATACACTCTTATACATCAGTCACTTTTGCTATTGACTTAAAATGAGCTCCTTCAAATTATTAAATTTCAATTTATCAGTCATGCACTAACTGACATTCACTATGTCACTAATATTTTAATAGGTCGTCACAAATTGTTTTACACAACACACACCTTCACTTCACTTCAGCAGTTTTCTTGGCATTCTAAAATGTATTTTATAATTAGTCTTATTGTATTCGTTTAAATTTTCTTTTTCTTGATTGCCTTTGATGGTAGAAGCATAACCACAACCTTTTGGAGTATCTCCGTGAATATTAATGTGCCTATAAATACTAGTAATGTCCCAAGCCAGTGGCCAACTGTGAACGGATTCCTGAAGTACAGAATCGAGAACAAAAGTGAGACGAACTTTCTCAAAGTCACCGTCAAAGTGACAGTCAAGGACGCACATTCTGTTGTCAAAACGTAGACGGCACTGATACATAGCCCCTGTGTGGTAACATACAAGATCAGCCACAACACTTGTCTAGGCAAAAGTAGGCCTAAGAACTCCACCTCTGGGGTCTCTGTTGCCAATTTTACATGTCCAATCAAGTTAGGTGCCGTTGGCAGCCAGAATATCAAAGGTAACAGATGTGTGTAGTACAAAGCCTCCCACGGATGCTTTCCATATTTGGAGTACAATGATTCTTGGAAAATTCCCATTCTCGCTGATACGAACAGAGCGAATGTTAAAATGGCGATGCCAAGACACCACCAGAGCCAATCGATGAACTTCAATCTCTCCTCTTCGGCTGCATCTGCGTGTGTTTCTCTAGGTGCTTTTACTTCAGCACTCGATTGTATTGTACAGATAGCTATTCCTGCAGAGATCATGAATATTGCTAAGTACTTTAGTGGTGGATACCTTTTCTTTAGTATCCAAACACCCATAGCCATGTTAGCCATCAGAGAGCCTGCACGGAATATCATGTGTAATGGCATGGATATGTTGAAGTTGAAAGCGTAGTTATTGGCAACACTGCTCGTCCAAAAGAACCCAACTAGTAAAAGGTATTGCTTGAAGGGTATATTTCTTTTGGCTCTTCCCAATTTGCCGACCGTGCAAAAGCCGACACTGGCAATAAATAGGAACTGGAGGAAAGTGGCCAGGTTCCCGGAGCCAGGATCTTCTTTCACTACCAGCTCGAGGAAAACTACGTTGAAACAACATCCCATAAAGACCATTCCAATGGCCAACGCCGCCTTGACGTTCATTTTGACTCTGAAATAAATTGAAATATTAATTTTGTTTGCTTTTAGAAATATTTAACAATATATTTATTTTTTAATGTAAGAGACATAAGTTTTCTAGTACTTTTTTTAATCTATAATTAGTTCCTGTAATGAAAAAATGCATATTTCTGTTTTTAAACCATATAGTATATAAGTTGGTATAGCAACATTTTGTGTCCTTTTGCAATATATTGATCAATCATTGAATGTTTCTAATAAGTTATGGCCAAAGCATAATACATCAGTATCCATGATAAAAGTATGATCTAAATAATTATGTAGTTCATTGAAGTCAATCGGTTTTTATGATAAAAGTATGGTCTACATAATTATGTAGTTCATGAAGTCAATCGGTATTTATGATAAAAGTATGGTGTACATAATTTGTCCATACTTATTATTTAGTTAATTATTTCAAACTATTTATTATACAGGTACTTTGTCTCTTATGTTATTATAACAATATAATAAATAATTTGCTTGGTTTCTAAAATACTAGGTTGATCACAAAAAAATTACGACAACCGGTACCGTCGGTGTACATTTCGATCCACGGCGAGGTTCAAGATGTTTTTTGTTAAGTTAGTCACCCATCTGGAAAACAATTATTGCGAAAGTTTTTAAACTGCACAATAGCAATAGCCGCTGCGCTATTGACCTGTATTTTAATACCAAATTATTTTTATGTTTTGACGTGACAACGTCTTATAAATTGGTTTGCCGGGTGACACTTCAAGAAACTGCGTTACGCTCCGCTCACGTTATGCGCTCACAATGAGAGCGAGTGAGAGGCACGCGTCCCTTCCACTCGGGCATGGTTAGCCCGCCTAAGAGCGAGAGAGACAGACATAAAAAGTGAAAGGTAAATACGTATGTATGTGTAAAGGTAAAAATAAAATTTTGTTAATATGAAATTCAGTGCGAGATTCTTTGTATAAATTAATGTTTTAAATATAATTCTTTGTATAAATAAATGTTTTAATTTGTTACTATTATTTCATCCTTCTTCCTACTATACGAATGAATATTCACATTAAAATTATTTTACCACTCAAAGTCGTTGTCACGTAAAACTTTCGCCCGTATATCGACTTTTTAAACTTATTTTAAATTCGTTATTTGTTAAGTTCATTTCTTAGAGCTGACCTTATGATTGTAACCTTCATTCTTAATATAGCATTATTGATAATATTTCAGAAATAGTTGATGACCGCAGTTTTGTGACCAATCTACTACTTTGAGGACTAACTCTGTTTAAAAGGGCGACCAAAAGTAATTTATAAGGTGATACATAACCAAAATAATATCTTTACTTTGAATCCTGCAACGATTCAATCTAGTTTATAATACAGGTAGGTATACCTACCTATTGAATGAAAAATGATCAAAATAATTAACAATTAATAATTACTACAACATGTGGCATCTTATTTTATACCTATAATATTTTAAAAGTACTACATTATCACAAAAAGATGACTAAAGTTAGACAAAATATTATGATTGGATTTACTTGCAAAAAATTCAAAAACATATTATATTATGGGCACATAATAAAACTTAAAGTCCTGTTTTCTAGAAAAACTCAGTAAGTTCTAGTCCCAGTTCCAGACAGGAAGATAACAATACCATAATACATAATACGTACCTAGATTGAACTGTTGTATTATTACTTGGCACACATGCGCACAAAACGTCAAGACAAGGTTATGTTTCAAAATCTTCCTGCAGTTCACAACAAAGTATTGGTCAGAAATCGGAGCAAATTAAAGGTATACTTACTGTTATATGTTCCGCTGTTGTTGACTTAAAATGTTATGCAATAAATACACTTTTCACTTCACAAAACACATTTAATGTCACAGCGCACGCTGTGTGTCACTGACGGCGCCGTAGTGTGCGTGCGTTGGTAATCAAGCGGTGACCCTGGCCTCGAATCGACTGCGGGGCGCATGCGCGGCGAATGCGCGGCCGGTAAAACAGTGCTGTCAGTTGCATTCGCGCAGCGAAACACAGATGGCGTTGCTTGTAACTAAGACATTGTAAGGTTTATGCTCAGTTTATGAGCTTCATGTGAAAAGTGGATAGAATGTACTGTTCTTAGACTACACTACAATGTAATTAATATTATGGTAATTACTAGTATGTCTCGTTTGTTACTTTAGTTTTTTATTTTTTTATTATTGGCGTAAAACATGCATTTGACTTAACATCCGGTTGAAAAAGCCATGAAGCTGTAGAAAGCTCAACATCGAACTACAAATAAACTTTTAAACCAATAAAATGCCTAATTGATTTTATAAAATAACTTATAATGTAAATTCTTTCGAAATTTTACACATAATGCACTATTTGAAATCAACCATAATAACTCATAATTCTTTAAACTACTTTTCAAAAGTTAATAAATAATGCCGATGATTACCTACTTCTAAGCCTATATTTTATTGTTTTGACAATCTCACTATCAATGTGGAGTAGACGATGTAGAGTAGAAGATGGGTGACAATGATAATATAGTGCTTCAAACTTGCTTCAACAATAAGTAAACGGAAGTCATTATCTCCAATACTTTACTTTCCATTAAATTTTTATGTTTGGCAGGTTCAGCTCTCGAGCGAACGTAGTATGCGATAAAAATAGATTTATTCCGCTTTTATTACCATAACAATAAGTTTTGTGGACCTAAGCCCTTAGAAATGGGTACCGATTTGGGTTAACAAGGGTCCTACAATCTCGTGATAGTGTGCAAACGATTATCGACTTAAACCTGTAAGTCGGAAGGCTTTGTATATAGTGAAACAATTTGTAAGTGCCGTTAAGTGTTCTATTTCTTTAAGTTACTCTGGTAAGGGATCGAACAAATATCCAACCTATTTATTTTATTTACGGAGAAAGTTTTTATAGAGATCTTTTCTAAATAATTATATTACCTACATATTTTATAAATCGTTATTAAAAAATGATAGCTAATCAAAGATACTTAGAATATATAACGGAATGTTCAGAATGCTTTAAGAGACAGTCTGCATGAAGCTTAAATTAAACCGGAAATCTAGCATTAGTTCTAATCCTACTTAGTGCAAACTCTGACAGTTTCTTAAAGTCGATAGAGGCAGATATATTTTAGCTGGATAAGTCTAAATTGAATTTAATTTTGGTACAAACCGGTTTAAGCAAAATCAATGCTTAACCTGTATCTACGATTACTAACTAAATTGTACTTTTCAAAGTCCATTCAAGTGCAAAGCTACAATCATACAGTTCTTATGACTATGACCATAGAATGTAATTTTGACTAAGAGTATTATGCTTGGTCTATCTAGGGCACATGACTGTACCCTATTACTTGATTGTCGCATTTCATCATCATCATCAGCCTATATTAGTCCTTAGCTGGACATAGGCCTTTCCAAGCGCAAGCTACTCTCATCCAGCTCTTGCCAACCACCTTACGAAGATCGTCGTCGCTCCACCTAGTCTAAGGGCATCCTACACTACATCGCATTAACTGCCATACAAAAAGAAACCTGTACTTATTGCTTGTATAGAATTGAGTAATATTAATTTTATTTATTAAACGAACTTAAAACAAATAAAAACTGCTCAATTAAAAAATGATTCTTAATAAATCGGAAAACTCAATTTTCTCTCTAGTTTCGTATTGTCAGCTCCAGTATTCGTCTCATCCATATATATTTTCTTTGTTGGGATTTTGGAAGACATTTATTATTTAATAAAAGTCGGTAGAGCCGTTTAATATAGGTACATAAGCGCACGTACAAAGTCAGGGGCAATATCGCAGAAACAAGGCTTTAGACCACATTTCGCCAAAAGCCTTTTTCTAGCTCAAACGTTAGACTAGGTAGTATTCTTTTTATTTAATTCTTTCAGAAAGCAAAAACCACCGTCGCCTTACTGCCACACATCCCACAATGCCCACAAATCCCTTTCTGTTCTCAAACATTTTTACACGTGAAAAGTTTTCGCTAAAGTCATTGAATAAAGTCGAAGTGCCGGCGGCCGCCGTGCGAAAAGTCACTGTCAAATGTATGAATTAAGAATCATTGTTATTATTTCATGACGTAAAAGCTCTCGGTGTACTTCCCTGATGGTAAGTGAAGATGAGGCTGAAGATAGAATCTCACCCTGCATCCTCAACCGTTGAGAAACTGACAATCTTTGCTTTACTAACGATATGCAACAAAGCCGATAAAAAGTGAAACGAGGACTCTTTTTATTTGAAAAAAAATAGTTTAACCTTTTTAGACAGGTCTGGTTGACTAGAATAGATTTTTTTTTAAATTTAAAACTTTATTGATTTCCATTTTTTTTTAAAGAAAATGCGTTATTAAAAAAGTATAACCGTTCCGGAGCTATTGGGATAGAACCACGGTTTTTCGCATGTAACCTGAGCTGGAACCTGCTGGGCTACCTAAGCTTAAAGATTTTTATTTGTTTGCCTGTCTGAATTGAAACTTGGCCCCTTGGTCCCCCAGAATTAATATCTGGGTTTTTCGGTAATTTTCCCTCTTTTAAGTATATGGCCCATTCAAGGATCCCTTTAAATTTTAAATTTTCATTAACCCTCACAAATTATGTTAAAAAGAGCGGAGTCGCGGGTACAGCTAGCTCTTTGTTAGTACCTACCACCCACTCAGCCTTTACAGTCAAATAAATCTACAAGCACAGTATAAGGAAAAAGTATATATAATACTTCTTCCATAAACTGTGTCTGCTAAATCTGGTGAATGATAGATCCTGGTGACGAAGGAGCTACAAATTCTCGTTTTCATTATCGTGCTCAATGACGTGCACAATATACAATATACTTTGTTGTACTGTCAATATACATTGACAGTTTCCATGACAACAACACCCGTATCCCATGATGGACCCTATAGCAGCGCCACCTACCGGATCCAGTTGTAAATCTAAACCATTCTCGAATCACTTGAACACGGAATTGAAACTGAATTTCAACAGTCATATGATCAACGTTTAAATAATCAACGCCCTAATAGCCATTTATACTTAAATGGTTGTCATTTTGCCTGTTGATCAAATGAACTGTCGGTCTTTTAAACTGTTGATATTTTAAATTGTTGATATTTTGATCAGTCGAATCGTTGGTCTTTTAAGTTGCTGCTATCAGGACGTTGATTACTTAAACGTTGATCATATGGCTGTTGAAATTCAGTATCAATCCCCTTGAACTCACACAAAAAATTTCATCCAAATCGGTCCAGCCGTTTAGAAGGAGTTCAGTGACATACACACGCACAGAAGATTTATATATAAAGACGTTTAAGTGTTAATATACCTACTATTCAAAAGTCCGGATGTTGCCTAGTTTAAAATTTGTATTTCCTATAAATTAGATCCACAATATTTTTGGTGCGGGGCAGCGCTTAGCTTTTATATTACCTGATAGTAACGTTAAATGTGAAAGTTTTCACTTACACGCACTTCACCCATAAGCCTCAACTAGCTACCTTATCTCCAACTGAACTGAAACTGAACTCATTGCTACTGTAATTGCTGTTTTGGCTACATACTTACACACTGTTGGTAGCTAGAAGAACTTAAAACAAGCTCTACCACCAACCAAACCAACCATACGTATCGCCTGGAGCTCCGAGTCCGGTACGGTTTTCAAAAGTGTATTTAAATGTGTAGTGTGCAATAAAGCTAAAATAAACTATACATAATCACAACCTGACTCAAACCAATCGTAAACCACTCACATTAAGGCTTTTTTATGCCCCGTTAACTTAAAATCTGTCTTTGGTATTCCTTTTAAAATTTCACTTCCTTATTTCAAGAAATGTAGAGCTCAGAATCGCTCTAAAAGGATCTGTAGTTAGAAATATAAAGAATTTATTAAAAGGAGATATTCGTATTCTATGCAAAACGTGACCTGAAGTTGGATCGGGGAGGCAGTATAGCTAGATAAATGTAAATTGTCTGTCCTTTTTTGAATCAACTGAAAGGAAACCTAAGCTCTGTTGCATAGCGACGCTTTTTGAATACCAATTAGGGCGACACCACGACAATTGTATTTGCAATTGAAAATATCTTTAATATTCGTCGGGTATAGAGTTAAAATCGTTCGGCATAATATTTATTATACACACAATAATAAGTGTTTACAAATTAGAAAAACATATTAAGTTATATATTAACATATTACATATAGATAGTTGAAACTTAATATAAGTCAACAACTTTGGTACCACCAACACTTCACATATCCAACGGTATTGAGTGTATTCACCCCATTTTCTCGTTGCAACCCGAGCCGAGGTCAAAGCCTTTAGAGGGACGATTAGGTTAGGTTTTCCCTCTGTTCTATTTATACGAATATACAGATTTAATTTCCCCTTTTGCCTTTTTATTTAAAACTGTCTTAATGTTGGCCGCTAACCAATCTGTGTACCTAATTAGAAGCCAAGGCAAGAAATTTGTCTTTTGTAAAGTGTTTTTTGCATACGTTTCAGTATCAGTAGTACTTCAGTATCAGACAGTATCATTTTTGAATCAGCCCAACATCTATAAGATTTTAATAAATTCCTTTATAAGTTCCCTATCGTGAATTTGAGTTGAAATTCGAAGATTCCGGGTCAAATTAGAGGACACTAGACGCTACGTCACAGTAAAGAAGCGTTAAACGATTGGTAATGATTATAGCGCTTTACATTCAGGCAATTCATTTAAATTTTTGATAAGTTTATGTTGTGTTGACAGTGACACTCATTACCGACCGCTGGGCGTTGGTTGGATGAGCCCAAGCAAACGTTACCCAGGGACTATCTCCATTTGGTCTTAACGTACTCAAGTTCTTCAACTTATTTGTTGAATTACTCAGTTGATACCTATAGTTCACTGCCTATTTACTGAATAGGATCGGATCGGACAAGCTCGTTCACTCTCGTTACACAAAAAGCACAACTCTCTAAGGATTTATGATTGCAATTGAAAATAGACCTTATTGTGATAGCATAATAAGGTCTATTTTCGATTGACCTCATCAAATTGTCATTTGACTTTAGTGACGTCAATCGTAAGGTGATAGAGGACACTATGGTATGATTAGGTATACATAATTTTACGCTAAATTTGTTGGAAACAAATTACAAATTGAAAAAAGGCATAGTAGTGCACTAGCCAGGGTCAGTGCACCTGACCCAGCATGTCATGGGGTGAGGGTTCGAATCCCGCTCGTGGAAGTTTTTCAATACTTTGTCTTTTTTCAATTTGACACTATAGTAGCTACATACAGCGATATCCAAAGCCCGGTGAAGCTGAAAATGCCGTAGAGGCAATCAGCAATCTCTCTCAAAAAAAAATACAGCGATATTCTTTTTACCAATATTATAGTGCTATACTCGTATCGTATAGGAAACGATTATAACACTTACACATCAGCAAGGTTTGATCGTTCAGAATGTTAGGTTGATTAATAATTTAGTAATTTTTATTTCAATTGACTCGTATCCGAACGAACCCAATGTTTTTATTTCACTGGCAACACTAAGTGTTGGCGGGAATGAATGACGGGAAAACAACATGGCAGATCGAGTCACTAGATGACGGTCACGGTTGGCTGGAGCATTTGTGGTGGACGGTTGATTTTGAGTTGTACTGGGGTTGGAAGAAACACGCCTTGTGAGTTTTATTTAGCGAATATATAAATTAATAAGAACACTATAGGGTAAAGGGTTTTTGCTACAAGAAGTTGGATAAAAATTAGATTACCTACAAGTCGATGGAGGCGAGATTTGCGTGCACCGATCGGGTTGCATAATCGTCACAACCACAGAGTTAATAAACTCTAAAAAGTTATACCGAAAGACGAACAAACAAACCATCGCGAAAGAGCTAAATAAACTTGCGCGGTCGGGTAACGATCGTATTAGCTAAGCAACTTCCGCAATTACTGGTCCGCAAAGAAATTATTAAACACTATGGGCAGACTTCGGACTCTTAAGAGATGAACATCAGAATTCATTACGTATCATTAAAAACCCGAAAGATAACACTATGATAAATAAAGACAAAATGTCATTGAGTTATTTTTTATACATTACATTACATCAGTAATTTATTAAATAATCTACAATTTCCGTAATTAATTAAACTATTTACCAACAACTCTTTAAATTAACCCCTAATTATTTTACATAACAAATATAAACTTTAACGCACTTACTGAATTAGTCAAATTGGTTTGTTCTTTTATGCCCAAAACAAGCGATACTAATAAATTATAACAAATGTTAATGAGACAAAGTCTAAAAATTATAAGGAATTTGCAACTACGTTTAATTGTAGCCCACTAAATCGCGTCTCCACACTGAAGGAAAAATAAGTATCATCATCATCAGCCCATTTTATATCCCTACTGCTGGGGTACGAGCCTTCCCAATGGATGGATAGGAAGAACGGGCCATAAACCACAACGCGGGCCCAGTGCGGGTTGATGGTTGTAACGACTGCTAATGCAACCGGGACGGGAGCTCAAGATGATACATTTTTGGTCACCCATCCGATGACCGGCCTTTGCTAAAGTTGCTTAACCTCAGCACTCGCAGGCCGGGCGCGTTAACCACTGTGCCATCAAGCTCGAGAAAAATAAGTACAAAACTATGCAATATTAGACCACTTTTCCTACGCGCCTGTCTAGGCATCTGTAAGTCTATGGTCAGCCGTTAGCCGTGGCTGTGTCCGTAATTCAATTATTTCAGCTCGACGCGCGCGACTAACGACCTTTTGAAAATGTGCGACGTAACAGAGGACTTTTAGTTTTAGCTCAAATTACATGTCCAAGACAAACCAGTAGCTAAGTATATTGTATTTGATTCTTCTCTTCTTCTCTTCTATAGGCAGTGGGAACAGATTACTTACATAAACTTTAACTATAAAAGTTTAATGAATGGGAAATACAAAATTGTATGGCCATGATTCTTACAACAATATGTCTCGAATATGTAAAGTTCCTAAATTATAAAATTACCAATTTAACAATCATCAACAGAATATTATTTAATTCCAGTAAGTATTGATATGACAACCTACCTTAATCAACTTTCATTAAATTATGAAATGTGATTCTTTTTTCAAAACAATGTTATTTATCTTACTAACTTTCTTCGGATACATAGGTCTGTCAAGCGTCACCCGTTTATAAACTAACCTTGCATTTAACTTATTATTTGACAACAACAAAGAAAGTGTTTTCAGCTATTTCCGTAGCGGAATATATTCAATCTCCCATGCACGTGTCAACTCATTATAAGCCCTAAGCCTCTTACTTCATGGTCGTTGTTTCTTCAAAGAGAGTCTGAACAAAAGAATAATAGAAAACGTGCTCCATTTTCCCGGCGAGCTAGGCTGAAAGACAGAAAAATATTTGGTCACTTCGGCATTGGCATGACAAAATATCCAAAGCGTTATTAAGCAAATTTAGACCTTTACTTTAAGTGTTAGAGTTTATTTGGCGTGTGTTTGATGCTGGCTGTTTTCACATGACCGATTTTTATAATAATGCAACGTAGATTAGTTTGATTTATGGGTGGATGTGAGTGTTAAAAAGGTATAGGACGTGTTGAATCTTTTGAATAGGTTTCGACTGATGGGGGATATTGTGTTGTGGGGTAGCGTGTTAAAATATGATCGATGTTGATGATGGATCATAGTTTTATGAGGGTTACGTGACAACTCTCGTTTACAAACAAACAAATATATTTGCAATGTTAGTGTACTCGTAAATATACATAGATTGTTATTATTTGATACAGGATAGAAGAGAAATCAGATAGACCAATTGAAAGGATAATTAACTTTAATAGACAGCGCTGGCTAATAGCTCTTTGAAAAAAAAAAACTTTTACCAAATCCTCTTGGAAGCTCAATAACAATAGCTGACGCCTGAATGACTTAAGTGTAGTGGGTTCATGTCCCAGTTAAGGCAAGTAGTAAGACTCGACGTTTAAAAAAATATAGTATGTAGTAAATAAAATGTTTTTGTTTTGTTTATATAACTTTAACGCATGTTTTTGAAAAAATTTCCACGAGCAGTATTTGAACTTGCACCCTTCTGACATACCGGGTCAGGTGCTCTCCCAATTGAGCTATCGTGGTTCTAACCAGCCCGCCGAAATTATTCAACACTTTTTGCTTTTTTACTTTGACAGCCAAAGGCGCACATTCAATGTCAACAACTACCGTCATTAACATCCGATCATAATATTTTTACAAATACTAAAGATCAATTAAGAAGTAGGCAAGCTATTTATAAAATGTTTTTGTTTTGTTTATATAATTTTAACGCAAATTATGTTGCGAAACAAAGTACAAAAACACAAATGTTTAAAAAAAAATCCACGGGCAGGATTTGAACCTGCACCCTTCTGACATACCGGGTTATTATTAAACACTATTTACCTGTAATAAATAACCATTCACAATGCGAGTATAAAAGTCAACAAAAATTTAAACACTTTGCGGTGTATCTCTAACTAAACTTAAACTACTACACTACCACACTTCTACACTAAACTTAACAACAATTTTGTTGACTCTGAGCTTAACAGAACAATTGTTTGGAGCTAAAACATGGAAATTAACTTGGAGAGCCAAGTAGTACATTCGTGTACAATATTCTAATAACACGCTTTAGAGCATATTACTATGCATCCACATTTACCGAATTAGTGAGGTAACTTTAAGGTAGCGTTTCAAGCAACGCGACAGACTCAGCCGCTACCATGTGCATTGTGTATCCTGAAGGAAGTTTAATTATGCATGGACGTTTTTAAGATAACCAATGGTTTATTATAAACAAATCGATAACCAATTTGTATAGCAGTTTTATAAAATGTGTTTGTTTTGTTTATATAATTTTAACGCAAATTTTGTTGCGAAACAAATTACAAAAACACAAATCTTGAAAATAATTCCACGTGCAGGATTTGAACCTGCACCTTCTGACATACCGGGTCAGGTGCTCTTCCAATTGAGCTATCGTGGTTCTAACCAGCCCGCCGAAATTATTCAACACTATTTACTTTTTACTTTAAAAGCCAAAGGCACCTATTCAATGTCAACAACTACCGTCATTAACACCCGATCATAATATTTTTACAATTACTAAAGATCAGTTAAGAAGTAGGCAAGCTATTTATAAAATGTTTTTGTTTTGTTTATATAATTTTAAAGCAAATTTTGTTGCGAAACAAATTACAAAAACACAAATCTTGAAAAAATTTCCACGAACAGGATTTGAACCTGCACCCTGCATATGTCAGAAGGGTGCAGGTCCAAATCCTGCTCGTGGAAATTTTTTCATGATTTGTGTTTTTGTAGCAATTTTATGTCTAATAGATTTTTTATTTATTTTAAATGTGTTTTAATTATTTGCATGTTTCGTTGGAAATAAATTATTTATTTAATTATATATATGTATATTATTCTAGATACTCTCTTGTATCTATTCTAGTCGTAGAATAGAAGAAAATACTCATGAAGAATGTCCGAGTTGGAAGATAATTAAAAGTCTAATAAGACTGAAAAACGGTCCCGGTTTCAAAAAATCGCGCTAATACGCGGTATACGTAGTTCAGCATGACATGCCCAAATGCTGATTAAACCATATGTTATGGATGCACAAGCTTTGATAGTAACTCGTGATCAAAAACGCAAGCTTTGCTTTCCCCAGCTAAAGTCCAATGGATGATCTTGGCAATTTATTGAAATCTGACGCACGTCTCTGTCTTATGTCGCTGTCGCGTCGCTCTGAATATTACCTTAACACAGGTTTCATATTTGTCCCACTCTTGCATCATGTAGGAGAATGGAGGTTTGATCGAAATATTTTGCAGAGGGCCGACCATGCAAATTTATGCAAACAAGAAAGACACTGTAAGCAATTTCCTTAATGAAAGTGAGATGGATCGAGAACACTGTTAACTTTAGATAGAGCGCTGTAATGGAATTACTAATTAAACTAGAGTGTCCATTTTTATAAGTTGTAATAGTTGAAGTGTTGACTTATTGTTATTTTATCTTAACCTTTTTATTTCGCTTCCTTTCAAATATTGTGATAGGATTGAATGGACGCGTCTATTTTGTTAGGATATTTCGAACCCTTTGCTAGGTCCGTGGTCACAAGGCGACTGAGGCGTTTGATCGTCTCAAAATTATTTTGTGTAACATGCTAACGTCACCTATTTTAAAACAGGTGCGTACCGTTCCACGCAAACTGAACTAACCAGTATAAAAAATAAACAAACACTCCTTAACAAATGCAATGCCACAAGGACGACAAACATATTTTTCGCGTCGGACGTTTCGGAAACATTAATACACATTGTTTAGCGGGTGCCTTGTATTATTTACATTGTTATTAAATAGAGAACTTATGTGGCGGAAACCAAAGAAATTACAGGACTACGTGACAGCTGGAGCCTTCGTTACTGAGGAATGTGTAGCTTAAGTTATGCGGCCGGTCGGTATGATAAAACGCGCCAAGAACTGCAACTGTGGTTGACTAGTTTTATGAAAGAAAACCTGTGGATTGAGAATTCATTGTGACCTGTAGTCTCTCTCACAAACACTTTTAACAACGTTTCATATATTGTTTTCTAAAGTTTACGCGAACACTACACATTGAAATGAAACCACTTTTACGGATCTACTCGCGTTAATTAAAAGTAATGTGTAAAATAAACGCGAGTAGATCCGTAAAAGTTGTTTCATTTCAACGTTTCATAGTTAATATTAGCACTTTATGCTGCTAATTTCTGATGGTTTACCCTAACTTAGATGTTTTTAAAGATGGTTCGAAATATTTTATAAATCAACTCGGATTGGTAATCTGCAAATTGTTAATTTACTTGAACACACATTAATGTAACTGGAAATTCAATTATTATAATAGTTAGATAATTTCCTTTACTACATAAGGTATATAATATACCATCTATCTATCAATCTAAATAAATAACTATGAAAAATATTTTTTTTAAGTAAAGGATACTACTATTACTACTATTACTAAAATGTTTTAGGAGGTTTAACCTCGTTTAGCATACGTTATCCTTGGCATAACTTTTTAAGTAGTTACCCGACATTTTGGGCAAGTTGCTTTGGCTTTGGTCAAGTTAACGACCACATAATATACATTATGCGTGTAATTTAAGTGTTTAAAAGTGTATGACTATTCTGCTTGGCAAGATCATCAATTATAATGTATCTACTTCACACACAAGAATGATTTTTGTTCAGTGGACGAGAATCATCACCTTGCCGTAACACGGTTTTACTAGCGCGTGAGGTGGGGCTTTTGTAACATGTCTACCGTCATTGTTTAGGCGTTGTTACTTGATATTGTTTTTTTTTAAATAATTATAAATTATAAAACATTGCAAAAAATTAAATGCCTACCCGACCCAGCCAGGAATCGGACCAGAGTCTTCCGCAATCCTTTTCACTCCATAAATCCAAATCAATCCATAACGATATGGTATGATACGGTATGCATAACGATACTGCAATATCAAATAACTATAAGTGGCTGTGCTAACTTAAATAAACGCTATGCTGACGATGCGCAAGAGGTCTGTGCGACCGCACCATACATTAGCTTTCAGCACGGAACAGCACAATACCAGCATTCCTGAGCACACACAATGGTCTTCGAGTTGGCACAGGCACCTACGGCGAACAGAAATGGATTTAGGGCGTTAAATTAATTCAGACTATGCGGTGGTACCTGCACGCTGAACTACGGACATTCATCTGTCTGTGTACGTAATGAGAGGTGGTATTTTACTGGTTACTTGTCTCACTAGGCACAAGGTCGGGTTTTTAAAATTAATATTTTTATTTAACACATTTCGGTTTTCAAAACAAACTTTAAAGACCTTTTTTTTGTTTTATTTATGTGGTTAAGTTTGTTCCAATGGATTAAGCGTCGGTTGAATGCTAGATATCGTGATTCAAGTTCAATCCCCATAGCCCAATTCGTACACTGACTGTATTAGCTTTTCTGGGTCACTTAACAGGATTTATATTAGTGTGTTAATAGCGCATTAACAATTATCCTAACTATAATACTATAAATGCGAAAGTGAGTTTGTTTGTTGGTTGATACGCTTTCACGCGTAAACTATTCAACCAATCATCATAAAATTTTGTGCGCATATTGTCAAAAGTATAATCAAAGGTAAAGGGTACTTATAGTTTTTTTAAAGTAAGTTCGTTTAAAATGAAACAACTTTTACGGATCTTCTCACGTTTATTTTACACATTCATCCCTAGGATGATACGCGAGGCTATTGAAATTAAAAAACCATCCTAATTTCAATAGAGAAGACGGTTAAAATCTACCACCAGCTTGGGATCCCACCATACAAAATATTAAATCCCAGCCCCAACACCATACTGCCAGACCCAAAGATACTGTAAGCTCTTTCTGCGTAAAACGGAACGCACCTGATTAAATTTAAATGGTAAATAATTTATTTGTATCACAAAATAAATATTTGGTCAGCAAAATTATTATTTGGTCAGCAGAATTATACAATCGGTCAGCATAAGAAATCCTTACTGTTGGTTAGGTTAAGTTAAATTTTCCCGAGCTTCCCGAGTCTCCCGAGCGAAGCGCAGCGTAGCGAGGGCCAGTCACGGAAGGGGGGAGCGGCATAAGACTGCTGTTCAGAATGATATAAGTTGTAGACTGATTTAGAAATATTTGCTGACCATAAGTTGCACTAGCTTTTTTGCTGCCCAACTAGCATTTTTTTGCTAGCAAAAATAAGAATACTTTGCTAACCGTTTTAATAACACGCAATTTAAATAAGAGTATAAGCTAAGCTATTAACTAATTATGAGACGACCAACACCTCAGTCTCCCTGTGACCACGGACCCTGCAAAGGATTCAAAACGTCAGGGTAAACATTAATTAAAACTAATGTGTAAAATAAACGCGAGTAGATCCGTAATAGTTGTTTCATTTCAATGTGTAGTGTTCGCGTAAACTTTAGAAAACAATGTGTTAGACCGTTTGTTTGTTTGTTTGATACGCTTTCACGCGTAAACTATATGTTGTCATAGAAACTGTCAAAGCGGCACGAAGTCCGCCGGGTCAGCTAGTTATCTTATGAAAGAACTCGATTTAAAACATTCCTTAACCGGCTTCAAATCACAAAAAAACAGTTTTCTACACATTTTTGTTATTTAATGTGATTCGTACCCGTCGCCTTTAAATCCGAAACCAGTGGTCTTGCTATAGACCGCAGAGGCAATTTAACCACTACACTACAACACCCGTAAATTTTGTCATACAAATTCTCGTTTTCGTTAACATGGTCGAATGATGAATAAAACTCACACTCAGTTCCGTACTGTGATTACAAACGGTGCATGCGAAATTATTCCGAGTATTCTGTAATTAGGTAGGCTGTGTCCTGTTTGTACGCGGCAGAACACCAACAGCTGTTGACATCATAATTTATTTGGCAGGAACAGTCGCAACACCCCCGGTATGCGGTAATGAGTTCAAGTGAAGTTTTTGTTGTAGCGATTGAACTGAAAGTTGTTGTGCAGAATTGTTGTATGTTTTCCCGCAGAAACAGCGGCACGCTTTCATTTTATGTAATGAGAGCATTAACGGAATTTATTGCCATATTTTTTTGTCAAACATGACAAAGGTAAGCAAAAATAGAATGTATCCAAAGTAAGGTATAATAATAATATTGAAGATTGCCCTGTTAGTTGCATCTGATATTTATGAATTTATTATTAAATAAAAAACAAGGTAATAACGACTAGCAGTATAGGTAATGTAATATATTTTTTTGACTTACCTTTATAAGAAAATATAAAAAGTAAGCAAGTAAATAACCTATAACAGATCAACTGCTGGACAAAGGCCTCCATCATTGATATCAATTCATCACTACAAATGATGATGACTGACAAAAAAAAAATAACTTATTTAAAAAAAAATTAAAAAACAGCTATGTCTCACAGCTATCGGTGCGAAGTCGGGTCTTTCCCGAACATTAATCGATTACGGCAGTAAGCTAAGCATATAAAAAGTTCGTTTTAGCATAACAGCCGGAACATAGCCTTCCTCATTTGTCTACACAAAATAGATCACACTCTGATTGATTCGTTGGATTTGCTAAACTGCCTCGATGTCGGACATTTAATAAGTTCGTTCCTATTTGCGGCGTTACGTACATTGTAATTCAATTTGTTAAACTGAACGTATAGTTGTTGTTAGACTTTGGCTACCTACACAAAGATGTAGAATATTGTGAAAGCTTTATAATGTATTTTCAATGTTAGTTGATCATACAAGTGTCTTGTCTATGTCTAACCAGATACACTTATACGTTAATAACATAAAAAAACTGTGTGTACCTTAATTATAATCCGGTAAATGTGTAATTATTACAGTTGATCAACCATTCCATTACGTTCCACTGAACTCAACGCAATTAGCGGAAAAGTGACTGGAGTTTCGAGAATCAGTCACATGATTCATGGAATCACTAGATTACTTTGGCTAGATTGAAATATAAATCGAATTCCTGACCACAGTTCTAAAAAATACATATGATTGAAATAGCGTAGCATTATATAACATGCGGAAGTACGTATTATCCCAATGGTAAAGAAATGCACCGAAGAATTTATTGTCACCCTACTCGAAACTGAAAGTGGATGTAAAACTAAAAAAGTCTGATGTATATCGAAACAGAAATAGAAATAACAAAAACAATTAAAATTATATGTTTTCGTTTAAACGAATCTGTACAAAACAAAGTGAAAGAAAATAAATACAGAAAGTTGCTATTAATATAATTTGTATAACAAATATTTAGGTCATGTCACTCCACGCTTGGCAGTCGGCTTAAATCACGAACTACCAGCAATTTTACAACATATTGTTATGCAACGATAGCAGATAAGATACGACATGTTAATTGATGGCGAAGGGAAAGCACGGCCAAATAGGCCACTGCGTTAGCATAATGTTGATTTTTTCTCTAATTGTAATAAAAAAATGTTATAAAGTTCCGACATTTAAATATAACATTCACATGATGTGTACTCTTTTGGTTGGTTCATGTAAAATGGATAAGTACACACGCCTGTACATCAGGCTACCACAAACTGTCAAATTTCCTCAATAGACTTTGAACTTTATGCATATAGCATAATGGTTGAACATTTATTGAAGAAATTTGACAGTTTTGGATGGGTTGTACAATTATTGCCAATCTCAAGATCAAATTTCTCCGCATGTCTGTCGTGAACACAGGTTAACATTGACGTATTCACGGGTGGTCGCTAGTAAAGTTAGGTAATTGCAAAGGAAAGTGTGTAAAGCGCTCGGTCGGCCATCCGAAGGATTTCATTAACACTTGCAATCTCAGTCAGTTCATAACGCATTCTTTATCGATTACTCATAAAACTAGAGTCTCAAGAGAGTCGGGGTTACATACGTAATATCGAAAGTTGCCATATCGAATGTCGCGATATCGACAACGGTGTATAGATTGGTTGCTGCATCTACGGTACGCCACATCGAAAAGTAAGTTATCGAAGGGAACGGGGACACGTAGTAGTGCGTGATGCCATTTCCTCTAGAATACCTCTGTCGGTGCTACGTTTTACAAGGCTTGAGGAACATTTAAAGTTTTTACCGCCCCCAAAAAAGTCCGGTGAATAAGCAAACTCTCTCCAAAAAAACCGGCCAAGTGCATGTCGGGCCACGCGCAGTGTAGGGTTCCATAGCCCATCTCAAAAATACGGACTCTGAGAAGAGAGCTTCTATGAACATTTATTTAACGTAGATACTACCGGTTTCACACACCTGACAAAATTATTGAAGTAGTTCCCAATGAGCAATTTGTACTGCGCCAAGTACATTTTATAAGTTAGTCGACTGTTACTCGTAAACTTGTAAAGCCTACTTAGCTGTGATAGTTTTCAACTTTTCAACATTTTACTTCACCACTTTGTCGGCGTGATTAATATGTATGTCGGAGACATGGCGCTAGCATCGCTTAGAAACGATAAGTATAGTCTATACTTAGTGTGGTCTGCGCAGCCTATGCTCTATGGTGCGCGAAACATCAACGTCACTTGGCTTGGCGCGACAACGGACTGGACGCATTTGAACGGAAGCGTTCGGAGAGTACGCACGCGCAGAACTCATTTCGTTTCTAAAATCCATTTGCATCGGGCTACTGTTTCTAAATAATATAATTGTGATGTTAAAATAATATTATAGTGACTGTAAGAAATGCGACTGCGTCTTTATTTTGAAGATCCAAGATTAACTGTGTTATCGACGAATCAGAGTTTGCTCGACCGTCCTACCTATACAAACAAACCTCCCCGCCGCCGACATGTATATCTATGCCAAATTATAGCTTTCTAGTACTAACAGTTTATGAGCTAGGCTAGAGGCCAGACAGACAGACGGACATGGCGAAAGTATAAGGGAATGTTGCAACTATATGTTGACTACGGAACCCTAAAAACATACTTTCGGCGTAAATAATAACATGTGACATGTTAGGTATTTAATAATTGTACGGAACCCTAAAAAAAGTACGCGCATATTTACCAGTATATTTTTTTTTATTTAGTAAAAAATACTTAAGATAATACTTACTCGCGTTGAGCGGTACGACGGGCGCGCGCGCTTGGTACGCGCCCGCGCCCGCGTACGCTGCGTGCCGCCCGTAGCCCGCCAGCCTGCCTACCGCCGCGCGCTCATCCCGACGCGCGCGCACGCTGGACGCAATCTTCCTTATTACTACTACTGGCACGCGAAGGTCACACACGGGTGGTCCTGTAACAAACAGAAAAACAATGTTAGTATTTTAAAAAATCCGGGATTGGGTATGAAAACGCAAATACATCACAGCAAGAAGCAACATAAAAATATTAAAATATACAACATCTTATATTAAAAACGCACACCCATAAACCAGTTTGTTAAAAATAGGTTACGGAATTGCATGAAAAAGTAAGCATCTGTCTTCATTTGAAAAAAGCCTTATCGCCTTAACTTACGGTGACTTAACTTTCTATTTCATTTGTTTTAATTGTTCCACGAAGGACCGTAGTTTACTGTTTTTTTTTAAGATCTTACGGATAAGCACTTGGCCTTCATCTCACCTGATGTTAAGTGATGGATGCGCACTTCCAAAAATCCAAAAATTCAAAATCATGTTTAAAAAAAATATTCGGCGTAGCAGGCTTAGGTTCTAATAATAAAACTAATACATAAAGTTAAAATTAAAATGCTACGACGAACTGGACTCCTCTCAGCATAAGTTGCAGCTGCAAGAAACTGCAACGCTGATTTTCAGAGGAGCCCGTGATGTGAGTGTGTGTAAAATAATACTATTAATATTAATACATAGTGATAAAGTTTAAAATGTAAATAATAAATATTTAATTATACATGTGTGAGATTACATAATAATATACTTAATGTTAAAAATGTATGTGGGTGCGCTATAAACTAAGTATGAAGAACAAAACATATAAAACCAAAACCATCTTTAAAAACACAATTGATAATAAAAATAAAAGCCGCCTGTTTAAAGTTGTTGCCCTATTTGTTGCTCAAGTAAATTATTTCCTGTACTTAACTTAAAAGAATGGACACCTCACCCGGATTCCTCAACTATTATTTATTGGGAAAGAAAATCTACTATATAAGCTGTGAAATCGATTCAGCAGCCGATTCTTATCAATTTTATTTTAGGATGTGCATTTGTAGTTGTATTGAATCTAATGAAAATCTTATAAACATCCTAATAGAAGCTGCGAACAGAACGTAAGTTAAATTGTGTCTCGTATGCTGCACGCGAGCAGTAAGAACAAATATGTGGCACGACACCACATGGCGGGCGCCCTCATCAAACTTGCACGCGTTCGGTTACATATTCACACTATTATGTACGGACAACAAAAGATTACATTACGCTTTTCTTCTAACTATCATTTATTACAAAAAGTGACTAGGGTAGTGGTACCAATGTATACTAATACTATAAAGCCACTGGCTTCGTCGACACCGTTTTCGTCACCGAAAATAACATAGATTTTCATTGAGGGCTTTTATTCCGTGTTTTGTTCCTGTCATGTAAACGTCATTTCAAATTAGAGTAAAAGAGACAAAACATGGAATAACTATTCGGACCTTATTCTTTGTTTATTTGTAAGGGGTTCAGGTTTAACGAGATGACAGCTAGGAAGCAGGTGGTCTTTATTCAATTGTTGCTAAAGACCAAAGTCAGTTGCTGACCCCTATCTTTATGGGTGCGCTGTCCGTAAGTGACAGGTGTCATATATTTTATTTGAAATGTCTTCGTTCATATTTAATTGATGCCGCGCGGCCATACTAATTTTGTATGGAGAATTCAACGTGTTAATTTGATAAATAAAAATTTAAAAAACCGCTCTATAAATAAAAAATGTGAGACTTACGATTTGTAGTCAAGACATCGGTGATTGTTTAGACATAATTAGAGGTATAATTATTTAGATAAACTATATATAAACTAAACGTTGCCACTCGTTTTCATGATTTTTGCCCAACTTTAGAAAAGAATAGAATAGAAAACATTTATTAGTGACACAACACAAATGACATTACTACATAAAATTTTAACAATAAGTAAGTTGCACTAAAACGTGCCCTCTCAACATGATGTCAGGCCTCCTAGATTATAGGAGAACCTGAGTCTTCCGCGAACACCTTTGTGTGGGAGGGAGCGCAACCATACAAAAAAAAACACAACACAACATTTTACACGTGATAACAAAGATACAAAAAAAAACATAGATACATCAACGATAGGCACACTGTAAAACAAAAATTTATTACATAATTACAAAAAATAACTTAACGCCGCACAATCGTGGCTGCTTGCCTTTCCAAAATATTACAAAAAAAGCAACAAAATATTCTATATAAGTAATTTGTTAAGGGCCTGTTTCACGACCTACAAGTAAGTTCCCATTAGCGTTTACTTGACAGATAGTCCATACAAAACTGTCACTTTATCTGCCAAGTATCTCCTAATCAGACATTGTGAAACAGGCCCTTAGTGTAACAAAAAATCGTAGACGACTACTATTGTCGTAGTATTCGTAGACGACTACGATTATCGTAGTTATCGTAGCTGATTACTTCGTAGCACGTTTATACACAAAAATTTAACAGACATTTTTATAATAAAAACAGTGTATACAGTATTCAATTGTTTTGTTATACAGGTGTATACCTACCTACCTACCTCAGAGAAAGTTCATAAATTTGCTTAGGTTGACTTTTGATTCCTTTTTTCTAACATTGTACCTAAGTTGGTGGCCTGCCTCTCTCGACAATCTCTTCTTAGCAGCACAACGTATCATATTTTATTTTGTTGACCTTACACACGAATTGCGTCGGCACGCGAAAACTTTTCGTCGCCTGCGCCTAGTACAGTCGGCAATAAAATGCATATTAGATAACCGTGTTTTGTCGACCGTACGTGATTGGGCGAGCGTGAGCAGGCCTCGCTCCGAATATTAGCGGCAAAATTTATATTCGCTGTTACACTTGAAGTATAGTTATGCGTTATTGTGGTTTCGGTTGGATTTGGGATTTGAACAATGTTAATATACGTAAAAAGTTAAGTAAAAATAGGTTTTGAAGGTTTCTACCTTATTATGTTATGTTTTGCTAAGTAATTCAGAATGCAGATTCTACTAGAGTAGAAATACTGTTAGAAAAGATGATTCAATAATTTGATAATTGCGAGAATAAATCGATTATTATCCATTATTGCTATCGATTTAATATTTTTTGGATGATGTACTCGTATGAGTTATACTTTTCCTTGAACTCTTTTTTTATAATTGAGTAGTAAATAACCTGTAGGTGTCGAAATATTATTTGATTCAAGAAAGCTAAAAATTAAATGAATAAAATAACTTTATCCTATCCAGGTATATAAAGTACGCTAATGTACGTCGAGTAAATATTTCGTTTAGTCTAGTATTTAAAGAAAAAAATATTATAAATATTACAACGCAAAAAATAATATATTTGAGTTACAATACATACAATAGTCAAGTACTTTTAATCTGCAAAAACCAAATGAACACAGTTATCGAGCGTCAATCAATTTACTGTTGCGTTATTGTTATCAATTCGACGTCTGTAATCAGACTAATGGTCCCATTCACACAAAACTTTTACTTTAACAACGATCCACGTCAGCAGGAGGCCAATGGAAAAGCTATATTTAACGAATATACAATTGGAATGACATTGAAATTCTTATACATTTCAAATTAGCTTCCGTATATATTAGTATAATGTCATCAACGTACACTTTAGGTGTAAGCTAAAACATATAACTTTGCTGCGAAAAAAGTAGGCACCTGATTTTAGCCCATATTTTCGTTTTCCAGTATAGCATAGTTAGTACGCACTAGTACAAGATACTGCTTTTTATAAAAAGTGTGTAGTTGCCCATTTGCACATATATTAAAACCAAATCAAGTATTTTTTTATTTACTTGAAGCCTTTATTGTACATTGAAATTACAGAATAAATTACATTATAAAAAAACATATACAAGGGTGAGCTTATCTCTAAAAGAGATCTCTTCCAGCCAACCCTAGCTGTAGTTGGAAAAGAAAGTCTGCGGGAACAATTGTTGAATTGTTATTAAAATATTTTTATGTTTTTGATTTGTTTGGTTGTGTTTAATACACCTCGAACATTGAAAAAAACAAATGTATAATCAAATATGTAACTATAGATAAATATAATACAACTAGTTACTAATACACCATTACTTCTTACAAAGGCATTTTCACGTTAAGAAACAGTGAATACAATCTTCCTACAGATAAGCTTTCTCATTAATTAAACGTTGTACCTTGTTGCTAACAGATGTTGGCTCTGCGGCCTTGTGTTACAAAGAAATTATTTAAATATCTGTGCTGGCCTTGTTAATAGATAAATTATTATGTTTGTCTATATTATCAAAATGTCTTCAAATGGTTTTATTTTAAGTATTTACTTGATACGCATGTGGTCATAGAGGTCTCCCTATGACTGTCTAGTAATAGTCTTCATGTGAGCACGGATCAAATGGTTTGAAGTATCACAACAAAACAAAATAAACTAAGTACATTCGTAAGTAAAGTGTTAAATTCAATGTGTAGTTCACATAAACTTAAAAAACAAAATATCACTCGTTTGCAACCAGTAAACGTACTACCATTTAAACCAACGTTAGTCTTCATAAATTCATCTCTCGTAAATGTATCTAGTGTAGATAAATTAATTCAGGAAACTAAATTTAATACATAAGAGAATTGGTTGTGGAATTAAATTTCATTGGAGCGGTTTCAATTTTTGCCAGCGCTAGTACGTGACCCACGGTCGGGCGGGGAGATGTCTGTGTTTATTTATTCTGTGGCAGTAGGGTGACCATAGGGAGGAGCTTTGGCAACAAGCGTAAAGAGGTGGCTTGCATTACCAGAGACTACCAATAAAAACTTTTTGTAACTAATATTTACAACGCAACAGATTTATTTAAAAAATACAACTACAATACCTGTACCTTTAGGCTTTTAGACTCTTTGATATTCGGGCTTATAGGAGGTGCCTGGTTCATATTCCAGCCGCAGTAAATGTTGTACTAGAGTACAGGGGGGTAACCACGAGCTCTTAAAGCAGTATTATTGCAGTATTATTGAGACGCGTGTAGCGGCGAATATACTCGCGTCTCTTTTCCACAACTGCAATAATATTGGGCTCCAGGGCTTTTTTTTAAAGTGGCCACCTTGTTTCTTTATCTTAGTATTTTGTTGCACAACAATGTTATATCTTACAACTATGTATACAAAGATTATAGTTTAAGAAAATTATATGATTATTAGTATTGACTTTAATTATATTTTTATAAATGTTTAAGATCTATAAACTATGAACAACAATCTTTATTAAGTCCCGACGTTAAGCCAAGCAGGTCACCGTCTCCGACGCAAGCTGAACAACACGTATATCTTTCTGTTATCCAACGCTGTCGCACTTAGTAGAGCTTCCAAAAACTTTAATATATTACCGAGATCTGTCATTATGACCTATCCGAGCTAAAGTAGAACTAGCTATAGGGTTCCACGGGTGATTTCTTTATTTTGGTACAATCTAATTTATGAGATTAAAACTTTTTATAAGTATTGAAATGTCCATGAAAGCTTTATGTACTCTTTAGTTTATTGCGCCTAAATATCTTAGAGGGTTTAAAACTAATATTCTTACTTTATAGAAAGAAGTACGTACCTACTTGTGGCTACCTACACATACATGTACATTACAGTTGTAAAGTACTTGTATTTCAATCTCTAAAATAGTATTTAACCAAAAACCATCATTTATTTCTAGAGAATTTAATAACTTAAATTATTTGTAAACAACGTTGTGTTCTAGTTCCTAGTACAAATACAGTTAGCTTAAATAAAACATAATACAAAAAGCTTTTGACTTCAAAAAGAACACTAAAAAGTGTGAAATAATTACTATCTACTCAGCCAAGCACCTACTTTTTCTTTGCTTGAATATAATTATCTTGTTGGAACATGCAAAATAGTTTCCTTAGTAATTATTTTTGTACTTATGTAAGTATTATCTTTACTTAGGTATGCACTGGGACCTATTTGTAAAGAATATGTTAATCCATGGGCTACATATAAGACAGTTCTATCACTGATGTATGAGTTTGCATTTATTTAACTTTCTCAAACTTATTTAAATGTAGCTGAAATGTGTTTGGCTGATTTCTTTTCACGATAGAAACATTTTTGAACAAACTATTAAATAGCAGCCAAAGAGCTTTGATACTTAAAAATATTACATTAAATCCTATTGTCAGTTGACTCTCTCTTTGCACTTTAACATTTGTCAAAAGTTTATGTTCGTTGACAACCTAATTTCGCTATCAAAAAACACAGAAGATAAAGAGACTAACCGGCAGATATTAAACAAGACAAGCGCCTAACCACCCGAGTAATTATCAAGAATCCCTTTGTGACAAACGCGGGATGCAATAAAACGGCGGCCGCTCCCGAATACCAGTTGACGTCGGAATTGCGCACATTCCAGAAAGTTTCGCACTTTT
Source organism: Eudonia truncicolella (assembly GCA_949315975.1). Taxonomy (NCBI): domain Eukaryota; kingdom Metazoa; phylum Arthropoda; class Insecta; order Lepidoptera; family Crambidae; genus Eudonia; species Eudonia truncicolella. The sequence continues at coordinate 8,091,518 of OX438835.1, read as the reverse complement.
GCGTAGGGGTGCCTATAGTCTTTCGGAGATAAATGTTCAATGTGTTCGATAAGGTTTGTTAAAAAAAAGTATATGTGTTTTTATTGTCTTTGAGTTTCCGATATATCGGCAAAATTGCATGCGCCATGATCAGGCATACATGAACATTACATATAACAACAACATTAATAAACAGCATGAATTGATAGTCATTTAAATATTTATAAAATTTTATAGAACACAGTTTTATAAATATTTAATTTAGCTTCAGTGCAGCGATTAGCACTTGAGAATAAAAAGTAAAATTTGATGTAATTTTTGATTTGATTTGGCTTATGTAATTAAAGTTTACAATGGAATCTTATATAGAGATGATCCCCCGATCCGATCCGCACTTACTAATAAGTAGACACAGCAAGAAAGTGCTTGGTCTTTTTTACTCGGATAAGTTAGTTAGTAATTTTATTTGAAACCATAATTTAGCAGATATAATCTTTTCGTAAACTTCACAACTGGCTGGTCAATATTTAAGTAAGGTTCGGCTGACAAAAAAAATCTCGTGACTTTTTTAAACTATCAGATATTATTATTAAACAATAATTCGGCCATTTTGTTGTCCTACTTGATCACGATGCGTGGTCGCCGCGCGATCCGACATGGGGCGAGTGCGATTCGTCGAGAAATTCCACATTTATATTTTTTGTTTTATTATTTATGGTTTTTCGACACTTTTGTTTGTGAATGACTTGGTCACAGCACGGTAAGCGTTGCAACTGCGAATAATAAAAGTCATTGGCGATATTACTAAGGTACTTAGTTGCTTTTTAACATAACATAACATTTACACAAAATTAAAACTTTACTAAAACGTCAAACTTCAATTTGAGTTATTGAAGCTTTTTTTAGTGTTTAAATTAAGAATTTAGCTCAAGGGAAAGAGATCTAAATAAAGGGTTGATTTGCACAAGGCCGTATTTGTGCAAACGCCGCCAGATGCTAAAGTTAGTTACATTTGTTTCATCATCTTCATAGCATTCTCAATATCAGTATATGAACTAAGAAAGCACATGGAAAGATCAGGACTTAACTCAACATGTTGATCCAATGCGGGTTAGTAAAACACCAATTAAGTTTTTAAATTTTAGTTATTTTATAAAACAAACTTATAAAAGCGGGTGAACCATCAAAACTTCGTCTTGATTTCACAAGTAAGTAAATAGCCTATGACTGTCCCACTGCTGGGCAAAAGCCTCCATCATTGAAATCAAGTCATCACTACAAGTTATGGCGTTTTCACAAATAATATGGTATTTGCTTTGATTCAACTTACTTTTTATTAATTTGTTTTACCGATTAACTGTGGCCCGTTAATACTTCTCAGTGTTAACACAATTTAATCTTATAAATCCGAATTTGACCACTCCATCTAAATATGCATGAACAAAAAAGGACCTTCATTAATTTATAGGAATCAATTTAGATCGGAAATGTTAATTTATTAAAATGGAAAAAGTTTATTCAATTTGTCCAATAACGGATTCATCTTCTTTGCGTGAATTTGAATCAAAAACTTTTGAAAATCGACTGACCTTTCGTGGCCCGGTACGACCCGGTATATGGCGCTGCAATAGGGTTCTAGTATTTTTTAATCATCACAGGATAGGAGTTTTCAATCAACAGGACAAAGTTGCGCTAGTAGATTTATACAGAATAAAGACTAGTCATTTATCTAGCAATCATTTTAAGAGTCCCCAGTACGGATAATAAGGGCTTAATGTTAATATAAAGCCCATCTTTTTACATTGTTGTTCTTCATTGAAATAAATAAGGCTGTTGTATTTACAGGTGGATGAACATTTTTCTCCATATAAATTCATATACTAGAAGCCGTTCCAGCAAATGTTTGAAACACAACTTGTAAAATGGCTGCGCAACACAATACGTCATATTTCTGAGCGATACTTAGAGGTCTTAATACGGCTGGAATATATATTTCCCTGGAATACATATTTCACTTGCCGTGCCCCATATTTCCCATGGGCTCATATGGAATTACCATTACCTAAGGAGCGATAGTTTGACGTCACAGTATATGGAAGGCTACCCAAGGGGCTTAAACGTCTCGGATGGCGACGTAAACAACTATCATCTCTTTCTTGCTTAAATTGTACAAGTCGGGACCAAAGTTATGGACACGTTTTGGGGCATCTTTGCCGTACTCCTCTTGTATAAAGGAACACAAACTAAAAACGATTATTGTAAGACTAGATTGCAGGTATAACCTGATAATAAACATAATCGTTAGATGGAGTTCAGGCTATAGCACGTTGATCCAATGTGGGTTGGTGGAACTTATTGACTGTCGTTTTATTATAATCAGGCATCAACCCATGCCTTCCGTGCAGTGTAAACGCATATTATGATGGGGAAACTTGTCTATTTGCTTAATTGTGTAAATTAATAAGGATGGACAATTAGAAACAAATTTGTTTTCTAGAGCGTTCACAGAGAGTAAGAGCACAGGGCATAAAATAAAATAGACTGCCAGTATCCTTATTAAGAAAGTATTTTCTACATTCCGAAGCAGGGAGACGCTGTATTAAATTCTTAAAACATTACCTACTAAAATGACTAGACATGAAAACAGAATAATGATTTCTGAGTCGGTGATGTACGTCACCATCCCACGATGTAAATGCGATGAGCTATATGTATAGTAACTATGTAGTGAAGCTTGGATCGTTAAAGTAATATAATTAGACAATTAATTATTATTTCCACTAGACATTTTGAAGGTGTATTTTTTCATTTATGCTTTATTATTCGACCGGGTTTAGTGACGACTAATGATTATCGTATTATTGTCTTTGAATCGAAGATAATGTGAAATAAAGCGACATTACTTTTTGTCCAAACTTAATATATAACAAAGGCAACGTCATAATAGACCAATTGTCATGGAAACAAATTTACATAAAAGTAAATTGCTCTCTCGAGAACAACCAACTGATAAATTACGAATTAAATTAACGGAAAAGGAAGAAGTTTCCAAAGCTATTCACTCGTTGTCGGCACTACTAACATACCAGGTTTTTCCGAGATGTCAACAACAAGGGAAAGTCGTTAATAACTCTCGAGTTTACTTTTGTTCTGAGAGGGAGCTTAGCTCTGTGCTTCTAAAATTTCAAATAAGATCGGCGTGTCTATACTCAAATCATGTTAATACATTCTACGTTTACGGAAACAATGAACATACGAAACTAAAAGAAAAAATCTTGTATAAAGAAACATAACTTTATTTACTTTAATTAAACTGCTATATTTAAGTAATTCTGTTTTTGACGTCATTATCTTTTACCAATTTGAAAGTACCTGCTTACCATAAACTTTCTAACTAACATACAGCAGTTTTAAATAACAACAGTATGTATAGAAATAAGCGAATGAAACACGTTAACGAACTTAAAAGAACAAAGAATGTCTCAAATAAAAAGAGTACACGCTTAAGAATTCGCAAGGACCTCCCGCTACAGCGACGCACCCCAGAGCCGGCAATAAAACAAAATGGCTGACAACTTAGCTGATTTAGGTATTCATGTTTACGATTGATGGAAACGTCTGTTTTACAATCTACAAGTAGACAGATGGTACTTACATCAATCATCTGAACCACTATGTAGTGAATGGTGTTTTGTTTTTGTGACCAGACGTAATAAAATACGTTAGATGTATTTGATAATGTGTGTGTAAAACTCTTGTTCAATAACTTTAAATACTAAGCGTTACATTGAATAAAATATATTTTTATATACGAGAGTAAATCAGTTTTATTGTCTAAGTTTATGGTAAAAAATAACAAAAATTATAACGTAAGTAGATTCGTATGAAGTTTATAATTTTAACGAGTGTGTACGCGTTAACTTTAGATAAAGATAACATAGGAAAACTCTGTTTTTAGACTATCAAAGTATACAAGTTTTCTTCACTAGTCTACAAAATCTCTGAGCATTAGCGATGTTTTACATGTTCATTTTAAAATTGACCCTGAAACAAATAAACGATATATCAGACAATGTGCTTGCAATTATATTGAGGTATTTCCATGGGTATCTCCATACATTTGAATTCCAAATCCTCTTTAGGGCAACTGAGAAATTGTGGAAACTATGTTTTTGGAATGTGTGAGAGCTCTAGGCGCCGAGCAATTTGCTACGCGTCCTTGCATTTAGGGTTGCTACATGTAAAAATGAATTATTTATATATTATTATTATTTTATTTACAGTAATTTTAATTATGTCTAGACTGTAAAATATATCGAATTTGCTTTAGGTGGGACTCAAACTGAACTAAACTGAGCTAGAAATTTGTTTCACTGTCGACATATGAGGCTGCGGCTTAAGAAACCACCAAACAAGTTTCTTGCCACCCATTAACCCGGTTACGCAAAAAACATGAACGTCAAATGGTTTTGAAAAACAAAAATTATTTGAATATTGGTTTGGAGTTGTTATGCAAACTGCCTTATGGAAAGGCAAGGAGAAGCCTTTCCTCTCTCTTTGGTCTATATATCATAAGTACTTCGAAAAAATCAGTTTATCTTAACATTTAAAGGAAACTATTAATTATCAGTAAATTAAAAAGACATCATAACTTCTGTAGGTTGACAACCCTCGGAATTATCTCAAGTCGGTGTAATAAAGCAAAATGGCCGACAAACGAAGCCAAGTCCCGTTGGTGGTAATGAACGACAGTAATTTAGATGTATTGCTTCTGACGTTTGCTTCCGAATAGGTACTGTAAGCGACAAATTTAACGTTACACTTGCATTGTAAGTAATTAATTGTAAGCAAGTAATTTGCACTAGTTTTCGACACTTCAAGCCCAGTGTTCGAGACTTGTTTGTAATTGTTGCTAAAGTGCTGTTTTGGATAGGATGATGTGCAGGCGTCCGCCTGCACATCAACCTATCCAAAACTGTCAAATTTCTTCAATGCATTCTCAACCATATTATAAACGCATAAAGTTCAAAGTCTATAGAGGAAATTTGAAAGTTTGTGGTAGGTTGATGGGTAGGCGTGTGTACAATAACCAGGTAGCTTACTCTTGTTTTTAATGATTCAAGGGAAAATATGAAAATATGTTTTAACCGCCTCTGTAGTCTAGTGGCTAAGACCACCGGTTTAGACCCAGAGGTCCCGGGTTCGATTCCCAGCGGGGGGTACATGTTTGTGTACTCGGTTTGGTTGGTGGTAGGGCTTGTTTGTCCGCCTGGCTAGCTACCACCATCTTATCTAAATATGTCGCCATGTTTGTAGCATTGTTGTGTCCCGGCAGCTACAGATCAGATAGCCAGTGCCTCACTAGTTGACGATCCCGGGTGAAGTGCGCTTCCATCATTGGCCTTATCATCACTTAACATCAGGTGAGATCAAGGCACTGTGCTTACCCGTAAAAATAAAAAAAAAATAAAAAAAATGTCGGTGCCACTACCCTATAGGTGTTATTGAGGCTCTTATTATTATGTTAAGATAAAGATAACGATAAAGATACTTTATTTGCTAGCACACGTGCATAAAAAGATATTATAGCTAATTTTAGATCCAACGTGTTTGTTGCTATTTAGTTTTTCTTCCTATGTGTTTAAGAGTTTTGTTTAATTTTAAAATAGCATACTTAAGGAAAGTTTTATTTATTTAGTAGATGCCTACTACCACATGAGTAAATATATATATTCACTATTTACTCACGTGATACTACTAATACGCTAACATCAAAGATAACTAATTGCCGATACCTAAAAGCATAAATATTAAAGAACTTCATCCGTAGAATCATACACAAAGCTGTTTCTTTACTAGGTACATTTAAAAAAACTGACTAATAAGTAAAGCTAAGTCATTATATTATTATTTTGTTCCATACGCCGGCGCCGGTGGCCCTGTACGAGTATGAAGTCTGCGTTGACTATTCCAGCCAAAATTCTATAGAATAGTACGTGGAAAAAAACTTGTACAATTTTATTAAGGCATAGTAAGTTTTACCGTCCTAGATAATATGAATACACTTTTATGTTTTCACGCAAAAATATCCTTCGTTACTTAACTTATATTAAGTAATTAATTCGTGCGGTCGTTGTCTTCCATGGATAATTAAACTGCACCTTAATGACGTACGCTCATTGCTACAGTGAGCAGCCTAATTATTACTATGGGAAATATGTTGTTTAAATAGTGACGTCATATACGTTGACGACCTATTTACAAACCAAAGATTTATAACTAGTAGTGGTCGCCCAGTGGTCGAAATTCGACCTTAGGTGTTTTACAAAATATACAATGATAATGCAATGTATATGTTATGGACCAAGTGATTAGGGCATTATGAAAAATGCCCGCGCAGTTTGAAAAGGCAGTGTGGTTACAATTATTGAAATAATCATATCGTTCGGGCATTATTTATAATGTTTATCACCCATGGAGCAGAGTAATTAGAACCAGGTTTTATTACTGTTTTTTTATTTCAAACGTAGAATCAATATTTAAAAAACAAATAAAATTATTCATTACACACGTACTCTGCCGAAGTATGATAATAAAAATTTTAATTAACTGGACTTTAACTCCTTGTTCTGGTTACCATACGATAGTTCGACAATTATTTAACAAATTTTCAGATAACAAGCAACGAAACGCAAATGTTCATTTCATAAATCAACACTCTATATATATTTTTTTTCAAATCTTACATGTCATAAAGTAATTGTTTTACAAATTTTAATTATCATTTTGCAACAGAACATAAGTTATTTTTTCCTATCACAAATACGTCAAATGGACAAAGATCTATTAAATAATTATAAAATATAGTGAAAAAATTTAATGCCCACCCGACCCAGCCAGGAATCGAACCTGGGTTTTCTGCAATCTGGGTGGCTGTACTGACTTTTATGCTACCGGGAAGCGGTGGTGGCGTGTGCGTCGGGTCGTTACGTTCCCTAGAATATGGTTGAGCGAAGCGATGGCTGATTCATATGTCATACTCGTGAACGGGTGCCGCCTGTGGAGGCTGGTCTGCTCTTGCGTACTTATATTATTTTAAGTATTATTCACTGTAGTTTGACTTTGTTTTTCTTAAACAGTTTTTGACTTTTACTGTAGTGGTACTGTATGACATTGTGGAAATTGAAACTTTTACCTAATGTAAATTTGTTAACTTAGTTTTTTTATTTTGTGTTTTTTTTTACATGTTGTGGTTATTTTCTATATTTGTTTATTTGTAATGGAAAGTGTCCTGCTATGATAGGGCATTTTCCAATATTTTTGACGCTGTCAGGGAGAAAAGGGCTGGACACTTGCTGAGTTTCTTGCCGGTTCTTCTCAGTACAAGATCTCCCGCCCAGAGTAGACTTACGAACCGATGGAGCCTACACTGAATAAATTATATTAAAATTTTAAATTTTAGACTTTTGATTTTTTTTTAAGGCTGACATAAGCACTGAATTTCTTCACCACTTTGATTTTGACTGCTTTTTTAGTGGTAGTAGTGCTATCTATGCAACGGTCGGGTGGGTATTTAATTTGTTCCCTATAATTTATAATTATTTAATTCAGCTTTAGTACAGCAATTAGCACTTGTCCAGTCCATGTCCATTAGCCTATAACTGTCCCACTGCTAGTCAAATGCCTCCATCATTGAAATCGAGTCATCACTACAATTGATGATTTAATCTCCACGCTTCCCAAATGCGGGTTGGTGATCACAATCCCGGGCTATGCACGGAATAAATCTGAAACACACTTTGCCCGACCTGGGAATCAAACCGGGGACCTTCGGGTATCGGGCCAAGCGCTTTGACACTGGGCCACCGAGGCACTTAAAAATTAAAAATTAAAATATCTATTAATCAATTTTAATTTAATATAATGGTTACTTGACCAGTAAGAATGGAGAGCAGGGGGACACTAAAGAGGCTCGTCACAAAGAACAGAAGGTGAGGTGAGGGTTAGTTAGGTTTGGAGTGGTTAGGTTAGGTTAGGTTAGATGAATGACCAAATCAAAGCCGAAAGAAACAAACTTTTGAAGATTATTATTGTTGCTTTTTGACGTTGACGTTGCTTGTGGAATGAAAATTGGCTGATGAATTATGTGTAATACATTAGAGACCCCTTGTTTTCCTCCCCACAACTCGTGCAATGTAAAATATGCAGGGTATAATCAGATTGCCCGACAATCACATGGCAATATTCATAATGTCTAGGCAATATATAGATAAGGATGTTCAAATTATAATTATTTTCTGCGCTCTAAGACTGGCATTATGAATAATGCCCGAATTCATTACTTGGTCCTTATCATAAACACATATACTTAAATTTTATCTTTCGCAACTCCTTCTCCATATAAACTTAAACTAAGTATACCAAATCTCACACTCCTTCGTGCGCGCAATGCGATTAAAAAGGGGTACCAACTTTTCTCTTCACGTCTATTATACTCGTATATACTCGTAGATGATTTTTTTTCCTTTAGTTTATGGCTTCGTGCGATTAGCACATTAGCCAATGTCAAAGTAATTTTTCTTACAAGTAATAAATAAATATACAATATTCCCTTCCAGTATGATGTTGATGATGAATGACAATAGGAATGAGAAGTGAGAAACGATATACCCCCAACCCCTCGAGTATCTCAGTAAATATGTGGGGCTTTACTAATTCCTCGGGCGGACTTCTTGAGAGAATTTGAAAAGTTAAGTTGCACCGTTTTGTTACATTTGCCAACACTGATGCGCACTTACGAACACTTAACGGTTAATAATCCACCATTATTTTACATTAATATTCGATATAACACAAATTTTAGAAAATAAAACAAAACCGCAGACATGACTCTTCACTTTCCCGCCAAGAAGTCTAGATGATATTTAGAATACATGGAAACAACATTTTTTTTAATAGAACTTAGCGCACATCAATCGCATATACTTTTCTAATTTCAAATCCTAATTCGCATAGCTCTTTTGTTTTGATTCAGAAAGTTAAATACTCTTTAACGTGACAATTTATATATGAGAAACTCATTGGGGACTCGAATTGCCTCATTAACAGCGTATTAATGTCCCACTTGAACAAAAGCACATGGGGTTAACAGGTAAGTATATCATATGGGATGTAGACCAATTGAATACTAACAAATGCCATCTAACAAAAATACAGGACTAACGCCATACCGTGCTTTCTAAGGCGCTGTATCACATAAATATATTATGTAGTATGGCAGTAATTTCGTCCGAATTTTATATAGATTGAACTATAAAAATGTGTCATTAAAACTCGGCAACTTCGCAAGCCCTCAACAAAGGGCTCGTTAACAAAGCGTTATCTTACACTATAGAGGAGGCTTTAACTCAAAATTCCCATCGCCAACATTATCGGGAGCTACCAACAGCCCATAAATTATACATTTACCTCATTTAAGAGAATAACGAACTAGGCCCAAGGTCGAAATATACATTAATACGTTAAGGAATAAAGAGACTTCTTGTCATTTACTTTAGGTTTTTTTGATGTCTTTTCTTTCTTTTAGTTGATGGCTTCGTGCGATTAGCACATTTAGCCAGTGTCAAAGTAATTTTTCTTACAAGTAATACATAAATATAGATGATATATATATACTTCCTTCCAGTCAGTATGATGATGAATGATGATGAATGATAATAAAAATGAGAAGTGAGAAATGATATACCCCCAACCCCTCGAGTATCTTAGTAAAGATGTGGGGCTTTACTAATTCCTCGGGGCGGACTTCTTGAAAGAATTTGAAAAGTAGTAGTTGCACTATTTCGTTTCATTTCCCAACACTCATGCACACTTACGAACACTTAACAGTTAATAATCCACCATTATTTCACATTAATATTCGACATAACACAAATTTTTGAAAATAAAACAAAACCGCAGACATGACTCTTCACTTTCCCGCCAAGAAGTCTTTTTTGATGTCAGTGTTACTGAAAATAACGGATATCTGTCATTTGTTTGATCAAATAAGTGTTTATTCGTAAGTTAGGTATCGCGTTGTGAGTAGTAAATATCGAAATTAAAGATTACCTTTGTTGTTGTCTTTTCTCATCCTGGCCTCTGCGACTGACGTGGATCAATTTTTACAATTCTACTGACGTGGTAGTATACGAGACATCATTCCGACAGCATATGTTTTTATAGATTTAAATAATGCAGCTATTTAAATTACATTTATTAAATACTTGGCATATCCTTTTTAATTAAAATTAACATATTTCTAAGTTAAACACTGTTCACACATATCAGTTTTATGAATACCTTATCTTAAAATGACATAGAAAAATTATAAAAATCAGCTTTTTTTTTTTTAATTTAACTTTAGACATTTAAAAAATTAACAATTAAAATAATCAGTCTAGAAAACGTGGGATATATTCAATCACAACTTTGTTTGACAATTTTCACATAGTGGCTTAGAACACTGAAGGCAAATTGGTTTCGAACAATCACAGCACACTGACCGATGCGCGAGGTCACTGTAGTAAGGTACTGAAAGCGGCGACACTCAAATCTAAAAATTAACGGTGTTAAACTGTATTTTATATTTGGCGGTATCTGTTGGACTACCACGTCAGTTGCAGATGGTTAATAAAATTAAAAAGGGAACTGAAAATAATTGATTTATTTTCCCGTAAAATCCGTCTGTAATTCTTCCATTTTCGTGGTTCATACAAATGCTTGAAGTATAATACTAGGTAACGATGTTGTATGGTTCGTTCTTAGAGCGTCTGGCTAGCTACTACCAACTGTTCAACCTCAATATTAACAATATGATATTCGATTTTCCTTTTCGGAAATTAATGCAGTTTTACCCCCAACGTGGCCACATATTACCAACGAGCGTTTTCAGTTAAAGGAACATACTATCTAAGATAGTATGATAGATATGGTGATAGATAGATAGCAATAAATGTTAATCCGTTTACAGGTAAGATTCTACCATATTAGAATATATAATAATAATATAATATATATATAATATAATATATATATTATATATATATATATATATTATATCTATAATAATCATTAATAATAATCCCATGCTGGTCTGGCACGTAAAAGGTGATACATGCTTATCCTCCCGTGCATGTCGTAGGAGCTGACTAAGGGTGGGTTCCAAGATCCAAGAATCCAAGAATCCAAGAATCCAAGTTCCAAGATCGGCTTGTATCACTGATGTTATCTATTCCAACTCGGAACACTACTTTGTATTTGCTAAATGTGGCGACGCGACGGGGCGACTCATGGCAAGTATACTAAAAATGGAGTTTCACCCGAGTTCTTCCCGTAATAACACGTGTTGTGAGACTCCATTTTATTTTCTATCTACCGTACAATTGTACCCTCACTACTTATAATAAAAAAATACTTGAAATTGGCTAAATGCTAAACGCGAAGCCATTAATTAAGATGATTAATTAATTATACTAAAAATTGGGATTTGGATTTCAATGCTCAGTTTACTCCCTTTTTGGGAGAAGTTCGTGAGTGTATGTATGTATGCATGTATCAATAATTCTTATCATCATGCTAATATTATAAAGAGGAAAGCTTTGTATTTTTGTATGTTTGTAACGAATAAACTCAAAAATTACTGGACCGATTTCAAAAATTCTTTTACCATTAGAATACATACTATACTAGGTACATTAGCGCTGAGTAACATAGGCTATATTAAAAAAAATTCACCCGTGCGAAGCCGGGACGGGCCGCTAGTAATAGTATAAATTTAAAAAGACCAAATAAATGTTTTGCATAATTAATACAACTGTAAACATGTAATAAAATAAATAAATAAACTTCAGTTTGTCAAAATCAAAACTTTGCAGAACTTTCAGACCCAACTATAGCTATTAATTTAAACTATAGACTTTCAAGTACGTCATAACATTATCTAGATTATATATAGACACACTATCGAAGGCTGGGAAACCTTTCTTTATAGATCGAGTTACACACCCGCATTTGCCCACACACGCCCCTCACAGATAAGCTGCTTTAAATACAATGACTAAGCCAGTAAGACGTAAAATTCTGTCACCTTTAGTATCAATTTATAAAAAATATAAATTCACGATAAAATACCGTAATGGGGTTTATTGAAGTATTGATACTATTTTTGATGGTATGGTCTGTACCGTAGCGTAGGAGTCTGTACGCCTGCACAACAGACTAACTAAACTGTCAAATTTCTTTAATATTTGTTGAACTTTAAGGGATGAACTTAAAATTCAAAGTCTATTGAGGAAATTTTACAGTTTTTGCTTCCTGATGTGCAGGTGTACGTATATACAACAAGTTCTTAGTTATTTTTACTATCCAACAAAATCTTTGCTATTTTTGAAGGAGATTTGGTCAAAATGATGCCTGGGCATATTGAAGTGGTACCTGCGTTAGATTCCTGGCACCTATCAATAATTTTATCCAAATGATTTTAAACATAAACCCGGATTTAAAAAAATAATTAAATAATAATATATAAAAACACAAATGTTGAAAACATTTCCACGAGCAGGATTTGAACATTTAAGTTTTTGTAATTTGTTTCGCAACAAAATTTGCGTTAAAATTATATAAACAAAACAAAAACATTTTAATAATATATAAGTAAAGTAAAACTATATATAAATACTTTCTACTCGCTATATACTGAATCTATGTTCTGACTTAGAAAAGTTATTTGCTGAATACAGTTCCAATTAAAAATATATAGACAGGGCAAAGGCTTATGCTACGAAAGAAATCTTTCAACTCTCATGACAATCTACACCACAGATCATATGAATGCTATTAAATGTTCCCGCCCGATCCTCTAAATGACAGCACACATTTACAGAATACACTAAACATGCACACCAGTTTAGGCCCAAGACACCGTACTCGTAGAACAAGGGTACGAAGAACCGGTTCACACTCGCTCTACACCAGGTACAGACATGTACCTGGGCGCTTCTCTCCTCCTCCACGGCCCGGTCAACCCGAGCCGAGGTCCGTGCCTTTAGAGGCGCCCTCGGGTTGCTCCGCTCCCCGATCCGATCCGAACCCTTCGGAGAATCTAGTAGGGCACGGGGACGCGCACTTGTGCGCGATGCCGTTCCCTCTAGATAACCTCTGAAGGTGATTCGTTTCACACGGCTTGAGGGAGCCGTGTGAAACGAATCCCTTTACGTTCCTCGCCGCCCCCAAAAAAGCCTGGTGAAGCTGAAAATGCCGCAGCGGCAATCAGCAATCTCTCTCAAAAAAAAAAAATATTAAATGTTATCCGTATCCTATTGAATGAAATTATACTGTACTAATATAGTCTTATGTTAAAATGTTACTAACAAAATGGACCATGTTATCTGAATTTAATAAATTTTATTGTTATTATTAGATCAACGTATCCTTGAAGTATATACTATCTATTTAACCAATACCTCCGTCATCATGGCGCATGCAACTGTGCCCAAATATCGGATACACACACACAACAAAAAACATGGTAATAATCCCGTTATTAAAAATTATTCTAATATTTAACCAAATCTTACAATACACACCACACCGCACGCCTTAAACTTCTTAGCATTGTACGGTTTCTATACCAAACCCTTCATAGATCACGTTACCACCAACCCTTTAGCGAGTAACTCGTGTTAATTACGATCCTATGTTATTATCGGGTGCTGTAATAAACATCAAATTGCACACCTTTGTTAGCATTAGTAATTTACGACAACAGCCAGCCGTCCTCCCTCGGGACCACCGAACTCAGCAACATCACTGACACGAATAATTCGTATTGGCAATAACTTGTTATACAAAAGAGGCGTGAAGAAACACCTTGTGGGCTGGCAGAGTGAGGTTAACTGATGCTATGTTTGTTTTCACGCTGCACCAGTTATCTTCACGTCTGGACTCCATTTCCACTTAACATCAGAAGGGATGGAGTCATTTACAGAGTCATCTATAAAAAAAAATAAGGATTTCTTGCCGGGACAGCGAATAGTCATATCTGCAGTATTGTCTTATTTTCTAAAATGTGTATCGAATATTAAAGTAAAATTATGGTGGATTTATTAATCGTTAAGTGTGAACGTGCATGAGTGTTAACAAATGAAACAAAACAATACAACACCACTTTTCAAATTGACGTTTCTGTAACGCCCCAATCTTTGTCGAGATACTCAACTCAGTTGAGGGGTATTCATTTTTATCACTACTCATTTCTATTATTTTTTATCAGCATTACATACTCGTATTATGGAAATATGTTTATTTATTTAACTAGTAAGAAATGTTACTTTGACCTTGGCTAAATGTGCTAACAGCATAAATATATAAATATATTTGTAAATATAATTCTAAAAGTTTACGTTGAGAAGGAGTTGTTAATCAGAAGAGAGACTTCTAAGCACATGTCATAATAAAATTCTTAAATAAGAATAATTATTATAATAATATTATGCATGTATTTTGATTAGAAAAGCTCTGTTCTGACATGCCGCATTAAATTTTTCTGGTCATTTAAAAAGTAATTCAGTCCAAGTGGTAAATTTTTGAAAAGAACATTTTTAGTTACTCTTATTTGAGTGATCATTATAGTTTCAAAAAATATTATATGATTTACACACAAGAATATCGACTTTAATAAGCAATTACATAATTTTCTTGATTAATAGGTGACGTCTGTAACTACAATGTTTATAAAGAGGTGTGTACTAACTCAACAAGAACCATTAATAACATGACAATTTTTAGATGAGTATAGGTAATATATCCACAAATACTCGCTAGAGAACAACGATTCATCCCTAGGATACGCGAGGCTATTGAAATTAAAAAACATCCTAATTTCAATAGAGAAGATGGTTGGAATCTACCACCAGCCTGGGATCTCATCATACAAAATTTTAAATCCCAGCCCCAACACCATATTGCCAGACCAAAAGATGCTGTTAGCTCTTTCTACGTAAAACGGAACGCACCTGATTAAATTTAAATGAGGGTATACAAGCTACTAACTAATTATGAAACGACCAACACCTCAGTCTCCCTGTGACCACGGACCCTGCAAAGGGTTCGAAACGTCAGGATAAACATTAATTAAAAGTAATGTGTAAAATAAATGCGAGTAGATCCGTAAAAGTTGTTTCATTTCAATCAATTACAATCTTCAATCAAAAATACTTATCATTTAAAAATATCTATGGCTCTACAACGACAAGGTAAAGTGTGAACCAATAGAAAAGGAAAGGAAAGGAACATTTTCAATAAAAGTATTCTATAGAGCTGACCAAATTCCGCGAAGAGTTGTTGAAAACCTGAGAGTACACTAAGACAGTCCCACATACTGACAAAGCAAATCAAATAACATGTCCAGGAGCATTCTGCAGTTCTTGACGCCGTGCAACTACTGATAAATGTTGCCATCCATTCCGAATTTCCGTCAAGCGACAACTATTTCGTGACTCGAGAACGACGCCACCCTCTATTTTCTATTTGAAGAAAAAATATCCGGTCGTATTCCGACACCACTAGAAAATTTCCACGTAGTCCAATTTTGTCGATTAATTACTCTCTATGGGGTTTTATTTTCAACCAAGGGTCTGTCCTTGAATTTGTCAACATGAACACCTTTATAGCGTGATCTTCCGACTGTTACTATATCGTCAAATGTACCTACTTTTAATGATATTGTTTATTCATATTGTATGCAGTTTGATTTATACAAAAGACAGTTTAACTGCATACGATACAGGTCTTCCTCGTGTAGGTAATTGAGATTAATGTTTGTATCTACTGTATTATGAAAATAAAGAAATTTATTATTTATTATTATTATCTTTATTTCTTTTATTTCTTAGCCTAGGTTTGTTATAATATTAATATAAAAGTAAAATTACAAAAGCACATTCAAAACATAAAAATATTATAAAAAACCTAGACTAGAGTGCCGCCGGCAACGGGGCAGGGCTCAAGTTGCCGGTGGTTAGGGCTGCAGAGACAAAAACCTTCGGACTATCCGCGCCGTGTCCAAGAGTACCGCCTTCTGTATCTGACCCTTGATCCAACCATTGAGCAAAAGTCTCTTAAGGTGTTGGTCGAGACTCTTCGCTACCAGACCGTTCGCAGACACGACTATCGGCACAATTATTGTCGAGTCAACATCCCACATAGCGGTTACCTCGTGAGCCAAGTCAAGGTTCTTGCTGGCTTTGTCCTTCTCGGCGTTTACGAGGTTCTCGTCATGCGGGATAGTGACGTCAACAAGCACTGCCCAGCGTTGCGATCGATCTATCAGCACGGTATCAGGCCTATTAGCTATAATAGTCCTGTCTGTGATGACAGCTCGATCCCAATAGAGCGTGGCACGACCGTTTTCGAGAACCGGCGCAGGTTTACCTGTAGTAAGGCACTTCGAAGAGCAAGTTGCTGGTGAATAATCCTAGCTACCAGGTTATGTCTGTGCAAATACTCGCCGTTAGCAAGATGAGAACAACCGGAGATAATGTGCCTGAGTGATTCCCCGGGACGGCGGCATGCCCGACAAATGTCGACCGTACCGTCCTTCAGGATATATCTCCTATAGTTATTCGTCATGATAACTTCGTCTGCAATTGCACAGACAAAACCTTTGGTTTTTCCGAAGAGAACTCCGAATCGTAGCCAGTTCACCGACGCGAGCAAATCTACATCGGGGCCGAACGTAGAACCGCCCGTGTAACCTTGCTACTCCATAGCGCCCTGTGGACCTCTGTGCTCAGTACCACTGGTCTGCGACAGTTCTCATTTGCCAAGGAGAGCGGGGTTAGGCCCTTTCTATTGCTACCACATCCCGATGCATCCCACTCTCGTTGTGGAGGAAATAGTCCCTAAGATTGCACACGTCGCGGTTGTGAAAATTTTTGGCATTTAAAAAGCCGCGACCACCACGCCTTCGCGGTATGTACAATCTCATAACAGACGAGCGTGGTTGTAGCATCCGGTGTGTGGTGAGCAATGCACGAACCTTGCGATCCAGGGCATCCAGCTCAGTCTGGATCCTCCTTAGTATGCCAAAGGAGTATATGAGTAGAGGCATCACCCAGGCGTTGAAAGCACGCACCTTATTACCCCCTGACAAAAGACTGTTAAGCACTTTTGTCAAGCGGCAGCAGAAGCGCTCTGTTTAATGCGCCCTTTCTCAAAGCCCAAAAACTGTGACATACCAAGGTATTTGTAGGTTTCTGCTTCAGAGATCAACTTGAGGGACATTGTCTCAAAAAGCTGTAAATTTGGTGAATCTACAACTTCCCCCCGCTGCACATGCACGACCGCACATTTATCTACACCGAACTCCATTTTGATGGCACTACTGAAAACATGTGTTATTTTGAGTAGTGTCAGCAAATGTTGCTCGTTCGGAGCGAATAGCTTGAGGTCGTCCATATACAGAAGATGAGAAAATTAAATGACCTCACCCTCTCTCCGAAGCCAGCAACCTAACCCTGAATCCTTCAACAATGTGCTGAGCGGATTCAGGACTACGCAGAACCATAAGGGGCTCAGACTGTCACCCTGGAATATACCTCGCTCGATCCTTAAAAATCCTGCGGCTCAGGGGGGTCATCTCTGCCGCCAGGTTGACGAAGAACTGTGGTCCACTGACTTATACACGCGCCTAAGAAGGATCTTAGAGTTGCATCAATTTTGTACAGCTCCAAGTTCCTTATATTATTATTATCTTGAGAGAATTATAGCTCGTTTGCGTAACTAGGTCGTTGTATGGGTGACTAAAAAAATGAGTCTTTGGACACCTGTGCTGCTAAATGCACGTTAACACAGTTGGTTTCAGTTCTGGTGACAGTCATTACACCCCAAGCTTCATTTGGTCAGCGTAGGAGTTATCGCCTGATCTCTCAATGTATTTTGCCCCATGTAAGGAAAGCCAGAGCCCAGTAGTAGAATGTTTAAAGGCTGATTATCTACACTCTTTAAGGAACCTAACAAATAAACCAAACAATAATTTTTTACTACTTATTTGAAACTATAAACATTGTAATAATATCGATTCTTATTTAGCACAACAGCAAAAATACAAGAACATTGACGTATTCTGCATTTTACAAAATGTTAGTATCAAAAGTATTTATTAATTTGAAAAAAGACAAGGTGTTTAAAAAATACACGAGCAGGATTTGAACCCGCACCCGGCACATGCCGGGTCTGGGGCACCAATGGATTTATTTCTGTATTTGTGAAAAAATTGTAATTTGTTCGCAACAATAATTGCGTAAAATTATATATAAAAATATTTTATAAATAGCTAGCCTACTTCTTAATTGATCTTTAGTATTTGTAAAAATATTATGATCAGATATTAATGACGGTAGTTGTTGACATTGAATTGGCGCCTTTGGCTTTCAAAGTAAAAAAGTAAATAGTGTTGAATAATTTCGGCGGGCTGGTTAGAACCACGATAGCTCAATTGGAGCACCTGACCCGGTATGTCAGAAGGGTGCAGGTTCAAATCCTGCTCGTGGACATTTTTTCAACATTGTGTTTTTGTAATTTGTTTCGCAACACAATGTGCGTTAAAATTATATAAACAAATTAAAAATATTTTATAACCATAATCATATGTTTATTAAGCTCTCAATTTCATCATAAAGAAACTACAAATATTTACTGTCAAAAATACACAATAACGCCGCCCGATTCTTAAGAAACCAATTCGACAAACATTTGTTCAGCTTTATATACCAATGCCATCTCGAGCGATGCGCACATAAAAGCTCGGGTCGTTCTCGTGCTCGGAAAGTAATAATTCACCGCGGTATTGTTGGCCGAAAACAGAGCGAGCACTATATAGATAACGTCTGATCGGGACAGGGAGCTTTTTCTGCTGAGACTACAATTTCAACTGGATGCAACGGTCTTATACAACGTGCAGTTGTTTTTATCATAACTTTAGTTGTATTTTCCAATCGTGCCGTTATCTAGGCTAGTTATATAAGACTTGCTTTTCTTGTGTTCGATCCTTTTTTGAAGTCTTTACGGCATGCAAGACCCTCGCAACTATATGCAAAAACCATGCGTTGCTCTGCTTTGACGTAATGGAATTTAAAAAACATACTTTCGGCGTATTTAATAACATGTGACCTGTTAGGTATTTAATAATTTTTTTCTTATATTATGACCAATTTGCATATTAACTTAATTGTACAATAGGTTTGTGATCGACTTACACTATTTTAATGTCTAATTGAAATTTGGTAAAAACAGTTCTGACCAAACTGGTCTAACTTCATCATACGTAAAATAAAACCCCTTAGTTTTATACCGTATTTTATATTCATTTTGAAATAGTATTGCCTATAGTATTTCATTGTATTACAGGTGCAATTTCATTTGATTGGGTAATACTTTATCGGAAGGATGAGTTTGGCCCGTGATTTAAAAATTGTACAAAGCAATAAATAAACACAAGTTGATCGAGTAGACGCGCAGAAAGAGAGTTCTATGTCAATAAATATTTAAATGAGCAATCTGAACTCTATAACAACGTGCGTGAGTGCACTTCACAATAAAGTTATTACCATGTAGCGGAGCTTGTTTGCTTGCCTGCCAATCGGGTCGGGACTTCCGCCCCACTCTGTTTACTAACGATTATATTGACATCGTAAACGGTTAACAGTTAAACAACCCTACTTTGTATGAACAATACTACATTGCGATCGTACGAACGTCTTTTCACGTCTTGGTGCTGCTAAATTGTATTTTAGGAAATGTCAAAGGATTTATTTTAACTTTGAACTAATGGATTTTATATTCAAAATAAAAAAATAAAAATATATATCAGTTTATGAATAAAAAAGTCAGCGACATGATATATCTAGCTTTTATAGTAAATCCACAATAACGTTATTTATCTACACTAATGTTATGAAGAGATAAAGTTTTTAAATTTGGATTTATTATTATTATTACTAACTTGAATTCAAAAAAGTAATAAACAATTTTCTTTTACTACTACCAATAATAGGCTATTGTTGACTGTGTCCGATTTTATAAATAAAAATTGAAGAGAAAACATTGTACAATACAAAATGTGCTCAATTTTTTTTTAAATTATTATAAAGTGTGACACTAAAAATAGTATGCTCAGCATTATTGCATGGTCAATGCATGAGTATTGGGCCAGTTCTGTAAGGTGGTTATGGTTATGGTTAATGGTTAATATTAATTAAGAGGAAACGTTTGTGATAATGTTGTTTGTTTGTTTGTTTGTTTGTTGTGGCTAATCTCTAGAACTACCTACAAGTCCGATTTCAAAAATTCTTTCACTGATAGAATGCTACATTCCTTGCGGGTAACATAGGCATTTTATTTTGATAACAATTAGTCTACAGCTCAAAATCTCTAAATTTGTAAATCGATTCGGTAAAAAAAGCGCTGCTTAGCTGCTTCATCGGCGTACGCTGACCAAATGGACGGATATCAGTTATGAAAAAAAAAGTCAGCGACATTATATATCTAGATATTTTTACTAGCTAAAAAAGCTAGCTTTTATAGTAAAGCCACAATAACGTTATTTATATACACTAATTTTATGAAGAGATAAAGTTTGTAAATTTGGATTTAGGAGGTAATCTCCGAATTTAGGAGGTAATCTGCTGCACGCAGCAGTGCTGCCGCAGCATTGCTGCCGCAGCACTACTGGTCCCCATATATTCTCTATAAATTTATATGAGATTACATTCCGAGCTACGCAGCAAAGTCGCGGCAGCAATGCAGCGGCAGCACTATTTCGCGGCAGTGTCACCCCACCGCGTAGTGACGCGTCTGCCGCTGCAGTGATAGTACCTACATGAATGGAATACGAATACGTAAATAGTTGGTCATTAATGGACATCTTATCAATTCAAAGCAAATGAATGAATATACACAACAGCGCATCACCACGAACAGCGCAACACTGCCACCTTGCCCGGAATTAACGCGGCAGGCCGCAATGCTGCACAGCACCACAGTGGCAGCACTGCTGCGTGCAGCGGAGTTCGGAATCATACCTTAACCATAATCATAAATATAGCTTGCCTAATTCCTAATTTAATTCCTAACTGATCTTTAATATTTGTAAAAATATTATGATCGGATGTTGATGACGTAGTTGTCGACATTAAATAAGGCTCCTTTGGCTTACAAAGTAAGAGTAGATTGGGTTGTTAAATTTCAACAAATTGGACAGAACCACGATAGCACAAAGTTAGTGCACCTGACTCTGTGTGTCATGGGGTGCGGGTTCGGATCGTGGTAGTATTTTTTTTTCACAACACTTTTTTAAAAAGAACATTTTAGTTTATTGTCTAAGTGGGACTCGGACCCGATAGCCTTGTGCAATCCAGCCGACGCGCTACTAATTGAGTGACCGGGACACCGGTGTCCCTGTCGACTTTTCAAAGCGCTTATTTATTGTGCTCCGCTGTCCCAGCATCAGGGATTACACTGATTGATTTAGTACGTATTCAGTCAAGGATCTCTCCTATTATTATGTTGGATTATAACATCAAGTACTTTAAGTTACAGTTAATGGTTATTATTTATTTTGGTTCAACTATTAAAGTTTATTACATTGCTATTTTATTTAACTTGGGTATACAACGTTAGTCGGAACGGGGGTACTAAGCCGAAAGGAGGGTAAAGCATACATGATAGTGAATAACTTTTTTTTTTAAATTTAAACTTTCTTTTTTGGTTTTTTTAGTTTACATTTGATTGGTTTACAAAAATCTAATAGACTACGGTTTTGACGTAGGTTCTCAGCAAATAGGTTTACCTCTAATGTCAATGTACGGGCATTGTAAAGAGTCGAGTTTTCTCTCCATAATTGAACTAATGTATCCAATAATATTAACTTTTAATTTGTTTTTTTTTTGTGACCACCACAGCGTAATTTCTTTTGAAATCTTTAAAAAAGCTGTTAAGTAATCTAAAATTATGCACTTTTAAGGAAAAGATCTTGAACAAATGTTATTCACTATCATGTATACTTTACCCTCCTTCCGCCTTAGTACCCCCGTTCCGACTAACGTTAAGTTTTTGAGGAGGAAAAAAGGAAACTATGTTGCGCCGACTCCAAATAAAATTATGAACAGGGTAGACGAATACATGGTTACTACTACTATATGCGTGTTAGTTTTTGTTTTGAAGTGAAAGGTAAAGTTTAAGCGAACATAAAACATTGAAATGAAACACTTTATACGAGTCTACTCATCGTAATGCATGGTGATCCTGTCAGGATTACTAGTGTTACAAATTGTGTAAAACGTCATTAGTAAAAAAAACAATGTTTTATTTTGTTTACGCTACAACAATAAAAAACTTATGAATGTCGCTACACCATCGGTTTGTACTTCAACAGGTCGGAAGTCATTGTACTGCGATGCACCGAAAAGCAATACGGCAAGGGCATTTCTTCATTAAAGAGCTAGGTAGGAGATTAAATCAAATAGTCATCACGATTATTTAGTTATATGTTACGTACCATATTTTGTTATTTATATTTTATTTTATTTATTAAGGAAAAGCTAACAGCTACATTATAATAATATGTTTAATATTAGGATTAGAAAAACCTTTTTTTAAATAATGCAATGATCACAGATTGACATATTTTTTGTGTGAAACCGGAATAGTAATAGCAATAGTACAAATAGTACAAAGTAAGAACAACAGTTTTAAAAATAAAGTGAAACTCATTATACATAAAGAAACGACACCACTTACAATAACTTTAACAAACAATAACTGTGTAGTTGACTGGTTAGTCAATATATAAACTTTTTAACAACTGTCAAAACGATTATTTCATTTCAATTGTATGGGATTAGCAAACTATGACGTCACTATTTCTTTCCGACAATTGAGTGTTTATTAATAACTTTTTAGGTTACAAAAATTCATGCTTAGGTCAAATAACAAAATTGGTCAATGTTATAAAGAACTGTTACGTGATTTTATTTATACGTTTATTGTTCTGGAATTAATTGTTGTTGTTGTCAACTACCCAATTGGGGTTTATGAAAGAGAGTAATCTATATTGATAGTATTTCCATAATTCTGCTTTTAAAATTTTCTATGCTCCATGCAAATATATCCATGTCTTAAAAATATCTGTCATAACTCATAAGTAGTTTATGGCTATTATGACCTCTAGAGTAGGAGATATATTAACTTTCCGATCGTTACCCGGCAACGCTAACTTATGCCAAACATATAAGTAAGGAGTTTCGCCTCAGCACAACTCCTATTAGATTCTGAACACGTGCATGTCGCCATAATGGAAACCATTGATTTAAAGTGTGCCTGCCCCCGTCATCATAAACTCATTGCAATAGAAAAGTTTTATTGGCTGTTATGTTTTAGACTATATTTGATAGATATGTATGATGAGATGACAAATATTCTATAGAAGAATCTCTATGCTCCGAGAGTTAGGACAAAATTTGCACAAACACAATATATTACTCAATCTGCACACCTATATAATGTCACAAACGGAAACTATTTATTTATCACAAAACAACCAATGAAACCAAAAAACTTGTAACTAAATGGCTAAAAAATAAAACGTGGGAAGAGACAG
The DNA here is from genome assembly GCA_949315975.1 of Eudonia truncicolella. Classification (NCBI taxonomy): domain Eukaryota; kingdom Metazoa; phylum Arthropoda; class Insecta; order Lepidoptera; family Crambidae; genus Eudonia; species Eudonia truncicolella. Next base: position 8,067,844 of record OX438835.1, on the reverse strand, counting down.
AATCACTTGTCATAATCATAGTCTAATAAAATACAAAAGTAACGTCGAACATAATGTGCCACACTCTCACGCACGCACACACACACATACACACATGCACACAGACACACACAACAAACACACTCTCACACACACATGCACACATGCACATATATTTTAACATTATGTGTCTTGGTTTGTTTATTTTGTTTATTTTTTTTTTCTATCTTCTAATATATATGATGGCGCATACACATGATGGCGCATACACAAAATAGCGTTGACAACTGCACCTATGATTGATTGCCCAGACCATAGACCGAATGAACGAACACCAAGCACTGAATAGGCGGCCATCTTGAGAAAAAGAAAAGGTTGAGATCGATTCGTGGTGACGTGCGCACGCGTTCACGTGCGTGGTGGACGTTCACTTAAATCGGGTTTAATCGTAACCATCTTTATTAATTTCTTAAAACTGATAATTGTGATTGTGTTAATTATATGTGAAGTGATTATCTAAACCGTTATTTTATTGGAATATAATTATCATCTCCCTGCCCGTCAATCCACGCTTATAAAGAAAAATGGACCACCTCAATGACGGCCAAGTGCCTTTATAAGCGTGGATTGACGGGCAGGGAGATGATAATTATATTCCAATAAAATAACGGTTTAAATAATCACTTCACATATAATTAACACAATCACAATTATCAGTTTTAAGAAATTAATAAAGATGGTTACGATTAAACCCGATTTAAGTGAACGTCCACCACGCACGTGAACGCGTGCGCACGTCACCACGAATCGATCTCAACCTTTTCTTTTTCTCAAGATGGCCGCCTATTCAGTGCTTGGTGTTCGTTCATTCGGTCTATGGTCTGGGCAATCAATCATAGGTGCAGTTGTCAACGCTATTTTGTGTATGCGCCATCATGTGTATGCGCCATCATATAAAATTCTCGTGTCACAGTTTTCGTTGCCATACTCCTCCGAAACGGCTTGACCGATTTTGATGAAATTTTTTGTGCTTATCCGGTATCTATGAGAATCGGCCAACATCTATTTTTCATCCCCCTAAATGTTAAGGGTTACCCTTAACATTGGATGGAAAATAATCTTATTACTTTATAAGTCAAAGTTAACATAAGTAGAAAAAGTACAGTGGTTAGGATTATATAACTATAACAACGTAAGTAAAAATCTGTTAAAACAATTACTAAAAATTTGAGCAAGATGTGGACCTGAGAACGTAAGATTATTTTCCAACTACAGCTAGGGTTGCCTGGAAGTGATCTCTTTTAGAGATAAGCTCACCCTTGTATATGTTTTTTTATAATGTAATTTATTCTGTAATTTCTATGTACAATAAAGGATTGAAATAAAAAAAAAAGATAATTTACTAACTTTGAAAGTCCACCTGACCCGGATTGTAAAAAAGTATGGAACAAATCCCAATCGTGAAAAAATATGTGTCTACGCATTTTTTGAATGTTTAAACAAATAAATATATGTTATTGAGATAGTAAATCTTAACATAAAAATAATGAATAGGGAACAAATCTAATCATATATATAAGAACTACTTACGATAACTGGGGTCCTAGTGAAAAAAGGTTTAAATCGAAAAACTAGTTGTAATCACAAAAAAAATCTGTACAGATTGGTATAAAAAGGTTGATTACCACACAAATAAAGAATGCCGAAAAACGTTATAATTAGGGGACAACTTTTTTAAACTGCTTTTCACAAATATTTATAGACCAATTCTTTTTGTTGAACGCGATATAATTAAAGTTAAAACAGGTTTTTAGCTTAACAAGCTTAGTAAAAAGTGATGTGAGTATTCATATAACTTTAATCACCTATGAAAATTACAACTGAACAGCTGGTGTGAAAATATTTACTGTATTAATATTCGTTTACACGATGACCTTATCAAATTACCTGAGTATTATTCAACTGAAATCTTTATACACCGCCTAAAGTGATGTAATAGTAAAGTAAATTGCCTATTTATGGGTATTGGCTTACCCACCACGCTTGACAAGTGCGGGTTGGTGATCACAAACCCGGGCTATGCATCGAAAAATCGCCCCTCCCCTCGTGTCATCCATCAGTTGTCGCATGGCTGCTTAAACGTGTGCACGTCTTCAATAAACGGTAAGTTAACCTCTTTTTCACTTTGTTTTGTACGATCTATTTAATTAGTTATTACTTAAAACCTTACTTTCTTGGTATTTAAACGACTTATACCCTTTTAAACTAAACATATTTAATCATCATAGTGTCTTTAAACAACTTATAACTTTGACGAGCGGTTTGGGGCAGAGGTAAGGAGACCTGGCTTCTGCTCGAGAGGTCTCGGGTTCGATTCTGGACAAGACAAAAACTTGTGTGCATGTGCATGCCTATTTGTCTTGGTCTAGGTGTTTTCTAGGTATGTTAGGTATGTATTTACAAAAAAAAGTATTTATGTATTTTTATCCGCTATCCATAACGCAAGTTCTTTTTGAAAACAAGTACTTTGGGCTAGATACTTAATATGTACGTAAGAGATTATTTATTATTTGAATTAGAGATAGAATCGGAGTGGTTTTCAGGGATTATGATGGTTCCAATACTAATAAGTGACATTCAATTGTCGCGAAAGTTTGGCGCAAGGTCATTTTTATTTTATTTGAAAATACAACAACAATTTTACTGGTATCAAGATGACGTAACTTTATAAGATTTTTTTATTTTTATACTTGTCTATATAAATAGTAATAATAAATGCGTTATTATAATCGATACCAATTAAAACAATGGCATCATTAACTATTAATAAAGAGTTTTTAGGAATAATTTAGACATTAAAGTATCTGAATTACTTCTTTCCAAAATTTCGAATTGTTAAAATAATAATATAATATAATTAAAATGTTTTTGTTTTGTTTATATAATTTTAACGCAAATTTTGTTGCAAAACAAATTACAAAAACACAATGTTGAAAAAATATCCACGAGCAGGATTTGAACCTGCACCCTTCTGACATACCGGGTCAGGTGCTCTTCCAATTGAGCTATCGTGGTCCTAACCGACCCGCCGAAATTATTCAATACTATTTACTTTTTACTTTGAAAGCCAAAAGCACCCATTCAATGTCAACAACTACCGTCATTAACACCCGATCATAATATTTTTACAAATACTAAAGATCAGTTAAGAAGTAGGCCAGCTATTTATAAAATGTTTTTGTTTTGTTTATATAATTTTAACGCAAATTTTGTTGCGAAACAAATTACAAAAACACAAATGTTGAAAAAATTTCCACGAGCAGTATTTGAACCTGCACCCTTCTGAATACCGGGTCAGGTGCTCTTCCAATTGAGCAATCGTGGTTCTAACCAGCCCGCCGAAATTATTCAACACTATTTACTTTTCACTTTGAAAGCCAAAGGCACCCATTCAATGTCAACAGCTACCGTCATTAACACCCGATCATAATATTTTTACAAATACTAAAGATCAGTTTAGTTTTTTTTAATAAATAGGTTTTTGATGGTTTTGCCATAATCTTGCAAAACTTTGTAATTTACTTATGGTTGTTCCTTTTTTTTAACATAATTTCTTCTATGAATATGGTCAAATCAAATACCTAAGTTCTGAATAATTTTGCACAAAACAAATTGATTGTGTAAAGGGGTAAAAGTAAGATTTATATGACCTTACACACAAAATGTTATTTTTTTAACTGTCTAAGTCTATCCATTTTTTTTAACTATCTGAATTAAAGAAATATAACAAAGACTAAGATACACTGTGCAAAAAACTAAAACAACGGTATGCTAAGATTTCTCATAGAATTTATATTGGAGAAGTTGTGTTATTTTATAAAAAAAAAGTTGTTTTGCTATAGTGATAAAACGTGTTTTTCGACTTATTGCCGTTTTCACTAGGACCAACAAAAGAATACCTGTTACACAGCACAGTTTTTTTTCTTCAATTTGTTATCTTGACAGTTTTAATTTATGATCCAAGTTAATTTTTTATTAAATTTTCTTATCACTTCCTTGCTATTCATTTACACTTAAATGTTCACTTTAACAAAACAATAATTAGAAATGTTAATTATCTATTCTTCACACATTACATTAAGGTACTTCTTAACTGACCTAGTAGCCGTTTGGTTACAGTTACAACCAATTAAAAATAACCTACAGAGACAAATGGAAACTTATCTCTCAGCCCACGCGAAAGCAGTGATAAGATAAATCGTGATAACGTGAAAAACTGTATTTATTTATGAAATCACTCTAATTATCAAAAAAAAACGTGCTGTTTTAGCTTCAAACAATGAGTCGTCTTTGTTTTCTTTGAAAATTGTACAGATGCTTGCACATCAACCTATACGAAACTGTCAAATTTCATTAATAAATATTCAACTTGAAATTTGACAGATTGTAGTAGTATGATGTGCAGGCGTGTGTACTTACGTGCATTCCATAGACTTAATTTAGTATCGTTTAAAATACATTGTTGCCCATACAATATTATTGCACATATTGCCACCCGCAATACCAGCCATTGTTTATTTCATTTTTTTTACCTATTACTTAAGTAAAATAAAATAAATTAATAAAGGGAGCCTTCAAGACAAAATTTCAGCTTCCATAGTTAAGAGTTTGGGCTAGGCCATGATATATTAGTCAGTGAGTGACTCAAAACTATTCTTTTTTATATTTATAGATAAATAACCTTTATCTTTGACTTTATCACAACGAGATTTAATTAGAACAGAGGTGGCACAGCAAAGTTGTGTAAAAAAATGCCTAGTCCTTGGGGTGATATTATTATCATCCTAAGTTAAAAGTGAAGATCTGGGCTACTGTGGAACATGCATATCTAACCTTCTCACTATATCCTTGAAGAGACCGAAATTAACGAGATTATTAATGAGCGGTGTCTTCTAAAATAATACTAAGAATGCTACCACATTTCAATTTTCACTTTCCACATTTGGACCAACATCTTTAGATACACACATGAGGATTTTTGGCTCTGGACTTTCTACGAGACTGAATTAGTAGAGAGGTGGCACAGCAAAGTTATGTAAAAATGAACGAGGGCTTGTATCTTGGTGCTCATATGTCGCTCATGGAACGCTGGCAGCCAGTGGGTTGTCTTACAGTCGCTACCACTAACGTCTTTTCACATTGGATTGTTAGTCGGCCATCTTTAATAAAACATTAAGAAGCATTTGACAACAAACTCACCTGATGTTAAGTGAAGATCTGGATTACGGTAGAACATGCTTACTTACAAAGAGCCTATTCATTATAACCTTGAAAGAGACTTAATTTAACTTGAAAAAAACAGAGAAAAATAATTAGAAAATTAAAAACTAAAGACCTATAAAAGATGTCCTCCAACTAATAAAAACTACATATAATTATAATATTACCATATTTCAATTTTAAACTTCTACTTTCGGACTAACAATTTATTGTGTTCTTATGTAAGAAACCTTTGGCATTGGACTTTATCACTACGAAACTGAATTAGGACAGACGTGGTACACACGCCGGCACATCAACCTATCCACAACTGTCAAATTTCTCTAATCGATATTGATTATTACACTCAAACACTAAAGTTCTAATTTTATTGAAGACATTTGACATTTTGTGGTAGGTTCATCTGCTGCCGTCTGTAAATCAAATTTGGGTAAAAACTGCCAAGTTCCAGCCCAGGGTCGAAGCCTAGTTATCAATGAACGAGGGCTTGTATCTTGGTGTTCTAAAGCCGCCCATGGACCGCTGCCAACCAGTGGGTTGTCTTACAGTCGCTATCGCGGCCGTCTACTACATTGTATTGTGAGGACCTAAGTATGCAAATATTTTTATATAATAATAAATTCTGAGACTAGAACGAACCCTATTAGCCGCTGGATTGGTAAGCCTTATTTAAAACCATACTGACATCTATGCCACTTTTTAAATTTAATATTCATAATTCAATACAAGAATAACTACGGTTTAAAAAACTAATGAACTTAAAAAAAATTACTACATATATAGTTTCTTTGGCCCATTAGTATGCCGTCCATGTTAATAAGATACATTTGAACAGTTTTCCAAAACAATAAACGATTTAGTAAAGAAAATACTTTTCCCTAAACACGAATTTCTGTTACCTAAAACGTGTTAAATAAACATTCAATTGATGGAGCATAAAAATGGTTTCATGGCTCGATTTTCTCATACAATGTCTAGCTAAGAAATTCGTTTTGGCAAATGTAAAAAAGTTTCTTTACTAACAAACCTGTCAACAACCCTATTTGTGGGTTAGAACTCCGTCCAAAACTTGCGACATAAATAAGCCAAGTCACGTTTGAACTTGTACCAATATTTTTATAGAATACGCGATTAACACACATTGAAATTAATTTTTTTTAAGACCTTCACTCGTGTTTTCTTACATATTATTTATTTGATGTAAAAGATGTTGTGAAAGGAAGAAAAGAAATACCCTTGCCTGTTCTTCTAAAAACAAGGTCTCCCGGACTGTGTAGGATTACAGCCGATGGCATATAAAATTTATAAGAGTTATTTCTTAAACTGACCGCGCCTTGGAGAGTCTTCGGAAGACTGTGAGGTAAGGCTTTCTCAAACGCGCAATTATGTACAAAGAAAATTGTCAAAAGATACTTTGGAACCACGTGAACATCGGCTGTCGCTTATTCATGAGCGGTTGTCTAATGAGACAGCAGAAGAACGTGATCATCGCTTAACACTAATGCGGGAGCGGCTATCAAACGAGTCAGCTGAGCGAAAATATGAAGAGTTCCCTCGATTTCTCTAGGGCTCCATCATTAGATCCTGATCTGATGACCATGGGGCCACCTGGGAAGTATACACTTTCAAACAAAAAAAAAACATTTTTCCAAATCGGTTCAGGCGTCTTCGAGTAATCCTGTAATAAGTGAGTAATAAGTGTAATGTGAAAAAGTGTAATGTAAAACTAAATGCAAGTTGAATTCATGAAATATTTTCGTTTCTAATACTGAGCTAGTGTATCCGACATGTTCTTCGTTGGGCAAAAGTTCACTTAGAATCCTCGGATAGTAAAACAAGATGAGTTTACAGCCAGCTAATTAATAACCTCCCAGTTTGACTTGCTGTTCAAGACACGTCCTTACTCCTGTTGGTGGAAAAGTGCCAGCAAAAAGGAAATACAGTGCTCCAACCTCCTTGCACAGAAGCGACCGGAGACTGGGCACATTAAATAGTCCTTTTTAAACAGATACAAAAGTGGAACTGCAATATTAAATGCGTGAATGTTTGTGTATTTTTCTAAACGGAAATTCATAAGGCATATCACTCGTACGTTATCACTTAGTGCAACTTACAGTTTGCATTCAGTTGATATAATAAAAGAATTAAAAAAACATTGAGTGTCCTTCATTTATAATGATGATGAATACTATATTATTAACTAGGTTTTGCTCGCGGTTTTGCTCACCTGGGCTAAACGACTTGTAATTGTTTTTAATAAAAGCCAAACTTATTAAATATAAGGATAATCCTGAAACACTTCATAATTTCTTTCCAATCCCGAAGGATTTAACTGATAAAATGACAGATTTCCATACAAACTTCTCACCCCTATTTCACCTCTCTAAGGGAGGTTTTTCAAAAAATCCTAAAACGTGTCATTCTTTATTTTTATTGGAAAATCTAAAGATCGATTAAATTATTCATTTTTATAGTTCTTACTTCAAAAATAACGTTCTTCCTTTTTTTACTAATTTAAAGGAAAATAAACAAAATTCCTGAGACACGTCATTCTTTATTTCTTTTTAAAAATCCAAATACCAATTTTCATGTATTTTACTTCCAAACTGACGGACTTTCATGCAAACTTTCACCCCCTATTTGACCCCATTATGTATGGCATGGTATGGCTTGTTACGTCACTCAATTAACCTACAATTCAAATTTATCTAATTAGTTTCGGTTGTATTAGCAGTCTTTAACAACCACAAATCAGCACTGTGGTGTTTTCATCTATAGGCAAGGCTCGTGCCCCATAGGGAAAGCAATGCGAACATAAAATTGTGATGATGATGCAAATAAACAGTGGGAAACGAATGGGTTGATTGTATCTTATTCCATGACGCTGGCCTATTTATAATATTGTTAGATCTGTACCATACCAACATGATACAATAAATAATTATGACTATGACTAATGCGAGTTGGTAGTAAGAGCGAGTCAGTGTTTACTTATTGAAATTAAAAAGTTAAATTAAAAACGTATATCGTCTATTTTTTATTTAGATTCAGTGCTTTTTGATTTAGAAAAAACTTAATAAACATTTTAAATTCAAAAAAATTGCATTCTCTATTTTCTTACTTTAGACTTTTATATAACAAGGAGGCCCTTTCTTTAATTTATTATACCTACGAGTATTATATCAGTATTTGAGTGTTCACTAAAAGTGTTATTCCATGTAACCACCCGCGCTGTAACCAGCCATTTTGACGTAGTTACAACTTTTTCAATCATCGCGTTAAACGACGCCCAATATCACAGTATTGTTTTTATCAAACTAAAGGGGTTGCGTGAAAGGGGTGGAAACTGTTTTCTTGCTGAATAAATACTTTTTAGTAAATTTATACTTTCTATATTTTTTTCTATAAACTGTGTCAACGCTCTTTTGTTTTTCTTTTTCTTGTCGTGGACCTTAGGCTGCTATTGCTATTTGTATAGAAGGATTATGTGAACAATACATAGGTATTGGCTTTGTGAACAATACATAGGTATTGGCCTATTTAAATACGTGAAGTGAAAACTTCATGCCCCATTTTAAGCACATTGCGTGCATAGCTAAAGTTTATGTGGTGAAGGAGTCCCGAAATATAAAATATATGTATAATATGTGTTCATTACATTCTAATAACATTGTATATTTTGAGAACTACGGTTGAATTTCAGCCACTGGGCGACCACTAGTTAATAATTTATCTACGTTTTACTAGGCTTTCCCCTTTCCTTAAATATAATCCAATACTATTTTTTATTAAAACTCAACAACGCTCATTTCTACAAGTTAACCTAACACCCACTTAATGTAATAAAGTATAATTTCCTATTAGTGACAAAGCCAACAATCGAAGTTCTATTTCGCAATAAGCCTTCAGCGCAAAGGAATTTCAATATATTCGTTTTGAACTGACGCCGGGGAATACAAGAATCCGACCGAATCGAGCGAGCAACGCGAAGAGTTCGCTTAACCGATCGCGGCGCGCTGACAAAGGGAAAGCTGCTTCACATAATGAGGACATTCAATTGGATTTCTGTTCGTCATCTGTGCTGGGCTGAGTATGGTTAAGTCTTTGCCTCACTCCGAGCCATAGAGCTTAACCATTCGCATTATTAAGAAGACATTTGTATTGTAGACTTATATGAATGATATCATTAACTATTAATATTATCTTATCTTATCTAAGCCTACCGAGTTTTCTCTCTTCTTGTAACACTTCGACCCATCATCGTGATGTTTTGTGTAAGCCTATCCTTTCACTCTTATTCTTGTTATTTTGGCAATAAGTTATATTGAAACACTTAACCGCTAGTGTATTTTAGATTTGGAATAAAGATTTTTTTTATTAAAAGTTAGGCAAATGTCGCTTTGAAAATTAATAATGTCTGAATTAAAATTAAATCCGTATATATTTTTTTCTAATGTGGACGTACTTATTGTTAATTGTGTGTAATTAATAACAGCGAAACAAAAATAGCCCTTGGCGTATTTCTTGCGGCTTCTTCTCGGTACAAGGTCTCTACCGTAAGGTAGGCGAGGCTTTTGCATTTCATTGTTAATGGAATAACTTCAGTTTTGTTATACGTTTAATATCACAGAATCATATTGAGAAGCTGTTTTTTAAATTCATTTTACATTAAAACGTCGTTTTGTGTTAGAAACTTGAAAGTTGAAATCTAAACGGATGAAGCTCAAACATTTAATACATATGAGTTCCATAGTTAACGCATTGGGATAAAATTGCGTTTATCCTTATCACAAAAAAATTCAATCAAAGAATTTTCATCCTGATATAAGCAGCGTCCTTCTACCCGTTTTTCTTTGGTATGTCTTGCGTGTATTACCTACATCATCTTTACATTTAAAAATCTTCTGTTCGTGTGTATGTCACTGAACTCCTTCTAAACGGCTGGACCGATTTGGATAAAACTTTCTGTGTGTGTTAGATTTACACCCGGTAGGTGGTGCTGGTATAGGGGTCCAGCATGAGATACGGGTGTTCTAAAGCGGACGAATGATTTGTTTGATTTGTTGCCATGGAAACTGTCAAAGCGGTACGAAGTCCGCCGGTCAGCTAGTATCATATAAATGGTTAATCAGCCTCACTCACCCCGTTCACTAGTAATTATGTACTCGTACTTATATACTACTAATGGCCCACTCGTGACTTAATCCGCTTGAATGAACACCCGTAATGGTTTAAAAAAATAATAATCCTAGAACCGCATCAAAATCCGTGCAATGGTTCCCGAGATTAGCCCGTCCTATCAAACAAACATGTACGCGTTCCGGGACTTTCTTTTATACTATGTGTAGATAGATAACCACATAACTGACATTGTGACGTTCCACTAAGCCCTAACGTAGTCGAACATCCACATTTAGCTCAGCAACAACTTTATGGTTGCCAAAGCATCGTGCTTGTAACAAACAGACACGGCTTTACGAGCGACGCCACTAAAACAGGCCCTAGACATGTTTCGCTGTAAAAATATGTTATCATTATTGAATTTGGGTCAGAAATATAGGCTTTTGTATACGTTGTTATTGAGTTAAGTATAGTTTTATAACTGGCACGACTGGATGGTGGGAAACTTTGGGGATAAAGTTGGGTTTTCAATCGCTATACATCTGCCCCTATTTATAAATAGTGTATCAGATTCAATTACTTATTCCGTATTTTGTCGCTCTTGCTCTATTTGAAATGACGTTTACATGACGGGAACAAAATACGGAATACCTGTTCCAAGCTTACGCACTGCTTATTAATTGGGCCCGTAGTATTTAAAAACTACACATCTTATACATACGTTGTATATAACACGAGCAATGACTTTCGAAGGAGTACAGGTATATAACATAATTACTACTTTTATACAATCAAGATTTATTGTTGTTTTGCCCAGAGGGACATGTTGAATGCTTTGTATGGCGAAAAACATCGCTAAGGTTGCACTTATGTTATGATGGTCAGTACATTTGTGCATTCGAAAAGATACCTTATATTGATTACACACCTACGACAATGAAATCAGCAGTGAAAGGATAGAACTATCAAAACCAAACAAAACCGCGCGGAACGATTGTAATATTCAGACCTTAATTTAGACTCCGACTTCTTGGACCTATCACGAATACAAATTTGTTCGACATCAACCTCATTGGTAGCTGTCAGAAAAAAAGAGCGAACGCCATGATTAGACCCCAGCGGCACATTACAACGGTTCTCCCCTCATCAGCAGTCCGAACGTCAAATGATAACAAAATGCGAACGGCGGGGTCAACGACACCAGCCCGGGTGACAAATTCCTGTGACGTAAGTCGCATAAGAAACGGGGTCTCGCAGCGTCTCAGATACTGTCGCCAGGCTGTTGTAGGGAAGGCGGGATGTCCTGATTTTTTTTTCGTTCGATATTATGGAGCATAGTGTTATTTCTTCGTTCGTCGTTCTTCTATTTTATTCTATTCAATTCTATTCTTATTTCTTGAAGTAATGTCTTTTTCCACTTTTAGTAAGTCGTGTAAGCCTTAAAAAATCTTATACAAACACAAGAAACTTTACAAATTAATATAACAATTTTTTGTACTCATGATAGGTTTCAAGATCTGATGTCTAGTAAGTATGTACTGAAAAACATTTAAATAAGATTAGAACAATATTTTTTTATTTTAGAAGGAGGAAGTGGTTGACCTTCACCTTCACCGATTGCGATATACAAATGTAAAAGGTAAAAGTGCACTTCATCTGAACTACTGACTAACTATCTTATCTCTAAATGTCAGAACATAACAATATTAACATTTCTATAATAATTTTAACATTAACATTGGGAAGCTAGCCAGCTGGTGGAAAAGTAAGTCTTACCACCAAAAAACTGAGTAAATAACAAATCTCTAGGAATCTAACCCGGGATCTCTTACTCTAAAACCGGTGACAAAATATCAACAACAAAATTATATGTACAGTTTGTACTGGTTTCCGAAAAGTACTTATTCTTTTAAGTTTAGTTCAGCACGGTTTCGCTAGCAATCCCGCATTGTCCCAGCAGTGAACAAATTGGCATCACTAGTCTCAGTAACCTGCCCGCATTAGCAGGATTCCCGCCAGGGACGCGATAACTAGCGAAAGTGGAACGGGATCGTGGGATCTCGCGCCGGAATCTCTGTGCGAACACGTAAGCCTAGGGATGTCGATTATGGAACTTTCATTTTGTATTCAACATACAATTTTAATAAGCAACTCACTTGCAACTTCGCTGCTGGGAGTCATATACAGCAAAAACATTTTCGTTACCACTTAAATAAACATATGACAACATAAGGCGATAGCCATGTTTAGTAGGAAGGAGCCATGGTGTGAATAAACATAAGATTAGCGTAGTTGATTTAATTTTGATAATATACTTGTAGACAAAACATTTGTGAAGGTTATGATCGTTTGTCGTATACAAATTGTAGTTATCCTTACAACAAATTAAATCCACGTGTCTCAGGGAATTTAACTTTATTTTTATTTTATAAAATCTTGTTATATCTCTAATTTTTCGATGACTTATTGTATAACTGTGTGGCTTATACTTTAAGTTAAAATTAGAGAAAATTCATCATCGCCATCATCAAGTATTGCTGGGTTGAAGCGTTTTCTCATGATCAATAGCATATAAAGAGTAATCTCTAATGACTATGAGTATAACTAACCACGCGGTTCCAATGCTGGTTTGTGGGTTTTGACGACAGTTACCTTATAACAACAAACGGGTACAAGGTTTTAACTTTTCTTCCAAGGCACAGAGAAGCTCGTGATATTAAACGTAAACCTGCCCGACATAGTAATAGTTCCTTATCTTCTAATCACTTGCCTCCTTAAACAAATAAAAAGATAATAATAATAACTTTACAAACTTAGTATTTATTTAAGACATGTACCAAACTTGGCATCCCTATTTTCAGGTGCGTCTTACGGCCAGATTAATGACCTCAGAGTCCCGACGTTGGCTGAGGCAAAAAATGTTTTGTTTCAAGGAGTTTTCTTAAAAGCAGATTTATTCGGCTAGTTCCCCCAACTTTTGAGATAAACTCCGCTTGATAGCTGTACGGATCACTTAACCCGGGATTAGCGAAGCCCGATTTTATTTTGTTTATTTAGTTTTGTGTGCCACTGTAACATAGCTAAAATAGCGCTACCATTTCGACGGCTGAGTTGGTTTAACGATTAGTGATGCTGACAGCGGGCTGGAATCCAGCAATGTGGGGTATGCATTTATGAATATAATCTTTTGTTTGTGGGTCATTTACCTGTATGTTGATCTTCGTTTCTGCTTCAAGTCATGTATCCATTTGTAAGAATAAATGTACAAGAAAAAGCTAGCGATGTAAAGACGAATGCACCTTAAATAATTTAAGCAGGAGTGGATTAGTGTTTCGCACCACGATAAGATAAAAATAAATCACGTGAAAGCATTTAAATTACATTAACATAGCAAAATGGCTTTACATACAGTAAATTTCCATACGAAAACAAGTTAGACTCACTTTAAACAAATCCATTTTTGTGGTATTTGTATACCACAACTAAAGAGTTAGGCCGTCATCTCAACCTTTTTGTGGTTAGTTAGTTTTACAGTTATTGCTGAATTACAGATTTCCTAGGAAATCTAGATTAGCAATGGTAGCTACACTGATTTGATTGGTCATTTTAACTAGTCATATTATTTTGTTAGACGTTCGTTATATATGTTATACGGACCGTGCTCAGTGGCGTGCACTTGGAGTGGCCTATGTCCAGCAGTGGACAAGTTTAAGCTGATGATGATGATGATTATTATTATTTATATTATAATTATTATAGGTCCGAATTGACCAATAATTTATCCCAGGACGGGTTCAATACCTAAGACGGACAAAGAATGTTTCGAACTTTGCGATACATAGCCCTAGTTTGTAAACTCCTACCCGCAATTGGTAAGCGTGATGATTTCAAAGATGGAGGCCTTTATCCAGCAGTGGGACAGTATAAGTGCTGTCACTATGTCAAGATTTGAATTGATGTATTTCGGTTTGAATGGTATATCTAGTACAATGCCCGTTCATGTCTAGACGTAGACGCAAAGGAATCCAAGTTTCAACGCGTGAAGGTCCAGCGTTATATAACTTTATATACTAACTTTTTCTTCTAACTTCTCTGTCTTTTTGCATGTTTGTCATAATGTTAAAAGCTGAATTATATTATTATTATCTTATACTTGTTTTTAGTGGTATCGGTATTAGTATTTGTGTTCCAAGCGTCATTAGGATACCCGCTTACCGTTAGCACCTACCATACAAACCGATTCAGATTACAATTGAATAATTAAACAACGTTATACTTAATGAGCTACTTAAAGCTCAACTTTATAAACAGTCCAAGGGTATTATGCCCATGGCGACCTTCAATCAAGATACATTTGAAATTAACGCCACCCCTCAGTGAGAGAATGAAAACGAAATTTGTAATTCTTTTAAAAATGAGTTTGCATTTTTATACAAACATCCTAAACAAATGGACGTTTAGCCCCTCAAGAGCATAGTGTGACAACTAACAGTATATGAATGCGTTGTTTATATTTTGTAATATAAAATATGCCAACATAAAAAAGAAATATTTTTATTTTCTACACGAACACACTTTCATCGGCTTACTGCAAGAACTCAATAAATGACGTAAAAAAAAATACTTTGAGAAATCAATAATTTATATTCCTTTGATCGTGTTTTATGGGTAGGTAGATAGGTATATGTAATATAATGTATGAGAACTTTAGTTTAAAAAAATCCTTGCATGATTATGATGGCGTTAGGCATCTAAACATCTAATAAAGAATAGTTAAAAATTAATTAATTAACAGTTGTAAATGTCATATAATGAGTACTTGCAGTAAGCCGACGCTTTGGCATGTAGGTAGCACTTTACACAGATTTTCATTTCATATTAACCTTTTGTGTTCGTATTGTAGAAGGTCTGAGTAGAGCAAATATCCAAATAGTGATTTATTTCAAATAAACATTCTTAACATTTATTTAAAAAAGTTATCTTAAAACCGACCTACGCGACATGCTCTACTGAGCGTACTTCACTTCTTGTCGCCGACAATTAGTTTCAATTTTTACCTTTTGTAATGCGAGCAAGCAGATAATTAATTATTACCCTCATTTGCATGTTGTGTCAGCTTTATTTATACGCGGGTTGCTCTGAGAAAACACGTACCCAACAATAAATCTGAGGCCTTTTTATGTCATTTGACATTTACCTTTTGTTCTTGTTTTTTTTAATAAACAAAAAGTGCATAAAAGTATTGTTTGGATTTATTCGACAGAAGCGACAAATGAGCATAGATTTATTATGTCTTAAGGTCACCAAAGATAGCCTAAAGACACTTGCATCACTAAACATTTAGAATCAAAATGCATCAGTATAGTGAATTCTGAAACTTAAAGAAATATCGAGATTCATTTGGGGAACCATGGCGTCGGTAACTGTGTTACAATTTATTTTTTTAGGGTTCCGTAGTCAACAAGGAACCCTTATAGCTTCGCTATGTCCGTCTGTCTGTCTGTCTGTCTGTCAGTCTGTCTGTCTGACCCCAGTCTAGCTCATAGACTCTTAGTACTAGAAAGCTGTTTTTTGGCATGGATATACACATACATATTAATCACGCCGACAAAGTGGTAAAGCAAAATTTAGAAACACTTTTTTTTTAGGTTACTTCCCCTACACGTGAAGTAGGAATGTAATTATTTTTTCTTGTTTACCCTTAAGTGTGGGGTGTCGTTGGATAGCAATTTCAAAAATATAGTGGGTTTGTGAAAACAGTTTTTTGATTGAGGCATCCGTTTTTGAGCTATTAAGCTTTAAAGTGCAAAATTTTGTTAGAGTCAAGTGTTCCCCCTCCCCTTTCAGCCAACTGTTTGTTTTTAGATATGTGAAAAAATTCACGGTAGTTGTATATATGCCGAAGTTAAAAGGAAAACTATCACAACTAAGTAGGCTTTATAAGTTTACGAGTAACAGTCGACCAACTTATAAAATGTACTTGGCGCAGTACAAATTCCTCATTGGGAACTACTTAAATAACGTGGTCAGGTGTGTAAAACCGGTAGTATCTACATTTAAGTATATGAGCCGTCGTTAAATAAATGTTCATAAAAGCCCTCTTCTTAGATTCCGCATTATTGAGATGGACTACGGAACCCTACACTGCGCATGGTACGATACGCACTTGGCCGGTTTTTTTACTGCAAGCGAAAGCTGTTTTGTTTCTGTCATTGATAGTGTCTTTGAACTATCAATTATTGATTCTTTTGCCCAGCAATGGGACAGTATATATAGGTCAACTACTTTACTTTTCTTATTTCTTATTGGAAGTCCACGCTACGATAAGATAATAAACTTAAACATATTTTCTATGTTAAATATACATAGGTACTTGAACTATATACATAGTATCATAGTGGTAAAACATAAAGTCAACGTACAATTAGTTAAGTAACCAGCGAGTAATTAGTACCTTTATCACGGCAGCGCTGTATCGATTGAATCGGCACGGTAACCGTTACAATAAATTACTACCGTTATGTAGTTATGATTAATGAGAATGGATTTAACCCGAGATTGGGACCGTAAGTCATTCGAACTCGAAGAAAGTGTTTTGCTCTTAGGAGACCCTTGTTGGAGGCTTAGATGGTTTTCTAAAAATAGTATGGTCAAAAACTAGCATATTGTCGGTGTACGCATATTAGAGTGGTCCAAATTTCGAGTAAGGTAAGTACAGACGCCTGCACATCAACCTATTCAAAACTGTCAAATTTCTTCAATACATTTTCAACCACATTCGTAAAGGCATAAAGTTCAAAGTCTTTTGAGAAAATTTGACAGTTTGTGGTAGGTTGAAATGCACGCGTGTGTACATGAGTCGGAATAAATACTCTTTGGTCCATTTACACGTTTATATTTTTGCTATAAGCTGTCAACGCTCTTTTGTTTTCTCTTCGCTTTTTTTCGTCGATGAGCTGCAATTCTTTTATTATGCTTTTTATTTATTTTATTTCTTCTTATATTATATTTTTTACTTTGCATATTTCAACCGTTTCACTAGTATTTATTTTACGCCTCCGTCACTGGCCTAGAATACTGGCCATCGTGGGTTAGTGGGTTTTAACGCTGGTAGATAAAGAGACTAGCAATTAAGGAATCAGGATAGAAGCGGTCAGAGCTTCTCGTCTACTACTCGTTCTCTACTATTTCAACCGTCGCGGTTTAAACAAGCAGTCTCTGATCCGGAGGTCCCAGGTGACTGGTGGTATGTACTAAGTATAGTAAGTTGCAGGGCTTGTTTTAAATACGCCTGGCTAGCCAATATCTTGTCTAAGTCTGTCAAAGTTAAAGTCAATTAAAGATAAGACAGCCAGTACCTCAGCAATGAGATCCGGCAGACCGTGTATTGGCTACCTACGTGACATTGGCGGAATTGTGTTCGGCAGTTGACACAGAACATGCCATAAACAAAGAAGAAGAAGAAGAAGAAGAGATCCGGCAGTCTTATTATCGAAAAACGGGACCAGTTGTTAATTGTATAATTGCAACGCGACTGCTCTAGTAGCGGTTGATACATTGGTATTACGGAATCGCTCGCTTTTTAAGTTGAAAGTTTACATAACATTGAGTGATTTGTGTCTGTTATACCTATTTATCAACTGCAACTAGATTAGTTAACCTTATCTATTCTATTCTAATACCGTAGTACGTACAATTAACAATTGGTTGCTTTTATCGGCTATACACCTGCGGATAATGTACGCAACCAACTTCGGTCTTATAATCATTAACTATTAGATGATATAAAGGCCAAGTTGTTTTCCGTTGCCTTATATAAAATAGGTAAACTGACGACCTATCAATTCCCTGTTGCGTTATAATAAAAAACATAACGAATATCGCTTTACCATCACGATCGTAACTCGAACGCGTTTCGCCACCGAGCTGCCGGATAATGGTCGCATTTCTTAAAGTATCGTATGCAAATATTTGTGGAAAAGAGCCTCTGCCGCCCCAATAAACATGTGTAATGTTTGGCAGCGGCTCAAGGCGACGACCCGCGTCCATTGAGCGCCGGAGGCTCAATCGATGAGCCTTCAGTCACAAAATAAGGAAACCCCAGAAGGTAAGGTTTTTGTCTCGATCATAATTATTTTCGAAAACACCACAAAAAAATCGCTAATTGTTGAAATTACAACAAAATCACTTAATTTATATGCTTGGAAACCACTCAAATACTCAAATACATTGATAACATCAATATTCGTAATGTCGTAGCTGTATATTATTTTGATAAATAAATACTATAATCTCATAATATTTTTTAACCTATTTCAAAAACGAACAGTTCTCAATTCGATTTTATATATATTTTTTTAATGAAACAACTTTAGAAAACAATATATATATTTTTTAAGATTTTGTTAATTTGCGGTCTCAATTGTCGCAGGCCTTACGTGTTTCCGACCATAAGACAGCGCCAGTAAGGATCAGCCTTAATACATACCGCGCTCGATCAACTCACACAATCATAGACCTCTTGCACGGACACGGATCTTGGAACAGTGTGAGCGCTGCGAGATCTGCTGTTGCGAGATTCCGTGCCCGAGAGAGGTTGTCTATGTGTGCGTTGCTCAAGCGCGTTTGTATTAAGCTTACCTTCGGTATGTCTCTTTATTTTGTGTTTCAGTGCTCTCACTGTAATACAATCTGCCGCTTCTCGCTTTTGATTTAACTTCAGTGGGAATACAGTTTGACAGGGAAATCAGTAGCCTTCGGTGAGAAATCAATAACCTTTTTTAGTCACTTTGCGCACAATGAAGAGACACCACCTAGACATTTGAAGTAATAAGATATAATTGGATTTAAACCAACCAATTAATCAATTTCAGTTTGTTTCTTTCCTCGAGTTTTGTTCACCAAAATAATTAATGTTTTGAAAGTCACATACACATGTCAATATAATTGGCAATCAAAGAAACTTAACCTTTTTCATAAACTCAAGCCCTTAAACCATTTCAGGATAACCCTTTCGTTCCGTTATCTAGCACACTCAACACAATGTCATTATTCGTTAATCAATGAAGCGATAATAACTCTGACCTGAGTCTTATGGCTAAAACGTTTGACCTATTCATCGGCAAGAAAGACGCTTTTACGCATCATTTTTAGCCACAAACTCTATAATTTATTATCCAAACATGACTAAACACTGCGTCCATCATGCTAAAACGTTACGTTCCGCCTGAAGCCCAAGATACGGCCCCATTCTAAGCACGCCACGAAAAAGAACAACACTTAATTCCACTAACGGATTTCTAAACAAAGGGATTCCAGATTCAAATGCGTGGAAGGAGTGCGCCCCGCCAGGAGTTATATAAACTTCAAAAATAGAATTTCGCCGTCGCAACCCGCTTTACGACTTGGCTCGTAAAAGCGGGTGGGCTAGGGTGGACGTAAGGGGAACGCACCATATTTTCACCTTTATTTATAAAGGAAATTTGGTTTTTCAGTTTAAATTGGCCTTTATTTATGTCTTCGCAGACGAAACACATAATATCGTAAGATAAAAGCGTCTCTCATTTTATTAGCGCTAGCTTAAACTTTGGTAATTGGGCTGTGAAGCTAACTGTGAATGTGCTTGGCGTATTCTCTGTTCCTTGTTCATGGTATGTTTAGCTTTGAGGTCGACGAGTAAAATAAATCTCAATTTGGTGTCGATAAAATTTATTTCCGCCTTCCCAACCTTGTTATCTGTACAGCCGAGGCCATAAATCTCTGGCAGTTCACAAAATTTTAACAATTTACCACGCGATTGACGTTGTGAATATTTAAAACCGAGTTATATTTAAAGTTGACAAAGCTTTAAGCTCAAAAACACACCAATCGGAGTTATATTTAACTCAAATATTTATGTAAGCAACATGGTCAAACATGGGACAATGTTGTGATTTAAACAGAACGTTTATTATCAGTCAGCCATTTTTAGCGACTGGATATTGTAATTGCTGGAAAAGAGGGTTGTATCACGCTATCTCCTATGATAGATAATATTATTGTGTTGTGTTAAAAACGGTATATGTACTTCAATCATTGACTTTTTTATGTATCATATTTTATTTTTATAAATAAAACATGTATACCATGTCAACAGTCCTCTTAAAAAATATCCAAGTCTTAACTTATATACTTTATGAAAAAGAGTTAAACCGTTTTAAACTACGTTTAACTTAAGTCCACATATTTACTTCACGTTAAGTAATAACAGGGAAAGCGTTTAATTTCGACTAACTTGAGAAGCTCGCTCCCCTTAAACGTCTATCACTCCTCACTTCCGGTAGCAGGTCAAGCACGGATTTGTCGTGCCATAAATTCTTTGACGGTTACCTATTCTTTTCTTTTAGTCTGAGAGGCTAGTTGCAAATTTTCCATATATCCAGTCTTTCAGCTGTGTTGTTTGAAATATGGATATTCGGCCTCGTCTGCCGGAAGCCCCTCGGTACTGGCTTTAGACGGAACCCAGTGATTTATCGTTGCCGCCATTTTACTAGTGTCAATTTCAGTTTTCCTCGGCGGACTCGGCCCGAATTGAAGTGTAATATTTTAAGTTTATAATACAATAATGTCTGGTTGGAAAGAGCAGAGAAATATATAATGAAGTATCTTATCTATATTTTTAAAAGTTTTGTCACAAGCTTAATCTTATTTGTTCTTATTTGGAAACAGTTTCATATTGCATTAATTGTAACAATCAGTATCAATTTACTGTACAAGTCACACAAGGCAGTAAATAGTAGTGTTGATACAAATTAACCTAAACAAACATAGTTAAATTATAAGGATAAATATTTTAAAAACAGCTACATCAGAAGCAAAGTGAGCAATAAAATTCGCTGAACGCTTTCAAACCAGCTAAAGAACGTTGTTATCATAATTCAACATCATTCGTTACAACATCAATTGCTTATAATCATTACCTAAGTGATTATATAAGGTAACACCTTAGATGATATATAATGTAAGGGTAAGCATATCTATGTACTATAGTACAGTTGAGTGCGCTTTGTACATTTTCCGATGAATCCTGCCCTGGCTAGATTGTCTGGATTGTCGCGTCAGCGTGTCTCCCTCCGAAAACGAGCCCTTAAAATATCAAACGTTGACCTTTGACAAATGGCATAAATTACGCGCGCGTCCCTGAAAACAATCGAACTGCTTCTTTTGTTAGTGACGACAATGCCACTCTATATGATACAATCTTTGAAACTGACTATGTAACTATTTGAACATCTACTGTACAGCAGTTTAGTCGCATCGTAGGAAGGAGTAGTAGTCAAAGTGAAAAGATAACATGATATCTTACAAGGATTCATATTATTATTTTTTATCTACTTATGTGTTTTTTTGTTGTAAAGCAGTGACAAAATTCAGCGCTTACGTCAGCCTTCCCGGTAGCATAGCGGTTAATGCAGCCGCCAGGATTGCGGAATACCCAGGTTCGATTCCTGGCTGGATCGGTTTAATTTTTTCACTGTAGTTTATAATTTTTATGAATATTTACTTATGTGTGTTCGAATTGCTTTTTTATATTTAATGTTTGTATTTACTTAGTTTTTTTTTTTTTGTAAAATTGTTATGAAGGGTACAGGCATTCCAATACCTAACCTTTCGTCTGCTTAGTGCCAGATACGTCCTACAAATAATTTAAATTCTGTTGTGTCGGAATTCACAGCAGACGACAGATTAAAAAGTGAACGCCATTCCTTGTATCAATCAAGTCACTCCATACTCGTATTCTTCTGTATATGTTTTGTACTCAGTATATTTTTACCAAGATAATTAGTAAACACAAAATACAACTTCAGAGGAAGTTTTTTAGTTACTTTCTTCATGTTTTGTAACTTTTTTTTCTCTTCAAAAACACATTAAATTTGTTTCAGAATTTTATTTGTTTTCGTCTTTTCTCTAATGAAAGATTTTTATGGAGCCAGTTAATCGATTCTTTAGATGACTTTTTGTCATATTTGTAGAATATAGAATCTCAAATACGATTTTATATGAGTTCTTACTTACTCTATAAAATATATATTGACAATAAACATGTGTTTTACAAATATGCAGGCCTTCTCCATTTAAGTTTAAATAAAAGTATACTATAGTGAAGTAAGAATATAAAATAAAGTATTTATAATAAATAACTATTGTAAATATTTAAGTAGTAATATTTCAAGTATTGTTTTCGTTTATTTGTTTCAATATATAATATGAACAAATATATTGACGCACAATATCATTGATCACGGTTGGTGTCATAAGAGTGTAGTGATTGGGTTATAGGTTCTGGCGCGCTATCACAATATGCTTCTGGGTGCTTAGAGCGAGTTTCATTCGCCACATGCAGAGACCTATGTTTGGTCTGTGGCCACATGCGATTCGATTATACTAACGAAAACGAAGTGTATGGCACTGAAGTAGCACTCTGTCCACGTATTCTTACCAGTGAGAGTAACTTTAGCTTAGAAGTATTATTTCCCGGGAGCACGCGATTAAGTCTTTTTTGTTAATGTCACCTGGACAGTTTTATAAAAGCCTTTTTTTACTAAACGTTTTTTTTTATATTTACAACAAACATGGTTGCAGACTGCAGCTGTCCCCAGTAATCATATATTAGAAATAACGCATACGATCACTCACATCCCGTACGAAACAATATAATACCTCAACGTTTAGTAGCTAGTACGTAATAAATACGAAAGCCCAATCTATTATAGCCTGTCTAATGGCGAATGGAACATGCACGACAGTACAAAGCAACGAATTTAGCGTCACGAACGGACCCAAATGGCTTTATGAAACGCGTTCGGGTAATGCAAATACGCCGCTACGGCTTACGAAAATAATTCGCATTTTTACAGATGCAACTGTACAAAAAGGTGAATTAGAATGGAAGAGAAATCGTTTTTTGTTTTTTGTGGTGCGCAAGCGTGTTTTGTTTTTAATTAAAATTAAACAGCGTAGTGTTAAGGGTGTAGTGCAACTAGATAGTCAAAGTGACGGTTTAGATGTTTCGTTAGGTCATGCAATCGTTTCATGAGTTTGCATGACCAAACAGAAAACTAGTTGGTGTATCTATACAGCGTGTGTATTCCATACGATCCTAAATTTTAACATACGATAGATTTAAGCAGTATTAAGAGGTACAGTAATAAATTTTAACAAATACTTTCAATAATTAAGCGTAATGATTTTTTTTAAGTTTTCCCGGCCAGCAATGTAATGCAAATATTGAGTTGACAATTTTGACACTTTTATTAAAGTGCTTACGTAGACGACTTGGTTATATGAATAAATTGCGTGCCGAATTAACTTGTATGAAAAAAAATGTTTTCTTTTGTTAACTTAATGTACCACTTTACGTTAATTAGGGTCTTATCTAACTGCCCTTAAAATATAGGATCGTATGGAATACACACGCTGTATACTATACGTGAAGGGAAAACTTCGTGCCCCTTTTTAAACACATTTCCCGCACGGGAGAGTGTGAGATTTGGCGTAGTTAATGTTTATTTTCAGAAAGAGTCCCGAAATAAAAAAAAAATTGTATAATACGTATTCATTACATTGTGTGTCCTGTGAACTACGGTGGAATTGCGACCTCTGGGCAACCACAAGTAATTATGATTTTGTCATTATCGCTATGCATGCTTTCATTGCTACTTATTGAATTAATTTGTGCGATCATTTGCATTTATGTCTAAGTTGTTATTATTTTATTACAAGGCTGACCACTCCATATAAAAAAAAATTGTAATGAAAGAATGAAAAATGGTTGAAAACAATTCTATTCCTTCCTCTGCTGCCCTAAAAGAAACAAAATAAGTTATTTAAAAAAAAACATTTCAACGTTTCTCTTTCTTTCTTACCAGACGTTTTTATGATAGATAATGCTAGCAAATAGATTATTTACAGTTACAATAGATAATTTTTGTAGAAAAAGTCTAAGGATTCTTTTATGAAAGAATCAACTGATGATAATACTTCAGCATTATGCACTGTTCACAGTACACATTTGTTCATGTACAAAAAAGCTAACAAGCGAAGTTCATAATAATATATGTTCCAATCTCAAGTATTCTCTGAATCCGTTGAACATTTACAGTTCGTTAAATACTAGACAGAAGGTGGGCTCAAGTATTTGTTTTAAACTTTTCTTTCTTTAAACATTTTAGCTAAAGAGCATCAAAAGAACTGAATACACTAATCCCGAATGCCTGCTGGCTTTATGTACTTTGTATAATATACATCAACGCGAAATCCCTTCCAGCGCCTAACCTCAATAACGCGAACACACAGTTTTTCCCGCTTTTAAAGAGAAAACTAAAGTTTAAAAAAAAAACAGTCAATTACATTAGCATGTTCCTATTACGGGAATGTAGCGAACGGACTGTAGCACGGGAGCTTAGGACATTATTCTAATTTAATTATTTCACCAATTTTATTTTACCCGTGTTTTTCGTCAGCGGTTTTGATCAAAGGGGTAACTGGGTTTCCCAAATTTAAATGTATACACGTTTTTCGATTATAGATCCGGTAAGGTTTTTATTATATTACAGCACGAATGAATGTGGGTGAATTGTATTTTTTTCGTTTTCCATACTTTTGCGTTGCGTGCAGTGGTTTGACTGCCGGTCTTAGACATAGAGATCCCGGGTTCGATTCGCAGCGGGAGGGTGATACTTGGTTTGGTTACCGGTAGGACTTCTTCCGTCCTAGTGGGTACCACAGTTTTATATGTACCTATGTTGCCATAGCAACAATGTAAGTAGGTACTATGGATGTGTCTAAGAAAGTATAGCTACAAAAATCATCATCATCTAAATGAGGGATCATAGTTAATGATTATGTATGGTGTGCACGTTCACTTTCAACCTTATCTTCAGGTGGGAAGGAGCCTATCAACTGTATTAAGTTATTTCTCCATATCTTGTGTTATCACAAGATGTGGAAAAATAACCTTATAGAAAAAAAATAACCGAAAAGAGTTATAACTAATAACGAATAGGTTACGATTTGGTTATCCAAATCATAACCTATTCGTTATTAGTTAAAACTCTTTTCGGTATCCTTCCCCCTGATTCGTAGCTATTCGGCCGGGCTCACTCTAATGAATTCATGAAGGGATATGGAAAAAAACGAATGAACATTATGACCAGAAACTCTCATTTGTCAAACGAACCCAATTATTTTGACAATATCTCGCGTTTCGTGGGTAGGAATCGGGTCGTTTTATGTGTACACGCATATTTTTAAGCAAATTTTTGCTAACCGGTTTGAAAGGATTTATTTTTTTTATTTAGCGCGGCAAATGAATTCACTCCACTTAATGTTAAGTGGAAATGAAGTGCAGATGCGTAGACCAATTGTTATAATTAATAAAATCATGCGTAATTTTGCCGAAATGTATGACATACAAAAATGTATTTAATATGTAGCAACTCCGCTCACTTCTTCCTTTATCAAGCGTGGATTTAGTGCTAAGGATATTTTTGACACAGATCATTTGTATTTTTCACTTATTAATTTAGTTTAATACCTAATATCTCGAAATGCTTTCTAGTCATCATCATCAAAGTCAAAGTCAAAATTTTTTATTTAAATAATTTTTTTATCTACTACCATCATCATCAGCATCATTATCCCGTACTTCTGCTGGAGTCACGCCTTCACCCATTACAATATCACTTAGGGCGATTAGGACGTAAGCCACCAAGCTGACCCATTGCGGGCGGGTGTTTACTAGTGTCTATGTAAATAGGCCGGTTGTAGACAAAAAAAAATGCTTTTGTAGGGATTTTACATATTTATATTTACATTTATATAAATATATTATATTCTACATATTTATATTTACACTTATATAAATATATTTTAATCTACATTTTTACCTAATTTCAATTATTTACATTTATATACAAAATTCAACAAACTTAATATTAACTTATAAACTACATAAAAATATATATAACATTAAAACTTAATCCTATAATCTATTTTATACATACACAACATTAAAATAAATATAACAATCACAATAAATGTCTAAATAATCACACAAAATACAAAAGCTTAAAAATCAGTAATCGACACGCATCTTGTTGACACCATTGGAGAAGCGCACCGCAAACCGGTCCTATTGTTCTTAACGGGGCGATTTGCCTGCGCAGTAGAATGCGCGCGCGCCGCCAGTCGAAAATCAATGTTAGACGTGGAACCAGTGTCGCTCGACTACCGCCCGCACGTACTCGCGTAGCTTTGTTTACATTGCTTAAGCTATATTTGTGATCTATCGCTATTGACTGTTATTTCCTTATCTGTTATCTATCACTCCTTCTATAACATCTGGTGTTGTGTACTGTGTTGTATAAACTTTCTTCTTCTGTGTCGTACAAATAAACTGTTTCCCGTGTACGTGAGTTTGAACCTTATTTCCTCTACCACAACACACACATCTACCCATACTTTTTTGCAAAATTTACTTAAAGGTAAATTATATAATATTTTGCGTAAACTGCTAATTGTGATAATTGGATACACTCGCACTTGTATCATTCTAGGCAGTTGCAAAATTTTGTAACAGCTCCTGGTGTGCAATTTGTTAACAATCATACCAATTGAGATTTTCGATTACAAAAAAACTATTGTAACGAAATCACTCAATATCTGCAAGAACCACTATTAGTTCCGCTAACTTTTCATAGATAGCACCCTACTTGTTTGTACACTTTCTGCATGGCCCTATTAGGATTTCACTTACCGTGTATATATACTGTGACTGATTTTGAACTTGTAAGCTACTTCGAAGATATAATTGCTTGTATGCATCTGGGGGTCGCATTATTTTGGGAACGGCTACTAAATAAATAATAAAAATAAACTTTCCTACACTCACACCAATTATCTAGCCCAAGAGAAGTTTCGTTATGAAACTCGTTAAATGGTTACTAGACAACAGATAAACATACTTAAAATACATAGTTATTATATATAGCAAACACCCAGACCCGAGCCAATTTAGAAAAACAATAATTTCTAAATTGATCCGGCCGGAACCCGGGACCTCAGAGATGGCGACACCATGAAAACCGGTGTACAAACCACTCGACCAAGGAGGTCGTCAAACTACGTCAAGCTACTTGGAACTCACTACGCTCTTAACCGAGAACTAAGCCCTTTTTGTCTAACGGACTGCATCCGCCGCCTCCGTCCTTCCTGGGAAGTGGTTGCGTGGAACAGTACCCTAAAAGCTGTTACCCTATTTTTGTACCGTACTTTGTACCCTGTACCTTGTACCTTGTACCCTAAAACTGTACCCGCTACTTCAATAAAACCAGCAACAATCATCTGGCTGTTTCCCTGACCTTCGCGTCGTCACCAACCCACGTTCAACCCCGCCACGACTCACCCCTTCAACACTATTAAAAAATATAGTAATATTATAACTAAGAATATGTACATACTATATATATATACTATATATATATATACTATATATATATATATATATATAGTAGGTGGGTAGTATATTTAAGCCATACCTACACTAGCCATCCTCAAAACTTTTTCCTACCAATCCTGCCATACATTGTGTCAACATTCGCCTGCTACGGAATGCTACGAATTTCTACGGCGCGGCGCTACGAAACAAAGAATGCAGCTTAAACCGATTTGGGAGAACTCGAATGTGTTTTTGTGGCACATAAAAAAACGGTTATTTATTTGTGCATTGTGATTTATATGGAGCTTACCGAAGTTTATATTAAATTTTCTGATAACAGTGTTTCTTTGTTTTTATTTTATAAAGTTAACGCAAACACTACACTTCAGGTGGGTCAGTCAGGACGGTCAGTCCTACTACGTTCACGGAGCCCGTGAAGAGCGAAACGCTAGGTAAAATAATAACTTTATTTAATGTTATTTCAGGAACTAGCAGTATAATTCACAGTTATGTAAAATAAACATTAGTAGATCCGTATAAGTTTATATTATTATTTTATAACAGACCTGACCTTTATTTTATTTGATGATATAACATACAATCCTGAAAATGAAAGCGATTTTCTTTAAAAACACTTTAGTCATCGAAAAACAGGTACAACATGCTAGGAATGGAATACGTGGCTACTGTATTACTGAAACCACCCAATTACACCACAAAAAGACAGGTAAATGGTAACAAGCCATATAACTCCATAACTGAACTGCTACTTAACCATGAGGTTTATTAAAGAAAAACATGCTGTAAAAAAATACTACAATTTTCTTATATCTAACGCAAGCGAAGAAACTTGTAAATCAGCTAATGAGCACATCTTCCATACTTAAGACTTACATTAACAATTGATCGCACAAATGTAAAATACTATGCAGTTATATTTTCTCTCAGAAAATTGTTAATTTTATTAACTGTAAGACCATTATTTTTGATTGCCACTAAAACTGTATTACTATAGAGAACAAGTTGAGTTTTAATTAAACTTCAGAGATATACAATCTTTTAATATTTTAATATTCACCTTTAATAGAATATAATTATTATGGTAAGCATGTTTTAATAGCTATTTTAGCGATGTTTTTGTTTTCTTTTGATTATGCTTTCATTAACATTGTGACAGAATACGTATACATAATTTTTTAAATGAAGGGATTTTAAGAATTAATTTAAAAGTATAACTATGTTTAACTTTCTAAAAATTAATGAAATGAAATGAAATAAAATTAGAAATTTACTTAACCAACTAAATAAATGAGTTTTATAAGATAATTTTATATATTTCCTATTTACAGTGAACCATCTCCTTTTGAATTTCTATAAATCATGATCCGGGGATTATAGTAAAAACAATTCATTGTTCCATCCTTTTTACTAAAGCTGAAGTACTCCTTTACTAACTGCTTTTTACTAACCTTTCTATTATTGCTCAACGAGAAAGCGCTTAGCGTTCATCTCACCTAACGTTAAGGCCGTAGGGCACATTATCCGGAATCCTTAACCAACATAGAAGCACCTTACGTTCCGTGTAGCAAACGGTATAGTTATACCTCTAACTCCCAGCCTAGAGGTAAATAATACCTTAATTTACAAACAACAATTTGAAAAAAGTATTTAAAAAATCCACGAGCGGTGTTCGAACCTGCACCCCATGACATACCGAGTCAGGTGTACTACCTTTATGGTATCGTGGTTCTGTCCAACCCGCCGAAATTTATCAACACTGTCTACCATTACTTTGTAAGCCAAAAGAGCCTTATTCAATGTCGACAACTACGTCATCAACATTCGATACTAATATTACAAATATTAAAGATCAGTTAAGAATTAGGCAAGCTATATTTATGATTAAGGTTTCGTTTTGTTCATTTAAAAATTTGCGTTAAGTTATATAAAACCATAATTACAAAACTTAATTAACACGGTAGCTAGCCAGGCGAAGACATACTTTGCCACCAATCGTCCTATTTGGAAAATAGGACGCGATCGGATGGGACTCTTTTGGTTTTCTTACTAGACCATAGGGGTGATTAAAATCCTCTTTAACTTCGACTAAAATATCATATAAAAAATTTGTTATACTTTCTTCTCTCGCATGCGTTCCTAATTTGTAGGTATGTATATTGGAATAGCTTAGTTGTTTGTGTACAAACCCATTCTACGAATATTGTTTTTATTTATTTTAATCATCGACCTTACATTGGTTCGTTTTTTTTTCTAAAACCATAAATGAAAGTGACTCACTTACAATCAAAAGTGTAAATCCATCTAGCCGATAAATATATAGTACAAACCTTTTATACGAAAATCGACACAAACCAGTTAACAAAAGTGATTTAGATTTCATACCAAACAATTATGATTTCTATATTAAAAATACCACTTGCATATTAAGTCCCCCACTTTCGATCCACACGCGAGTACTGAAAAAGCTATTTCCTCATATGTTTTTAAATCCTTGTAATTATGGCCAAACTCTCAGTTAAGTCGCCTTACGAAACTGTTGAGTTTGACACGCTATACGCCTATTTCGGGGGTCACGGCTAGGTCAGACTAACCATTCCAAGCTGAACTCCTCCACCTCAGGAAAAGCTTTACTCAAAAGACCTACTTAAACAAGATCTTTCCTAGTCTGACAAAAATAAATATGAAGTTGGGATGATGAAAATTGTACTTTATTGGTGTTCATTAGCCATTAAACTGCTGGTAATAAAGTGATTCGTAGTAAGTAATGCTTAGAGAGTTAATTTATTTAGTAGAAAACGCTATAGGCTTTCAATCAAATTGGTTAGAAAAGCTTAGTTTTTTATGTAAAACGCTGTAACATAATATTACAAATGTAAGGCATAGGGTTACTTAAGCGATCGTATATGTCATGGATACCATAGCACACCTATGAATGAAAATTAATGCCCTATGCCATAATATATATCACAGACCTTGATGAAAATACTAGATGTTTCAAATATGTTGTTCTACACCACATATGTAACGAACAAGCATATAGCTCGCCGGAAATAGAAAGCGCTTACAGTAACTTACAGGCGCTTGTAACGCCAGGGATATTAATCACGCGTTGGTGAACCAATCTTAACTTATTGACTCATTTCATAAAGATCCGTAAGCTACTGTCACTTAGGAAGACCTCGATAGGAAGCTAAAACCACAACCTAATTCCGTTCTTAAGCGACGCTCCATACCAGCTTATGATTGGTTGCGTCGTGTATAGACCGCAATTAAAAAATTATACACGACCTCCGTAGCCGAGTGGCCTGCACGCCGGACTTTGGGCGGCGCTAACTCTGAGCTCCCGGGTTCGATTCCCGGACGGGCCAATGTCGAAAACGAACTTTTCGATATTGTGTCGGGTCTGGGTGGTTGTGGTACCGTCGTTGTTTCTGATTTCCATGAAACGAGTGCTTTAGCTTGCTTACCTTGGGATCAGAACAATGTATGTGATGTTGTCAAAAAATTTTGACAAACATCACATACATCAATATACAATATCTTATCTAAATATGTCGCCATAACATCAATATTTGTAGCTTTGTTGTGTTCCGGCAGCTAGAGACAAGATAGCCAGTGCCTAAGTAGTTAAGAATCCCGGGTGAAGTGCGCTTCAACGATTGGCCTTATCATCACTTAACATCAGGTGAGATGAAGGCACTATGCTTAACGGTAAGATATAAAATATATAAATAATTATACACATAACCGTTAGCAATTCATTTTATAACTAGTTTGTTTTGAGTTAGCGTCGTGAAAGAACGGACGCAAGGGAGTTAACGCCGAAATAAGCCTCTATAAAAGCACTCTGCTCACCTATTTTAGTTCCAAAGTTTTTTTATTTATGGTATGTTGGGCAATGACATGATTCTGTTCTACCTGATGCTAAGCAGAAGGAGCGTCCAGATGCGAGGACAGTTAGTAGAGCTGTGTAGTGCTCATGTTATGGTTGAGCACTATTGACAGATATGTAGTTGTCAGATGAGATAAATCTAATTGAGTCAATTACAGTTGCATCGTGATCGTGCCCTCTGTGGCGTGCACTTGGAGAGGCCTATGTCCAGCAGTGGACTAGTATAGGCTGAAAACATGGTTAGTTTTATAATGAGTCTGAATGACCGACGCTACACAATTTACAGAGTTATTGTTAAATTTAAATAGAAATGAAAAGTAATTGGTAAATATATTTAAATCAAGATACATAAAACTACATGATTTATAATTAATAAACGTGTGTGTGTCTTTCTGTGTTTGTGTAAGGGTGTGTGTGAGAAGGTGAGGGTGTGGGGGTGTGTGTGTGTGTGTGTGTGTGAGTAAGTGTATTGTACTGCAGGCTAACAAATAATAATTGCTTATTACACGAGTATATTCCCGGCGGGCAGCTAAAGATCAAACGTGAAGTTTAAACAAAATCTGCTTGGAAACACAATGTGTTTGAACCAGTTTCTCCCAGACACACGTGCTTGGAACTCCCGGGGCACAAACGCTCGGATATTACACAATTTCTTTCTAATTTATTTTATTAGACGCCGTGCACAGACGGCCTGAAAGTGAAATTGCATTAAGTGTAGGTAATGCTCTGCATAAAGGAAGGCGGGCTTTCAAATTTTTTATGAACACCCTGTACGTGAGAGCGCCTTTTAACGGTGTTTTAGTGAGTTCGTCGTGTTTACGTTTGAGTCAAAACAAAACACGGTAGCTCCTAAGTTTTGTT
Organism: Eudonia truncicolella; assembly: GCA_949315975.1. NCBI lineage: Eukaryota > Metazoa > Arthropoda > Insecta > Lepidoptera > Crambidae > Eudonia > Eudonia truncicolella. The sequence goes on along the minus strand of OX438835.1, from coordinate 8,035,214 downwards.
TTAGGAAACAAATGAAAACAGGTCAGTATAAACTACCTACGAGGTTGTCTCCTTAACTAATAGTATTAATTGCCTTTATTTTATGTCGTGACAGGCGACTTAGGGGCTCTACTATTGTATGTCAATCTTGTAATTGTAAAATTTGGTGGACCAAGCAAGTGCTAAATAATTAAGCAACACCCGAAATATACTTATTTTTAATATTTTTTTCTTCGCCGGGTTGTATGTATTCGCATACTGCAGGTACTACTGATGCGAACTTATGGTACCACGCCCAGTTATTTCATTAGATGTCATACTAAGTAAACCGTAACTGACCAAACAAGTCAGTTTCTAACCATCCAGACGCATTCTGAGCAGACCCTACTACCACTTTATACTTAAACTTCTGAGGAGGTGTGGTGCATATAAAACCAATCACTCGCTACGATCACAGTGTATCTAAGTGCTACGATTAATTATGTAGCGCTGCTACAACTGCCGTATATAGGTCCGTAGCATCTACTTATTAAACTTTGTTGTTGTTGAGTCTAATTCTCAAAAACGGAAAGTTATTCTTCCGATACGAGTATTATTTTAATATCGTTTAGTTTACTTAATTTTACAAATAAATTTACGCAAATTTTGTTTCGAACAAATTGTAATTTTAAAAACAATTGTTGATAACGTAGTTGGCGACATTGAATTAGGCTCCTTTGGCTTACGAAGCAAAAGTAGATAGTGTTGTTTAATTTCGGCGGATTGGACAGAGCCACGACAGCATAATTGGTAGTGCACCTGACCCGGCATGCCATGGGGTGCGGGTTCGAATCCCGCTCGTGGAATTTTTTTCAACGCTAGTCTTTCAAATTAAAAATGTTATTTAACAAATGTTTTATTATAACCAAAGTAAATGAAGCTCATTAATGAAATGAATTATTAAACTATTTGATTCCTGCTTAGACAATAGAACGTTTAACACCGAAAGTTTTCACAGTTTTTTTGGAGAAACGAACCGGTTTCTAGTGTCATTACTTTTAGATCAGGGACGATATATCTTCCCGAAGAAAATGGCTGACTGAGTCAGTCAGGACATTTATCTTTATGACTAAAGATTGGATAGGAAAAGATAAATTTCTCAAACGGTAAACTCTCTAATTTGTTCTGTCTTCAAGCTGAATCATGTCAACCGAAATCTATGAATTTCTAAAGAGATTTCGAGGAACCTAAAATAAGTTCGATAAGTTTCAGTAACAGCTTTCAATAGAATAGACGCAAATATTTACGAATAACATCGGCAGTAAGCTTAATCCGAAATCAATCGAGAAGCGAAAAGCTTCGATCCCCCGACATAACATAAAAGGCTTAAATAGGGACCAGAATCCGGGACAACAATACATACGTACTTGTGTACGTATGTATTGTTAGAACGCGAATAAATTGTGCGTATTGCTTTGTGTAATTGTAGTCTTTATTATATATTTACTGTATAGCCAGAAACTCAGATTTCTGCGTCGCCTAAAATTATGTGGTGCGGATTTGATTTGGCTCCTTGTGGTATATAAAGAAGAACCACAGCATAGAAATAGTTGTTATTATAAAGAGAATGTTGAGTTTCTCGGTTTCAAACTCCGCGGTCTAAAGATAGGCCAGCACCGAGGACGTACGGAAATATTTCTTTGGCACATTTTAAAAAGACTTTGAAATAACCCAAAATTAATACCTTAATAAAATTATGACTTGAATTATAAAATAATTACACGATTATTTACATATAATGTTACGCAAATATTGTTACGAACAAATTACAAAGTGTTAAAAATTCCACGAGCGGGATTTGAACCTGCACTCCATGACATGCCGGGTCAGGTACACTGCCAACTATGCTATCGTGGGCCACGTGAGCCACAGGGGTGAAGGTTCGAATCCCGCTCGTGGAATTTTCTCAACACTTTGTCTTTTTTCAAATAATTACACGTTTTTTTATACCACCAGTAAAAATCGGTAAAAATGTATTAGTATTTATTTTATTTACTTCAAACGCTTTTACGCTCGTAAAAAAAAGTCATTACTTTTTTGAATTAGAATAAATATAAAAAATATCTTGAATAAGTTTCGGAAGTAGGCGAATCCTAAAGTTATTTTATCGTATAAAAGTTTGAAGAACCATCAAACCGTCTGTTACAGAGTTACCTTCAACGGGGAAGCTTGTAATTGGCGACCGATAAAATAGTTAAAGAATAATAAAGTTTCAATTTATTCACCCTCTCAAATCAGGTGGTGCTTATAGAAAATAATAAGAAGAGCGTTCTGGCCAGGCAAAATTTATTTAAAATATCACCTGAACTGCTGGCTACTTTGTCGGGTAAGCATGCCCTCATCTCACCCAGTGATAAGACCGAAAATGGAAACGCACTTCACCCGAAAGCCTCAACTACTGAGACACTGGCTATCTTATCTCTAGCTGCCAGAATAAAACAACGCTACTATTATTGATGTTATGGTGACATATTTAAAAAGGATGGTAGTAGCTAGACAGGCGGACAAAAACTTCCCTTCCCACCTACCAAAGCGATTACAATAAACTGTACTGGGATCCAAGCTAGCTGGATCTGAAACCGGTCGTCTAACCACTAGACCACAGACACGGTCACTTATATCCACTTACTTCTTTAAATTTATAATTAAATCGCAAGCGGAATGCTATGTTCTATAAGATAGCTGAGACATGAAGGATGGTATTGCTGCAGTGTACGTAAAAATGACGCGTTTACTGATTCCTACACGTGTGAAGATACAGATTTAATAAGACCTTTAATAAGTTTGGCTTTTATTACAATCACAAGTTGTGTAGCCAAAACGTGAGGAAATCCGTGAGCAAAAGCTAGTTCAAAATAAGCCTTTACAGCCTAGTGACGTCAAAAGTATAAAAAATCCAACTAATAATAAAAAACCAAAAAAAAATACTAAACTACTCAATCTACCACCTGTTCGGATTTTGTGAGAGCTTTCGACTGAGACTGAGACTGAGACTTTATAAACTGATTTTAATTTCATAAAACATAATTGATCATAACTTCATAAAGCCTCACAAAGCATATTATTATATGCAGGGTACCCTGATACGCAATTCTCGATAAACCGATTCTCCTTCCATTTGTCTTTCCTTAACATTTTACGACAAACGAGTTCAAATTAGATTTCCTTACTGAATTCAATATTTCATAAAATTAAGCTAATAAAATTGAATTATCGATGCAAAATTGACAAAATGTCGAAGACGACAAACTGTTAGAACCTTTTTGGCTGACTTATTTTTTTTAATAAACTACATAATGTTGAAATGAAATGAAATGAAATGAAATAAAATTTATTTTGTTGGCAATTGTATAATGGTGGATACTGTATTATATAAGCACCTAGTATACTATTGAAAGTTCCTTTATTGCCTTCAGCTTCCAAAGTGTGAACATAAACTTTCTTCTTTACTACAAATTTATTGAAAATCCTTTTATTCCAGCTTTATAAGTGTTTTAAAAAACAGGATTATTAGTTAGCCCACCTATAAAGCTAAGATGCCTGTGTAAAGTATGGGTTCACATAGTAGTCTTACAGAGCTATGGGGATCGAACCATGATTTCTCCCGATCTATCATTTAATATCCCGCTATCCGTTCGTTTACCGTCGCAATTCTCTACCAGCCGATAAGTTGCTTTTACAATAACATGAAATTACATAACAATCACATTACAAGACACGCAGGTAGAAAAAGTTCGCACAAGAATTGATAACGCGAAGTAATGGGAAAATTAACAGAAGCTTTACTGTTTAGGGTTCCGTACCCAAAGGGTAAAACGGGAACCCTATTACTAAGACTCCGCTGTCCGTCCGTCCGTCCGTCCGTCTGTCCGTCCGTCTGTCACCAGGCTGTATCTCATGAACCGTGACAGTTAGACGGTTGAAATGTTCACAGATGATGTATTTCTGTTGCCGCTATAACAACAAATACTAAAAAAAATGGAATAAAATCAATATTTAAGGGGGCTCCCATACAACAGACATTATTTTTTTGCCGTTTTTATAGATAATGGTACGGTACCCGTGCGCGAGTACGACTCGCACTTGGCCGGTTTTTTTTCTTTAATGTATCGTAGTGGTACCCAGTGTTCGGCATAGTTTTCGCCGCCGAAAAATAGCATTATTATTAATCATTTCGTTTAGATTATTACAATCCATCTCATATCAATACAATATTGTGTTAGTAGTTACTTAAGACTATGTTAGTTATAAATAAAATAGAAATACATAATTAAGGTCCTGTCCTACTATAAAGATCTTACATACTGGGGCACTGGCCCGTGTAGTGACTGTCAGTTGATTTTGATTTTCCTTGAAATTTTACGGGATGACAGCAAGACAGCAGGCCTTTCTTTTCTTTTCTTTCTTTTCTTTTTTTTGGTCTTTACTAAATCCTGTAAATGACCCCTGTCAGCAACTGATTTGGTTTAATTATGTATAGTGATTAAAGGAAAAAAATATGATCTCTAGTTCCTGTCGAACACCGGTGCCACTATCCTAGCTAAATTGAAAGTGGTAGCAATGTTTGTAGCAAAGCGGTGGCGGCGCGCGGCGTATCAAATGCTATAACGCCTCATTTTCCAACAGAATGGGGAAATAAAATCTCTAATGATTTATTGAAACGTGTTTGGAAGTGTGGAAGCGAAACTCATGGGATGGGCCGATTAACGACATCCTATAAACGCGTAGGGTTCTTATATTAAGGGTACCGAGTGCAAGTTATTGTAAATTTAGTATTAACACAGACCAGTTTAAGATCGCTTTTTGTACAGTCAGAGTAATAAGCCGACAGTAATACAGAACGAATTGCACCGGTTTGTCGATATTTAGAAAATTGTTATTTAATTTTCATATATGGACGCTAAAAATTAGACTTGAAAAATGTAAACTGCTTCTTCACGCCTCTTTTGAAGGACCCCATATTTATTTTATTAGTTAAAAGTCACCACCAAGTACGTATTGCATTCTTTATCAATGTATAGTGGTATGACAATAATAATATCTAAATCCGTGTGTATAGTACCGTTACACAAAATTACCAGATGAAATGTAAAACTTTGTAATCAGAACGTGTTAGAGAAACTAATTAATACAGCTAATTGTGTTCCTGTGCAAGTTCCTTTAATAATGTCCGTCGTTCCCACTTAAGCAGATACTAATTGTCCTGTTTTAAATTAAAGCAAGAAGTAAAAGTTCTTTATTCACAATAAATTATAGGTATTCATGGTAAGGTTAAATATTATTACATATTTATATTATTCCGCAATCCGGGCGGCTCAATGTTAAGTTTTAACTAACATTGAATACATAAAAGAGTGATCTTAAGATCTATTTAAAAGTTTATACAAAATAAGAAATCACTTTACGGGCCTTTATTTTACGTATTATCGATCCTGACGTTTCGAACCCTTTGCAAGGACCGTGGTCACAAAAAGAAAATTCAAAAAAATGTTGTTGTGACAGGCAAAAAGGATTCGGAATTTGTACCAATTTCATGAAATTCATTTGAGAAGCTTTATTCTTACTTTGTCTAAGATGTGTTTAGTACACTTAAACGTGTTTTATTCCGCCGGCTATGGACGTCACCGCCCGGCCGCGGCCGACGGCTTTACATTGGATTGGCGCTAAGTCCAAAAAGGACACTGCTTACTCCTACACAGTCGGTCACCTGACTTTTCCGACCCAATTGTCAATGTAAAACGATTTGACTCTTAACACAAGGGATCAGATTTCGAACTCAAATGACAAAGTTCAATAGCTTGTTGAATATATTAAAAGACAATAAATGTTTAATAAAGTTGACACGAATAGTTAGTTGACACGAGTAGTACAGCAAGTTTTTGATTAGGAAAAACGTTATAAATTTTTTCTCACTCTGATTTATCTGCCATTCTATTGTTTCATATTATCTAAGTTTGTATAGCTTGAAAAACATTCAAATTAAATGATTCGAGTGAATCAGTTATTAACAAATTATTCATATTGATAGATTTTTGCTGTTTTTATGTATTAAATATTTCGTGTAAGTTAGCTAGCAACGTCAAGAAGTAGATTGGCCATTATTTTGATAAAAAGCTTGTTACATCTCTAATTTAAATTTGTGAGTGTAACTTACGCAGATTGTCAATTCCTCAACATGTTTTCCTTGCCAATTGTTATTTTTAGTAACACTCTCATTAATATGACGTCAATAAAACACATTTAACTATGTTATCAGTCATCACATCGAAATTAGGTAAATACAGATAAACGTACGACGATTAGAAAGATATGGCGCAGTGATTTCATTGAAATCACTTGAACGGCGCATCCGAGCTAGAACAACGGTAGAAATGTGGTTGCTATTTACTATTGAACGTGTAGTTTGAACACAAACATCGCATTTAATGTTAAAGTGCTGCGAGGCGAGCACTGCACAACAGTCTAAAATCAATCCGAATAACAAATGTTGGAATGCTCAACGGGTTTTGCCTTGTACAAAGTAATCTTATCGTCGATTTCAATGTAAACAGAATTTATTTAGTAAATATCGCTAGTCGTAATTCTTGTCTAGCAGCGTTTTATTAAATTAGAACTTACAAAATTGAATTAGTTGCATAAATGAGTGTGGTTATTTATAAAACAATATTCAAAGTGTTTTTTTTTTGTGTTTATTAGAAGTGGATCAACTTGCCCAATTATAAAAGACAATACTATAAAGGTGTACGTCTGACACGTGTACGAATTAACAACGACGGCACAGTTTTTCTAGAACGGTAACTGAGCTAACGTACTCATTGGCAACCCGGCGATAGGTGGTGGGACGGTACGTACCGGCGACGCTGTGCTGGTGGTGGTGGTGCCGAATCACGTGACAACGTTCTCCGCCATTTCGGTGAGCACGTGATGGTTATTGTAAACAAATCGCATGGGTTGGTGGTGCGAGCGGGGTAGACGCGCGCGTCCCGGGCGCGGTGCGAGCAGCGACTGCCGCCGGGCGCCTGCGTGGGTCGATGGGCGCACTCGGTCAGTGGGGTACAGCCAGTTCGGGACTACAACAAACAGCCTTTGTCTCTGGGGGTAGACGGCTAGGCGCCGGCTGCGCACTCGCTAAAAAGGACGTGTGTTTTGCACCTGTGGAGTTGACAGCTCTGGACTCCTCCAGGCGGAGGAACTTTCCGAAGAAACATTTTGAAATGTCCCCATCGATAAACGGTACTGCTCCGCCCCGTTTGTCTGGATATAGGACTTCAATGTCGAAACCTACTCAGTAGACTATTTTCATAAGAAAATACTAGTAAGATATCTTAAAAAACATGAGCAATCTAATTTCTAATTTGGCTGATAATAAGATGGTGCAGCCTCCACGTCTGGCCCCCAATTCTAATCCAAGCAATAAGTCAGACGGTCCGGAATCTAATTCGTCCACTGACAATAACTCTTAGCAGCAGTAACGTCTGTTTCTGCTTTTTGTATGCCATTGTCGATATAAGGTACAATTTTCTATGTCGTTATAACCCAGTTGTCTTATGAAACCACTATAGTTGCATAATTAAATAAATCATTACCGGGTCTGTGATTATAGGTAAAATTAAACGCAAGTAGATTCGTAAAAAGTATTTATTTAAATGTGTTAGCGAAACCTTTAGGAAACAATAAATACTTAATGGAAAGTATAGTATAGTTTCTCTAGAACCTATTGCGCTAGATGACTTTCATCTTTACTGTCATCAAGGTAATATCTAGCGACATAGCGACAATTATTATAGATATAGCATCAGAACACTGGACTCTGTGAGGTACGATAAACCGATTCGAGAGACTGACGAACCGTTTGGTAGTAAAAATAAGTAAACCCATATACTGTCCCACTGCTGGGCAAAGGTCTTCATCATTGAAATCAAGTAGCTCATCGGTTGTAGCGATCGTTTTGGCCTAATCTCATTCAATAAAAGCGAAAAGCCAATGTTAATCCAAAAGAAATTTCCAATTTTCAAACAGTGTGTGTATAATTGTAGCTTTAAAATGTTGACTCGTCCATTTCTCCACAATCTTGGCGTACAAGTTTTTATTTGCTGCTGTTTTGTTTCGTGGCACGCCACTTGTTCATAAGGCGGGTGCTGAAATTATTCATATCCCGTGGGCTCCATAGTTTGGGCGGACACAAATAACGTCCCAAGCGTGCCGGAGCCTCCCGAAGGCATCAGATGCCTTTGTCTCGGTGAATAACCGGAAATTAGACTACATGTGCCACCGAGAGCGTATAAATATATTTTTCGGCAACACTTTTCTTAGATTTATTTGTTTTTTTTTTGGAGTTTTTCTTCTTACACATTTCTTACATTTTTATTTCGATACGATTTTTTCGAGACGAAACAAAACACACTTTGTCCGACCTGGGAACGGGAGCATCGGTAGATAACCATAAAATAAACTCAATTAATACATACATAAACATATTTAATAACAGTACAAAAAACATGCAATACAAACTTACCAAAATCAGCATACAATAAACGTTGAACAATTTTCTAATTTCCATTTTCAATTTTAATAAGTGTTGCACTAATCTACCTGTCGTGTGAATTAAAATCTACATATTCGGCTTGGAACGAGCCTTCACACTGTCAGCAAAGACCTTGGCATGCATTCTATTTGTTTTATATATATTGTATAATGTACCCACCTACACAGGTACTATGTACAGGTTCTACCATACATATATACCTGAATGGCTCTTTAATAACGCCTCGGTGGCTGAGTGACGCCATTATTAATTTCTTTTTAAAAAGCCAAATATAAATTTTCATGTATTTTACTTTAAACACACACATATAACCTACTATCAAAGCCACGATGGCAAAATCAAATCAATAATTCAGATAAAAAATGCCATTGAAATCCAAGCTGTTTCATTTGCATACAATAAATTGAATTCTCGTAACAACCTTAGCTCTGTATTCGACAAAACATATACGGAAGACAGGTAAGTCTATGCTCGAAACTTTACCCAACTTTGTACTCGTCGCAGTCACAAAGCGACGTGTGCATCACAAGATAATGAGACCCGCAGAAGGTAAGCTTCATATAAACGCGCTCGAGCAACGCACATATAGACAACCTCCCATCCGATCCGAACCCTTCGGAGAATCTAGTAGGGCACGGGGACGCGCACTAGTGCGTGATGCCGTTCCCTCTAGAAAACCTCCGAAGGAGATTCGTTTTACACGGTTTGAGGAGGGGACCCTTTGAGTTCCTCGCCGCCCCCAAACAAGCGCGGTGAAGCTAAAAATGCCGTCTGAGGCAATCAGCAATCTCTCTCCAAAAAAAAAACACGAAATCTCGCAACAGCAGCGTTCGACACACCCCCCACACACACACACACACACACACACTTATTGCGATAACAGTTAACAAGACAAGTTACAAATTTGAAATAAAAATAAAAATGTATCGTCTACCATTAGATCAGCAGTACTCAGTGCCATCAATGCTATGATCTACCCAACAATAAGTAAATGACGTGTCTTCAAGTCGTCACTCGCTTGTTCCGAGCTGTTCGGAGATTCGTGTCCACGAGCGGGTCGCTGTGTGCGTTGCTCGAGCGCGGTATGTACGAGTTTTAAGCTTCATTCTGTAAGTCTCCTTATTTTGTGTGTGCACTGACATGCATTTAGAATATTCCATGCACGTTTGTATACAACTTTGTGCAATTGTGATAGTGTACCTATGTACTACGCGGTGCACCGTGCAACACATATATAAGCACCTATATTATTTCCAGAGCAAAGCGTCCGAACAGTCTTCTGATTATTGTTTATCTTTTACTCGAACACTATACACATTGAAATGAAACAATTTATAGGTATGAATGGACGCGCCTATATTGTGCATATTACGCGGTTTAGTAGGGTACCCTTTGTAGGGTATACGGGATAATTAAGAGAAATAAAAACGAGTAGATGAAGATTCCGGGTGAAGTATGCACTTATATTCCCGACCCGAACCGAAACCTTCGGAGAATCTAGTAGGGCACGGGGACACGCCTTAGTGCGTGATGCCGTTCCCTCTACAAAACCTCTGAAGGTGATTCGTTTCACACGGCTTGAGTTTCTCGCCGGCCCCAAAAAAGCCCGGTGAAGCTGAAAATGCAGTCTAAGGCAATCAGCAATCTCTCTCAAAAAAAAAGTGCAGCTTATAATGACTTACCCTCAGATGTCAGATGTCGCCATAACATCAATGTTTATAGCATTGTTATGTTCCGGCAGCTAGAGATAAGATCCTCAACTAGTGAGGCACTAGCTGTGCCTCACTAGTTGAGGATCCCGGGTGAAGTGCGCTTCCATCATTGGCCTTATCATCAATTAACACCAGGTGAGAACAAGGCACTGTGCTAAACAGTAAAATTAAAAAAAAAATCGCTTCTCCGTTTCTTAATTCTTTAAATTCTTTTAAAAAATATTACGTAATGATTATTGTGAAAAAACAAAGGGCACTTACGTTATCTTGAAATTCAAAATTGTAACTCGACTTTTTGCACACCTCCACAAACATTCATTTGTTGGAGTTAGCAGTTTGTTTAGAAGGAGTCCGGATTGCCGGCAAGCGATGTAATGAGCCATACGGGGGGTAACGGCCGTGCTAATGGCCCATACCCCGTTCGCCATTCCCCTCCGTGAAATTGTAAAGTTAACGTAATAAAATGACAGTTTTAAAAAGTTTTCTACTCATTTATGATGCCTTCCTCACCTTGTGGTAGGTAGGAGTATGCTTAGAATCCGATTGGATGACCTTAATACAAATTTCTGCCGTCAATCAGTATTATTTTGCAATGCGCGGTCTGATTTTAATGGTACACACGCCTGCACATCAACCTACCCAAAACTGTCAAATTACTCTAATCGATATTGATCTTTATACCCAAATACTAAGGTTCAAAATGTATTAAATAAATTTGACATTTTGTGGTAAGTTGATCTGCTGCCGTCTGTACTATCCATATCTCTCGATAAAGGTAACTTATATGAAGTGCATACTGTATACCAATGCTAAATTTAGATTTTTGTCTTAATTTAATATGTGGAATACGTTCGTATGTTTTTGTAGTGACTTTTGAGTCTGCCAGTGTACCTAAAATCAGGATCGGCAGTTAACTTGTGTTGTTGTAAGCTTCTGTAACACATTTCCGGGCGGACCGTATACTTGTAAGAGAGATCCTCCACGGCCCGGTCAACCCGAGCCGAGGTCCGTGCCTTTAGAGGCGCCCTCGGGTTCCCCCCGATCCGATCCGAACCCTTCGGAGCACGGGGACGCGCACTAGTGCGCGATACCGTTCCCTCTAGATAACCTCTGAAGGTGATTCGTTTCACACGGCTTGAGGGACCCTTTACGTTCCTCGCCGCCCCCAAAAAAGCCCGGTGAAGCTGAAAATGCCGTAGAGGCAATCAGCAATCTCTCTAAAAAAAAAAATGTAAGAGAGATCAAGAATTACTCAACACACTTGCCCAAAGCGTGTTGAGTAATACATAGCATATACCTACATACTACACAATGAATACTTATATCGGAGCAGAAATGACAAATGTACCATAATGTAATGTATGTTACTGTCATAGACATAATGAGTCGTGTAAGAGGGTCAAGCGCCATCATAGCTCTATATTTTGAATTTTACTTACCTTACGTTAGATCAAATGCGAAAATGAGTTTGTTTGTTTGTTTGTTGTTTGATACGCTTTCACACGTAAACTATTCAGCCGATCATCATTTTCGTACACATATTCTCAAGAGTATATCAAGGACATAGGATACTTTTTATTAAAAAGAAAGTGAGTTTGTTTGTTTGTTTGATACACTTTCACGCGTAAACTGTTTAACGATTTGTTTGTTTTGTTGTCATAGAAACTGTCAAAGTGGTACGAAGTTCGCCGGGTCAGCTTTAAATTATATCTGAACAATAATGACAAAATGTTCCAAGTTGCGCTAATTTAACGTATGTATAAACTTTAGTGTCACAGACGTAATGTGTCGCGTAAGTAAGTTACGGTCATTCGCTATCTCAGACTTGCCCCGCTATATGGGACTAAGGCGTTCTCACTGCTCTATATCTAGTAATTTGACTTAAGTTGACCTTAAGATCTTCAGTTATACCAATGGTGTTCCCAGCGTCTTTAATAAGCCATTAACCAGGCGGACCGTATGCATAATTGAGAGATCGAACCGCAATCCACCACACTGGCCTAAAGCGACGAAACAAACAAATGAAAGCAAGCATAATACCTATAATATTTATATATCTGCGCAATAATGACAAAATGTAACAATTTGCGCTAATTTATCGTACCTAAAGTATGTATGTGGCCGGTTTTACGGACCGAACGTTAGTGTAACAGATGTAATGAGTCGCGTAGAGGGTTACGGCCAAGCGCCATCTCAGACACGCCCCCGCCTCACTCGTAATTGATGTTAGTTTGCACTCCGAACTTGTTTGCTGCAGAAATAATAAAGCAAGCTTTCTGTTACGAATTAATGTTACCTACGTTTAAGTTGGTCTTTCACAATTTTAGTTATAATTAAAAGCGGGATTCGAACTCGCACCCCATGACATATCGGGTCAAGTGCAATACAAACTATGTTACCGTGTCTCTGTCTTACCCGCCGAAATTCATCGACACTTTTTCAAACTGTAATTTTGTTCGCAACATTTGCGTTAAATCATAGTGTAGAGTAGAGTATTGTGGCACCAGATGTATTATATTGTAACGGTGTCGTTGCAATTTACTGTACGTTATATTTTTATGCTAGGCATTTTACAGCCTCCTTGGTAGTTTTAAAAACTATCTGCCAAATTTATATGTACGGTTCTGAAAAAGAATATTTTGAATGCCATGTCATTGTCATGGAATTTTATTAAATTTTAACACGATCGGTCTCTCAAAATTCCTCAGTAGGTAAATAACATTGTTTTGTAATAATTGTGCAGTTATTATTGTTTAAAATGTAATTGTGAAAAACCTGTATCTATTAACAGGTTTTTTTCTGCTTATTTATAAAATTTTATCTGATTTAATATTTGCCTGTGGATCTCCTGAGTTTTAATGGCCACCAGGCTACAATATATACCATTTATAGAGGTTTGTCCTTCATTTTTACCGAAAATTAATACCATTTTCGATACATTCATACATACATTCTCACGATCACGACAAGAAGATTGTTTGAATCTAGATTTAATTAGTAGGAGAATGAGGATCATTCAAAATTGACTATAACGTTGTAAGAATCCAAAGTGCTTGTTGTGAGTTTTACCATGATGCGAGTTTAACCATTAAATTTATACGAATAACCTTCTATTTTCAAAACTGAACTTCGTAGAATACCAGGCAACTAACTTTTTCAGTTATAAAAACGATTGCAGTTGCACTCGGCTCGATCTGTTGATTCAGTGCTGAGTCGGACAAAGTCGTGCGCGCGACTCGAGTGCGAATAACTCAGCAACTCCTAGACGATGGCCCTTGAAGGTGTTCGTCGTACATTTCAGATATCGACATGATAGACAATCCGTAGTGATGGAACACATTGTCTATATTTATTGACAACATTTTCGTACCTAAATGTTTTTTTTGGATTTATGATTAAATAGACTTTATACAAATGCAAGTCGCGTTAGGCAGAAAATTTCTAAATTGTGTGACATTTGCAAGAAGCATTGTAAGATTTTTGTGCTTTTTCTTTGCGTTATGTTTCAGTAATGTTTCTTCAAAATAACACGCCTTGAACTGAACATTCTAAAGAAAAGAAATATTTTACAAACTCGTCTTAAAACTTATTCTATGTAAAGTCCACTGGAACTCCGTACAATTAAGTACATAAGCACAGTAAATCATTACAGAACTAAGAAATATACCTGCAACAAAATTAATGTTTATTGAGGTCGCATAATTGCATAAAATAACTATCGCAGTTCAGCTGAAACCGCACCGGGACAAACAACACAATGTAACACAACTCCATTATGTTACAAACAAGAATTCCAATAACAACCATAACTACACAACAAAACCTCTTTCCGAACGAGACGAGCAATGAATCTACATAGCGTTGTGGCGGTGCCAAATTCACTGCCATTCGAAATTCCGAGGCATGCCGTAAATCGTTTAATTGAATTCCGATTATATAACAATTGTATCGATAGTTTGGCACGCGCCCAGTGGCAGCTCTAACTGAAGACACACGGCGGTGCTTCACGGTTACAAGTCGGAGGCCTTTGGTGGCGCGGATGTAAGCAGCCATCTTGGGAAATATTTCACTCCTTACTAAACTACCATCACTGTACCAACTTTATTTTCAGAGAATAAATAATGTAATTCGATTTAATTTAATTCTATTTTTATAGTCTTCAAACTCGACTCATTTTGTTTCATTTTTATTTTTTTGTACTGACACTCACTACCAACCGTGAGGCAATTCAGGAATTCTGGAAGATACCCAAGCTGTCCCGGACATCTCCTTCTGGAGGGTCACCCTGCGACCTGCGATAGTATTAAGGCTTTTTGGGAGAAAATCCCTTTTCCTCTCTCCTGACGCCAATGAACTGGAAAAAATGGACGAGCAGGTGCTACATAAGCCGCGGGTACCACAGCTCTGAAGGTACACATAAAGCTTTTTTAGTGGTAATCAAAATAAATTATTTATTCAAAAAAAAATTGTATCTTTTACTGAGAAGAACCGATCAAAACACTCTAAAACGTAGGTTATTTTCATACGTCAGTTAATTATTAATTAGCTACTTACATAAAAACAACATTATTAGCATAAGCTAAGAATATTACTCTGTGAGTTGTAATGTAAGTTAAGATCGTGCTTTACCAGGTATGTAACCAACTGCCACCTTGCCTTCAGATATCACTTGATCACTTAAACGAAGAGAGAGTACTTAGTATTTGCTGTCCGAATGCATAATGATGACGTAACGTCTTTGAGCTCATCTAATACTTTATAAAAAACTCATGAAGATCACGCCATTAACATCCCACCACTGGACTCAGACCTTAGCACATAGGGACCTTGGCCAAAACCTCCATGCTGACACGTTGCGTGATGGTTAACTACTGCCATATTACGATAACCACTAAGACCTTTTAATGGCTTAACATGACTCTGTGCACAGAGGATCTCCAATTATTTTTCCATTTTGTTAACTTGGTTTTGCGGAAACTCGTTAACTTTCAAGATCACAAATAGAACGCGATTGCGGCTGACACAACGTTCCTCATAGAATAGAGGTATAGGTAGCTACCGCACATATGCGGCGAGCACTGATAGTGCCCGAAACAATTGAATTCTATTGTGTCTGTTTTCACGGCAAATGACGGATTTTAAACGGTTCTGTTCGAGTTTCAAAATTATGTCGATATTATTGTACTCTACTGAGACATACATACGTATAGATCTTAAAGTTTCAAATTTATATTGATATTATAATCTAGTTAAATAGATTCTGGAGTTTCAAATTTGTATCGATATTATAATCTAGGGAGTTAAAGCGCATCTCTATACCTCGACGTGAAGACGCTAGCGTAGCTGTGGCCGCGATGCCGAAGATTAAAACGGATCCTATTATTGTGGAGATTGCAACATGATGGAGCGTTCAATTGCATATTATTTTTAGAGATCCGTGTGGAAATTTCGCGGTGGACTTACGACTGATAAAGATATCAGTAAAACTTGCTTTTAAAAACTACCTATTGATTGAGCTAATTAGCAATAGCAAGCCTGCCAAGACGCTTACGAATAATCTAATATTTCAATATTTTAATATTATTTCATTTTATTTATTTATTTCAGTTGAACTATATATGTGTAGGTATTAGCATGTACTGATATTTATGGTTGCCTTAATATTCCATAGAAGCCTAGCATAATATACCTAGTTACCTCTATGGGCGTACCTCGTATAGTTACCTCCGAACTTACTAGGTGAACCCATTTTGATGATTCTTTCTTTATTTGAAAGCTGGTACTTCTCGTGTGGTCCAATTTTGTCCAGTTCTGATGATGGAATCCTTAAGGAATTGAAGGAACTCCTCAAATATTGTAGGCATACATATATAATAATATTTGCATTCAGAAAGTATTATTTGATGAAGTGTAACTGATGAAAAAGACAACAGATTGCCACCGGAACTCCTCATTGATAAGTATTTCACGGGTGGCGATAAGATATCTCGATTAAGATAGTTAAGCGACTTTGACGAAGCAAAAGAAGGCAGGCACCGGAACTCAGTTTTTGATTCCTACTTTGAGACAGGCGTTTCTCGTTTTCTTCGCTGGTCACATGTACAGAATATACTATTATGATTTTATATAATATGTCGTTAAATTTTTATGTTAAAGTTACCTTGGCTGGCACTGGCTCCAAAAATAACAATAATTGCACCTATATTTTCCTAATAAAATTATTGTCTATATAAGCAGTCTAAAAATATATTTTTTTTAAATCAAAAAAATAAAATCAAAATCAAAATAGAAAACAAATCAAAATTAAAATCAAAATCAAAATCAAAATTAATCAAAATCAATTTTCTCCAATATTAAAAATAATGTGTAAATTCGCAGTAACTGATCTTAGTGGCGCCATTGTTCGACAACTTCGACACTAGCTCGTCGCCAAAAAAATAATAAAGAAAATCTTTTAAATTTGACTGCATACATCTAGCAAGAGAGATTGCTAAAGTCAAAACTCAGTTGCTGATGACCTATTTTTTTAATGATTAAATGATAAAGTGAAGATCACTGTTTCCCGTCTTCAACTTTAATTTTTATTCTGAGCGACTTACAAATAAACAAAGAATATGCTTCGAATAGTTATTCCGTGTTTTGTCTCTTATTATTATTATTTTCTTGTGAAATGGCTTCTGTAGGGTTTTTCCAACACCAATAATTTTGCCAATGTCGAGTGATTAACGAGACACGTTATAATTTGGAAAATGGCCAGTATAAGTTACAAATATTGGCCGGTAGAAGATATATATTTTAAAAACTTTGTGAACTCTTTTCCTCTAATTTGGAATGACGTTTACATGACGGGAACAAAACACGGAATAACTATTCTGAGCTTATTCTATGTTTATTTGTAAGGCACTGAGAGTTGATCCGTATCATGTATTTTATGTAACTTTATTGTGTACGAGTTTAGAAACAGAACGTTTTATTCTAAAGATTTTTTTCTAAAGATAAAGTATTATGTAAATTATTAGGTAAATGGAATTATGTTAATTCGACTTACCTCACACATCAACATATTGCAGCCAGGAAACGTCGAGGAACCATTGCTCCTCATAACGACTCGTCTTTCCAATTACTGGGACGTTGGAAAAAAAATTGTCTACATCTCAAAACCTCGTTCCGGGATCAGCCCGCTGTAGAGTCTAGATTTGTTTTGTAGACCGCTGAATCTGAACCAACTTTGTTCGTTTTGTTTCGTCATTACACTCCCGTAATGGGATTGCTTGAGAATGCCTGTTTCAATTCCAAAAGATTTTATTAGATAAACTATTTTCGTTTGGCTTTGGCTTGATAACTGCTTGGTATGCTCATTTTTGCCGCTATTCGGTACCCACCTAGATTTAAATGTTCTCTTAATGAAAAGGCTGCCATTTGACAACCTCCTGTGTCGAGTGGCTTGTACATCGGTTTTCATGGTGTCGCCATCTCTGAGGTCCCGGGTTCGATCCCCGGTCGGGTCAATTTAGAAATTATTGTTTTTCGAAATTGTCTCGGGTCTGGGTGTTTTCTATGTAAGTTTAATAAATATGTATTTAAGTATTTTAAGTATGTTTATCCGTTCTCTAGTAACCATTTAACGAGTTTCATAACGAAGCTTCTCTTGGACTAGATATTTGGTGTGAGTGTAGGAAATTTTACGTATTTATTTATTTATATTAAAATGTAACTCTTTATATTGATCTACTGACTGGCGCTTATTTTCCAAAATGTATTTATTCATATAGTACCAGGTCTCCCGCCCTATCCGCCTGATCCGATGGCATAGTGACATTCATAAGAGCTACTTGTAGCCTAAACCACAGAAGAAAGATACTACCTAAACTGAATAAATTATTTTGAATTTTGTATTTAATTTTGAATACCCTTTAGATTTTTTTTACCCCTTTTTGTAGCAAGCACTGTGCGCACGGAGGAATGTGAGGTTTGGTTTAGTTAAAATAATTATACAGAACTTTGCTGAAGGGGTGTAGGTACCTACAAAGATAAAATGTTGGTGTATTGTTTTAAATTAAACTAGTGGTCGCCCAGTGGTCGAAATTTACCCGTAATTTTATTAAGGCTGCACGGATTTAATCCTAAGCCATGAAAAATTTAAAAAGAATGTGAGTTTGGATGAGGTTTGGATTAGCATTGACAAATTTCGGCTGCTTCTCTTCCATTTTTGAAATTTTGGAGAAATGTATGAAACAATGTTTATTTAATTTAATGTATTAAATATTAGCATTCTGCACTCCTTCTCTAATTATACTATAAATGTGCGAAATTTCATACTCCTCCGTCCGCGCAATTTTCGTAAACAGGGGTACAAAGTTTTTGCTTCACGTATTAATTTATAGAAGAAAAGGTCTGTAAAGAAAACTGACGACTTCTTGGCGGGAAAGTGAAGAGTCATGTCTGCGGTTTTGTTTTAATTACTAAAATTTGTGTTATGTCGAATATTAATGTGAAATAATGGTGGATTATTAACCGTTAAATGTTCGTGAGTGTGCATGAGTGTTGGCAAATGAAACAAAACAGTGCAACTTTACTTTTCAAATTCTCTCAAGAAGTCCGCCGAGGAATTAGTAAAGCCCCACATCTTTACTGAGATACTCGAGGGGTCGGGGGGTATATCATTTCTCACTTCTCATTTTTATTATCATTCATCATCATACTGACTGGAAGGAAATATTGTATATTTATGTATTACTTGTAAGAAAAATTACTTTGACACTGGCTAAATGTACTAATCGCACGAAGCCAACAACGAAAAGAAAGAAAGAAAAGAAGAAAACTGACATTGTTTAGGTTTGTACACTGTAAAACATATGAAGTGAGTTACACCAGGGGTATATAGGTACCTGTTAGCACTTTTGGTACTTTAAGACTTTTTTATGAATCAGTCTCTATATGAAAACCAAAGTCCCTAGTGCGACTTTTATTAACCATAATATTCGATCATGTTAAGGGCTGATTCTGATGAAACTAAATTACAGGGCATAATTTAACAAGAAAAATCTAAAATAGCAGCTAATTTCGATTAAATGTGGTTGGACATTATATTCAAATATAATACACCATAATATAATACCTACACCTAATATCACCATATACCTAATGTAATGTATGAATAACTATTCATATCAATATATTAATGTAGATAGATAGATTAACCCTTTTATGATTTACTATCTAACCTAAGGCATGTTGAAATAAAATAATCAAATTTATTTAGCAAAGTATTTATTTTTATTGTAGAATAGGCTATTAGTTACATTGACACACCCTAAGCTTAAACATAAATATGTACATAAGCATTTTTGCTTCCTAGGCCCACATCTTTATATTAAAATTTATAAAATTATCAATATCCAGGCATTAAACAAGAGACAGTGTAAACAAAAACTAGTACATTTTTTTTTGTATATTTTACGGCTCCGGATGAAATCCATCAAGCCTATTCGTCCGTTCTATCTTCTCCTTAGTATGATGATGATGAATGATAATAGAAATGAGAAGTGAGAAATGATAGACCCTCTAACCCCTCGAGTATCTCAGTAAAGATGTGGGGCTTTACTAAGTCCTCACGAGGGCTTCTTGAGAGAATTTGAAAAGTGTCGTTGCATTGTTTTGTGTCATTTGCCAATACTCATGCACACTCACGAATACTTAACGATTAATAATCCACCATTATTTCACATTAATATTCGACATAACACAAATTTTAGAAAGTGAAACAAAACCGCGCTTCTCCGACTTTCTGTTACACACTTCCGTCCCATTTCTACGAAATCCCTCCCACAAATTGTATTTTTGGAAGGCGAGCGGAAAGATGTTACACATCAAAAAGATACATCATAGTTAATTCTTTATTCTACTTTCTATTGTATCATTGATTGTGATCAAAGGTGAGTGGATATCAAATATTACACCTCATATGAGACTATTGTAAGGCTCGTTCGTTTTTTTTTTTACTTGACCTAAGCATGAATTTCTGTAACTTAAAAAGTTATTAATAAACACTGAATTGACGGAACAAAATAGTGACGTGATAGTTAACTAATCCCATACAACTTCTATTTAAAAAAAGTGTTTTGACAGTTGATAAAAAGCTTCTCCATCGACTAACAAGTCAATCACCCAATTCTGATTGGACTACATCAAGCACACAGTAGCGAATTATATTTGTACTGGATGCCTAGTGCGAGTTTTGTTTATTACCCGAAAATTAGTATGGCATTGAAGCAGCGCCTCCTGGCGACATAAGAGTTAAATTTTTTCCATACAAATTCTCGTTTTCGTTAACGTGATCGAATGGCGAATGAAACTCGCACTAGGCACCCTGTTTTTATTGAGACAGGTCCGTATTCGCCAGTCACTTTGTCTTAGAATAATTTGTTTTGAGCTTTGTCTAGTCTAGCTCAGTCCACCTCTCCAAGTCTAGGGTATAACGACACCAATAAAATAACAATTTCAAGTACACGCGCTAGCAAATTATACTACCACAAACTGTCAAATTTTTGCAATAGACTTTAAACATTATATAAGAGATATGGTTGAACATTTATTGAAAATACTTGCCAGTTTTGGATAGTCTTATGTGCAGGCGTCTGTACCAACACAATTTTATCTCATTGCGATGTCATTGATATGTTAAATTTGTAGCGTTTTTAGAAATTACCTGTTAAATTAAGTAATTAAGCTCTTAAGTGGTTTTGGTAACCATCTGTTAAATTTTAAAAAAAAGTGTTTAAGCTCTTTAAAAATGAAACAACAAACTATATTTTTTATAATTTATTGTACATTATCATTTTTGTAACACGATACAATATAAGCATTTCCTATAACAGCATGCACTTACAATATACATCCCATAGAAAGGGATCCAGTTTCACAAACAAGTCCAAACAACATTGGCTTACCATGTAGAAATGTTTTATTGCAAAAGAGGAAATCATAAGAAGCGTTATTCTACTATTAAAGCTAATATTATATTAACTTTATATTGTAAGTGATATTTTTAAATATATAATATATAATACCTACATACATAAGGGGTCTATATTTCTAAAGGAATGGTGAGGTTCTTGAGTTTTCGACCTTTTATCAATTTTGGTCATGTTCAAAGGACGTAATAGTTTTCCTACACACTTAATTACAAAATAAAGGATCGTCTGCACATCAGACTACCACAAACTGTCAAATTTCCTCAATATTTTGTTTTTGTTTTATTAAATATATATAAATAAATATTAGATAACATCACATACATTGTTCTGATCCCATGGTAAATAGCTAAAGCACTCGTTTCATGGACATCAGAAACAACGACGGTACCATAACCACCACCACAGACCCGACACAATATCGAAAAGATTGTTTTTTCGACAATGAACCGACCGGGAATCGAACCCGGGACCTCAGAGTTAGCGCCGCCAAAATTCCGGCGTGCAAGCCACTCGGCTACGGAGGTCGTTAATAGACTTCGAACTTTATGCCAATGGCATATGGTTTAACATTTATTTATGAAATTTTACCGTTTTGGATAGGTTGATGTGTAGGCGTCTCTGTACAAAACAGAAGAGGTAGCATTAACTAGTTGCAGGAATTATAATGTACGATCCAGGCCTTATGAAGCGCATCGCTGTGGATTGGGCAGAACGAATTCGTTTTTAATTATTCATAATTACAACATAGCGTTTTGAATAAACTACGTGGCACTGAATACCATTAACAACGCTGGAGTACCTAAACGGTACCTATGTAGATGCTGGTCTAGCTGTGATATTTTACTCTTCCAACCGCAACGTCCAGTCAGGTGTGAATCGTTCCTAATTTTTTCAAATTACAATTTTGTGTACCTACAGCAAACCGGATTCATATCAAATTCACTTTCAGTTGTACATTGTACAATTGTACAAAACTCTATGCCCTACATACAAATACAAATAATACTTTTGACAGTTGGTCTGTGTAACATTCAAGTGTAAATCCGTAGCACATTTAACACGCCACACAAGTCGACAAAAGTCCATCGCAATATCTTACATTTGTAATATCAACTCAGCAAAAGATCGAACTTCGAGACTATATTATGAGTACTTTGTCGACTTAAGTAAATAAGAAATTCAAACTTGGATGTTTAATATCCATACAATAAACCCAATACATTTCCAAGACTTGAGACACTCAATTTATTAAAATTTTGTCAATAACTTTGATGTTAAAACTCGAGTAGATACTAATTATTATAATTGATAACCAACAAATTTTTGTGCAATAACCAACTTCAGAGCACACTATATTATAAAAAAAACAACGAGATTCGATGTGTTACATGGATAATTAATCACGGATATATACGATAGGCTACCAATTAACATTCCTAACCTATTTTGAACATAAATCGTTACATGGAAACTATCCTTGAAAACCTTTTTTTTTATTATAATAGTTTAAAATGTATTTGAAAATTGTATACAGCACTTTTTTTTAACAAATATTTTGAAATACATTCATGCCTTAACAACATAACTATAAGGGTTATATGAAACAATTTCTGTTCAAAATCAGGCAACAGAACAGACGAACTCACGCTACACATTAAATATGAAACATTTGTATTAAATAAAACATACTTTTACGTATGAGGTCGCTCTACGACCACACTGATAGCTAAAAGATATTTTTACTGTGTGTCAAGCCAAAACAGCCTTTATGACAATAGCAACACGTTCAATTAAAGTATCTATATAGAAACAAATATACAAATTTTCATGGATATTTTACAGTTGTCACGATTTTCAAATGAACAGCCAGACATGACAATAGAAATATTTTTCACCTCTTTTATCCCAAACTGATAAAAAAAATCAGATTAATAAAAAATATAAATCTTTTAAAATACAAAAAAAATAAAAACTTTGAAATCAATTTCATCAGTGAAGATGATCAGTATTATATGAAATTATATACAAAACTATAGTATTATGTAACATGCCATTACTGTTGGAGTCCAATACTTCGCATCATCCAATTCAGCTAGTAGATTCCTAGAAGAAAAAGATTTAACTTAAGAAAGTGTATGGCACAAATCAACAATCAAAAGTTGATTCGCACCTTCTTTTAAAAGTTTCGTGATCACAGGAACACTCCGGAGAGCCCGTGTCAGTGTCTTTGGGACCACGGACCCTAAAAGGTTCGAAACGTCAAGATAAAATAAAATAATAATGTAAAATAAAACGCAAGAATATTTGAAAAAAATTATTCATTTAAATAAATGAATCGCTTTGAATTTAGACGGATGTCGTCGGGCTTTCCATATCAAGACACAGGCGTGCGGCTGCGTTTAATGTGGAAACGGCAGCAGTCCAACCCCACACGGCTAAATTGAAAACGTCCCTAATAAGCATAACCATCAGCCTATAAAAGTCCACACTATTGCAAGTCTTACCACATACAAGTCTTTACAATAACAGTGATTAAGCGTTATAAAACAACAAGCTGTTCAACAACCCACTACTAGTACTTGATATTCGCTTAGCGTTTTGACATTTTTAAGGGTCATAGCGTAATGTTTAAATAAAATAGCCTTCCACAAAAATTGGGTAAGTAAGTAACCTCCCTATAACTGTCCCACTGCTGGGCAAAGATCTCCATCACTGAAATCAAGTTATCGCTACAATTAATGGGTAATGGCTTTTAATCACCACGCTTGCCAAATGCGGATTGGTGATCACAAACCCGGGTTATGCATCGAAAAATCCGAAACACACTTTGCCCGACCTGGGAATTGAACCCGGGACCTTCGGGTATCGGAACGAACGCTCTGCCACTCAGCCACCGAGGCGTTGACGATCTGCCACTCAGTCACCGAGGCGTTAAAAATTGGGTATTCGAATTCAAAAAAAAAATTTTAAATCCAACTAATACTATTTTTTACATTTTTAGCACGCTAAATTATTGAAGAATAAATGAACGAAGATGAATGAATGATGCAAAGACAACTGGTGCCGCGTGAAAACAACGCAGCATCAGTTACACTGCCAGGCCACAAGGTGTATCTTCACGCCTCGTTTGAAAGACGAAGTTTGGGACTAATTATTATTAGAGACGAGAGACTAGTTATTATTAGTTCTAGAGATTAGCGCGTTCAAACAAAAAGATAAACTCCTCAGCTTTATTACATCAATATTTGTATAGGTAATTACCATAAACCGTGGTCCTTAGCATCTGGTCTCGTATAGTCCGGAGCGGCCAATGTACCGCACCCATTTGATGACATCATGGTCAGAGTAGTTCAGTTTGGGCTCAAACACCTTCAAATAACGGACCTGCAACATTATACGTAGATTATAATTTACAGTATATGCAGTTTCAAAATAAACATAAAAATAAATAATATGAAACTGACTATGAAACAGTCGGGTACACTTTTGATTGAAGTCTGAGTTTGAATGAAAATGCACATTAAAAACTTGTAATAAGGTTTATTTTCCTCAAATATTCAGATATTCAGATATTCAGGTCAAATATTCAAATATTCAGGTTTGAAGGTTTAATTCACTTAGGCGAATAAAGCATCCAAACTGTCACTAATTCGGAATTAACAGTTCATATCCTTTTAATAAGCAAAATAAATAATAATAACAATAATAACTTGAGCCCTGCCCCGTTGCCGGCGGCACCCTAGACTAGGTTTTTTATAATATTTTTGTTTTGTATGTGCTTTTGTATTTTACTTTTATATTAATATTATAACAAACCTAGACTAAGAAAGAAAATAAATAAAGAGTATAATAATAAAAAATCAATAATTTTTATTTTTTCGTGCACTTGGAGAGGCCGACGTCCAGCAGTGGACTAGTATAAGCTGATTATGATGATGAATCTTTTAATTGCATTTTTGTTTATTTATTAATTTATATACAAGTTTGCCATGGATTTTCGTAAAGTAACGCCTAATTCCATTAATTATCTTAACGTCAAATGGATATTTTTCTGCTTGACTTTGATCTCACTCTCTGTGCAGTGCGTGTACTTGTGCGCCAGTGAACGTTATAAGCGTTCATATAGAAATAAATACCTTATTATCAGTGCAAAATTAATACTTTAAACCCTAAATCCTTTCATGACTGTGCATTATTATCTATATGTATGTTTTTGTACAATAAAGAATAAATATATGAGTGACCTTAAATCCTGAAGGCGCGAACGGGACCTCGAACCCCATAGAGATGGGTGGGCGGGTCCACTTCTTCTTGGTGTCCGTCTCCAGTAACTCAATCTCGGCGGATAGCTGTGTCTCCTTCATGCCGGCCATACGTTTGATTCTGAGGAGGAGAGACAAAAAATCACATTTACTAAAAGCTAAGCAACTGTCATACTTATCATGCTGGAACACCGGATTGGTAAGCAAATTGAACCATGAGCTCCTTTAAGCACCTATAGGCACTACAAGGCACTTGCCTTGTAGTGCACAATTAGCAGACAGGGCTGTTACTTAACAGCCCTGTCTGCTAATTGTGTGGTTTAGTGAAAAGTGGAACACTGCCCTTTTTTATACAGCTAAGCCACCTCATCAAAGGATCATCTCCCTCAGTTGGAGTTGCCAGCTGTCCGGCCTTTCACAGACAAAAAATGTTGGAATATTTCATTGATTTTCAATCTTATCTCAATCACATAAAATTCAAAATGTGATGGCATTATTATATATCCCTCTGACTGTGAAAGGGTAAAGATCATCATATCATTCACACACACACACAACCTCTCACACCTTAATTTGTCTGCTGCTGGGGCACGACACGAGCCTTGATTTGATCACACCAGTTAAACACGCCTACGTTATAGAAATGATAATGTGAAGGGAATATCCTATTCCTATCCAAATATACTCACTTCCATACAATGGCGTTCTCCGAAGCCTTATACTTGGCCTTCCCTTTGAGGCAGATGAGCTGCACGCCGCTCGTGTTCAGCGGCGTCGGGATCTTGACCTCTATCTTCTGCCCCAACAGGGAGGGCTTGAAGTTGCTCTTGAGAACCACTTTGACTTCCATCTTGGTGCGTCCTACCTCCCGTACTAGGGGGATCACGCGGAACGGTAGCGATATGTCTTTTGTTGTGCGGTATCTAAGCGACAATTAAAAGATAACTTGTAACAACTTATTTTAGATTATGTAAAGGGCTCAGCCAAATAGTGATACACTATTTTCAAAGAAAGATTTAAACAGATTAAAAGGAATACTGACTGCGTCTGCCACCTACCATCTGGAAAGCACAATTATAGAAAATATATATTTGTTATTTTTATTACAAACTTTTATTTAGCTTGCCCTGTAACAAATTTATTTATTTATTTGTTTGTTTGTTTGGGTCAAATCTAGTTATTGAAATTTGACCCCCTTCCTGTTGACGGATTGAGCTGAAACTTTGCATGCATGTGTAAATCGGATGACAATGCAAAATTATTATGACATGGAGCTGATCTGATAATGGAACCGGAAGGTGGCCATAGGAACTCGGTAGTTAAACGACACAACCCCATCAAGTTAGGACTCGTTTGATCCGTCTTGACGAGTACTTTGGTGCTAGATGGTAACCAGGGTCTGATGATGGAGCTGCAAGATGGCCATAGGAACTCGGTAATTAAACGACACAACCCTCATCGAGTTTGGGCTTGTATGATTTGTCTTGTTCGAGTACTTTGGTGCTAGATGGTAACCAGGGTCAGCTCCATCAGCTGGAAAATGGCCATAGGAACTGGGGAAAATAAGTTTGTTTGTTCCGTTTGCAATGAATGTGGATTCTGTCTTTGATTAGCCCCTCCAGCGTCGAATGACCGGCCACTGGTCGCTAACAATTGATTTAACCATTGTTATATGTTATTGACTCTCAAAGACTTAAGATGGATTAGATGACCCAATGCCAAGGTGAGCACGTGCCGAGGGCTGAATGGTATGAGGGTGTGTAAACATGTCATTCAAAAATACTAAAATGTTAAAAATAAAACTAAAAGAAAAAGAAAGTTATTAAAAACAAGCTTTTATTACTATTTAATAAAAAAAGAACTAAAAAGTTAAAAATAATTTAATTTAAAAATCTTTGCGTTTTTATCACAGACCCATTTTTTTTTTCATAAATAAAAGCATGTTATTGTGATTGCAAAAGAAAAATAATGAAAGTGTATATGCTAAATGTTCTTTAATGTTCCATCAAAATGTAACACGCTTTTATTTATAAAAAAATTGGGTCTGTGATAAACACGCAAAGATTTATAAATGAAATTATTTTTAGCTTTTTAGTTCTTTTATTATTAACAAGTAAGAAAGTAAGTAACAAGTAATAAACGCTTATTTTTTAAGTTTTTTTTTTCTTTTAATTTTTAATATCGTTAATGTCGGTTTCGTAACATTACTGTAGTATTATGTACTGGTGAGGGATAAATAACATTAATCCTAATCTAATTGCATGTGATAAACGCGACATCCTTATAAAAGTGTAAAAGTATACATTTTTTGTTAAATTTATAGTTTCGATGTGAATGAATGCACTAATAATACATATATTAACTATATAAAGGTAACTATAGTATCAAAATAATTGAGATGTTACCTAACACAATCCCTAACGTTCTAATAAGTATGCTAGTCAGATTCAACGTGGTATGTTTTCTCAAACGTATTTCTACTTTTGCTAAGAATGTTTATATACTTTGATAACCATCTTTTTAAAAGCATTATTAATGCATAAAAACTCAAATAAAATTGTAAATTGGTCATAAAAAATTTGAAAATTTGTTGTATATTAAAATGTAAGGTTTTACTGCGTCCGTAGCCGAGTGGCTTGCACACCGGAGTTTAGTCGAAAACGAACTTTTCTATATTGTATCGGGTCTAGGTGGTTGTGGTACCGTCGTTGTTTCTGATTTCTATAAAACGAGTGCTTTAACTACTTACCTTGAGATCAGAACAATGTATGTGAAGTTGTCTAATATTATGAAAGCTCTTCATTATTATACTTCGCTTCCCTTAAATACAGTCTACTACCATCATCGTTTGATAACATACCTCATTAGCTCGAATTCGCCATCGGGCGGTATGAACGAGATGGAGTGTTCCGTCTCGAACTTGCTCAGCTTGACACACTGGTGGAACTGGCAGTCGTCGATCACTACCACCGGCTTGCCGGAGCGCGCCGGGTCGCTGTCAGTATTGCCTGATATACCACCACCTGATAAACGAATGTATACCTTATTACAATATATCATTCATCATATCATCATACTAGCTATTCCCCAACTCAACGCGTCGCATCGTCTCGCCCGAAAACGCTAGTACTTCGTATTCGCTTAGCGTTTTATCTGACTTTTTTTAGCTTAATGCTTCCACAAAAATTGGGCTATATGGTACAAAAAACAATAATATGTATTTATAAGCTATTAACACTAACATTTTTAACATTAGGTTGTGGTGCCCCTACAGGGTTTATATGTGCTGGTAGATATTTATAGGAAATACAATACAAACCATTTATCACCTTTGTCCACCACGTGAGAATAATAAATTATTCAAATTTAAATTCAAATAATTTATTGCACACAGGACTAGTAGTAGTATTATTTAACTTTATTTGTTTTTTATAACTGTAATATTTGTTAAACCCACACAAAGCAATGAAAAATTAGTTAAGAATCATTTTACATTTCGACATCTGATATAAATTTTGAGGCTTCGTTTTAAACCGAAAAGCAAATTTAATTTAATGAAACTTTATGTGCTTTAAGAAAATACTGTTGGTTAATAGAACGCCTATTAAAAAAGGATTTGTGTAACTCAATTTATGCGATTCGAAACTTTCCATGGTGGGACTTTAAATCGCATAAATTTAGTTACACAAACTTTTTTTTAACAATAATATTAATAATTATATTTTCTGGCAACATCTCTGTATTTTCCCCAAACATAGACAGTCTCATTAAAATTGGTTTATGGGTTTGAAAGAATTAAAGCTTTGATGTTTATATGGGAAACCGAAATGTGACATGGCTCTTAAGAAATCATGGGTATGGGTGGTAATAATTATGGTAGCGACTGACCGGAGCGATCATCGTAACGTAAGCGTAACGTACCATTCGCAGCTAACTGGCTCGTTATTGCCGACAGACCGATAACGAACGGCGAGCGGCTCGGCTCACTGTACTGACTATGCGAATGCTCGCATCGAACATATTACGTTACAGCAAAACGCTCCGGTCAGTCTCTACTTTTACGATGACGTTTGTGGCGGTGGTAGTAGGTGTTGCCACAGTAAAAATGCTTTGTTGTCAGTTCAAAAAATCTTTTACTTAGGCGTGTATATGATTAGTATTGTCATATTTAGCGAAGCGAAACACAAATGACATTGGTTATAAGGAGTTAATTAAAGACATAGGCATACCTAGTCCAAAGCCACCTCCATCTTGCGTAATAAAATCGCGACATCCCATGAAAAAAGATTGTTACACATTAAACAAACACAACATTTGATTTGGACTATGAAGTTTTCTATTAAAAATGTTTTGTGTTTATTACAAGTTGAATGTAACCTTTAAATATCGATAGCAAAAATGGTTTCTTTATAGAAGAACTAATTTAACTATACCAAGGGCTAGTTTCAACAACGGTTATAAAATGTAGAACTAGGTCTGAATCATACAATAAACATTATGCAATAACTATTTAATATGTGTTTATCATACAAAAGAAATGATGAAACTAACTCCGAATGTTTCAAAGGCGCTAAAAGATAATAATATAAGATAATATATATCTTATATCACTATAAGATTCAGACTAAAAACAATGGTAAAGCGGGCCATAAAATTAATTAAAATTGTAATAATTGAGAGTTATTTACCGGAATACTGACCGTTCCCCTTCCCCTTGGCTTCCATGACGATTTTGTCGTTGATGCCGAACTTGCACTCCGGCATGCCGGACAAGTATGACTTCATCACCACCTTGCCCGCGACGTGCGCTGACAGCACTTGACCTTAACACGAATGTAGAACTTAGGCTAGCTTAGTCAAGAGGTCTCGGTAGCTCAGAGGTCAGCGCATTGGACCGGTAATCCATAATAATAAAGGGTTGTAGGCTCGATTCCCACTCGAGCTTCCCGAGGCTGGTTGATTTTTATAGTAAAATTTTATTTTGTAACTACATATAGCATAGTGATAGTGAATGTAAAAAATAAAAATAGTAAAAGAAATATTTTCAAAGATAATTATTTATGCGCTATCAAAATATTAATAACAGTCTTGCTTACCTAAATTTTTTTATTTACGGTAAGCACATAGTGCCTTGATCTCACCTGATGTTAAATGATGATAAGGCCAATCGGTGGAAGCGCACTTCACCCGGGATCCTCAACTAGTGAGGCACTGGCTATCTATCTCTATTTGCCGGAACACAACAATGCTACAAACATTGGTGTTATGGCGACATATTTTATAACTAGCCAAGCGCACAAACAAGTCCTACCAACAACCAAACCGAGTACACAAACATGTACCCCCCGTTGGGAATCGAACCCGGGACCTCTGGTTCTAAACCGGTGGTCTTAACCACTAGACCACAGAGGCGGTAACCGCCTCTGTGGTCTGTGGTGACAAATTAATAAACAAAATACTATTAAACAACCTCTATTGTTCAATAGTATGACAAAGCTAACAATGTCTATTGTCAATAAATTAACTAGCTTGATATTCTAGAACGTACCTTGTGGAGACATCAGCAAGTTGACGTATTCGAGAACATCCAGGAACAGTTCGTTCCGTCTATATTTTATACCTTCCCGACGCCATCCTATTTGCCCTGTGACCTGTGGGCAAACGCAATGTACTTATAGTAATACAATTAATTTGAAATATATCTGGAATATAAATTGAAAATAAACAATTAGCTCCAGAATTCATCTCAAACAAGTTGTATTTTTTAAGTGCTATTTTGAGTTCCGTCCTTAATATAGCGCTCTGAATGCTCTATATATGTCCCAAGATAAAATAGCTTTCACATGGAATTCATAAACGATAGTGCTGCCAACATTCTTTGTATGACAGCACACTTATATAAGATCAGTAGTAGCTCCCTAGGCTGACAACAAACAAGCCCAGTCTGGAATCAGACACACCACTTTTCAAACTAGGAGAACGGGTACAGTGATCTAACCACTACACCACAAAGGCGGTTCATACTAATTAGGGATTTAATATATTAAGAAAAGCTATAATAGTAATGGTGCTGTATTCGATGAAGAAAACAGGTTTTAAATTTAAATGCATTAGTCATAAATATAATACAAAGTACATTCTACCAAAAAAATAAAAATTAAAAACATAGTTTTTTTAGGATTTCCAACAAATAATATACTTATAATTGAAGATCTTACTTGTGAAGTGATCTGTGCCTGTTCCTCCTTAGAAGCAGATTTGATTCCTTGTTGAGTGATAAATGTTTTCAGGACACCAGTGTCTGAATTTTGAGGATACCCAAAATCCAAGATCTCTGCAAGGAAAAACATAAAAGTTATTAATAAAAACCAATGTTAGATGTATTTAATACATTAAATGTGTTTGTCAACTCTTTATATGGCTTTATGTAGGACACCATAACCTTAAACCTTTTTTCTAATGGCATAAAGTCGAAATAATGTGTCCGTAAAAGAGTCACTTTAAAGATCTCATGTAAGTTCACGCAAGATCACAACAGTGCAGCTGTTTCTGGCACAATGGCAGCAATACGTATGAAGGTGGTTTAATACAGATTTTCAAAAATCAAAAAATCTAAAATCAAAAATTGTTTATTACTTTTCAAGACAGTTGTATACAACAGATTTTGTATTGGAAACCTTACCAGATCTATGATAGGCACACATCATCAATGCCCTGATACAGGTTTTATTATAATTACCAGGTACGTCACCACAAAATTGTAAATGAAATAATTTTTTTAAAATCAGTGACAGATAGGAATAGTTGCAATTTTGCGGGTTTTCAAACAATATCTTAATATGGACCTGCTGTACCGTACTGAACGCTAGTTAAAAAATTCATAAACATACTTTTTGATATGAATTTGCTGATTGCCTCAGACGGGATTTTCAGCTTTACCGGGTTTTTTTGGGGGCGGCAAGAAACTTAAAGGGTTCCTGGCGTCGCCCCGTGCCCTACTAGATTCTCCGAGGGGTTCGGATCGGATCGGAGGTCGATAGTCATATAAATGGGCATTCCTACGAGATTATTGTAAATGAAACTAAACTTGCGGCTATTTGTTCAGAGGACTTATACTTTAAGATTTAGACCCTAAATTGAGTAGATGAAGCAAAACAATGTAAGAATCATACCAAGTGCCAAGAAGTGATCTTTGGCTACTTCTATGGGACACAGGCGTGATATATGTATGTATCTGTGACCCTTAATTGCACTATTTTTCTATTACTTATACCTATACCTATGCTTATCACTTACTCCTATCTCTGCACATTAATAACAACATACAATCAAAACTTACCATCAAGCAGTTCATAGATGAGGACAAAGTTGTTTTTGATGTTCTCTTCAGAAATCTTTCCAAAGTATGATTGCATAACATCTATAATCTTGAGTAGGAACTCAAACACCATAGCTGCATTCACATTCTGCTTAGTGACGGCTGCTAACCAGATATTTGCTCTCTGTGGATTGAAAAATATTTTTCTTTATTATTACTAGAAAGAAAATACAAAAAAGAGTTTGATTACAATTATGCTGTATTAAAAATGAACTTGGAATTTGTGAACTCAACAATTCACAAGTTCATTTTTAATACAGCTTAATTTTAATAACGTTGTAACCAGTTAATCAACAAATTAAGTGTGCATATCACTTATGCTGGTGGTAACTTTTTTGCATTAAATGTTTCAGCATTATCTTCTTGATAGCTCTATCACATTCCAATTAGAAAGCATTTGGCCTGCATCCTAACTAATCTGGCTTTTTTTCTTTTGCCTTTAGCAGATAAGTTGCGTGATTAAATTGTCAGGTGAGTGTGGTGGTTTTATCGAAGAATTCACCTCTGTGCTTTATTCGGTAAAGTCCCATAAACATTGGCGCTTAAAGTGTTTAGTAGTGCATTAAGAGCAGCGGGTAAACTATTGGGTGTGTAATATTATAAAGATCTTTGTACTTTCATAGATAACATATCTCTTATGATAGTAAATTTGTAACTCAGTTGCAAGACAAAATAAGCCAGAAGGCAAGCTCAATATATACCGTGCTCGAGCAATGCACACAGAGACCCCTTACACGGACGCCTTGGGGATCTCGGAACAGCTCGGAACATTCAGAGCACAGATGTTGAAAGCATACGCGTCAGTGAGAAGTTGTCTATGTGTGCATTACTTGAGTACGGTATGTATGTGGGTCTTCTTATTTTGTGGTTGCACCAAATTTTGCTGGCAAACAAACCTTGATATGAAAGAAGGAGGTGCGAGCTATGTTGGTGACAGGCGAGCGCACTTGCTGCCGCGCGTGGATCACGTTCACCCGGAACGCGTCCACTGCATTCCGGCCGATGTCGTCGCGGTACACGCGCGAGATCAACACCTCGCCCTTGTGATTGTACACAAATAGGCCCCCAATCATCCTGACTTTGGCCTGGCAACAATACAATCATAATAACTCTGTATTAAAATATTTTGTAAAATGGGAAGTATATGTAGAATGGGTATGGAAGAAGCCCACCAACTGAAAATCATACAGAAAATGTTTAATTTTCTGATTATTATACATTATACATATTTTATTCAAATCAGAAACTTGTCATAAAGGTCTTGTCATACTGCCTTGACACATTTCGACAAAATTATATAAGCAGCTTTATATATTAATTTGAATATATTAAATTATTATTGAATATTATACCATAATGTTTTACAGTTTAAAAAGTAATGAAAGAAAGCCATCACACATCATAATAAATTTGGTTTCAGTTTTTGGTAAAAAAAAAGAAATTCCATGTTGTATTATTTTTTAATATTAAGATTTTTACTGCTACACTTAAGAGCTGTCTATTAACAGTAAAACTTATCTAAACCTGATTTTTTCATTGCAATAAAGCATTTACTATGTTATAGTCAATGTCATAGTACTAAGCAATTGTTAATGTTAAATCACCTTACTGAATAAAGAATGTTAAAATATAATCACACTAATATTATAAATGCAAAAGTTTGTTTGCATGTGTGTATATTTGTTGCTTCTTCACGCTGCAACGTATGGATGGATTTGGATGAAATTTGGCATACAGATAGTTTATAACCTGGATTAACACATAGGATATATATATTTTTTATCCCGATATTCCATAGTAACTGTCAAAGCAGTACGAAGTCCGCCGGGTCACCTAGTTATAAGTAAAAATTAGCAAAATCAAAAAAATATGTAAAGCTGTTTGAAGCAAGTAATTATTAATAATAATAGTAGAATGACCAGTAAACAATAAGACCATTACATTATCAATATCCTTTGCCAAAAATTTGCTAAAAGGCAGTAGATTGTATCGTAAAGGTTTTTATTTATAAGTTATACAAGAACTATTTCTTAATATGCAAAACGTCAATAAGTTGCTGCTTCAAATTACATCTTATTAAGCCAATATAAGTACTAAAATCATATGACTATAGCCTTTAGGCTGATTGTAAATAGATAGAGAAAAAAACTTTATCAATATGCTTTTCATTGACCACATCAAGACTTTGAGGGAATAGAACACTTAGACAAAAGTTACCAAAAATCTTAATAAATAGAAAAGACTACTTAAACATTTTTGAAGCATTACACATGATCACAAACTGTATTGTAAATATCATTTTTATTTAAATATTGTGAAATAAACAGTTTAATTTAGATTAATGAAGAATTAAAACAACAATATCAAAAGATCTAATAGGTACTGTGTAATCATTAATCATTGATTATTAATGGTTAGAAAGGCATTTTTGCATTGTAGAAATAACTGAGCAAGATTAGGCATTAGGAGGATAGTCAGCAGGTTGATAAAATATGTTTCATTTTATTGGTATTGAATTGGTAATAGAAACTTGGGCAAAACTAGCTTACTCAAATGTTAATTAAATTGTTACGGAACTACCCTCAATGAAGATACATTCAATTTAATTCGAAATAGAAATAATCTGTGCTATAAGTGCAGCTCCTGATAAAGAGCAGGAATTAAAGGGTTTGTGAATCAATAGACACAGGATATGGTTAATAAAATGTAATTTTGTTGACAAGTCAATAAGAAATTCTTCTTACATCGAAAAACTCACCTATTGCACTCCAGTTACGGGCATTAGGTTCAAATAATATTTAGTAACATAAATTAGCTAAATTAAACTGCTTTTAGTTCTCATTTTTTGAGAAAACTTGATGAAATACGAAGATAGTACGATACCGCCCCCAAAAATGAAACGTCAATAGTAGCACACCATAGACATTTCATAAATTTTTTCAAAGATATTTTGATTATATGTGACTATGAACCGAACTTTAACGCAAAAATTATACCTACGGTTTTTACGAATGACATAATTACTTTATTTCGATGAGGACAGACAACCTATGTACAAATAACCAAGTAACCCATAACATCGATAAATACATAAATGAAGACATAAATCTTAGCGGGAAAGTAAAAAGTCATATTGCCTGCGAATTCGTTTTGTTTTCTAAAATTTATATTAAGTGTTATGTCAAATGTTCGTGAACGATTCGTGTCGATGAGTGTTGGCAAACGAAGCAAAACAGTGCAACGTCACTATTAAAATTCTCTCAAGAAGTTTGCGTGAGGACTTAGTAAAGCCATCTTTACTGAGATACTCGAGGGCTTGAGGGGTATATGATTTCTCACTTCTCATTTCTATTATTATTCATCATCAATTCATCATCATACTGGAAGGAAATATTGTTTATTTTTGTATTACTTGTAATAAAAATTACTCTGACACTGGCTAAATGTGCTAATCGCACAAAGCCATCAAATAAAAAGCCCTAACAAAAAAAAGGGTTGTGGACTTCTTGGCGGGAAAGTGAAAAGTCATGCCTGCAATTTTGTTCTAAAATTTGTGTTATGTCGAATATTAATGTGAAATAATGGTGGATTATTAACCGTTGAGTGTTCGTAAGTGCGCATGAGTGTTGACAAATGAAACCAAACAGTGCAACTTCACTTTTCAAATTCTCTCAAGAAGTCCGCCGAGGAATCAGTAAAACCCCACATCTTTACTGAAATACTCGAGAGGTATATCATTTCTCACTTCTCATTTCTAATAGCACGAAGCTATGAATCAAAAGAAGAAGAAAAAGGTTGTGTCGTCAGTCGGATCCGGCTGGTTGGTTTGTAAATTTACCGCGCGAAACTGTTGGTTGGTGTTTTGAAAAGAAGAAAGTTTGACATGTTCTCGTTCACTTGATTTATTTTAGTTCCAAGTGATGTTTGTTTTGTTTGATTTAGAGTCCCCCCTCCAATCCCCGTCCCCGGAGATGCGTACATTTAAAGAAAAAAAATTTTCGTAACATAACCTCAAAGTAATATTTGGTCAGAATTTTCCAAGAAGAAGACTAAGAAACGGTGGGGCGAGGGGAGGGGAGGTATTTTAGTCTCTGGTACCCCTTCCCCACTTCCTGTGTGGTGAAATTGTACATAACCGAGTCACAACTTTGAGGTTTTGAGTATAAAAGTTTTTTATTTTACAAACTAATGGCTTCTGAACGTCTCCGGCGCTGCGGGAAGTGCAGCTCCTTCGCCCTTGCGTAACAAACTGCAGGCATTCCATGCTCGCCTACGCAGCTTCGGCTTCGGCGGGGGCTGCTCTCCCTCCGCGCATCCGGGCTTTTATAAACACTCTAGGGGTGGGGCAGACTAGTACCACGTGGGATCGGGGTTGAATAATTCGGTTCTGTCACTAATTTTGATGACCTACCTACCTATTTCATTCGCGTGTATACTGGGTAAGCAACGGAAAAAGAATAAACACAACATAAAATGGCGGTTTGACGTTTCTCATATGTCATTTTTGATATAACACGTTTCATTTCACATTGTTCTTGTAGTTTTTGCGTGTTGTTCTATCTTTTTTCTCACTTCTTGCGTTTCGTTTCACTCAAAAAGAAAGAAAATAAAAATATTAAAAAAATACGTAGGTACTTTTCCGGGAATCAAAATCGATACTAAGTGTTTCAGTAAGACCCCTAAAGCCCCCCCATAGTATCAGTTTCCCCAGAACGAGGCTACCGCTTTTTAAATCCAACCCTGATTTTGTATGTGCACTTTAAGCGCCATGTGACTGACAAACAATTGGATTTCTATTGTGTCTGGGTTTTGTGGATTTTCATTTTTTTTTCTAACATATTATTATGTAAGTACTTATTATTTAGTTAAAGGGTTTAGGGAATGCCTAATTGAATTCTTTATATTTTTGGAGTATTTTAGAAAAAACCGACAGCTAAAGTTGATGGTTCTGTAGGTATTTTCGGAGTGTCGTTAGGGGCAGTTGGAGTGTGTACCTACTTGACGTTCATAAGTGCACTATTGTGCCGATTTGTGCCAAAATGAATAATATTTTTCAATTCATTTTCATTTTATTTCATTTCGTACTACGTTCCATCGGATTGATAAACTTAGGGGCACTATATACTTAGGCAGACTAAAAATCATGAACCGATGACTTGTACAATTTTCGGCAGGTTTCTGTTCTTTTATTATACAATTAAATTAAAGAATATTTTAATATTTAAAAAAAACTAAGTTAAGGTAGT
Organism: Eudonia truncicolella; assembly: GCA_949315975.1. NCBI lineage: Eukaryota > Metazoa > Arthropoda > Insecta > Lepidoptera > Crambidae > Eudonia > Eudonia truncicolella. The sequence goes on along the minus strand of OX438835.1, from coordinate 7,997,077 downwards.
GGCACCAATTGAATATACCACTTGCTTCCAGTAATAATAGATTACCTAATAGATTTTATGTATTTTTAGGTGACGAAAACTTTGTCCAACAGTGGGCTTAAAGTGTCGAACACTGGTGCCACTACTAGAATTGCCAACCGTCCCAGATTTTCCGGGACGTCCCGCTTCTGGGTCAATTTTGGGCCGTCCCGCAGAGACCCCCTGCGGGACGCTTTTTGTCCCAGAAAACAGTGATATGTTATAAGTATCTATCTCGTACCAACTACCCTCGGGTTAGGCAGTTGGCCCGGGTAATTTGTTACGCATTATTAAAATTTCTTAATACCTATGCATTGCGTATTTTGCGTCAGGAGCGATCGGTGTTCGTTCACTGCGCGGGCGGGCGAGTGCGTTGCGCGGGGGTGGATCCGCCCGAGTCGCCCCGAGTCCGCCCGCACATGCAGATATCTTTCAGATGGTAGCTTCGATACCACCTTCAAATGTATCAGCAGAAAGAGGTGTTTTCTCTCTGTGGAAATGCATGGACAGACAGCAGAAATAAGCTGTCTGTCGACCACGTCAAGGCTGAACTACAAATTAAAATTAATTTTGACCAAAAATGCAGCGAATTTTATAACTACGTATTGCAAAACAAAAACTTGTTAAAATGTGCAAAATCACAAAATAGTAGTTTTAAAATAAAAAAATAAATAAAATTTAATAATTTAAATTTTTTGTCATACACTTGTATTGCTTTTTTTAATGATAAAATATATATGTAGTTTTTTTCTAACCATTTTATACGTGGTGTGTTGTGTCCCGCGTAATATACCCAAGTCCCGGATGTCGAGCTAGGTAATCCCGGGAATGCCTTTTTTGGAGTTGGCAAGCCTAGCCACTAGCCAGTGACATTCACAAAATCTTATTGTAGCCTAAACTGAATAAATAATTTTGAATTTTTGAACTATTTGCGACCTTGGAGTGCGAGTTTCACTCGTCATTATGGCCATTGTCATCCACTAAAAATTTAAATGCAGCTGAGTGCCTAGTGTGAGTTTGGTTTACTATCCGTATTCATTCGATTACGTTTACGAAAACGATAATTAGTATGGCATTGAAGCAGCGCCGCCTGGCAACATAAAAAAAGAGTTAAAATTTTGCCATACAAATTCTCGTTTTCGTTAACGTGATCGAATGGCGAATGAAACTCGCACTAGGTACCTACACAACACGCCTGCACATCAGGGTGCCTAGTGTGAGTTTGGTTCTATCCGTATTCTTTCGATTACGTTTACGAAAAAAAAAATTAGTATTGCATTGAAGCAGCGCCTCATGGCGACATAATAATAGCGAATGCAACTCGCACTAGGCACCCAGACTACCACAAACTGTCAAATTTCCTCAATAGACATTGAACTTTACACATTAGGCATATGGTTGAAAATGTATTGAAGAAATTTAACAGTTTTGGATTTGTAAGTTGTTGTAGTTGTTGTTGTAGTTGATGTGCAAGCTTGTGTACCCTGGTGTCGAACTCAGGTCACACAGGGCACTACTATGTAGGTATAATAACTAAATAATTTTGTTAACGACAATACTGTTGTTTCTTTATCATTAAAATACTATTTGAATGGTAAATAAATTCACAGGTAATATGTTACAACAATCTTAGAATTTCAAACATTTTAATGTTAATAGATTACATATACCACAAATGCAGGTTATCGCTAAGTGTCGTTAAATAAATTACAAGAATAGCTTTTAATATTATTTAATATTGATGTTTTTTTATGTTACTATGGCGGCAAATGCACTAACATACATATAAGTGTGTAAATTCAAAAAATGAGGTTGGGAACATAATCAAACCGCATAAATAATCAACAATGTTTATTTATAAAGACAGGGCTGATAAAGTAAATGTTATCCAGGGAATTGAATCTATTGACAAAGACGGAACTAAAGACAAAGACCCTTAAAATTGCTAAAGCAACTGCTGAATATTTTATCAGTATAACTAATTCTGGTTTAGCAAACCAGAGCACTAACAAAACAAGGAATAAACATAAAGTTAAGGCAGTAACGGTATTCCTTGAGCCCTGCACAGAGGATGAGGTTATAAGAATAACAAAGTCTCTTAACATTACAAAATCAGTAGGTTATTATTCAATATCAAGGCTCCTATTTTAGTTTATCTTATAAACCTCTCTTTTACCTAGGGCCTATTTCCTGAGAAATAAAAACGCTCAATACATAAAAAAACAAAAAACAATTTTTTTAAAACTATCGACTTATTACTTTGCAGTGCCCCGTTCGGAAGGGATCGGCGGCGCTCGGCGACTTACATTTAGAAATTTAGTGTAAATCAACTTTAAATCTATTTTGTGAACTCAACACTTGATTCCAATGACGTTAATTATTTATTGCCTTCTGAATATAACAGTTTTGTTTAAATGTGTGCGTAAAAATTCCCTATCAAACTTTAACAATTTGCTCTCATGTTTTAGCCGAAGATCAAAATACTTTTCAATTACCATACTTTTCATGAGTTGATCTATGATTATCTAATGGGTCTTGATCTAAAACATGGACATGGACTAGGTGAAAAAAAATGTTTGTTATCGATACTCGTGACTTCATCATTTTGTCAAAACTTTTTTTTAATAGATTGACTTGGCAATCGGATGAAAAACACATCTCACAAGTAATACATATATTATATTAAATTAGATTGTTTAGTGCGATTGCCAAGTCAAACATATATTATATTATACATTACATTGTTTAGTGCGATTGCCAAGTCAATCTATTATTTAAAACATAAAAGATTTTTAATATTGACTAGTATCTCACAAGTAATACATAAGTTATATTAAATTAGATTGTTTAATGCGATTGATAAGTCAGTCTATTATTTAAAACATAAAAGATTTTTAATATTGACTAGTAGGTATCTCACAAATAATACATAAATGATATTAATTTAGATTGTTTAGTGCGATTGCCAAGTCAAACATATATTATACTAGTATTAAATTAGATTGTTTAGTGCGATTGCCAAGTCAATCTATTATTTAAAACATAAAAGATTTTTAATATTGACTAGCTGACCCGGTGGACTTCGTACCGTTTTGAAAGTTTCCATGACAACAAAACAAACAAATCATTTTGAATTGGCAAATTAAATTGTCGTTTTTAGTATTTTCCGTTACTTATTATATTTATCTTCCACATATATTTCAAAATCAAAATTAGCCAAATCGGTCTAGCCATTCTCGAGTTTTTAGTGAGACAAACGACAGCAATTGATTTTCATATTATAGACTAGTTGACCAGGCCGGCGGCGGCGGCGGACTTCATACCGCTTTGACAGTTTCTATGACAACAAAACAAACAAATCATTTTGTAGTGCAAAATTAAATTGTCGTTAGATTAAAACAAAAAAGGGAAGATACGGTACCTAGTAACACATACGGTAGATAGCTACAAATAATAGCAGAGTATGTTCTTCTCACTTTACATCGGACGATATGTATACAACGAACAAAGGTTTGAGAAGAATTAAAAATATGCTTTATATTTGAATAATATTGAATCAATGGTAAAAAGATTTGAGCTTTGAGAAAAAAACTCAAATCTGGGTAAGTTGGTTACCGGCACTAGTAACAATTCTTTATCTATTTATAATTACTTACAGATCACAACAAACCCACCTGAAAATCCTGTCCCGGAGTCAGAACGCCACTCACCTAACTCACTGCAAAATATTGACATATCTGATTTAGATTCTATTTTCGATTCCCCGAGGAAAGTTTATCTAAAAAGAAGAATTCGTAAAATGAGTATGGGCAAAAATAAACTTTACATGGAAAATAAAAATTTAAGAGAGAAAAACAAACGACTTAAAGAAAAATCTAATTCTCTAAAACAGACAGTGCAAAAGTTTTAAAAACTATTATTGAAGACGCAGTCGAGTCAAAGTCAAAGTACAGCATAACCTATCCTCATCCGGCTTCCCATTCAAGTAAAATTCAAACCACCGTAAATAAATGAGACATTCGTAAACCTATAATTTAATTTTATAATTAAGTATGTAAATACCTGAAAATAAGGCCTTTTGTTATTCTCGTTAATCCTTTGTTCATTGTATACATATCGTCTGATGTAAAGTGAGAAGAACATACTCTGCTATTATTTGTAGCTATCCAGTCAAGTTCTTGTCTTTGCTGTCGAACAATACATAGCTGTTTATGTCTCCACAATTAATCTTATAATAATATAAATCTCCTGGTTTAAAATGTATTGAACATACTCTACGGTGAAAATTTCCATATCAAGCAGCATTACCAAAAAATTTGTTGAGTCGTTTTCATATAAATCAGCTACTTTAAAAAGCTTTTGAAGTGTTTACTTCTTCTTGCTGTTGACTGTACATAGTATAATAAATAAGTATATGATTGCACAATGTGTATAATATTATACAATACCTATACAATTATACAATGTGTTGATTTAAAAATTTATATCATAAAAAATAAATTGTTTTATTTTCCCTCCTCCTCCTCCTTGTTTCCTTTAGACTTCCTCGCGCTGACGTTGAAACTTATCGCTCTGTCTCACTCGCTTGATTGACATTTTATAGGTGTGTTGAGTCTTTGCATATGTAGTTGAGTAGGACATATTTTGATTGACTACAAGTAGGAGCATGCCGTATCTTCCCTTTTTTGTTTTGATCTAAGGTTTTTAGTAGGTATTTTCCGTTACTTACTATTTATGTTTCTCACCGCTTAAACATTCCCTGAACTTCCACAAATATTTTTAAATCAAAATTAGCCAAATCGGTCCAGCCATTCTCGAGTTTTAGCGAGACAGACAAACGAACAGCAATTGTTTTTTTATATATATACCTAGTCCGGTAGTCCGGCCATAAGTTCTGTTACAAATGAAAATATATTTTTTTATGAAGTAATGTAATATAACTAATAAACTTATTAAAGTCTATTCAAAATGGCCACCTTTGGTTTTTATACAGGCCTTCAATCTGTCTGGCTTTGAATCTATGGATTTACGCACTGTATCCATGGGAGATTTTTTAAGAGGCTCAATGTCGCCGTGTCGTTTAGAGCAAGCCAAAACTGACCATAATTTGTAGTCTAAAGGGTTAAGGTCTGGGCTAGATTAGGGCCAGTCTTCAGCTCTTATAAAGTCCGGAACGTTGGTTTCAAGCCAGGCTTGGGTAGTTCGTGCCTTGTGACCTGGTGCAGAGTCCTGCTGGAAAGTCCACAGTAAATTTTTAAAAAGTGTTCCTATCGCTGAGAGGTTTCACAACACGATCCAAGACTGTCTCTTGTTATACTTTGGCTGAAGTTTTCACTCCTTTTTCACAAAAATGTAGTTTTGTGACGTCTTGATAAGACACGCCCCACTAAACCATCACTGACGCAGGATGATGACCACGTTGGTACCTTTCCGACCACTTGGGCAGCTTCTTTAGAACTGTGAGCGTACACTTTATCATTTTGCTTATTTTGGTGCTCTTCAATCGCAAAAGTTTTTTCATCGGTATAGAATAGAGGATATTTCTGTGCCCTTCACCTGCGTATCGCGACAGAAGGCGTTTTGATCGATCCACTCTCTTTAATTGTAAAGATTGTTTAGGGCATGTCCTATATATCGACGATAAGCACCAAACTTCAGGTCTTGTTTTATAATACGCAACAGAATCCTAGCGGGAATCTTCATTTCTCGCGATAAGATTTTTTGCTTCTTAATGGGATTTCGACGAATTCTGGCTTTAACAGCATTAACAGCCTTTGTAGTTCTAACAGCACGCGGCCGCCCCGATCTTTTTTGGTCTTCGACAGAGGAAGTGTTGTTGTATCTGTTGATAGTACGATATTTATTCTGTGGTACGATATACGAACATACAGCTGATACCAAGCTTTTGAAGTGTCTGGAATATGACCGACAGCTCCATACCCACTTTGTGCAAGGCGATCACTGCATTCCTATTTTCTTTAACACCCCATTCCTTAATGTAATTTGTTAATGACTACGAAAAAATATGTGAAATGGCGCGAAATTGAAAGAAGTTTTTAAAATAATAAACGTGTTATATATAATTCAAAATAATTAACAAATTGAAAAAAAGAAAAGTTTTTATGTAACAGTATAATTATGGCCATACCAGTTAGATAAAAGATTTTTAATATTGATATATGGTTACTATATGAGGTTGTTAGGTTAGCTAATTACGTAATAACTCAAGACAGAAGGTCCCTTAAGTAGGGACTGGATAAATAAACCGACTTGGTATTATATGGATCTCAACTTTTTACGGTAGAAGAACTGATTTGCGAGACTTGTTTTTTTTACAAGTTTGTTTTTGATGGTATCATTTCTTTGTCGCAACACCCTAAAATAGAATAGTACCTAGTAGTAATATTATCTCACTTTTGTTCATACTTGTGCGTCATTCATTATCTAAATATTATATAGTGGTGGACATATAATTAGAAACACTATACCAACGGAATTTAACATTATACAAGATATTTGACCCTAATACATTTTATTTGGAAATGAAACAACAAATAGCATAAAATATATTCAATAACTTATCATTTATTAAAAAATCAACTAAACAAGTACCGATTCAATATTAAATTCCATACAAACAACTAAATGAGTTTTAAAGTACCAGCAATAATGGACAACTAATTAGAAACAATACAAAAAAAATAAAAGATAAACAATTTATAGGTTTTGTTATTGAGCATCATATAATTTAGGTAATAGATATGACTAAAACTTATAATTAATATTTTGTTGCGCATCCTTTATTAACAATCACAGCTCTACAACGACGTGGCATTTGATTCAAGCAATTTCATACATTTTTCTAGTGGGATTATTATTGCATGATTATTAAATATTGAATCTATACATCTATAAATATTGTATGTGGACTTCAAACTTTCATAATTCATATGAAGTGTATCTAGGTAAAAGTTCACCACTGTATATGTATGTATGTAATAGGTATAAGATATAAAAAATAGACTGAGGAAGGCTGTCTTGATGCTTTAACATTTTTGTAAAAAAAGAATTTATGTGATGTGACAAAAGTGTGACGCCAATGAATGAATGATTAATAACCTACTTAAATATGAATGTTAACTATTTTTGAAGCTTAGTTAAATCAGTACTTTCACAGTACAGTACAGTACAGTACAGTATGTGGAAGAATTGTTTTAGTACACCAGTCACTTTTTCATATTTAAAGAATAAGTGCGTCCTTCTCTAAACTGATTTTGCGATTTGTATTATCTACACTATTGTTTTTTTATTAAAAAGTAGATATTCTCGTCTCCCGCCAAAATGATATTTCGTGTTTCATTTTTTATTGCATTTGGTGTATTTTTTGTGAGTGGGCTGAATACTGTAAAACCTGGACCAAATAAATATCCTAAAGATGTATATAAAGGCGAAATTTGGCCACAACCACATTATGTAAATAGGTCAAGAAATTATTTCTCTTTAACTAACCCAAAACAACTTAGAGTGACGGTAAGTTATTTATAAATTATTTCCTGCTACCATTCCTGGACTAAAAACTACGTTTAAGTACTACGAGTGGGTAGGAAATTAGCACCGGTGTTCGACACGAACCAGTTTTTTCTTTTAAATCATCGAAAATAGGAATCAGCAACTGATTTTAGCCATAGAATACAGACCACCTCCTTCTTAACTGTCATCTCGTAAGATTTCAAAGAATATCTATGTTATTTTTCGCGACAAAAATTATTTCGAACACTGGCCGTTAGGTGTCGAGCAGTGATGCCACTACTTACTTGTCTTTAGCTTTCGATAAAAAATCTTTTTTTTGGACAGAGATTGCCGATTGCCTCATACGGCATTTTTAGCTTCACCAGGCTTTTTTGGGGGCGGCGAGAAACTTAAAGGGTACCTCAAGCCGTGTGAAACGAATCACCTTCGGAGGTTTTCTAGAGGGAACGGTATCGCGCACTAGTGCTCGTCCCCGTGCCCTACTAGATTCTCCGAAGGGTTCGGATTTGCCCCGACGCGACCGCCTAACCGATTGCTTTGGCTACGTGTATAGTATATGACGTCATCTTGTCATTTCGTACCGCCTATGAAAGCAATATCGAAAGTGATAGGCTATTATAGCTTTCGATATATGCCTATACCTATTAGCTAGATGACAAGATGACGTCATAAACTATACACGTAGCCAAAGCAATCGAGTTAGGCGGTCGGGCCCCGGATCGGAGAGCGGAACAACCCGAAGGCGCCTCTAAAGGCTCTGATATCGACTCAGGTTGACCGGGCCATAGAGGAGGAGAGAAGCGCCCAGGTACATGACTGTACCTGGTGTAGAGCGCGTGTGAACCGGTTCGTCGTACCCTTGTTCTACGAGTACGGTGTCTTGGGTTAGGCTAGTGTGCATGTTTAGTATATTCCGTAAATGTGTAGTGGCATTTAGAGGGTCGGGCGGGGTTTAGACGATCGGGCGGGGTTTAGACGATCGGGCGGTGTATAAAAACATGCTATACAGACCCACTCTAGTATTGGTGCCAAACCTAGTGTAGTGCGAGTTTCAATAGGATTTTTTCTAATTCACCGTCTTGAGAGGATGATTGCGGAAAGGCTGGACTGCCCTTGAAAATATATTGAAAACTGTTTGTCTAGATTAAATTTTTTTTTAATAATTAATAATTGTTTTTATCTCATTTCTCTATTGCTTGTTTTATTTTATTTGTTTGAGACATTTTAATAATTAATTGTAATTATTTCTTGTACGGGTCTATGTTGCCTGAATAAAAAAATAATTTATTTTTATTATTATATACCTTTCGATGACGTAAACGAAAACTAGAGTTCATAATGGTCAATTTTTAATTCTCCTTGTTTTCACCACCAGGACTGCGCGGTTCAATGTCAAACTAATTCTCGTTTTTCTTAACGTTCCATCGTATGGCGAATTTAACTCACACTATGCACCCAAAGTGCTAATTATGCTCTGCAATGATATAGTAAAGTACTTCTATTTCCAGATGTCTGGAGAAACGTGCGAATTTTTGACAGCCACTGTTGAAAGATTCTTATCAGAATTGGATAACAAGCACAATTATTTTATGCGACATCATCAAATTACGGAGGCGACTAGAAACAAGCATAACACGAACGACACTTTTTACCGTGGCCCCATCACACATTTGGACATCCATTTGAAAGAGCCATGTGAAAATGATATTTACCCTCATTTAGGAATGGACGAAAGCTGTAAGTGAAACATTGTAGTGAAATCTAGTATCTAATTTTATCTAAGTACCTATAATAATTAACGCATAGATTCTACATACTTATTTGCGTTGCGTTTTCTATAAAAAATTTTTAATAAATAAATATGACTGCTCAATACATTATTTATTATTGATGTCATTTTTATTTGGGCGGTCAACAATATGTTGACAACATTATACCTACAAACTAGTTTTAGCAATTTTTATTATGACGTCATACATACCTACCTATTTCCGTCCGAATTAGTGCTTTACGTGCCTTCCGAAGCCCGAAGGAGCTCAATATGATACATTTTTCGTCACTCATCCGATGGCCAACCTTCGCGAAAGTTGTAGTCTGAGCGCGTTAACCACTGCGCCATTGAGCTCCTCGTTAGTAATAATAATAAACATTATGTAATAAATATTGAGTATCTCAAAATCTACTTTAATTAGCAGTCACTGGTTGTAATTAAATCAAAAATCACAATAAAAATATCTTAATATTATATTTTTAAGCCACTCTTATTTATTGCAATTTACTAAATAAGTTTTTCCAAGTAGTTGACGATAGATTCACAGATTTCTCATTCTTCTTCCTCTTTAATTCGCCCTGAAGGTGGTCCCTCCATCCTTGCGGCAACAAAGGTGGCCATCCCAAGCCCACTTCACACTCGATCCCCGATATCGGTCACATTTTGTGCGTTGCCTGATGATTTCATTTCTGACTCTGTCGTGTAGGTATGGTTATTCCCAGCATGCAGTATTTTTCTTTAGGCAACTTTGAGTTTTCGAACTAGCTTGGCGGGGTGAGGTCTAAGTTTCACATGCGTAGGTCAACACATTAGTCGAAGCTTTGATCTTAAAGCTTCTGTGAGACCGGAACACAGTCTTTATTTATATATTTATTTATTTGCACTTACTATGCAATTTTTATTGCATTGCAATTTTTATTGCATTTATTATAATTACTATGATTTTCAATAGAACCTAAATCCTTCATTGTTCATGCAATTCGTCACTCAATATAATTGATAAATTTTCTCTTTGTGTCAGATCAAATTTCAGGCAAACCAAATATCGGGCAGAAGCTGTTAAATTTAAAAATAATTTTGAATTACAGATGTGACTGCTGTAATTGATGGGTATGCAAAAATATACACTGCTTCTGTATGGGGTGCGCTTAGAGCATATAACAGTTTCTTCCAATCGTTTTACTTCAAAAATAACGTAAGTTGAAGATTTTTTAACTTTATTTCCGTATCTCTAATCATTCTAAAGCCTTTTCTGGGGAAAAACTCGTATCCGTGTTTCCCGCGGGAGATCAAAACGCTGTAAAGAAGCGAAACTAAAGAAACCCACGGGGGTATGTGGAGTCTGCCGCTATTAAGTTTGACCTTCGATTTCTTCTTCGTTATAAGCACTTAAGTGCTTTATTCCTAATTAGTCAAGCAGAAGGGTAGCATTACCTCCGCCTTCTTCTACCCGTGTCCTACGAAGCGGGTCAGTTTGTAAAATCAAAATCATTTAATTCTAAGAAAATGGTAAACAAGGTCAAAAACACTTATGAATGCCTCATATTATTCTACCGTTATCAAGCTGTGTAGCAAAAATTGTAGTTTTGGATACAAAGTGATTAAGAAACATTAAGTAATAAATATAAATCACAATCAAAAATATATAAATCATCAATCAATCATAATGGAATCTTATGGAATATAGAATTAGGTCAACATTTTGATAATCTATATACGTGAAGCAAATTCTTTAGATCCCTTTTTATTAAGGAAATTGCGCATGGAGGAGTGTGAGATTTAGTATAGTTAAAGTTTATATAGAGTAGATCTCAAACATTAAAATATATGTATAATATGTAAATACATTAAAGTAAATAAACATTGTTTCTTAAGTACATTAAAAAAAAAACAAAAATCGAAGGGGAGCGGCCGCTATCTGTCAATGCCAATCCAAACCTCAGAACCTCAGAAAAATATCTAAAGCTATTATTATTCTGAGATCCAAACCATGAAGAACTAGATAATAGCTTCATGATCCAAATCCAAACTCACATTCTATTTTTTTTAATTTTCCATTGCATATGCGACTAAACTCCTACCGCCGCTAATAGAATGCGGCGTCGTTGTTCTGTCGAAGCCGAGTAATATTGTACTGTGTGCTCGGTCGTGTCATCTTTCGAGCAGCGATGACAGACTGTGGTCGCTTTCCTCCTAGCAACTTGGTGGAGGTATTGACAAAAGCAACTATGTCCAGTCAATACCTGCATCAACCTAAAGGTTAAGGTCTCTAATCTTGCTGCATCCAGCGGCCAAAGACGGGGCGCACCGCCTAAATTGTACCATTACCATTAACCATAATAACCATTATCACCATACCAGTACCATAACCATTAAAGGGCGCATCTAACACTCTCTCTTATCTGCGCACCACGACCGCAGTTTGCGCGCGACGCTAGATCCTGCTTAGTTCTTCCAGCGTCTGACCAACATGTTGCGCCTCCTTCAGGCGCACCAATCATTCCAATGCCTACCCTGTTATATGGCAACTGCTCCAATGCAAAATACGATTTCTCGCTCTGTAGGTACCGAACAACGAACTTGCACCAAAATCTACGGAAGACCGTCTTGTTCATTGTCTATTTGATGGTTTTACAAACACGCAGGTAACTGATGAACAGAGAGGGGCTTAGGGTGCATATATTGCAAAATTCATTCGCCATTTGATCACGCTAACGAAAATGAGTTATTGTTTGGTATTTTAAATGGAAAATTAAATCTCCTCGTTTTTTACCAGGAGGCTTGTCTGGTTTGGCAGGAGTCTTGTTCATTGTCTATTTGATGGTTTTACAAACACGCAGGTAACTGATGAACAGAGAGGGGCTTAGGGTGCATATATTGCAAAATTCATTCGCCATTTGATCACGCTAACGAAAATGAGTTATTGTTTGGTATTTTAAATGGAAAATTAAATCTCCTCGTTTTTTACCAGGAGGCATACATGAAACAGCTAGACTATAGTAAAAAATTCAATAGCACCTGCCTTTAACCATAACATTACGCTCCTTTCACAAAGTCTTTTAAAATTACAGGTTTGGGTCACAGATGTATCAAAAATCATTGACTACCCTCGGTACGCTCATCGTGGTCTCTTAATAGACACATCGAGGCATCATATTTCGCTATATAACATTTTTAAGACATTAGATGCTATGAGCGTAAACAATTTGAATGTGTTACATTGGCATATCGTGGATGACCAGAGCTTTCCGTACCAGAGCGAAGTTTTTCCTGATTTAAGGTAATCTCACTAAACACCACTCATATACGGACTAGGTATAGGACTAGGCCTGCTTTCATCTCACTACCTTTACAATAACTTGTTTAACAACAATTTGGTTTAAACCACTTTATGTCGTAAATTGCAGTCAACCAACTTTAGGTAACTTAGCATAACATAGATAGTAAGAATTTTAAAATTATACATGTTTGAATTTAAGGAGCTCGATGGCGCAGTGGTTAACGCGCCCGGTCTGCGAGTGCTGAGGTTAAGCAACTTGCACAAAGGCCGGTCACCGGATGGGTGCCCAAAAATGTATCATCTCGAGCTCCTCAGTGCTCCAGAAGGCACGTTGGGCCGTTGGTCCCGGCCCCATTAGCTGTCGTTAACAACCACCAATCCTCACTGGCCCGCGTGGTGGTTTATAGCCCGTTCTCCCTATCCGTAGGGAAGGCTCGTGCCCCAGCAGTAGTGATATAAAATGAGCTGATGATGATGATGATGATGTTTGAATTATAATTGCTCCTATATTTTTATTATGTTCCGCTAGTGACAAAGGCGCATATCACTCGACCCTAACATACTCAAAGGAAGACATAGAGCAGGTTGTGAAATACGCACGTATCCATGGAATCAGAGTCTTGCCAGAATTCGATGTTCCCGGTAAGTTTCGAAATATAAACAAAAAAACCATGGCACAAATTATGCAATAGGTATTGTTATCAAACCTAAAAATAATATAACATCCTGGGAACCTACTAATATAATAAAAAAAACGAGCGAGCCTTACAGTAGTCGCATACCTAATGATATGTAACATTTGACATCTCACCTTAGTAATAAGCAATTTCAACATTATATTCTGAAAAAAAATGGGTCAGGTATTACATCATTCTATCTACATCATCTATAACTATAAAATAAATGCAGTAAATACTCATTAGAAGACATTTGACATATCAAAATGACCTTTGACAGTCAAATGATACAATATGTCACGTAATAATAATATGTCATGTACACGACATATAGATTTTAAATTTACAAAATGGCGCGCGCTTACGCGCTTCCCCGACTTCCTGTCACACTGTTACACCTACTTCCGTCACATTTCACGAAATTACTCCCACAAATCCTTACTATCTATGCATATAAAATGCTTTGTCCTGAATAATCATTCAGGACGGATCAACGCACAGCCTAATCCGCTGATCGTAGAGACCTGAAACTTTGAGGGTGTGTTCTTTGTATGACGTAGGCATCCGATAAGAAAGGATCCTCCGAATTTCTACCCCAAAGGGGGTGAAAAAGGAGTAGAAAGTTGTTTTGGTGATTTGCTTCGAATTTGATATCAATACTTCTTAGTGGTTTTGATTTAAATTACCTTTTATTTTGACACATGTTTGAAAACTCAATCCGATTTTATTCAAAAAAGGTTGAACTCACTTAAAAACATAATCAAATAAGTTTAATATTAAAAGTTTATTTGGCGCAAACATACAACCGCATACACACTTAAATTAAAAAAGCAAAGCTAAATGGGACATTTTCATTATCCTAGCTAATATTATAAATGCGAAAGTGAGTTTGTTTGTTTGTTTGTTGTTTGATACGCTCTTACGCGTAAACTATTCAGCCGATCATCATGAAATTTTGTGCACATATTCTCAAGAGTATAATCAAAGCCGTAGGATACTTATTATTAACAAAAAAATAAAAATAAAATAATAGTAAATTATTTTTTAGGCTTTTGATTAGATATAAATAAATACGACATTCAAAGTTTGTAAAATGTTTAGCCCAAAGGGGCTAAAAATATGGGATCACTATTCCACGCGGACGAAGTCGCGGGCACAGCTAGTTGTATATATATAAGGAAAGCGAGCGGAAAGATGTTACACATCAATAATATGTAAATCTTACATTTAAAATAATTATAATATTCCTAAAGGTAAGAATGAAGATCAAAGAGCTATATTTTAATAACCGTATATTACGTTAGTAAATGATAAAATGAACGTAAATGATAGTTAACTGAATAACTGTGTAGGTACAGGTCATTGAGTTATACGTAGTACATTATAACTCAATGGTACAGGTACAGTATATAAATACATATCAAATGGTATTAGATATCAATTACGAACGTACATACAATATTATGAATATCTATAAGTATATCACTTATTACGGTTAATAAAGATACACTTATTGTAAGAGGTCTAAAGCCATGTTTTCCTACGATTCTTAATTAAAAGTACCGGAAAATTATTATCTATGGAGATGCACCGAGGGCATATTCCAGTGGCATAACTACTAACAGTCAAAATAAATAGAAATATCCTTACTGTACATGCTTTAACATTTAAAGGATAATTAGACCAATCTCTATAAAGGGTAAAAAGAGCCACAATACGTACTTTTGTAGGATACAAGAGCCTTCCCAGTTGCGAAAACAAGAGGGGGATAGTAGGGGTATATACCGTAAAGGGGTTCGAACGCCGCCGCCCGCCGAGCAGACACATTAAATTTTATTGCAGGTCACACCCGTTCATGGGGCAATGCATTTCCTGATATACTCACCCAGTGCTACTCCGATGGCAAAGTGGTAGGCTTAGGTCCAATGGACCCAACAAAAAACGCCACCTTCGAAGTCCTGGAAAGCATCATTAAAGAATTACAGGAACGGTTTCCCGACAAATATTTACACGTTGGCGGCGACGAAGTAGATCTGGAATGTTGGTGAGTATATAACGAAGTCACAGTTATAAGTGAACACTGTTTGATTAATGTAAGTGTAAAACCATAATTTTTCAAATGCTTGTAACGACTGAGACCTTCCCCAATTGAATTACAAAAGTTTGATTGTCCTTATTAACCTTACAACGGAGCAACGGAATCACGTGGCCTTTGGTTACAGCGTAACTGGACGTTTATTGTGGGTGGCGAGAAACTTAAAGGGTTCCTCAAGCTGTGTGCTCGAAACATCATCAGAGGGTTTCTAAAAGGGATTGGATTGGGATTCTTAAAAACGAAACTGCTGGCGGCAAATATAAAACAATACAATGGCGAATATAATGCAGCATATAACAATATGTACCCGTTTTAATCCTTCCTTTGTCTAGGGCATCAAATCCGGATATCAAGAAATATATGGAAGACAATAACATGACCGTTAATCAGCTCCACGCGCTGTTCATGGAGAAAGTACTGCCACTGTTGGGAAACAGGTTAAAACCTGTCGTTTGGCAGGTAAGCCAGTCACCTTGTGCAGTTGTGTAGAACAAGCGACCACCTGGGGGGTTACCATGAGCCGCATGAGCTTATATAGCAGTATTATTGCAGTTATAAAAACGAGACGCAAGTAGCGGCGTATGTACACGTGTCTCTTTTCCTCAACAGCAATATACAGGTGGTTTCTTGTTAGGTGTCAAGCCGGTGCGTGATGATGGGGGACTATCATACCTATCTTTTGAACCCCCATGTATGTTCAGCGATTTTTGATAGTTTGCGAGTTATATATTTTTGTAAGTATTTTTATGGGGTATACAAATAATACCCTATCAAGTACCCTTTTATTTTATTATGGAACCTTAGATTCTTACGCAGTTTAAGTCAGAAGTACTGAAACTTCATTTTTAGATTTCTATTTTATACTAGAAAATTCCATTTTGTTCAAGTTAATCTCAAATAAATCAGTTTAAATTATTTTTTTGTAACTTATATGAATATTAGGGAGATGATTATTTTACTCATAAAACTTAAATTTTATTCATGTCAACTTAGTTAAAGAAAAAGTGCAGAGAAATGTCTACCCAAAAAAAAACTTAAGTCACTTCGTCATACAATACTTAAAAAAGATTATTATTTACCATTCAATCACGACCCTTAACCAGGCTTCGGTACGATTCGGTCCCACATCTTTTATCGTTGTCCTTTCCAGACTCCGGTGATACAAATTCCACAATTTATAAAAATGGCCACCCTAAATTTATTATCTATGGATCGAGAGTAAAATACTGCGTATCCCAACGCAAATGTCAAAGTGTCAGCTATTTGATTTCGTGAGTCGGTTATGCGCACCTCTTTTGGTAGTGAAACAAAATTTTTTATGTCGAAAAACAAAAGGTAAGTAAGGAAAAACAAAGTGTAATTTTTGGATATGTTGTAAAGTAAGTGTTTTTCTAGTGATTTTTACATAATTATTTGTAGATGATTGTAAATATTCGTAACAATATCTTCCCTAATGATGTGGGACAAATGTGACCGTTGCATGTTACCATTTTTGTTTGTTTTTGTTTTGTGGGACATATGCAACCTTTGCATATGTCTGATATTTTTTGTATTATTTTATATAACCGTTAAAGACCACGAAATTAAGAACTTGCTCCAACATTGGCAGTCATCGGGAGGTAGCGAGGATAACGATTGCGAGGCGAGTCTTACAGATTTTTACCCTATGGATACTGCATTAGACGAAATACAACGTAAGATTTATTATGCAGTATATGCATACTTGATAGTCCTGCACATGTATACCCTTGCATGAAAAGTTTTCACCAAATCCAAGATATTAATTAAGTAATCATAAAAGATGATTAATCTATTGTTACAACTATAATATTGAACAATTAATTTATTTTAATAAAATTAAAACAACATTCTTTCAATTTATAATTAAAATTAATTTTAAAATAAAAACCACTTTTATTTCAGTACCAAGTCCTTACCTTCTACTTAACTTAACCAAGATCCTGATTGTATTCCAAATGTCGTAACCTAGGGTTCAAATACCATGCTTCACCAGTAGGTACCTACGTACTTATAAATAATACATTATGTAAGAAAATTTTAGTTCAGATGTTAAGTAGTCGCACTTAATTTTTTTAAATTTCTTGCCAGGCAAAGGGATAACGTTGTCCCACATGGTTTTTCTTTACTTTTCCAAGTCATTTTCCAATATTCTTTGTTGACATTCAATTAAAATTATAATAGCTTATGGAATCAATAGCCGAAATTTGTGTAAATTAATAGGTTCTCTTGGGCCTGGTTAAGGGTTAACGAAAATGAGAATTTGTATGACATGGATTTCTAGTAACTAGGTATAACTACTTACCTCCTCCGTTCACTAACTGGAAAATTATCATCATCATCATCATCAGCCTATACTAGTCCACTGCTGGACATAAACGATCCGCGGCTACTCTCATCCAGCTCTTGCCAGCCAACTTGCAAGGATCGTCGCTCCACCTAGTCTGAGGGCGTTCTAAACTACGTTTGCCGATACGCGATTTCCACTCGAGAACTCGTTTACCCCAACGGTTGTCGGTTCTGCGGTTAATATGACCGGCCCACTGCCACTTCAGCTTGCTGATCCGATGGGCTATGTCGATTACTTTCGTTCTCTGTCGGATCACCTCATTCCGAAGTCGATTCTTCAGAGAAACTCCGAGCATAGCCCTTTCCATAGCTCGCTGAGCGACTTTAAAATTTGTGAACCAGCCCTACGTCATGACGGCTAGGACGCACTGATTAAAAACTTTCACATTTAGACTTTGTGGAATAGGCGATGTAAAGACCAACGTAATTTGCCATGCCATGAAATGCATGCGATGCGTATAACTGGCTGTAGAAGTTTTCGATTTCGGAAAGAACCTCTGGCCTCGAGGTAACGACTACTCTACTGGCCGTAGTCAACATCGTCAAGTGGGTTCTTCCAAGAGACTGGACAAACACTTTCAACCCCCGGTTTTGCTCAATTGCTCGTTCAATCGAGCGTGTATTGGAGCATCGGAGGTCGCAGCGCACCAGTATGCTAATCTTCTTGTTATAAGAGCCCGATGTTCGGACGAAGTGACAGGGTGGGTCCTCACGTCATTTCCTCATGGGAGGGTTTCTTGCGAAAACTTCGACTTCGCCTTTACGTTGTATCTCGCAAAATCTCATACCTTCCTCCCTGAGGAATCCGACCACATTTTTGAAAGCCTGGTTGACATCAACTGCATTTGTAGTTTCCACGGCAACGAATTTGTTCTCCAGGTTTGACTGGAACGTTTCAGATTCTACGATAGTTTGGAGCAGGTTAGGACGGACTAACTAGACTAGAATTAGTCTGAACTTAAAATTCAAGTCTGACAAGGCTTAAAATTGATATTCTGAGAGCTAAGTTGGTGATCACTGCTGGTATTAAACCTGTTGATCACTGAGACTTCTCTGAATATATGCTTTTTGTCCGTCATGATTAAGTCGACCTCATTTTTAGTCATAGTGTCTCTAACATGTCCACTTTCTTTGGGACCGTTTCTTAAAGAAAGAGTTCATCAAGATAAGCTCCTCTCTTGTCTACGGTTTTTGCTGACAAAACTATGTGATCCTACTACCGATTCGAGGCTATTCTGTACTCCCACTTTAGCGTTGAAGTCCCCCATAACAACGTTGTAGTGGGCCTTGGTGATGAAGTGTAAGGCCTTAGATATGTCTCCATACATATCTTCCACGTCTTCGTCCGAGTGTGTTGAGGTCGATTGCGTTAACCAGCACTGAAAAAAAAAATTTTTTTTACTCGTAACCCTACGCTGTTTTGGGATAGCTGGTCTCCCTCTCGGTAGTACATAAGGTGGCCTGATTTAAGGGTTACGGTGTCCTCCCCTCTCTTCGGACTTCTCTTAACCCAAGAATATGCCACCTTATCCTCCCGAGTTTCTCTTCGAGCTGCGCCAGGTTCTCGTCAAACCATAACGTGCGTCCGTTGTGCGTTGCCAGGATCAGTTATTTATGGCCGTATTATTCCGTATATTAGTACATACGTAGGCTGTGATGAGTATCCCGCCATCGGTCGGTCGCCAGAGCCTCATCTGTTGGTCAGCAGGCTCCACTCGCAAGAGAGGTTAGCTTGGACCCCAAATGGTGTAGGTTGGGACCCCTTACACTCAAAAGAAGAAAGTTACATTTTATTATTTTAGACTGCTTTGATTAAAATACCAAACCCAAAAATAATAACTTGACTCTGTTTGGGGTAAAACACAGATAGCATGGATGTTCTCCTCCGTTCACTAACTGGAAAATTATAAGTCATCACAATTATCATGTCTCTGTGGAAAATCAAAGTCAGTTAATATTTTTTTGGGCGGTTATTCACCTCCAACGAGGTGGACCGACGATCTGGTGAAGGTCGCGGGGCGCCGCTGAATTCGAGCAGTACAAAACCAGAGGTGGAGATCCTTGGGGGTGGCCTTTGTCCAGCAGTGGACGTCTTTTGGGTGAGATGATATTGATGATGATGATAAAGATGATGATGCGGTTATTCGATTTCTTTGTTCCCAAGTGTAAAATGCATAGAAGATATTAAACTTTTGTTGCTTTAGGTAAGTAAGTAAAGTAAATAGCCATTAACTGCTCCACAGCTGGGCAAAGGACTCCATCACCGAAATCAAATCATCGCTGCATTTAATGGGTATTGGCTTTATCACCACGCTTGCGAAATGCGGGTTGGTGATCACAAACCCGGGCTATGCATCGAAAATCTGAAACACACTTTGTCTGAACTAGATATTGAACCCGGGGCCTTAGTGTATCGGGCCGAACACTTTGCCACTCGGCCACCGAGGCGTTCGGTCTTTAAGTCAAGTAGGTTTATTAAAACATTTCTATTTTTAGGAAGTATTTGATGAAGGCGTACCTCTTTCATCCGACACCCTTGTGCAAGTATGGAAGGGGGGTTCGGTTGATGAAATGATCCGGGTAAGTTCATTGACTTTTGACACAATTTATAGATAACGAATTATCTCGAATTTAATCAACTAATTTAGTTTGGAAAAGTTACATTTTATTTCTTATTAATAATTGAATCCATTTGAAAACAACGAAGGTTTGTATCAATGATATTCATAGCTTACATTATATAAATTAACTAAGTGACAAATAGAAGCGAGTTTCTTAACTCGCTTTCTTAGGTACTTACTTAGGTATATTATGATATGAGTGAGACATAATGATTATTTTTGATGTGTAACATATTTCCGCTCGCCTTTTATACAGATATACAGTTTGTGGGAATGATTTCGTAGAAAGTTGACGAAAGTACCGTAACATCTAGAAATGTGACGGAAGTAGCGTAACAGTGTGATCCACTCGTATATATCATTTCATCATATATATACAGTCGTGGTCAACAAATTAGGGACACTAAGATTGAGAACAGATATAATCCGATTTAGGATTTTTTAATATAAAACCCTATTGATTTCTATAACTATCATGGACTTCTATAACTATTAAGTACCTTTAAATCGGTGTCAATAAAACATAAAAAATAGTAAAAAATGTATTTGACGTCAAAGCTAAAAACACGTATTTAATCTAAGTTATTCAGTAGCTGGAGATTTAATTAGGGACAGTAACGTGTAATTAAATTAATAAATTGAAGCATCTATTTTTTTACATAACGTAAACCTAACCGTGCTCCTTAGAGCATCCCGGCTCTATCGCTAGGAAAATCAATATCCAGAAGCAAAACCTTTGTTTTTAATGACAGCTTGAAACGACGTGGCATAGATGATATCAATTTCTGACATGTTTCCTTCGGAATGTTGGCCCAAGCCTTATAAAAAGCTTCTTAAAGTTCATCTAAAGTTGTGGTACGATAAGTTGCAACTCTTTTCTTGATTTCGGATTAAGGTCCCGGCTTTTTGCTGGCCAATGTAACACTGAAACCGACTGACCGACGAGAAACGACTTGACCGAGTGAGCGGTATGTTTCGGGTCATTATCATGCTGAAACGTCCATAAATAGGAAGGTGTTCTTTAGCATAGGGCAGCATAGTTTCCTCTAATATTTCCTTGTATTGGTATTGGTCTAAATTGCCTTGAACTTTTCTCACAGGTCCTACTGCACGTCCAGAAAATGAGCCCCAAATTTTTATATTTCCTCCGCCGTGTTTCACCTTCTTTATTGTAAATTTCGGATTCATTTCTGCTTTTGCAGGACGCCTACGTATTGTCTTCCATCTGAAGAAGTTAAATTAACCTTCGTCTCGTCAGAGAACAACACATGTTGCCATTGGGCGTAGGTCCAATGTCCATATTTACGTGCAAACGCCATACGTGCATCTCGGTGTTGTTTCTTTAACAATGGTAATTTCCGAGCCACTCTTCCGAATAACCTAGCTTCTACCAGACGTCGCCGAACGGTCCTCGCAGATACCTCAGCTGTTGGTTCCGCTCTAAAAACTTGATATTTAATTAATACAGAGCCTAAAAAAGGGTCTTTCTTGGCTAGCCTCGTCATCATTCTGTCTTCTTGGACAGTTGTTTTTCGTGATCTTTTTTTTCTGGGCACATTTGAAGTAGTGTTATTGCGTTTGAAATATTACACAGCATTGGACACATTGTTTTCGAACATTTAAAATAATAAGCTATCTTTCGGTTCGACCACTCACGCTCGAAAAAATTAATTAAGATTTCGTTGTGTTGCATCACAGCTTTTATTTCTCCCCATCTTTATTTGTTAAAAATATTAATAAAATATAAATAAAGATGAATGAATGAAAAAACTAGATTGCCGCCAAAACTATGCCGAACTATGAGATTGAAGAGTGTCAATTAATTATTTATAAATTTTGAAAATAGAATACGAATTTCTCAGTGTCCCTAATTAAATGGCCTGTCCTTATCGCAAAAACATGTAGTACGTATATTCTACTGCTAGTGATAATTCAAAGAGGTTTATTGTTCAAGGCGATATTATTGTTTTTAAAAACGGACGCTTATATAAATAACAATATTTAGACGGATTAAATACCAAATTCTTTTTATATTAATTGAAAATAAAAAAAATTATGCACAATTTGATAAATCTGGAGAGTGTCCTTAATTAGTTGACCACGACTGTATTATGATATACAGAGTGTAATCGTTATGTGTGACCAGGCGATTATTCCGTAACTATTACATATATCAAAAAACTTTAAACTGATATCGAAAGTATATTACCTTTTGAGTAAAATGACATCAATAACTTTTTAAAAATCAAACGGGAAGAATCCAAAATTTTGACATTAAATACTCCCATACATTTAGTATGAGATTAATAGAAAAGTTCTAGTTTCCTTATTTTAAATGGTCTTTAGCGGTCAGTGCAGCCGCCCGGATTGCGGAAGACCCAGGTTCAATTCCTGGCTGGGTCGGCTGGGTCGGGTAAATATTTAACAATGACGTATATTTTTTTCCAAATCAAAAAGGAGAAAAAAAAAAGAGAAAAAATATACATCATTGTTAATTCAATATTCTATTTTCTATTGTAATATTGATTTCAAAAGGTGAGATGTCAAATGTTACACATCATATGCGGCTACTGTAAAGATCGTTCATTTTTTTTCTTTACCCAATACTTATTAAAATAAGTTTATATATTTTTTATAGTTTTTTTTAGTTATTTATATTTGAAATGTTTCGCTCTATAGATTCTAGAGGCTGGCCATCGCGTGATCTTCTCCTCGTCATGGTACCTCGACCAATTGGAAAAAGGCTATGATTGGCTTTATTTTTACAACGTTGATCCTAGGCAAATGGTCATAAATAAATTAGGAAACACATCGCTTGCACTCTTGGAAAATATTGTGGGAGGAGAAGCTTGCATGTGGGGAGAAGTGGTAGACGACACCAATATTTTGAGCCGGTTAGTATAGCACAATGATAATAACGAGTCACTTTTTTAGTCAATCAAGAAATTAAATAGAAAAGCGCTAATTCTCATGTGACATACATTCTCTGATCCAGCTGAACTCAATCAGGGATTTCCACATAGAGAAAAAAGGAACTTGTTCATACATAACATAATTTTTTCATTATAAATGGTTTTGTTTGGCCGTTTGAACATAACCTTAATATACAATAATGTGAATACTTTGTATACAGAAATAGAAATCACTTTAAAAATGCCCACGTTTTGGTTCTGGCACTTCGCTGGCCGCTGTCGCAACTCGCTCGCTTCGCTCGCTCGGCTCGTGCGATGTCGTTCATGTCAACCTAACATGCTCGGCGCTTCGCTTTTCACTACCAATGACAACTTATTATAAATATGGCGAATGACAGTTAAGGCTATAATTAATTATTAATAATTTACTAATTATTAATTTACTATAAATATTATTGGAGCAAACGAATATTATGATTGTAGATATGCAAATTAAATTATTGCAAATAATATAATGGAAAACAAAATACTTAGTAGGTACGTCTGTCATATTAGCCTTCAGATGTTAAGATTTTAAGTTTATGGATTTTCATGTAATGAATATACTTTTTAAAGGTTATTCAAATTGTGATTTTGAATGTTATGGAATTTTATTATTATGCCATTTAATAGTACCTACCTCATTATTTTTATGTTATAGGTACATTCTATTTGCTATGCGAATGAACATTATGTCAAGTCTGTTACGGATTTTAAAATAATATTATTAATATTATAGAATTTAAGGGACCTGCAATAATTTATTCTCTATTCTCTTTGTGACAGCGTATGGCCTCGCGCTAGCGCCGTAGGTGAGCGCCTCTGGAGTGCGCCAGTGGACTACGCTGACCTGGATCGTATACCGTTAGGACACACCATACCTGTGACCGAACACCCACGCGAGACCCTGGATGGATTGTGCGAGCGCCTTGAATCACACGTGTGCCGAATGCATTTTTTCGGTATTTCTGCGACACCACTTGGGCCCGGATATTGTTATTATAGTCATTAGTAATAATGTTAGGGATTGAGCTCATACTCCATCTCAAGCTGGCAGCTGCTGCTAATGCCATCGGAATATTAAGGCGACATACACCTTGGTTTGCGAACATTAAAAAAACGGCTGATCCTTACAGGCGCTTGCATAAGGTCGAAAATACGTAGCGCCCGCGACGATTGAGATTGCTTAGAAATAAACAGAATCTTAAATATTTTTTTTTAATATTGGTTTTATTTATCAAAATATGCAGCTACTAAATTACGAATATTGATGTTCTCAATAAATTTGTGGGTTCCCAAGCATATAAATTAGTAATCTCGTTGTAATTTCAGCTAAAGTGATTTTTTGAGGTATTTTCGAAAATATTTATGATCGAGTCAAAATTATACAATCGTGTGTTTGAGCTAGCAAATTCATGATAAAGACATGAATTTCCTATATCAACATTTCAGATTCTTTACTCATATTATAGTCTTAAACTATTCCTATAAAAGTTTTCAGTGTGTCACCTTAATATTATTAATTGATATAAGTACTTTTCGTCACAATCTTAAACATAACCTATGAGATAGGTAAATTATATTTCAATTCTTGTTTGCCCTATCTGTGTGTGAAGTACAAGTATATTCCCTCATTCGGTCTTTTGGTGGAGTTGCTGTAACGAAGAAGTTTTTCGTCTCGTTTTAATCAAATATAAATTAAACTATTTCTTAAACCATAGCATAGAATATAACAATAAGTATACGTATTTAATTTTGATCATTTAGCTTGCGTAATATTAATCTGTTTGTGACAATAACTGGTCTAAATTATATATTTTATACATAAAATAGTTAAAAACTTATAGTAAAAAAAATACAAATAGCACATTATTGATGATATTTTTATTTATTTAAATGTACTTATTTACTTAATTAATCTTTACATGAGCTATACGAGAGTACATACATATACATACATACATCTTAAATTGTATATGACAACAACTTAATTAAGAATTATTTTTTTGTCAATATCTAATCTAATTTGTAATAAGTACCATAAATAAATAAGTTTACAAAAATTAAATTGTCTTTTTCACTTCTCATGCTCGTAAAGTTGTTCTTTATGTCGGAGAAGGCTGCGTAAAATGGATTTTTATGCTCTTTCTTTCTTTCTTTTTGTTGATGGCTTCGTGCGATTAGCACTTTTAGCCAGTGTCAAATACTTTTTCTTACAAGTAATACATAAATATATAATATTTCCTTCCAGTCAGTATGATGATGATGAATGATAATAAAAATGAGAAGTGAGAAATGATATACCCTCCAACCCCTTGAGTAAGTAAAGATGTGCGCTCACTCACTCACGAACACTTAATAAATATATATACTTACTTATAACGAACAGTTAATAATCCACCATTATTTCACATTAATATTCGATTTATCACAAATTTTAGAAAATAAAACAAAACCGCAGACATGACTCTTCACTTTCCCGCCAAGAAGTCCGTTTTATGCTCTTTTTTTTTTCCTTGAGTTTATGGCTTCGTGCGATTAGCGCATTTAGCCTGTGTCAAAGTAATTTTTCTTTCAAGTAATAAATAAATATACAATATTTCCTTCCAGTATGATGATGATGAATGGCAAAGAAATGAAAAGTGAAAAATGATATACCCCCCAACCCCTCGAGTATCTCAGTAAAGATGTGGGGCTTTACTAATTCCTCGGGCGGACTTCTTGAGAGAATTTGAAAAGTTAAGTTGCACTGTTTTGTTACATTTGCCAACACTCATGCACATTTACGAACACTTAACGGTTAATAATCCACCATTATTTCACATTAATATTCGATATAACACAAATTTTAGAAAATAAAACAAAACCGCAGATATGACTCTTCACTTTCCCGCCAAGAACTCCTTTATGCTCATATGAAGCATAAAGTAATTTCTTCTTTTAAGACTAAGGCAATTAGGCCTTACAGCCACATACACAATACACCTAAAAGTTATATCTTAATTTAATTACGATATATTATGTATTACTATCTAAATACAAATTTACAATTAATACGGGCGTGCATTTACGTTAAAAAATATATAACGCAAATATTTATAATAACTTGGCATTACGGCTCAGACCATAGTCGAACACATACCAACATAATTATGTCACAGTTGAAAATTTTAATTTCAATTAATTTTAAATTTTTATGCGTAAACGTAACATTTTAATTACCTACATTATAAAAATTAATTAAATTTACTTGTATGTGCTTAATCCTTGTTTTATTTCCTTGCAATCGAAGTGAAAAGTGTAAAACTCGAGTATAAAACCCATTTTACCCTCGACGTGACTATCCACCCTCGCCGACACGTCTCTGGTATAACTACACTCGGCGTCAAAAAAATCGCACCTTTTAAAAATCATCTTTAAAAATTCTTAAACCTTATGTAGAGGATAGTGTTGGGTATCATTAGAAAGGTAACAAAAAGGAGTATCAAAAAACAATTAAATTTAACTTTCTGTTTAATTATAATTATACAAACAACATTAAAATTAATAAAATAATAAAAATCCTTAATTAAGTCCTAATTAACAACAGATAATTTACAAAGAAAAATGTACAAAAAGTGTCTTAAAATTAACTTAAAATCTAGTGTTACCCCCCCTTGCCCTGATCACGGCTTCCATACGGTCCCTCATGGACCTCACCAACTTCAGGAGCTCTTCTTGAGGGATAAGCCCCCATTCTTCAATCACCGCGTCTTGGAGCTCCTGTAGAGTCGAAGGAGCTGGATCCCGAGATCGAACCTTACGTTTAAGATGGTCCCAGAGGTGCTCTATAGGATTCAGATCCGGACTTCGCGCTGGCCACTGCATCACAGAGATTTGGGACCTCTGCAAGAAGTCGCTCACGATGCCTGCAGTGTGAGCGCGAGCGTTGTCGTGCATTAATGTGAACCCCTCGCCAAAAGATTCGGCAAAGGGGACCACATGCACTTCCAGGACCTCAGTGACATAGCGGCGAGCAGTCAGCGACCCTTGTCCGCGAGCACCTCCAGTCCGGGAGACGCAGACAAGGTCGGTTTTGCCGGCAGCAGACATACCGCCCCAGAACATGCAGGATCCGCCACCATATTCCACCGTCTCCTGGATGCAGGCTTGGGCGAAACGTTCACCCTGCCTCCGGTATACTCTTCTCCGTCGGTCGTTGCAGAAAAGACACACTCGCGTCTCGTCTGAGAAGAGAACAGCTCTCCACTGCTCAAGGGTCCAATCGACGTGGTCACGAGCAAACTGCAAGCGGGCTCGCCGATGCGCTGCAGTCAATTTTGGACCCGTAGCAGCTCTGTGGGCCGCTATCTTCTTCTCCTTCAATCTTCTTCTAACCGTAGATACGCTTACGGTGCGTCTGCGAACTGCCTGGAGCTGCTGTTGCAACTCAACAGCGTTGGAGAAACGATTTCTCAAAGAGTTCGACACAACGAACCGGTCGTCTCTTTCCGAAGTGCAGCGACGTCTACCCGAACCGTGTCTGCGGATATAGCCACCGGTCTCTATGAAGCGCTGGTACACTCTTCGAACGGAATAACGGCTCAGGTTCAGTTGCCGGGCGACATCACACTGCCGCACCCCTGATTGCAGTAGTGCAACCACTTGAGCGGCTTTATCAGCTGTGGTATCCATCAAAATCTGTGCGTGTGTCCTCTTCAACGGTTGAATAGCGAATGACCCACATTGAACCCGTGTTGACCGTTTTATACCCACAAAGGAAGCGCAACTAGCAACTCTCACGGGTAGCAAAATTTGCATCGAATTTTTGTGACACTTTATTTGTTGCATTAGGTTTTATTTGATAATGAAAAGTAATGTTTTTTATTAAGTTAATTAAGTAACCTTGTAAATAAAATCATAATTAATGCGACTGCATGTGCATATCAAGAGTAAATGACATTTGAAAGTGATTTTCTAAGAGGTGCGATTTTTTTGACGCCGAGTGTATATAATATTATACCTATCGACACTATCCTTCTACTACTACCGAAGAGGTTTCGCATTGTCTGCCGGCAAGTATGGCCGTAAGATCTATACAAATAAAACACAAAATGGCATGACACAAAAATAGACGCCATTTCGAATATCAGTACATGCAACGGTCGTAATATTCTTACAGTGAAAATTATTATAAATGTCGTTATTTCTTCGTGTAAACTAGTTTCAATTACTCATACACTTATTTTATTCATTTTGGTGATTATGCCTAGTGAAAATCTGCCATCTTAAATGTATGCCATTGGGGATTCGGACATATAAACATTCGACCATATAATAATTATACTAAATGAGTTTTATGCATTGAACATATTCGTTTAAAGAAAATTATGCCAAGTGTGTTATGCCAAATAAAATTCGGAACAACAAAATTCAGCCAGATAGAGGGAACCCCCCACCACCCTTGCGTAGCGATACACAGGCATTACATGCTCGCCTCCGCAGCTTTTTAAAAATGAAATTGATTTAATTTTGATTTCAGATGTAAAAATAATAGTATCAACTTCGTTTATTCAGTGTATAGCCAGTATTACCAGTAGCAGATTTTTTGAAATTGCCGCCGTTTCTCAGGGATAGCTTTCATTAGCCAGACTCTACAATTCAATATTCAATGGACTAAATTAAGGTTCACAATGACTCTAAAAAGGTAAAAAAACCAGCATTCGGTGAGATGTCACCACCTGATATTAAATACCTGCCTGCGCTATGAAATATATTTAATTATTTCTGCATTATTTACAATTTCATTTTTAAAAGAAAAAGGAGCACTTGTAATAGATATCAAAGCATGAGAAAAATACCCCTCACACAATTACTAAGGTCTAAGCAAACCAGTATATTTCAACACTGCTGCTGCTGCTGCTGCCAGCCGACCTATCAGCGTCACCTCAAAACCTGAGCGACGACCGATTAAACAGAGGAAGGAAATCGCACCTGTGCCACCACGGGACGAGGAGGACTTAACCACGGCGGCACGGCGCGAGGAAGAAGAGGAAGCCACCTGTCACAACCTTTGCGGTGTTGCACGGACCGTACTGAACAATCTGCTGCATCTAGTTATACCTACGACGCTGCTGTACGTGTCCCGGCTCCACTACTTACAAAGGCAGAGGAGATCGTAGAGTTAAATTAAGACCAAATTCAGTCTGATGAGGGTCGAAAAGTTGAAGTCCCGCTGCAATGTGAATTTCAATTTATGTGTGGTGCTCTCACCGACCGACTATTTGTCAACCTTCATAAAGGAGAGTGAAGGCTCTCCCTACGTGTAACATAGATTAATGTTACATTTGTTATTGTTTGTATATTTGGTACTGATTTAAATAAATAAAAATCCAATTTGGTGTAACGCTGCAGAGAACCAAATGCTCAATACAAATAATAATTCATTTGCAATTGAGTTTGCGACATCACTATACCATAGACTTTCATTAATTTTTCAGTTTTTTGTTGTGTAGGTATATGTAACTGAAAACCGAATTTTAATACAAAACAGCTACCGGCGGTTATCGAACATTATTATTTTAATGTTATTTTAAGGTATGTAGTTACGTAGGTAATTATCTACTGAAGCTAGACTTTAAAAAGCTTACACTTTTTATAACCCAGCTTATAGGTATTATTCTGTACAGTTTTGTTATGTTTTTGTTTTTTTAACTATTTTATTATGAAAACAATTTATTGTTTAGAGATATTATCTAAGAAACTTAATAATTGCACCCACAAACTATGTTTTATTCCTCTAAAAACTGGTCATCACCAGGTCTAGTAGTCTAAGGACCGTCTTCGGACTAAAAACCTAAAAACTCCTGCCTGCCTGCATGACGCTTGACTTGACATTAAATTGTATAAACGAGTACCTACGCATTACGATATGAGATATGTAAGCAATTTTGTAAGATAGCTATGCCGAAAGTGCGAAGTGAATGAATGATAGATAGATAACCTACATAAATGTATGTTTACCATTTTTAAAATTAGTTTAATCAGTGCTTCCATTCGAAAGGATGGTTTTAATTTAACTAAGTCCCTGTTTTAATAAGTGGCATCACAATTTGTATGTCTATTGCTTGTTGAACATAGCCACGAAATATTAATAATATACCTAGTTTCCCGCCAAAATGATTTTTCATATATCTTTATTTTTTGCGATTGGTGTTTTTTTTGTGAGTGGGCTATATATTGTGAACCCTGGACCAAAGTATCCTCCAACAAAAGGCGAAATTTGGCCTAAACCACATTCTGTGATTACAAATGATCATTATTTTCATTACAACCCTTACGGTTTTGAGGTGGCGGTAAGTTTATTATTATTTTTTATTAATTAATAACTGGACCAAAATTTAGGTACATATATGTTGTTACCTACTAGTTTTATTATAGTCATAGTCACAGATAATTATTATAATTTAAATGTAGTTTTGAGTACAGGCTATTTGCTCAAAGTATTGATTTTACCCGGCGTTGTTGTGAGCGTGCTCTCTTCCCAAATAACCCTAGTTGTTGTGATAAAAATTATCAACGAATCTAAGTTAATAGATAAAGTTCGCAAGAATGTTGACAATATTATCTTTTGATATTGCCATTAGAAGTAGCTACTAGCCTTATTTACTAATTAACAAACTGGCTTGCCTCCTATCCCTATGGACCATTGGACCCATTGTCTCCACCGCAAACGGATCAAATACTCGGTCTCAGGTTTGAGTATTTGTGCGGTTTGCAATTTTTTGCGCTTTCCGCAGTTGGCAGTTAAAATTTTAAAATTCAAAATCATTTATTCAGTTTCGGTTACAAGTAGCTCTTAAGAATATCATAGTTTAGGCTACAAGTAGCTTTCGGTATGAATTGAGGTGGCGCGTAAGTTCATGTGAGCCACGGAGCCACGGTGTCTGCACAGGTCGCATCTCACACCAACGGCCTTTCAAGTTTCCAGGGTCCAATACAATTAGACCTCTCACCATCGCTGCAAGAGATATCAGCTGGTTCTAAGGCAGTCGGTGAGTCAACAGCCTTAACTTCTGCAGTCTCCTTATTTTGTGGCTAGAGTGAGACCACAAACGGCCCACCCGTAATAAAACAAAATGCCGACATTATCAGATGGTAGTGCTTGGAGTCAGTGACCTAACTCTCTCACGAAGCCAGTGAGACATAAATAACTACCCATAGAGTGAAATAAAAGATAAGGTGTATTTGAAGGTTAGAGGATAAACAATTAAAACATTATTGGGTTTTAATAATAAATTCTAGCAGAGAGAAAACCAGTCTCCACTATCTATTTTTAACCCATTCTATTTTTTTTATTTTACACTACAAGACCCAACTTTTTTTGCAAATTGTAATTACGATTAAAAGAACAATAGGCAAAATACAAAGACTCTGCCCCCCGACCGCCTAGTTTATATCTGTCTTCATTAGTTTCATAGGCTGTACGAAATGACAAGATGACGTCATAAACTATACACGTAGCCAAAGCGATCGGTTAGGCGGTCGGGCCCCTTGGCTTGGAAGCGGCCACTTCAAAAGCATCTTTACAAAAACACAATGTTGAAAAAAGCATCTTTACGATAAGACAAACAATTGTTAGTATAGGACCAAAGCCACATTTTATATGTAAAAGAAGTTATGGCCATTATAATAATAAAACTAATAAATCATATATAACGTGTTAGAATGTTGCCAAAAATTGCTTTACTTGCTTAGGATCACTTCTTATGTTCCAAAAATTAAAGAAAATCCTTGTCTTTTTATGAAAAACTAGTTGTTGCCCGCGACTTCGTTCGCGAAGACTGTAAAAAAAAAAAAAGTATCCTATATGTTGGTCTGGGTCATTGTCTGTATATGAGGAAAGTTTCATTAAAATCCATTCAGTAGTTTTTACGTGAAAGAGTAACAAACATCCATCCATACTTACAAACTTTCGCGTTTATAATATTAGTAGGATGCCGCCGCTGTCTATTACACTCCCCCTTTATCCTTTCATGCGTCTGCGTATTCCTGTGCAGGTGTGTACTTTACTAAGATAGATAGATAAACAATGTATTGTTTCATCATTATCATCATTTCAGCCCGTAAGCACGCACTGCTGGGTATAAGTCTCCCCTTTAACATGCCCTCCCCAACTCCCCAACTTAGCCGGCCCCGTGTGAGCCTCATCCACTGCATTCCGGCCTCCCTGACGATATCGTCTGACCACCTGGCAGTCGGCCTGCCACGAGGCCGCTTCTCTTCTTATCTATGGGCCAGCACCCAACACTCCGTTACCGCCTTGGTCCTTCGGTCGTTATCCCGCATAGCAACGTGTCCTACGTGTCGTGTATGTGCAGGAGCCCATCCCCACTTAAGACATGCAATACGCATACCTACGTCAATGACTTTTGAGCGCCCACGTATCACCACGTTGGGTATGTGATCGAGGATGGAGATGCTGAGCATGCCACGTTCCATTGCTCTTTGCGCAATTCGAATCTGGTGCATTTACTCCTTTGTTATAGCGGCCATGTCTGTGATCCATACGTGAGTATGGGCAGGACACATTGTTTTTAGGCTTTGGGGGATTTCGGATTTGAAGACGTTCTCCAACTTTCAAATTCGGCCCATCTTAGCTGAATCCATCTTGCGATCTCTTTGGCTTGTGTAGCTCGGCTGAAATACAAACAATGTCCAGGATATACTATGTAGGTACTCGTCCACAATATCTAGTTGGGAACACCCAACGATGATGGTAGTAGCCTTTTGGTCAGGACGGTTCATGCGGCCATGATCTTGGTTGTGGACATGTTCATGTCAAGGCCGATACGCAGTGAAGATATATGTAGGACTTGAAGCATAGCTTGGAGTTCAGCGTTATCCTCAGTCAGAATGATCAGGTTGTCAGCGAAGTGCAGGTGCAATATGCACCGGCCGGTGATGTTGACACCTCTCCTGTCCTTATCGGGTGTCTTTATTACTTCTTCCAGCACACTTGTGAATAGTCGGGTGAGATGGTTAGCTATCACCTTGTCTAACGGATCGTTTTATCAAGACGATAGCTCGCGGAGGATACCTACGTATCGCTTATCAATGCCAGAACAATTAATGGAGAGAACGAAACACAGCTTCCGTGCTCGACACAAACGAGAGCCGACAAAGGCAAAAGGGCCGGTCGTATTCGCGGCATCTCATAAGTTTAACTGCGTGAATGTGGTCCATGGTCGAATATCCATTGCGGAAGCCGGCTTGTTCGGAGGGTGATACTCGTCTAGCGAGCGAGACATTCTGTTCACAGAACCTTGGCAGAAAGCTTGTAGACTTGCGAGAGAAGACTTATATTGGGCGATAGTTTTACAGCTTTCTCTTGTCGCTATTTTTATGCAGAATCGTTACTAAGGCATTCTTCCATACTTTGGGCGTGATACCTTCATATAACACCTTATTGAACTTTGCTAGTTTGAGTACTGTCCACCAGTACTCAAACTAGCAACTCTGTGCTTAAAACATTTCCATCACCCCATCAACGCTAGAAGCCTTGCTTCGTGTTTACCCCCTTATTCATAAAAAACTATTTAAGCATTTTATTGTTTTCGAACACTACACTTTGACTTTTACGGATCTACTCGCGTTTATTTTACACATACCTTTTAATTAATGTTTATCCTGACGTTTCTGTCAGTTCTGTTCTGTTTCTGACTGTGGGCTCTCTTACATCGGGCAAACAAAGAGAAGTATAGGAACCCGCGTTAAAGAACATATAGCCGACGTCAAGCATAGGCATAGCTTATAGAAAATAAGTCTGCAATATGCGAACATTCCCTAGAGGGGCCCAACCATTACATCAGATTTGATAAATCACAAATACTCGCTAGAGAACAACGATTCATCCCTAGGATGATACGCAAAGCTATTGAAATTACAAAATATCCTAATTTTAATAGAGAAGATGGTTGGAATCTACCACCAGCCAATCCCAGTCCCAACACCATACTGCCAGACCAAAAGATACTGTAAGCTCTTTCTGCGTAAAACGGAACGCACCTGATTAAATTTAAATGATACTAATTATGAGACGACCAACACCTCAGTCTTCCTGTGACCACGAACCCTGCAAAGGGTTTGAAACGTCAGGATAAACATTAATTAAAAGTGATGTGTAAAGTAAACGCGAGTAGATCCGTAAAAGTTGTTTCATTTCAATTAAAATGCATTATTTACTTAAATATTGTTTTGTCAACGTTACACAAATGTCATATTGAATTTGACAAAAAGAGACAAAACAGTGATTAACTAAATAATGCTTAAATAGTTTTTATGAATAAGGGGGTTATTGTTTACTTAGTTTAGTTTATTGTCGACTTGCTTTGCGATCAACTGTGTTCTGAGCTTCGCATTGCTTCTTGTTACATAAACGACTTTGATTTTGATTACTGTTACCGGACTTCCGGTTTTGCTTAGTGGTTTGGATCGGTGTTGTAAGTACTTGACTTATAGTCCAAGATGTCCAAGATGGAATGTTTAAGTATGATAAAGTAACGCCTTCTGTTTTGAATTGAAACTTGACATGTAATGCAAATCTCCATCTCAATCACACACACTCCACTTCAATAGACAATGAAGTCCGAGATCACGCCTAGTCGTAATAGAGCAAGAGCCCGCGGCTCCCAGGCCTTCGTTAAATTATAAAGGCTGAAATTTTCTCTCTGTGTGTCTACAATACAGGTATAAACGGACTCTCACTATGGAGCTTGGGTCGCGGTGGCTTCGGCAGGTAACAGGTATTGAAGGTGAGTCAAATTGTGTCTCAAATTATATTTTATAGCTTAGTTTTTATATATTTTATTTGCAATAATGTAGGAAAGTACCACGTTTATTGCCGGACACCTTTTACAAATTTGTTAGAAAAAACAATTTTAGTAGAAAAAAACAATTTTTATGAAGTTTACTAATCCACAAGTTAACTTGTTACATCATTGGACTCTTAATTTAGTGATTTATAAACATGAAAACTTCCTTTAGTATTTTTGAGAATGTATTTTTTAGGCCCTAGTAAGTTTATACTATCAATTTTCTTGGTAAATCTACTAAATACAACTCACTATTTCACTCGCATCCGCTTACGTAGGTATATATATATCGCGCTCACGCCTAGAGTGTCTTTAAATGTGCCTAGCTAGATAGGGAACCATCGAAATTGTCCGGCGACAGAGGAAACATCATTTTATAGTTGTCATAATAACATATATAAAGCCCAGCTATTATACCTACTATGACAAAAGTATTATTACAAATAATTATACTTTAAGGGTGCCTGGGAGGGGGTTGCTATTGTACTAGGTGTCCGACGATAAACGTGGTACTTTCTAACATTATTGCAAATAAAAACTTTATACTATAACAAATTTGAGACACAATTTTACTCACCTTCACTACCTGTTGCCTGCCGAAGCCACCGCGGCCCAAGCTCCATAGTCAGGGTTCGTTTATACCTGTATTGTAGACATAAATAGAAAAATTTACAGATTTTATAATTTAACGAAGGCCTGGGAGCCGCGGGCTCTTGCTCTATTACGACTAGGCGTGATCTCGGACTTCATTGTCTATTGAAGTGGAGTGTGTGTGATTGAGATGGAGATTTGCATTACATGTCAAGTTTCAATTCAAAACAGAAGGCGTTACTTTATCATACATGAAGTTCTTGCCGCTAATCCTTTTTTAATGGTTTTTATTAGTGATCGTATGGTTCCTAATCATGTGAGTATTTTAGCTTAATAGAGTGTTAATAAATCAGGGTTACTTACTTTCCAATCACGGGCAAAAAGAATGGCCAGGCTAACCAAAGTGTAGACAGAAGCACACATATTAGATATACATTATTGAAGATATCTCAAAAAATTTAATGAGTTACGTGTTCAAGGCCATAACAATTTTTGGTCGTAATGATGCCATCTTTAGGATGAAACTAGTTTTTGAAGTGGCCGCACCCTAAACCATTTTGCCCATTCTCCTAAATATTTATTTAACACAAATTTGTGCACCTTTCTAATTGCACTTTACAAAACAATATAAGACATCGCATAACGGTTCTTAAATGTATAATAAAATTTGATAATCTTTGTTGTGTGTTGGCAATTGGCATAATTTCACCGTTATAATCGGGACAAACGGCAAACAAAAAATTTATCCACTTTTTAATAAAACTCCCGCGCACTAGTGGCAGAGCGTGAGTGCATTGTGCGAGTTTTATTCACCATTCGGTCACATAACTAAATAAACACGTTAATTTTAAAACTGGCAGTTGTTGAAACTCTCGTTTTAATAGAAGCACCTACTTTTGTTTTCAGATAACTCAAAATACGTGCGATTTGTTAGTAGCCGCTGCGGAAAGATACTCATTTGTTGTGAGAACCATGAACAATTTGAACCGGAGAATCAGATATAAACGCAGGGTGCCGGCCACTCATAATTATAACAGCACTCTACACAAAGGCACCCTCAAAAAACTTTTTATAAGACTGTTATCGCCATGTGAAGATTACCCTCACTCTGAAATGGACGAAACCTGTAAGTAAAAGTTTAAACCTGTTATTGGCCATCTGTTACCTATATCTGAATGTATGTATGTTTCGAGTGCTGTTGGTCTTCCGAAGATAAATAAAATAAAAAAATAAAAAATAAAACCACTTTATGGGTAGGTATAGTCTCAAATGGTATATAGTCCATGAAATTGCTTAACCGCTTTTGACACAAAAATATTTAACAATCAAAATTTCGCAAAAATAGACCTTGTTGTTGTGATAATAAACAACATTCACATTATATGGTAAAGAACTTCAAGGTTGAGAGGGGAGAACCCCACATAACTTTGGATGCCCCAGATCAGCTAGTATGCGGTGCGAAAGTGCGATGCATTTTTATCGCAGTGAAAAAAATGTTATACCTAAATTGTTGTCAATTTAATTAATGTTTTACCATTATTACCATGTTTTTGTTGCTTTTGACGTATACGATATTTCTGCGCAGCCGCATGAAATAAAGACACGGTATTAATCCCGTTCATAATTACTCCAATCTTCGCGGTGGCTGGCAAGAGCTGGATGAGAGTAGCCGCGGATCGTGCTCAGTGGCGTGCACTTGGAGAGGCCTTTGTCCAGCAGTGGACTAGTATATGCTGATGATGATGAAGCAACTATGATAGTTAAAACATTACTTAGATCATCTTTATTGCTTGCTAGTTACTATGTACGAAATCCCTTTGTTTCTATGTCTGTTGACAATGCAATGAGAATGCATCGACAATGATGTTAAAAACTATTCTTGTAATTTTTTTAACGATACTTAGTGATAACCAACATATGTGGTGACGAGGTGGTGACCTTTATTTAATCTATTTAGGTAAGTACATTAACATAGTAACGTAGAGATTACTGAAGCATAACTAAAATTCTTCTCATATAGTTGGTATTTTAGTGATAACAAAACAATGTTTTGTCGGTCGCGGAATTATTTAAAATTATACACTTACATAACTTTTCGCTAAAAGGGTTGTAAATCCCAAAGATTAATATTTTTTTCATAGCCCCACATTTCTGAAACCTAAGCATGATCATATTATGAACGTTCGAAGTAATAACAATTCAATTACTCGTTGTTCAATTAGTCGACGCTTCAATTAATCGTTGTCGATCATTTGATATTCAATGTGGAATTCAATATGGCGTAGGTAGCCCTTATACTCAATTCTTTAATACCTTCAATATAACAAAATAGTGGCGTCGTCATAAAGCATTTCATTTGGCCCAGTGAGTATACAAAAAAAAGTTTCTATTTATTTTGTTATAGTCTTTAATTGTATTAAATTAAGTAAAATAACCTTCATAAACCTGCCCCCCAACCGCCTAACTCTATCGCCATCGCTCTCGCTATCGCGCTTTATAGTTTATGGCGTACCTAATCTTGCCATTTCGAAAGCGATATAAAAGCAATATCGAAAGCTATATGCTATAGCTTTCGATATTGCTTTCATGTCGCTTTCGAAAGGACAAGATAACGACATAAACTATAAAGCGCGATAGCGAGAGCGATGGCGATAGAGTTAGGCGGTTGGGCCCCTGGCGGGTACTTTAAAAAAAGTTTTCCAACTATGCTATTTTAATGCTATTTTATTTTTATTTCATAAGTGCTAATTGCTGCACTAAAGCTGAATTAAATAATTATAAAATACAGTGATCGGTTAGACATTAAATTTTTTTCACTATATTTTATAATTATTTATGCTATTTCAATTTAAAATAGTGTCTGTACATAATAAACGGTACTGCTGTGCATGCAACTTTGTGCACATTGGTCACTCAGTACAATTGATAAGTTTCCACATTTTAACCAACTAGCACTTTTCCCGCGACTTCATTCACGTGGATTTTGTATTTTTTTCGTATAAAATTTTATACTTTTATTCGAATATAAAAAAAGAAACAGTCTAACTTAGAACCTTTTTATTAACAAAATAAAATACGAGTATAGCCTATTTTATCCGCAAGCAACGTAGCATTCTATCAGTGAAAGATTTTCGGGAATCGGACTAGTAGTTCCATAAATTACCCACAGAAACAAACTCACAAACTTTACCTTTTTTATCTATATAAATAAAACCGGCCAAGCGCGTGTCGGGCCATGCGCAGTGTAGGGTTCCGTAGCCCATCTCAATAATGCGGACTATGAGAAGAGGGCTTTTATGTACATTTATTAAATGTTGATACTACCGGTTTCACACACCTGACAAAGTTATTTAAGTAGTTCCCAATGAGAAATTTGTACTGCGCCCAGTACATTTTATAACTTGATCGATTGTTACTCGTAAACTTGTAAAGCCTACTTAGCTGTGATAGTTTTCTTTTTAACTTCGTCATATATACAACTACCGTGAATTTTTTCACGTATCCAAAAACAACCATTTGGCTGGCAGGGGGGGACACTTGACTCTAACAAAATTTTGCACTTTAAAGCTTAATAGTTCACAAACGGATGCCTCAATCAAAAAACTGTTTCCACAAACCCGCAATATTTTTGAAATTGCTATTCAACGATAACCCCACACTATGAGGAAGACAATAAAAAAATTACATCCCACTCTACGTGTAGGGAGGTAAAAAAAAAAAAATTAAATTTTACTTCTGTCGGCGTGGTTAATATGTATATTCATGCCAAATTATAGCTTTCTAGTACTAAGAGTCTATGAGCTAGGCTGGGGACAGACAGACGGACATGGCGAAACTATAAGGGTTCCTTGTTGACTACGGAATCCTAAAAATGAATCGCTAAATGTTTTGCTAATCGCAAAACTCGAGAACGGCTGAACCGATTTGGCTGATTTCTTTTTTGTTGTGTTTGATGAAGTCTGAGGAAGGTTCTTATAGAGACAAAAAACGTAATAAATACGAGGAAATTAGTAAAAACAACAATTTTCTTTTCCCATACAAACCACTCTCTACTGGACCGATTCCAAACGTTCTTTCACCATTGGAATACTACATTAGCGCTGAGTAAGATAGCCCATATATAAAAAAAAATGTACACCCGTGCGAAGCAGGGACGGGCCGCTAGTTAATAATATAAGTTTGGATTTCAGATCAGTTATATGTTGATATTTACTCAACTCTGGTCTGTACTTCTATTTGGGGTTGTATTAGAGGACTTGAAAGTTGGTCACAACTATTTTACTTCACCGACGATTATAACGTAAGTTTAATTATTTTTGAGTATGCATACGCAAACAGT
The DNA here is from genome assembly GCA_949315975.1 of Eudonia truncicolella. Taxonomy (NCBI): domain Eukaryota; kingdom Metazoa; phylum Arthropoda; class Insecta; order Lepidoptera; family Crambidae; genus Eudonia; species Eudonia truncicolella. The sequence continues at coordinate 7,956,985 of OX438835.1, read as the reverse complement.
TTATATATTTTTTTATTATGTGATATAATTAAAATAATTTTCCTAAAGACTAGTTTCTGATGAATACACAAAATAACAGCTTATCAAAATTTCGCGTTTGTTGCGAGTTTTTACGTCCATGGTTATTAGAGATAAGATAGCCAGTGCCTCATTAGTTGAGGATTCCGGGTAAAGTGCGTTAAAATGAAGGCTATGTGCTTACCCGGAAAAAAAATGTTTTTGTTTAATTTTTTTTTCCTTGGAGTTGAGAATTTCTCTTGGAGTAAGATGGGAGTATCCCGTATTCCTTTACGTATGCAAGGTCTATTATCTTCAAAATTATTGCATAGTAGACTTGATTCCAAACAAGGAAAGTGCACCAAAATCAGTACCAGTTCGTTGTAAAAGCAAATACTTCGATAAGCACAGAGCGGCTTTAACCATGTATTTTTGAATTACAGGAATTACGCATAAATAGGACCCATATCGCTGACTTCCCTCGGTACGCATATCGCGGTCTCTTAATAGACACATCGAGGCATTACATTTCGCTATCACATATTTTAAAGGCCCTGGATGCTATGGCAATGAATAAGATGAATGTGTTACATTGGCATATAGTGGATGACCAGAGCTTCCCGTACCAGAGCGAAGTTTATCCTGATTTAAGGTAATCTATGTGTATGCGTAACACCGCCCACGAGCTGAGTGCATAGTCACAATATAAGGAGGCCTATAGAAAGTGAGCTTAAACATACCGCGCTCGAGCAACGCACAAATAGACCGCTTGCACATGGACATCGGAACAGCTCGGCAGGACGTAATTATTCTAAGTCGGCAGGCTTATTACCTATCTTTAAGTGACAGTCGCAATCGCGACAATTTGCAATTTATCGTTACCAAAACACATATTCGTATTACGGGACGTAAAACGCTACGATAGCGCTACAAGCGAGCGATTGACGAACTAAAAGTGCATGGCGCGCTCTAAAATAAACTGACCGATTGTAGCAACCGCAACTAGTAGCAGTCGCGTTGCCATTGTGCAATTAGCAACTGGTTGTTTTTTTTCGGTAATAAATAAGCCTGCCGGGACACTCCGAACGCGGCTGTTGCGAGATTCCGTGGTCCATGAGAGGTTGTCTATGCGTGCGTTGCTCGAGCGCGTTTGCATGAAGCTTAACTTCTGCAGTGTCCTACTTTGAGGCCAAGTCGAGATCTATTCACCATTCGATAAAGTAAACGAAATTGATAGAACATGTATGGCGTTAGAGCAGCACTTCCTCGTGGCATACGAGGAGAGTTTAATTTTTCCATAAAAAATCTTGTTTTCGCGCCAGGCGCTTCGACTTATTGACTAAAATAAGTAATAACGAAATCTTTAAGCCGGGTATTCATTAGGCAACATTTGTTAATAAACTATTTATGACGAGTGTTCACGCCAAAACGTACGAGTACAACGAGTTTATAAACAAGTTTACCATAAACAGTTTTTCTGAAACTTGAAACTATGCGCATCGAAATCTGGTCGTTGGACCACACTACTTCCATGTTAATAAACTGGCGCAACACACGTCCATACCTGTTGACTTTTGTTTATAAATTAGATGTTTCGTCTTGTTCTCCACTCAAAGTGAAGAGCACGGCAACATGTTTCTTAAACAATGTTTAATCACCTTTGTTTATAAACTGTTTACATAGATGATGCAACACTGTGAAACTTGTTTATAAACAAATGTTGCCTAATGAATACCCGGCTTTAGTCTAACATCCTCAATCAATCAATTCATCAATATTTAATCCTTAGACGTATTTTATTTGATTCTTTATTTAAGGTAGACAGTTAGACATTCACTAACAAAGGATTTTTTAAGCGGAGAAAGTCGCAGATGGCTAGTAACGTATATTAAAGACCCCTATTTTAAAATTACGAGAAAAAATGCATGGTTAGTCTCTGCTCATCATTTTATAAAACTTTTACTCTGGGACCAACTCTGAAATTCTGATTGAGTTAAGTATTACGTAAATGTATCTATAGATCAGCTACAATTATTTTCACGATTTCGGAGTTGGTCCCCTAAATAGTAGAAGCTTTGTAAAATGGTGAGCATACTATCCTTAAAGATTGTGTGGTAATAAAAAATTGGATTGTATCCCAAATCCCAATGTGCTGTTTTGGCAATAGACAGTCACGCGTGGGCTTTTGTAATCAGTGAATATGGCTATAGAAGACTTCGTTTCTTGGACTATCCCATCATCCCAGTAGGTAATAGCCTGTAATAATGAAACTTCCAATTCAAAACTACTGTACTATCCAAATAGGTGAAACATTTTTGTTTGTAAACAAACATAATAAGAGAAAAGTTAGTTATATCGAGAAGGTCTTCTTTTTTGCAGAACAAATTAATATTGATTAGGATTTTAAACTTGATTTGATAACAGTTGTTATGTAAAGCTAAAAATTAAAATGAATGTTTATTTTTTGCTAGTCAAAAAGGAGCATATATGCAGAAAATGATATACACTAAGGCAGACATTGCGCTGGTGGTGCAATACGCAAGAGAAAGAGGAATCAGAGTCTTACCAGAATTTGATGTACCCAGTAAGTATTAAACTATAGGCTAACTCTAGGTAAACATAGCTATATAATAATAAGAAATTAGTACAATTATACAATAAGTGTAGAAGGGAAGAGATCGCTTGTGGTGATAAGACCGCCTTTGCCCATAATTATACTAGCTTTAAGTTTTTGTGTAACTGTTGTTTTCTTTTTGATTCCATCTGTGCGTAAGCAATAAATAGTTTATCTATCTATCTATAAGTGAAGACTAAAACTTGGAAACAATAAAAAATATAAAGTTAGTTAGTAACTTCAGAAAGTGTAACGTTTAAGGAGCTGTATATCTTTCATATAAATATACTATAGTGCGTTTCATCCTCAGTTTTATCGCTACTACATCAATAATAGCCCTTGATCTAGTTATTACCAAGTGCTACATAAACACTTTTGTTACAAAATGTTAAAGGCTTACGCAGACATACTAAAAGCAGCTCAAGAGCACCGCTCCGATCCGAACCCCTTGGAGAATCTAGTAGGGAAACAATCTCTAGGAAACCTCTGACGGTGCTTCGTTTTACACGGCTTTAAGTTTTTCGCCGCTCCTAAAAAAACCCCCCGCGCAAAAAGTGACGCTGAAAATTCAGCGTGAGGCAATCAGAAACCTCTCTCGCAAAAAAATCACAGATCTCGTGCTCTACACGACCTTCGGGTACATTGAAAATGCACTTAGGCTGGCTTTTCATTTTGTACGATGCCTAATCTAATAGATTAGACTAATAGATGTAGTATCGTCTTTTAAGTAATAGAGCTCAAATACGCAGAGACTAAAATGAATTTTAGTCTCGGTTTAATTGAATATAATTGTTCGTATTCAGAATATAAAGTTCTAATTGCTTAGTAATTTGAAGTATTTTCAAAGTATCGCAAACAAGGGCTTTTTTTAATTTTTTCGACATCACATTTAGTTTTTGAGATACAGTTGATTTTATGACAAAATACCCTAAAAAAATTTTTTTTTTTTTGCGATTTTCAAAAAAAAATTTTTTTCACTATTTTATAGCCCTCGTCAATACGCGCCTTTTCAAACCTCAAACATTAATGTAGCCCTAAAACTCACGACACCACGGCGATGTCACACTCTGAGCGAAAATGGGGGCTATACTGAAGCGATCGAAAAAACATTTTCAATGTTAGAATATAAATCTTGACTGTTCCCGCCTTTCGGCTGTTATGACGAATCAATATGGTGGCCGTAGATATACACGGCGTAGGTCCACGGAGAATTACTGCTTTGCTCCTTTGCTGTCCTTGCGCGCTTATTTGTCCTATGCCACAAAGGTTATCTAGAGTGGCTGCTTTACGCGAAAAGACCACCATACTTCAATATTAAATTTTTCTGTTATTTGTCTTCTGTACAATAGCAATAAAGTGTTCTGTAAGCAATTAAGTGTTCTATCTATCTACTTACTAGAAATCTCTCTATAGGTCACACCCGGTCATGGGGCAATACATTCCCTGAAATACTGACCGAGTGCTACGAAAACGGCAAGATGGTAGGCTTAGGTCCAATGGAACCAACGAAAAACCTTACCTACCAAGTCCTGGAAAACCTCTTTAAGGAAGTGCAGGAAAGGTTTCCCGACAAATATTTTCACGTTGGCGGCGATGAAGTAGACTTGTCATGTTGGTGAGTATGTAACTAAGTAAGAGTTATCTATATATTAATACGTGATGCGAAAATTTCGTGCCCCTTTTGAAGCACATTGCGCGCGCACGCGGTATTTTGAGTTTTGGTAGGTATATGTAAAATTAAAATTTATATGGAGATATATCCCGAAGGATATAATTTATGTATAAAATGTATATTTCATCAATATTGTATATTTTGTTAATTCGAATCACGTCGCCACTACTCGCCACCACTAATAATATAATTTGTCCGTCTTTTACGTTAAAAAGAAGCAACGTTTTTGCAGCACAAAGATAGTTTGGAACCCCGAGAGTGGCACATGCTGTAGGTCAATAATATTATTGCAAATCCATAAAGTTTTTACAACCCAGTCGGCAGTCAAATCACGCGACATTGACTTTTGTGCAGGCGAAACGGGTTGGCAGCTAGTAAATAATACATTGTTCAATAAATGTACGTAACCTATATTTAAATTCAACCGTTTTATAATTTTTCATGTGTAGGTCAACAAATCCGGATCTCCAGAAATATATGAAAGAACATGACTTGACCGTTAATCAGCTTCACGCGCTTTTTATGGAGAATGTAGTGCAACTGTTGGGAAACAGGTCGCAGCCTATAGTTTGGCAGGTAGAAAATTTGCTTAATAACCAGATCATTATGTGTCCCCAGTCCTCACTACTGCACAAGCCTTCTCTATGGATGGAAACACCACAGCGAGAAGCAGGTCACAAACACCACACGGGCCAAGTGCGGATTGGTGGTTGTTAACGACTACTAAAGCAGCCGGGACTTTACGTGCCTTCCGAAGCACGGAGGTGCTATTGGTCACCCATGCGATGACCGGCCTTCGCGATAGATGCTTAGCTTAAGCAATCTCAAACCGAGCGTGTTTGCCATTTGTCACTGCGCGGAAAATTGCTTGATTCTTTTGTTTGCTTTGAAATTGATTCGATCCAATCAATTAATTATAATAAAGAAACCTATAATTATCTCCAAGTAATATTGCATATTGATACGTTCCAGTTTAAAAGGTATAAGATCAAGACCTCGTGGTTGATGACGCGCACGTTACGCATAATACAGCAATACACGAGAGTAATTTCATCTTAGTACAAAATACTAAGAAGTAAAACTATTTCCGGGATCCGGGATTCGATAAAAATAAATTAACAACATTTTGGTTATATCCACCAAAAGCAACTTCAGGTAAATTAGCCCTCTTCGTTGGATTACTGGTAATAGATAGCTGATAATAAAAATATATTATGATGATAGTCGTCCAGAGAGTGAAAAGAAGTGTCCAGTCTTTCGTTTACTATTTTATAAAAACATTATTTGAGACGATTTTTTTGCTCCCAAGTGTATTTTCTGACAAGGCGCAAATGGCAAACAATATCAACTTTTAAATTGTAGGGTAGTGGCTAGTGGCACAGTGTTCCACCATTTTATCCTTCAATCATTAAAATGGTGGTCGGCTACTGATTTTAGTTTTCAGCAATAATTTGGACGTAACAAGACCACATATGCTTCCTAGCTGTCTCCAAAAAAATTTCTATAAAAACTATGATATTTTTTAGCACTGAAAACTGGTCTCTAGGACTTCTTGGGCGGGAAAGTGAAGAGTCATGTCTGCGGTATTGTTTCATTTTCTAAAATTTGTGTTATGTCGGATATTACTGTGAAATAATGGTGGATTATTAACCGTTAAGTGTTCGTGAGTGGGCATGAGTGTTGGCAAATGAAACAAAACAGTGCAATGTCACTTTTCAAATTCTCTCAAGAAGTCCGACCGAGGACTTAGTAAAGCCCCACATCTTTACTGAGATACTCGATACACATCTCATTTCTATTATTATTCATCATCAACATACAGGAAAGAAATATTGTTTATTTATGTATTACTTGTAATAAAAATTACTTTGTCACTTGCTAAATGTGCTAATCGCACGAAGCCATACACTATAGTAAAAAAAAACTGGTCTCGGACACTGATGCCACTACGAAAGTTGTTCCTCTTTTGTTGCTTATCACTAGGTTTTATCAGTATAGTTCGTATTTCCAGGAAGTATTTGATGAAGGCGTACCTCTTTCATCCGACACCCTCGTGCAAGTATGGAAATGGGGTTGGGACGACGAAATGGTCCGGGTAAGTTCACTGGCTTTACTGTTTATACTTAACGTAATGTTTGAAAATAAAAGAAAATGAAAATGAAAATGAAAAACGTTTATTTCAATAATATCATTTATGCACAAAGTTACAGTAGTTACATATTAACAAATAGTCCTTTATGTAGTATGCCTTACCGCCTCTGTGGTCTAGTGGTTAAGACCACCGGCTTAGACCCAGAGGTCCCGGGTTCAACTCCCAGCGGGGGTACATGTTTGTGTACTCGGTTAGATTGGGGGTAGGGCTTGTTCGCCCGCTTGGCTATTTACCACTATCTTATCTAAATATGTCGCAATAACATCAATTCACTTCACACAAAACCTGTCTTGTTTCTGGAAAGCTTCAGGGGTCACGAACCCCTGGCTATCATAAGATTTCTGTTGAACGAACTGTTATTTGTTATTGAAGCCTACTGGTTAATACTGTTATTGTATTAGTTGTTATCAAGGTTATGTTTTTTTATTAATGCTAGTACTCTATAATAGGTACAGACGCCTGCACATTTTGAACTGGCAAATTTCTTCAATAAATGGTCTAATGTGAAAGCGTGTGTACTTATTCTTTTTCAGATTGAAATTGATTCAGATTGAAATTATTTATATTTGTGTATTTTCATCCTATAGATTTTACAGTCTGGCCATCGTTTGATTTTCTCCGCATCATGGTACCTTGACCAACTTAAATCTGGTGGTGATTGGTTAGACTTTTACCTGGCTGATCCCAGGAGCATCGTCGTTGGTAAATTGGGCAACTCAACAAACCTCTTGCCAAATATCGTGGGAGGTGAAGCTTGCATGTGGGGAGAAGTGGTAGATGACGGCAATTTTATGAGCCGGTTAGTATAACACAAAACCACTAATGAAATTACCAGCTTTCATAACCAGCTCATTTTTATGTCCCCACTGCTGGGACACGGGCCTTCCCTATGAATGGATAAGGAGAACGGTAAACCATAAACCACCACGCTGGCCCAGTGCGGATTGGTGGTTATTAACGACTGCTCATGCAGCCAGGACCAACTGGTTTACGTGCGTTTCGAAGCACGGAGGAGCTCGAGATGATACATTTTTTGTCACCCATCCGATGACCAGCCTTTTCGAAAGTCACTAGCTTTTTCGTACTTTAATTGTACCAGCTATAAAGCTAGCATATAAAGAGAGGGGGAGATATGCTCACCACACACCATGCTAGTTCAGTGCGGATTGGTAGGAGCTTCGGAGTACAATGCTTCGTCCACAACAACCGGGACCAACGGTTTAGCGTGCCTCACGAAGCGCGGTGGAGCTCGAGAAATTAACTCCGTCACCCACTTGTAACCTACTTTTTCAGGGTCAGTGGGATGTATATTCCCACCACATTTTGAACTTTATGTGATTGATATAAGATTGAAAACAATATATGAGGTTAGCGTTGCTAACCACTGACCCTGAAAGATTTAAATTGTTATAAATGTTACTATAACAGCTCTGAAAATCTAGTAGGAGACGGGTACACACACGCGTGAAGCCTTCTAGAAATTTCGCGCCGCCCAAATAAATAAGTCTTACACGCTAGACTAACCTTTCACGTGGGGGAGGGTCCAACAATGTAGAAAGATATACTAGGGTAAGCGCGCACCAATTCCACCAAAATATTTTGTGTTATATTGAATTTTTACTTCTGCGTATGCTAAGACGGGGCGTCTGCACTCTCTATCCCCTCCCTTATGTACGCTCACGGGTACCGAGTTAAAAATATAACTTAATTCTGACAGAATATGGCCTCGCGCGAGCGCCGTAGCTGAACGCCTCTGGAGCGATGCAATGGACACTGTTATTGATAATCTTTCATTGCGACACACCAAACGCTTCCACGACGCCATGGACGGAGTGCGTTCCCGTCTGGAAGAGCACACGTGCCGCATGCGTCGCGTCGGTATTCAGGCGCAACCACCCAACGGGCCCGGATTTTGTGTTGGAGCAGCTTAAAACCTACTTTGACATTTCTTTTAATACATACCTAACTAATTTTTATCGAAAAAGTATGTCATTCAACTTATGTGTTTTCTAGCTTTAGGTTTAATTTAATATGCATACATTGTTTATTGTTGTTGTCATATACCAACGAAAAGTAATAACTTTAAAAAGTCAGAAAATATAATAGAAGAAAAATGTATGTTTTATCTTATCATATTTATCTAAGCAGCTAAGTAAAATTCACCATTTAGCTTGCTCATATAAAGAAAAGATGAGGGTGACATATCTCTATAGGCAAACCGCTCAAATCCTCCTCGTAATTCTTTTTAAAAATAAACTTTTATATATTTTTATATATTTTTAAATATATATTTTAATAATAGGGGTGATAAAGTTTTATAAACGTTATAAAAGCGGTTTGAGTTATCTTTTTGCATTTTTTATTAGATATTTTGATTTTTATGTACGTACTTACCTAAATCTTTACATCAATTATTCGTGTACCTACATCAGATTTAATTAAATATGACAGCAACTGACTGAATCACTTTTTGTCAATAGTAGGTAATTACGTAATTAGTTACCCTACCAACTGAACGAAGGACACATGAATTAGATGAATAAAATATAATTTTGCAAAGATTGAATTGCTGATTTAATTTACTACCTGTACCTACCTGTACCTATCTATTCGGAAAACTTTCTGGAAAACTTGAAATCATTACTTACAGTAGTAACCAAGTATGGTTAGGTAATATTTTAATTAAATCCAGAAACCGCAACCATATCGTCTTTGCGAAGTGTGACTAAGGCCAAGCACTAAAACCTTAGTCAATGTAAATTTAGTATTTTATGAATCTATTGAAGCGTTAGAGAAACTATAAATTCCCATGCCATTTTTTACCCTGGGTATCACCTTACTGGGTTGTGTTATGACACTCTAAAGGGGGCGATTCGGCGAAGTTATGAAAAGGTTATATTCAGCAGAAATTAGCATACGAGGGGCGAAAGGGACTGACAACGGATAAACACTGGGAGAAACAAAACTAATTACACGTAAATTGTGGGATCACAATATTATATTCTACCCAAGAAACGCTCGCTATCCGCTAGTTTGCCGGGTTTCAGCTCTGTATCCAACTGGTCGATTACTCGCCTGTCTACGCAAAATTTAAGATATTTACTTTAATTATTTAAGGAGATAATTTTTATTTTCTTATTTTCTACAAAAATAAACAGAAATTACAAAAACACAAATGTTGAAAAAATTTCCACGAGCAGAATTTGAACCTGCACCCTTCTGACATACCGGGCCAGGTGCTCTTCCAATTGAGCTATCGTGGTTCTAACCAGCCCGCCGAAATTATTCAACAGTATTTGTTTCGCAACAAAATTTGCGTTAAAATTTTATAAACAAAACAAAAACATTTTATAAATAGCTTGCCTACTTCTTAACTGATCTTTAGTATTTGTAAAAATATTATGATCGGGTGTTAATGACGGTAGTTGTTGACATTGAATGGGTGCCTTTGGCTTTCAAAGTAAAAAGTAAATACTGTTGAATAATTTCGGCGGGCTGGTTAGAACCACGATAGCTCAATTGGAAGAGCACCTGGCCCGGTATGTCAGAAGGGTGCAGGTTCAAATCCTGCTCGTGGAAATTTTTTCAACATTTGTGTTTTTGTAATTTGTTTCGCAACAAAATTTGCGTTCATTTTTTATAAACAAAACAAAAACATTTTAATAAACAGAAACATTTTTTTTGTCTTGTTTGAATCCAATTTGTTTTAATGTTACATTATTTAAAAAACAATTGGTATTATATTTTCTTTTTAAATTTGAGTGACAAAACTTAACTTGTCATTCCTATCGCTTTTCTGATTTGCTGTACAATATGAAAGTGGATGGAGTAAGCGAACTTTTTTCACTTTTAACAAACTTTATTTAAATGTAAAAAAAAGTAATATTACATTTACAAGGAAGAAAAAATATCAAAAATATCTACTTAACGGCAAGTATTTAAAAAGGGTCAATGAGGTTAGAGATCTCGGAGTTCAGCTCTATACTGGATTGTATTTCGAGTCTCATATTATTAAAATTATTGGGAAGGCATACAAGTTGCTAGGCTTCATTTTCCGTCAGTGTTGATTTTAATAATGTGAACACGCTGATTTTGTTTCACAATGCGTATGTAAATCCCAATTGGAGTATGCATCCAGCGTGTGCAACCCCTTATATTTAAAATACAGATTGATTATTTTATCACCGTTCAAACCGTCTGAGATGACTCCCGTGATACAGACGAACAACTCTTACTATTGGACCAACTCCCTAACTCGAAAATAAAATTCAGCTGTTCCATACAAACATCAATATTCATTCGCCTAAAATGTATAGTTTGGTGTCTTTAAAATGTATAGAGTTGGTCCAATAGTAAGAGTTGTTCGTTTGTATCACGGGAGTCATCTTAGAAGGTTTAGACGGTAATATAAAAGTCAACCTGTAGGTATATTAACCTACTGGAGGGTATTCAAAATAAGTTCAAGAAACGTTTATTATATCGATTAAATCATTTTGACATTGATGAACTTGAATCCTTGGCAAGTCGACGTTCATATAAAGATCAAGTTCTGCTCTATAAGATCATACATAGCAGTGTAGATTCACCTTATTTGCTAAGTAAAATTGCTTTTAGGAGTTCCAGACTGAGCGCTCGCCACAAGCACACATTTTTTGTAACAATTTGTAAGTCAAATTATAGATTAGAAGTTATAGAGATTATAAGAGTCCTTAATGAATTCAATAGAACTTTTAATCACATCGACGTATTTCACGAAAACATTTCTCGTTTTCGTAGACTGTTAGGAGAAACTTAGCTTTAATTTAAAATGTAGGTATATTTTCAACCTGATGTATTTGACACTCTTTAACCTCTACGTCAATCAGCGGCATCCATCTCGGCTGCTAAATAGACGGACAGTGTGTCAACAAACTGAGCTATGCTGATGACATAGGTGCTGCTGAGCCCCTCGATCGTGGGGTTGAGAAAGTTAGTGGCTATTTGCGAGTCGTATGCGGGGGGCCCATGGCCTGGTGTACAATGCCAAAAAGAGTGAAATAAAAAAACGTACACCGGGCTATGTGCCTCCAATTACTCTAAATGGGTCAATGTTGAACAGTGTATGTAAATTTAAGTATCTGGGCCATATTGTCACAACAAATCTAAGTGACGACGAGGATATTGAGAGAGAGCGTAGGGCGCTGGTGGTAAGGGGCAACATGCTTGCACGCAGGTTCACTCGATGTACGCTTTTTAGGGCATTTTGTCAATCGTTTTACTCGGTCTGTGGGTGAGTTATACGCGTCGAGCTTACAGCACTCTACGCATGCAGTATAACAACGCCTTCAGAGCGCTGCTGCGGCTGCCGCGGTTCTGCAGCACCTCGAGAATGTTCGCGGACGCATGGATCGACGGATTCCACGCGATTATGCGCAAAATAGCCGCATCCCTACTGCGACGCATGGAGGCCAGCAGCAACAGCATTCTGAAAACAATTACTGCTCGTCCTTACAGTTCTATCCAACAACACTGGATAGAAACAGTACCTAACTGGCCAAATAAAATAATTTTGTTTTAAAATAATATTTATCCACACTAACTAATATACTTTATAAGAAAAGTTGTTACTAACACATTAATAAAATATGGGTGTAAAGTCTGAAATAAAATAATTTTAATTTTAATATGTATATAATTAAAATTAAAAATATTTAATTTCAGACTTTATACATTTTATAATATAAAATAAATGCAGTAAATACTCATTAGAAGACATTTGGCTTTATCAAAATGACCTTTGTTAATCAATTGACACAAAATGTCACATAATAATAATATATCATTGTTCTTAATATCGATTTTATATACAAAATGTCGCGCGCTTGCACTTTCCCGACTTCTTGTCACACTGTTACACTTACTTCCGTCACATTTCAAAAACACTACCACAAATTGTATCTTACTTACCTATAGAAAGCGAGCGGAAAGATGTTACACATCAAAAATATTGTTTGCATGTTAATGCTAAATAGTCCCTATATGTACCTATTATGCTGCGATAACTATTGACCTTTTATAATCTTTAGCATGAAATGGAACAAAGGTCAATAAACAAGTCAACAACACACTAATCGCTTTTCTGCAAATGTGTACGCTTAAGCATTAAAACAGTAGGTATCAAGATCGACAAAGTCACAGGACAAAGCATGTTTATTTATGTAGTATTGATTATTATTTTGTTGCTGTAAACATTCGCACGATTCAACTCCTCACACCTAATTGAGAGTTGACTGTACATTTTTCCATACTCCAGCGGTCAGCACTTAAGCCAGAGAAAATTTATTTTTCTTACAAGTTAAATAAAAATAGACAATATTTTATTTTTGCCCCTTGAGTATCAGTACCTAATGTGGCCCCCATTCACGGGCACCCACTTCATATCACTCCAAATTTAATAATTTTGAAATATTACAAGGCAGGGTACTGCGCTCCATTTCTCTCCATCACTCTAAATTTAATCATATAACTTGGATTGCGTGACATCGCATCGCTCCGAGCGTTGGATTTCCAAACATTCCATAATCCATTCATTTGAAGTGATGGAGTGGCTCGAAAGAGTGCCCGTGAATTGGGGCCATTTAGACTGCGTGGCATGACTTCGAGCGTTGGATTTTCAAACATTCCTTATTATAAACTATTCATTTAGAGTAATGGAGTTTTCTGTTTTGAGAGAGTTTGCTGTTTGTTATTTTTAATTTTCGTGTCCCTGCGCCCTATTAGATTCTCCGGGGGGTTCGAATCCGATCAGCAGCGGAACAAACGAGGAGGGTGCTTCTAAAGGCTAGGACCTTGGTTCGGGTTGACCGGATCGTGGAGGTGATGGAGTGGCGCGAAAGAGTGCCCGCGAATTGGGGCCGTTTAACTACGTGAATTACGTGGCATCGCTCCGAGCGTTGGATTTCCAAACATTCCAAAATCCATATCTAATTTGGAGTGATGGAGTGGCGTGAATGGAGTGTCCGGAATGGAGGCCTTAAAGATGTGGGGTTTGATTGAGACCTCACGATTTCCTCACGCGGACTTCTTGAGAGAATTTGAAAAGCGACGTTGCACTGTTTCGTTTTCCAACACTCATGCACGTTCACGAACACTTAAAGCAAATAATCCACCATTATTTCAAATTCATTCTCGACATTACACAAATTTTTGAAAATAAAACAAAACTGCAGTCTTTTTTTTCTTTTAGTTGATGGCTTCGTGCGATCACTGAGCAAGTAATCACTTCGTTTCGTGCGATTAGCACATTTAGCCAGTGTCAAAGTAATTAAAACTGCAGTCAATACTCAATTCAATTTCTTGTAAAATGGCTCTCGCTACGATTTAGCCAGTGTCTAGTTTTAGGGCAACTTATTAGTGTTTTGATTTTGTCCGTAACTTTGCTTTAAACTTTAATAGGCGTTGTGCTTGTACAAGCAAGAAAAATGTCAAAAACTGAGACCCAATTTTGAGGATACAGGCAGTGACTGATTGATTCTGTTGATACCTGAAACGATGACAAATAACTAACTAATTGAGCGAGTTAGTGAAGCAGATAAAATTTATAACTCAATATTATTAGACATAACGTACGAACACAAGACATTCACAAAATCAGAATTTATATACGATAATATGGATTTAAAATTAGTAGGCCGCGGTATGTACGGAGGAAGGAGAGAGTATAAGGAGGGGTTATTTTTAGGGCAATTAAAAAATATATGTTCTGTCGAACCCTCGTCGAGTCCACATTCGCACAGGGAACTGTCTTTCACCCTAATCTTTGCTAGAAACACAGGAGTGCACACGTGTCCCAATCTAAGTCTGATTACAATGGAGGTAACTCTTTTATCAGCACCGCGGAATTTATAAAACCATGGGGGATGTCCAGTTGGATGGAGGCATAATCTAAACCCTTAACAACGCAACTTTTTTCCCAATAGTCAGTCCAATTCGAGAAGAGGTCCTTCCTAGCCAACAACGAGACATCGCTTGTGTATACACCAGAATGGGTAGCAGATCCCTTAATAGTGGCTTGCTTAGCACAGGTGTCTGCAGTTTCGTTGCCTTTGATGCCAACATGGCCTGGAATCCATACAAGGGCTATACGTAAACCCAGACGATGACATTCAAATAGGATAGTCTTAATTTTTAAGATAAACTGAAACTGAATTTTGCACCGGAATTGATTAGCAGTGATTGCTTGGAGGCAGCTTTTAAAGTCTGAGAAAATAATAACGTTACTAATACTATGAGACTGGACAAACCTAAGAGCTTCCAAAATGGCAATGGCTTAACCAGTAAAAACTGAAGCAAAAGGAGAGCATTTAAAGTTGAGAATTATTTTATATTTAGGGATCCAGACCGCCGATCCGACAAAACCATCTTCAGACAATTTGGATGCATCGGTGTAAATAGTCAACCAGTTAGGCCATTTGCTTGATACTATAACATTGAGTTGATTATGTGCGTCTAAGGAACATTTGTCTACGCCTATGTCAAGAATTACTTCCGGTTGAAAGATTATGACTTCATATGAAGTTTCAAAAAGGGGATTAATCTTAAACTGATAAATAGGGGACGGCATATTGATGAGTTTTCTATAACTTACTAGAGGACAAGTAGTTTTTTGTGGGACCAATAGTCATTGTGAGGGATTAGTTTATTTAAAGTGTCTAGCTTAGCAATTAATGGGTGTGATGACAGTTGGTAACTTTTGGATATAAATCTATCTGACAAATATTGCCTACGAAATTCGAGAGGGGATTCGACACACTCAACTTGCATAGCGTTAATAGGCGAAGACTTCATAGCACCAAGTATAATCTGAAGACTCTGCTTGAATTCTATCTAAATAGACCAGAGAAGTTCTGTTACAAGGCTCTAAAAAAAAGACCCATAGTCGAGTAGACTGCGTATGAGCGCATTATACAGTAATTTCTGGGTAGATGGATGAGCTCCCCACCAAACCCCAGAGAGTGCTCTCAGTACGTTAATATTTTTTTTCGCATTTTTTTAAAATATAATTCAAGTGACGTGCACCAGACAATCTCGAGTCAATAACCATTCCCAGAAATTTGACTCTATCGTGGACTGGAAAAATTTGACCATTACAGGATATTTCGATGTCAGGAATAGCCCTAGCTCTTGAAAAAACTACCACACTACTTTTTGAGATTGAGAGGGATAAACCATGATCCAATAACCAATTATTAAGATAGAAAATAGCCGAGGTAAGTCTATTGACAGCAACAGAAATATTATCTGCAGCCACATACAGCGCGAGATCATCGGCGTACTGCAGAACATCACAAAAACAATTGACTGTCTGATCTAGGTCATAGGTATATACATTGAACAGTAAAGGGCAAAGGACTGATCCCTGGGGAAGGCCCTTCCAGACGCTTCTCGGTGGGAGCGTAGAATTTTGAGAACAAACAAGAACCGACCTGCCTGATAGAGAGTTGAAAACAAAGTTAACAATCTTCTCAGGAATGTTCAGCTGCAGCATTTTCTGCCTGAGCATCGGGAGAAGAACATTGTCGTATGCAGACGCCACGTCCAGAAATACGCTTACTACGGATTTTCGTTTTGAAAAAGCAATACGGACAATAAAGTCAATACTCTTTTCTTTCTTTTAGTTGATGGCTTCGTGCGATTAGCTCATTTAGCCAGTGTCAAAGTAATTTTTCTTACAATACATAAATATACAATATTTCCTTCCAGTCAGTATGATGATGATGAATGATAATAGAAATGAGAAATGAGAAATGATAGACCCCCCAACCCCTCAAGTATCTCAGTAAAGATGTGGGGCTTTACTAAGTCCTCGGGCAGACTTCTTGAGAGAATTTGAAAAGTGACGTTGCACTGTTTTGTTTCATTTGCCAACACTCATGCACACTCACGAACACTTAACGGTTAATAATCCACCATTATTTCACATTAATATTCGACATAACACAAATTTTAGAAAATAAAACAAAACCGCAGACATGACTCTTCACTTTCCCGCCAAGAAGTCCGTCAATACTCTTTCTTTTCTTTCTTTCTTTTAGTTGATGGCTTCGTGCGATTAGCACATTTAGCCAGTGTCAAAGTAATTTTTCTTACAAGTAATACATAAATAATATACAATATTTCCTTCCAGTCAGTATGATGATGAATGATAATAAAAATGAGAAAGGAGAAATGATATACCCCCCCAACCCCTCGAGTATCTCAGTAAAGATGTGGGGCTTTACTAATTCCTCGGCGGACTTCTTGAGAGAATTTGAAAAGTAAAGTTGCACTATTTTGTTTCATTTGCCAACACTCATGCACACTTACGAACACTTAACGGTTAATAATCCACCATTATTTCACATTAATATTCGACATAACACAAATTTTAGAATATAAAACAAAACCGCAGACATGACTCTTCACTTTCCCGCCAAGAAGTCCGTCAATACTCTTTAAATTCCCGCTCTTTGTTTTTTTTCCTTTAGTTGATGGCTTTGTGCGATTAACACATTGAGCCAGTGTCAAAAAAAATTTTCTTACAAGTAATACATAAATAAACAATATTTCCTTCCTGTATGATGATGATGAACGATAATAGAAATGAGAAGTGAGAAAATGATAGACCCCCCCTACCCCTCGAGTATCTCAGTAAAGATGTGGGGCTTTACTAAGTCCTCGGGCGAGATTCTTGGAGAATTTGAAATGTGACGATGCACTGTTTTATTTAATTTGCGAACACTCATGCACACTCACGAACACTTAACGGTTAATAATCCACCATTATTAATTCACAGTAATATTCGACATATCACAAATTTTAGAAAACAAAACAAAACCACAGACATGACTCTTTACTTTCCCGCCAAGAAGTCCCCTTTGGTTCTTTTCTTTCTTTCTTTTAGTTGATGGCTTCGTGCGATTAGCACATTTAGCCAGTGTCAAAGTAATTTTTCTTACAAGTAATACATAAATATACAATATGATGATGATGAATGAAATGAAGTGAGAAATGATATACCCCCAACCCCTCGAGTATCTCAGTAAAGATGTGGAGCTTTACTAAGTCCTCACGCAGACTTCTTGAGAGAATTTGAAAAGTGACGTTGCACTGTTTTATTTCATTTGCCAACACTCATGCACACTCACGAACAATTAACGGTTAATAATCCACCATTATTTCACATTAATATTCGACATAACACAAATTTTAGAAAATAAAACAAAACCGCAGACATGACTCTTCACTTTCCCGCCAAGAAGTCCTCCCTTTGGTTATTTATTGTTATGAGCTAGTATCTGTATTCTGTGGTTCTGAAACCATTATTACACACCATAGAGAAACCGGTAAAACGTTGCAGTGAAGCACATCACTATGATAGTCTTGTGTCCATCATTCATTCTGTGACTCAATCATTCAAATATTGTTTCTAAAATAACGCGGTCATTTCCATTTCATTTCATTTACCAGTCTTTACGCATGTACATGAACAGTAATAACATCTACCATTATTTTCACCATTAGCTCCTATAATTTAATATCTTACTATTTAAAAAACATGATTTTTCGAGTTAATTATTCCATTAACCAATCATTGAATAAGCTAGGTCCATTTTTTTAGTTTGCGAATGGTTGAACTGGATCAAAACAAATTGTTGTATTGATAGATCAATAAAATTTTAGTCGGGTCGATCCAAATGGTTGAATCAATCATGATTGACATAGAACTTCTCTATGACCACTGACAATAGAATAGATAGAAATGAAAAATTCTACTTTGTCTTTGTTATACGAATTGGGTCGATTATGTCATGGCGGGTTAGATGTTTTCGGCAGTTATTTTTTATTGAATTTGTTTGGAATTACGCCGTCAATGATCTCGTTTCCACCGCTGTTGTTTAAGACTAAGCATATTTATATAATCGTGACTATTTCTTAACTGTTCAAATGCTGAAACAATTGCAAATGGGCCTTCGCACGTTCATGCTTCTCGCATCTAAAGTATGGAGTTGTTTTTGTTATATGTTTAAGAAGCAATATCGAGCGGTAAATATAAACTATGGTGTTTAATAAGCTATGTGAAAGTAGCTTTCTACTCAGAAAACATATCCCCTCACGTGGTGTTTGGTTTCCAGTTGGCGCAATATCAATCTGTCAAGTATGAAATATATCCACTTTCCCCGGTATCTAGACACAGGCTGAGTAAGTTATCATTTTTATCAACATATTTTTATAATACTTATTTACTATCTTGAAGTTTATATTTATAGTTTCCTTGGTGATAACATTGTAAATTCGCAATGATAATATTCTATAACAGTGCATTATGCTATGATGAGGAGGTAGATTCTATGGTTGGACTTATTAAAAATAAAAGTTTATATTTTTGTCTACACTAAGTACTGACTTTAGGCCAGGCACATACATAAAATGTTTAAATTTTCCAATTCATACATTCTTAACCCAGTTCTTACTACCATTTTTTTCAAAGAAACTGTTGGTAGTTATAAAAGGACATATTTTCGTAAAAATAACTTGTTACAAAGAATTCTTAAAGTGTTATTTGGTATTGAATTTCTTCATCTAAATTATTTTTTGACTAGTGGCCCATCCCGGCTTCGCATGGGTAGACATTTCTTTTTTATATAGCCAATGTCACTCAGCGCTAATGTACCTAGCATTCTAATGGTGACAAAAACTTTTTAATTGGTCCAGTAGTTTTTGAATTTATTCATTGCAAACATACAAAAATACAAAGCCTTCCTCTTTATAATATTAGTATAGATAAGACTGAAAAGTTAAGTTTATTTTTATTATTTTATTTTGTGCAACATTTATTATTGTTTTTATTGAGTTTATAGTTTCCCCTGTATAAAAACAATTATATCTCAACTGAAGTAAATATAGTGACGTAACTTAGTGTTACATTAGGTGATTGTTATAACAATCAGTAGTAATACAAGCAACTAAATTGCTTGCTTTTATTTTTAAATCTAGTATAGAAAATATTAACACTTACCTTACACTGTGAAATAATAATTATCGTCGTATAGGAATGCATGAATGATGTGGACCCAAAGCCAAGTTAAAGAAGACATTCTACCACTAGAAAATTCTATTGCTAACAGTAAAGTTGGAGATTCATGAGATGAGTTTCCATCTCTCTACTGAAAATATATTTGTATAGCTTAGGATTTTTCAGAGTTGGGTTTCTTGGGTCTTAACTAAAAACTTGAGTAGAGCTTATCTAGCTGGATCTAGTCAAGCAACCAGCAACACCTATATCTACTTGTGTTTTTATTCAAAGTCCTTATGTTATTCCTAGTATACAACAAATAATATCTTGAAGTACTTAAAGGTGCATAATGCTTAAAATAAAAACTTATAATGTAAATATGGGAGACGTTGGCCAGATTGGTCATATAGTGAAACAGTACATCTGTATGTGGCAAGTAATAGTTGTTATAGAAATAACTTTTGTGGTATGAACAAGGCAGGCAGTTACACAAGTACAACGGTGGACATTGCGATAACCTGACGTTCCGTAAAGTAATAATAGCAATTGACTTACTAGAAATCCACAAGCAGAAGCGTGAACCATGCCCTACACTTGAAAATTATCAAAAAACTAGACATGACAGGCTTGACCATCATTTTCAATACAAGGATAATGTACAGTCTGTAACATGTTTGTAATTATAATTATGTTCAAAAACCAGCTTTTGTTATATTATGTCAAAAGATATCATACAGCGTAACTGTATGTACTGTGTAATAATAAAATCATTTGTGTCAAAAATTAAACTTATCTTTTCATATTATACTTTTGTGTTTCAAAGATCAGAGTTATCACCCCTTCTATTACTACTGATCGTTATAACAATCACCATTTTCCAGGATCGCTATATTTTTTCCCATGTACTACAAATGTACTTACAAATATTTGAAAAAAATCGAAGATCAAAAATAGATTTAGTAACAACTGGGTTAAACAGAAAGCGAAATGTAACAATTAACATTCCTTAGATAATGATATTTCTATTTCTTAGGCCCGATTTTTCAATCCTCAGATAAGTCTTATCCAAAGAATAAGATTGTCTTTGTGACATATTTTCTAAAGAGAATCTGTCATTATGTCAAATTATTCAATGAATAAACTTTAACTGACAATTGAAAAATCAGCCCTTAAAGTTCAAATACCCTTGTAATTATTTTAATAAGGTATAAGTTATTACTTTATCTCAGACTTCTTCTGCTTTTTTCAGGTCTAGTCAAAAGAAAAATGTTGGTATTAGATTTAGATGAAACACTAATTCATTCACATCATGACGCAATGCTTCGACCAACAGTAAAGCCCGGCACGCCTCCAGACTTTGTCCTTAAAGTGACCATTGACAAGCATCCAGTTAGATTCTTTGTACATAAAAGACCCCATGTGGACTACTTTTTGGATATAGTAAGTTTTAAATGATTATTAATTTTAATACCTATACCTAGTTATGGTTAAACAGTTGAATTATTAAGCTGCACTTGAACAAAACACTTTGCGTCTTAATACATAGAAACAATAGTCTAAAAAAATTGTATTGTTATGCTCTTTAGAATATTAAAAATATTAAAAACATTTTCGCCCCGCATTAAGGGGCGAATGGGTACCTTGGTAGGGGGCGAAAGAGTATTTTTAGGAAAAGTGTGAAAGATGAGGGGCGAACGGGTGCGAGACCAATTACTATAGCCTACTAGATCTATTTGAGTTTTCCAGTTAAATTAAAATTAAAGTATAATTGAACACATAAGGTAACAAGACCATCATTTTCAGAAATCGTGAGGGAACAATCATAAATACCTCAACATTTGCCACCAAAAGTCATACAGCTTTTGACTGTGTTTTAAGGTAGTCCCCGAACTAGATAAACCTGTCTTATCTAGACTAGAATCTGATATTTAGGGTAAATAAAGTAACATTTTGTAATAAGCGAAGATATTTAATAAATAATATTTATTGATATACATTTAATAGACATTTAACAAGATTTAGGTTCCTTCTACCTTCTAACTAAAACTAGGTACTTACAACAATCATAGTAAAAATCATAATGATAATTAGTTTTCTAGTATAGACTGCTAACAGCATAGACATCAGCACTCTTTGTGTACCCTTCGGGAACAAATACATCAGATTTTTTTTTATAAACAAAACATTACATATGTTTTACAAAAAGAATACAAATACTTATTTAGATACCTCTCTCTGTACCTTTCACTGGTTGCACTAAATACCAGCATCATGGCTTGCCATAGCTCAAAACTGAGTAGCACTTATTTTTATCGACTTAAAATGTTTTTGTTTTGTGTTTATATAATTTTAACCGTTGCAAAACAAATTACAAAATCACAAATGTTAAAAAAAAAATTCCACAGGCAGGATTTGAACCTGTACCCTTCTGATATACCGGGTCAGGTGCTCTCCCAATTGAGCTGCAGTGGTTCTAACCAGCCCGCCGAAATTATTCAACACCATTTACTTTTTTTCTTTTCTTTGCGTTAAAATTATATAAACAATACATAAAACATTTTATAAATAGCTTGCCTACTTCTTAATTGATCTTTAGTATTTGTAAAAATATTATGATCGGATGTTAACGACGGTAGTTGTTGACATTGACTGGGCGCCTTTGGCTTTCAAAGTTAAAAAAAAAGTAAATAATGTTGAATTATTTCGGCGGGCTTAGAACCACGATAGCTCAATTGGGAGAGCACCTGACCCGGTATATCAGAAGGGTACAGGTTCAAATCCTGACTGAAAATTTGTGACTTTGTAATTTTATTGACTTGTTTTTTTATATTTTTTTTGTTCTGTTCAGTTTTTTGTAATATCAAATAAATAAGACTTATTCCTTCCATCTTTCTTATAGGGTTAATGTTACCAACATACTTATGCAAAAAAAAAAAAACATTTTATAAATTGCTTGCACTGGCGGCGCGGCATGTCCGTGGCTGCCCGCCATGAATCACACAAACCAGTTTGTATGCACTAACGCTGATGGGGCGGGTGCAGGGTGGCTAGCTCAGTCAAACCTATTCTTATCTATGAAACTAACTGCCTCCGTCCCTCGTGTGCTTTGTGTTCGCGGCGAGAGCAGCCGCGGGCATCGACGGACAGACGCGGTCTTTATTGCTTCGCGGTCAAAAAGACTGCCCCGCCCCGCCCGCCGTCTGCAAAGCGCCTTAATGCAGATAAATGTAGTTTTATACATTTCTCAAAAGAATGGCTGTGTAGTCGGGGAAGTGGAAGCGGTGCGCGACCTTGGCGTTAACATAGATAATAAGCTTCGATTCCACGCGCATATAGATAAAGTCGCTAATCATAATAAGGCTTTCTATTTGTTAAGTTTTCTACTAAGAAATTGTAAGGAGTTTAGGCATTCTGGCAGTAAAATAGCGGTCTTCAATGCTCTGGTGAGGTCATCTCTGGAATACTGCAGCGTGATATGGTCTCCATACTATGAAGTGCCCAAACTACGTTTAGAATCCATTCAGAAGAGATTTTTGTGGCATTTGTCTTATCAATGCGGTATGACGAAGCAACTTCCATCATATAGGTCACGGTTAAAGCACTACAAAATGCTCAGTCGAAAAATCACTGATCATATGTTCTTATTTAAAATTTATAATGGTTGTATCGACTTATTAAAACAGATAAACTTGAATGACCTCGCAAACTAGCTCGACGTTCAAGATACTTAGCTTTTCGCGCTAAAGGCTTTAGAACAAATTTAGTTCACTTTTCCACTATTAATCGAATTCAGTCTCAATATAATCACTTGTCACGATGGTCTGCAGTGTCTATTGATGCTCACATGTTTTATCCAATTCATAAATTCAAGTCTTTTCTGTATACTTTTTTCACAGATCAATGTGTAATGTACGTCTAGTTCCAAAATGAGTTTTAAAATAAAATAGATAACAGAAAAGTGTATTTACTACTACAACTAACTTTCAAATCCCATGTTTTTTAAATCAATAGATCTCAACTCATATATTATTATGATTATGATATTTCTTACACAAGACAATGTGCGTAGCAGATGTTACATGTGATGCCAGTCAGAGCATGACGCCAGTCAGCTTATATTCAACAAAATAAATAAACTATAATTGTATTGTAAAGGGGCCTATCAAGCCAGTTTTTAATCTGCCAAAATTTATTCCTACCACTATTTACTCTTACTTTGTAAAGGAACCTTAATCAATGTCGAAAACTACGTAATTTTTTATTTTTTCAAATTGTAATGGTGTGCAACAAAATTTGCGTAAATATTTATATACCTAACCATAATAATAAGATTATTAATATTTTTTTCATAATGATATCAAGTATTTTACGATATTGCCTGCCCGAAATTCGACTGGATTGTAACAACCACCACAAACCTACGTATCGTAGCAGAGCTCGATACAACATCCCAGCGCACGACCAGTTTTCATCGCCAAGAAATAATTATAGAATATCATTGAAATTTTATTGTATGACAGCTAGGCAACAGGTCGCCTGTATTCAATTGTTGTTAAAGTCAAGTTCTGTTGCTGACCCTTATTTATAATGGTTGTAGGAAAAAAAACCGGCCAAGTGCGAGTGGGACTCGCGCACGAAGGGTTCCGTACCATTTTCTATAAAATGGCAAAAAAAAAAACTTGTCTGTTGTATGGGAGCCTCCTTAAATATTTATTTTATTCTGTTTTTTAGTATTTGCTGTTATATCGGCAACAGAAATACATCATCTGTGAAAATTTCAACTGTCTAACTATCACGGTTCATGAGATACAGCCTGGTGACAGGCGGACAGACAGACGGACGGACGGACAGCGGAGTCTTAGTAATAAGGTTCCCGTTTTACCCTTTGGGTACGGAACCCTAAAAAAGTGTTGATTACTGATTAGTTATGCTAGTACATGTCTGCTTCTGCTGACCAGCAATATTGTTTTACACTGCAGTATTCACGTCTGAGGGATAACTACAAATACAAATGTCAATAAAAATAGGTGCTGCTCAGTTTTGAGCTATGAGAAACTATTATGCTGCTTTTCAGTGCAACCATTGAATACCCTTAGGTTGTACCAGATAAACAAAGAATAAGCTTAGAGTAGTTATTCGGTGTTTTGTTTGTTCTTGTCATGTAAACTTCATTTCAAGTAAGAGCAAAAGAGATAAAACACGGAATAACTATTCGAAACTTATTTTAAGGCCCTCACTGTTCCACTGGTAGGAATGATCATTAACTCTGCCTATGGCTGAATATTTGCAAATGCGACTAAATTAATATTTTTTTAGAGTTGTATGATTATTGAGCAAAACTTTTCTTATAGGTGTCACAGTGGTACGAACTGGTGGTCTTCACAGCGTCCATGGAGATATACGGCGCGGCGGTAGCCGACAAACTTGACAACGGGCGGGGAATCCTGCGGAGGCGGTTCTACAGGTTAGCTACTGGTCCATCAGCCTATGACCTATGATCTTGTAGAGGACAGAGACACCTGTGGATGTTTCGATCAGACGTAGACGGCTTGAGGAACCGTTTTAAGTTTTCACACAACAACGTCCGGTTACGCTGTGCAGGGGGCCATAGGCGGGCAACAGCTATTCGTTTACAAAAACTGCTCCGTAGTCTATAGGTAAAGACCACCAGTCTCAAACCCAGAGGGCCCAGGTTCGGTTCCCAGCAGGGGAACGTGTTTGTGTACTCGGTTTGATTAGTGGTTTATTAATTTGTGGGCTTGTTGCTCCACCTGGCTATCTATATTCATAACATTAATAAATAAATAAATGTTTCCCACACTCACCAATTATCTAGCCCCAAGAAAAGCTTCCTTAAGAAACTCGATAAAATGGTTAACTAGACAACGGATAAACATACATAATATACTTAAATACATACTTATTATACATAGCAAATACCCAGACCCAAAACAATTTAGAAAAACAGGTATTTGTATTTGTTTGTAGCATTACATTAATGTTTGTTGCATTGTTGTGTTCCGGCAGCTAGGGATAAGATAGCTCAGTAGTTGAGGAATCCGGGTGAAGTGCGCTTCCACCTTCGGCCTTGTCATCACTTAAAGATTACCCGTAAAGATTTAAAAAATAAAAATAAATAACAAAAGTCAGCCTAGCAACATATTATTATTAGGATCGAGTCTTTCCACTTAGCCTGTTAACTAAAACTTCCAAATGTTTTCTACACAAAGAAAATTGGAGAATATTCTTAGTTGCAAATAATAAGAACGAAGTCACATAACAGTAATAGACTAACAAAGACGTAATAATATCCAAAGTTTATAATAATTTATGCAAATGTGATTTTATAAAATCGAATATGTTAAAATCTACGTCATAATTTATAACTTGCAAACACAACATTTCTTGTGAATTGGAGGACTAATAATGTATTTTGTGCCTTGTCACTGCGTTGACTTGATAAGAATAATGTAAGTCATCTTCTTGGTAAGGAGTGGTGGTGGCTTGCGAGCTAAAAATATTATGTATGTTTATTTATTGCACATGTTAAAACACACTCTTGTTTTAAGATCATGAATGTTTAAGAGTTTGTTTTTTTGTTTGATTGCTCTAGTTTCTAGACTACCATTTGAAAAATTGTTTTTGCATTTGATAGCCCAATTTTGTGGAAAGCTATAGGCTATTTAACATCACAACCCTTAAGAGCTGAGCAAAAAACATTATGAAAAAAACGAAGCGAATACGAAGTACTAGCGCATTCCGGCGACGGACGCGTTGCGACGCGTTGGTTTGGTGAACAACTAGTCTATAGTCTAGCTATAGTACTAATATTATAAAGAGGAAAGCTTTGTATTTTTGTATATTCGCAACGAATAACAACGAACCTATTTAAAAAACTCTTTCACCATTAATGTTACATTAGGCTATATAAAAAAGAAATGTCCACCCGGTCGAAGCCGGGACGGGCCGCTCTAGTACGTTATAAAAGAGTCGCCAGATGAGTGACCAAATTAAAATATCTCAAGATCTGTGTGCTTTTGAAGGCATGTTAATTAAGCCTTTGTACCTGGTTGTTATGGTAATCTATAAGCACACAATTCGCAAGCATCGGCACCGATACTTTTATAGACTTTTTTTAATTCACGTTTTGTTTTGGGCGTAAAATTAAATTCGTGTAAATTTGCTTTTTGACTGTGTTAGGCTGTAGACTTTTTAAAATTAATAATGATATACGACCAACAGCAAATTATATCCAAATATAAATTAACCAGTGTTATAAACTCATCTTATACACGTAACGTTATATTTGGCTTACCTTTTCCAGACAACACTGCACCGCGGAGCACGGCTCGTACACTAAAAACCTGTCGTCGATATGCGACGACCTCAACAGGGTCTTCATTCTGGACAACTCGCCCGGGGCCTACCGGGACTTTCCAGGTCAGTTTTAACAACACTTAATTTCTTTGTTGAAACATACTAAACAACTTTTTAAAGAACAATGGTGAACTGCTGCCGTACAATTTTTGCAAAGTATTTTCTTTGCGTCAACAGTAAAAAGAAAGAAAAAATATTTAAAAAAAAACACATTGTTGAAAAAATTTCCACGAGCAAGATTTGAACCTGCGGGTTTCTGACATACCGGGTCAGGTGCTCTTTTCAACACTGTGTTTTTGTAATTTGTATCGCAACAAAATTTGCGTTAAAATTATATAAAACAAAACAAAAACATTTTATAAATAGCTTGCCTACTTCTTAACTGATCTTTAGTATTTGTAAAAATATTATGATCAGATGTTAATGACGGTAGTTGTTGACATTGAATTGGCGCCTTTGGCTTTCAAAGTAAAAAAGTAAATAGTGTTGAATAATTTCAGCGGGCTGGTTAGAACCACGATAGCTCAATTGGAAGAGCACCTGACCCGGTATGTCAGAAGGGTGCAAATTTGCTCATGGAAATTTTTTCAACATTGTGTTTTTGTAATTTGTATCGCAACAAAATTTGCGTTAAAATTATATAAAACAAAACAAAAACATTTAAAAAAATATTAAGTGTAAATAGCGGAACAACTTAGTCATATGATTAAGTATTTAAGGATGACTTCCTTAAGGATATTCTGGTTTGAAGTGTTGAAGGCTAGGTGACTGGTCTACTGATTCACTTCACTTCTGAAACAAACAGAAAACAACAGTTAAATCAACGTATATTACAGTTTATTATTCACATTAATTCACACACATAATAATTAAACAATAAGTTAGTTTAAGTCTTAACCTACTACACTACACATTGAAATGAAATTACATTTACGGATCTACTCGCGTTTATTTTACACATTTATTTAATTAAATGTTATCCTGAAACGTCAGAAAACGTCAAACATGGTCCATGGAACGCCATGGACCATGTGACCACGGACGTTTATCCTGACCACGGGACACCCTGCAATGGGTTCGACGCGTCTGGATAACATTTAATTAAAAAAAAACAGTAAATTAAACGCGAGTACCTACATAGATCCGTATAAGTAGTTTCATTTTAACTTAAGTCATCATTTTCAAAGGCTATTTTTATTTGTGGACAGACAACGCAATACCAATAAAGTCGTGGTTCTCTGACCCGCTGGACGTGTCGCTGCTGAACCTGCTGCCCGTGCTCGACGCGCTGCGCTTCACCCACGACGTGCGCTCCGTGCTCTCGCGCAACCTGCACTTGCACCGGCTTTGGTAGCAACCGGGTACGTGTTACTGGCAACGTTCATTTAGGAGTTTATTATTGTTGTTTGGCAACCTTGTCGAGTTGTAACTAGGAACGTTCACTTAACAGTTTAGTATTTCTACACATAAAGCTAGTTGCCACACGGTAACACTTTAATAGCCCCCTGCCATCATTAGCATCACACAGTCCACACCGGCTGCGGTAGCAACCAGGTAGGTACGTGTTACTAGCAACGTTCGTTTAGAAGTTTATTGATGCCGTGTGGCAACCCTGACCATAACCCAAACCAACCTCGCACCTAAAGTGCTCCCCATCATCAGCATCATACAGTCCACTGTGCCACAACCTGAACCGGCTGTGGTCATAACATCAATGTTTGTAGCATTGTTGTGTTCCGGCAGCTAGAGATAAGATAGCCAGTACCTCACTAGTTGAGGATCCCGGGTGAAGTGCGCTTAAATCATTGGCCATATCATCACTTAACATCAGGTGAGATCAAGGCACTGTGCTTACTATATGTTAATATAAAAAAAAAGAGTATGTGTTACTAGCAACGTTCAATTAACAGTTTATTATTGCCATATGGTAGGTTGGGGGCCATCCATAAATTACGTCACACCTTAAAGGGGGGACATTGTGTGACAAGGGGAAGGGGGTCAAAAGCTTTGTGACGTCACATGTTAAAATTCGAAATGATTTCATAAGGCGATCCTCCTGTATCAATAACTGTAATTTTATGGAATGAAAATAACTGTTTTCTTTTGATTATTTTTAAATGCATTAGAAAATGTGTGACGTCACATCAGGGTTAAACCCCCTCCCGGTTTATAAAAATGTGACAACCTGTGACAAGGACGGGGGAGGGGTTAAAAAATCCTGGAATTCGTGTGACGTAATTTATGGATGACCCCTTGTGTGTAGGTTTTGTTCTTAAATAAGCGTATTAATTCCAAATCTGAAGACACATTTAACCCTGGTAACTATACCATAGACCAGTTTCACGTCTCCCAGCTCTTAGTTACATGATATAGTAGGTATTTTCTGTGATCTCTCTAAAGCCTTTGATTGTGTTAATAGGTAAATTGTATCAATATAGCGTTCGTAGAACTGCACTAAAATTCAGTATATCTTATCTGTCAAAAGAAACAAAAAGTAGACATTAATGATATAGTTTCAGGAGGTTCGATTATAAAGATAAGGGTGCCTCAGGGATCTATTCTAGGACCGTTTTTGTTTCTTGTTTATTTTAATAATATTTCTTTTATGATTAAAGAAATGCCCGAAGTGACTATGAAATCAACAATTTGTAATAATTTTGAAGAAAATTAATATATTTCGTTTTCTTTTTCAGATGGAAACTGGCTTTTGTACAAAATAGGGATGCCACAGGTCTCCTGAACTTATTTATTATTATTTCTTGTTAGGCCGTTCAGCGCTTATTAAAATATACATATAGTTATAAATATAGTTAATGATTTTTTTAAGTTTTGTTTTTACGTAAACAAAAGTGATTACGCGTATACATAGACTTGCGTACTCGTGAAGTTACCTACAATTGTAGGAGAAAGGCGTTTCTGAAACGCACCAACGATTTTCTGTGTATTAGGTAAGTGGATGAATCATGTTTGGCATTTCTGTCCTGATTACAAAGCAGATATTCAAACTGCCTAGTTATTTCGTTACGTCTATTACAAGAAGGGACTTTATGCCCAAAGAATTACAACTCACACCATCGAAACTAAATAACGAGTTTTCCTACTTTTTGTGTAAAAAGGTTCATTTACTGTTTTGTAATTAGTAAGTAACCTTTTTATATCGTACTTAAATTTCTAAAGACTACAATCGATTATCAATAATACTGTGTTGTTTCAAGGTCGTTGTATTTAAACATGAGTTTTGTGTGGCAAATGTAGCGAAGGCGAATAGTTTCGAGTGTTATGTCTCCTTACCAATGAGAGTGTAAAGGAACCTCATCCGTACTATTTGACATCGCTGTACCTGTACCATTTTGTAAAGAGTTGCCTTGTCGAGTAATAATATGTTCGGATAGAGATATTTATGACTATTAGTACGTTGATTGACAAAACCGCAGTTTTGACGATTTTACATTGAATTAGGAAAATGTTACTGTTATTACAAAGTTATGGAACCGCAAAAGCCAGTTGCATCACTTTTTCGTAAGTGTCAGATATTCTATACAGAACTTTGGTATTTGTGCATTTGGTACACTTTGTAATGAGTATGACAAAGGTTGCGGTTAGATAATCTGACACTTAGTAAATAATGCAACCGGCTGTAATTAACGACATTATTAAGTGAGCTATCATGTTTCAAGTAAAATTATTTTTATTTAGTTATTCTAAATGGTTGATCATTGATAAGATTACTTGTAATAATTTGTTCGAAACTAGAACTTCCATTGGTATATCAACGAATCAACGCAGTTCTGTTAATTAACGTACACGATTACCTCTCGCTTATACATTAAAGTGTGCGAGTGAAACAAGAGACCACAATGTTTTTTTTATTTGTTTCGTCAAATTATTTTCATTTATTTTCAAATTTTAGTAGGATGCGTCAAATTGTATGACATAATTATTATGATTTCGTTAAACGAACATGACAATAATTTTTAAATTTACATTTGTGTATTTATAGACAACCCAACTTGTATTTAATTTGTTGATTAAAACAACAATGTTTATTAGTTATAGACACACGATACCCACCAACGTTTGAATTTTATCATTAAATCTGTAGGAAGAAGCTAGAACACCTCACTATTGATAAAATTATTTTGTTACTTTTTCAGTCGCCTAACTTTCTTTATGTTTATTATTAACCCTTACAATGTTCCACTGAGGGACAGAGTTCTCAGCATCCCACCCAGCCATCTCAGGCTGCCGATAGCCCGGTTGTTATTATCTGTATTTTTTTAAATAAGTCTTTGTCACATTGAGTTAATCTTGAGACAAAGACATTTAAAACTGCATATTCTTCAGGTAATCATTAAAGTGTTCAATATAAATTAAATGATAATTTAAGATACTTTATTATTTCTTTCTAAAGATGTGTACTATAACTCAAATTGGCATGGTATCAAGTGAGGTGTAAATTGGCAACAACAATGTTTGTGCTATTATAAAATAAAAAATGCTATGCAATACCTCCACTAAACTATTTGTACAATAAACAACACATTAATTAAATTAGCAGCATAACTTTGTTGTAGAAGTCATTTGCTGTACAATTAAATTTCTCTAAACTTCAAATAAAATGTTGGAAAGTTACCAGTTAGCAATTAAAAACCTTGCTGTGTTACACATATTTCAAATATAATAGCAGGTAGCAACAATTAATTGAAACATTAATTTAAAAAATGATAAAAAGGTGTGGACATAATGTAAAGGACCTTAAAGGGTTATTCACTAATAAACGGAACTTTTCAGTAATAGGGTACTTGGTTTATTAAACTTGAATTGTTTAAAAAGTTGGAGATGAGGGTATTTTTCGTTCAGTTAGGGATTTTAAAATTGTCTGATTGTAACTTGGAATTGGTAATATCATTCTACATTTGTTTATGGTGTCAAGTGTCCTTTTATTTGTTATTAAACTGTATTGATTAGTCTATTTTGGTATATTGCAAAAGGCAAATGTAACCACGTTTATTGGTAAATGAATGAAACATACTGGGTGACCTTTTTTAGGTAACGCAAGGGAAAAAATTATGTCGTGGACAGAGTAGAGTTACCATTTTACCTACTAGTTATTAAACTTATACCTACATAACGTGTACGAAAACCATATATTGTAATTCTGAACCATGATTACAATACGGAACTTACTAAAATTATCAATGAAATTCACTTGACAAGTCTGTGTGCTGATGTCTTTCCATTATTCGGTCGATATAATGTCCCTGATATACCGCAGTGTCTCAAGACGAAAGTCTATGACCAGTGTGTTTTGCCAGTGATGGCATACGGGACTGAGACGTGGTCGCTCACTATGGGCCTTATCAGAAGGCTCAAGGTCACTCAAAGAGCAATGTAGAGGGTTATGCTCGGTGTTTCTCTGCGTGATCTAATTAGAAATGAGGAGATCCGCAGAAGAACAAAGGTTACCGACATAGCCCGAAGAGTTGCTAAGCTCAAGTGGCAGTGGGCAGTGCACATTGCTCGAAGGACTGATGGCCGCAAGAGCGGAACAGCCCTTTAGTGGCGACCGCGTATCGGAAAGCGCAGTGTGGGGAGGCCTCCAACAATGTGGACCGACGATCTGGTGAAGGTCGCCGGAAGCCACTGGATGCGAGCAGCACAAAACTGGTCGTTATGGAGATCTTTGGGGGAGGCCTTTGTTCAGCAGTGGACGTCCTTTGGCTGAGATTATGATGATGATGATGAATGTCCCTGATCCGATTGAACCCCTCAGAGAATCTAGTAGGAAAGTGACCCCTACACGTTTGCGTAATGCCATTCCTTCTAGAAACTGACGGTGTTTCGATCACACTGCTTGAGGTACCCATCAAGCTAACTCCAAAAAAAGGAGTTTTAAGGTTTACTTGGTCGAATAGTTGATAAAACTTGTACTCGTGAGTACTAACAAAGTCAAAATTAATGATATTAAATCTGTATTGTAAACTTGTTTTTGGAACTTATTAACTCACTGGTACTTAAAGAACACTTTCATGTATTCTAAAATACACCTCATTTGAAAAAAAGTCATCCAGTATTAACATTCATCAACATTAACTTGTTGCATTTTATTGAATAATATTTGGCCAATTTTAGTAATATAATTATAAAATCTTGTTTTTTGTATTTAATTGTATCGATTATTTGAAGCTAGTTTTTATTGAAAAACCAAATAGTTGTAATAATAATGCATATTCTTTAGGTTATTGTGTATAATAATTACTTGGAGAAACTTGAACTGTCCACGATCTTGCGTTACAAACACTTGTAGTCGAGACAAGACATGATAAAACTAATAATTAAAACATTATATATAAGCATTTACAAAAAATATAAAATTAATTAAATCTTGGACAGTTTGGTTTTGGAGCAAGGACGGTCTATCATTCACTGGCGGAGTGGTGGAAGATAATTAGACAAATAAAGTAAATTAAACGAAATAATGAGTCTGTAATAAGAATATTGTACCCACTTCATAGCTATAATTTTTTTTATCGATATGACGCGTTACCGAACCAGCTTTTCAATCTTTTACTGTTGGGCACGGACCTTCCCACATGCTGGCTAGCTTGGCCACTGGAACTGACTCGGTAACTCACTACCGTAAAGCTTATAATACCCTAATGAATTGTTTTAGATCATTTCATTCGATTGCCACTCTCGCCAAGCTGAATAAAACTGTGCCGTAGGTTCCTGAAACGTGAGTAACTTCAAAATTGGTACTTACATTTTCTATGTTTTGTACATAAAGTTGACTACCTTACGTTTCTAAAGTTAGTTCTTCAAATTAGTAGTTACAGGAATGAGAGCCAGAGACACAAAGAGTTGTACTAACTATCAGCGATATTATAAACTTTATTTAATTTGTCTTGGTAAGACACGCACACTTTTTCCCTTAAAAAGTGTATTTCTTTATGTATGTGTGTCATGGATTAAGTGATAAATAGAACATCTCTAATAATGTCTTCATTAGTTACTTGGCCATAACATAATTATGTAAAAACAAGTTTTTCGTTTTCCTCTGTCTTCCCAACTGTAGCGGAGTACCACGGATATAATAAAATCTGTATGTAAATAATAATCTTAGCATATCAAATGTCCCACTGTTGTAATTCACAGGGTGATTTCATTATGAAGTGAGATTAAAGATACATTTTCATTTTACTGTATAAATAGTAATTGTCGTTTTACACAGCCATGTGATGGTGTCTCAAATTATTTTGCCACATAAATATTTGTATCTTCACAAAGTTATTTAAGAGTTAGTTTCTACGTTTTGGATGATGTTGCTAACAAATGAAAGGGTAATTATAACGTACCTGAATAAAAATTTGAGACACCTGTATAAAAATGTTATGTAGGTACCTACCTACCTATAATGATTGAACTTAAGAGTGTTCATAAAATGTGTAGCACAATAATTTAATTCAAAATACAAACTGAAATCAATATTTGTTTTCGAGATTTAATTAATGTATTAATAAAGATGGCAAGTATAGGATATAACTATGCTTTTGTGTTTTCATAGCTAATGTAGTAGCTTATTCTTTAATTTAAAAATTATTCAGGTAGTTGTCAGTTTATGGACTAAACGTATGGCTTGTTTTTAAAATATTTAAAACGGAACCTTACTCGTATAAGTGTAGGGTCGGTTTTGTTTTGGTTATTTTTGAAGTACAGAGTGCCGAGTGCGAAAATTTGTAAGGCATTAATATAACAGCGCTTCCTGATGACATACGATATGAGTTGCTACTGCCATACCAATCCGCATTTTCGTTACAGTGACCAAATGAAAAAAACTATAGGCACTCTGTTTCAGTTGCCATACCGTATATGTTTTACTTCTCCATGAAAAGATATAATACCAGGTATTTTATTTGATGTTTTACGAAATGTAAACCGTAATAATGTAAAGTAAACTTAAAACGTAGGACGTAAACTTTTTGATGCAACCGGCCTTAGTACTTGACTACAGAGCTTTTGATGCACATCAGAAGTTTGAAATATTGAAATACATTAACAGG
The DNA here is from genome assembly GCA_949315975.1 of Eudonia truncicolella. NCBI lineage: Eukaryota > Metazoa > Arthropoda > Insecta > Lepidoptera > Crambidae > Eudonia > Eudonia truncicolella. The sequence continues at coordinate 7,922,079 of OX438835.1, read as the reverse complement.
TTCACTGTCCCGCAGACCACATATGATCCGTAACAATTGATTTAACCATTGTTATAAGTTTTGGACAGTGAATCTATTAACTAATTTGAACGTCCTGAATCATAGTAGGTACGTTGGTACTAATAAGACATGATTTAGACTAAAAACTAACAACAAATCGGTTAGAATGTTCGCATTCTCTGCCAAGGAATGTTATGAAGTAAAGGATGGTTATTATGTCTCAGAATTTTAATTAAATCCGTATTTAGAACTTAATTGTCGACGAATGTCTAGTAACTACTATGTCGTAGAAAATTGATTATTTCAATTACCCAAGTAGGTACTCATTCTCTACAGATTCTTAATTCTCTACGACATACAAATAAAACAAATTGTAATTATATTGTGGTCTCAACTGGTTGTTCAAAGTTCAAAAAGCGATTTGTAATATAGCAATATTAAATCGATTTCAGAATTCAGTTGTTATAATTTTGTGTAAGTACGAGTACTTGTAAATAATATAGTACGGCCAGCAATGAAAGTAGCTGAACCACTAATTAAATTGTTATTTTACTTCAACACTCCCGATCCGTATTAACTATACTGGAACTGCACAGGTGCCTGTTACATTCTTAATTTGATGAGAAAGTACTATCTTCCATATTGGTACGTACTGTGTTCAGTGGCTTAACTGTCTCCGCTTAGCTTCCGTTTATTTATAGATACCGCAAAAATCATAATTATTAGCAAAATTGTATAATCACGGGCATTTACATGTAAACAACGTAACTGTTAATACACTGGAATAAGAGTCAAAACTAGTTAAAAGTGTATACATGATAATGCTCGTGCACAGGCTCGGGCTGTTCAGGTCACCGACATGCAAAGACTGGAGACGAAAGATATCGTGAGCATGTGGTTCTCTGTATCATGGTGAGGTTAATATCGTCTACCTGGATGCAGCCATTGTGACAGATAGGAAACCTTACTTTAGCTCATAAATTGACAAGAAGCTCCAAAATACGCAAATCGTCAAATCGCGACTCGTCAGATCCACAATTTGCCAGATTCGCAACTAGTCAGATTTGCAACTTGTCAAATACGCAGCTCGGCAGACACGCAATTGGACAGATGCGCAACTGGACAGATACCCCTACAATAGGATTTGACTTGCTTTTCTTTACTTATGTACAAAATATCACACTTTCTTATACTTTCCTGATTTTACCTTTACTATGATTATTAAAGTAATCGTGGCCCAGAGGCGGCAGCGCTGCGTTAGCGAAGTAAAGCAACGCTCTCAGCGGTTGGGTATTGATGGGTAATTGGATAATTCTAGAGTGTTAAATTACGAATTTGACTAGAATGGTCTCCGTGCTTCGGAAGGCACGTTAAGCCGTTGGTCTCGGCTGTAGTAATATGACGGGCGCACACGTTGAAATATTTTATAGGTAAGTATATTGTTATATAGGATATATATTATAAATACGTCCTTGTTATTTTTTATTTTATTTATCCAGTTACTTGTAATCATTTTTCTGAACTAGTATAGAAACACTGCCAACGCCATCTATCTTTGTGGTCAAGAACTATCCTATTTAAGCAGTATTATTGTACCGAATTTTTAAAATGTGGGTACATACTTGGTTTTTTTATAATAACCATTTTATTAAAAATCCAATAACCGATTATTGATTCTCATTCTGATGGCATATATATCTTTAGTTTTTTAATGTTGGCATATTATTATTTTGTTTTTGCTAGTCGTTCAAATAACCATAATAAAGTTTTTTTAAATAAAAATATTGGTCATTAAAAATTTTTTATTTTACTGATCTCTTGTTCACATGAATCACGATAATTGATCGAAGCTTTTAATGTACACACGCCTGCACATCAGACTACCAGTATGGAATTAAGTCATTTGCGCCCTAACTTTAAAAGTGGTGTTTTGTGAAGGAACATCAGTCTAGATATAATTCACAAATATCTGACGAGCTGCGTATCAGTTGTGTTGCGTGTCTGACGAACTGCGTATTTGACTAGTTGAGTTTCTGTTTTGTAGTCTGACGAAATGCATATATGACCACCTGCGTGTCTGACGACATGCGTGTGATCCGTTAAGACTCAGAGGTCCCGGGTTCGATTCCCAGCGGGGTACATGTTTGTGTACTCTGTTTGGTTGGTGGTAAGGCGTATTTGTCCGCCTGGCTAGCTAGCTACCACCATTTTATCTAATTTTGTCGCTATTACATCAATGTTTGTAGCGTTGTTGTGTCCCGGCACCTAGAGATAAGATAGCCAGTACCTCACTAGTTAAAGAACCCAGGTGAAATGCGCTACCATCATTGGCCTTATCATCCTTAGAGCATTGTTTAATGTTCTAAGCTATCATAACTTAATATCAGGCGTTTTTTTTTTGAGAGAGAGTGCTGATTGTCTCAGACGGCATTTTCAGCTTCACCGGGCTTGGAAATCCGGTGAGATCAAGGCACTTTGCTTACCCGTAAAATATTTTAAAAAGAAAAATTTTTGGTCGGTCAGAGAACCACATGCTTTTAGGTTAGCATATCGTCTCACTTTTTAGGGTAATAGTACCAATACTAACTAAAACGATGCGTCTTATAGCTTAAGTGGTAGCCATAAAACATTTTGAAAATTTAAAAATGTAATTTAGACGATCAAATTAGCAATGTGTTGCTCGTGAAGCATGTGGTTCTCTGTGCCACGATATAACGTCTAAAATATTCGATATACTTTGCTCAAAAAAATATATACAGAAATCCTAAAGAAGCTATTTCATCATAAGTTATGAAACTAATCGTATGCATTTATTTTCAAATAATCACCTAAGAAAAGTTAAAGCTTCGCCGGCGACTTTACTATTTGGATGTGGATTGTGGATCTTCTTCTCACGTTCGGTCTATTCAAAATTACCTTGGAACCGCATTTTTAAAAATTTTCATAGTGGTAATAGCTACATAATATAACAATAATAAGAAATCTAAAATACATCGTAAAGAAAAATTATACTTTCAAATAGTAAATTCTAATGAAATCTGATCACAGCTTAATATTGATCCATAAACAATGATTTCTGCCCGAACACTGACGTTTCAACTTGTCTATCTATGGTTAGGGAAGGCGTTGTAGAAGAAAGCTCATCTTCCTCCTGTGGTATAAATTATATGACGGCCGCTGATTGATTTATTATATTTCGGACGTAAAACTAATGTTCTAGAGTAGTGCCGGCTACAAGATAGTGAATTTTTGGTGAAAAGAGTTTATAAACGGCATAAAACTGGTGTTCGACAAGTCTCTTGGCAATATGCCTGCCGTCAGGGGCGATGGAATGCGAGGACTCGCTGTCTTCATATCAGATATAAGAAACTGTAAAAGTAAAGAAGCAGAGATCAAGAGAATTAATAAAGAGCTGGCCAACATACGCAGCAAATTTAAAGGCGACAAAACTCTTGATGGATATCAGAAGAAAAAGTACGTTTGTAAACTTCTATTTATCTTCCTTCTAGGACATGACATCGACTTTGGGCATATGGAAGCTGTTAATCTACTATCATCCAATAAATACTCCGAAAAACAGATTGGTTATCTGTTCATATCTGTCTTAGTCAATACCAACAGTGATTTGATCAAATTGATCATCCAGAGCATCAAAAATGATCTACAGTCCCGTAACCCTATTCACGTCAATCTCGCCCTACAATGTATTGCCAACATTGGCAGTAAAGATATGGCTGAAGCTTTTGGTACTGAGATTCCAAAACTCCTTGTTTCTGGCGATACTATGGATGTCGTCAAACAATCTGCTGCACTTTGCCTTTTGAGACTTTTCCGAAAGTCGCCTGAAATAATTCCTGGAGGTGAGTGGACTTCTCGGATCATACATCTTTTGAATGACCCTCACATGGGGGTGGTGACAGCTGCTACCTCACTAATAGATGCTCTTGTAAAGAAAAACCCTGAAGAATATAAAGGATGTGTTACTCTAGCAGTTGCTAGATTGAGCCGCATTGTCACTGCTAGCTACACTGATCTACAAGACTACACTTACTACTTTGTGCCTGCTCCATGGCTTTCAGTGAAGTTGTTGCGTTTACTTCAGAATTATACGCCTCCCTCTGAAGAGCCTGGTGTCAGGGGCCGTCTGTCAGAGTGCTTAGAGACCATATTCAATAAAGCTCAAGAACCACCTAAATCAAAGAAAGTGCAACATTCTAATGCTAAGAATGCTGTTTTGTTTGAAGCCATAAGTCTTATTATCCATAATGACAGTGAACCTAACTTATTGGTTCGAGCATGTAATCAATTGGGTCAGTTCCTAAGCAACCGTGAAACTAACTTGAGATACCTAGCTCTCGAATCTATGTGCCACCTTGCAACATCAGAGTTTTCACATGAAGCTGTAAAGAAACACCAGGAAGTTGTTATCTTGTCTATGAAAATGGAAAAAGATGTGTCTGTTCGACAACAAGCTGTGGACCTGCTCTATGCCATGTGTGATAAGACAAATGCTGAAGAAATAGTCCAAGAAATGCTAGCTTACTTAGAAACCGCAGACTACTCAATCAGGGAAGAAATGGTACTCAAAGTAGCAATCTTAGCTGAAAAATATGCTACTGATTTTACTTGGTATGTTGATGTAATTTTGAATTTGATTAGGATTGCTGGTGACTATGTGTCAGAAGAAGTGTGGTATAGAGTTATTCAAATAGTAATCAATAGAGAAGAGGTGCAAGGATATGCAGCAAAAACTGTTTTTGAGGCTTTACAAGCTCCTACTTGCCATGAGAACATGGTCAAAGTAGGTGGCTATATTCTTGGAGAGTTTGGTAATTTAATTGCTGGGGATACACGATCATCACCACAAGTTCAGTTTGAGCTTCTTCATTCAAAGTACCATTTGTGCTCTGCTGCTACCAGGGCTCTCTTGTTGTCAACATACATCAAACTTGTCAATCTGTTCCCAGAAATAAAAGCTCGTGTTCAGGAAGTCTTTCGGGCTGATTCCAATCTTCGTTCAGCTGATGTTGAATTACAACAAAGAGCATCAGAGTATTTACAGCTCAGCATTGTTGCAAGTTCTGATGTGCTTGCCACTGTATTAGAGGAAATGCCAGCCTTCCCAGAAAGAGAATCTTCCATTCTTGCAGTTTTGAAAAAGAAGAAACCTGGACGCATACCAGATGATGTAAGAGAGTCAAAGAGTCCACAACCTAACTCTGTCCCCACTGCAATTATCAACTCTGCTAATAACACAAATAACTCCAGTGCAGATCTGTTAGGTTTGTCTACTCCTCCCGGTACTGCAGCACTTTCTGCAGGTAATGGGCTTCTAGATGTTCTGGGTGATTTATATACTACCCCTAAATCTAGCCCAAATACTGTTCAACAAAACAACATCAAGAAATTCTTGTTTAAAAACAACGGAGTTCTTTTCGAAAATGATATTATTCAAATTGGTGTAAAAAGTGAATACAGACAAAATCTGGGTAGAATTGGATTATTTTATGGAAACAAAGCTGCATACCCTGTTCTGAACATACATCCAGAATTACAATGGACTGATATGCATAAACTCAATGTTCAGGTAAAACCTATGGAACCAGTTATCGAAGCAGGTGCTCAGATTCAGCAAATGTTAACTGCTGAATGCATTGAAGACTTTGCTGATACACCAAGCATGACAATTACTTTTAATTACAACAACGTACCACAAAAAATTACATTAAAGCTTCCACTTACTTTGAATAAATTTTTTGAGCCTACCGAGATGAATGGAGAATCTTTCTTTGCTAGATGGAAAAATCTAGGTGGAGAACAACAAAGGGCACAGAAAATATTTAAAGCGCAAGGATCTATCGACATAGCAGCAACACGCACTAAGCTGGCTGGGTTTGGCATGCAGCTCTTAGACGGTATTGATCCTAATCCTGATAACTTTGTGTGCGCTGGAATCGTACACACTCGAGTCCAACAAGTAGGATGCCTAATGAGATTGGAACCAAACAAACAAGCTCAAATGTTCAGACTTACTGTAAGATCTAGCAAAGAAACAGTATCTCAAGAAATTTGTGATTTGCTAGCTGATCAATTCTAAATATGATTTGTAAAATGTAAATGAACCATTGAACACTATAAACAATGTTTGCAGTAAGGTTGTTGCAATAGTTGCCTAGCTATTCACTCACGGTTTAAATACTACAACACCACTTGTAGCAAGCATGATGTGTGCATTTACCACTGATGCAAAAAATACGAAATCTCTTGTGTACAATTTTGAATTATATAATATTGTTATGGCTAATTTAGGTATAGGTGTTTTGTAAACAAATAAATTTTATTTACTCAATAATTTAATCTCACTTTAGTAGTCTGGTCTACAGTCTTTCCAGCTGACAAAGTATTGATTTCGATATGTGAGATATAATTGCTTAATTAATTTGTCTGCAAACATGACAATTGTTATGTGATTTGCTTCATGCATACTTTATACAAGTATTGTAAAGTAGATGTTTTAAATTAATTTCCAATATTTCAATTATTGTTAGGCAGCCAAAAGACTATATAACTAATATAGTTGTGTGTATGTTTTTATATTTTGTATAAAAGGTGCACCATGTAACACATTCATTGATGATATTATTATTTGGTTTACGTTTTTATGACTTAATATTTTATTATGTAATATGTATAACAGAGTGAGTCAAATGAATAGGCCCTGGAGGCGAAGTGTAGTAACTAAGATCAAAGATTGTTAGTATAAATTTAGAAATTAGCAGGAATCGTTTAAAATCGGAATGGAATCGGTTGGAATTTACCGACACAGTAATCGGTAAGTTAACTATCGCAAACCTAGTCGAGACTAAGGACCAAAGCCCGTTTATTGACTCACTCAACCTGTATATGAAGTCACTACATGTGTGTGAGCTGCTTACTGGTTATACTCATAATGAATGTAACTGTTGTTTGTTATCTATCACATTCATGGGCGTATTCTGCCGATCACATCTAGATCGCTTTTGTATATTTAAAATTATTTTTCTTGGAATTGTTACTACTTTTGATCTTTTTTATTAATTTAATATTATTAGGTACTAAGTAATGTTTGCAAAAGAATTTTTAGCACCAATTTTTTTTTTTTAATTTTCGGAAAGCAAATGTTTTTTAAATGTGTACGCCCATGAATTTGTTGTAGAATTTCCATAAATAAGTTAACACTGCAACTGTTACACTAAAGCTAAGGAGAATGCTAGGCACGGTGGGGGTCTCGAAGGTCGGTTTGAACAAATATTTGTGTGCACGCGCATCGCCGCCGCACCGGTCACGCCGATAAAAGCGAGCGACGCGGTGCACAGGATTTTCGCCTTAGGACCGATAAAGCGTTTGTGGCCGTCATAGTGCATAACAATGTCGCAAGGTAGTGCCACGGTTTTGACTGCACTGCAACATAATAATAATAATGTTCCTTTTGTATTCTTTGAAACATGTTCAGTTAATTATCAAAAATATTAAAATATTCAATTTGAAAAAGAAAAATATTGTTAATACTAAAGGAAAAATTTAGCAAATGTGATTAAACAAAAGTAGATAATTTGGTTAGGAGTTACTGTATATCAACATTTGTTTATAGATAAAAGAAGTTAGAGATTATAGCCCCATTATTAAGCTTTATGCATAATGGTATTAATAAATTCTATATTATGAGTGAGTAGGCTTATAGTATTCTTCATTATATTTATATGGCATATCAGAAGTAGCGCAGTGCAAGGGTGAAGGAAAGCAAGCCGATAACGGAGCGCTCCCAACGCGTAAGAACCAAAGAGAAACCCTCCGCCCTTTCAATTAAATAAACCCACGGCGAAAACAAATTATTTTCCTTTTTAGAATTGATTTTTTGCATTGATAGTTTTATTATATAAGTACAGTCGAACAACACCAAGTGTAACAGTAGCGTTGCAAATACTGCATAAAGACACACGGAATAAGGTCCTGCTCAACAAAATGTTACGCTTGATGTGCGGTCGACTGTATCTTAACCTCATATTCCTTTCGTCGTGGGTATTTCGAATGAGGATCTTGTTCTAAAAGATAACAGTGCAATATTGAATTAAAAATTAATTTTTTGTTACTACTCAGCGCCCTTCACCAATATCCTAATAATATCTGTTTTTGTATTGTTGGTGCTTACTTACTGCGAAGTAAGTGACCAACATATTTAACTTATTTTTAAAGTGATTAACGTGAAAGTGATTTTCTAATTGTTTGTGCATTTGGAATATTAATCACATCCCTATAATAAATAATAAAATATATAAAATATATATTATTTTTATTATCAGAATGTTACAAGTCTATAATAATAATACTTACATACGTATTTTTTACCTTTTTTTTCACAGACATTCCTGTGTGTACATAATTTCAAAGTAATTGGTAAAAAATAACTTTTTTAACTTTTTGTTTTTACAATTCAGTATATTGTAACCAGTTCCTTTTGAATTTCTATTTTGTTGTTCGATACCTACACTAATACTTCGTATGATTAATACAAACGCTAAAAAGACCCTGTAGTTATATTAATTTTGAGTTTATAAGGAATCTCACGACTCTGTTTTATTTTCATATGATGTTACGGAATGTAGGCTTAGACGACTTAGTATTATGAAATGTTGTTAAAAATCATTAGCGTGCTAATGCTTTCTTTGCATGATAGGTTTCATAAGATATCAGATTAGGTAATGAAAAATTAATATATTGTCATTTCGAGTCTTCATATACTATTCTTCTCGTTAAGAAAGAGGTATACACTACTATTATATGTATATTATGGAATTTAATGGAGCAAACTATAGATGCTTACTTGATAAATGTACACGTTCATGTTATATGTGATTTAATGTACAATATATCGCATGAGAAATTGTGTGTGATTCAGTGTAGACATAGATGTTTGTTCTTACGCTTCGAAATCATATTGTAACTCGTAAATAAATATTTATCCATACATATTTACAGAAGTCTTTTATTTTCATCAATATAAAATTTATTTTTATTATGCTGAGGTGTTGTCAGAGATTATTATTACCCATGCCATGTTAATGTAGTTTTTCAACTAATTCCAGTTGTAAGGTGTATCTTGTTCTAATCGTTATCAAGGTACCTATATATTTTAAATAACTTTGAAAATAAAAAATAGTAAATATAGGGTAATAGAGAGAACAAAAAAGGCATACGACGATTTACCAATAGCTAGGGATGGCAAAAACACCAGCCCAAGGGAGTCGGTGCGCATAATGGCCGAAAGCTTTTACCCGGAGGATACCGAAGTGGGGGAGAATGAGGACCACAGAAAAGTGAGAAGGGCAGCCGAAGCGAATGAGGGAAACAAAGATGACCTTTGTGACCCTCCATTCGTGGAGGCTGAACTTCTTCAAGCGGTGAACTCGTTCAATCCCAAAAAGGCCCCGGGTAGTGATGGCTTTACGGCCGACATATGCGCAGCAGCCATAAAAGCCGACCCCAATTTATCCCTAGCTATATATAATAAATGCCTGGAGCTCAACCACTTCCCAAAGCCCTGGAAAGTGGCGACAATAATCCTGCTAAGGAAACCGAACAAAGAAGATTACACGCACCCCAAATCGTATAGACCAATAGGGCTCTTGGCAATTCTAGGCAAAATATTAGAGAAAATGTTAATAAAGAGAATAAGATGGTATGTGCTGCCCAAGTTAAACCCCTATCAGTATGGCTTCGTGCCGCAGCGCAGTACCGAAGACTCCATCTATGACATGGTACAGCGGATCAGACATAATCTGGTAGAGAAGAAGATTATGGTTCTGATCTCGCTGGACATAGAGGGGACCTTCGATAACGCGTGGTGGCCCCAGATTAAATGCCAGCTAAAAGTAAAGGGGTGTCCGGTGAATCTGCGAAGGTTTGAAGATAGGAAGGTGACGGTGAAGTATGCGGGGGAACAGTACAGTAAGAGTACCAACAAGGGCTGCGTCCAAGATTCCATCGGCGGGCCCTTGTTGTGGAATTTAATTCTGGACCCCCTGCTCAACGAACTCACCGACACCAATATATATTGCTAGGCCTTCGCAGACGACATCGTATCAATAATAGAGGGCAGCACAGCCGGGGAAATTAGCAATAAGGCCAATTCCGTCCTCTCCCGTGTCCAGAAGTGGGGCGAGTCGAACAAGTTGAACTTTGCGCCACAAAAAACCAAGGCAATGGTAATTACCAAAAAAACTAAAGTTCAACACGCCCCGCCTGGAGATGGGGGGGACGGAAATAGAGTTAGTAGATAGCATCAAAATATTAGGTGTTATAGTGGACAATAAACTCCTTTTTAACGAACATAACAAATATGTTTGTAAGAAACGAATACATATTTATAAAGGAGTATGCAGAGCGGCGAGGGCTACATGGGGACTGCACCCAGAAATCATAAGAACAATTTATAAATCAGTAATCGAACCTGTGCACATGCAGCAAGCGTCTTGTCCAGGGAAGCAAAGAGGGCAGTCTCCCGAAAAGCCTTCGACGTGGTATTAAGAGGCTTTGCGCTTAAAATCACCAGGAGCAATAGAACACTCTCTCTAAATGCGGCTTTAATACTGTCGGGGTTCCTTCTGCTGGATCTCCGGATCCAAGAAGCATCCCGACTTTACGAGGCAAAGAGCGGGAAGCCCCAGGCAGTACTGAGTGGCAGGAGGGTCGAGCAGCGCACATCATACACGGGAAACACCCACCCCAGTAGGATGCTAAATTCAAAATTTACCCTATTGGAAAACGCAGAAGAGGATAGCGAGTTGGCAGAAGGCTTGGTTAAGATCTATACGGATGGCAGCAAACTGGAGGGGAAAGTCGGAGCCGCCCTGACCTGTTGGGAGGGGACGACTGAGACGTGTATCCGAAAATTCAGACTGGAGCCATACTGTACGGTCTTCCAAGCCGAGCTATACGCTATTCTCCAAGCAACCGAAATTATCATTGGCAAAAAAATTAAAGTAGCGGCTATTCTGAGCGATTCGAGGTCGGCTCTCCAGTCGCTGACGGATCCAGACTCCTCGCACCCAATCACGAAGGCGATACAGGGTAACCTGGAATTCCTGAGGGACAACCACCAGCTAGTCCCTCTATATTGGATACGGGCCCACGTTGGAGTGAAAGGGAACGAGAGAGCGGATGAGCTAGCGAAGGAAGCCGCTCAAAAACTGAAGACCAGAGCGGACTATGACTGCTGCCCCATCTCGTACGTTAAACGTCATTTACGGGCGAAAACGATCGAGCAGTGGGACAGCAGGTATAGGACGGAAGCCACAGCCGCGACCACCAAGGTTATTTTTCCCGAATGGGGTGGACGCATGGGGTGAAGCACCGTGAGGAAGATGTCCATCGACCGGCTTGCGTCGCAGGTCATGGGGGATTCTGTGCATACCTGCACAGATTCAAGTGCAGGGAAAGCCCCACATGTCCCTGTGACCCGACGATGGATGAGGACATCTTCCACATATTATTAGACTGCCCAATACACACGCAACTTAGGTACACTCTGCAACAAGCGATAGACACTAAATTAAGTAAAGACATAAAGGAAATTATGAAAGTAAAGAAAGAGAGAAAGTTATTTATGGATTTTGATAAAAGAATTGTAGAAATAGTCATTAAAAGAAATAAAGAATAATAATAAAGGAATGAAATAAGACCACAAATGTGGCAAGATTGTAATAAATTAAGTTGTAAAGAAATATAGAGAAATATAAAATATATATATAAGAAACTTAAGAAATAAGAAATAGTATACAAGGAAATGTAGTATGTAATATGTATAGTAATAAGTAATAATAAGAAAAATGTAATAAGTGTAAGAAAATGTAAAATGTAAAAAAATTAAAAAGAAAAAAGAAGAGCTCATAAAGCTCAAGTTATTAAAACCCCAAAAAAGAAAAAAAAGAAAGATTTGAAAAAAAAAGAAAAATTTAAAAAAAAAGAAAGATTCTTCAATAAATATTTGTTTTGATAATGGAAACAGCCAATCACTGCCCAATTATCTTCTAAGTTCATTTATTGTGTAATGCAATGTTTTGATACATTGTTCGCTGTCTAAATAAAACAAAAAATATTAATAGAGTATGACAACAGTTTTCGTCGCCAAAAAATAACAGCTTTTCAATTGACGAGATGACAGCTAGGAAGCAAGTATGACTTCAAGTGTTACTAAAGGCTAACTAAAAACAGTTGCTGACCAAAATGTTAAGAAATAAAATGATGGTTAAGATGTAGTACAAATTTTAATTTATTGGGAATTCCTATAGCTAGTTACATTACGTTAAAATTAAACTAATTCTAGTCGAACCACTCTTCTACATTCGGTGAATTTTCCAACACATCGTTTGACTCACTGAAACAAACAAAGTTTAATTAAGAAAATATTTTTATACCACTTGGGTGCCTTACCAGCCTATCGGTTCAAAGTAAGTCAACGCTCACGTGTTGCCGACCATGCAAAACAACCTTGACTCCTTTCTTGGAGAGCCTTCAGCCTGTAGTCAGGGCAAAGCTCGACAGTTACACTCATCATCTCTAACTAGAATCTTTGCATAATCTAGCGTTCGCAAGAGAAATTCGACAGAGCGGTGCGTTGGCGGACCGTTCGTTCGGACCGACCATTCATCTTCTTCATTTCAAACGATTATTCACAGTAAAGCCGACTGTACAAACAAACAAACTCATTAGCTAACAGTTAGCCAATGAGAGGCCATGGACAAGCTTCCCCTAGGTGGCGCCACTAGCAAGTCCAGTATTAAAATTTTAAGTAACTATCCAAAGTAATAATGGTTTTTTTATTATTATAAATATATAATCTGCTTGATGTTTGCAGCCGAGCACGGAGATTAAAAAAAATAGGTTGGTCACCCATCCGATGACCGGCCCCCCGACCGCCTAACCGATTTTCGATGAATGACGTCATAAACTATACACGTAGCCAAAGCAATCGAGTTAGGCGGTCGGGCCCCTGCTTTTGCGAAAATTGCCTAACTTCAGCAATCGCAGACCAGGCACGTATACCACTACCATCGAGCTAATAACCCACAGGACCTGGTCGGTCCGAGTCAAGGTAGGCTTTAGGGGCGCCCTCGAATTGTTCTGCCTCAAACCGATCCCCGACCGGACCGGAGTATCCTGAGAATATTGCGATCACATGGCTTAAAGAAGCCTTTAGTTTCTCACCGGTAATAAGCTCAAAACCACAATCTCTATTTTTAAGTTATAGTTATTATTGTTATATCTCAATTAATGGCTTCGCGTTTAGAATGAAACCAATTACAAATAATACTTGTAATAAGTAGTATTATTGTTTTTTAAAGTTTACGCGAACACTACACATTGAAATGAAACAACTTTTACGGATCTACTCGCGTTTATTTTACACATTAGTTTTAATTAATGTTTATTCTGACGTTTCGAACCCTTTGCAGAGTCCGTGGTCACAGTGAGACTGAGGTGTTGGTCGTCTCATAATTAGTTAGTAGCTTGTATACCCTCATTTAAATTAATCAGGTGCATTCCGTTTTACGCAGAAAGAGCTTACAGTATCTTTTGGTCTGGCAGTATGGTACACCATACTTAAATTAAAACTAATGTGTAAAATAAACGCGAGTAGATCCGTAAAAGTTGTTTCATTTCAATAAGTAGTATTTTAACGGTAAAATTGTACAGTAGATAAATTTAAAATAGTCTACATGTTGTTAACTATTAAGTAATCTGTGATATTGTGTTGCTGTTGTTACAACCATAACGAGAAGAAACTCTGACCGAACTCTGGTGAAACTCGCTTCTTTATATTACATGTTGTATACCAATGATGGAGGAAAATTGAAGAGTAATGCGTGCAGCATTCAAAGTCAAAGTCAAACATTGTTATTCAAATAAACTTAAGAAAAAGTGCTTTTGGATCGTCCCTACATTTTTACCTACTACCACAGACCTATATTAACATAGATCGCGCAAGTACACCTACTTCAAAGTTTACTTTCAAAGTTTTCTACGAATGAGCCCATAATCTGTACTCAACTGACCGCTGCTTATATTCAGTCCGCGATCGACATTTACCCAGGGAGACATCTGTCAAAAACACGAAAAATGCCTCAATGTTATGTTACAAACTGTAAAAACACTTCACCTGGAAGTAGCCAATAAGTAGAACACGATGCCTTCCGCTGGAAAGTAATTTTATGATACAAATATTCATAATTAATTTTAAAATGATTTATTTGATTTTATGACAGTTATAATAAGAAATTCTAGAGTATGTCGCATGGGTTCGTCATACATTGCGGCTTTACTTAGCTCTACTATACATGTGGGTAGTGTATTGTGTAAACGGGGAATGAACATCAACTATCGTTCATACGTACTTCGTGTCAGTTTCGAGATGGTTTCGTTCGAGGCACAGTCGCTTTTGTCATTTTTCTGTCAACTTTTCTAATTAGTGCTGTTTACTCTATATTACGTCTATTCGATTCTAATCGTTTACGATTACGAAATTATGATGATTGGAAAGAAATTATATTTTGAAAGTAAAATTTAAACACTGAAAAAAGACGACAACCTCAGGCGGGAATCGAACCACGCACCATCCGCATTCCGGGCGGCTGCCTTAACCACTTGGCTACCGAGGTCTGGCTTTCACCCGTCGAAATTTTTCAGTGCTTGATGCTTATGTTTTTTAGTCAACATTGCTTCATCAATCTTAGAAGTTTTCACCTCTGAGATCCGAAAGAAATATTTTTACAAATATTTGAACATTCGGTTAAGATGAAGCTGCGTTATAGATAAGTGTTCGATTCCCGCCTGAGGTTGTCGTCTTTTTTCAGTGTTTAAATTTTACTTAAGTATATTTAAGCGTTAATAAAACGCTAAAATATATAAAAAACACTTATTTTGAAAGTAATTCAAAATCTCAAAGAGAGGGCGTTTTTAAACCACAAAATGTTATCCAAAAATTCTAGCTACTTTTTTTAAACACCAATGCAGTTTAATTATTTAGGTAAAAAAGTCGAAATCAAAATAAGGTAAATCAAAAGCACGTTACGTATCAAATATCTGTTTTAATTCCGAAAAAATATACAGTTAAAATCGGGAAGTTATTTTGGCATCGACTTTATAATTTCTTGGTCATTGGTCTATGGCGGTTTTGCGATTATTTCCTAATGCCGCATATATTTTCGTTGAACACGTTGTTTACACCGAAATGTCTGTCTATATTTAGGTACTAGGGGGCGATTTTTATTCTCACTGGTGATCTCGAATTATAAACGTTAAATTGGTACACACGCCTGCACATCAACCTACCAAAAACTGTCAAATTTCTAAAATTGATTTTGAACTTTATGCCATAAGTATTTGGTTGAAAGTGTATTGGAGAAGTTTGATAGCTTCGGATAGGTTAATGTGCCGGCGTTTGTACATTAAGAAATATCATAATTTTTCCATATACAACTTGATTACTAAGATAGATACCGTTCAAGAATTTTTGGTGTCAAAGATAAGTTACCAGTGACCTTGAATAAGACAAAAAGGAGCACTCGTTCGTAATTGATATCATAACGTGAGAATTGGTCACCGGTTCAAAAATCAGCCGCTGGTCTTTCTTTTTATTGAACGATCTGACGGCATATGCGCTGCAAGAATCTAGGTATCGTTTCCATTCAACAATCCGTTCCATCACATAAATTGTGCTAAGTATTGATTATTTCATAATAAAATTTAAATAATAAAATAAAACTTCTTATAATATTTGCTTTGCTTTCGATATAAATCGATGACAGGATTCAGGACTTCTATTTTTTAGCTGTGGAGAAGAATGGGCGCAAGAAACTCCACAGCTTTAAAAGAAGTAACAACATTTAATTTAATACATTTACAATTAAAAACTTTCAAGAACCCGGAGTTACAAATAATGCTTACCTCTATACATTTACTTAATATTACACTCGATTCTAAAACAACGTACTTGGGCACTATTTATGTTTTATGTATGTAGTGGACCAATGGAAGGAAGGATACCAATGATGTAGTGGACCAATGGAAGGAAGGATACCAGTGATATGCAATACCTGTCAAGCGACGGGTCGTTGCTGAACATCTCCGTGGGCACGGTGGGGGGCGCTCGCTCCGGCAGCAGCTCGAGGTAGGACTGGCGCGACTGCAGGTGACGTTCCACTTCCTCGGGCGTCATGTGCCCGTCGCCCGCGGATAGACCGAATGCAAGCGCCGGCGACGACTTCGCCAGCAAAGCACCGGCCGGGTGCTGGAACAGATGTAGTTTGTTGATTGATTTAAAAGAGGTTGACTGCCGCCAGTACTGGATGAAGTGCGCTTCCACCTTCGGCTTTATCATCACTAAACATCAGGTGATAGAAAGAGTAAGGAGTAAAACAAAATCTAATAGCACTCAAGGTGATAAATATTTATAATACAAAAAATAACCTTTTTTAGTCAATAAAAGCAAAAGCAACAAAGAATCAAAATAATTTTTATTTTATATAGCAAAATTATAAGGCGCTTTACAGACGGCGGCGGGGCGCGGGCGGGCCGAGCCGGTCAATTTGACCGCGAACGATAGCGCAAAGGGAATCCTATACTACCAACGCACAGAGAGGGCAAAAGACCGCGCCGCCAGTGCCCGGCGGGGAGGCTAGCTCAGTCAAACCTATTCTTATTTAAGGAACTAACTGCCACCATCCCTCGTGTGCTTTGTTCGCGGCAAGAGCAGCCGCGGGCATCGACGGACAGACGCGGTCTTTATTGCTTCACGGTCAAAAAGACTGCCCTGCCCCGCCGCCGACTGCAAAGCGCCTAAACGAATGACTATTGCTTTACAATCCCTGTGTGTGCCTCTTTTAGCAAAGGCCTTTTTTTTTCTTTTATATTATGTTAGGAAATAACCCCAACTGTGACCATTCTACTAGACTAGAGCCTTTACACTTTTACCTAATAGTTATATTATAGATAAACATTTTAAAATAACATGTTAATTGCAATCTGAAAGTTTCCATAGTGGATTTTAAATTGAATTTGTTATTTTGAATAAACATTTTAAGAATTTAAGTTTTAAGAGCCATTTCACATATCAGTATGGTCCAATCCGCAGAAAAACTTCAATGCACCAATTCCTTCATCCAATTTTTTTTTTTTTTTTTGTATCCTGCTCAGCACAGCAATCTGTTTTTCCACATTTAGCTGCTACTGTGTTTGACATGTGTCTGCTAGTGTCTTGAAACTGTGAGGATGGTCCACTGACCTCACTCACTTATTATTGGAATCGATTTTGGAGGGTTGGTACACTGTTCCTCCTTAGTCTTGAGAAAAGGACACTGCCAGTGCCTTTTAGGTCTGTAGCCAAGGTGTTGACATGGTTTGACAATTTATCCTGATATTTGAGACTTCTCTTTTTTATTTCCTGCTTTACAGTTGGTAGGTTCAGATCTTGTAGGATGTAGTTATTGCTTATGCATTTTGGGATGTTGAACATGTGTCTGATTGCTTTTGTCTAAAATCTCTCCAATATCTCGATGTTGCTGTTTGATGCTGTGCCCCAATCCAATAAGCTGATTTTAATTAAACTTCTACTTTCTACAAACATTGCTGTACAGTGAACAAAATATATCTATACTGTCAACAGACAATTAATATAAATAAAAAAAAGGTTTCTGTAACGGAATTTATGACCTTTAAAAGCTTAAAAGCTTCCACCATAACATCAATGTTTGTAGCATTGTTGTGTTCTGGCAGCTAGAGATAAAATAGCCAGTACCTCACTAGTTGAGGATCCCGGGTGAAGTGCGCTTCCATCATTAGCCTTATCATCACTTAACATCAGGTGAGATCAAGGCACTGTGCTTACCCGTTGATAAAAAAAAATTACAAAAACACAATGTTGAATAAATTTCCACAAGCAGGATTTGAACCTGCACCCTTCTGACATACCGGGTCAGGTGCTCTTCCAATTGCGCTATCGTGGTTCTAACCAGCCCGCCAAAATTTCAAAGTAAAAAAGTAAATTTCAACACTATTTACTTTTTTACTTTGAAAGCCAAAGGCGCCAATTCAATGTCAACAACTGCCGTCATTGACATTTTTTGCAACAAAATTTGCGTTAAAATTATATACCTAAACAAAACAAAAATTTAAATGTTTAAAAAAAAAACTATAAAAAGTTTCAAGTTATCAAATTGGTGACACAGTAATGTAATGAAAATGTTTTGAGCTCATGCATAGCAACTATTATAGCAACTTGTTTCATTTCAATATATAATTCACTCACAAGGTGACTGGCATTAGTAGCTTTTTTTGGAACAACAGCTCTCTTTCTTTTAACGGGATTAGCTCCCTTGTTAAGTGCGGATGGAGTGGGATTTTGATGAGATGCACTTGCTTCCAATTTTTTCCTGAAAATAACAATTTAACAACGTGAACCGAAGGTAGTGCAAATTATAAATGAATAAGGTATAAATTAAAATTGAGGAAACCTATGGTGCAGTGATTGACGCTCTCGGTATGCGATTGCCGAGGTTAAGACAATTTTCGCAAAGGCCGGTCATCGGTTAGGTGACCTTAAATTTATCATCTCGAGTGCTTCGGAAGCCAGGTAAAGCCTTAGCTGGCATAACAACCACCATTCCGGGTGGTGATTTATTGCCTATTCTACTTATCAATCTATAGGTAAGCTCTGGCCTCAGCAGTGGGGACATAAAATGAGCTGCTAATAAAAATTTAAATTAATATTTCAAACATATAAATGTGTTTCATTTGTTGACATACCTTTTAATGGCATCAATGCGATTGTAATCTGTGTCATCTGAAGATTCTGTTTCATCACTCTCTGATGTAGTACTCTCTGGTTTTTCGTATTGTAATAACCTGTCTAGCAGGAAACTACGATCTCTAGATACTTTTAACAGTCTTTTCTGACTTGATCTTAGAGCATCTTGGAAGCATTCATTTTCCTAAAACAATTTTGGGTAAGGAAATTCTGTACATGATATAACTTACTTATCATATTTCCCGAAGCACGATAACAAAATCACTAAAGATTTTACTTAATCAAACTATAAACAACTGCAATTGCTACTTTAACAAAATTTAATTAGGCCGAAATGAAACTTTTGAAGACACCAAGTTGACTTTATTATTTTATTTTACTTAGACATTTTAAAATACTTTGCAGGGTGCATAGTCATAGTGTTGAAGCAAAGTAAATGTTAGTAAATCTGTAGTGTTTCATGTCAATGTGCAGCAGTGCACTAAAGAAAATATTTGTCAGTTTAAACTAACGTAAATAAGAAACTTTAATTTCTTTTTCAGAGTAAGATACTGATTCCTATAGTTCGGCTCGGATTCTGGTTCGCTGCTGCTGTCACTGGAGTAGTTGCGGGAGTCACGGGCGTGGGTCGACTCTGCGGGCGCACTACTGCTTACACTGGCGGCTTCGCTCGCTTGCATATTTGCTATTGAGCGACAGTACCACCCGTCTAGCATTTTCTGCAATAATAATTTTTTAATTAAACAAATTGTTGCATGGATATAGGACCGAAATTAGAACTTTCGATGTGCTCAATCTATTTCTAATGCTAACGCTATTTAAATTTGATTAATTATAATAAGATATTTTGATGTTAGATATTTTATCAACCTTTGGATAGTTTTCTGACGCCAGTATGATGTCTTTTTGAACCAACGCAAAAAAAAAACAAAAATATTTTATAAAATATTTTGAAATCGGCCCTGCGCTACTTAGAATTACGTTTCACGTCAGTCTGTCTATCTGTCAGTGTCAACGTTAAACACCTGTCAGTAAATTTTTAACAAAGGAATCAATCTTTTTCTGTCTAACTTTAAGTTCTTTAATCAATATTATTTTTTAAATGCTTCTTCGCACTTTGGCTTGTGTAGAGCGGAGGCGACCTTTTATACTCGTCTCCTCCTACTGCTGATACTTGTTGTTAAGTGATTCCCTAATCTCAAATATGGACTGGAGGCCAGTCTTCGTGCCGGATGAAGTCGATTTCATGCGCCGCCAGCCAGTCTTGTGTGCTCTTCGCTCTATGAGCTGGCGCCGAATCTTGTTGGAATACCCAGTGCCTGTTATTGAACATGGTATGAGAAACAGGTTCCACAAGGTTCGTCAGGACTGTATTTTGATACACAACTGCATTCGTTTTTACACCTTTCTCACAAAAATGTACCTCTGTTAAGCCCCAATAAGAAACTTCCAACCATACCATGAGCGAGGATGGAAAATGACCTCGTTGGACACGCGGAATACGGTTGCTCGCTTCTTCACTACTGTGTGCATACTCCTTATCATTTTGTTTGTTGTAGCTGTCTTCTACGGTAAAAATTTTTTCATCCGAAAAAAGAATTTCCCGATATTTTTTTCCCGCGTACCGCTTCAACAAAGCGCGGCATCTCTTCAGTGTCAGGTCCATTGGACGAGCATTCAAACGATGTCCTGTTTTACTTCGATATGCCCGAAGCCCTAAATCTTCATTTAACACCCTTTTCACCGTGGTTCTGCTTAACCCCATCTGAAGGGCCAACAGTTTCTGCTTACGTTTGGGATTTCTTTGAATTCGCGCCTTCACAGCTTTTATCACTGCTGGAGTCCTAACAGACCGAGGGCGACCACTTCTTGACCTGTCATCTACACTAGAGTCTTCATTGTATCGTTTGATGGTACGATAAACGAATCTTTTGGTTAAATTAAAATTTTTCAGTATGTCAAAAATTTTAATTGGCGCGTAACCGCAACGATGCAACGCAATAACTGCAACACGGTCTTCTTTAAGCGTCCACTCCATATTTAAAAATGAGTAAAATTCTAAAAAGCATACATTTTTATTTTCATGAACAATTCGAAATTCGAATTTATTAAACTTTTTTGTGGCCAGCATTCCAAAAGAAAAGTTTTTACTGTGTGACAATACTTATGACCTGACTGTGTATATAGGTTGAACCTCAGAATAATAATTGAATAGCTTTAGTGTTCTGACAATTGCACAATCAAAATCAAAACAAAACCATCAAAACCTACAGTTTCATGGTCTGGCTGCTGCTTTACGGGCGTTGTCTGTCAAACAGTCAATTAAATTTTTTTAGCATATGGCATAACGCTGATAGTTTAGATGATTTTACTTAAATTTATTATCTTTACTATTATTCTTATCATCATCAAACAATAATTTTGCAATAATTTATACTATTTTTAAGTGAAAGATAACTGTCATGATCATAGAAGATTTCTAAACGCAAATCTGCCGAGCACATTGATTTAAAAGTTATTATTTCTGTCTATAGATGTCGCTTTTTAGAGCGACCGCAAATATACATTTTCTTAGATTGCTGGTTACAAAGAAAACTTTGTTTGAGGAATTGTAAGCAGAAAGTTGATGTAATAAGTTATTAACTAAATCACAACTCAGTTAGGAACTATAACACTATAGAATTCTGTTGCAAGGCTGTGTAGAACTACGTACAGGAGGAAATGTCAAACCGATTTGGTCGGGTTATATGAGGACTTCGTACTGCCCGAATTTGAAGTCAGTCGAAATTGAACCTTAATTCCACCGCATGTGCTCTTTCAGCTGAGTGTGGTCCCGTGCTTGTCGCGGTCAATGCTGGCGGATTGATTCCTCGTGTTGTGATGGCTCTCGGTAGTGAAGTGAATGAAAACTCTTCAAAAAATCCTTCTCAAAAAGTGAAAAAATGTCCAGCTAGCAGCAATGGAAACGACAAAACTGGCAGTGAGAATGTTAGCAAAGGTAAGTCTTCCGGTCATGCCCTCAGTTATGTAACGATGAGTTCTACACAAATACATTTTTTTGGATAATTATCCGCGTGCTTGCAATGAATGCATTTGAGTCATGTGACCCTTGTTAACAAAATCATGTGATCGTATCTTTGTTGCTCCATGAGATCCATCCAACCATGTGCAATAAGATAATTGATCTGCTAGATCTTTATAATTTTTTCTTTACATACCTTTGCCTATTATTAAAATTAGTAGATTATGATTTATGTTATAAAAACAAGAAGGTAAAAATTTACAAAATCAGTATGAATGATGTAAATCATTACACAACTTGTCATATTTGTTACCTACATTACATTAAAAGGCATGTTGTCAATGTCAATGTTTAATTAAACGCGAGCACTATCTACATCTAACTTACCTATTTTAAAAAATACCTAGTCCCCTGTATCATTAATAGTACCAATATCGTTGTATTTAACATCAAAATTGTTATATTATTACTACAATTTGGTTGATTTTGTTAAAAATTTAAGAAGTAGAAGCATTTGACTGATAAATTACCGTTTTCCAAATAGGTATACAGGATTTCTACTTTTTCGTAGTGCTCCATTTTCTGGCTTTTTTATTTATATTTCTCGGCTACAAAATTATAACTTGCCTACGTTTTCGAAGATATCCCCATACAATCTGTACATGCCCGACTTTTCCGATCGTATTTCGACATTTCCAGAGTTGTGGATCCAAACTCACAAAACCTTACATTATTGGCCCCTGACAGATGACAGATTCAGAAGTTGTTTTTAAGTAATGGTTGAACCATTTCCAAGTCTGACCAAGGAGTGACCACAGGGTGCGACTAACTTGATGGTCTCTTTATAGTCTGACTTCCACATTGAGACTTTCTCCATTTTAATCTTATCAAGTTACTAAAAACAATTTAGAACAACGCTCATTTGTAATTAAGAAAATTAATTGATATCTGAAAACTTATTTCTTAAAATCAAGAAGTTTTAGAAACAATTATTGTTACCTTCTCAATTTATCTGTATCTGTTGCATTAGCATTAGCTACAGTTCTTTAAAATGTTCCTGAACATATTTTATGGACTGTCAATCAAGTGTAAGGTTTGGTTTGACTGTAATATTAATCAAAACACCAGGTGACCACCATGTTACACCAGGTCACACTGGTGAACAGGAAGCTAAAATTTTATCTGTTATTTGTTGTTACAAACAGATAAGTTTAAAAAAGCAATATTTTTAAGTATTACCACTTTGCCATACATTTGATTATCTGCATAATGTAATATAAAAATATCCAAAAAATAGACAAAGGTTGCTAATAGTTACATATTTGGTCAGTGTCGTACATGTTACTATAATAAAAAAACGTTTTTTAAGTTTCTTTTAAAGATTAAGATAGTGAAGCAAATTTCTAAATTACTTACTTCCTCTTTAGATCATGTGATAAGATGAGATAAGATATTAAGTTAACTTGCCAGAATACAGTAAATATCCCAAATTATTATTTAAATATTGAACATAAACATAAACACAATATGTAAGGTATAGGTATTTAACATTTCCTGTTAACTATTTTTATGAACTAATGTTTTAAAGCATACAATAAGTTTACCTTTTGTGGTTTATCTAGCTTAATTTTAATATTTATGATGCTATCATCATCATCAATATCAGCCTATATTAGTCCAATGCTGGCCATATATTTATAATGTAACATGTTTAAATATCCACCTAATTGATACAAACATACATGCAACATACATATTTTTCAACATACAAACATACCATTCTAATAGTTTTTTTTAACTGGAGCCAACAAACCTACCTAAGGGTGAGGATATAAAGAAGCGGGTATTTCGGTACGGACTTGTCGGTGCAGGTCGATACAGATCAGTGCAGGATACCCTACATAAAGAAACAGGTAAATTAGTCTTCATTGACTTTAGTTCAAGCCTATATGACCCAGTCCAGGTAGTTGGTGCCGACAAGGCCCAACCTGTTTCTTTATGTGTGAGCGCAAAAGATAACATTGGGATATTTTACCTGTACAGATCGGTCCCTACCTATACCGGTTTGTCTGCACTGGTAAGCCACTTCTTTATGTCCTTACCCTTACTGTCTACGAAATGTATCGAATAGATCTTATTTAAGTTTTATTATTTGTTCAATTCCATTTGCTTGTTGGAGTAGTGCAACCTTTTATTATTTAAATTAAAAAAGGAATACTGTACTACATAACATCACCTTTGTATACCATGTTTTATGCAAATAGATATTATTATCATTAATAGAATACAACATGGTTATTTATTATTCTCTTCTAAAATTACAATTGTTCATAGCGTTGATGGAAGCACTGAGAGAACATTTTGTTAACATCTATTTTTTGTCACTAGAGCAATAATGTTGCCCCCACTGGTGCGAGTCATGTCATTTTTTTTGAAGTGTCAGTAGGTAGACAAGGCAAACATGTGGCTATAGCATTTATTTCAAAACTATTATGTATTCCTTTTTTGTAATTTGCATCTGTTTCAAGGTTTATGTTATTATAACTTAGGTATCTACTTAAAGTATTATCACTGTTATTTTTAGGAAAACTAGATTGTTGTAGAACCATAGAACTGTATTGCCAACAATTACTAAGAACTTATAGCGTTTGGTAGAAATCTACCTAGAACCCGATTGGATGACAACCACTAAGAAATATTATAGTATTGTTTGATTTAGTAAAATTACAAGGCATAGACGCATAAAATCTTAATATTCAGGGCCGGCAATGCATGAGTGTCACCTTTGGTGCTTAGAATATAGAAACGTATAGAAAGGTAGTCATCCTACAAGCGCTCTGTCAAAAGTGAAGCACTAAACCGATTCACACTTTCGTGACGATTACTTGCTTCTGCATGCGCTTGGCGACACGCACGCACAGTAACTCCGTAGTGTACATTGAAAACTCGGCGTAACTTAAAAAAAGGTTCTTCAAAATGGGCGCACGGACTTACTTTCTATACGTAGTTATTCTAAGCTTTGGTGTCATAAATTCCCATGGCTTAAGAAAACGTTAATGTTTGATGTCAATGAATTTGAAGCCATCATAATCAGAACAGATACATGCAGCCTATCTACTGGAAAGTTTATTGTTAACCTGATGTAACAATAAACCTTCTACCAGTCTACCATTTATACGCAAGTTACGCCCTAGTGGCGCTTGCAAGCCATATCTATCGTCGTCGCCACATAGGTACCTACATAGGAGGTCATGGGCACACGTGGGTTCGATTGCCGTTACTAGTAAGATTAATCTATGCTAGTAAGTAAATCGTATTGTTTGCCTCTTTGTTTGTGGTGTCGTATTACTTTTATAATTTACCTCAGTAGGTAGATGCCGATTGAATGATGAAACCGCTAACCATTTTGATCGGGAGAGCCACGATTTCAGAATTTCTATAATAAATATGCATTTGAAGGTCAAGAGGTTGTGACAGAGTCCAAGCACGCTCATAATATTGTCCGTTAAAAAACCCTTACCGCGCACGCCCGTTTTTAGTAAACTTACCTACAATTGCGTCATATCGTCAAAGCACGATGTAGGTACCTATCTACTAACTACACACCCCGCTGTCCGCAGTAATATGATAAGAATACGGGGTTTCATACGATACTACATATAAGCAAGCACCTCTATACCTATATTATTAGATATTAACGTACACAGATCACACAGATAGGCAGTCTTAGTATCAAAAGTACAAGGTCATTGTTTGTTGCCTAACGATTTACTAAAACTATGAACAATGAGATATTTAATTAAATATAAATAATGTAATTATGTATATGAATTAAGTATAATTTACCGATAAACTTAATTTACAATCGATTAGACGAATTATCTTTACGGATGCACCAAGAAATCGGGCAACTAATGCGTTGGTACACTACGTGAATCTAGTTAACCTTGTAATGATGCGTGTTGCGCAATGTAAAATAAGTATCCGTTGAATTCTCTATTATTGTTGCGCGCAGTAGCTACTGCCAAAACATAAAGTTTAGTAGTAACGTTCCCCGTTACTACAATACTTTGTTTTAAGCTGAGAACATTAGCTAATTTTCTTAGGGCTCACGAAGTCACGCACGACTACCGACCTACTGACTGCACTAAGACGTCATTGTATTGACTGAATGAATTGCTTTGCGAACATAATTAGCATTTCTAATAACTAACCATGCAGGCCTTACCCAAAAATGAATTTGTGTTCTGGTAAACTGGTATTGTCATAAGGGGTCACCTATGTGAATTCGAAAGCCATCTGATCCATTTTCATTATGATGATGATAATTCGTTGAAATGTTATATCGACTTGTCGGTCATATGTAATTGTCGCTGCAAAGAGTACCGGTAAGTTGTATTACCGATTAATTGTTGCATCGGGTATTTAAAGCTTCGTAATATTAAGACATCTTTCAATGGAGCAATCGATCAATGGTGTTCGTTCGATCAGATGGCTTTCGAAAATTCATAGGTGACCCCATAAAAGTTATTACAAGGACTAGGTATTGTCGTCAATCAAATTGATAAAGTTTTTACACCAGGAATGCGAAAGGGGAGATAGAACATTCACAGAACATAAAAAAAGCCAACGACAACAATTGTTTGTATGTCTTTTCATAAAGTCTTTAACTTTAAAAGGCTTTATGAAAAGACAAACTAACAATTGTTGTTGACATTAAACCCTTTGATATGCCGGAACTTAGTACCACAGTAAAATCACGATGAATACAGGATAAAGCTGAGGCAGTCGTCATATTAAGAAATTCTATGAATTCACACACTAAATCGATGTTGGTAGGTACCAAAGGTACCAACTCTAAAGCCAATAACTGATTCAGAAGAAATTTGTTGAAAACGCTTAACTTCAGTAATATTACTGAAGATTGTGTGTGTACACCTACCAAAAACTTTAAAGGCATTGATCAATTGACAGAGCAGCTTTTTAACAGACAGGTATTCTTGTAACTAAACCATTGTTTTTAAAAGCGTAGCTAACTTAGGCTCGCCCTTCTGTTAGACAGGTAACTTGTTGCGTAGTCTTCAAACATTACTGTTTATCTACGTAGGTATTATTCGTCAGAAACCAGTTGTGCTACAAGGGTTTTAAAAATTGAGAGCATGCTGCTCGTTGATTTGTAACGTGAGAAACTAACCTCGCTGATATCATCGTTGGCAAGGCAGGTTTCAGTTACTAAGGACTTTTCAACCTACAACGTTCAGGGCTTTCTTATTGAAACTTGAATTGAAGCGACGTTTCGCTTATCTTAACTTTTGAAGCTCTTATCAAAGTTATCATTGTGTAACTTGAAATTAGCTGAGATTGTTTGTGTAGCGACGTTTGCATCGGCAGGTATGTAGGTATGTATGTGTTCGATACCGTAGCTCGTAGTAGTTTCAAATAGATCGTGATAAGGATTTATGTCATGTTGATTTGCTTGAATGCCATTATGTGTAATGAGATTTTTGTTCTTAACAGTAGGGCAAGAAGTTTCTTTAATAAGTTTTATGGACATTCAATTCAGTGACCTACATAATACTTAGGTTATTTATTTATGTTTAAAGTATTTTTGCCGGTAATTATTACACCCCGGGATCCCGAACAGAACCTGCTTGAATAATTAGCCATAAGAAAAGTCCTGTTAAACTTATGCTTAGCATAACATAGCTTGCGGCTCTAAATTAAATTACAAAATTAAATGGTGGTATTTTTAAGGTAATAACAAACTGTAATCTGTCATGTTAAAGTAAGTAATAGTTATTTTAACCATACCGAGTTTCTTATTACCGTAAACTTTATGATGAAACCACAAGATCACATCAATCCCAAGTGAGTAATATGTTTCCGATTTTGACACGTTTCTGTCCTTATCTACGGCCTAACCTGCGATCTATTCTAATCCAATACCATGCGGGCAGGTAAATATAAATATATAAGCTGCATAAATATGAGATAAGTACCTACCCAGGTACCTATATGATAGAACTTTTAAGTCCGATATCAAAAGACTTCTTAAAATAAGGAGCTAATACATAAACTAAAGCCTCTACAAATAGCATCGTAGTAAATATCAATATAGGAATGTTTAAATTAAAGGCTAGGCTATTTACCGTTTTGTTGATTAAAAAGTTATTGATGTAATTTAACATAATTACCTAACGAGCTATCGATACCTATCACGCTTAAACCTTTTTGATGTCTCTTACATTTAGGGGATAGTCACCTAGTTACACTTAGGATAACACACCCGTAAAGGCAGTTTAAACATCTGTATGCTAATGAGAATAAATCATACTAACAACCTGCAACTACCGAATTCGAAGTTTGAGTTCAAGTTGTCAAGTCGTGACCATATAATTTGAGGGTAACTGTTATTTCTTTCTAACTTTGAATGTGCTTTGAACAGAGTTTGAAAATCATTTGCTCGGTTGATACTTCTCCTAAAAAGTAGTAGATAAGTATTTACAGACAAACGATTGCAGTTAAGTTTGATTACACGGTTGACTTTTCGTTTTAGTATTCTCAAAGCAATGACGATGCCCATTTACCTTCATTGCTTTGATAATTGGCTCAACGTCTCGTATCGATTAGTTTCTTGGCATTAGGTTGTCACTTGTTTTACACCTCATTTCTTTCTTATTAGCTGTGCAAGCGACTCTGTTCGTGTGGACTTCTTCTAGTTCTTCATCTAATATAACATCATCAATAGATATATTTTTAGATAACGTGTGTTCATAATGATTCTGTCTGACGGAAAGTTTCCTTGTAAGGCTTCGCCTCAACAAATTACGGTGAAGCCTCTCAGTTTCTGAATTCTACAATTAACACGTGTTTTTATTTCCAAATAAGCGTCTAAAAATAAATTAACCTCTTTCATAATAATCTTTAATCAGTTCCCCAATTCCACTAGAATTTAGATCCCTTCTTTGACCAGGATAAAAGTATTATTCTGACCGTTTATCTTTTCTTTATTTGTTTACACATCGCTTCACTGTTTTAAATGATGTTGTTATAATTTTGCCCTTCGATAATTTTTTGACACCTATCATAAAGGACTATTGAATAAAGGGCAACGCAGATTGGAACGGCATGGCAAAAGATTTAGATTTTTACCAATGGCCAATGGAAATATAAATAAGACATAAATTCCCATGCTTTAAAATGATCCCGCGGCATCGAAGCCACGGGCTCCCGCTGCGGGATGCCGCGGCATGCCGTGGCGTACTGTGGTAGGCAGAGGCATGCTGATGGATGCCGGCGGACGCCGTGACGTGTCGAAGGTAGTGTTGTAAAGAACTCGCGTCTTTTTGTCTTAATTCGATAGACTCGGCTCATGTGTATTCGGTAGAAGTTCCCAAAGTTATACAAAGTTGCATTCAAATATTTGAAAGGTAGCAAGCTCTGTTCTATCAGAACGACTTTTCTCAAAAGCCGTACAGGTTTTAACTCAGCAGAGAAGCAGGCTGCAAGCCAAATGAGTAAAAAAAATTTTGTTTTTGCAAGGTCTATACAAAAAATACTGGATTTATAAATAAATTGATTTCTTTCTTCAGCCTAGCTGTTTTAATTCATATTAACCTGGTCCCTATCTAATATTTATTATTATAGACTAGTCACATACAAACAAATTACTTACGATATATCAAAAATATCGATATATTTTTTACATGAACATCCCTAAGCAGAAGTTGCCGATGCATACTTCGACGTGTCTCGGCGGCAAAATACTTTGCCATGCTTTGCCATGCCGTCCGCTGCGTAGGTCTTAAAGAGCTATAATATATATATTGAAAGCGTAAGCCGATTTTTGTCCCAGTGATTATGGGACGATAGCTGCACATAAAAAATCGGTTATGGTCTAATTTTGAAGAGCTCCAGCTGTAGATGTGAAGAAAAATAAAGAAACCTATCATAGGTTTCCAAATTCCTAAAAAATCGGTTAAATAAACGCGAAGTTTTGCGCGCACCCACTAGTACTTCATTAGACAGACGATTACGTCAATGATATAGTGAATGGAGTTGTTATTCCTTTTAATTCCCTCACATTGGTTGGATCCATGAAGCTGTTTAGCTATAGCTACATGATTTGATCTGTATGCAGCACTGCGAATTGAGTATTCCTTATCTATTCTGTGCCAGAGACGTAAACTAGGAATCTTATATTGTGTTTGAAATTTTGCGTTACGAGTTTGTGTATCTCTCACACTGAAATGCCGCCGAGATAATTATAGCCAAACGGTACGTACGACGAACGCGTTCTACTTATTGATGTAACTTGCTTTTACCCATATTGTTAAATGTTAAAACATGAAAAATTTTTTTTTTAAACCCCACAAATGTTCTTAAATTTAAAAGTTTTTTTTTGTAATAAAACGTTATTGTCAGCTTCATAGGCGAACGTTGGCGAACTAATTAACAATAATAATGAAAGTTATTCCTATTTATTTTTACCCGACAGAAGCGTCAGAAGGAGGGTTATGTTTTTCGAGTGTATGCATACGGCATGGTGGATTTTAATTTCATAGGTGTCGTTTTCTGGGATCGTTGAGCTTGTTTTTTCTTTTCAGTATTTTGTCTTTGCAATTATTTTTTATGTTAGTCCGGTTTTTACGACTTTAAAATGGTTTCTTATATAGTTGTTTTAGCAGTCTGGATTTTTACTAACCGACTTTGAAAAGAAATAGGTAACTGAATTTTACAATAAAAACAAGAAAATATGTCTATTTGCATTTTTGTTTTATATCATTGTTTTTTAACGTGAATTTTAGAGTACTTAGTAGGTAGGTACCTAAATACAGATTGTTTTTTTTTTTTTCATGTATACAGGTGTGCAATGCGCATATGTTGCGATAAAATTACAAAGTGAGCGCTTCTGTCTAAAATAAAAGAACAACCAGCGAAAATGCCACAAATGACAATTGCAATTTATTACTCCAACTTGTCACGGAACTTTAGTTTTCCTTTATCTCTTCTGTGGCCATATTAACTTCTAGAGATACAAGATTAGTCTTTTAATTATTAGGTACCTATGACACATCTGAAAATCTTATCTACTGCCGTACCTACCTATTTATCTCTGAATTTTTCTACTTTACGTGACGCTGTCTGACGACTTTTATAGGTACCTACCCGGATTTATTAGATAGAAGATATATGTGTATAATATACAATAACTGCGTCAGCTAACATGCTGACAAACGAAACGAAATCTCCCATGTAATATGTAGTGAGAACGCAAACAGGCAGGGGGGGGTCGGCGCAGGTGTTGGCAACCATCTTTCGAACCAACAACGTGGAGTGCATGCTCCCCCACGCAGGCTTCCTGAAAATTACGATCAATATGTTGATGTGACAGACATAATAATGCACTACCTATCTAGAGGTACTAGTACCTCCTAGGTACATCACAGTTAAACATAACGGTAATACCAAGGTACTGGAATGTGTTATAGCTACTCATTATATACTGTATGCACATTTAGCACTGTATGTACACTTATTGGAAGTATTGTAAATAGGTATTATAAAGTTCGCCAAATGCACAATGCAACTAGAAAAAAATGTGGTTGTCGTCAAGCAGTACAGAGATGTGCGTAAATCGATATCAGATAAAATAATAGAATATTCTTATATGCCAATGATATCAAACAATGTGCACTCTTTGTGCTATAATATTGACCTCGTCCTTCCCTCGTACGAGCATAAAATGCCTTCAGTCAATACCTATAATGGGTACTCATCGTTTCGTTAGTGATGCCAATCGCGATTCGCGACCAAGCGGCCGCGCTCGACGCGTGCCGGCTGCCGCTGCCGGCCATTCATGTCGATCGTTCATTATATAACTGACGCAGACGCATCGGAATATAGGTACCCGGTTGCTATGCTCGCTGCGCTGCATCTCATTTGTAGTGTGCCATATATTATGTATGAATATACACTGTCTCTGAAACTATGATTGCAAAATGGAGTCTTCGATTGTCTCCGTTCTGAGGGCCTAGTGTGAGTTTCATTCGCCATTCGATCACGTTAACGAAAACGAGAATTTGTATGGCAAAATTTTAACTCTTCTCGTATGTCGCCAGGAGGCGCTGCTTTATTGCCATACTAATTTTCGTTTTCGTAAACGTAATCGAATGAATACGAATAGTAGACAAAACTCACACTAGGCACTCAGTTGGCTTTCATGGAAGGCGAAACTGTTTCGATTAATCGATTTGTCTATAGTTTTATAAAGGTTTCTGGCACGTGTAATTCATAAAATTATAAGTAATGTTGCTGTAAATATGTCAAAATTTGTCAAATGTATTATGCGAGTATGAATTTCCGCCTGTTATTTTGTAATTTAAGTCATTAAACGCATCAGTTGCGTGGATGTTTAGATTTATTTAGATTCATACAGTTGTGTTGAAAGAAATACAGGGCACTCAAAGAAACTAAGGTCAAGGAAAGGAACATACAGAAGCGAGTAAGTTAAAGGTTAAACATTCAGGCGTCGCACGCAGTGGGTGCGTCGATGGATGTCGCCGTTTGCATTATTCATCGCGAGCACCCGCCGCTTGCCGAGCCTGTCAGTTACGTTATAAAAATTTATCTAAGCCGCTTGACATTAACTCATCATTACTGCATTCGATAAGTCCAAAATCCACGCGGACGATGTCGCGAGTAAAGTGCTAGTAGATCTATAAAGATAGCAAAGCAAAGCTCTTAGTTAAACTAGCCTGGCACTAAAGCGGAAAGGAATTGTGTCAACGTCTTGTTATCACAATTTTGATTTAAACTTATCTTGAGTCGCTGGCGCCCTATGTTGCTACGTTATCTTGCTTGAAAACGCAAAGAACGATAACACTTTTATGATAACTATTATCTTCTCTAGCTGGAGTGAATAACATTTGATGTCGCAGCTTTTTATGTACGTAGTAGGTAGGTACGTAGTTCATGCAATATATTGCTGTTAAACTTTTTATTTGTCCAAATCTAAAGTACCTATATCATACATTGCAATTGAATATCATTAAACTCTTTGTGCGTAAACAAATTGTTAAGTTTATTATGTCTTTTAATATAGTTGCGAAGTAATATGTGAATGCTTAACAATCAAACAAACAATCAACAGACAAACAATCCATGAGGTCAGTCCATCTATATAGCGGGCGGCGGCAGGGTTAACCGTACATATATGTTCATTGACGTGCTAATATAACCAATTGTCTCTATTTGCCTTATCATGTTTATGCGTGGAACTTCATGACGATTATTATCTAGGTCACGCAATATTTTACTACAAATTATAATAAAAGATAGACAGTCGATTATAATTGGACCGATAATACATTTTTATCGAATCTAATAAGCTTAACTGTTTTTAACATTCAATATTGGTCATTAAAGGTACCTAAACAAAACGTATAGCAAAACATCCTAAGTTCTAAATATAACAGCGTTGAGAAAAAAAACAAATAGTGATAGAATTTGTTGAAAGAAACGCATCGTCCGTCGTACAGATGTAGCAAGCGGCATCGACGACGATGGCGTCTATTGTTGGCGGCATCCCGTTGCCATCTATTATTGACTCGGCGTTGGAGATAGTTGGCGGTGCGCCAGCGCCGACCACGTGCTCGCTCGTCACGGGACGCACTCGGCCGCCCGCCTGTACGCGCCGCCGCCGCCGCCGCGGTCTGCGTTCACTATACACATGGCCGTACAAATCGAGACGATAAAACCACATTATTATGTCCATTCAAATTTAAATGCATTTATTGAGTATTAAGATGTATAGAGATTCCAACTTTCTTTAGTACAGCGATGCGCAACAGTTATTTTGTTTGTTTATTTGTAGTGAGTGATAGATAATAGTAGAGCTTACTTTAGAATGCTTTATAACAGTAGATCTTAGTTTAGAATTTTGGAATATTTCCTTGTTTCAGTCGAGAAACAAGAGAAGCAAATTTCAAAGATGAAAAAGGAGGCGAGCGTCAAAGTATCGTGCAGTAACGGTCACGCGAGTATGCCTAACGGACGCGGCGACGATGAGGGTGGTGGCAGGAGCGCTGCTCCCGCGCCTAGGGTCTCTTACGCAGCCGCTGCACGTAAACCCCCATCGCCGCAAACCAACAGCACGCCAGCGCCTTTCCCGATAAATACAGGTGCTTAGCTAACATTAGTTTGTCCTGTCGAAATTTAGAGCAAGTGATAATGTGAGAGTCTGAAGTTCAGAGTAGTCTATGAAAGCAATAGCTAAAACTTTTATAAGAATTTTTTAATAACATCTGTTGATATACGCTAACAACTCCTATATACCTACTATATTATGACTAGTATCGATAATTTATTTCACCATTCAATACATTGTAAACTATCATTTTCTCTTAGTGAAGTCATGATAATACCTGCTAACAATAAATGTTATACATGTAGTCACATTTTTTATGTAACTATTAACAATATGAAAACTACTACTCTATTGTATGATGTCTGGAGTGTTACTCATCTACTATAATTTGTTTGCTTTCAGAATCCCAAAAAGGTAAGGTTAAGAACGAGAAGTCATCACAACCGAAGGCTGTAAATTCTGCAACTAAAGTTAATGGAGAAGGATCTATATCAAACGACGACAGTAAAAAAGAAAACTTAGGTACCAAAGAACCAATAGCTAATGGAACAGATAGTGCACACGAAAAAATTGTTAATGGTGACCCAAAAAAAAATTCAGATTGTGATATTAGTAGTAGTGATAATGCTAAAGTAGTTACTAATGGAATTAACAGTGATTTAGATCAAGATACTAAATCGAGTAAGTCTGATGAAATAGAAGAAAAAACAGATCCCGTCGTTTGTCCAATTAAAGTGTCAGAAGGTAAACAAACGTCAGATAAAAAGAAGGAAAATAAGAAAACAAAAGGTATAGACAAAACTACTGATTCAGGTAAAAAAAATGATTCAGTTCTTAATGAAAGCATAGAAATTAAGAAAGCAGATGAAGTAGCAAAAGAAAGTGACAAAGAGACTGACAAAATGAATGGTGACAATAGTCACATAGTCAATGGTGACAAAGACAGAGAGTCGTCACCAAGTGAAGATGATGAAGATAAGAAAAGGGATCCGGAAGTTTTATTCATTCAAGATATGGGCTTTACAGTAAAAATTGTTAGTCCAGGAGCTGAACCATTAGACATACAGGTATAAATTATAAACTATTTTGTAGATCGATAAATGATACAGTTTCCTCTTTTTATTGATGGCTATATTTATTTACTTTTATTTTAAGGTATCTAGCATGGAACTGGTTCAGGAAATACACCAGGTTTTAATGGATCGTGAAGACACATGTCACAGGACCTGTTTCTCATTGCAACTCGATGGTATAACTTTAGACAATTTTGCGGAATTGAAGAACATTGAAGGACTCAAAGAAGGTTCTGTTATCAAGGTTAGTATTGACTGTGTTTGATGGTGCTATGTAAGTTTGGTTGTTGCAGTTTCGGTTCCCAGCAAGGATACCTATTGGTCTCTTGTTTGGTTGGTATATTCTAAGATCTCATCTACGCCTACCATACCATCAAGCAACATTATAAAAATAACTAAATATTGACAAGGAAAATACGATTTACTACCTTCGTAAAACCTCGCTATAAAGCATGAGTAAAAAATTATACTAACTTGTTACTGTAAAGTTGTACTTGAACTTCGGATTCATTAAATAATTAACGTTTAAGTTTTCAAAGTACGAAGTAGAACGTACGTGGTGATGCAGCTGCCATGTAATTGTAAAGCTATATAGACACATTAATATTGGAGATTTTTGCAGGTAGTCGAAGAGCCGTACACGATGCGCGAGGCGAGGATTCACGTACGTCACGTGCGTGATCTTCTAAAGTCTATTGACTACACTGACGCGTACGCCGGTCAGGAATGCAGTTCCCTCGCCTTCCTCAATGTCATTACCCAGGGCGATATTCTAGGTAACTTATTTTTTGTTTTCGTTAGAAAGTAAAATTATTTAGGTACTAATCTCAAATATTTAGTTTTGAATATTGTTTCAATTTTAGAAATTGTCTTATTTAGAGCAGTTGAAAAAGTAATTATGTTAAGTGATTTTATACTGATAAATTGTGGCTACTCTTTTGTTTTAAAACCCTAATCTACAAAGTTTACACAGTAAAGAGTTTCTATTATATTCTATTAACAGAGAAGAAAAAATCTCGTCCAGAAAGTGTTGACTGCACTCCACCTGATTACATAATGCCAGGCAGCACCGAACGGCCCCTGCTACCACTCCATCCTGGTCTCACTAAGGAGAACAAGGCTCCTCAATGTCTCAAGGTAAATGCTATATTTATTTTATATTTTTATTATTTTTCCTATTTTCACAAACGAGGCTTCAATTAAGTATGAAATTTGAATGAGACGACTAGACGTCCGCGCCATTGACAAAACACGGAATAACTATTCGGAGCTTATTCTTTGTTTATTTGTAAGGGGCATAGGGTCTTACAAATAAAAAAACAATAAGTTCGGAATAGTTTTTCCGTGTTTTGTCTCTTTTACTCCAATTTGAAATAATAATAAAAATATGAGACAACATCACATACATTCATCTGATCCCAAGGTAAGTAGCTAAAGCACTCGTTTCATGGAAATCAAATACAACGACGGGACCACAGCCACCCAGACCCGACACAATACCGAAAAGTTCGTTTTTGACATTGACCCGACCGGGAATCGAACCCGGGACCAGAGAGTTAGCGCCGCCCAAAGTCCGGCGTGCATGACACTCGGCTACGGAGGTTGTCAATAAAATGATAAATTAAAATGACGTAATTTAAGTGACGGGAACAAAAGATGGCACATACAATAAAGCTTTGCATCGCCCCAGGTGCTCACAACGTCGGGCTGGAACCCGCCGCCGGGCCCGCGCAAGATGTGCGGCGACCTGCTCTACCTGCACGTCGCCACCCTCGAAGACCGCCACTTCCACGTCACGGCGTGTCCGAGAGGCTTCTACCTCAACCAGTAACTACTTGCTCTTACCTTACCCTCCATCACGACCAGTTAACTCATCAAAACTCCACAGTATACTTGAGGACCGCCACTTCCACATCACGGCGTGTCCGAGAGGCTTCTACCTCAACCAGTAACTACTTGCTCTTACCTTACCCTTTATCAGGACCTGTTAACTCATCAAAACTCCACAGTATACTCGAGGACCGCCACTTCCACGTCACGGCGTGTCCGAGAGGCTTCTACCTCAACCAGTAACTACTTGCTCTTACCTTACCCTCCCTCACGACCAGTTAACTCATCAAAACTTCACAGTATACTCGAGAACCGCCAATTTCACGTCACGGCGTGTCCGAGAGGCTTCTACCTCAACCAGTAACTACTTGCTCTTACCTTACCCTCCATCACGACCAGTTAACTCATCAAAACTCCACAGTATATTCGAGGACCGCCACTTCCACATCACGGCGTGTCCGAGAGGCTTCTACCTCAACCAGTAACTACTTGCTCTTACCTTACCCTTTATCAGGACCTGTTAGCTCATCAAAACTCCACAGTATACTCGAGGACCGCCACTTCCACGTCACGGCGTGTCCGAGAGGCTTCTACCTCAACCAGTAACTACTTGCTCTTACCTTACCCTCCCTCACGACCAGTTAACTCATCAAAACTTCACAGTATACTCGAGAACCGCCAATTTCACGTCACGGCGTGTCCGAGAGGCTTCTACCTCAACCAGTAACTACTTGCTCTTACCTTACCCTCCATCACGACCAGTTAACTCATCAAAACTCCACAGTATATTCGAGGACCGCCACTTCCACTTCACGGCGTGTCCGAGAGGCTTCTACCTCAACCAGTAACTACTTGCTATTACCTTACCCTTTATCAGGACCTGTTAACCCATCAAAACTTCACTGTGTACTCGAGGACAGTCACTTCCACGTCACAGCGTGTCCGAGTGGCTTCTACTTCAACCAGTTACTACCTCACTCAGTTACTCTTACCTCACCCTTTATCAGGACCCGTTAACCCATCAAAACTTCACAGTTACAAATATAGTTTTTGATTCCTATTAACAAATTGTTTGCCTATAAACGTCCCACTGCTGCTGGGCTCCTGCCTTACATAAACAAAAGCCTATGGGCAGATTTAGACACATCCACCACGCTAGCCTAGACAACAACCAGGACCAACAGCTAAGCATGCCTTTCGAAGCACGATGGAGCTCAAGGTGTATTAGTAAGGTCATCCAGTTGAGACTTGGTATTGTAAAAGATGCTTAACTTG
Source organism: Eudonia truncicolella (assembly GCA_949315975.1). Taxonomy (NCBI): domain Eukaryota; kingdom Metazoa; phylum Arthropoda; class Insecta; order Lepidoptera; family Crambidae; genus Eudonia; species Eudonia truncicolella. The sequence goes on along the minus strand of OX438835.1, from coordinate 7,883,893 downwards.
CAAGATGATATTATCGAACTCCTCTTGAGACTTACAATACAATAAATACGCAACGCAACGCAACGCAAATTGCGACGCAAGTCACTAAATATTTGTAGTCGTCCTGTTAATTTTATAGCTAACGTTCGTCTTCAAATTTTTAAAATTATTTTATTTTATTTGGACATAAAGAAATGTATTTTTTTTCCTACAACAGATCCACCGAAGAAGTGTTCAACCCCCGTCCCTCGAACCCGTCCCTGCTGTGCCACTCGCTGATCGAGCTGCTCAGCATCGTCTCCCCAGCTTTCAAGCGTAACTTCGCGCTGGTGCAGAAGCGTCGTATGGCGAAGCATCCGTTTGAGCGCGTAGCCACGCCCTACCAGGTGTACCAGTGGGCGTCGCCGATGCTCGAGCACACAGTAGACGCGATCCGCGCTGAAGACAGTAAGTGCTCATAGTATTCAAGACCACCAGCTTCCGGTCTCAGACACAGGTCGCGGGTTCGAGCGCGTCGCCACGCACTACTTAATTTTTGAATGCGATTTGAAACTTTATTGTAAGAACGTACACAAACTCTTACTTTGAATGTCTTATTTACTTTTGGTTACTCTCTTGTATCTAGTTTTGTAGTCACAACACCGTAAAGTATAACTTTACCTTTGGCGTATATATCGTATTGATCATTTGTACAACAAAATCTGTTGGCCTTGCACGAACGTCTATATTGTTCGTGTTAAAACTTTATAAATAATTCAATTAAAGTCAAAAGAACATACTACTTAGTGCCTGCCTAATTGAGTGCCTGCTAATTAAATAGTTTTTAAATCTCGTATTATAATTGCAAAATTTTAATTGCGATAACGAAATAAATTATATACTTTATAAATAACCTTCCAAAATTGAAGAAATGAAATAGTTAGATGCGTTAGGCGGCCTTAATACAATGGGATCAATTACGGGACATTTTGGGCTAAGTGGGAGATTCTTGAAAAATTCTGCAAATAAAAATAATAAAAATGTTAAAACAAGAGAAAATGTCATGAAAGTTCTTATTTGCAGCTTTCTCATCCAAGCTGGGCTATGAAGAGCACATTCCCGGACAGACGCGCGACTGGAACGAGGAGCTGCAGACGACACGGGAGCTGCCGCGCACTACGCTGCCGGAGCGGCTGCTGCGGGAGCGCGCTATATTTAAAGTAAGTTTACGAGTCTAATATCTGGTCTTTTTATTTGAGAGAGTTTGCTGTTTGCTACTGGGCATTTTTAGCTTTCACCGGGCGGGCTTTTTTTGGGGCGGCAAGGAACTTAAAGGATTCCTCGGGCCGTGTGAAACGAAGCATCGTCAGAGGTTTTCTATAGGGAACAAAGGCATCACGCACTAGATTCTCCGAGGGGTTCGCACCGGATCGGGATATCTGCTCTTACTTGAACAGTTTATATGCTTCGTTCAATAAAGCCTGAATTGGATAAGTAATCTTGGTACTTTAATATTTTAGAAATTTGTGTTTAGTGTCTGTTTTACTCAACTTAACGAAATAATTTGTACTCTCTTTATCTATTAAAACGTAGGCCTAGAACTGACTTCTGTGGTAATCGTAATGTCATGAAATTATCTATGAAAATACGTCTGTCGAATTACCATTTACACACGTTATGGCGCTGTATCAATTTCTATACATTACCTATTTTACGCTACGATACGAAAACATACGAATACGATAGTTATTCACGCTAGGCCCACTAGTTTAACGTGTAAAGTATGTCATGCTTCTTTTAATATCTAGACTAAACAGATTTTATGAGAAATCTTGGTAGTTTAATATTTTTGAACTGTATGTTATTTCGTGTCTGTTTTACTTAGCGAACTAAATCAAAACATTCACATGCTTCTTTCAATATCCGTCCAGAATAGATTGGTTTCGAAATCTTGCCACTTTAATATTTTAATGTTATTTCGTTTCGGATTTACCTAACAATTTAATTTTCTACTTTCTGTGTCTTTAAAACTGACTTACTTAGCCATCAACAACTTTGACTTCTTTTTTCAAATTGTAATTTGTTCGCAACAATATTTGTGTAAAATTATATTATATAACCATAATCATAACAATTTTTCGTTCATTCGTTCGTTCATTTTCGTTTTTCGTCATGATACTTGGTGAGAAGTGAGAAAACTTGAGTCATATATAGTCCTTTTTTTAAAGAGTTTTTGTGGGCGGCGAGATATATAGAATATTTATAGAGGGGAAGGCATCACGCAAGCGCGGAGATTCTAGTCAGGGATGGGGGACACCCCCATCCCTGACTAGATTCTCCGAGGTGTTCGGATCAGAATAGGCGTGAATAAGTTTTTTTTTAACCTGTTCAAGCGTTTCCGCACATGTGAGTGGCGACAATTAAATTTCTATTGTGTCTGGTTTTGAGGCAGTCAACGTGTTAAACCAGCTTTTCATTTTTTTCATCTAGGTCCATAGCGACTTCGTGGCGGCGGCGACGCGCGGCGCGATGGCCGTGGTGGACGGCAACGTGATGGCGATCAACCCCGGCGAGGAGCCCAAGATGCAGATGTTCATATGGAACAACATCTTCTTCTCGCTCGGCTTCGACGTGCGCGACCACTACAAGGACTTGGGCGGCGATGCGGCGGCGTTCGTTGCCCCGGTAAGTTACCTGTATGCGATGAGGGGGTTATTGTTTTTTTTTTCTTATTTAATAGTTGGCAAATTACTCCGCTGCACCTAATAAAAGCGTTACAATGAATTTAAATTTATTTGTATTCCAAAATATTATATTGGTAAGTTTTATAATAATTGACACAATTTTGAAAACATTAAAAGAAAAGATCTGTTTTACTGAATTTATGTGATTTAAATTCCACTATGAAAAGTTTCAAATCGCATAAAATCAGTATTACAAACGTTTTTTCATGTTTTTATTATAGTATTTATTAACTGTCAACATCTCAATTTTTCCCTCAACTATAGAAAGTGTCATTAAAATCTGCTTATAAGTTTAAAAGTATAGTTATAAAGATATCTAAATGTAGTATGACTCTTAGCTTAAGCTAATTTGTTTAAAGGTTGTATGTAGTTATATTGAAGGTACTTTAGATAATTTTCTCCATATTATCCGCATGCGATTATATTTCGTCATTCAACAGTGTTTAATTGCTGTACAAATAAAAATGTGTCATCTGAGTACGTGCGTGTTTGTGGCGCATTGACGATCGTTGTCACTTAATATAGCACTACTAAAGATTACGGCAATTGAATTTGTTAATATGTTTTGCGAGTTTATAAACTTCTCCCCTTTCAGCAATTGTCCCCAAAATACTTAACAAACTTTTGAGTTCACTACAGACGATTTAAATTGTACTTATCTACATTTTAATCTCTTTAAATTTATGAAGAAGTTATAAAATATTGTTAGGACTTTAATACAGAAATTCTAAAATTATTTTTCGTAAGATAGATAAACAGTGACAATTGTTTATTTATTTTAAAATATTCAATGAAAGATTGTTGCTTATTGAGGTGATCTTGCTTCGGTTTCATTTGCTGCGCGTTGTATACTGTTGCTCTGGGTTTGATTGGTGGTAAGATTTGTTTTAAGTACGTTTGGCTAGCTTTCACCATATTACAGCATAACATTGTTGTGTTCCGAAAATAACAGATAAGAAAGCCAGTTCTTTAGTATTCGAGGGCCGCATAAAATTCGCTTCCACCATCGGCTATATAAAATTTTCATCATCATCTTTAGTATTTTTTATGGTAACTAAAAATCAACTAACTGAGTTGGCGTTACAACACAAAGTGAGTCTTGGCTTTGGGTCCCTGCGCTTTATTTTTTGTTTTTTTTTTTACTTATTTTTTGGCGGAGTGGTATGAGGTGGCCAATAATAGAGAAAAATGGAGCCGCAGAGGCCGTTTTTGCCCAGCAGTGGGACACAACATAGGCTAATAAAATTTGAAAAAAAAACCTTTTTTTTGTGTTTTTCAATTATTGTATTTGCTTATAGCGCAACGACTTGCAAGGCGTCCGCGTGTACAGCGCAGTGGACACGCCCGGGCTGCACACGCTAGGCACCGTGGTGGTCGACTACCGCGGCTACCGGGTTACCGCCCAGTCCATCATCCCCGGCATCCTCGAGAAGGAGCAGGAACAGAGCGTGGTATACGGCAGCATCGATTTCGGCACCACCGTGTTGTCACACGCCAAGTATATGGAACTGGTGAGACAGATGTAATGAGTATAACCTCCTCCTTAAGTTATTGGCGGGAAAGTAACTAGAAATTCCATCGCTGAACTTCCGTCACGGTAAATCCGTTAAGTCGAGCGGTCCGTTAACGGACAACCGATCTTCTGCTTAGTGTGCCCGGTGACAGCAAATGATATGCAATGAAATGTATTGACGTGAGCCTAAGTTGCCGTAAATGTTCGTGAACATGTGTTAGAAAATGCAACGACACTGGTTAAATGTGTGTAGCCCACCAAGCCAAATTAATAAAGAAAAATAAAACCGGGCTCAAATAAGTGCCGGTGCTTTAGATTTAGCCTCAATGATGAGGGAATAAAACATTAAACCAAACCTGTAACCTGAAATTATTCTAATAAAACAGCTCTGGTACTAAAGCCCTATTTTCCAATAAAGCAAATACCCTAATCAGAATTTCCTTCATACAGCTTAGCAAAGCCGGCCAGCAGCTGAAGATAATGCCCCACTCGGTGACCAGCGCCAACGGTGAGACCGTGGAGCTGTGCTCAAGCGTCGAGTGCAAAGGCATCATCGGCAATGATGGTCGCCACTACATCTTGGACTTGTTGCGCACCTTCCCGCCCGACGTCAACTTCCTGCAACGTGAGTACAGTCAGCAATATTATAAAGAGTTAAAATCCGGCTCGAAGGACCATTGTTAAAAATATTGAGATATTTAGGAGTGAACTGCTTTTTCTTTCTCAAAACGTGGGGTCAAGTTAACACTGATTTTATACTGAATGCTGTCTCCTTTTTGCTAGTGAAGGCATAAAGATCAGTTTTTAATCAGAACTGAATTATTCGATACTTTAAATTATAGAGCAATATGATTTATTTTTTGATAAAGTTGATAAAATAAAAATATTTAGAAGTTTTACCAATCTTCTATTTTATTTCGTTCTCTTTCAGTGGACGACGACGAATTAAGAGAAGACATCAAATCTATGGGCTTCCCAATAATCCACAAGCACAAGTTGTGTTGCTTGAGACAGGAGCTGGTTGATAGTTTTGTCGAGTAAGTACACTGCGAAGACTTTTCTTACCGTCTTCCTTTTACTTTTGTTTAACTTAAAAAGCTATGATGAAGAAGAACTTTAGGTAACTTGCAGATTTTAAAAACAGTAATATTGTTTCAGAGCGCGTTATTTCATGTTTATTCGCTACGCTGCCTTCCACTTGCAACAGTTGAGTGCGAAGAGACAGCGTGACACAGCCGAACAGAAAGCTATTGAGGTTAAGAAGGAGGCCGACGCCAAGGAAGCCAATGAGACTGAAACTAAAGAAGTTAAACGAGACACGAAGAGCCAAGAGAAGGAGGTCAAAGATAAGAAACAGAAGAAAGAGGAGAAGAAGGAAAGAGAAAGTGCCAAAAAGGAGGAAGCGAAGAGGGAAGAAGCTAAAAAGGAAGAAGCAAAGAAGGAAGAAGCGAAGAAGGAAGAAGCAAAGAAGGAAGAGGCGAAGCAAGAGGAAGCTTTAACGAAAGAAAAAGGGAAGGACGATGAGCTATTGCTGAATGAAAATTATTCTGATATTGATACAGACGTGGCTAAGAAGATTGTGGAAAGCATCACAGACTCGATTTGCAGTGGCGACAAACAGGAGAGCGATTGTAAGCATAATTTATCTATCTCTTCGTGTAGCAATCTTGAAAATTTTGCAACTTTTAAAGTGCTACCAAAACGGTAACCAATTTAAAAATATACATATCTTGATCTTCCCTGTTTTGGAAACTCGCTAAAGCCATTTTACATTTCAGTATCTCTTAAAAACTTTACAGCTGTTTCTTTTAAGTCAGTTAGCCAAATTTTTTTATTAAATTTTGCGACTTTTTTATATCTGAATTTATGTGTGTATTTCTAATGCTGGTCCCAGATCTTTGTACACACGGCGGCAGATCAACATACCCAAAACTGTCAAATTTCTACAATGAATATTGATCCTTATAACTTAACGTTAAAGTTCAAAATTGATTGTAGAAATTTGACAGTTTTGGGGTAGGTTGATCTGCCGCCGTGTGTACGTGAACAAAATTCAAGTAGAAAGCAGATGATGATGATGATGTATCATCACCAAATATTAAATATATATAATTGACATATAATTGACCAGCCGGCGAGCGCTCCCGCGCCGTGGTGGCATCAGCAGCTCGCGCAGTCGCCTCCCTCAAGGAGTCGGAGTTCGACGTGCGCTTCAACCCCGACGTGTACTCGGCGGGCATCCGGCACGCCGCCGCGCCCGAGCACCTCGCCAAGCAGCGGCACCTGGTCAAGGAGGCCGCCGCCTTCCTGCTCACCACCCAGATACCGGCCTTCGTGAGTACCTTTATATATATATATTATTACTATTCATATGTATTTATCAATGAGCTTAGTAACTATACGGTGCGTATAAGTATTATTCTCTTTCTTTTTTATCTCAAAATACAGTTTAAAATTTATGTAAATATATTATTTTTGTTATTTATACATAAAAAGCAAATACGGATACACAACAATACCTCATTGTGTTAATCTTATGGGCTTCTGTTATGCTTATGTAGTAAATTTGTATTAATTTAAACAGGGAAACCTATAATTGGCCATAATCTTTACCTACCTGAAAAATTGTATACGTTTTGTAACGCTGTTGGTTTTCTTAATAAAATAAATAAATAAAATAAAAATAAAAATATGTAGCTTGTACCGTAGTAAGCGCAGTTTATGACATATACAGGGTCGACTTCTTGTAGGAGCTCGATGACGCAGGGGTTTTACGGTTTTGTAAGATAGAAACTTGTCTGATGACAACATAAAAATTATTTGAATTGGAAGCTACGGTAAGCCGTTTGTCTCGGTCGTAAGATGGCAGCAGTAGTTGAAACTCGCATCGGAGCAGCGTGTAGGATTATGGGCTGATCTCCCAATCCCAATGTGTTTATTGTTAATTTGAGAAAGCTGTATTTAACATAACATTTTTTTTCCTTTCAGCCGATAAGTCAGGTTATTCGCTACATTCGATATAATTAATTGGTAATTTGTTTGTGCAGGTCCGCGAGTGCCTGGAGCACACGTCGGCGCCGATGGACGGCGCGGGTCTGACGGAGGCGCTGCACGCGCGCGGCATCAACGTGCGCTACCTGGGCCGCGTGGCGGGCGCGCTGCGGCCGCACGCGCACCTCGCCTACCTGCACGCCATCGCCGTCGGCGAGCTGCTGCTGCGCGCCGCCAAGCACGTGTACACCAGCTACCTGCAGGTAAGGCACTCACTGCAGCGTGCGGCGACGCCGCGGCATCATCCTGCTACGGTTTATAAGCCGTGGCTCTCGAGACTTGTAACTTTTATGTCTAACTATTTTCGAAAAATGCTTGTAAACTGCAAAAATCTGGAGCCCTGATAATATTTTAGCCCTTAGTTTTTTAAAAAGGAAAGTCTAAAAAGAGTCGAAACTAACTAAACACAAACACACACAGGTGCTGCTCTCCGGAGTCACCGCTTCACTGTCTCAAATATTCCATCGTGACTCGTTTCTTTGTCGCTTCTCCAAAAGATTGCCTTCCAAGTCTTCCATCATACGTTTTCTCTTCTTAAGATATGGGGTCTTTCAAACGAGGCGTGAAGAGGCACTTTGTGGGCTGGCAGAAAGAGGGTAACCGATTCTGCGTTGTTTCACGCTGCACCAGTTGTCTTCGCGTCTGGACTCCATTTCCACGAAACATCAGGTGGAATAGGGTCATGTGCCGTGCTATCTATATATAAAAAACGAAACTAAAATAAGTCTGTTACCACAAAAATAGACTTCAAGCCTAATGGCTTTATATTTTATCTATAGTTTTTTAAGACATGTATTTCTTTTTTATACAGGGTTGCGAGCCGATGTGCATCGGCGGCGCCGCGGCCCACTTCCTCAACTGCTTGCTGGGCGCTTGCCCCACCCCCGCCGCGAGCGCGGGCGAGGCACCCGCGGCGGCGGGGGCCCGGGCGGCGCGCGGAGGCCGGGGCCGCCGCACGCGCCGCCACCACCACCAGCCGCCGCAGCAGCATGCAAGCGACTGGCAACAGCTGACCCCCAAAGCGCTTTGTACGCACCTCAAGCACGAGCTCAAGGTTGGTTGGTCTATATTGAGAAACTATTATCTTTCTACAGTCGATAGTTCGTCGTCCGAATTCTCTCAGTCTCAACAGGGATTCGGGAGAAGGAGGGGCCTAACTACGAACACATAAAAAATCCAAACAAATTGGGGCTGACATCTTCAGATGTCGGAACTATACGCGCGTATACGCACGAATAGCTCGCACCGAGTGTGCGAGGTCCTAGTCGGAGGATCGGGATGTGTCGTGCGTATTCGTACAAAAACGCATCCAAAGTGCCCCGCCACAAAGCCACAAACTGCTGACCCCTAAAACGCACCTCAAGCACGAACTAAAGGTTTGTTGGTTTATATTGCTAAAAAGGCCAGGGCCACCACGCGGTAATTCCGTCGCGGTAAATCCGTTAAGCGGTCCCCTAACGGACAACCGATCCGATCTGCATAGTGTGCCCGTTGACAGTAAATGATGTATTGACGTTGATACATTGATAGATAGATATATACCGCGGATGATGCGCGGCAGAATTTCCGAGTTATGTGATCCTGGCCTAAGGCTACAAACTGGATGTCAGCGGGCGGCGGCGGTAGGCCGTGGCGGGCGGCGCGGGCGTTGAGAATATATGGAACGGTATAAGGAACAACAATATAATTTAAAAAAAACTATAAACTGACGGCTTTTTAAGTTTTTTTACATGTAATATTAATTTAAACGTAAAATTATGGCTGTACAAAATTCTCCTTGCTTACTTATAATATGATAATTATGACTAAATTTATAGCATTTCTTCCAAAATTCTTGTTTTTTCTTATAGTCTTAATATCTGGTCTGTCTGAATACCAGACACAATAGAATTTTAATTGTTTGGCGCAATGGATCCACGTTTCGGCCTTCCCAATCTTAATACTAACGCTATTCACTTTTCAGGCGTACTGGGGCTATGAACTTAACGCTGATAACATGGAGTCTGTAATAGAAAAACACGGCTTGCAAAAAATATCGCTTCTCAGGTATAAACAATTAACAATTAACATTCGCTCTAAATAGAGTTAATGAAAAAAAAACATTTTATTAAATTAATATTGTTTATTTCAGGTCTTTTGCATTGAAAGTTGGTTTGCAAATTTTGCTGCGCGAATACGATTTTGATAACAAGAACAAAGCTACTTTCAGCAGTGCGGACATTATGAATATATTCCCCGTGGTCAAACATATCAACCCTAGGGTGAGTAGTATTCAATAATGTTTTTTGTTTTATCTAAATACTATTTTAAGTGAAGATCATATGATTATCAGAAGAGTTAATAAACCCAGTCATATTTTGTTTTTCTAGTGAGCTAGTGAGCTAGAAATAATCATATGACCTTCACTCAAAATTGTATTGGGGATCTCAATCCCCAATTGCGCATGGGCAAAAAGTGCTTTCTGAAGCACGTAAAGCACGTTGAGGAGCTTTTAGATTTTTTAATTTGGTCACCCATCCGGTAAACAGACATTGCGAAACCTGTGTGTCTTTTCTTTTATAAATGTCGTGAGATATGCGCGAACATATACACAAAAGAATTAAGAACTTCTACCTTTTCTAAAAACAGATATATTATTGTGGTTAAAGTTATAAGATGGCTTATGTTTTTACAATGATATATTTATTTAATAAGTTAGTTGGAAAAACTAAAATTAACATCAGAAAGCCAATTATTTCTAGCAACTAATTTAATGTAGGTTACACTTCGATCAACAATACACTATATAACGCCTCACGAACTAAAACAAATCTCAAATATGGCATCGGCTGACTTTATTATAAATGGAGAAAAACTATCCTAAGTTTTGATAATTTTAACCTAATTTATACTTTTTTGCAAGGAATAAAGCAGAGTTTTGATTATTATGACATTCACTTACGATCTTATGAAAACATGCATATGAAAGAATTCTGATGAGAAATTGTAATGTAAACAACAATGTAATCACAATAAAATTGTTTTATTTATGTAACAATATACATTATTTGAGGCGGTTTTCATACAAAGAACAATAAACCAAAGTAAATTTTACATTTGAATCATTTAACATATTGATTAGTTCTATCAATTACCTTTAAATAGATTAAGCTTATTATAGACGTGCCTTTTGGATTTGTTTTTTATTTCAACAGTTTCAACTTTGCACAAATAATGTAACCTTACGTTAACAAATGATTCAACCACTGATTTTAATAAATCGGTTTCATGATTGTGTTCGCTACTTCCAAGAAACACATCTTTACCAATAAATAACTTTAAAACTGTTACACACATATAATTTTTATCATATATCCTTTCCATAGACCTACCTCCACTTACACGAAGTAAATTTCGTATAATGCCTTCAGTTTTCATGCATATATTAAAAACTTCGTTATGCGAATAGATCAAACCACCCATGTCTCTTATATCTATTAAATTTGAAACCGAAACGGTTGGAGAACTTGGTAAAAAGACTATTTCAGAAGGCTCGAATTCTGAAACTGATGCTGTCGCATTTTTGGACAGTGTTAGTGTCTGAAATTTGGGGATAGCCGTTTTCCTCAATCGACGTCTTTGTGCATTCCCATAATATTGGATTTTTTGAAATGTATTGAGCAAACTATAAAATTCTTTTTAGGTCTAAAAAAAATTCCTCCTGTCTCTCTTCCGCTGCTATGGAAATTCATTTTGCACATTGATATGGGCCGCCAGGAAATCTAGAAATAAAAAATTAAATTGAGAAGTACCTATGTACCTATAAAAAATATTAAAGTACTCCATAGATTCACTGTTCCAGAACAACTATACGTTGGCCAAATATTAGCATTATTAAAGATTGTTATTTCATAAAAACATTTAAGTATTTTATTATTTATATTATTATTATTTACTTACCAAAAGTATGTTATTCCTTCCGATATATTTTTATTTCTATAGTTATTTTTACAGTTTTTGAATACACACTGAAGCAATGTGGTACGTTGTCACGTTGGCGCAGTCAACAGCGAACTAAATAGATATAAGACCCCACTTTGAAAATGAGGCGTTATTCGCTCGGCCGTTTTTGACACCCTGACCGGTTATCTAGTGTATTGTTGATCGAAGAGGTTACATTAAAGTTTGAATGGGTTTAAATAAACGGTTATTTTAAGAACTGTTCGATAGAGTTTAAACATCTTTTCTCACAGGCATCGGACGCGTACAACTTCTACACGACCGGCCAGAACAAGATCCAAGCGGGCGCTGTCTCCGAAGGTCACGAGCTCATCACAGAGGCGCTCAACCTTCTCAACAACGTGTACGGCGCGATGCACGGCGAGATTGCGCAATGCCTCCGCATGGTTGCGCGCCTCTGCTACGTGACGGGCGAGCACCGGGATGCTATGGCTTACCAGCAGAAGGCGGTATTCATGTCAGAGCGAGTCAACGGGATTGATCACCCCTACACCATTACGGAATATGTGAGTTACTTTCTTCTTGTGTTTCTTGAATTTTGAAGGTTAGTCCACAGCTTCGTATATTTCCTCTTATCAATAGCGAGATGGAACAGTTGCTGATTTTTCCCGATATTTAAGTTTTTACGCACATACGGTTAAAGCCGGTTTACGGTTACGGTTTTATTTATATATTTTTTGAATTTTACTTTTTATTTTTTAAGTGCTAATTGCTGCACTGAAGCTGAATTAAATATTTATAAACTACTTACTTTACTGTGCCGCTAAAAGCACTCAAAATTTAAAAGCAGTGTAAATAAATCAGTGCTTACGTCAGCCTTCCCGGTAGCATAATGGTCAGTGCAGCCGCTCGGATTGCGGAAGACCCAGGTTCGATCCTTGGCTGGGTTGGGTAGGCATTTAATTTTTTCACTGTATTTTATAAATATTTATATATTTTTGGTTTTTTTTTTAAATGTTACGAGTAAACTAGTTTTATGCGTTTCTTATGAAGTAGGCCCAATATAATATAACTTTAATATTCAGTATGTCAACATAAACTTTTGTCCATAATAACTTTCATACTTCCAGTCCCACTTGGCACTGTATTGCTTCGCGAACGGCCAAGTGAGCACAGCGCTGAAGTTGCTGTACCGCGCGCGCTACCTCGCGCTGCTCGTCTGCGGCGAGAACCACCCAGAGATGGCGCTGCTCGATGTAAGTTTATAATACCATGATTATCATACCACCCTAACCCGCTTGTTGTGGCGGCCGCCAGGCCTTCCACTAACGAAACGGTACACATTTAGACGTCCTAAACATGTCCTAGATGACCCCGACGATCCCATATGGCTAAGCGTATGCTGAGACGCAGGCGCGTGGGACGCAGACATGTGTCTGCCCTGCCCTGCGCCTCGTACTGCCGGCACAGATATCTGCGCGTGCGTGTCGACACGTGTATATTTACCATTTTGTAACAATGACAGAACAATTAACAGAACTCTCTCGATAGTACAAATGATCCATTAGTAGAACGTTTTTTCAGATAATCACTTTAGTTTTTCTATGCTTGGAAAACTGTAAAGTAGCAACAACTCACATTATCAGACTCTGACATTGACATTGACAACTCATGTGTCCGTGCTGTGTCTGCTCCAACTGCCCTGCCCCGCAAAATCTGCACTGCGCTGTGCTGCGTCACCTGCGCCTCAGCACACGCTTAGCCTCACAGTTGACAAACACTTAGACAAACCGGTCGAAACTTCTGGAATAAAATAGATATATGATATCTTTACTTATTTGCGTTAAATCCCGTCACATCCTTTCTTTCTAATAGTGCTAAAATTTGTTTTATAGAAGGTAAAAATCAAATACTATTTATGATTATTTACATATAATTTTACGCTAATATTGTTGCTAACAAATTACCACCAACTATGATATCGTAGCTCAATCCTACTTGCCGAAATTAGAGTAGATAGTGTTGATTAATTTCGGCGAGTAGGATTGAGCCACGATAGCATAGTTGGTAGTGCACCTGACCCGGCATGTCATGGGGTGCGGGTTCGAATCCCGCTCGTGGAATTTTTTCAACTGTCTTTTTTCAAATTCAAATACTATTTAATTTATTTATGAAAATTGTACACAAATACTATATCTTGCCAATGTTTAACATTACTTAAAACTATTTTCAGAGTAACATCGCTCTGATCCTACACGCTGTGGGAGAGTACGAACTCTCCCTACGCTTCGCCGAACGCGCTTTAGGCGTTACATGCGCCGTCCACGGGCCGCGATCTCTAAAGGCGGCCGTCGCGAGACATCTCCTAGCACGTACTCTCTCCTGCTTGGGAGACTTCCGTGCCGCACTGCAGCACGAGAAGGAGACCTACTCTATCTATAAGCAGTTGGTGTGTGTCTTATATAAAAAAAACAATATATTTAAAAAACCCTTATTGATAGTATTCGAAATAATGCTGCTCGATGGCAAAATTAGGTATTAGGTCGCCATCCAGTTGTATTCCACGCATGGTATTACCACCAGGCGATTAACTAGAGGCTGATATTACAAAATTCGAACTAGAAGATTCGTGCCGCACTGCAGCAGTAGACGTTTTTTTTTCACGGTTCCGGATAAGTTTTAATATTTTCGACGAAACTGAAATTGAAAGTTTGCATAGGACACCGTAAGGTGTATTATATTTACCTTTTAACAAATCAATTGTCCATAGGCCTAAGTACAGTATCGAAAGTGTAAAGTCATTTCAAGTCGTTTTAAGATAAGGACAGTCTAAATCGTGCTACGAATGTAAATTATAATCCAATCATCAGTCTTAAACACTTTAAAAACATAATTCTTACCATACTTTGAGTTTTACTCGTTTTCTAAATGTAACTAACATTCCCATTACCCATCAGCTCGGTGAGAAACACGAGAAGACCCGCGAATCGTCCGAGTGCCTTCGCCACCTGACCCAACAAGCCGTAGTACTGCAGAAGCGTTTGGCCGAAGCGTACGCTCGCGCTCCACACGCGCCGCCTGCGCCGCCGCCGCTCGCTATACAACCACCCGGGATGGCGTCCGTCATTGATATGCTCAACCTCATCAATGGGATACTGTTCGTGCAGATCAGGTAATGATCGGCTATGGAGACGTTTATTTCATTAAAAAATGAAATAACACAACAACAGGGAGACGCCTCCCTCTCCCTGTGACCACGGACCCTGCAAAGGGTATAAACATAGTGTAAAGAAAACGCGAGTAGATCAGTAAAAGTTGTTTCATTTCAATGTGTAGTGTTCGCGTAAACTTTAGAAAACAATATAGATTAAAAGCAATATTAAGAGTAGGTACTTGGTGTTATTACGCGTTAGAAACTTTAAAAGCGTATTCTGTAAACACAGTAGATGCCTAAGTTACATTTGTGTTTCTGTTGCAGCGGCTATGCCATAGTCATTATATTTTAAAATCTCCATTCATAGAACTTTCTTCTTTGCATTTATGTCTATAATTACATATATGCGATATACATTACATTTAGAGATTGTATAGTTCATAGAATTTACCATTCTTTGTTTCACATTGTACATTTGTTATTTTATCAACAGCCCCCAAGACATCGAGCAATTCAAAGCGGAGATTGAGAAGAGACAGCTCAAAGACCTTCCCATCCCGGGCATCCTGAGCGAGATTGGGGCGAGCGCGGCCGGCAGCCCGCCCGCGGATAGTTGAAAGCCGCCCGGCCCGCCCGGACCGCAGTGAGCCCCGAGCCCCGGGCCCCCGAGGCGGCCGTGCCGGGACCTCGAGCCCCCGAGCCCCTCAGCCGCCACGCCCCGGACCTCGCGCTTATACATTGTTACTTTATAATTATTGATTGATGATATTGTTCCTTATCTATGAATGTATGCCGTAGTGAATAGTGTGCTAAGGTTTGATGTAGATTTTTTTGTTAGTCAAATTTTATTTGGATCCAACAATTATTGAGAGTTTAAAAATTTTATGATATTTTTTTTTGGTCGCAGTGTAATAGATTTTATTTATGCACATATGCATATTTCTTATATTTCGCTCAAATCAAGTAGTAGTTTTAATTTTATGCTTCCGTTTGGAGTTTACAATTTTATGGACACCCAGAGTAGTGCAATTTCGAAGTAGTGATAATAGCAATAAGTTTTGGTTGTGAACCTGAGGCCGCGCGCGTCGCTATGTTACGGTGCTGGTGCTACTGCCGACCCTTCGTATATGATGATTTTATGCATTGTTGTTGTCGAGTATTATTTCTTTTTTTTTATTAGTGTGGGAGTATATTGTTGAGATGCCCATAGTAGTAGAAACTCCAGTTATATTGTCATTGAAATGTAACAGGTTGTCGGGAATCGTGACACGTTTATCGCCTGCTTTAGTTATAGTCGAAGAACAATACTAGCTCGTATTCACCCGATATCTTGATCACTGCCTCTATATTGTTACTTATGTGTAGTTTCAGGTTTTAGTTATTAGTGCCATATTATGTAGTGTTTGTAAGTTCTTTTGTGTAATGTTTCTGTTAGTCTGTGATATAGAATGTTTTATCAATTTGTCATCGAGCCACTTGCCTTTTATCGATAGACCTCTGTAACTGATGAACTATGAAAACGCTTTAAAAACCATTGATATAATAAGAAAATTCTAAAATAATGACTGTAATCACAATTTCGTAAATATGTATATATTATTATTATTATGTATTAAATAAAGAAATATTTGTCTTACGACAATAATAAGTGATGCCTGATGTTATTGTTTTTTTTTTAAATAATCTACGGAAACTGGAATTATACAATTATATATTTTCTTCTTACAATAATTCATCACCTTTATCCGAAATATTGGTACATGTTATCTATATATATATTCACTAATATCGGATAAAACGTTAAATATTGAACGTGCTCGTTGCATAGTATTATTGTCGTAAGTGTAACTGTTATCTAAGCTTAATGTTACAGTCCCCTTATTCAGAATTGATTTTCGAAATTTCGTTTGTGACATTATCACTGTCACATGTGTGGGTAGAGAAAGGAGCATACTTGCCGAATGCTTAGGTTACAGGTCTATCTATTGGATGTACGTGATAAGGTCCCGAAAATATATTGCAGCGGCGACACTGCTTTCTGTGCTATGATTAAAATGTACGTTTAGGCATATTTTCGACATTATGAAAGGTAGATAGCAGATATCTTTTATGTATTTGATTATACTATTATTTAGAGATGCGTAATAAAATTCTCTACTGTTTTTCTTATTTGCAAAAGATACTTTTCTCTTCTCTATTTTAATATATTTATTTCAGAGCTACGTCTCTAACTCGCAATACTTTATATTTTTTAATCGAAAAGGTTTATGAAATTAATAATTAAATAAAAAAGTGGTGTACGCGCTTAGCTAGCTTGGCATGAATATCACAAATATGTAGGTTTACGAAATGGGCGCGGACTCAATCCCTCACTGGATAATGTACTATTAGGTATTAAGAAACTTTGAACGCCAATTGAGTAGTTTGTAAATTATTAAGTTTCCATTTGTTTAGTGAAATAGTAGTAGGTGTCTACAACGAGGTCCTAGTTTGCTGTTTAAATTCAATATTTTAGTGTAGCTCGCAAGTCGATTTGCGGACATTGGAGTAAGCGTGGTTACTAGCACTAGTGCCCGGTCATGTATCCAAAACAATGTTAATTAAGAAAGTTATAAGATGAAAGCATGTGCCTAAGCAAACAATAATCAAGTTGTTGTTACATTTCCTTAACAATATGACGAACATGTAAATACGGCGCTGTTCGTAGTATACTAATAAAAATCCGTTTTTAAACAAGTGGTTTTATTTCGGTAATTTGTTTATAAAGTGTCATAAAAAAAAACTAGCTCCATAAGATTTAATACGGCCACTTTGGACAATTCATATTAGATACTTTAGTACAGACGCCCGCACATCCACAAATAATAAAAAAATCTAAAACTGTCAAAGTTCTTCAATTCAATGTTCAACTATATGCTTTATACATAAAGTTCAAAGTCTATTGAGGAAATTTGGCAGTTTGTGGTAGTCTGATGTGCAGGCGTGTGTACATTGCCTATTAGAATTAAAATTTATTGTGGTTATATCAATACGATACCTGCACATCAACCTACCACAAACTGTCAAATTTCTTCAATAGACTTGGTTTTTTAAGTGATATGGTTGAAAATGTATTAAAGAAATTTGACAGTTTTGGATAGGTTGATGTGCAGGTATCGTTTATCCTTTATCTTTGAAATAAATAAATATATCTCTAGTATGCTGATTTTTTTCAAATTCTGCTTTTGCTCGAATTACGCACAAATTCATAACATGGTGTGTAAAAAAAACATCATATTTGTGCGCCTCACCGTTCCGAAAATACAGCAAGCCCCCAAACTCTACCCCAGCGGAATTTTGAACTTCGGAATTATAAGACGCACATTTACAGCGTCCCAAGATCTATCTTTCTGGATACTTTTTTTTCGATAAGTCCACAGGAAAAAAAAGTTCCGCTGGGGTAACGTACACTATTATTTAAATAATATTGTAAGAATTGAATAAGAATCAGTAAATTATGAAAATAGTACGATGCGATTAGAATAATTGGCAAAAATACCACAAGGAATTCAAAATAAAATTGATAATATGTCCTATAGACTATCAAACTTGTTAATTAAAAGTATAGTTTTTAAAACATTTTTCTGAAAAGAGTAGAAAAACAACTTATTGTAAATAATGTTATATTTTTCAAGCTTATATATTAAAAGTGGTTCGAATCCGGCTCGAAGGACAAACATTATAGGTACGAATAGGACGAAATTAATGAAAGGATGTGGACTCGTGGAACGTACCACGTGTGGAGCACCACTTTCGTGAATTGGAATGGTCTTTTGTCTGTGGCGTCATCGGCCACGCAGCACCATCATCCGCTCGAGAACTCCCAACGCAGGACTACAAAAGGAAATAAAGGTTGGTGGCATTTATATTACGATCTGCCTGTAGATCTTATATTTTGTCCGACTATTCTATAATTTTAAAATTTATTTGAATCCACATCCATTTCATACTAGCGACTTAATTCGTCCCTAACAAAATTTATTTAATTTATAACAATAATGTTACAACATAATTAGCGTTTAACTAGTTAGGTACAAATATTATGACGGGTTGTATAAGAACAATAAGTGACATAATTTTTATTACATTGTCATATAAGCTTGATCTTTCAGTCGATATCTGATAGTTCTGAACTCCACTAGCTCCCCTGTACGATGTTATACCATGGTGTTCCTAGCAGCTATAGCACGAAGTTACTTCCTAAGGCGCGCGCACGCGTAAAAACGATCACGCACGCTCTAAATAGTGTCACTTGTTATTCCTTTTACATATCTTCTCATCTCTAAGATGTCACACAGCATAATTTCCTGGTAACCTCAGTCTTCACACAGCAGTGTCCCTGGCTACATCTACACAGATATCCATACTTCCTGTTCCTCGGTCGGAGGCCTTCCTGTTCCTCGCGGGTCGTGCCTTCAGATGTCGGAACTATACGCGCGTATACGCACGACCGGCCCCGCTCCAGCTGCGCCGCCATCAGCTCGTCGAGAGCGCAGAGTACTCCTGCTTATACTCTCCCGTGTAATATGTCACACATGGTGTTCCTAGCAGCTATAGCACGGAGTTACTTCAGTTCCGCGGGCTGGGCGCGGTCTAAAGCTTTTCTAAAAAAGGGTCACTTGATATTTCTCTTAAGATTAGATGTCACAGCATAGTGTCCTGGTAGCTTTGGTCTCTTGCGTATCCCTTCCTACAGCTACACTACTGTTTCCCTACTTCCTGTTTCTTGGGCGGGGGCGGGGCCTCGCGGGCCGCGCCCTCGGACGCCGCCGCCGCACGCGCGGCGCCCGGCCCCGCTCCAGCTGCGCCGCCACCAGCTCGGCGAGGGCGCCGCGCTCCGTCAGCATCGCGAGGAACGTGCAGATGAACTCGTCGTAGTTGTGCGTGCGCCGGCAGTCGTCCACCTGCATGGGGGATTTTTTTGTAGTACAACGTGTAAAAGAAAAGATCCAAAGTGTATCCGATCTGGATCTTGTATGCAGAGTTACTAAGACATAATTATTAAATTTAATTTGTCATGCAATTTTAAACTAAATATATATTATTATATTAGTGAAGTCATAAATAAGCAGTAGTGCTGAGGTTACTATACCACTAGGGCTGTGACTTGTTTATTTTGATGTGACGTCACAATAGAGATATTAAATTAAAAAATTGCAAAACAAATTAAAGTTAATAATTATGTCTTAGTAACACACATACAAGATCTAGATATGGATATAGTGCATCCGCAATTTGGATCTTTACATTTTTGCCACACATTTCTGTGACCGTTGTATAGCAACGGGGTGTTTAGCCTTTACGCCGCCTGCTAGTAATAAGAGACTAAATCCTAGTAATTAGTAACTAGCCTATACACTGATGGGCAAAGGACTTAATCATTGAAATCTAGGACAGGCTATAATTACAATTGATCACACTTGTCAAATACGAGTTGGTTATCACAAATCCGGTCTATGCATCTTATCGGAAACACACCTAAACAAAGCTTAGTAGTCATCATCACCATCCCTTGTGATTCAAGCAAATATAAACTAAGTTTTTTTCAACTATTATAAATGTCTATATGACATTTTGATTAAAATAACGCTAACTGCATGTGTAACCAAATTTTTCCTGTTATTGTGTTTTACTGCGCGATACGGCTCAAATTGACTAGAGAAGAATAACAGTGCAGGGGTTATTCTACACTGAGCTAGGGTCCAATTCAACATTAACCATCTTATATTAATCCTACTAATATTATAAACGCGAAAGTTTGTAAGTATGGATGGATGTTTGTTACTCTTTCACGTAAAATCTACCGAATGGATTTTAATGAAACTTTCCTCATATACAGACCATGACCCAGACCAGCATAAATGATACTTTTTTATTTTATTAATGTAGTCTTCGCGAATGAAGTCGCGGGCAACAACTAGTTTTGTATATAAGTAAGTAAATAACCTATAACTGTCCTGCCTGTAACTACAGCTGGGCAAAGATCTCCATCATTGAAATCAAGTCATCACTACAATTGATTGGTAACGGCTTAATCACCACGCTTGCCAAATGCGGGTTGGTGATCACAAACGCGGTCTACGCATCGAAAATTTTGAAAAACACTTTGCCCGACCTGGGAATTGAACCTTCGGGTTTCGGGACGAGCGCTTTGGCACTCGACCACTGAGGCAAATTTGTATATAATATATTTTGATTGTAAGAACCTTATACATATCCCTTTTATCGTTTTCATCGTTAAGGGCTTGCTGGCACGTCTGTATCTCGCTGGCGATGCAGCTGCTTAGCGCGTTCAGTTCAGAGTGTGAGAGCAGCAGTTTCCTTAGTTTGTAAGGCTGGTCGGGCGTTGTTTCGCAGCACGATAGTATAGGCGCATCGTTGCTTCGTACTAAAGCAGTTGTTGAAGTAGGGAACACCTGAAACAAGAAATCCTAAGTTAGTCTTGGTTTTCGAAACGAGAACTCGACAATTCACCCTGTCCATTGCAGTCTCTTGCCAGTTGACGGCTCCGAGTAATAAATAATAATATTTTATTATCAATTATTATTCTAAGTATAAATTCAAGTTGTGCCAGCATGAAAGGTAATGTTAAATTGAGGAGCTCGATGGCGTAGTGGCTAACGTGGCCGGTCGCAAAGGCTGGTTATCGGATGGGTGACCAAAAATGTATCATTTCGAGCTCCTCCGTGCTTTGGAAGGCACGTAAAGCCGTTGGTCGCGGCACTTTGCACTGGGCCCGCGTGGTGGTTTATGACCCGTTCTCCCTGTGGTGCTTCCATTCATAGGGAAGGCTGATGATCTATGTGACTAACGAATGATGATGCGATGATATAATCATAAATAAATTCTTACATCTCTAACGATTTCGTTTTCTCGGCTGATTGTAACAAACTTCACTATCGTTCCTTGGTCGACAGGATCCACTGTAATAAAAGACAAAGATTTTGTACAGTGATAGATAAATGGATATATTTAAAAAAATCAGTGAAATCGCCCAAAAGCGCTTAGCTAAGACGGTATATGCATAATGACATTTACAGATTACCTTCACATGAATGTTTTAGTCAAATTAAATAACAAAAAAATAATTTAAAACTACCTAATATAAGGCTGTTGTCTTGTTGCGGCCTGTCTGAAGCACCAATTTCAATAGTTATCGGTTGGGTAAAATCAATATCATACATTTGCACTTCCGATGACTCCAGACCTATGAGAATACTCTCCTCACTGAGCTGTGGCAAGCTATCACTATGTAAATTTTGGACTGAACTCTCTCCTTGTTCTGAAAAAAAAAAAAAAAATAATTTTATACTTTATAATAACTTGCTATGTAAGATATAATTCGTATTAGAATAGTGTGCAAATTTTGACACAAAAAAAATTTGCAAATATTTTTTTTCTAAATACCCATTGTAAGGTATAAAAAAAAACTATTTTTAAGGTGAATTATACTACCGGGAAGGCAGTCGTAAGCACTGAATTTTTACACTGCTTTTTAATTTTTGAGTGCTTTTTAAGTGCTATTGTAATAGTGTTTTCATGTTTGATATAATAGATGAAGCACAATAAACCTAATAAAATTTTAAAACCTAGTGGTTTTCAGTGTTACCATTGTATTCTCTACTTTTAGAAAGTAAGTGCCTCATATGTTTGCCAATTTTCGAAGTAGCTTCCTTAACTCGTTTTTGGTTTAGTTCAAGAGCATTTAACCTCTGGGTTAAAGCAATTCTCCTATCAGGAACCACAGTCATCAGATTGAATCTAGAAAAGTAAAATGTAACACATCAATAGATTTATTACGAAGAATACTTACGTAACAATAAATTACGTTAAATGTTAGTTATGTTATAAGTTAGTAGTAGTAAGATTCTGTTTAGTAACAATCTGTATGTGGTATCATACATCTGATTGTATGTTACAATATACATAGCAAAATTAATGAACATCATCTAACTATACAATTAGATGGCAATCTTAATGATAAGACACACAATCCTTAAGTCAAAATGCAACTATGACTCAGTAGCAAACCTTGTCAGGCCCTACTAAGATAAAATAACGAAAAGATGAAAAAATAGCCTCAGGGATAAAGATGAATCTGTGTCTATTTATTATGGCATGTATTTGGTAAATAGTGTATTTTGAATAAATAAAACATAAACCAACCTTATGTCATGCACTTGCTCTCCAGCGTCCCTGCCAAGTCGCCCAGCCATGACCCTTCTAAACTTATCTGTCCAGTCTTCATCGGGCGCCCAAGGTCCATGGTCAGTGGGATATGGCTTTAGACCATCTAGTTCAAACAAATGACCATTGATCGGCACAAAGCTAACAAAATGGTATGCTTCACCTGCAATAAGAATGGGGACTCATATAGAGCAATTATAATGACTCAAGAATAACATAGTAAAGAACTGTATTAATACAGTGCTTCCTGAAAAGTTGTCATTTATTACTTCTGCGGTGTTAGAACTTAAAAATATAAGCCTAATTATTGCTTTTTTCTACATAAATAAAGACTTTTAAATATTGCCCCAATAAAAAAAAGTGAACAAGTGTTTCTACATTACCGATACCTGTGAAGCGCCCAGTGGACACTCCAGCATTCTTGTCAGTCTTCTTGCGGGCTTGTGGGATTGCATGGGAGTTGTGGGCACAGGCTAGCTCCGGTGTATTGCCAATTGCCCATCCTTTGTTTTCAGGATTCATGCCCAATGTGTGATGCTACAAATGAGAAACTATTAATAAAGACTATTGGTTAGTTATAATTAGC
The DNA here is from genome assembly GCA_949315975.1 of Eudonia truncicolella. Taxonomy (NCBI): domain Eukaryota; kingdom Metazoa; phylum Arthropoda; class Insecta; order Lepidoptera; family Crambidae; genus Eudonia; species Eudonia truncicolella. Next base: position 7,860,722 of record OX438835.1, on the reverse strand, counting down.
CTATCACAACTGGGCTTGGTTTCAATCATTGACCTACTTGGCTCGACAGGGTGTTATAATTATATTGTTATAGATGATGTACCCTAATTTAATACTTTTAGAGGTTCATTTACAACATACAAATGCATGGTTGGACCAAATGGGTGGAGACCTTAGCCTCTGTGGCTCTTTCATTGAAATTTAGTAATTTGGTACAGACGCCTGCACATCACCTATCCAAAATTGACAAATTTCTTCAATACATTTTAACCATATGCATATGGCATATAGTTCAAAGTCTATTGAGAAAATTTGACAGTTTGTGTTAGCTTGATGTGCAAGCTTGTGTACAATTGAAAGGTATTTGCTTAATAATCACATTTGACAATAGTAGGTTGGTTACCCCAGTCTAACATGTGAATTAAACCCAGGAATTGTCTATTGGGATGGGTGGGACACAAATAAATATTTTCTTATTAAAAGTACAGTAGGTAACAATACTACCATAAGCTGCACTCAGTTAAAACAATAATAGGTATGTCTGATTTATTATTGACTGTACACTTAGACAGCATGTTGTTATAAAGTTGATTCATTATTTAACTACTACTAGTTGGGCCAAATGGCATGCTATGATAACAAAACAATTTTTATGAGAATTTCATAGTTCTTTTTTGTTAAACTAATTATGCAGATTTTGTCATAAATATTTTTATAAATTACATTGCGTAAAAGCTACATCTTACCTTTAATCTACTTAACGTTTCACCAAGGTGCATATTAGGGCAATTTAGAAGTATAGATAACAAAGCATGTGTAGCGCAACTATTTGGCACCATTTGCTGGGCAAAGAATATGTTGTTGATAGTTTCTTCATCTCTCACGTAACTTTCGATCTGTTCCACAAATTTCCGGCGTGATCTCCGTTCTTCTATCCATCGAAATAAGAAAATAAAGCCATACACTGGGCTTTCTAAGGGTTTATGTAAATCGTAAATTTCTTCAACTTGGACACCTTTTACTCCAAAGTCCTCGAGTAGCAATGTAAATAAACCTGGATCACTCTCTAACTCAAGCCAACCTTCTGTTAGACTATTTAATTCTACCGGCATATTCTTCGCAGGTATTTTCATCAGGGAATCAACAATAACCTTTTGTTTACACCACGCACACGCTTTGGCTTGTTCAATTCAATTCAATTTTTTGTAAAAAAAATTCTATTCTATTTAGATTTAGAATCCTTCTTTGGAATAGGCTGTCAATGTCAGTCAAACTGACATTTTACTTTTTTTTCAATATAGACGAAATCAAATCTATCATAAGTGTTTGTAAGATTCCAATACGAAGTTTTTGCCTACTTTTGCGAAGACTTGGGCCTTGTTGCATACGATACAATATACTATACGATATAGGATAATCTTTTAAATAGCATAGCAAGCACCCACCGCTACGCCAAACGACGCAATTATCATTATGTTACAGTAACTTCATAATAATTAGAATTAAACGAAATTATAACCGCAGTGCGTGCACTTGGAGAGGCCTATGTCCAGCGGTGGACTAATAAAGACTGATGATGATGAAATCGTCGCTACCCTTACCTAATGAAATGTATAAGGCGAGGGCTGATTTTATGTTATTTTTATATGAAATTTCCTACATCTTACCTAATGGTAAGTGATGATGATGCCAAAGCCAAGACCAAAGATGGAGGCGCACTTCACCGAAAACTTCAACCGCTGAGAAACTTCTATCTTATCGCTTACTGCTCACTACAAACTGACGCCTATGCGATAAAAAAAAATGCTACCCACATTGTTATGGCGACAGACTTTGACAAGATGGTGTTAGCTAGTTAGGCGGACTTAAAACAAACACCACTAACCAAACCGAGCACCGCCATAATATGTAATTGTAGCTGCTTCTGGGAATCTGGGTCTGAGACTGTTGGTTTCTCTAAGTCCGCATAATAGCATAGGAGAGCAGTGAAATCAGTAAATACCAACAATAATAATATTAATTCACATGTTAATGACGGTAGTTGTTGACATTGAATTGGCGCCTTTGGCTTTCAAAGTAAAAAGTAAATAGTGTTGAATAATTTCGGCGGGCTGGTTAGAACCACGATAGCTCAATTGGAAGAGCACCTGACCCGGTATGTCAGAAGGGTGCAGGTTCAAATCCTGCTCGTGGAAATTTTTTCAACATTGTGTTTTTGTAATTTGTATCGCAACAAAATTTGCGTTAAAATTATACAAACAAAATAAAAAATATTTTATAATATTAATTCAATCAATACATAGTTAAAATTATTATATACAGCGTAAAAGGCGGTAGATAGGAAAGTAGGTAGCGGGTACTGCCCAGTCACTTCATGCGTCATCAGCACATCACCGGGTCATTTTATGTCCCCACTGCTGGGGCACGGAGCCTTCCTTATGGAGGCCCCGTGCGGATTGATGCAGCCGGGACCTTTACTGTCCGTGCTTTCCGAAGAACGGAGAAGCTCGAGATGATAAATTTTTGCTCACCTATCCGATGACTGGTCTTTGCGAAAGTGGCTTAACCACAGCAATCGAAAATCGGGCGCGTTAGCCACTGCGCCATTGAGCTCCTCATTCATCGTAATTTCTCGAACTAATCCCTGCTTTAGATGGCACGTTAAGCCATTGGTCCCGGTTGTTGTCGTGTCGTCATCATGGCAGTCGTTCAAAACCCAGCAATTGGTGCATTAGTATTGGGCAGAGTGGTGGATTTAGGGCTCTTTCTCTCCATGCTACTTACTTCACTTGTATGTTATTTAGAGCGGCGTCCCATTGAGAGCTATTAACTGACTAGGAAGGAGCTAACCGCTATTTGATACAAGGTTAGACAGGAATGGCAATATATGGGTACATAGCTGAGCTAGAAGTCTAGTAGGAAGCTAACAATTTGACCCGAAAACGATTAAACTAATAAATTGCCATTTCTGTTTAACCTTGTAGCAGTTTAGCTCTTCTTGAACTGCAAAATAGTTCCTAGCTACTAAAAAATGTTGCACTCACTGGGCCCAAGCGTGCCCTTGTTTATGTGGGAAGGCCTAAGCCCAGCTGTGGGATGCTTATAGATCAATTATTACAATAATAAAGTGGCAAGGTTTTGTACCTTATGAAAAGAAAAGACAATATTAATCAACAACATTTATTTATGTATGTACATTTAACTTTAGTTTATTTTGTACAATGTACAAATAATAAATGCACAACTTCAGCATTGTAAAACCTTATATAAGTATACAAGTAAATTTTGCAGGCACGCATGTATGGATTATTATTTCGATTGTTACATTTATGTTAGCAAAAGCACACAATTATAAAGGTAGTTTTAAAGTTAGGTATTGGTCCCATTATAAATTCATCAAACGATTACAGAACGGGTAACGCCATGACATGACACACGAACTCATGATTTAAGTTTTACCCTAGCTAAGCCAAAAAAATGTATTTGATCATTTAATACTGATTGGAAACTTCGAATCAACTGCAGTTTGCATGTTAATGTGTTGTAATAAATGTAGTTTAATCAATCAAACGGACATTTATTTGGAATTGTTTTTATTAGTTTTAAATATATAGGATGGATGGATTTTTGTTTTGTTTTTTTAAATTTCTTAACGGGGGAGCGGCCTTAGCCTTTATTTTAACAGATGAAAAGTGCTGAAAGGCAAGGCTGAAAGCGCATTTCACCCGCAAACCTCAACTACTGCAAACTAGCTATCTAATCTCTTACTATTGGAACACAACAATTCTTATAACTTTTTATGGCGAGAGACTTAGATAAAAAGGTTGTAGCTTGGTGGTTTTAGAATAGTGGAAAACTCGTCATCCGAGTACCGGCAAAGGCAAGCCCTACTTAACCAAACATTACCACCGGCCAGTTATATTCAGTTATCATTATTTGGTCCTTCAAGCCGGATAATGTTAAGAGAGGATACAAGGCTGAAGAAGGTGTATAAATTTTAAATTTACAGCTTACTTTAATAAACACTTATTACCGTTCACCCTCCAATGATTCCTGAGTCTTTGGTTGGAGACTTAAGTTGTGCAATCAGAATATGTACAAATTACAAACAATGCATGATTGTTCCTATTCAAGAAGTAAATAATGTTATTCGAAGTTATATGATGTTTATTCGAAGACTAGAATCGAAAAACGGATCGGATTATTGTTTTACTTACTTCTAGTAATTCATTATTTACCAAGAAAATCGACGGCTTTGTGAAAGCTCCGTATAGCTAGCTATTCCTTTCTTCCTTATTAATACTACTTTTCTCTTTCAATTCTTTCACAGTACATAGTGCACAGTAGTTCTACATAGTCGCTAGAAAGGTTAGTATTTTATCTCAGTTTGAACTGTGGCACCTATTGTGATTGATTACGCTTTATACGTTTTCCTAAATAGGCTAGGTGAATTAGGTATAATTGAGAGGCATTTCGTTATTCACATAAATGGATCATCGCGTAGCGTGGGTTTACAAATACCCTTGCCGTCGAGGCGGTTCGTCCAACACTAACCTTTACAACAACGTGCTAACGAATCAAAGACAATTAAACATAGGTATATATAATAAGAATGGCACTGTGCTCCTCTATTGCTATTCGAATACATGTCTAAACCAGTGTGATTTGTATTGTACATCAAATTGTGTTACCGTCATTGGAGCATGGAACATTCATTTTGGAAGAGATTTTTTAATCTTACAATCTACAGGTACCTACTAACAAAAAATATTACACAAAACTTTCATAACATATTTACAGTAGTTTCGGTAAGTAACTAATATTACAACTTTCATAATATCACATAAGTACACATCGCTTGAATCGCTTCTAACTCAAATACCCTATTAGAATTAAATAAAATCGTTTCATGTGTGGATTTGTAAGTTAAGATTAACATTATAATACCGCTACTACGCCGCTGGTGCCGCGACAAGTACATGAGTACCTTAAGTATATATCACTAGTCTCATCACATGAAACAGCAGTCGGTTTGAAGTGCGCTGCCGCGCGGAGGTTTCATCTGATGGCGTGCGTGGGGTTGTAGGGCGGGGGTGGGGTTTTGGGGATCTGTGAGCGGTGTACGGGGGCGATTGTGTGGGGGGAGGGGATGGGGGGCGCGTCCGGCATTCCAGGGATGATGGAGACCTCGGTGACGGGGGGCAGGTCCTGGCGCGCGCTGCTTGTGGCAGGCAGCAGGCGCGCTGGGTTGAGCTTGATGGCGTCGTCGTAGGTCGGCGGCGCGCCCGCCACCGTGTCGTAGTCGGGCGGCTTCTGCTGCATCGTCTCCTCATCCGGCATCGATATTACGTGGATGGGATCGTCAATCTGGAACGAGACACGGACAAGGTTAGTTTTCAATCTAAACATGTCGTACTTGGCAAGTGAGATCTTTGATGAGGTAGGGACTTAATCAATATTCTGTGACGGATTTTACTATTGTACGCCGTTTACCTTAGTGTCAACGTCCTTTATGAATACGCCTAATCTACAGGCAGATACAAATCAGTGCCGTACAGATAAGGTGCATTGTGACCAGTGCTATTGCAATCGAGTAGATACAAGATGAATAATTTTCTTTAAACAACCTTAGAGAAAAAGTTGTAAACCAGAATTATTGCTCCTAGCATTGCTCTGAGGCAAAGTTGTCACTGTATACGGGATTATGTACGTTCGACGCTTATCGGCTGCGAAGCAGGGATCACTACAACTCTTTAGCTACGCAGTCAGGTAACTATTGTTTCCCTGAGACAAAGTCATCCATATATCAGGTGATGATTACGTCCAGTATTGCCCCATGACAAGGTCATCCATGTAGGGTAGTGGCACTAGTATTCGACAGGAACCATTGATCGACTTTTTTTTACCTTTCATCATTAAAAAATTAAAAGAAAAAAAACTTTTTAAAAACAAGTTTTTATTACTTGTTAATAAAAAAAGGAACTAGAAAAATAAAAATAATTTAAACCTTTAATTAAATTTGATAATAAGAAAAAAATTCTTTATAAATAAAAGCGTGTTACATTGTGATTGCAAAAGAAAAATAATGAAGGTGTAATTCTAAGGTAATATGCTAAATGTTCTTTAATGTTGATGATGCTGGAAGATCCAGCTCCATCATCAGACCCTGGTTACCATCTAACACCAAAATACTCGTCAAGACAGATCAAACGAGTCCAAACTCGATGGGGTTATGTCTTTTAATTACCGAGTGCCTATGGCCATCTTCCAGCTCCATCTTCAGACCCTGGTTACTATCTACCACCAAAGTACTCGTTAAGACGAATCACACGAGCCCAAACTCGATGGAGTTGTGTCGTTTAATTACCGAGTTCCCGTTGCCATCTTCTAGCTCCATCATCAGACCCTGGTTACCATCTAGCACCTAAGTACTCGTCAAGACGAATCATACGAGCCCAAACTCGATGGGGTTGTGTTGTTTAATTACCGAGTTCCTATGGCCATCTTCCAGCTCCATCATCAGACCCTGGTTACCATCTAGCACCAAAGTACTCGTCAAGACGAATCAAACGAGTCAAAACTCGATGGGATGGTGTCGTTTAACAACCGAGTTCCTATGGTCACCTTCCGGTTTCATCATCAGATCAGCTTCATGTCATAACAATTTTGCATTGTCATCCGATTTACACATGCATGCAAAATTTCAGCTCAATCGGTAACCGGGAAGTGGATCAAATTTAACTTGCAAGATTTGATCACAGACAAACATCGGGACAGGTGAAACTAGATAAAAGCTTGTAAAATAGGGGTCAGTACTGCAACTGATTTTAGTCTTAAGCAACAATTTAATACAGACCATCTGCTTCCCGGTTGTTTCAATAGGTAATCTATGTTATTTTTTGGTAAAAAAAACGAGCGAGCCTTACAGTAGTCAAATATCATCTTTGATAGTCAAATGACACAATATGTCACGTGTAATAATAATATGTCATGTTCATAATATCGATTTTAAATTTACAAAATGGCAAGCTTCCCCAACTTCCAGTCACATTGTTACACCTACTTCCGTCACATTTCACGAAATCACTCCCACAAATTGTGTATATAGAAAGCGAGCGGAAAGATGTTACACATCAAAAAGTTGTGTCGAAGCAGTCTTCGACACAACTTTTTTCACCAAAACTGTTTTCGACACTTTAAGCCTAGTGGCTTAAAGTGTCGAATACTGGTGGCATACAGTATCCAATGCACACCTGATGCGTGTCAGGCGTGGTGCGGTCGCTCTGCGGGTGTCGTGCGGGCGACTGCAGCCAGCAGCACATCGCGGCGCATATGAGCAGGGCGCCGGCGACGATGCAGGCCACGCCCACGTAGCGCACAGGCTCCGCGTAGTCCTCGGCCAGGCCCAGCCAGTTGATGAGTGCGCCGGCGCATAGTAACACCATGCCGTAGCGGTACGGCCTCTGCGACTGACGGCCCTCGTCTAGCGACATGCCTGGAAATAAAAGAGGTTTTTATAAACAATTGTTCTGGAACGTAAATTAGAAATACATGCAAACGTTTTCGGAGAAACAGGCTAGGGGGGCAATTTTTGAATTTCAATGGTGATCTCGCAATTAAAAGTGACATGAAATACACTATAAAATATAATATTTTTTGCACTAATTACAATTTGATTTTTAAGATTATAATTCAGTTTAATTAGAATTTTCGGTGTCAAGTCTAATTACCAGTGACTTTGAATAATAGAAACAGGAGCAATTGTAATTAATATCACATCGTGAAAATTAGTCACCTGTCCAAAAACCGCCCGCCAGTTGTTTCTGCCTGCTTATTTAACTAACAATAATATTTAAAATGTTATCTGAGACTGGGATAATTGACAATTATCGGTAGGTGGAGCTTTAGTCCGTAAAGCGACATTAACCGTTTTAACAGGGAGAAAATTCGGGGATTTTTTTTTTTAAATTGGTAAAGTAAGTATTTAAGTATTATTTGAGTAAAATTACAACAAATAATACATTATAATTCTGAGCATTTTAAACAAGTGTGTTAAAAACGTTGCAACAGCATTCTCACAGTGGAACATTGCAACAGACAACTGCAGAGAAGACCCTGGACTTTCAAACCAAACTGTTTGTACCTAAATTCGTAACGCAGTGCACAATCACGTCAAAAGTTGTAAGGAAATGGAGTTCCACAGCACGAATCCGATAGAACCGCTCAGTGGGGCAACGGCTAACGGGACGGCCGGCGCCGGCGCACGGAAACCGGCGCGGGCAGCGAAACGAAAGTTGGGAAAGTTCACAATTAGATGATACATTACGACAAATTTGTACCGTCATCTGTGCCGGAGAAAATGTGTAGCTGCAGGTCAGTGTTGAAAATAGCCAAGCACTTGAGTTGATGAAAGTTGATGACAGTTGGTGTAGCAAATTATTTTTAGTGATGTCGAAGGTTGGCAGTGAAAGTTGCTTTAACCGACGATGGTTCCTTTGCCCATCGTCATTCATAAGGGGATTTCGCCCTTTCAGGTTTTCAGGATCTTATAACCTTTTCTACACACTCAGTATAGTTATTGTGTAAACGGTGTTTTAGATTTTGATTACATTTATCAGATCCTATGTTGTTTTCATAATGCGACCACGAACGCGCGTAGATCCATGAAAGTTGTTTCATTTCAATTATCAGATCCTATTGCTAAGAAAAGGTGACTGACTATCCCATTTTCTTGCAATATTAACTCCCGCGGTCCGTAGGTCTTACTCTAAGCACTTTGGGGGAAGGTGTGGGTACAACTTTAAGTACCCCCTATCAACGCATGCAGTACAATCAGAGAGTAATTATACAGCTTGTAATAACTGTACAAACGAGTTTATTTTTAAGTAAGTGTCCGTAGAACTCTGTCGCATTTAACATCGAAAAAAAACCTGCTGTTCTTATAGGCAAAATTTATTTTCATTCATATTTAAATAAAAAAAATTAAACAACCACCATTTTGAAAATCTTGGTGTTCAACGTAATTTCTATGCAAGCGACGCCGACCTATAAGTTAACGTCACATGTTAATTGTGCGGTACTCTACATTGTATGCGGAATGTACCACTTTTGTTTACGATCGCGTGCGGAAAGGTCGCTCTAGGAAAAGTTGCTTCGTTGGATTATATGAAACACTTCATGAGGAGCAATTGAGAGGCGCGAAAACGCCGATTGAGGCCGGCCGAAGACAATGGACTCTCCGCATGTGGGTCAAGTTCGCGACGCGCGACTGCCCGCGAACTCACGCGTTGCAGTGTGAAACCGCAAAAAGTACTGTTTACTCAACTTTTTTTTTAACATAAGTAGGTATGTTTTATTATTTTTTTATTAGTTGCCAGTAAAACATATTTATGTACACAGACATAAAAACTCTATGACAGTTATTTTCTGTTAGCGAATTAGCACGTCAGTAAAATTGTATGTTACCATGTTTTATTTGGTTGATAACATGAAGAAAAATAAATAAGACTCCTGAGTTTCTTGCCAGCTCTTCTCGGTCTAAGGCTCTCCCATAATCAGTACTGGTAGTAGATTCAGTAGTTTAGACTAAACATTTTTTTTATTTTTTATTTTTTTAGTTCTGACGTCAATAAGTGCCTGTGAAGAAGGCTTATGTTGAATTAATGATTTAACATTGACTTTGTCCATTAAGAAATTGAATATACCTGTGATTTTTTTACATATTTGAGGAGCTTGATGGCACAGTGCAGCGATTAGCGCGTTCTGGTTGCGATACTGCAAAATATTTCGAGCTCTTCTCTGCTTCAGAAGGCACGTTAAGCTTGTCGTGTCTGAATGGCAGTCTTTCTTTTTCTTTCTTTTAGTTGATGGCTTCGTGCGATTAGCACATTTAGCCAGTGTCAAAGTAATTTTTCTTACAAGTAATACATAAATATACAATATTTCCTTCCAGTCAGTATGATGATGAATGATAATAAAAATGAGAAGTGAGAAATATACCCCCAACCCCTCGAGTATCTCAGTAAAGATGTGGGGCTTTACTAATTCCTCGGGGCGGACTTCTTGAGAGAATTTGAAAAGTAGTAGTTGCACTGTTTTGTTTCATTTCCCAACACTCATGCACACTTACGAACACTTAACGGTTAATAATCCACCATTATTTCACATTAATATTCGACATAACACAATTTTTTGAAAATAAAACAAAACCGCAGACATGCCGCCAAGAAATCCCGAATGGCAGTCGTAATAGTAAAATTATAATGCAACATTCTAAATTAAAAAACTACTTATTGCCATATAACAAAACAAAAAACACAACACAATTTAAAAGCCAATAGAATTTCCGATTTAGAACTATTGAATGATTTTTAGGTATCAAGAATTTTTTCGCAATCGGTATGCAACTGGCATTATAAAACTAATATGTACGATGTACTTACTAAGAACCCTGCCCGTGTGTAGTGGGCTACTGTATATTCCTGTCCATGCCATCATATTATTGCAATAGTCACACCAAAAATCAGCACAATTTATTCAAATGTAAACATAAAAACCAAATCACTATAACTTTCTTATATCACGACTACCACAACATAGAGAATAAGCGAGATGAAACTAAAATGAGACTATCTTATCGAATATCGGTATCTATCTATAATTATCCTGCTACAGGTAGAGATATTATTTGCTATCGTTGTATTGGAAAATACGCTTTACATTCAATATAATAGGTTTCAATTTATGTTCTCCAATGTAAAATAAAAAAAAGGCTTTATGATGTCATATTTACATATTATTGCGGCATTACGTTCAGGATAGTATGCAAATTTTACAATTTGTTTATAGCTTTAAAAGTATATCCACCTACATGTTACGCAGTAAATACTTTTGTATTTTTTTTCCTTTTTAGGGTTCCGTAGTCAACAAGGAACCCTTATAGTTCCGCCATGTCCGTCTGTCTGTCTGTCCCCAGCCTATTTCATAGACTCTTTGTACTAGAAAGCTGTTATTTGGCATGGATATACATATTAATCACGCCGACAAAGTAGTGAAGTAAAATTTTGAAAAATATTTTTTTTAGGTTACCTTCCCTACACGTGAAGTGGGGATGTAATTTTTTTTTCTTGTCTACCTCATAGTGTGGAGTGTTGGATAGCACTTTTAAAAGTATTGCGGGTTTGTGGAAACAGTTTTTTATTAAGGCATCCGTTTGTGAACTATTAAGCTTTAAAGTGAAAATTTTTGTTGGAGTCAAGTGTCCCCCTCCCCTGCCAGCCAGTTGTTTTTGGATACGTGAAAAAATTCACGGTAGTTGTAAATATGACGAATTTAAAAGGAAAACTATCATAGCTAAGTAGGCTTTACAAGTTTACGAGTAACAGTCGACCAACTTATAAAATGTACACACGCCTGCACATCAGACTACCACAAACTGTCAATTTCTTCAATAGACTTTGAACTTTAGTACTAAGCAATATAGTTGAAAATGTTTTGAAGAAATTTGACAGTTTTGGATAGGTTGATGTGCAGGCGTCTGTACTTGGCCCAGTACAAATTCCTCATTGGGAACTACTTAAATAACTTTGTCAGGTGTGTGAAACCGGTAGTATCTACATTAAATAAATGTTCATAAAAGCTCTCTTCTCCGAGTCCGCATTATTGAGATGGGCTACGGAACCCTACACTGCGAGTGACCCGGCACGCACTTGGCCGGTTTTTTTAATGGTAATGTTTACCAATTTTATCTGTATTCCGCTTGTCGTAAGAAAGGAGGAGGGGTCATTGTTTATGAATTGCACAACTTTTGACATATTTAATGTCGAAATTGAGATCTTGCGCATTTATCTCGACCGATGAACCTATCTTGCCGAACATTGTAATATCTTTTTTTAGAATTTTTATTTACCTACATCTGCAATCATTACAATAATTAATGCGTAAATTTATCTAAACTAAGGTAAATAGGAAATTGACGTATGCAATGTCTAAAAAGAAAACGCTCACCGAAAAAAAGTAACATTTTGTTAATGCTCTCTATCAGAGAACAGCTGTTTCTCTTTCGCCTTCGGTTCTCGAAGGTTGTTGTTTGTTTGTTTGTTTGTTAGTACTATGCAAAAGTTGTTAACTAATAACAAAAGATTGTTATTGGAACTCACAATGTTTGATTAGCTTATGTCAATCCCACATTTATCATTATATTCAATTACTATAGTGTCAATGCCACCCTAGGCCGTCAGGAGGCGCTCATTGCTTTAAATGCCATAAAATTTTTCGGTAAACTCCTATAAGGACCTTTGTCTCGCTGTTTAACTGATATTTTAGCAATCGTCCGCCAATCGTACACTTTGGGCGGGTTTCACCGATTATACTCATGGGATTTAATCTGTTAGCCTGTAAAGCCCGTGGAAGTGCCCTGCGACACTTGTAAGCTGTCGCACTCGCACCGCCCACGGGTGGGGCTTCCCGGCTCGGATTCGTTAAAGCGATAATATTCGTTAAACGGATTAAAACACAGACGAGCTCGACTTGTGTTCCTGCTAATGTCGCTCTTTTCTAGTCTTTACTAGACGCATTTATACATTTGGGATTGCCAAATTTTTGAATTGAATTTTTTAGAATGCTGTTGTTTTTTTTTAATGGTTGGAGCGTTTGTTTGTTTCCCTTGAAATATCTAACGTACCTATGTGTTCTGTGTACGTACCTATACTTATTTCGGCTATTTGGTTGGCGCGTATTACAATAACACCTGTCATCTATATTAATAATTTAATAGGTAATAGATATGTCAAGCGAAAACTTCGTGCCCCTTTTTAATTACATTGCGCGTACAGGAAAGTGAGATTTGGTATAGGTAGTAAAAATTTATAATATGGAGACGGAGTCTCGAAAGATATGATTTATGTATTATTATTAAACACACATAACATTTAACACATTTGTTACAGTTACTTACCATGCACTATCGATTTCGAGCACTAGGCGACCATTTGCAACAATAATAGTATGTAGGAAATGTGTAATTACCTACTGGGTAGATGAACTAAATTTTGTTAATTATTTTATACTTTTTTGATTCATAATGTTCATATTTAACGTTACTAAAAGCGTTTATAGTTAGTGCGCTACTGGTCCGTTCGTCGTTACTATTCTATTCTATTCCATTTTAACGTTAGCAATCTTTATGTCCGAAGAAGTCTAAATCCAATTTGGATGGCAGGTTGATAGGTTAATAGCTTACGTTATACTTAGGTATTAACCTGGCGTACCTACTTATATGTACTAATGTTATCAAATAGTATGTAGGGTAATAGTACCAGTTTTCGACACAGTTCTCGTAGCCAAAAAAACATTGATATTTAGTTAAATTTTACGGTACGACAGCTAGAAAGCAGGTGGTTGGTATTTAATTGTTGCTAAAGACTTAAATCAGTTGCTTACCCCTCATCATCATCATCATTATCATCAGCCTACAGACGTCCACTACTGGACATAGGCCTCTCCAAGTGCACGCCACTGATCACCCCTATTTTTAATGAATAAATGAAAATAATGTCGATCACTGGTTCCTGTCGAAAACTGGTGCCATTACCCTACCTATCTACTTATAGGCGCGCTTCACTATAATATAAATCATATATTATTTTTTAGTACTAAGTTTAATTTTAAGCTCTCTAAATTTAAAATATGTTTTTATAGAATATATTGTGGTCCAATGCTGGGCAAGAGTCTCCCCTATATAAGTATAAAATATGTTATTAAAGGAGTGTAAATATAATGGTGGATTAGTTCATGAGTGTGCATGAGTGTTGGAAAATGAAACAAAACACTGTAACGTCACTTTTCAAATTCTCGTAAGAAGTCCGCGTGAGGACTTAGTAAAGCCCCACATCTTTACCGAGATACTCGAGGGGTTAAGGGGTATATCATTTCTCACTTCTCATTTCTATTATCATTCATCATCATCATACTGGAAGAAAAATATTGTTTACTTATTTATTTATTTATTTATTTTTACTTTAATTAAAACGGTGTCAAAAAAGACCAATTACATTAAGACGTCACTAATTTGTTACGTCAATTGAGTGTTTAGTAAAAACTTTTTAGGTAACAGAAATGCATGCTTAAGTCTATTATTAAAAAATTGGGTAATATTTTAAAGCACTGATGCGTGGTTTCATTTATACGTTTCATCATCATCATCATCATCAGCTCATTTTATGTCCCCACTGCTGGGGCACGAGCCTTTCCTATGGATGGATAAAGAGAACGGGCCATAAACCACCACGCGGGCCCAGTGCGGATCGGTGGTTGTTAACGACTGCTGATGCAGCCGGGACCAACGGCTATACGTGTCTTCCGAAGCACGGAGGAGCTCGAGATGATAAATGTTTGGTCACCCATTCGATGGCCTTTGCGAAAGTTGCTTAACCTCAGCACTCGCAGACCGGGCGCGTTAACCACTGCGCCATCGAGCTCCTCTTTATACGTTTAAAGTTATGGAATGAATTATTGTTGTTGTAAACACCCCTATTGACGGAACACAATAACGACGTCATAGTATGCCATTCCCACATGGAGTTGTAGATATAACCTTCAGCTTCATGCTCTCCCATGCAATTTCTATTGAGAAAAATAGTTTTGACAGGTGCTAAATAGTTTCTCTATTGATTAACCAGCCAACTACCCAACTCTTATTGTATTTCACAATGTTACATTAAAGTTATGAAACCTGTGTTTGCCAGGAACCAGTGATCAACATGTTTTCCCTTTAATCATTATAAACTTGTTGTCGCCCGCGACTTCGTTCTAGAAGACTACACTATCCCACAGGAACCTGTTACCAGGATAAAAAGTATCACATGTCCTAGTCCGGGTCATGGTCTGTCTATGTGCAAAGTTTTATCCAAATCCGTTCAGCCGTTCTCGAGTTTTGCGCATAACAACGTTAATTTATATACTAAATGCCCAGACAGACTTCACTCTGTCAAAAGTTAATAGTAAAACTTAAATAAGTATAACGTTTTATTTTTTTTCGTGGACTTCCGCAAGCGAAACATGACAGATATTTTATCTTAACGTTTTTATTATGAGTCTTTGTCTAGATAACAAACCGCCTAAAGCTATTAATTTCTTGATAATATAACGCTTCGGTGGCCGAGTGACAAAGCGCTCGACCCGATACCCGAAGGTCCCGGGTTCAATTCCCAGGTCAGGCAGTGTGTTTCGGATTTTTAATACATAGCCCGGGTTTGGTCCAATGCTTTGACCGCTGAGCGCTCGATCTCTGAGGGGATTCCCACTCAAGCTTCCCGAGTATGGCTGATTTCTACAAAGTAATAAAATTAAAAAATATATATATATATAACTAGCTGACCGGCGGACTTCGTACCGCTTTGATGGACCCCTATAGCAGCGATACCTACAGGGTCCAATTGTAAATCTAAACCATTTTCGAATCCACTTGAACACACACAGAAAATTTCATCCAAATCGGTACAGTCGTTTAGAAGGAGTTCGGTGACATACACACGCACAGAAGATTTATATATATATACTATATACATATATAAAGATAACATGACCTACCTACATTTGAATAATATAAAAAAACACTGTATCTGAATATGCTGTTGGCTTCTTCTCTCCTTTACAGCAGCGTAGCCGGGTATAAGAGCGGCGAGAAACCTATGGCAAAAAATACGCATTATCTTAAAGACGGCCAACTGATGAAAAACGAAAATCTATTTACGCATGTTGCAACTATGTAAAGGAGAACAAAACAACATCAGAATGCCTAGAGCGAGTTTTATATACTTACGATGCGATCACGATAACGAAAACAAAAAAAAAAGCAACGGGCGACGCTTACTTCTACCAATTTAAAATGGTTAGTTTATCTTTTGTAGTCAGTACTATAAATAAGTTGTTTGTCAAGAATATCGTAGTATACACGACTTTCCTGTATAGGTATACTTATAGTATTATACTGCTAGCATATTTTTTTATTGTGACAGTTTGCTGATTGCCTCAGACGGCATTTTCAGCTTCACGGGACTTTTTTTGGGGCAGCGAGAAACTTAAATGGTTCCTCAAGCCGTGTGAAACGAATCACCGTCAGATGTTATCTAGAGGGAACGGCATCACACACTAGTGCGTGTCCCCGTTCCCTATTAGATTCTCCGAGAGGTTCAGATCGGCCACAGGTATATGTTTCGTTGCAAATGCTTGGTATCCACTTGCCTATAGGTAAGCGCTTTATAAATGTAGTAGGTACATAATAAATCACATTAGATAGCATTCGTATATCTTATCAGCAACTACTTTGCATTATGGCGTGTTGCAGTTATTTCTACAAAACGTGTGGCATTACATGTCGTTCTTTGGCTATTTGCATACCATTATAATAAAATATAGAAACTGCACCAATGGTGCAGCGGTAAGCGCATTTGTTTTGCAATCATGCAAACTAAGCGACCTTTGTAATGGTGGTCATCGGATGGGTGATGAAATTGTAATAATATTCGGAAGCTTCGGAAGCACGTTATGCGGTTGGCACTGAATGTGGTCGGAATATAGCGGTTGGTAAAACTATTGACTATTGAGTCTAAGTGTATCGTGTTTATTTTACACTAGCGAACCGGCCCCGCTTCGCTCGTATTGTTTTGTGTAGGTACAGAGGTCTGCACATCAACCTATCCAAAACTGTCAAATTTCTTCAATACATTTTCAACCATATACTTAAAGCATAAAGTTCAAAGTCTATTGAGGAATTTTGACAGTTTGTGGTAGGTTGATGTGCAGGCGTGTGTACGTAAACGCCTCCGAACGACGCGGTATATATATATTAAAAAAAAACTGCATCAAAATCCGTCCAGTGGTTCTTGAGATTAGCCCGTCCTAATAGACAAACAGACGCGTTCCAGGGACTTTCTTGTAACTATGGATGGAACTAGATAATTGTTTTAACATGACGCTATACATAAGGAACCTTTTGTAGAGTCCGTAGCCTCCCTGTATCGTGACAATAAAATATGTTAAATAAACGCGAGTAAATCAGTACTAACAATTTCATTCCAATAACTATAATTAGTTATACAATATTAATCAACAATATGTCCAATCTTTGTACTTTTCAATAATAAAATCTTTAAACCACATATTACGATATTGACAGCTTAATAACCGTACTTAAATGACGACTACATCGAATTTGACATATGAGGTTATGAATCAGAGCTGACGTAAGACGACCAGTAATTTTGTATGTTAATAGGCATGTATAATTTTAACAATAACACAAATAACATGACTATGACTTACTTAACTCCGGAAACGGTGTAAAGAAAGAACTGAAACGATTAAATTAAATAGGACAGGAGTTTCCAAGCATCATGTAATTTAACTTACTGACAATAACAATTCCTAACCTTCCTACCACGCACAACTGACTAAATACTTATATAACACTAGCTGCCCCCGGCGGACTTCGTACCGCTTTGACAGTTTCCATGACAACACTACAAACAAATCATTTTGTATTGGAAAAATTTCAAATACAAAAAAAATTTAGGGGTGGACCACCTTTAATATTTAGGGGGATGAAAAATAGATGTTGGCCGATTCTCATAGATACCGGATAAGCACAAAAAATTTCATCAAAATCGGTCAAGCCGTTTCGGAGGAGTATGGCAACGAAAACTGTGACACGAGAATTTTATATATTAGATTACAACATATGTAATAAAACAAATAATACACGAAACTATGATTATTAATCGCCATGGTGTTTATTCAAAATTCAATAAGTATTTAATTAATTATTTAAATTGTTATTCTCATTGACAATTCTATCTTTAGATCGACAATATAATTATTATATAGGAAAAAGCGAAGGCACCACTTGAAACAATTGCTTTTCATCGACTGTACGTCGATTACGTTAACGACATTGAAGCAAATAATTATTAATTCCTTTAACTCCTTTAAAAATGCACAGTCAAGACAACATGTGTGTATTTTAATTTTCACCCTAAAAAGCAATAATCATCATCAGCTCATTTTATGTCCCCACTGCTGGGGCACGAGCCTTCCCTATGGATGCAATAGGAGAACGGGCCTTATACCACCACGCGGGCCCAGGGCGAATTGATGGTTGTTAACGACTGCTAATGCAGCCGTGACCAACGGCTTTCCGTTCCTTCCGAAGCACGGAGGAGCTCAAGATAACACATTTTTGGTCACCCATCCGATGACCGGCCTTTGTGAAAGTTGCTTAACCTTAGCACTCGCAAACCGAGCGCGTTAACCACTGCGCCATCGAGCTCCTCGAAAAGCAATAATAATATAATATTAATAAAAATATGTAAATGAAATTTGTAAATGCTCTATTAAAGAAAGACAATTCAAGCCTTCAATAGACTGCCTTCGCATAAACATTGCCTATTGAAACATTTGCCCATGACCTCGGTCGATAGAAATTGCTAGTCATCACTGGAAAGTGTTAGTCATCACTGCTTATAACAACCACTATTCAAATCAGACAATCATCCTGCGTAGAAGGTAAAGCTTTCTCAATGACGTATTTCAAACTGAGGCTTTTAGTGTTGTAGAGCAATTGAAAAGGTGTCACCAAAACTTTCAACAGTTCTATAAAATCCGAAGAAAGAAATTGCTAAAATTCTAAATCTGAAAAATTGCTAGATCTGAATCTTAAAATCGATTTTAAACTGAGACTAATTCCAAGACCAAGTTCCAAGGTCTAACAATAAATGGTGTTCCTAGAAGGCGCAGAAAGCGTCACAGTAGCAATGTTTGGTATTATAATTACATTTGTTTTCGTAAAGTGATCCAGGCACAAACAAAATAAGTAACACTGGAAGTTCGAAAAACGTTAGGAACAGCTCTAGAAAGATATGGCATTATTTTGAATTGGCAAAAGTCGGTCACCGGTGGGCCTGAGGAAGATATTTCTGGTGCACCGACAATGCCCCGGTAAGTGTGCCCACGGCCGCCGCTGACCGCGCAGTTCACTGAACCATCACGCTCTTTAATACCAGTGCCACACTATTTTCAACCGCTTGGCTCGTTATTTATAACAAATCGTAAACTAAAGGCTTTTTACCAAATCAATGTTAATCTCCTGATCTACTAATATAATGAGATTGTCGAACGCGAGTTTTAATTAACGCGTAAATTAAGTCAAGATCACTTACTGATGTCAGTATATATATATGTCACTTTGTCACTTACTGGTGTATATGTATACAGACTTTTTAATGAAATTAATTGTTTAACGCGAAGTAAACTTCAAAATTACGTACAAACTTAAGTCGAGATCACTTTGACATATCGCTAATTATACAAACAAAACGAATCTGAATGGGGGAGTTGATAAATATAATTATCATCGTTCGTGAAAGTATAATAAAACTAAAGTTTCTTCATTGTTGATTCAAAACAAAAAACATTTTATTTTTAATAAACTATACATCAACAAACTGTTCATTCAACTTCTCTTAGTATTCACATGGAATGTATCAACAAGTTCCTTGTTTATTGATATTAATGCAAGATGCCTAACAATATCATTACAACTAAAACCATGTACATACCTAAGGAAATCTTGTAAATGTGGGTATCTTAGTGGGTATTAAAATAAGGGGACTGCAGAAAGTAAGCTCCATACACACCGCGCTCGAGCAACGCACATACGAACTCTCCGGAGAATCTAGTAGGGCAAGGGGACACACACTAGTGCGTGATGCCGTTCCCTCTAGAAAACCTCCGAAGGTGATTCGTTCCACACGGCTTTAAGTTTCTCGCCGCCCCCAAACAAGCCCGGTGAAGCTAAAAATGCCGTCTGAGGCAAGCAGCAATCTCTCTCTAAAAAAAAAAACATTGTCCCCTTGCATGGACCTGAAATCACGGACCATCTCGAACCATTCCGAGCGCGGCTGTTGCGAGAGTCCGTGTCCGCGAGAGGTTGTCTATGTGTGCGTTACTCGATCGAGTTTGTATGAAGCTTACCGTCTGCAGTCTCCTTATTTCGTGGCTCCGTTTTCCTGTAACCGTTCCTGCCCCCCGACCGCCTAACTCGATTGCTTTGGCTATAGCTATAGTGTATGACGTAATCTTGTCATTTCGTACTGCCTATGAAAGCAATATCCAAAACTGCTATAGCTTACACGCTTTATGATTGCTAACGCGTCAAATACCTGGGGCCCGACCGCCTAACTCGATTGCTTTGGCTATAGCCATAGTGTATGACGTAATCTTGTCATTTCGTACCGCCTATGAAAGCAATATCCAAAGCTGCTGCTATAGCTTTGGATATTACATATTAGCATAGGTATTTGATGCGTTAGCAATCATAAAGCGTGTAACGTTTGCGAACGTATCCATTACCAGAAGCTGTTGCAAGAAGGTGCGCTAAACTAATTTTAATTTTTTTTATCTCAATAAATAAATAAATAATGGAAACCCGCCTTTATAGTAATCATCATCATCAGCGCATTTTATGTCCCCCACTGATGGGGCACGAGCCTTCCCTATGGATGGATTGGGAGAACCGGCCATAAACCACCACGCGGGCCCAGTGCGGATTGGTGGTTATTATCGACTGCTAATTCAGCCGGGACCCACGGCTATACGTGCCCTTCGAAGCACGGAGGAGCTCGAGATGATAAATTTTTGGTCACCTATCCAATGACCGGCCTTTGCGAAAGTTACTTAACCTTAGCACTCGAGTAGCTCAATGGCGCGTTAACCACTGCGCCATCGAGCTCTTCCTAATAATACTTCTAGTAAAATGTTAGAATTTTTCTGACTACGCTGTTAGTTTTTAAATGGAATTAAAAGTGAAGAATGTTTTAAAAACGTTCAGGCCAAAAGTACCAAGATTAAAAGAGCGTCCTTGAAGGTGGTGCGACTGGAAGAAGCGAGTTAGGATAGGACTGAAATAAGTGGAAACGAGAGATCACCAAGGGGTTTCTGCAGGGTAGACAGAGACCTACCAATATATTTTTATACTAAGAAATCTACCTATTTCTGGAAAGAGAGGCTACCCTCCGGAAACGAGGCGAATATTATATGTGAATATAGTTTAAAGTCAGCAGCTGATTAAACAGTACGCATACCAAAAAGTCAAAAATTATATCAAACTAGTTGTTGCCCGCGACTTCGTTCGCGAAAACTACAGTAAAAAAAAAAAAGTATCCTATATGCTGGTCTGGGTCATAATCTGTATATGAGGAAAGTTTCATTAAAATCCATTCAGTAATTACGTGAAAGAGTAACAAACATCCATCCATACTTACAAACTTTCGCGTTTATAATATTAGTAGGATAATCAAATAACTGACATGTTAGTTTTCCTTATATGCTGATATTGTACGTATTAATGTTACCTACACCGATTAATTTTATGCCAACAACGTACGTACACACGCCTGCAAATCAACCTACCACAAACTGTCAAATTTCCTCAATAGACTTTGAACTTTATACCTCAAATTTAAGGCTGAAAATATATTGAAGAAATTTGACAGTTTTAGATAGGTTGATGTGCAGGCGTCTGTACTACGTATAGATAAACTTGCTATAAATTTATTAAGTTCATATTTAATACGATATATTATCTTCAAACCGCGATGATGTTACAAATAACATTCCGGCAGAGCTAACCGCATTAGCGGTTGCGAGTAGGTATATGTTATTGTTATAACATATGTATAAAAACACAATTAATTAAGTATATTCCTCAATAACATAATATCGAAGGCCTACACCAGGCAGGCTGTGCCAATAACAAATACCTATGAAGTGGTGGCCAGTCATACAGATAGTTGGATAGATATAGAGAACTATTGATATATAAAACAATAATATATCAGAAGCCTTAACTAGAGCTCATATAGCAATATTGCAAACATCAAGCAGGGTGCCTATTGTGTGTTTACTATCCGTATTCATTCGATTTGTTTACGAAAACGAAAATGAGTATGGCATTGAAGCAGCGAGCGCCTCCTGGCAACATACGAGAAGGCTTGTATTCGTTAACGTGATTGAATGGCGAATGAAACTCGCACTAAGCACCCTGTTGTAGAAACGAAATGCGTGTGTTTAGGCCTGTCGCCGCTACACGCGACTCGTAACTTGTTTACACAACTGCAATAATAATACTTTAAGAAAATGATGACTGGATCATGCAGCCAAACAGTCTACAATCGTTTGTTGGAAGCTTGGTTTTCAAAATTTTCCCGTCCTCTCAAAATCAGGCTACTGACTAGAGTTAACAGGTGAACGGGACCCACCGGGATTGTTCCGGATTACGAGCGTACGTCCCAGGTCCCGGAATCCTCAAAAACGTCCCGGATAAGAATAATTGTTTTTAAAATACCATTAAGTCGCAGCAAAACTTACGGCGCCGCCGGTTCCGAATTTATTCAAATGTTTTATTATTATTGCAATGGCCATAATTTACTTATCGGAATCAGTAGGTCCTGATCACCGATAAAAAGTCTTCGTGTATATAATAAATAAATAAAGCTACGCTTCCTTTATTATTGCTTTTGTTTTTTTGTCCCGGAATTCACTTTAGCAAATCTGGCAACCCTACTACCGACACATTATTAAATTAATAGACTTGAGTCCAAATAATTGTCGAGGAAAAACATTTTTTTGTAAAATAAAATTTAATATTATGTGATATGTACAGCAAGGCTATGCAAAAAGGTCGTGGCTCAGTGATTACAGCCATGATCGATTTTTATACATATAATTGTGAATATCGATCTTTCGTCGGTTATATTTGTACGAACATTTCACCATGTGCGGGCCGTGGCTAACGATATTGTACACGGATTTCAGACACGCAACATTAATGGTTTCGTGAGCACTTCATCTGTTTTAGATTTTAAATTTTTGATTATATTTTTTATTTAGCAACTTGCAGATAAGAAAAGTTTTTTTTCGTGACTGTACAATAATTTGATAGTGATATTTTAAAAGTGTTCAGCACGCACGTCGACGCATGGAAATTCTATCAGCATCACAATAATGAGTTTTTAATAGTTTTTTTCAACATTCGCAAAGACCGGTCATCGGATGGGTGACCAAAAATGTATCATCTCGAGCTCCTTTGTGTTTCGGAAGGCACGTAAAGCCGTTGGTCCCGGCTGCATTAGCCGTTAATCACCAACCAACCACCAACCCGCATTGGGTCAGCGTGGTGGTTGCCGGCCCGTACTCCCTATCCATCCATAGGGAAGGCCCGTGCCTCATCAGTGGGGACATAAAATGAGCTGATGATGAATAGTTTTTTTAGAGAAAGTTTTCTGATTGCCTTATATGACCTTTTCAGCGTAAATGGTATTTTTAACGAGTACTTTGTTGTTAGATATGTCATATCGTTAACGTTGCTGTTAAAAGTTAAAAATAATTTAAACCTGATAATAAGAATTTTTTTTTTATAAATAAAAGCGTGTTACATTTTAATGGAACATTAGAGAACATTTAGCATAATACACCTTCATTATTTTTCTTTTGCAATCACAATGTAACACGCTTTTATTTATAAAATTTTATTTTTCTTATTATCAGGTTTAAATAATTTTTAACTTTTTAGTTCTTATTTTAATTAACAAGTAATAAATGTTTTTAAAAAGTTTTTTTTCTTTTGATTTTTATATAGATAAAAGTAAAAGAGTCCAAACATGGTATAGCTATACGATGCTAATATTCTCTTTATTAGTACGAGGGGTTAGACTTTTCTAATAGAGGATGCGGGCTTCCGCCCTACTGTATCAGAAATGTGCACGAATGTTTTAAATATTAAGTAAATCGTTTTCATCCGGTACTACATCACCATCTAGTTTGAAGAGGTCGACTACATCCTTCTTTCTTACCTGTAACAAATAAAGGAAAAACTATTAATACATGTAATTAAAGAAAGAACAATATATTTTTCATCACCCCATCTCAGAAAGAGTATTTTTGCTCTCCGATATCTGAGTGCAAAAGCCGTTTTTATCCGCTAGAGGATAAAGTAAATTGAATTTAGAACATCGTGTGCACTAAGTTTGTGAATTCCAAACATCATTAAACCTATTTACTTCTACCTCCATGGTGCCGAATTTATCATACAACCTTTTTTAATTTGTTAAAAAGTCAGACTGGGAACCTTCTTGGTGTACTTTTTTTTCGTTTGCTTTGCGCGCGTCTTTTTGCTTTTCACGTCATATTGTTACAACCTTAGGTAAAAAACAAGAAATTTGAAAACAAGTAAAAAACTTAAAATGAGTGATTCTAGCGACGAGGAAGTTTATTTGACGCCAATAGAATAGGTTATTACACCCTTTTTCGAAAAGTGTTTTAAATTACTCCTAGAGTGATAATAAACCACTATAATTTTTATATGATTTTTTTTTTAAACCGATTAATGCCATAAAAACTATTTTTTAATTATCATTTTAAATTTTCGCGCGGAAACGCTAGCCGCCATGCTGTTTCGGCTCGTGACGTCACTGCGTCAGTAAATAAATAAATATCGCTTACGAACGTTGATATACAATCCGATCCGATCCGAACCCTTCGGAGAATCTAGTAGGGCACGGGGACTCGCACTAGTGCGCGATGCCGTTCCCTCTAAATAACCTCTGAAGGTGATTCGTTTCACACGGCTTGAGGGACCCTTTACGTTCCTCGCCGCCCCAAAAAAAAAAAAGCCCGGTGAAGCTGAAAATGCTGTCTGAGGCAATCAGCAATCTCTCTCAAAAAAAAATGATATACAAATAAAATACAATAGACTATTTTTCGAATTTAATAATGAGTTTTTCATTGGTGTATTGTGCCTGAATGCAATAATACGAGCATAAAAACGCCGGGAAAGTTGTGGATTCAAGTGCCAACTAACCAACTAACTAATATAGGTGAGAGAAATATATAGGTGAGAAATAGGTACCTACTTGATTAAAATTGGCAAGAAGAGATCCAAAGTCATTATCCGCAAATACTAGACTGTATTTCTGTGAAGATCACTTTGATGTAAGTAAGTGTTATTATAAATAACTATCGTTTGACCTACAAAAGAAAACTGATAGTGCAAAAAAGTTTACCTAAAAATAGTACACAAGTCACTAACATCAACATTACAGTACCTAACAAAAATATTACACTCAACTTAAGTAACTGTAGCAACGTTACTTTAATTTTTTCTTAATTATACCTAAGTATTATTTGTTATAATTTAAAGATTATTCTGTAATACTTTCCTATCATAATGTAGTAGTTAATACCTAAACTGAAATAAAAGTATCTTGTGATTGTAAATGTTTTTTTTTTTTGCATTTAGTCATTTTCTAGCGGAGATGGGATGAAAAGTTACGTGTTGCACTCGAGTGCAAAGATTTTTCACCTCGTGCTCTTTTGATTCCTGCGCTAACGCTCGGGATTCTAATTTTTATCCTTCCTTTAGAATCCTTCGCTTGCTCGGTCATCAAAATTGAGCACGCGGTTAAAAAGCCACTTTGCACTCTTGTATAACAAATAACTATACTCGTATATATACCATGTAAGATATTTTCAATCCTCATATTAAAATCAGGTTGATATCCTACGAGTATTATACAGACATTTTGATACGAGTTGTTATTTATTGTTTTTTTTTTTGTGATTAATTTAACTAAATAATACGAAAATAGGAAATAAAATTTGAGAAAAATCAAATGTGAAAAATTAATTTGGAATAGATAATACACATAAAATTATAATAATAACTCATCTGTTAAAAAAAAATCCCGGAAATAAAACGCAAAATAAATATAAAAATGATGCTAATGAAGTTTCCACACTGTAAAGATAATGTCAATTCTGTGAGCAAATATCCGCCAGCTCTAGACTAACCAGAAGAGTCAATTAAAATTTTTGCAAAACGATAAATCTTTGAATAGTGAAATAATGCCCTGTGAGAACTAGAGTCTCAATGCATAAAGAAACAAGGCGATAACCGTACTACATTTTAAAGCCTTGACCTTTTCCGCTGATTATGTCGCACGATACAACATGTTTAGAAGCTATATGTATGTCGCACAGGTTGCATCCAAACCAACCAAACGACTTATCTAAAGACTGTGCTAAAGACTTATATATCGTTTCATAAACAAACGTATAGGTATTGTGTAAAAACAAAACAATGCTAAGATGCAAGATGTTGTTGTTAGCACGCTCGCTTGCTCTGCACAATGGAGGGCTGTTTGCGGGTAGACGCAAGACAGGCCTCCGCTACAAAATAAGGAGGTTGCAGAAGGTAAGCTTCATACAAACGCGCTCGAGCAACGCACACATAGACAACTCTAACTCCCATCCTAAGCCCGGTGAAGCTGAAAATGCCGTTGAGGCAATCAGCAATCTCTCTCAAAAAAAAAAAACTCCCATCCGATGCGAACCCCTCGGAGAATCTAGTAGGGCACGGGGACACGCGTGATGCCGTCCCCTCTAGAAAACCTCCGAAGGTGATTCGTTTCACACGGCTTGAGGAACCCTATAAGTTTCTCGCCGCCCCCAAAAAAGCCCGGCGAAGCTGAAAATGCCGTCTGAGGAAATCAGCAAACTTTCCTAAAAAAAAAAGACAACCTCTCACGACACGGAATCTCGAAAAAGCTACGCTCGGTCTGGTTCGACTTTAACCGCCTCTGTGGTCTAGTGGCTAAGACCACTGGTTTAGACCCAGAGATCCCGGGTTCGATTCCCGCGCCATGTTTGAGTACTCGGTTTGGTTGGTGGTAGGGCTTGTTTGTCCGCCTGGCTAGCTACCACCATCTTATCTAAATATGAAGGGTGAAGTGCGCTTCCATCATTGGCCTTATCATCACTTAACATATCAAGGCACTGTGCTTACCCGTTAATATAAAAAAGATGGTTCAATATTCCGTTGTGTTTCTGTGTCCGTGAGAGGGTCTAGCTCAGGGATGGGGAAATAGATTAAGAGATGGGCCATATTAAATAATATAACATTTCTGCGGGCCGAGGAGCATTTATTCTGAGACAAATAGATAAGAACAATAATCAAGTACCTATAATAAATTTACCTATGGATGGATGGGAGAAGGGCCGTAAACCACCAAGCAGGCTCAGTGCGGATTGGTGGTCGTTAATGACTGCTACGAGGCCAAAGGCTTTACGTGCCTTCCAAAGCACGGAGTAGCTCGAGATGATACATTTTTGGTCACCCATCCGATGACCGGTCTTTGCGAAAGTTGCTTAATATAATGATATATATATATATATATAGTTATGTTTGATGGATGATCGACAGGCTACAGGTAACATTTACAAACCTTGTTAAATCAACAAAGGATTTGTCTAACAATCAACAATTTCGTAATACGTTAATACGTAATCTTAACAAAATATTTAAATTCATAATTAAGAATAAGAGAAGACTAAGCTTCAAAACATAACGTAGGTATTATGCAGAAATTCGTAAAGGTCAGGTTTAAGAGAAGTAAAATCTACCTAATTAACTCGTCACAGCTTATTTGTATTCAGCATATGTATTTGCGAAATAAATGTCAAGAAGCAGGAACTGTAGAAACTAAAAGTAAAATCTAAATTTAAATATCTCATGGAGTTGTCATAAATCATGTTTTTAAATCTGTGTAGGCAAAGGTTATACGACACACGGCCGAAAGTCGTGCCATAAATCACAGTTCGGTTTTGAAAGAGAAAGTGTTCTGTCGACCGTACATTATAACGGCGCCGGCGCACCACAAAAGTGTAATGGTCCATATTGTGTACAAATCGCTCACGAATTATGGTCATGGTGATGCGGACGCATGATGCAAGGCCTCAGCCGTCACGACATGATAAGACCATTACTCATATTATAATCGCAGCCGACTTGAAATAGTTTATTCAGTATTGAGCCCAAGCTATTCACGGATACGATTGTGAAAATACAACCTATCATTTGGGCGATCATTGTCATCGAAATGCTTCGGTGGCCAAGTCGAGTCGCAAGAAGCCACTTCTTGCCAGGCCTGAGGTCGTGGGTTCAATATCCAGCAAAGTGTGTTTTGGCGGTACTACATACAGGTTTTAGTCCGATCCGAACACCTCGGACCATGTAGTAGGGAACGAGGACCGCTTGCTTGATGTTTTCTAAAAACCCTCTGATGATCTTCGATCACTTCGGCTTGAGAAACCTTTAGTTTTTCGCCGGCTCTATAGGTAAGTCTAGTTACGCTGTAAAGGCCATCAGCAGCATTAGCATCAGCATCAGCAAAATAGGCCAACAGCAATATCTTTAAAATACAATCTGCTATCCCATACTTTCATATTAGATATTTGTAAGCACAAATCACTTATGAGCGAGAAATTAGGTGTAACCTTATTTTTATCAAGTATTACCTCAGGCTGCTGTGTGGTATGGCGCACAGCTCGGCCCTATTCGCTCAGACCTCTTTCCACATCCTAAAAGTCCTGACGTATAATATCAGAGCACACAGGCAGTTAGGCTTTCACTCCACAAGGTTCTGAAGATAATATGCGAGCAAAACTTCGCGGATATTTTCTTAATCTCTGAAAAACAGTTCCTGGCCACAGTTGTAGTTATGTTACAAGTAGGTATCATTATAATCAGCCCACAACAGTCCACTGCTCAACATAGGCATCTCCCAATGCATGCGACTAAGCTCGATCTTAATAAGGTCGGTAGGTTTACTTAAAATTTGAGTACCTACTACAGCATTATTGAGTCTGTGGACTCTTACTTAAGCACAATGTTACAATGTTACCTACCAAAAAAACTAATTACATAGTTTAGTTAAGCTGTCAACGTAAGTGTCAGAATAAATAAATATTTTATTTGTTTCATAACTTTTTGTTTGTTTGTTTAAAAATAGAGTTTAAGTTCTGTTAAATGTAAATTAACGAGAGCGACATAGTCATGTCATGGCTAAACCTTCTTAAGTAAAAAGAAAAAAAAAACAATTTTTTGTAAAACAAAATGACAGCTAGAATTCGCACTCACTCATCTGCTACATTATTCTGACAATATTTAGTGTGACTTTAGATATACCCTAAAAAATATTAGTTTTTTAAACTAAATTCTACATATTTCCTGAAGCCAATCACTACAGTTTCGTTATTTGTTTGGTTATTTAAATATCATAATATTATCAAACTAAAAAGAAAACACTAATATACACTACACTCTATATTGACAAATCATTAGCAGAAAGTTGGAATCCGATCTACGACTATAGCATATTCTAAGAGATATAAGACTTAAATATAAAAAATATATTTATAAGACATATATATTCAAAGACAATCCGACATTTTCGTTTCACGTGTATCAAGATAATCCATTGAAATTCAAAGTGTCCCGAAATTGGGTTGCGTTGTGAATGGGCACTATCACACAGGGCTTGATAACGTGGTAACGTTACGTAAAATTCACACTTTAAGGTAGGTTAAGTAACGTTAATTCTATAAAGTTAAACTTGTAGCGGTAATGCAGGTAACGTTATCTAGTACAAGTATCGTTACTCTTTCCGTTAGCTAATGAGCTTCGCCAGTCCGCGTTTAACCGTTAGTTAGTTTAGGTAACGTTACTAAGTATAACTTAACGTTTGCTATTAATGTTATCTTTGTGTGTTAGAGGTAAAGTTAACAAATTTTTACCGAAATTTAAAGCCTATGATGTAGTCTCTTTAAAACATATATTCATAAACTTGAAATGGAACATCTGTGTAAATAATGTCGCTATATAGAAACAACATAATATTTGTGCAGCGCATGTTGAAGTGACCTCTGATTTGCGAAGGTGTCGCAATGTCTTGGCTGATACCTGTTGCTGTGACATCACGACACGGAATATTTTCAGTGCTGAAAAACAACGTGGCCGGGAAGAATTTGTATTGGGTTATTTTAATGTGTGTGTACATACAGAATCAAACATCGAAAGACTTATATTTATACACACGCCTGCACATCAACTTACCACATACTGTCAACTTTCCTCAATAGACTTTGAGCTTTATCCCTAAGGCATATAGTTGACATTGTATTGAAGTAATTTGACAGTTTTGGATAGGTTGATGTGCAGGCGTGTGTATAAATATAAGTCTTTCGATCTCGATAGGTTTTTATACATAAACTTCAAACTGTTAAAATTATGAACGAATGTTTTAAAGGTCTTTTAATGCGAAACATATAAACAAAAACAAAT
This sequence comes from Eudonia truncicolella, assembly GCA_949315975.1. Taxonomy (NCBI): domain Eukaryota; kingdom Metazoa; phylum Arthropoda; class Insecta; order Lepidoptera; family Crambidae; genus Eudonia; species Eudonia truncicolella. The sequence continues at coordinate 7,830,511 of OX438835.1, read as the reverse complement.
GTTTCAATATTTATGTTACTGCGATGTTGACACCATGTTGATTATTTCAATGAAACATTTTTGAACACAACTTTAAAAAAAAAAATCCTATGTGTAATAAATATCATTAGCAGTAGTTATTTGTTACGCCACTCAAAATAATGAATACGCTAAACAACGTTAATTCTAAAATCTAGAAAAATATTTGAACATTGAGAACACATTTACTTATATTGAACGTATACATATTTATACAATAAATAATTGACAAGTAAGGTTCTAGAACCATACACTCGTACATAACACATCCATATACTAGAGTTTTGTTGTTTAGAGAAAAGTCTTTATATTACATTCTATGATAGCAAACGTGCAAAACATTATTCCAGCCAGTTCTGTTATTAAATTGTTAAAAAAAAGTTTCACTGATGTGTAAATAAAATTGTTCTAAATATCGAAGGAGCTTTGATATAAAACTGCACAAGATCCGGTTTCGGCGAAAATGCGATTCATTAAAAATAACAGTGTTGTCCTAACTGACCCAAATTGTTGGCATGTTTGTTTGTGAAAAGCATTTTATTTGGATCACAACCTTGGCAGCGATGATGTTGTTAATTTGGATTTTACATGTTATTTCTGGCGAGCGATGTTGATTGTTGATATATGATTGGTCAGCACCGCACTTTATATCAGCGGTCGACAACCTTTTAGCGGACTAGGGCCACATGGCAGGAAACAAAACTGAGGAGGAGCGCATTTACCATATGTAGCTAGTTGATGCCGTCTGGGTTGAGTTCAATTTGACACAAAAATAATTTTCCCTTTCTCTAAGGAATAGGAAATATGGAAAGATCACGTCGGCGACTAGAACTAGATTTTTGTGTGTGCGGTGTACAGAGTGCCTGGCGTACAAAATCTCGTATTCGTTAACATGATTGAATTGCAAGTAAAACTAGCACTAGGCACCTTGCAATTTTGCAACGGACCTAATGACCGGACCTATAGTTTGTAAACAGTCACACGGGACCTCGCCTGAGGGATACGAGCGTCGACGGGTTGCCGGCCCTTGTGATATACCTCCATACTGCCGGGCCACTTCTTTAAGAGCCTGTTGGGAATATAAATGGCATCATACATTATGGATTTGGGCTGCTTGCGTGTCCACTGCCATATTTAAAAATCCATATACTTTCACCAGCAGCGCTCTGTCTTTATTATAAGGACACGAGTTTTCCATTAAAGTATTGTAATGTCACGTAAAGATAAACTCACAATTACATAACCGATGCCGGCGCGTGTCATCAAGTTAAATACGCAACTTATACAATATTTAGGTACTAAATTATGTATAGAATACAAGTTCACTTGTGTAACGAACGATATAGCTTTATTCACCATTGTACGAGACATGACAATATGCTATTATAATTTTGTCACAATTGGTGATATTGCACAACTTGCGAAGGAAAATGACGTTTCATTCGCGGATTCATTCTTTTTTGTGATCTCTAGATGAGTCAGAGTAGCCGTTGCTCTTTTATTTTCCTCGTCAGCAATTGTGCCATAACCGGTTTTGTTCTCGTGAGAATAAATAACCGATTCGGAAGTCTAATAACGATCGTTTCGGGTAGTGATATAGATCACTCACAGTAAAAAATAATAATTATGTTTTATCTACTTCCTCGTGCGGGAATGGCAACCTTTATTTTTGTTAAGACTTTTATGTTTAATTGGAAGTATACGAAACTTCAGGTTATATGCTTATATGCGTGAAACCTTACCTATTTTATTATGTTTAATAATGTTTAATTGGAAGAGCACCTGACCCGGTATGTCAGAAGGGTGCAGGTTCAAATCCTGCTCGTGGAAATTTTTTCAACATTGTGTTTTTGTAATGTTTAATACAGTAATTCAAATATACATAAACTATTGTATAATATTGCTTAAGGTTTATTAAAAACTTTGTGCTTTAAAAAGGTTACACAGAGAGAGCGAATAATTAACACTTAAAGGGTGATATTGTTGCCAGCCATGATAATAATAACACACGAGCAGCTGGCATCCGCCGCACAAGGCAATCTTCTCAAGGGCTGTGACCGGTGGCGCGTGCCGACACCGACACGCCGACACGCGTGTCGTCCTTACAACACCTGGCCTACACGTTAAGCATGGAGCATCTGAGTGCCTATACAAGTGGTATAACGCTTGTAAAATAGAAATGGAATAGAATGATAAACGTGGGATTGACATAGCGACAATCAATCGTCATTTATATATATCGTTGCCTTATTAATATGGCAATCCTATACATTATTTTATTCCATTTCTATTCTATTAGCGTTATGCCATTTGTCTAGAGGAAGCTGGGCTGCCCTATATTTTCAAAAGGCAAAGGCAACAGGGCCAAAGGAGATGACGAGACGAGTTTGATTTTACCGACGCCGGGGGCTTGATAAACAAAAACTTGTTTATCAAGCCCCCTATTATGATTAGCGGACAATGAAGTCTCTATACGTTTGCAAAACTATGGGTGTGACACATTTGTTACCGATCTTGAGGGTCAAGTCATAATGTTTCTTCTATTTACTAGATATGAATATTTTTCTTGGACATGAGGTCCCCTTCGAACAGGAACATAGCAATAGCAAGCAGGACAATTCTTAGCGGCAGAAATAGAAATGAGGGTGAAAGTTCTTTCATGATTGCTCTAACAAATAGCCAGTTTACTACTTGAGCAAAAATACGTCGGTAACACAGTCTTGTTATTTTATAGTCCGTACGAGTATTAACTAAACCTTTTTCCACTATTAACGTTTATTATTTATATATATAACTAAACATAATATACATAATTGTTATACATAACTGGGCAGCAAAGATTCCAAACTCATTTTGCCGTCCGAGGATAATAGTAAAATGCGTAGCAGCCTAGCAGGAAAATGGCACTTATCATGGGAATTACTTCAGAAATTACACATGCTTCAAACAATAGCCAGCGAACCTATAGATAACAGGCCAAGTGGCTCTAATATGCTTAATGATTACATTGTTAGTCGACGATACTTCCGTTTATAAAGACTATGATTTATTACTATTTCTATAAAGTGTTTTTTATTGTTCATTGGAACAGTTAATGTTACTTAATGCTGTAGTTACCTTTAAGTAAGATTTGTGTTTAGCTATAAGATTCTGGTTGTATTCAGTGAATGTTTTTATAGAAACCTTGTTGGTGGTCCTAAATACAATAAATAAAATATAAATGCTAGAGAATTCATTTTTAAACATCTGAGCGCTTTTATTGAGTGTCTTCCTTCGATCAACATGTATTGTTGATCGAAGGTGTCTTCATAAGATAAAGAAGATGAAACATGATGAATATGTTATTTTTTCGGAATACTTCATAATTCAAAGAAAAGCATTAAATTCAGATTAATATCATTACCTCTATCGTATTAATCATTGTCTCACATCACAATAGACTTTATTACTGATAACAGTAAGTGATACGATAACCGGATAAATAATAAATAAATTGGTACAAATTGATAATACCTACAACGGAATTATGTTTCACGTATGTTCAAGTGGGATACGAAATTACGAAGTCTAAGGATGTTACAATAACCTTTACAAATAGATTATCTTTGTACAGCTCTTCTTTGATATAGGAGCTGAAATTATAAGTGATATATATTATTTTCGTAATTTTCTCTGTTTTAAAAGATATAGTAAGTTTGCGATAATATTATGAGACATAAGTTTAAAGAATACAATATATTTTTATTTTTTACACACCCGACAAAAGCGTGGTGCTTAAGTTAACGAAGAAGTAAGGGTTTCAATGTAGCAATGTTTTTATTGCATATTGAGACAGTGAGGCTAGGTCTTATTGGTGTAGAAAAGAGACACTATGAGAGATTTCTTAAAATTCCTTCGGGAATGCTCAGGATCACGGAATACGGGTAACACTCGCTGACGAAAACGTGTGCGTGCTGCTAGGGTTGCCAGGTGTCCGGCTTTTAAAGACCATGTCCGGCCTGTCCGGTTTTAAAAAGATTTTTTGTCTGTGTAAGCGTGCAAGCGAACGGGCGAAACACTATATATGATAAGTATTCCAAATGATAGTTTTTTTTTCTAATAAAAGTTTATTTTAGCTCTAAAGAATGTTCGGCTTTTAGGGCCAATAGTACCTACAGCTAAATGTGGAGTTCGGCTTTTTGAATTTTAGGACCTGGTAAACTACGTGCCACTAGTCTAAATAAACTCGAGTAAACCCCTAAGTTGTGTATCACAAGTTTATTAATGTCTAATGTGGATTCCCCTTCAGCGTATTTCTATAAACACTGAAAAAGATTTACCGCAACAAGAGTGAGTCACGTAACCGTCTGGTCGTCTCCATATTCGTCATCTTGACGTAGCTGGTAAAGTCATACTAGTAAAATATTTTTTTGTTGTAATTTAAAGGAGCTGTGTTACTTTTAGGTAAAATTTAAAATGTTTGATAGAATAATTTACACTAGACGATGTGACATATCGGTGACTAGAGCGCATGCAACTCTGCCAAAATATTGGATTAAAAAAAACAATAAAAACCATAGTGATAATTACGACAAAAATAAAATAACCACGATAAGTTTAAAAAAATACTCAACTTCAATATATCAAATAAAAATTAAATTAAATTAAAATTTAAAGTCAATTAAAAAGTTATCAATTATAAAATATTATTAATTAACAATTTTGGTAAAAATATACATAGAGCTAATTATCATTTTATCGAATTGCGGTTTTTATAACTCAATAAATTGAGTATAACTTATTAAATATGTATTATAATTACTTATCAAGCAGGCATAAATTGAAGGAGTAATGAGTAATTAATAAAATATAACGGCAATTAAAAATATATATATCATAACGTTTGAACTAGAGTACAGATCTAATTAACATAGTTAAGTATTTTTTACCTGTAGTTAATTGTAATACAAATGGTGATCCGTTAGAAACCGTTGTACACTTATCACTGACAACACAAAACTGTTATTACCACTCACTAATCGTAAATTCACACAATTTAAAGTTATTATATGTTGTTGTTATATTATGACGTCAGCACTTAGGTGTTGTTTCGTTATCAGTTAATTGTTTTGATAAGGCTCTAGAGACGCGACTGGCGTGCGCGGCGTCGGTGTACGTGTGGAGGCGTGGGGACGGGCCTTCGGCTTTTATGTTATGGTTGTTAGACGGACCGGACGGCGCAGTGACGTGGTGGGCCGTGACAGCGGTCAAAGCATATGGCGGCGGAACCTAGCGTCACTAAACGTCATCGGTGTCCGAAAATTTGGCGACGTGTGACGTCACGATTTGCATAACCGACTGAATTAATAGCCTCTGTTAATTTTTTGGCGATGAAAGTTGTAGATTTATGAAAGCTTTAGCTCTGTTAGTATTTTTTATTGTTGAACTGACAGACAATAGAAATTGACAAATTCCGGTAATATGCATCTGTTCATCTTAACTGTTGGAAATAAATGAGTCATTGGGACCATTAATTTGGATGTTTGATTAGATCACACTGCTTTTCCTAAGGTTCTTATAATATGTGCTAATGTCAAACTGACGAAAAAAGTTTTATGTATGAATCGTCATAGTTTTGTCACTATGTTTTGTGGTTGCAGAGACAGACAGACAAATTCAGTAATAAAGTCAAGGAGCATCTGACAGCTTAGCTATAAAGATACATTAGTTTATTAGTGTGTATTTTCTGTGTTTATTGTAATTATTACAGCTTTAGCGTTGTTCCTATTAGCAGGAAATGGATTTATTTATTATTTTAAACTTAACAAATAAAACAATATTGAATTATGTGCAATCTTAAATTTATTTACCGTAATTCCAACACTAGCATATATAGATTATTTATTACTATGTATATATTAACAAAGTGTCTTACTACCACTTATACTACCATGCTTGTAGTCACTTATATATCCACGTTTTGACAACTTTGACTCGTATTCAATATTCTTTTTACGTATACCATAATATTATGGTACGTATAACATCCCTGAACTTATTGTTCTTGTCTTGTTGAGCAAGCAATATGCTCATTAAGCACAGCGTGAGTTAGAGCGAGATGGCGCATTTATTGTTACGAGACAAAAATCACATTATTGGATTTTTTTACCTGAGTCCTTTGTTACCGCATTTTTTTCATTAAATGTGTAACCTAGTATAGTGTTTTTTACCTCGTTGTGTTTTTTCAATAATTTGCAGACTAAATTAACTAGTAATTTTTTGGAGAAAACATATAGTAGACTGTTTTTATGTAGTATTAGTAGTAGAATATCCCCATATTCATCAAAATGGTCTCAAAGGACCCGTATGACCTCTTAAAAGGATCCGGTCTAATAACCAGTAATACTGAATATTATAGATATTTAAACCTTCAGGTAATTCTAGATTTTTCTACTCTTTTTGAGGGTACGATAGTAACATTTTAAATCAGAGCATATATTGTTATCTTTGTTTTATAATCATAACAAATTATTATTATCATGAACGAGATTACGAGCGTTGTTAATAAACATGATTGTCGTGTAAAACCCAGCGGAAACAATACCGTAACCCATTTTGATATATCTACGAAAACATAAATGTTGAAAAAATTTCCACGAGCAGGATTTGAACCTGCACTTGATAATTTTTTCAACATTTGTGTTTTTGTAATTTGTTTTGCAACAAAATTTTGCGTTAAAATTATATAAACAAAACAAAAACATTTTATATATCTACGAGTTTGACAAGAAAAAACAAAAATATTTGGATCTTTTTAACAATGTAATTGTGTTTATCAAGACTAAAACAGTATGAAACTCGAGAAGATGATGACTTAAAACATTTTATTTTATTTTTTATTATTTTGTTTGTTCTGGCTAATAACAAGCCAGGTACCACATTTAAATGGCTGGACGACATCAAAAAGTAGACGAGTTAGTTATCGCCAGTTATAGCAAGCTAAGCTATATGGATTATGGGTTCGCAGAAAATGTTGTATACTGATCTACAAACTTCAGTATAAAGATGGCATTAAATGATGATGATGACATTCAAAAGCAGAATTTGAAAAATTAACTAGGAAACAAAAAGCCATCCGCACTTATTTAGGAGTTAAACATAGAAAACATAGTTTTAACCGGTCCTGCATTAATACAATAAATATCGAAGCGGCTATCTGAACTCAGCTTATTGAAATATTTCATCATCATCATCATCAGCTCATTTTATGTCCCCACTGCTGGGCATGAACCTTCCCTATGGATGGATAGGGAGAACGGGCCATAAACCACCAACGGCTTTACGTGCCTTCCGAAGCACGGAGGAAACATTTTTGACCGGCCTTTCCTTCATTTATACGTTTCATTATCATCATCATCATCAGCTCATTTTATGTCCCCACTGCTGGGGCACGAGCCTTTCCTATGGATGGATAAAGAAAACGGGCCATAAACCACCACGCGGGCTCAGTGCGGATCGGTGGTTGTTAACGACTGCTGATGCAGCCGGGACCAACGGCTATACGTGCCTTCCGAAGCACGGAGGAGCTCGAGATGATAAATGTTTGGTCACCCATTCGATGGCCTTTGCGAAAGTTGCTTAACCTCAGCACTCGCAGACCGGGCGCTCTAACCACTGCGCCATCGAGCTCCTCATCCTCCTTGAAATATTGACTAGATCTAATTATAAAACTATTCATTCTGTAATTAGTACGAGCGAATGGAAATTAGTCTATAGGGAATGCGAACCAATGTGTTTCTAAGACATTATTTTTGTCTGGGACCTTTAACTCGATTTTGCTGTTGAGTCTAATTTATTTTGGCGATTTTCATAAGAAGACCGACATGTGCAATGTTTCTGCGTAGGTAAAGCGGTAAAAGATGAAGAACAGTACAACGTTCCTTATAATTTAATGTAATTTATTTTTGAAATGAAACAACTTTTACGGATCTACTCGCGTTTATTTTACACATTAGTTTTAAATAATGTTATCCTGACGTTTCGAACCCTTTGCAGGGTCCGTGGTCACAGGGAGACTAAGGTGATGGTCGTTTCATAATTAGTTAGTAGCTTGTATACCCTCATTTAAATTTAATCAGGTGCGTTCCGTTTTACGCGCAAAAAGCTTACAGTATCTTTTGGTCTGGCAGTATGGTGTTGGGGCTGGGATTTAATATTTAGTATGATGGAATCCCAGGCTGGTGGTAGATTCCAATCATTTTCTCTATTGAAATTAGGATGTTTTTTAATTTTAATAGCCTTGCGTATAATCCTAGGGATGAATCGTTGTTCTCTAGCGAGTATTTGTGGTTTATAAATTCTGATGGTTGGGCCCATCAAGGGAATGTTCGCATACTGCAGGCTTATTTTCGCGCCCATGCTTGACGTCAGCTATATGTTCTTTAACGCGGGTTCTTACACTTCTCTTTGTTTGCCCGATGTAAGATAAACATTATTTAAAACTAATGAGTAAAATTATCGCGAGTAGATCCGTAAAAGTTGTTTCATTTCAATGTGTAGTGCTCGCGTAAACTTTAGAAAACAATAGATTTTTTTTTGTCTATAGTACCTATTAATAGAGAGATAAAGTTTGTGACATTGTTTGTTGGAGAAGGGTAATCTTTATAACGGTCCAATTCCAAAAAAATCTTACACTAATAAAATGCTATTAGTCCTTGCGACCGTAGCATTCTATCAGTGTAGTATCTTTACATACATAGACTATATTAAATATTTCATAATATGAATAGGGAGAACGGGCCGTAAACCACCACGCGGCGCGGGCCTAGTGAGGATTGGTGGTTGTTAGCGACTGCTAAAGCAGCCGGGACCAACTTTACGTGCCTTCCGAAGCACGGAGGAGTCACCCATCCGATGACCGGCCTATGCGAAAGTTGCTTAGCCTTAGCAATCGCCGACCGGGCGCGTTAATACATTAGTATCGTAGTAAAAATAGCCAGTGTTTAATGCGTTAATGTAAAAAATACACGCCAATGCCGTTGATGATCTATTCTGGTGTAGTGTTAATGACTCCGTGGATACAGTCGGTTGACATTTAGGTCGTTCTATTATGGTCCGATGTACCCATACCCATTTTGTTGTGGGTAGGTGTGAAGTGCCGAGTAAATGGTTCGTCGACTACAGCGCTGCCGATGCTGTGCTAATTGAAAAGAATACTTATAACTATATTACGAAGTGCCCTAATTGAGTCCACGGGGTAGTTATATCCTGTTAAAAGGGCAATGACTATTTTTTATGACATTTAAAAGTGCTTTAAATGACGTCATAAGACGAACTTTGAAGTAGTAGTGGTTAGAGAAATGTCGTTAAGTTTGAAGGCTAGAATATGCGACTGGTTTTATTAACACTTTCCTTAATTTCTTAAAATGGGGACTATGCTATATTTTTGTATTTTCATTACTATTAGACAACAGGGAAACTTTTGGTCTTAAAATCCCCTGATGGTTAGTGGTAAGGCCAAAGGTGGAAGTGTACTTTACCCGGAATCCTCATTTTACTGAGGAACTGGCTATATTATCTCTAGCTGCCGGAATAAAAAAAAATATACAAACATTAATATTAAAGCGACAAATTTAGAAAAGATGCTAGTAACTCCAGACGGACTCAAAAAGAGCTCTGTCACCAAATTGACCAAGTAACCAAGTACACAAATGTGTACCATCTAAGAATGTAAAGAATGAATATTCTGAAAAAAGGACTAATGAGACACTGGCTTTTTCACATTCAAGACAGTTGTCAAATAACACATCGACTTATAGTCTTGCGGCTGATTGCCGATACGAAAGAAAAAAAATCTCTACGTATCTACTGCGGGACCTGACATAAGTCTCTGGTCTAAGACTGGTGGCTTAACTATTACGCCACGGATACAGTTAAATCGTTTCCTTATTGCCATTCCAACAATAAAGTTTTTTATCAGCCGAATTCTCAAAAGGTCTGTAATTTCAAAGTCCATAAATCATTCCTACGTTCTTTTTTTTTTTTTTTTGAGAGATATTGCTGATTGCCGAGGTACATGTATGTACCTGGTGTAGAGCGAGTGTGAACCGGTTCTTCGTACCCTTGTTCTACGAGTACGGTGTCTTGGGCCTAAACTGGTGTGCATGTTTAGTGTATTCTGTAAATGTGTGCTGTCATTTAGAGGATCGGGCGGGGGGAATTCCTACGTTCAAAATACAGGATAACATTTGTAGGCGGCGAGGAAAGCGTTGTCGTGTGACAATCAAAGCGTTTTCCTACTGACCTGATTACAGAAGGTCTTTGAATGATTGATCGAAGTTTAAATATTGTTTATCAGTACTAGATTTCGGTTGAAAGTAACACAAAGTAGGGTAGTGGCACCCCGTGCCACCACCACCCAGCACCACTTTCTTTCCTTTAATCATTAAAAATAAGAGTCAGCAAATGACTGACTGGCTGACTGACTTTTGATTCTATCAACAATTGAACACAGATCACTAGCTTCCTAGCTGTCATTAAGTAAAACTTCAATGAAGTTTAATGTTATTTTATTTTGTCTTTTTAATTTAATGTTATGTTATTTCAGTGTTATTTTATGACGAAAAGCAAGTGTGGATCACTGGTTACTGTGTTGCACTGGTGCCGCCGACAAAAAGATCTAGCGCAGAATATTTTACACATAAGTTCCTAGACTAGAAGACATTAGAAAAAAAACGTCGGTAAGCTGTTTAAGCGGAATGTCCGTTAAACTGGAAAGGTAAAACAAAATTGACCTTTACACTGTCAAACAAAATATCGACAAAGCACTTTGGGTGTGTGGCGTCATCATTATTTTACTCAATCGATAGGATTACGATAGCACTTAATGCTTGTTCAACGAATAATAAATGTTCGTACCTACTGGTCAAAGTATAATTGGACTCCCAACTCCAACGGTTGGCTTACATAACCAATAACTGCATGGTCTAATCAATATAAATAAGTAATTATATAGTTTTTTTAATGTATAGTTGTAGGTAACATTCATCTGTTTATCCAAACATTCGAATTATATTTATACTAGTTAGCGTTCGCGAAGACACACTATCCCACAGGAACCTGTTACCGGGATAAAAAGTATCCTATGTCCTAGTCCGGGTCATGGTCTGTTTATGTGCGAAGTTTGCATAAAAATCCGTGCAGCCATTTTCACGTGATGCGCGGTCAAATAAACAGACACACAGGTAACAGATAAACAGATAAACAGACAAACAGACAAACAGACAAAAATTCTAAAAACTGTTGGAACTTGTTCTGTTATCGATTCTAAGTATCCCCAGCCAACTTTTTTTCGAATATCTTCCATGTACAGACTTTCAACCCACTTTAGCTTTATTATATGTATAGATTATTTTGAATTTTGCATTCTCAATGCTATATGTAGTAACAAAATAAAATTTTAGTGTCTGCCTCAACCACTGAATTTGACGACTTAACGTGAGCACGACCGCTCTGTCAAGAGCGAATCTATAGAGAAGACTGCTCCTATGATTGAATGTCACTATGCCACTGTACTGCAAAAAACCAGCAAGAAACTCAGCATTTATTTCTTCTCTCTACAAAAAAGTTATATATTGGAAAATATTGAAGTTATTTTTTATTAGAAAAATGTTACCAGTCTCAGAAAGCTCGAGTCAGAATCGAACCCACGACTCTTGGATTACTGATCCAATGCTCTGACCGCTGACCGAGATCTCGGTTTCGATAGCTCAGCGGTCAGGGTTTTGGCTAGTCAAATTTTATCTTGTAACTACTTAAAATAGTGAATTGTGAAACATTGTGAATGCAAAAATTAAAATAATAAAAAACTTAATTCTGTAATTATTATTATTACAAATAAATAAAAAATAGGAAGCAAAACAAACAAATAGAAATTGCGATCGGCGCGCGCGACGAGGGGGTCGAGCGTTTCACAAGACGCGACAGATTGTGACAAAATGAAAGTTTCAACCTTCTTTGCGGAGGCAGAGGTCAAGAACTTTCAAGATGTCTTCCCTCGTCCGTTTCGATGGTTTGACAGGGCTCCAGTCAATCGATAGCAATAGCTCCTATCAAATATTTAAGATCGAAGTGGAGTAATTCAGTGTTCAATAATTCAGACGGTACTCGGCGTTACACTTATTTGCATGTCACAGTTGCTTGTTAGTTCCTTTCAGAACGAGAACGTGTGGTAGTAACCGATAAATATAATTTTAACTGTTCAGTGCCTTAAAGTTTAACAACATGGTGATGATGTGCTTCTAGACTAGACCAGATCACCAGACTAGTTTTCCAAAAATATTACATAATCAAAAACAGGGCAAAAATATTAAAATACTGGAATAGAATTTATATTTTAATTAGGTACATGTTCGACAGGAACCAGTTATCGAAATTTGTATTTACCCCCTTATTCATAAAAAACTATTTAAGCATTATTTAGTTAATCATTGTTTTGTCTCTTTTTCTCAAATTTAAAATGACGTTTGTGTGACGTTGACAAAACAATATTAAATTTTAATAATGCTCAAATAGTTTTTATGAATAAGGGGGTTAGTCTTTAGCAACAATTGTACATAGACCACCTTAGCCTTAGTCTTTTATCAAATTGTAATTAGTTCGCAACAAAATTTACGTAAGATTATATATGTATAATGATATTTATAAATATAGCTTGCCTACCTAATTCTTGACTGATCTTTTAATATTTGTAAAAACATTAAGATCGGTGTTGGTGACGTAGTTGTCGACATTGAATAGGGCTTCTTTGGCTTACAAAGTAAGAGTAGATAGTGTTGAATAATTTCGGCGAGTTGGATTGAGCCACGACAGCATAGTTGGTAGTGCACCTGACACGGCATGTCATGGAGTGCGAGTTCGAATCCCGCTCGTGGAATTTTTTCAACAATTTGTCTTTAAATTTTCAATGAAACCTATGTCATTATTTAGCGACGAAAACAGTGTCGAGCACTAAGTTTAGTGTCAATTAGGTATTACTTACATAAAAGAGCAGGGTTAAGGGACCTGATAAAATTATTTGGGTTGGCTATGTTTTTCTGTGGACATTCATATTTATTAAATACTAGCGGCCCGTCCCGGCTTCGCATGGGTGGACAATTTTTTTATATATAGCCTATGTTACTCAACGCTAATGTAGCATTCTAATGGTGAAAGAATTTTTTGAATCGATCCAGTAGTTTTTGAGTTTATTCGTTACAAACATACATAAATACAAAACTTTCCTCTTTATAATGAATGAATGAAGCTTATTTAGTAAAATATTATTTAAGTAAAGTTAAAACCAATTCAGGAGCTACTAAACTGAGGTGCTCGATGACGCAGTCGTTAACGCGCCCAGTCTGCGAGTGCTGAGGACTGTGGTTGAGGTTAAGTAACTTTCGCAAAGGCCGGTCATCGGATTGGTGACCAAAAATGTATCATCTCCAGCTCCTCCGTGCTTCGGAAGGCACGTAAAGCCGCAGCAGCAACAGTCGTTAATAACCACTAATCCACACTGGGTCTGCGTGGTGGTTTAGTGCCCGTTTTCTCTATCTATCCATAGGGAAGGGAAAACAAGCTGACTAAAACTAAGTTAAGGAAGGACTCCTGATAGAGTTATCTTGTATGCCTACTACGAGTAAATACTTTGGTCTCAACTATTCATGTAAAATTGAAAGACTAGAGTAATTTTAAACTTTTTTGATTTTATCTCAAACTATGTTTTGTCAAGTTATTCGATGTTATTTGTGGTTGTTATAGAACAGTATTCAGTAATTTTGTTTTGACACGACTTAGCCTAAAGTTTTTCAGTTTAAAATAGAGTTTATTGCAGGTACCTACTGCGTAAATAAATGTTGTTGGTTTAGACAAACGTTTAAAACAACTTTTTATTGTATTATTAGATATAGGTATATAATAATTATACATATATGCATAAAAGAGGCTTATCTGGGAGTTGACTGAGCCAGTTTTCTTATTATCGCCGTGATAAACAAGGATAAACAAGAATGCAAATCAATAATTATAAAATTATTTTATAATGGGTTCATTATGTGGTTTAAAACTCGTTTAACTAATATCTATCATACCGCTTCCACATTTATTTGAATTTAACATGGTATGAACACATACCATACATACATATATACATACATACATAACAATGCATGATATTTTATTAATTGAATTATGTTATAGTTTCTCACTTTTGTTTATGACTATACCTGACTATACTTATCAACTTTCTGACAATAGAAATGAAGGAATATTGGATCGAAATGTGACATGTGACGAAAAGTGGATTCTTTACGATAACCGTAAGCGATAAACGCAATGGCTGACCCCAGGTCAAACGCCGCAACAGTGCCTTAAAGCAAAGCTTATCCAAGACAAAGGTAATGTTAACTGTTTGGTCTCTCTCTTCATACTATTTACTATAGCTTTCTCAGGTCTGGTCAAGCAATAACAGCAGATGTTTACTGTGCCGAACTTCGAACAACGATGGCGAAACTGGCAGGGACACAGTTCCGACTCGTGAATCGATCATTATTGCTCCATGAAATCGTTAGACCTCACACTGCACGAGTAACCGTCGTAACTCTACAGCAGTTTTAAACCATACGTCATCTTCCGTATTCGCCAGACTCTCCTCCAACTGTCTACCATTTTTTTCGTGATTTGGACGATCTTCTACGTGGTAGAAAAAAATTCTTCCCAGGAGACAGTACAGTGCAAAATGCTTTCACACAGTTTGTCGAAGTTAGATCCCCAGAGTCCTATCGCAAAGGGATAAATGAACTTCCGATTAGATAGCAGCAATGTATAGATGTAAATATTTTGATTAAATAAATATGTTAAATCTTAGAAAAAAACGAAAAAAGAAATTGAGTATTAATTTTTCAGTACAAATCGGCAATTTGATACTTTAACTAACATCAATGATAAAGGTCACGAAAGATTAGTTCAAAAAAAAATAATAATTTACAAACTATCTAAACTTAAAATTATTAGGAGAGGGATGTAATTTCAGCGACTTTATTGAGCAGTGAAGTGCCATCGTCGTCGTCGATCTGACTACGACTTTATTGAGCAGTGAAGTCACATCGTCTTCGTCGATCTGACTATGACTTTCGTGTGAATTGAAAGTCAAAAATATTTGTTTACGTTGTTTTTATTACGTTATCTTAACTTTTGATATGTGTTCATTTGAGGATTTAATCTTCGCGATACACTTTAGAAATATAAACATACAAGTTCGTACCTATGTATGTCAATATATGTGCTGGTGTGTATAAATACAAAGTTAATGTCAAAGATATAATATACAAAAACAAATATGAATGGATGATGAAGTAGTTTTTTCATAAATGTCATCGACCACATGTGCCTCGTATATTGTTTTTGTGAATTTTGTTATTGAATTCCGAACAAAACCAATAAATTTTCCTTCCTCATTCAATTCACTCGTGGAAAATCCTCAATCAGAACGTAACGTACCGTTTGTTTCCGGTCGCGAGTCATAAATAATGGTCATTCTAACGGTCGTTCATTCATTTTAGTTCGGTCATTCAATGTGGCCACGCACTATGCTGAGTAACGTTATTCACAAGTATTATATTCGTTACAGGGATGATTAACAATACGTCAACTTAATAGATTATATTATGAAACCCATCACCCACCGAATTGAGTACAACATGTACTCCAACTGGGAATCCAACCCAGGAACTTCCTTGGGCTACCTCTTAACCACAGAGGTCGGTGTACCTCCAATATGGAGACGAGCAGTCGCGTAATAAATATATATATTATACTAGCTGACGCGGCGGACTTCGTACCGCTTTGACAGTTTCCATGACAACAATACAAACAAATCATTTTGTATTGGAAAAATTTCAAAAATCTAAAAAAAAATTTGGGGTGGGCCACCCTTATCATTTAGGGGGATGAAAAATAGATTTTGTCCGATTCTCCACCCTAGCCGATATGCACGCTAAGATTCACGAAAATCGGTCGAGCCGTTTCAGAGGAGTTCAATAACGTACACCGTGACACGAGAATTTTATATATTAGATTTATATCTCGTAATTGGTATGTCATTGCTATCATCATCGTCATTTCAGTCAAAAGACGTCCACTGCTGGCTGGAAAGGCCTCCCCCAAGGTACATATCAATTTTATCCAGATCGTCGACCTACCTTGTTGGGGGCCTACCTGCGACACTGCGTCATACGGTGCGCGCTCGCCACTCGAGAACTTGTTAATTGGCTTAAATATCATTATTTTTGAAGAGTGTTCCAAATCTGCCCATTTTCCTTTACACCTTTCGTTTTAAGAGTCACATACCTATGTTAACTATAAGTAAGTATATGTACGAGTATAACAGTTGGTGTTTTGACGAGAGCGACCCAAATTGCCCCCTATAAAATTAAGTGTGCGTGAACACTATAAACCTAAAGCGGTTGTCTTGTACGCTTTCATGTTATTGCAAGTAGGTTTATCGAAATAGGTTTATTAGGTAAACTCCTACATCGACACATCGAAATTGGTTAATTAGGTAAGTTCCTACATCGAAAGGGATTCATCGACAAATCGAAATTGGTTTATTAGGTAAGTTCCTACATCGAAAAGGATTCATCGACATATCGAAATAGGTTTATCAGGTAAGTTTCTACATTAAAAGCGATTAATCGAAACATCGAAGTTAGTTTGCCGACAAAGGGAGACAGACGCCTGGATTATTATTGAGACATTTTGTTATTTGGCCTATTGACATCTTTCTGGGTATATATAATGCATGTGTGTATGCATCTGACTACAATCAGCGTATCCGTATTCTACTATGATTAGAAATGTAAACATATGGGTGTATTTTGACATGTTTGTCTGTTCTTCAATCACGGCAAAACAGCATAAAGAATTTAAATTAAAAATGGGCATTGGTAAAGCAAATTCTGAATAAACATAATATATATGAATAACAGAGTATGAAACCCCCGTAGAGCACAGCCTGGAATAGATATCCGTGTTTTGTTTCCGTCACATAAACTTCTTTTCAAATTAGAGTAAAAGAGACTTAACACGGAATAACTATTCAAAGGGACTTCTTGGCGGGAAAGTGAAGAGTCATGTCTGCAGTTTTGTTTTAATTTCAAAAATTTGTGTTATGTCGAATATTAATGTGAAATAATGGTGGATTATTAACCGTTAAGTGTTCGTAAGTGCGCATGAGTGTTGGCAAATGAAACAAAACAGTGCAACTTCACTTTTCAAATTCTCTCAAGAAGTCCGCCCGTGGAATTAGTAAAGCCCCACATCGTTACTGAGATACTCGAGTTGGGGGGTATATCATTTCTCACTTCTCATTTCTTCTTCTATTATCATTCATCATCACCATATTGGAAGGAAATATTGTATATTTATGTATTACTTGTAAGAAAAATTACTTTGACACTGGCTAAATGTGCTTATCGCACGAAACCATCAGCTAAAAGAAAAAAAAACTATTCAAAGCTTATACATGGCTTATACTCTGTTCATTAAAACGGGAGATACGTAGGTACTTTTATTCAGGGAAAAGATCTTATTTCCTAGCGAATTTGCACTTTATGGCAGACTGAATTTCAGGTAGAAACTTTTTTATTTTTGGAGAGTGTTTGCCGATCGCCTCAGGCGACATTCTCAGCCTTACCCGACTTTAAGGCAGAAACTACGGGCGGAAGCCAGTATACGATATTGCTAAGTAGGAAGTTATCAGCTGTTTCAAGACTGTTCCAGTCGTTTAGCTTAAGTATTTCATGGAAACACTTGACAACTCTTCAACAAATATGAAATAACTAGTTTAGTATCAGTCAATAGAACAATAAGTAGCTATGAATGATAGTAGTTATGAATGACGTCATCAACAAACAAAGAGAACGTCAATAAAGTACAAAAGTTTTTAAACACGATAACAGTGCACTTAAATCAACTAGAAACAGCTGAATAACAATATATTATGTTTAGTTTTGCCCTCTAGTCAGTCAGCAACAAATAAAGTAAATAAAAAGAAAACTTCACATTTAAGTAAAATAATATTTATAAATCTATGTAACATTCTGTTGCAAATAAATTGAAATTGATTCAAAAAATTTGACAAGATAGTGTGAAACATACTGTAGTCTCTACCAGGATGGTTGGTTTTACATAAATACCAAGATATTCATAACAGTTGTTGTGCATCTATTACTTTCACGTTGTCACAAAACATGTGTGAAAGACTAGTTTGTGACGTATAAAAAAACTGTCAATGTCACATCTTATCACTAATTGACTAGTATTTGTTTGTACGGGTCATTTGGTGAAACATGGACTGGCAGTTTTCATGTCCAAAATATCCGGTTCAGTTAAGTAAAAACTGTCTGTGCCGAAATCATGATAACCATTTTGTTAAACAGTTTAAAAAAATATTATTTTCATATTTTTATACTATACGTGTATACTATACGTATTCTCTGTTCGTGAATAATATACAGGTGCCTAGTGAGAGTTTTGTTTACTATCAATTTTCATTCGATTACGTTTACGAAAACGGAAATCAGTATGCGATTGAAGCTGCGCCTCCTGGCGACATATGAGAAGAGTTAAAATTTTGCCATACAAATTCTCGTTTTCGTTAACGTAATCGAATGTCAAAAAAACCTGACACTTGGGCCTCTGGGCTACGACTCACAACGCACCCCACAACGCATTTTCCGCCGAACTGGTTAACTGACCAACAAGTATCATTTTTGATATTATTACATGTGATTCATGTGACATGGAAGGGATTAATGTAAGCTATAACGTCCTAAATGTTCTATATAATACAGTCTCAGTATTTCTTCCACATAGAAGGGTGGCGCATGTTAATGGTTCTGCAACAATGGACTGTCACGCGAATCTTCCATTTTTAACAACCCACTGGGCGGAACTGCTCGACAAATTGTAGGCAGTTCTTTTCAGACAGATTTTTTAATGGTTCAAACGTCTTGTCTTTGTGAATTGTAATATATTCGCTGTGTCATTGCACGTAGTTAAGGCCCTTAAATTAAGTACCTACACCCACTGTAGATGTATTGAATAATAGATGTTTGTTATCGAACGATGACATAACAACAATGTCAATAGCTTTGTTATGGTCAGACAGTGAGACATGTAAACGGTGCGAGTTTTATTTGCCATAAGAAAATTTTTCGCCAACATTAAACTCTCCTCGTTTGTTGCCAGGGTGGTTAATGCCATTTTTATTTTACATTCGATCACGTTAACGTAAACAAAAATATGTATGATATTGAAGCAACACCTTTTGGCGAAATGACGAGGAGCACTAAAATTAAGCCACACAAAGTCTCGTTTCGTTACCGTAATCGAATGGCGAATGTAACTCGCACTACGCACTCAGGAGGCACTGCTTTAGTATGCCGCACAATTTATGAACACAGTAAGTACAACTTACTGTTTGAAAAAAGACAAAGTGTTGAAAAAATTCCACGGATTCGGATCCGCACCCCATGACATGCCGGGTCCGGGGCCGGGTGTGCACCTGTGCACTGCCAACTATGCTATCGTGGCTCAATCCAACTCGCCGAAATTAATCAACACTATCTACTTTTACTTTATAAGCCAAAGGAGCCCTATTCAATGGCGACAACTACGTCATCAACATCCGATTTTAATATTTTTACAAATATTGAAAGATCAGTTAAGAATTAGGCACGCTATATTTATGATCATTTACATATAATTTTACGCAAATATTGTTGCGAACAAACTACAATTTGAAAGAAGACAAAGTGTTGAAAAAATTCCACGAGCGGAATTCGAGTCAACAATATTTGCGTAAAATTATATGTATATAATCACAACTTACTGTGTTTTGAGGGGCTGATCTATTATCACGAAACTGTACACATGTTCTAAAGAAAAAAAAATGCAATTTAAATAAATAAAAATATAAAAAAATAAAGAAATAAAAATAAAATAATAATAATAATATACTTAAATTTATGCGTTCATAAATTGCGCGGCAGTATTGCTATACAAATCTCGTCTACGTTTACGGCAAAAAAACCGCGCTAGGCACCTAGTTCCTTAGTAGTTGAGCATGCCTTGTAGTTTGCTTCGAAAAGTGCAAGAAAATGTTAGTCTAAGAAACTTAAATATTTATAAAATACAGTGAAAAAATTAAATGCTTACCCGACCCAGCCAGCAATCCAACCTGGGTATTCCGTAATCCGGGCATGTAGCGTAGGCATTTATAATATTTTCACTGTATTTTATAAATATTTAATTCAGCTTCAGTGCAGCAATTAATACTTATAAATGAAAAAGTAAGAAAATTAAATTATTTATTTCACATATTGATAATTAGCTGACAGTTTGACCGTAATTTCCTAGTATCGGTAGTTCAAATTTGTTGTAAGTTTGGGCGGTGCGGCAGCGAGCAATGGCATTTTCAAACATTCTGGTGGCATGCCCTTATCGCCCTAGCCCTGAAAGGTTACCGTAGGGCAAGTATCCGTTAAAAGCTTCCGAGGAAAATATCTATTGAACGCCTTCCTAACTAATATCGCTTACGTAGGGTTCCTAATAATGGCCCTTAAGAATAAAACATAACGACAATAGTTATTTTTTTAACATTATGTCATAAAAATAAAATAAAAACTTTTTTTTAATATTTGAGTCCTTCTATGGAATTTCCGAAGTCGTTGATTCTAGATGTCGCTGTAACAAAGAAGTTAATAAAACAAAAATGTTATAAAAAACATTGTTAAGCGGTTTTCAATATATACACATATATTTTGTATTCCTAGTTCTTGTGTTCCAGATACATACTGCCGGCCTGACAACCTACTTTGTGGTAAAGTGATTAAGAGCATCGAGTATGCTGGCATGTGTCACACCATGATTTATGCCGGCAAAGGATATATTCATTATTATAAATTCAAATAAGCGTGTACTTGTTCCTTTTAGTGACAAGATTTGGAATAGTAGGGCAAAAGCGAAAGCCCTTCATCTAGAACAGGTCAATAGGTTGAGCATTTTAATATTTGACGGTTTTAATTTTGAATACAATATAAATAAATATAAATATCACGTACATTGTCCTGAACCCAAGGTAAGTAGCTAAGCACTCGATTTATGGAAATCAGATACAACGACGGTACCACAACCACCCAGACCTGACACAATATCGAAAAGTGTCTTTTCGACATTGACCCGACCGGGAATCGAACCCGGGACCTCAGTTAGTATCGCCCACAGTCCGGTGTGCAAGCCTCTCGCTCTGGAGGTAGTAATTTTGGAGTGTTTTTAGCTTTGGCTGCAGATTGCCTTGAAGGAACCATGTGACATAAAAAGTATTTGGCTCCTTATAGCCAGCAGACGGCAAGTTATGTGGATTTTTAGACAGAATTTTTGAGAATGTTACTTTGACAATACTACACTATGTGGTTTGTTCTGCGGTGAGATCTAAAGTACAATAAGCTTTAAAGTTAAAATTGAACTACCTTATATATTTAACATGTCAATTAAGTTAATTAAGTTACTGTAGTAACAATAGTGCGGGGGTCGAGGTGTTTTAAATGCTAAGACCCTCCACAACCGCGAGGTGTGCAGTCTCAGGGAATATTTCCTAAAAACCGATATGGGTATGCACCGAGATATGGTAGCAGTGGACAAAGGACTCACCCCGCTATCCTTGGCTAAAGAGAACTGGCACAAACCCGTAGTACTTCGCTATCCTTGGCTAAAGAGAACTGGCACAAACCCATAGTACTTAGCGCCAATGACCGCAGGGAGGTATGGCAAGGCAAGGAGCTCCACGGGCGCTTTTATCGGGCCCTACATGGACCCGATGTAGACATTTTAGCGTCCGTATCCTGTCTGCGTTTTGGTGACCTCTTTGGGGAAACTGAAGGTTTTGTCTGTGCAATTATGGACGAAGTTATGCTGACGAATAACTGGCTGTGGCTGGATAAAGGGCCTGATTCAGAAGGCAGTTCTCCTCAATACGGCACGCATTGTGAGGAGGTTCCTGTTTCTGGAGCCCTAACCACCGGTAGCTTGGACCCTGGTCCCGATGCCGGCGGATCCCTATTTTTTAATATTTTTAAATGTTACAAAACACAAATGTTGAAAAAATTTCCACGAGCAGGATTTGAACCGGCACCCTTCTGACATACCGGATCAATTGGAAGAGCACCTGACCCGGTATGTCAGAAGGGTGCAGGTTCAAAGGACAGTAATTATATAGGTAGTTAAATTTTAGGTAGATTTGTTATTTATTATTTATCCAATCTGTCAGTTATATGTTGTTTTTGATATACGTGACACATGCTACACGAATTAGTAGCGGTATTATTCTGATTTTGTTTATCAATGTCCGGACTACTTTCGTGACTTCGTACAATTATCGACTAATCTGGGTCGGTGGCCGAAGTGAGGACTTCATAGTTCTCTAAGTAAAACAAAGTTATTATTATGAAGCGTCAACAGAAAATTATTAACGTTCTTTTTCACTACGAGCTACGACAAGCTACGTCAAAAATATATGACAAGCCCCTCTACAGGTATCGGGATTGACATAAACGTCATTTATACGTATTGTTGACATATAAAATGTTTTTGTTTTGTTTATATAATTTTAACGCAAATTTTGTTTCGAAACAAATTACAAATGTTGATAAAATTTCCACGAGCAGGATTTGAACCTGCACCCCTCTGACATACCAACATAACATTTTATAAATAGCTTGCCCACTTCTTAACTGATCTTTAGTATTTGTAAAAATATTATGTTCGGATTTTAATGACGATAGTTGTTGACATTGAATGGGCGCCTTTGGCTTTCAAAGTAAAAAAATAAATAGTGTTGTGACTTATGTCAAACTCGTACAATAATTTTCTATTCTGTTAGCGTAATGCCACTTGTCTAGGGGGAAAGGTCTCTCAATCATACGCCAATCTCTTACTTCAAAGATGGGGTTGATGTTAAGCGCCTACCAATTATTATTAGAAATATAAATATACTGAAATAAGCACATTTCAATGATACTAGATAGTAAATGTACACACGCCTGCACATCAACCTACTACAAACTGGCAAATTTCCTCAATAGACTCTGAACTTTATGCCTTTATCATATGGTTGAAAATGTATTGAAGAAATTTGACAGTTTTGGATAGGTTGATGAGCAGGCTCTGTACATACGCGCTTCTTTAGGTACATCGTTACATTAAGAAAGTTATTAATGTATTGTAACGTTTAATAGAAGAAGTTTCTTTGTAACTTCCATAAATACACCATGCCGAACCGAATACAATATCAACACTCGTATTGAACAAACTTACTCGAAATACAGACCACCAAATGGCCCTGTTCAAATCGAAACAAAAGCACAGATTAAAATAATAGCTACTACGTAGGGTTATTGGCACCAGTGCACGACAGTGACCAAATTTTTTTTTAATTCTGGAAAAAGGGGTCAGCTTATTGATCTAAGGTTTTAGCAACAATTGAATACAGACCACTTGCTGCAGCTGTCATGCTGTAAAATTTCAATGATAAACTTTGTTACTTAAAAAAAAGACTCCTGGTTGTCTTGCCAGCTCTTCTCGGTCGAAGGCTCTCCCAAACACCGAATTTGTGGTTGATTCCGTAAACTAAATTATAATTTATTGTTATAAGTTATTGACGCTCAAAGACATATGTGTAGATAAACGATTTGACTTTGACTTTGACTTTGACTTCTACGCGTCGAAAATTGTGACGAACACTGGGCTTGAAGTGTCGAACGCCGGTGCCACTACTCTACAAATGTTTCTACATTGGTTGGCATAATTCAATAAAATGGAGCATCGCGTCCACTTGATTATCAATAATTATTTATTAAAAAATTATCAGATCCATAACAGCCAGCGTTGTTTGCCGTCGCAATCGATGCGTGAAAGTCGTGGTGGGCGGCAGGCGTCACTTAACTCTCCCATCCCATTTGAAAGTCACTGCAATCAGATTTTTATGCATATCTGTTAAAAGTTCATAGTGGTATCCCTGAAGGGGTCAGACAGTCTTTTTGAGACACTGACCTTAGCTAACCGAAATTGGTTGGTGTATTTTCAAGTTTTATTAGCAAAAGTTCATGAGGATTTATTTGGGTTTTTATATATCTTACTAGTATTAGTGTAGTTTTTTTTTTGGAGGGAGTTAGATGATGACCTCTTATGGCGTTTTCAGCGTTACCGGACTTTTTAGAAGCGGCAAGAAACTTAAAAGGTTCCTCAAGTCGTATGATCGAAAGGCCGTGATAAAGTTTCTAGAGGGAATGGCATCTAAGCGTGTCCTCTTTCCCTATTAGATTCTCCAAGGGGTTCGGATCGGATCGGAAGCGAAACAACCTGACGGCGCTTCTAAGGGGTGGGACCTCGGCTCGGGTTGACCGGATCGTGGTGGTAGATTGTGTGGTGCGTCTCTATACGAGCTAGCCTCTCGGCTCAGGTCTATTGTTTTGCAAGTAAGTGACGACGCGCCCAGGTCCGGCCTTCACTACGGTGGTGTTCACTTACCAACATCATGGCTTGTCTAGGCAACAAGAACACTGTCGTGGTTCTTAATTGTTGCAAGTGTAGCTGTGTAGTGTATAGGGGTGAGCAAATAATCTTGATGACTTTTTTATATTAAATTACATTGGATCTTGCGCTGACTACATCTATCAAATTGTTAGTAACTGATGTGATTTTATACGAAAATAATACTTTGAATCCACGCTCCTTGAAATCATCAGGTTTAATACCATTCCATTCATCAGGTTTAATACAATACCAATCCATTAAAGTTTTCAAAATAACATTTAGTTACATGCTCGTGTAACTGTTCGTTGAAATTTAGTAATTTGACTGTTGTCGGTCACAAAATCTCATGTGGCACTTAGAATTGTAATGTGTAAAACTCAATAAATATGCATATTCAATCAATAGTATTTAAGTTTTCCTAGTTTATAGTTAGACGCATGACGTCACGAGTACCGTCACAATCATTATTCGAAACGGTCACGTTCGTCCTTACGTAAATGCACGCGTTTACGTCTCCGTTGTTTCAATGAAAACTAATCAGTGCGAATGGCACATATTTTATCGTAGTATTATGTTTTTAAAAAGATTGAAAGACTTCGGAAAATTCGTTTGTTTTTGGTGTTTGAACAGACACGCACTTTAAGATTTTTAGGCATCACTCTCGTTCTCGGACACTTACTGTATATGAAGCAATGCTATGGTCATTTATTCAAAATCTTTCCTTAATGCTATACGCAGTTAGAATATTTCATGCAGAAACTATCCAAAGAAAATGGAAATATTACTGCTGTACTAGATATCTTAAGGAACGCCGTTCCCAGGACGACATATGTCAAGACTTATTTCTAGAAATGACTAGATAACCTACACTTTTTGCTGCATTTACAAAGTCAATTTTCGCAAATCTGCTAATTGACACATCATTTCGCTAGTACATGTGTGCTGTGCTGAATTTTTTGACTGTCCGACCAAAAATAGTCCAAGAGTTTAGATGTAACTTCCTATGACTGAAAATCTCGTTGACATTGGTTTTGAGACGAACACTATATTGTTGCTACTTAAAGAAACAATAAATAAGTAGGTATTATTACGACGCATTACGTTAAAGTTAGTTTTAGTAATATACTATTAAAAATGACTAATTTAAAATACACTTTCAACCAAATAAAATATACCACAAGGAGGATGATTGAGCTAATTTAAAGCAATTTAAGATCTTCATTAGGTCGTAGGTCAAGCAGATGTGCCGTCTCTGTGGCCGCCACTACACAAATATATAGGCGTAGGCGTAAAGTAAATCACTTCACACTCGCATGAATGGACGCAATGATTCGTTGCGTTTGTGGTTGCATCAATTTGGTAATAAATCTAGAAATCGGTTGCTTTTGTACTCTTAAGTCTTTGTAAGTAAGTCTATGTACTCTTAATTAAGTCATGGGTCATGTACAAATCTCGTGGAAGTACAAAACAACAATGCATGTATTTCTCAAGTCATGTCATTGGACAGGTATGAGTATAGGTCAAGGCGTGTATCAGCTTTCCTCCATAGGGCAGCTAAGATTAAAACGAGCATACGGCCAGCCTCATGGAAAGCGGCCACCGCAGCTGAACGCTTTCGACACAAACCCTTATCGTGAAGGTTTAGTTATTGTAATGCCATTGGATCTAATGCTCGTGGGTAGTGGACCTAATGCTAGTGTACCTTACACTTAAAACCCATTGCACAAAAAAGTTTAGGAAAGTGGAAATTGTGTTAGCCATAAATAAACATAGGTAATTCGCCGCCGTCACGATGCAGCAATTATACGAAACTGGATTATGTTCAGTGCCGGCGGTCGGCTAGCCTCGCCGCTGAACTGGTCTGCAAGCCGACTTGCCGCCGACGACGGCCGGCGTGACAGTGACCCAGATTGCTATCACATGCTGCTTATATAAGCATATATAGGTTATATAACCAGTAATGACCACTAAAACACCCGATGCACTTTTGTTTCGGAAAGCGTGCGCCGCCGTATTGGAAAACCGGATATCATCAACTTACATTAAAAAGGCGAAAGTTTTTTCCGAGCACAATATAAAATTTTACGCAAATTTTATTGCTAACAAAAATACAATTTCATAAATAATAATCCAACACCTGAAAATTCAAGTCAGGCGCCGTACAGATTAATAAAGTTATTGTGCCTAATCCGAATTATCCAACCAAGTTTTCCTTAACAATGGATAATGTTAGATTAACAGCTTATTTAAGATTTCAAAAGAAATTACGCTGTGGTAGCCCTGGCGGTCATAAAAAAAAACAAATTAAAAGTTAATATTATTCGATACATTAGTCCAATTATGGAGAGAATACTCGACTCTTTACAATGCCCGTACATTGACATTAGAGGTAAACCTATTTAATGAAAACCTACGTCAAAACCTTAGCCTACTAGATTTTTGTAGACCAATCAAATGTAAATGAAAAAACAAAAAAGAAATAAAATAAATAAAAAGCACAAATGTTGAAAAAATTTCCACGAGCACGATTTGAACCTGCACCCTTCTGACATACCGGGTCAGGTGCTCTTTCAATTGAGCTATCGTGGTTGAAATCAACCCGCCGAAATTATTCAACACTATTTACTTTTTACTTTGAAAGCCAAAGGCACTCATTCAATTTCAACAACTACCGTCATTAGCACCTGACCCGGTATGTCAGAGGGGTGCAGGTTCAAATCCTGCTCGTGGAAATTTTTTCAACATTTGTGTTTTTGTAATTTGTTTAGCAACAAAATTTGCGTTAAAAATTATATAAACAAAACAAGAACATTTTATAAATAGCTTGACTACTTCTTAACTGATCTTTAGTATTTGTAAAATTATTATGATCGGGTGTTAATGACGGTAGTTGTTGACATTGAATCCCGTAAAATTTAAATGAAAATCTATTTTATTATTTGGCGATGAAAACTTTGTCGAACATTGGTCTTAAAGTGTTGAACAGTGGGGCCACTACGTTAGTTAGTAGTTTTCTTAATTAAAGTTTGTATCTTCTTTCTTATCCGCCACATAATTTGCGGCATATTTACTATCCCGAATTTTGAGTTAAAAGAAACAGATCCGAAATGTATATGAATAACAAGCAATAAATACAAAAAAATAATAAATACATATAGTCGTTCACAATTATATCGCATAAGTAGTAAGAGCAGGTCAAATACAGGTTTCGCCAAAACTCAAAGGGCTCTACAACTAAACAGAGTTTATACTCTGTTTAGTAAATACAATTCTCTGTTTAGTTGGAGACAAACGAATTTTATTCCAAGTTTATGCTTGAAATAAATATTCTCTACCTTACAAATAAACAAAGAATATGGTCCAAATAGTTATTCCGTGTTTTGTTCCTGTCATGTTGACGTCATTTCAAATAAGAGTAAAAGAGACAAAACACGGAATAACTATTCGGACCTTATTCTTTGTTTATTTGTAAGGACCTCTGATTTTTATCTCTTTTACTCCAATTTGAAATAAAGTTTACAGGACGGTAACAAATCATGCAAAATATTTCCAAGCTTATACTTTGTTTATTTTATTGGTAAAATAGTTTTTGGATAATTTCAAACAGGTGCGGCTTTTTTACGACCGATTTTATTAAAGCAAATGGTTGGAATGCTAAGCCAGTGTTTTAACAGCCATATAGCCGTGATCTAGATAGATTCCGCTCAGTAAAACTGTGAAGTCATGTGTAAAGTGGTACCGCATGATTGCAGTAAACACGAGTAGATTGTTTCTATGCCGGCTATAAATAAAAAATTGTTATTCACTAGTTACTTCGAGAAAATTTGGTACGCAATATA
The DNA here is from genome assembly GCA_949315975.1 of Eudonia truncicolella. Taxonomy (NCBI): domain Eukaryota; kingdom Metazoa; phylum Arthropoda; class Insecta; order Lepidoptera; family Crambidae; genus Eudonia; species Eudonia truncicolella. The sequence goes on along the minus strand of OX438835.1, from coordinate 7,802,048 downwards.
GTACGCATCAATTTATTTTCGAATTGATCTAGCCGGCCACTATTAATTTTGTCGATACAACTCGGCGTGACACTCAATGTATTTTCCTGAAACGATCTTGTGTTCGATATCATCGGTCTGGGCATTGTACAACTGTCAGCTACAGTTTTCGAACTATTTAGAAGGAAATTCGTAGCTAAGTATATCAGAAAAAGGTTTGATAGTTTTTACAAACGTAGTGCTTATGTACGTACCTATATACATATTTTGTTATATTTGCTGTTTGTGATTAAAGTGTCTCGTCCGGGAATTATTTGTTATTCGTTCACGTTGATGAAAACGATAATTTATATAGCAAAATAGGAACTCATTCGTTTTTCCTCTCTATGCGATAAAAAAAAGATTATAAGAAATTGTGAAACCAACGTATTATTAGCGCTGCTTCGATCCCCTACAAATTGTAATTAGCATAACTCGGAAATTAACTTAACCTAACCTCGAAAAAGCATTTTGCATTTTAATATTTTATACAAACCTCAAACCTCTAACTCTTTCAAAGCAATAAGCCAATTTTAATGAAACTTTCTATGCTCAAAGCAAATGCAGAGATCTGATCAGTTAATAGAAAACATTTTAAAAAACAAACGTTGCGCATAGAAAGTGTCATAAAAAAAAGTTTGCAGATTGTATGGTACACCGAAATCTGAAATAGTTCTTAAGTTACCTACCTAATATAAATAATCATGAAATCCTTAATTTCAGTTATGACTCGTTAGTAACCTGACTTCAATTCAGCTTGCCCGAAACATTTCGTCTCATTACTTATTTCTGCGAATGTGGGATCCTGAGATTAACTGTAATGTATTTTTCCTCTTTTGTGTTGAAGGATGAGTTTACTTTGTACTTTAATAATTCTCTTGTATTTCGTATATTATTTTGTGCATATATAAACAAAGTATTTGTACCTAAGTATGTGCTCCTATTCAATTGTTACAAATATCTATTGGTTATCAATTACACTAAGTAAGATTATTTAGTTTTATTTCAATAACGTGGATGAACTCGGCCTTCGTCTTACTTAATGTACTCGTAGGTACTGTTGTTTGTTGGCTTAACATTATCTTCCTCTAACTATGGGCGAAGGTAAAGTACAGTTACACTGACTGTCTTATCTCTAACGGTTGTGACCCAATGCTAATAATATATACCTACATAGTTTATATGACAACAGGCTTCAATAAGATGGTAGCTAGCCAGGCGGACTTAGTTTCACTAGTTAATCAAGCCCATCCACCATCGTAACGGAATGGAACCAGTCACAGTAAAAGACCGATGGTTTTATCACTAAACCTCTAAGGCGATTAATAAGAAAAGAAACAGCCGACCCAAATCAGTATAATAAAGTGCAAATTTACATCACTATGGGAAATCTGTAAATTATCCGTGTTGTAAAATTTAAACACTGAAAAAAGACGACAACCTCAGGCGGGAATCGAACCACGCACCTTCCGCATTCCGGGCGGCTGCCTTAACCACTTGGCTACCGAGGTCTGGCTTTGTTACTTAAGTATATTTAAGCGTTAATAAAACGCTAAAATATATAAAAAAAAAACACTTATCTATAACGCAGCTTCATCTTAACCGAATGTTCAAATATTTGTAAAAATATTTCTTTCGGATCTCAGAGGTGAAAACTTCTAAGATTGATGAAGCAATGTTGACTAAAAAACATAAGCATCAAGCACTGAAAAATTTCGACGGGTGAAAGCCAGACCTCGGTAGCCAAGTGGTTAAGGCAGCCGCCCGGAATGCGGAAGGTGCGTGGTTCGATTCCCGCCTGAGGTTGTCGTCTTTTTTCAGTGTTTAAATTTTACTTAAGTATATTTAAGCGTTAATAAAACGCTAAAATATATAAAAAAAACACTTATCCGTGTTGCTTATATTTTATATTTATAAAACAAGGGCGCGTCAAGTCCATGCGAGACGAATTGATTATCGCTATGTAGATTTCGAGTGGATCGACCGACTGTGAGCGTTCGCAATCGATCAGAAATAATAAACTTGGTGGCGATTGCTCTAAGCTTTTAGCACCTGCTATCGCTTGTAACTAGCGGTAGCATAGTCAGAACTAAAATGACTGCACGCTAAAGCTCCGTCAAACCAACTAGGTAATAATACAAACGGTGCTTAAAAACTTCTAGTAAAGCTATTAATGGTACTAAAATACATTTAATTAAAACTCATTAATTAAAAAAAACATTTTTTTAATTCCGTCCTTTTGTTTGAGGTACACAAAATAAATGTTTTTTTTTATTGAATTTAGTTGAATTTAGTGGGTTTATATGTTGTAAATATACATTTACATGACGCTATACTAGTCACGTTTAATGTTTTAAAGTTACTGAAGTTAAGTTAAGTCCCTCGACTTAACTTTTGGTGCCATCGTGTTTTGCCTTCCAAATGGCGATTAATAATTAAATAAATAAAATAAAAAAATAAAAATTAGTTTTTTTTAACGAGAATTTTTTGGAGATTTGTTTGGAATTAAAGCAATGCCCCCTGATGAAAACGTGGAAATTTCAAATTTAGCTATTCAGAATCTTGATTTCGTTAAGATGTATTACTATTAAAATTAAAATTCACCATCCAGGACTAGGGTCCATTACGCACCCTGATCCTGAGTCATGCTAGTTTTTTATATCTTACGGGTAGGCATAGTGCTTTCATCACACCTGATCTTAACTACTGAGGCACTGGCTATTTCTAGCTGCCGGAACACAATAATGCTACAAACATAGATGTTATAGCGAAGATGGTGGTAGCTACCCAAGCGGACTTAAAACCAGCCCTACCACCAACCAAACCAAGATGGTTTGTTTGTTTGTTTGTTTGTATAGAATACTTTGTTTACAACGGAGCTCGAAAGTTTTAATATTAATATGATAACTCGTAGTATTGTTTTGCATACTTGATAAATGACAAACGAATGTGTTATGGCTCGTAGCCGCTGACATATTGTTTGTTTGCGCATTTTATGGACTAGATATAAATATGTATCTCTTTGCTAGTTTAAATTATTCACCAAAAGGAAGGGTTTTTCCTACCAGCAATTAGCTGAGTAATAATGAGTAGGTACTATTGAGCATTAGTGTATTTAACATTTCTAAATGTCCTTTATTTGGTATGTAAATCTTGGACAGAATAAATAAAACAATGTGTTCAGTTTGGTGTTTGGTGCTTTTCATGCCGCGTTTTCTCGATTAAATTGGTTGAAATACATAAAAATTGCCATCTATTTTTACAGAAAATATCGTTTTCAAAAAGTATATCAGATAACATGTTATAAGTCTTTATAATTTATCATAAATAAAGCAGTACTGAGAGTAGCCGCGGATCGTGCTCGCTGGCGTGCACTTAGAGAGGCCTCTGTCCAGCAGAGGACTAGTATAGGCTGATGATGATGATGATGATGGAAGCAGCACTACTTTATCCTTAGAAAAAGCCACTAAAGTACGATGATGATTCTTATTTTAAAATATAAACTGGTGTTTGTAAGCTAAGCACACGGAAGGGTGGGATGGCAGTTCCACTGATAATTGAGCATTAAATAACGATTGATGACAGTATTAGAAAAGATTTTTTTATAGTCAGTATCAATATCATCATCATCATCAGTTCATTTTATGTCCCCACAGCTGGGGCACGAGCCTTCCCTATGGATAGATAGGGAGAACGGGCCATAAACCACCACGCGGGCCCAGTGCGGATTGGTGGTTGTTAACGACTGCGAATGCAGCCGGGACCAATGTCTTTACTTGCCTTCCGAAGCACGGAGGAGTTCGAGATGACAAATGTTTGGTCACCCATCCGATGACCGGCCTTGCGATAGTTGCTTAACCTCAGCACTCACGGACCGGGCGCGTTAACCACTGCGCCATCGAGCTCCTCAATTGTCAATATAAGACGAGTATATTGACAATTTAATGCACATACAATTTCTCGATTAATAAAGAGGCAAAATTTCTGACTTTGTTTGTTTGAGGTGGCTAATCTCTGTTTACTGGTTCAATTCCGAAAACGTTTCACTGATAGAAGGATACATCCCTGGCGGGTATACACATATTTAGGCTAATGTGGATGAAGTCACTAGCAAACTGCTAGTACAATAAATAGACACAAATCAATCAACCAACACCTTTTGGCTGCCTTTTGTATAGAACTGGAATGCAGATTTACTCAACCAATCTAAATGAAATGTAACTGACAGACTTTTAGCAGTACCACACAAAATTCGATGCAAGGAGATACAGGGTATATGACCAATCAGATATAACACAATCTACTTCGGAAATTTTGGTCCAAGAGTGATACCATTGTAGTCTAGTGGTCAGACATCGGTATCAGACAAAGAGGTCCCGGGTTCGTTTCCCTGCGGGATTTTAAGTCCACCGGACCAGGGCTTTAAGTCCGCTTAGGAGATACCACCGTCTTTCCTAAGTATACCGTCATAAAATTGTGAGTCCCATTTATGGCGTTTCAGAAGTGCGAGACTTTTGAAGATTGAATTGGAATTCCTCCAATTGCGGATAAAGTCAAATAAAATAACCAAAAATATACGCAACGTCACAGAATAATTAATAGTACTGCAATGTTCTTGATTACTTTGATGCGTCATGAATTTGGTCTGTGGTCAATACATGACAGAATAATTGACTTCGGAGTGAGCTCTCATGCAAACTAGCTACGTGAAACTGACCGCGGGACAAATAGCCCTTTTGCACGTCAACGCCCATAAAATTTGTTTCAAGCCGTGTGAAGCTGAAAATGCCTCAAAAGCAAACAGCAATCATTCTCAAAAAAAAAAAACCATAAAATTTGTGAATTAAACCCTGAGGCTTATTTGTTGTCATAGCAAAGCGAAATTTCGAAGGGAGCTGAAGGTGCTTATATTCATAAGGCAAATCGATAGGGATTAAGCGCCCCAGCTCCAAAGAGTGTAGGTATACATTCTACTTGAAGAGACGCTGATAATATACCTATGTATATTTAAAAAGCCGCTATATACTTTTATATGCGATAAAAGCAAACTTTGATCATAGAAATGACCTATTAAATAATAATGAAGTGTTAATCTTCTTTGTGCTCATTTACGTTATACCGGCTCATTCAACCATGTTTATGTAGATTGCTAAATCTGCAACTAATAGGAAATAGAGAGAAATACTCAATCAGTATCGTATCCAATATCCTTACTTGTTGAACTGATTCATTCGCTCGTTTGAACTGATTAAAATATGTGACCAATTGATCAATGACCATGTGATTATTAGTTATAATTTAATATGTCAATGTCTTAGCTTACAACCACATGCGTGCGATGCGATCAGAGGCGACGTTTATTCACAATGCTATTCTTTTTTTTCATTAATCTATATTGCATTGTTCGTATGTCTCGGACGAACTGTAGGCAAATAATGCAACGATCGCCACAGCATGGGTCCTCACAAACGGAAGAAGACTGACGTAATGAAATGAATAGGGATATTAAGCCAAACTCACACTAGGCACCCTGAATGTGGAATGACACACATATTTGGCTTATTACCTTGGGATAGACACAAATGAAGAGAGGCCTATGCCAAGCAGTGGGTCGCGAGGGGCTGATAATGATGATGATGTTGATGATGAAAAGCTTAAAGCATAATTGTTTAAAATGACTGTTTTGTGATAAAACCAATGAAAATAAATAAATAAAATGGATTTTCTTTTCTGCGGTATTAATTATAAATGAAACTTGTGCTTTTACATTTATTTCAGTAACAAATATACTAAAATCCCAATATATACTGTCAAAACATCACCCATAACATTGGCAGCCATTCAAGACTCGAATTCCAACATATAATACACGATACGTATGATATAAAACGGCGGAGGTTTCACTAGAAACCGGTGAGGTAAGCAGATGCGGGGCACGTTCGCGCGCTGCCATTGTACGCGTTACGGCGCCCGCGCACGTCCTGCCACTACACCGCAAATACTTTACTATATATGAAGGATCACTTCAAACACACGCGTAAAATACTTAGATAATGGTATGTGACTGTAGGAAGTTTTTACTCTTAGTATAACTTTAATGAAATAAAATATTTAATAAATTAATAAATAAATAAAATAGTCTATGAGTGCGGCAGTAACATTGTTGTTATAAAAAAATATATAAAATATAGAAAAACACAAATGTTGAAATAATTTCCAAGAGCAGGATTTGTGTTTTTGTAATTTGTTTCGCAACAAAAATTGCGTTAAAATTATATACTTAAACAAAATAAAAACATTTTATTAATAGTCTCCTACTTCTTAACTGATCTTTAGTATTTGTAAAAATATTATGATCAGATGTTAATTACGTTAGTTGTTGACATTGAATGGGCGCCTTTGGCTTTCAAAGTAAAAAAATAAAGTGTTGAATAATTTCGGCAGGCTGGTTAGAACCACGATAGATCAATTGGAAGAGCTCCTGACCCGGTATGTCAGAAGGGTGCAGGTTCAAATCCTGCTCTTGGAAATTTTTTCAACATTTGTGTTTTTGTAAAAAACATTTTATAAAATATAGATTTGTTCCTAAAAAGGATCTTTTGTCCCTTACTCCGCACATCTGTTGTTGACTGCTACTACGGCTTCGGGTTTTGCTACGAACATTGGGCACCATTACTAGAACAGTAATTTAAAAGACATTTTCTACGTTCCTTTGTATTCCAAACGCATGCATATTTTATTTACCCACAAAACTTTTTTACGATTACCTTCTTGCGGCAATCTTTCAACTAAATTCATACTCGTAGAGAAAACAAGTTTCAAAATAACGTAAGGTCTTTTCCCTTCATGATACAAGTAAAAAATTGCTTTCATATTACGACACGATTGTCTGTAACTTTTCAAACATGCAGTTTTGATTGATAAAAATAAATAAATTGGCAAACAAGCATTTAATGCTTGCAACACCATGGGCACAATTGGCTCATTACCGACCCCGATTGTCATCCTCATTTGTAATCTTCTAATGTTCATTTCAAGAAGAAATGTAATGTAATGTAATAAAATAGTTTCCTTCTAATACGTCATTTATTCATTCATCTTATCACTGATCTATCATTAAACCACGAAGCATTACGCAAGTAGTAATAAAATCAATTAGAATGAGACAATTAACAGTCATATCGACATGTAATCTGCACAGACGATGTATCATCTACTAAAATAATTGTCTCAATTGGTTCAGCTAGGCCAGATTGCGATCGCGCACAATTAGACTTAGACTTCCGAGACCTGACAGGAGACGGTTTAAATGGAGCAGCGAGCATAAAGCATGACCAACACGCCGCCGCTATTATAATGAACTTCAAGTGCGCAACCTGAACTTGGAACCAGCTCGGGAGTCATCGGAGCGATAAATCAAATGCGTGTGGCCAAATCCGAGTGCTTTCAATGCGGTTTACACTGCCACCGTTAGCGAGTCTCACACGTGTTGCGTTACGATTGTTCTAGTTGCAAAACGCACCAATATCGTTGTGGGAAACTGAATATCGCAAATCGTATTGGATTACGATAGGTGTCAAGGTATAACGTGATGCGTAAGGAGTGGACAGCGAGCAGCGGGCAATGTCGGCGATCATGGAAACTCCGGCATAGCCGAGCCAAACTCATTGTTATTTTGGAATCTTATTTTGCTGATCGTGTTGCATTCGTGACGACAACGACCTTCAGCCTTCTTGTCGCTTAGCTACATTCTCTCTGAAAGTTAGATTTATTATTAACGGCCGACTTCATTCACGTTTAAATGCTATTTCGAGTTGCCAAGTCTATTTCAAATTGGAGCAATAGCGTAGATTCAATTCTTTTTTAGACGTGTTCGCTCAAAAAGCCATACAAACGATTGTTTATATGCAGACAGACGCCTGTGAATCTGCTCCGAGACGTGGCCTTGACACCTTTGCTTATTTATAGCCTGATAATAATTTAATCAACAAAGGGCTCAATCAGCCTGGGACGCTGTTTTGTATGTATGGTTATCTTTATAAATAAAGTTGCTCTTTTTAATAGACATCTTTACAACTAGTCTTGGTAAAAATGTTTTTAAGCGCGAAACTAGTTTGAAAAGCCGGTTCATTTTCTTTGTTCGGTTTCTCGTTTTTATATACAGGTTTCTTTATTATTCGAAGTCTTAATCTGTTTTTAATAGAATCAGTTTGTTTTTATCAAAACCTTAGTTTACACGAACTCTTTCCAAGCCCCTAACACTGAATGCCAACAATCGCAATGGATCAATGTTTTCCGCCGATTAATGTAAACCAATGGCATGTTCTAAACTGGATACCTGACTTTTATGACAGTTTTATCGACGCGACTGGTCAGCCTTCAGGTCAATAGTGTTTTAAACAGTCAAACAAGTAGGAACGAGACAGGGCTAGACGGAAGAAGGTATTAACGCCTGAGTCTTTACGAGTTTACTTTTTCTTATGCTGATCTCTCTCCGGTTTACTGGCAGTTCGGTTATTTAGAAAGGACGAAGGTGAGCGCGTTCGGGCGCGGTGTGCCCGTTAGAAAGCGCGCGAGGAACTTACCTGCGCCGCAGAAGTTCCTCCAGAAGTCGTAGAATTTGCTGCACGAACACATCTCGCACGTCACTCTGCGCTAGTGCCAATGTATTTTTAAACTTCACTTGTATAGTTTCGCAACGCCACAGCCGGAGCGCATTCGTACGTATCAGTCAGTAGTGGCGGTTGAGAATCGAGAAAACTTTACACATCGGGTAAACGTAAACATGTCAACGTAACGGCTCAGACGGCGGTCGCGCTTGTACCGTTCGGAGGTAGAAAGCGGGTGCGTGCGCATTGGCGGGGCGTCCGCATGGTCGGGGCGCGTGGCGGGCGGCGGGCGGCACGGCGCGGCGTGCGGTCTGCTCAGGCGCCCTGCGTCGACTGCCGCCGCTGCCGGCGCGCCGGCTGCCGCTGCCGCACCAAACAAATGCCGACCAGTAATTCGCTCATATTAAAACCCGGAGGGATATTGACAGATTTCGCTGTCGAAGATAAGATTATTAGAACACTGATTGACAGAATTTTGGGAGGATTCCATTAGTAATGGCAGGGAAAACGCAAATTTTGGTATCGTATTGCGTGGTTTTCTCTTACTCGTTATCATTGGGATTAAAAATGTGCGTGCAGCTTGATATGATATTTTAATTGGGTCTTGAAATAGATGTACCTATTGTCATAAAATCTGAACTGAAAAATTACTCTATACAAAAGAGTTCAACGATTTTGTGAATTAACTCGTCATCCATTGAATGAACATTTTTCCAATGTAAATAACACTAAAATATTAATTAAATGGCTATTCAGCAAATCACACAACAATTTCATTAAAAACAGATAAAGTTTTGCCACATTCTCGAGGTTATGATTAATATGTCCATGCAAATCCTAAAACCTGAATATTTCTAACAGTAAAATGAGTAGTGTGTGTAATCATCGCACATCAAAGTAAGCTTTATGAGCAAAGTTTTATAACGACAAATAAGACATAGAAAACTTTGTAAGATATGATCGGAAAATCTGTTACAACTTTGTTAACAGACTCACCGGGACTTTAATTTGGTCCCACTTAACAAACTAATTCATAAAAAAAGTAACAGTGAAAGTAATTAAAAAGAAACAACTTCTGCTTACCATTTTCGAAAAAACCGTTTTAAAACTAAAGTCGCATGACTTCACCTAACCTAACCCACAAAAACAACAAAGGAAACTGTAAAAAAATGTACCGAAAAAAATTTGCAATCTATATATTGTTTGCATACTTATAGGTCTCTCGTTCGTATTTGTTCGGCTTAAACATATGATTACCTATGTCCTGCTTATAATTATGTGGTGTTTCGTCACACACAGGCCGCGTAATACACCACGCGACAAACTAAGGTCGACCGGCCTCTTATAGCGACCGGGAAGTGATGTTAGTGACGTAGGCGCAGCATGGCTCACGGACATACATACTGACATGTAACTGTCCCTTTCTATTAAAAACTAGCGGAGGACGCCTCGGTGAACCGACTTCTCAATAATTAATATAATCGTAAAACTTATAATGATACTACGAGTATATTTTGATTGTTTCCATGTTCAACGCTGCGTTACTCTTTCTACAGTTATATTATAAAACTAGCGGCACGTCCCGGCTTCGCACGGGTGGACATTTCTTTTTTAACTATATCTTAAATAATATCGTATGTTACTCAGCGGTAATGTAGCATTGTAATGATGAAAGATTTTTATAAATCGGTCCAGTAGTTTTTCAGTTTATTCGTTACAAACAAAAATACAAAAATACAAATCTTTATAATATTAGTATAGATATGTATGTAGGAGTGATCTCTGAAAGTATAGAATCGATTCTAAACATTATTTTATTAAAAAAATATATAATATTTAACATTATTTCTAAGAAATTTGAGCTTTAATAAGTACGTACTTCAGAAGGCCGATCGGAAATGATCAACTTAGTGACGAAGGCGTCCTTAATATCATGATCTTTGGCCTCATGGACATACATATATTAATAGTAACGTTTTTATAACATTTTTATACTATAACTAACGTAGGACGTTGCCGCCATCTTTACAATAATTAATGAAAATGATAATCCTACTCACTCTTTTCTCAGTTTCTACTTTTTAGGGTTCCGTACCCAAAAGGTAAAACGGCACCATCCGTCTGTCTGTCCGTCTGTCACCAGGCTGTATCTCATGAACCGTGATAGTAAGACAGTTGAAATATGAAATGTTATGAATGTTGAAATTCGTAGATGATGTATTTCTGTTGTCGCTATAACAACAAATACTAAAAAACCGAATAAAATTAATATTTAAGGGGGCTCCCATACAACAAACGTGATCTTTTTTGCTCGTTTTTATAGATAATGGTACGGAACCCTTCGTGTGCGAGTCGGGTTTTGTCTCTTTTACTCTGATTTGAAATGACGTTTAACATGTCAGGAACAAAACACGGAATAACTATTCGGACCTTATTATTTGTTTATTTGTAAGGGATTAAGATAACGTAGTGGCACCAGTATTCAACACGGTAACCAAGTGTTCGACAACAATCGAAAAAAACAAATAGAATTACGAGTACCTATTATATTAAAATTTTACTGGATGACAGCTAGGATTATGCAATGTAACAATTATGCAATAAAATGTTCTATTCTATTTTATTCTCTTATATTCTGGTGGTATGTATTCAATTGTTGCTGAAGTCAAAAAGCAGTTGTTGACCTGATTAAATTATTATGGGTGTTATTCAAAAGGTTAGCAAAGTATTCGTATTTTTGTTAGCAAAAAAATGCTCAAAAAAGCTAGCTGAGCAGCAACTTATGGTCAGCAAATATTTCTAAATCTGCAACTTATATCATTCTGAACAGCAGTCTTATGCCGCTCTCCCTTCCGTGACTGGCCTTCGCGCTACACTGCGATTCGCTCAGGAAAAAAAAAATAACTTAACCTAACCAACAAGTAAGGATTTCTTATGCTGACCGATTGTATAATTCTGCTGACCAAATAATAATTGTGCTGATCAAATATTTATTTTGTAATACAAATAAATAATTTTAATCAAGTCCTGTTCAACTACTGCATAGAACAGAACATTTTCCAATTACGTAGACGCTATCCAAACGTTAGAACTCAAAATTCAATGGTTCGGAAATAGGTACAATCTAAGTACCTAAATTTATTTTATTTTGCTGACCAAATATTTATTTTGTAATACAAATAAATTATTTCCCAATTATTATTAAGCAACAGGCTGAAAATAGTATGAATTATTATGAATTCGGTAAAATGTAAAATGCGTAAAATGCTTTTGACCAGCCTGTTGGTTTTAATGAGGAAATCTAATTAAAACAAACATACGAACGACCTTTTCTTTCACCTATATGTTATGATATATTATTATATTTTTCCTGCAATTGGATTTGATATAATAATGTGGTAGCCGCATTAAGACTTGAATAGATTTGTCAAAGGTTCTACTTAATACGAAGATTAATCAGAAATATGTAGGTCAGTCGAGCAACGTACACACGCCTGCACATCAACCTACCACAAACTGTCAAATTTCTTTAATAGACTTTGAACTTTATGCCCTAAATATATGGTTGAAAATGTATTGAAGAAATTTTACAGTTTTGGATAGGTTGATGTGCAGGCGTCGGTACCTACATTTAGTGAGTTAGCTATTCTTAATAGTTTTGAGGGGATCAATTGAAGCCTTTTGTCTGCAGTATTACTTTTAAATACTTGTTTATTCGGTCAGAGTCAGAAGTGCCAAACAATTTAGAGATAAGAAGATTTAAACTAAGAAACTAAGTCGTCGATTTTAAAGTTGACTAACACTGAATTTTTCAATTCCCCAATGGCGATTGGCTTGAATTTTTTCACCTGATGGTAAGTAACAAAAACCGGCCAAGTGCGTGTCGAGCCACGCGCAGTGTAGGGTTCCGTAGCCCATCTCAATAATGCGGTTATAAGTTGGTCGACACTGTTACTCGTAAACTTGTAAAGCCTACTTAGCTGTGATAGTTTTCCTTTTAACGTCGTCATATATACAACTACCGTAAATTTTTTCACGTATCCAAAAACAAACATTTGGCTGGCAGAAGGGGGGCACTTGACTTAACAAAATTTTGCACTTTTTTTTAATGTTAAAAGGAGGCAAACGAGCAGACGGGTCACCTGATGGAAAGTAATGACCGCCGCCCATGGACACCCGCAAAACCAAAGTAATCGCAGATGCGTCGCTGGCCTTGAGGAAAGAGTTGGATCTTGAGGAGGGAGTAGGAATTAGGAGAGGGGAGGGGTGAGAGATGGGCCTCCGGTACTTTCACTCACCGGACGAAACACAACAGCAACGAGTGCCATTGTTTCATGGCGATATTCTGTGAACCCTCTAACTTCTATTCTGTATTACGCCGGGCTTGCCAGCCCATTTCGTCCCTACCACTCAGACAGTCATTAGTCACTCATTTAGCACCACCCAGGGGTCACGTGTAGGGTCTGAAGGGTCTCTACGCACGCGAGTAACTTTAACCACCATTAAATTTTTAACTTTAAAGCTTTATAGTTCACAAACGGATGGATGATTTTTGAAATTGCTATCCAACGACACCCCACACTATGGGGTAGACCGGAAAAAAATAACATCCCCACTTCACGTGTAGGGGAGGTAACCTAAAAAAAATATTTTTCACAATTTTACTTTACCACTTTGTGGGCGTGATTAATACATATATCCATGCCAAATTACAGCTTTCTAGTACTAAGAGTCTTTGAGCTAGGCTGGGGACGGACAGACAGACATGGCGAAACTATAAGGGATATACTACGGAACCCTAAAAAGGCGAAGGTGAAGCGCAATTCACCTGAAAGCCTAGATCATTGAGGACTGGCTAACTCTGGCGTATCTCTTATCGGAACGGAACATATGCTACTAACATCGTTGTAACGGCGACATATATAGATAAGATGGTGGTATCTAGCCAGGCGGGCTTAAAACCAGTCCACCAATCTTAAATTTTGAAAGACTCATAGTGTTAATATTAATTATTTGATTCCAGAATCTAGTATAAGCTAAACTAATAAGTGAGAAACAAAATATGTACCTATATTAGAGTTTTAAGCCAGATCCGTTAATATTCGTATACAAGAACACTCAATAACACACTGTATAGATAGAAACACGTGCTCAGCAGTCATTCTGTTTTAAGATCCATTAAACATCAATGCTTTCCGATTGTGTCAATGGATAGTATTTGAATGGTTTTGTACTTTAAACAATGTTGCCGATGCGCTGTCATTGAGCGCTGGCTCATACCTTGTTATACGCAACACAATAGCTGGTGAGGTAAGTAAACAAATTATCTCATTAATCATTACGTTTTACAGCTCTCGCTATTTTAAACAACATTTTATAAATACATAAATAGAGTTTGATATTGATTAGAATGAGCTGGACTTATAGCGGCGAGACGATGATGACATTGCTAAGAGCCTCTAGACGTTGGTACGCTACACAAACTTCAAAGTTCCCTCATCATCATCATCATAATCAGCTCATTTTTATGTCCCCACTGCTGGGGCACGAGCCTTCCCTATGGATGAATAGAGACGACGTGCCATAAACCGCCACGTGGGCCCAGTGCAGATTGGTGGTTGCTAACGACTAACGCAGCCGGGACCAACGGCTTTACGTGCCTTCCGAAACACGGAGAAGCTCGAAATGATGAATTTTTGGTCACCCATCCAATGACCGGCCTTTGCGAAAGTTGCTTAACCTCAGCATTCGCAGACCGGGCGCGTTAACCGGGGTTTGATAAAGTTCCTTAACTTTATCAAACCAATAAATCTATTTATATCTTTAAGACTGGCATATCTGCTACTTTCTACCTGAGACTATTATTTTGCATTAACACGCATTGTTTTTGTAAATAGTTCGCACCTCCGATTTTACAGTTCATTAGCTCTCTCCATCCGACTGGTTGTCTAGAAAAGATCGCTCTTAAGCGATAAGTCCGCCAAATTTTGTTTTATCACTATGTTAATTGTTAGTCCTATGGTGTTGCAATGAAAGTATTATCTATCTATTTATCTAATTTAATAAAACTTAAGTAAAATACAGAGATAAAATGCAAATAGCATACATTTAGATGAACAAACTTACAACTCAGTCCACAACGTGACGATTCAAAAATGTTTTGTATGCAATTAAGTACCAATAAATATTATTTACTTAGTTATGTTACCACCTTGATAGATTACAACCATGTATTACTTTTCCCATGCAACAATGTAATACTATAAACTAAGCACTTGGGCTCCCAAAAACTAGCTGCTGACGTAGCGTGTTTGTCACTCAGACGCTAAGTCATCATTTCAATGTAATAATCGAACTGTAATGTTTAATCTAAATAGTATAAAAGCCTTCGGCAGTCGTACGTAGACGATCAAACTCTCGCCACGTCTTCTCGCCTAGTTAAGATTACCTTAGGAAATACAGATGGATAAAATCTCGAATTGTAATAGTTTTTAATTAGGCGCAACTTAACTACTTCTTTTTTCCTAACGTTGTCCATTTGAAATTGTATACCTTTTGGTACAATTCCCATGCCTCATTTTCAACAAAAGCGTTTCCCGTACGTCTCGTTAAATATATAAACAAGTATGATTTTTAATAATGGCTAGACGGGCGGTATTTTAAATGCTCAGGCCACACTCGCGTTCTATGTAATTTGGAAAATTAACAAGCCAAGTGCACCAATCAAATAAACATAAAAAACTCGTTAACGCTGTGTGTGACACAGATTAGCTTGTTATTAAATAATATCGTCGCGACATTTAGATGCGGGATCCGTACACAGGACCACCTCAACTAGAGCAGCGATAACCCAGAGATACCAAGTTCACTGTCGTCATAAACACAATTATGTGTAATGTAGTAACTACAGATATTGCGTTTATGCATCAGTGTCTGGAAAGTAGGAAACAACCTTCAGCCCGCGGTCCTAGTGCACTATTAATCAACTGATAAGCCGTATTGAAAATGTTGTTTTCCGTCACGCTGAAACTTGATTACACGCAAACGATTTGTACGTGTAGGCGCTGCTGCCCATTATATAAGTTAAAACACAACGAGTTTTGTAACGCGATTTGTTTTGGGCACTGTTATTACCTAGTTGTGTCGTTTACATTAGCTATGTACATACGTAAAGTTTAGTGCATTGTGTGTATGTGTTCTAGACTCGGATGTAGGCACGCATAGATTTTACAATTTTCAATAAATCTGTGATGTTAATTTAAACAAGCAAAATGTAGGTTCTGACAAGTAAAATGTCTAAAAAAAGGTTATATTTTTCACATTCAATCTCTTTACTTTTTATCTTAGAGTACATTTTTCAACTTTGTTTTTTGGAAAAAAGACAAAGTGTTGAAAAAAATCCACGAGTTGGATTCGAACCCATGACATGCCGGGTCAGGAACACTACCAACTATGCTAGCGTAGCTCAATCCAACTCGCCCGCAATATCAACACTATCTATTCTTACTTTGTAAGCCAAAGGAGCCCTATTCAATGTCGACAACTACGTCATCAACATCCGATCTTAATGTTTTTACAAATATTGAAAGATCAAATTTAACGCAAATATTGTTGCTAACAAATTACAAATTGAAAAAAGACAAAGTGTTGAAAAAAAACAATTTGTAATTTGTTCGCAACAAAATTTGCGTAGAATTATATGTAGGCAAATAATCATATGTTTTTTTTGGTTTCCTATCCTGTTCTCTGTTTTATTTTTCATTTGTTTCTGTCTTTTTGTGAAGTCAGTTAATGTTTTGTCGTTCTTACTTGGCTCTTGTAACGTGGAAGTAATTTTTTTTTTCTTCCGCAATACGGTAATGATTTTATAACACAATTTTGTTATAATTAACTTACCTAACCGGCAGACATGGGCGTGAGGTGACATCCTATGATAGGAACTGCCAATCATATTGAGCCTTATTGCACTGTCAATAGGTGCGGCGAATCTTATGCTTTCTCGAGGACTACTGGTTGCACTTACCTAGAAAGAAAAAGAATGAACTTTAGTGTAAATTAAAGTCTTTACATGCATTCTAATGACCCGTCAGTGAGATGAGAGACGATGAGAGATAAGGTCGCTGAGTGGTTGAAGATTTTGGCAGAAGTGTGTTTCCATTTTCGACCTTATGACCTACCTAGTACGTACTACCAGGTGAGATGCAGGACAAGAGATTTCTTAGTGAAAAAAAAAGTTACTTAATCGATCGAAAAACGCTTCTAGTTTGTCTAATCTCTGCAATTGTTTTCAAAATTATGTCATAAATTCACAAAATTTCGGTTGATTCATATAATTTAGTATCGATATTAGTTTCAACATGTTCAATTAATTATATTGGCAGAAATTATTCTGAAACCAGGCAATTACGCGTAACGAAGCTAAACGTTTACACCTTGCTCCCCTATGTATTGTTTAACCCGTTAATATGAAATGTCCATACAAAACACATTACGTTCACACAGATCATTAACTAATGCCTTTTACACTTGAGGGTCGATAGAGACAGATAGTCATAGACATGAAGCAGTTCCGAATTGTAAGAAGAAGAAGGAATAAGAAAGAGCATGATGCGCCCTCCCTCATGCTCCTCTCCTAGCTAAGATCTTCATCGACTTCATGCATATTTAATATAATATAGCCTATGTTACTTAGCGCTAATGTAGCATTCTAATGGTGAAAGATTTTTGAAATCGGACCAGTAGTTTTTGAATTTATTCGTTACAAAAAAAATTAAAAAATAAAAAGCTTTCCTCGTTATAATATTAGTATAGATGAGTGAATAGGGTAATGGAACCAGCTTTCTACACTTTCATCACCATATAAAAATAATATAGAGTTTCATTGAAATGTTACTGGATGACTGCTAGGAAGCAAGAGGTCTATATTCAGTTGTCACTAAAGTCTAAGTCTAAGTCAGTTCATCATCATCATCATCATCATTAGCTCATTTTTATGTCCCCACTGCTGGGGCACGAGCCTTCACGTTTGTTGTATGGGTGCCCCCTTAAATATTTATTTTATTTTGTCTTTTAGTATTTATTGTTATAACGGCAACAGAAATACATCATCTGTGAAAATTTCAACCGTCTAACTATCACGGTTCACAAGATACAGCCTGGTGACAGACGGACAGACAGAGAGACGGATAGCGGAGTCTTAGTAATAGGGTCCCGTTTTACCCTTTGGGTACGGAACCCTAAAAACTGTCGATCATCACTGGTTGATGTCGAACACCTGGTGCCACTACCCTAGGATGTTGAACTGTTGTCCAAAAACACTACGTTTTACGTGCACTTCATCTTTTGCCCACAACGCGCAAGAACCGACCCGTACCGTGTGATATGAAAACGCCGTCGGAAGACATTTCGTAAGGACCGCGAAGGCCTGCAAAGTGTTGCACATGCGACCCCCAATTTGCAGAGGAAATATCCTCACTGCTCACTCATTAATAGTTGCACAACTTTGTGAACCATATTTTTGTAGTAAAAAATTAGTACGAACGGACCCTGAAGGGTAGAAACGTTAGGATAAAATAACAAGTGGGGAGTGGCACTAGTGTTCTACAACTAACCTAGTGTTTGGCACCTGCTTTCGTCGCCAAATAATTAAATTTTTACTGGATGCCAGCTAGGAAGTAGGTGGGGTCTGACTCATATTTTTAATTAACAAATTCGTTGATCACTCTTGGTATGTAAAATAATCGCGATTTTTTTTTTAAAAAGTATTTGTTTTATTTAAATGTACAGTTTGTTTATTATTTTGAATTTTACATTCACAATGTTATATGTTTAAGTTGCAAGATAAAGTTTTATCTTGTAAATGTATACGTACGTTAATGTATGTGTTCACGTAAACTTAAAAAATAAGAGTCAATTAAGAAATTATAAACAAACATAACAACTCGATGTTAATCCTACTAATATTATAAACGCGAAAGTTTGTAAGTATGGATGTTTGTTACTTTTTCATGTAAAAACTAGTGAATGGATTTTAATGAAACTTTCCTCATATACAGACCATGACCCAGACCAGCATATAGAATACTTTTTTAAAACTTTTTTTTACTGTAGTCTTCGCGAACGAAGTCGCGGGCAACAACTAGTATATAATAAGCATACACATTACACATATTTCATTCGCTGATTGATGGGAACACTAGTTCATAACGAAAACCTCCAACCTCCGCGACAACTAAGAGAAACAAATTTTAACCAAAGAACAATATTTTTTGAATAACACTTTGAGCAAACTTCCGATAATGACGGCAATGTCACTCACTGATAGAATATAAAGAATAAACAAGTTCAGTGCCAAATAAGCCTTATCCGATAAAAATATATTCGGAAATGAAGTCTTATTTCAATCTGATTATGACTGTTGAAACGAAATATATTAGCAACATTTTCATATTTAATATAAAAGTATCAAAAATAAAGAAGAATTGTGTAACATTTGTGTTACTTATTATTTAACTATATTATAAAAGAAAGGAAGAAAGAAAAGCATTTATTAACAACACACATAATATAAAATATATATATATTTATATATAAGGCAGACAGTATACACACAAGAGAAAAATACGATGATAAATAAAAAGTCATAAAAAGATAACAAAGAGTATAATAATATCGTTGGTGGAAAGAGAAAACTGCCTAAGCACCAAAAATCAATTGGTAGGAAATGCATTTTAAATATTAAACTCTAAAGTGCATTTCCTTTCCACCGACGATATAATAAAGTCGCAAAAGCTGAACACTTCTGCCCTTTGTCAAACTAACTAAATACTAACAGAGGCTTCTCAACTTTTGGTACATACCTATAACCAAACTAACTAACTAACTACTACACTACACACTACTACTATGATCCATCCTACCGATGGATCTAATTATCACGCAATGGTAAACTTTCCTTCACTTATTCTTCATTACGTCTTCAAATAAATAAATAAATAAATAAATATGGGAACAACTTAGCCCTGTATCGGGATAGATTGATAATAATCTTAAGCAGGAAAAAAGGGAAAATTCTTTAGCGAAACTGCTGCTTCTCATTATTACTCTTGACTGTTACAAACAAATCAATGTATCAATCAAGTAAAAAAAGTAAATAGTGTTGAATAATTTCGGCGGGCTGGTTAGAACCACGATAGCTCAATTGGAAGAGCACCTGACCCGGTATGTCAGAAGGGTGCACGTTCAAATCCTGCTCGTGGAAATTTTTTCAACATTTGTGTTTTTGGTATTACTATGTCAAAATTATATAATATAATAGAATAAGTAGTTATTTATTTGATAACAAAAGCTTCGTGTTATTGTAAAAAAAAATATTATTGATAATTTGAGTAATTTTGAGACATTAAAACAGCGAGTAAAATATAGTAATAATGATAGTTACATATAGCTAAACGTGCTTGTATAGCATATTAAACTTGCACTAGGTACTAAGCCAGGTACTATTATGTATTCTGTGACTCAGGTTACAACCGATAAGTAATTTTAGTCTAGTTCACATTTAAAGCAATTTGAGCACGAGTAACATATACATGTTTAAAATATTATCGTGAGAGAGTCGTTATTAGATATCTTGCCGTGACAGCAGGCAACGCTCAAATTACTTTTAATTATCATACTTAACCCTATTCTTGGCATAGTGGATTATTTGAGACACTTAACTTACAAATAATTTCGAGTAGTGAAAAAAGAACACATTTTATACAAAAAATAGGTCGATTTGAACTAAAGCAAGCGTGGGTATTAAGCCATTACCCATTATTTGTAGTGATGACTTGATTTCAATGATGGAGGCCTTTGCCCAGCAGTGGGACAGTCACCTACATATAACTCCGCGAAAAAAACTCAGCTAAGTATGGGGTTGGTAGTTGCACAAAATAAGGGCCAGCCACTGATTTTAGTATCTAGCAACAATTGACTACAGACAGACCTTCATAATCATAATATTTATTTGCAACATGTTGTATATACATAGTGGTCTTGCGTGAGTATAAAGTTCAGTGCATTGCAAAAAACTTAATCTAAGTTAAAACGAAAAACATAAAAAAAAAATCTATAATATGTATAATTAAATGTGTCATTCGTCGCTCGAAATTGCTCGTTAGTGGACACGTTGTCTCAGTCTGTAAAAAGTTTCAATAATGTTTAAATTAGCACGATAATGCCGTGCGGGTTGCACGGCATTATCGTGCTAATAACAACGTGCTGCTGTTTTGTTACTAATATATTTAAAATTGACACGTGTTCACCTTAACTTTTTCTAGCAATTTGATAATTACAAAACAGTGATACTGTTTTGTAATTTGTGTTTAACGATGTTGGTATCGCAATAAGTATAACAACTTTTTAGATAATAAGAACAACATAATATGATATTGTGATTTTATTAGTTGACCCAAATAAAAATAAAGAAAACAATTCAAAACTTCCATAACTTATCTTATTATAATACTATTATTAATTCTTCTTTGATGTCATCCCGTAATATTTCAATAAAAATCTTTGTATATTTTTTGGCGACGAAAACTCTGTCGATGACTGGTCCTAAATTGTCGAACAATGGTGCCATTACCCAAAATAATGGTTATTTAGAAAATAAGAACAATTAAATTATATTAGAGTTAAATTAAATAAGAAGCTACTAGCGGCTTCATTTTCAACCCTAATGGGAAATATAAAATTAACATAATTTTACCATGTTTCATCGTGTCATTACTATAAAACTGTGACAATCAATTTGTGCGCATTAAACCCGGTTTCTGTAATTCACTTAACTCTAGAACTATTTGCACCAAAATACTTAATACTCGTATAGTTTTAGTTAAATCCTACTTGAAATTTAGTTTTGTCGTCTCTAGGTAATCGTAAGGAGATCTTTTATAGCAAAATTTTGAGATTGCCTCAGACGGCATTTTCAGCTTCACTGGCCTTTTTTTTGGGGCGGTGGGAAACCGTGTGAAACGAATCACCTTCGGAGTTTTTCTAGAGGGAAAAGCATTACACACTAGTGCGTGTTCCCGTGCCCTACTAGATTCTCCGAAGGGTTCGGATCGGTTCGGGATTCTCTGAAGGATTCGGATCGGATCGGGTTAACATTTGTGTATCCTTTAATAAAGTAGATAACAATATATTATTTAAATACTAATACAATTATCGTGAGGAGATTGCTCAAAAGTGATAAGACCGGTCACTTTTTTTTTGGTATTTTCTTTTTAAGTTTTTCTATATAATATTTTTAAATGGTGTTTCAATTAAAGTATTGTATATCGACCCATTTCGCTCCTAAGCCACGTCTATAAGCTGTTTTCAAGAGTCATCACAAACCGCCTTGCGCGCCCACTCGACGAATTTCAACCGCCAGAGCAGGTCGGGTTTCGAGGAGGATACGGAACCATAGACCACATCTTCACAGTGCGGCAGATTATACAGAAGATCGGAGAGTAAAATCAGCCCCTGTGCTTAGCATTTGTGAACTATGAGAAGGCATTTGACTCTATCGAAACCACGAACCTGTTCTAGAATCCCTGCAACGATGCCAAGTCGATTGGCGATATATCCAAGTGTTGAGGTGTCTGTACAATGCTGCCACCATGGCCGTCCAAGTGCAGAACCAGCACACTAAGCATATTCCCTTGCATCAAGGTGTGAGACAAGGGGATGTGATATCCCCTAAATTGTTCACAAATGCATTGGAGGATGTGTTTAAAACGCTGGACTGGAAAGGATGTGGCATTAACGTCAACGGCGAACACATCTCACACTTGCGATTCACGGACGACATCGTCAAAAACTTACATTCAGAAACTATACAAATTACAACGTTATAACTATACAGCATGTTTGGTAATACGTGTATAATCCCGAACCCCGGGAAATTGTGAACATGCCTGAAAAGCACCACATGACCGAAATGTTAAGGTTGTTTGTTACAAAAGAAAATTGCAAAGTGACAACTCTAGGCCCAGCTGATACATTGATCGTGGTCGCCAACCTCATGGTTTAAAAAAAGTAATGTATAAAATAAACGCGAGTAGATCCGTAAAAGTAGATTAATTTTAATGTGTAGTGTTCGCGTAAACTTTAGAAAACAAGATGTTGTTTCTTTAGTAGCGCCAATTGATTTGTTGTTTGTATTACCAAACGTAAATTCGTGTAACCGACTGTCTCAGCTTGAACCTTGACTCACTTCCTGAATAGATGAACTCTCGTTACGTTGTGCGCTGTTCTATGTTAACCCTTTAACCGCCAAGGTCGGATTAATCCAACAAATTTTATTGGGCCCATTTCGCCAAGATCGTACATTTACAACCAAAAACCATTACTTGTATTTTCTGTTTTTTTTTTGTATAATTACGCTATATTATATGAAAATAATGTGTATATTTGGTAAATAGTTAATCAAGTAATCACTTACAAGTGATTACACTTTAGTCTCTTAATTAGAAGACCTAAAAATAATGTCTGAAGTTAGATAAATTACTGATATTATTCTTAGAAAATTGTATTGATGTCTAAAGCCCCTGTCGGAAAAATCTGACAATAGGGATGGGACGGGTTGTGCTTAAGCGTGTAGTTATTATGTTCGTGTTATCGATAAATGTGTTTAAAATTCAACATGACTACTGCTGAAGAATTAATATGTATTCTGGAAGGTGATGAAGATGAAATTTGAATCAGACGAAGAGTTTAACATTGATCAAGAAGTCTACATGATAGTATTGAGTAATAAAAATAGCTCTTTAGACTAATTTTATTGTGCGGAAATCAATAAAAGGATATTTAAATGCTTTTGTTTTCATTGGGTCACCAAAATACCTACTAATATTAAAAATTAAATTACAATAAATTACGAAGTAACTCTTTCTATCTGTTTGTCTGTTTACTCTTCAAGCTTAAACAGCAGAAGCTAGTGATGAAAGAGACTCGAGTCCTTTAGTCGTTTAAAATAAGACTCGCATCTTTTTACACGACTTGGTTCTAAAATTAAGACTGTAGCTATTAGTCTTAATTAATATGAAAAGCCTTAAAAGTCTGAATCTCTTTCATCATTAGCTGAAGCTATTTAGATGAAATTTTAAGCGTGCCCGTGCGTAGCTGGGCCAGTATATCAAAGTCAAGCGAAAGTTTTTATTGTTTATCAATCTACCATTGAACATTTCTATTTGCTGTAGGTTTTTATTTTTAGATTTACGTGCTTGGCGCTGAGGGCACGACAACTGATATGAAGTCTGGCGGTTAAAGGGTTAAAAGTTAAAATTAAACGATGCACTAAATTCACGCGTAAACGAATCCGAGCGGAGCATTGGAAAAATACTGTTCGATAAATATTTTCTATTAGCGCAAACGTTTGTTACGACTTTACCTTCGTAAGCAATCGTATTTCGTAGTCCCGTAAAATTTTTCAAAAAATCCGGCCTTTCCGGCCGGTCTTGTTCTTCAGCTTTCTAGGTAAGTTGATAAGGCAATCAGTGAGTAAGTCATCAGGATTTTTCCTTTTGAATGTATTGATTGATTAATGATGGTTAAAATAATGATTTGGGCTCCTATTCCGTGCCACGATTATTATAGTTTAAATAATAATATTAACATAGGTTAAATGTTTTTTTTTTATAAAAAATATTTTTTTATGAAATGCGTATCCAATATAAGACATTTAAAGCATTTTAAGGAAATCTTTACCAACCATACTTTTGTCAAGACAAAAAACTAGCTTAACAATTTATACCTACAGTCTAACAAAACATTGTGTTATGTAAAATCGGCCCAAAGCAATTGCCAGTCGCCCGAAGCCACGTAACGGCTCCATAAACCCGGTCGACGTCCTCCATATGTATGTCACATCGAAATTGAATTCCCTTTGTTTGAGAGACGTTTTCCAATTAAAAGAGCTGCAGCGGCCATCGCGGTTTGATGACAAAGACATGGAGCGAACGGCCGCTTGATCAAAGTGCAACTGTTAATGAGAAATAGAATATCTTTTATATATAGATTTTTATTGGGAAGTATAAATTGCTTTGTAACAGTTGCCATTAAAAAGAAATGAAAATGGATTTTCGAAAAAAAAAAAAACACAATGTAACTACTCTGTTACTCTAATCTTTGTTTAATTCAAACATAAATTGATTCGGTATGATATGTATTCCTCCTTATTTTGTGAAGAATATACCAATATTCTCTGCTTTTGACCTACTATGTAGTAACATTTGTGTTTTATGTTAACTCATTAAGCAACTTGTAGGTACATATTGAATCCCATATGGTGTGGGACGTGAACATAATGTATCAGCTACCTAACTTCCCGTGCATATCGTAAGAGACAAGGGGGAAGAGTTCCAAAATGCTCGCACATCAGGCGATCGGATAGCGGCTAGCAACCTATCACTGATGTTATCTATACCACATCGGAGCCCCACTTTCATTATTTTAAAGGCGTTGAGGTTACTAACGGCGAGTTTACTCAAAATTGGTGATTTTGATGCTCTGTCTATTCTACCCCTTTTTGGGAGAAGGAAGTGAGATTTTGTATCATCATCATCATCAGCTCATTTATGTCCCCACTGCTGGGGCACGAGCCTTCCCTATGGATGGATAGGGAGAACGGGTCATAAACCACCACGCGGGCCCAGTGTGGATTGATGGTAGTTAACGACTGCTAATGCAGCCGGCACCAACGGCTTAACGTGCCTTCCGAAGCACGGAGGAGCTCAAGATGATAAATTTTTGGCCACCCATCCGATGACCGGCCGGATTTGCGAAAGTTGCTTAACCTCAGCACTCGCAGACCGGGCGCGTTAGCCACTGCGCCATCGAGCTCCTCCAAGCGAGAGATTATGTATGAACATATTGAAGTAAAATTTTCTGTAAAAGATTACCCCTTTTTTTATTTTTGTAGAAAGAGAGAAACTTATGGGTTCAAGCGACAGTGACCGAACATTTTTAAAAGAAAAATGTTTTCTAAGGGCTGCAGGCTGGCATCTCGCAAGTGTATTATTACTACCTTACTAGATTCTCCAAGTAGTTCGTGTCAGATGACGTACGTTGACCCGAACATTCACATCAGACATAACTAGACAACGAGACTAAAATGTTGAAGTCGCAAACTTGAAGTGGGTACAAAATAAGGAGACAGCAGAAGCTAGAGCAACGCACACCTAAACAACCTCTACGGTCACGGAATCTCGTATAAGCTGCGCCGAGCTGTTCCGAGCTGTTCTTAGGTCCGTGTCCGTGCAAGGGGTTTATGTGTGAGTTACTCGAGCGCGGTATGTATTTAGCTTACTTTCTGGGTCGCCTTATTTTGTGAAGTGGGTTAGTAATGGAATCACTGATTGATTGATAGAACGGATCGGAGAAGGTAGAGGTGGTAATTTCAAGGGCATTCACACGATGTTACGTTAATATGAATTAACATACATAGTTAAACTATCCTGGAATGGCTGATGACGTATATAGGAATGTTGATAGGAATATTAAAGATTGAGGTTACATAACATTTGACAGTTTTTTTTTTGTGAAATGAAAATGAGCAGTGAGAAATTATATACCCCCCAACCCCTCGAGTATCTCAGTTAAGATGTGGCTCTTTACTAATTCCTCGGGCGGACTTCTTGAGAGAATTTGAAAAGTGAAGTTGCACTGTTTTGTTTCATTTGCCAACACTCATGCGCACTTAAGAACACTTAACGGTTAATAATCCACCATTATTTCACACTAATGTTCGACATAACACAAACAAATAAAACAAAACCGCAGACATGACTTTTCACTTTCCCGCCAAGAAGTCCCAGTTTGTTTTTATGCAAGTAAAATGCAAGCAATTTTTTTTTGATACAAAAATATTTACGTTTAGGCCTACCTGTCCACGTAAGCTGCACGTAGGCTGCATGTCATACGCACGCTTTCGTCATATTTTGTCGTTTGCTTGCATCTTGCTTGTATAAACACAAACTGTCCACAGAGCGGCAATGTCGGAGTTCCCAATCGTCATGCATTCGTCAAATGACGCGCCGTTGACAGTCACTCTTACTGTTACTTTTTCTACGAAATCATTTCCATTAATTGTAATAAGGAGACTGCTGAAGGTAAGCTTCATACAAATGCATGTCACACTGTTACGGATCTAGATGTTACGGTACTTCCGTCCCATTTCTACAAAATCACTCCCACAAATTGTATATATAGAAGGCGAGCGGAAAGATGTTACACATCAAAAAAGGCATAACTACAGAATACAATTTCATATATTTTCATAAGATAACAGATTATGTTTTACATTTAAATTAAATTAATGTTTTATTGATTGTTTTATGGTAAAGAAAAGAAACGTTGACTGGTGTAATATTAACAACGTAGATTTTCCTTTTAATTAACTTTACTGAAATTTGTATACATCCAGCTCTTTCAATTCAAAGGAATGAAAAATAATGTTAACTAGATAAAAAATGTTATTGAAATAATATGTATGTCGAAACAATATGTAGTGTAATCTAGTAAAAATATTATAGTTAATTCCATTAAATCCGATATTCAATACGGTATCGGTGTTGGTGTGCATGTTCGCTTGCATGCATTGATTCTTCTTCATGTGCAAATTAAAAACTAAATATTATTTCAAATACATTTTTTTGTACCATAGATTTCCGCAAAGTAACGCCTGATTCCATTAATTATAACCAGATATGTTACAGCATAAACACATAGTTATACCCTCCCCCTTACTTGAGGTCGTTGCCCCTAAATTGTACCAGGTACCTATTCTGATTAATCCACGAGAGTTGCAGAGCTATTGTTGGTTTGCACGCCGCCGAACGCGAACTTACTAGGTAATTTCCGTGCGAGATCGCGTCGGGGCGGAACCGAGCGACGCCTTTATCGAGTCTATGTAAATAGCATTCTAATAAATACTACATACAGACGTCCCCACTTTTTACGATAATAAAATGTAGCTTTCATTTACTTTGTTTCTCTATTGTCAGCTCTTTTTAGGGTTCCGTAGTCAACAAGGAACCCTTATAGTTTCGCCATGTCCGTCTGTCTGTCTGTCCCCAGCCTAGCTCATAGACTCTTAGTACTAGGAAGCTGTAATTTGGCATGGATATGCATATTAATCGCGCCGACAAAGTGGTAAAGTAAAATTTTAAAAAATATTTTTTTTAGGTTACCTCCCCTACACTTGTAGTGGGGATGAAATTTTTTTTTCTTGTCTACCCCCTAGTGTGGGCTGTTGTTGGATAGCAATTTCAAAAATATTGCGGGTTTGTGAAAACATTTTTTTATTGAGGCGTCCGTTTGTGAACTATTAAGCTTTAAAGTGCAAATTTTTGTAAGAAGTGTTAGAAGTGTTTTTCAAATGTCTGCCAGTCAAATTATTGTTTTTAGATACGTAAAAAAAATCACGGTAGTTAAATATGACGAAGTTAAAAGGAAAACAATCACAGCTAAGTAGGCTTTATAAATTTTCGAGTAACAGTCGACCAACTTATAAAATGTACTTGGCGCAGTACAAATTCCTTAAATAACGTTGTCATGTGTGTAAAACCGGTAGTATCTAAATTTAAGTATATGAGCCATCGTTAAATAAATGTTCATTAAAGCCCTTTTCTCAGAGTCCTCATTATTGAGATGGGCTACGGAACCCTACACTGCGCGTGGTCCGACACGCACTTGGCCGGTTTTAGAGGAAGTGCTTGGCCTACCTTACCGAGACCAGTGGTGCTTCAACCACTAGATCACAGAAAGATTAAAAAAATGTATTGTGGAAAGAGATAACCCCAAATTAGACTTAAAACTGTTTTGTGTATCAATAAACAAATAAAAAATAATACAGGTAGTGGAAATTTATCTCTTTATAATATAGGTATCTCTCGTCCTTCAAAATAGGAAATATATGAGTTGTTAGTATAACATATAATGTACACAGTCAGGTCATAAGTATTGTTACACAGTAAAAACTTTTCTTTTAGAATGCTGGCTACAAAAAAGTTTTTTAAATTCGAATTTCGAATTGTTCATGAAAATAAAAATGTATACTTTTTAGAATATTACTCATTTTTAAATATGGAGTGGACGCTTAAAGAAGACTGTGTTGCAGTTATTGCGTTGCATCGTTGCGGTTACGCGCCAATTCAAATTTTTGACATACTGAAAAATTTTAATTTAACCAAAAGATTCGTTTATCGTACCATCAAACGATACAACGAAGACTCTAGTGTAGATGACAGGTCAAGAAGTGGTCGCCCTCGGTCTGTTAGGACTCCAGCAGTGATAAAAGTTGTGAAGGCGCGAATTCAAAGAAATCCCAAACGTAAGCAGAAACTGTTGGCCCTTCAGATGGGGTTAAGCAGAACCACGGTGAAAAGGGTGTTAAATGAAGACTTAGGGCTTCGGGCATATTGAAGGAAAACAGGACATCGTTTGAATGCTCGTCTAATGGACCTGAGACTGAAGAGATGCCGCGCTTTGTTGAAGCGGTACGCGGGAAAAAAATATCGGGAAATTCTTTTTTCGGTTGAAAAATTTTTTAGCGTAGAAGAGAGCTACAACAAACAAAATGTATGCACACAGTAGTGAAGAAGCGAGCAACCGTATTCCGCGTGTCCAACGAGGTCATTTTCCATACTCGCTCATGGTATGGTTGGGAGTTTCTTATTGGGGCTTAACAGAGGTACATTTTTGTGAGAAAGGTGTAAAAACGAATGCAGTTATGTATCAAAATACAGTCCTGACGAACCTTGTGGAACCTGTTTCTCATACCATGTTCAATAACAGGCACTGGGTATTCCAACAACAAGATTCGGCGCCAGCTCATAGAGCGAAGAGCACACAAGACTGGCTGGCGGCGCGTGAAATCGACTTCATCCGGCACGAAGACTGGCCCTCCTCCAGTCCAGATTTGAGTCCGTTAGATTACAAGATATGGCAACACTTGGAGGAAAAGGCGTGCTCAAAGCCTCATCCCAATTTGGAGTCACTCAAGACATCCTTGATTAAGACAGCCGCCGATATTGACATGGATCTCGTTCGTGCTGCGATAGACGACTGGTCGCGCAGATTGAAGGCCTGTATTCAAAATCACGGAGGTCATTTTGAATAAACTTTATTGTCATAAGAATCTATGTTTTGTTAAGTTCATTTTGGTATATATAAATGGTTACATAATGAATAAACTTGTCTCAATTATTTTATATTAAACATGTGACAGAATTTATGACCTGACTGTGTATATGTATATATTTATTTATTTTAATAATATATAATATGTTTATACATACATATATATATTTGTAATTTCCTGACTTGAATGAATGGATCACGTACTATTTGCATCCCTTTTGCTTGTATGCAGATCTACAGTGAGCGCTGTTTCATGGTTGTCAGCGCCATAAATTTATCTATTAATCTTTTGTTCTACTGGTTGATCGAATGGAAATGTGTAAACTTTTGTTTCTAGAAATTACATTGAACTGTTTTCTTTCAAAAGAAAGTAATATGACTTTAAATTGAATGTATTCTTCTTTTGTTTCGAATGCTTGTTTGCTAACTAAAAGGTAACTATTTATGACCTGCTGTTCCCTCAGCTGTTGCATGCCTTTGTACAGTCAGCGTCCATATGATCAAATTAACAAAAGTAATCAACAATACGGCATTAAAGAAAAATATACGTGATTGTTATTATAATTAAAATATGTAATTGACAAACTTTTTGATGCAAGCAAAAATAGACTTTTAGCAGACAAAATTGAACCGACTACTTATACCTAAAATATTTAGGTCGAATGAGGTTGCCTCGTGCAATTTGTTAACTGTACAAATGCCTAGCGCGACTTTTATTCACCATTCAATTACGTGAACGAAAACGAATTTTTGTTATGATAAAAATTTTAACTCTCGTCGTTTGTCACTATGATGTGCTGTTTCAATGCCATACAAATTCCCGTTTCGTTAAAGTGATCGAATGGCAAATGAAACTCGCACTCGGCATCTTGTGCGAATAGCGTTTATATTATGAGTCATGTCAATAATTAAATAAAAATAAAAATACATAGCCTTGTAACGCCCAAACGTTTATATAGTCTTCTGAAATAACAATCAAAATATCCAAATGCCTTCATATAGTTACAAAATATTAGTCCTTCAAACACAAATTTCGTTAACCTAATTTTCACACATAAAGATATAGTAGTATAGTTATAGTTATATAGTATATATAGTATTAAGAGATTAAGATTTTTATGTTTTTTAAGGTGTATATGGATTGAAAGATGAGATTCGATCCTTTGAAAGTTCATGTCTATTGCTCTAAAAAAACCTATATTGATATCACGGCAAATTTAAATTTCTCGGTACATCAAATTTAAGTCTTCGTAGATAAAGGATTGCATGTGCTTATTCTGCATGTAATGTTTTTATATTTAGGTCTGAACGCCATTTTTATTTGATATTAAAATAAGGATTCTGGGCCTTACGGGGATAGACCGTGGAGGTCTGGGAACGCCCTAAATATTTTTTTTTCTGAATTGTAGGTACATTCTATATTACATATCCATAGTTAGGCTTTTGTGTTTTATTCTGTAATGTTTTATCGGCTTCATGTGCGTAAACAGAGCGCTGAAAAGCAGTCGAGTTAACATTATTCTTTTAAAAGTCACGTATTGATTAAATCATAATACGTTACATATCAATATGCAAAAAAATATATTATCGCGTTTACGTCACGACACTCGGAATTGCTTCGACGAGACAAAAGAGATAACGGGTGTGACGTCACCAATAATCAGTGGCTGTTATTGTTTTGACTGCTTAATTGGGTACTTACATTTTAACTGGGTAAAACGTAAAGTTTTGAAAATGAGTAACGTTTGGGTTTTGAGTAGTTTTGACAAAGTTTCTAAGTAAGACCAAATTGCATTTATTATTATTATGAACAAACTTTAACTCCTGGAAATGTCTTAGTGAGGAATTACAAACTGAAAACAATATTTTTTTTAATGACATTCATTACAACAATTCCTCAATTTTGCTTTTGCATTACTTCTAGCTGATATTTGATAAATTTTCTAACTAATTTTTTTGAGATATTTCACGACTCTCCATGGTTACATATATGAACTTAAATACGAATCAATCATCATGAACTATGAACTTCCAAAATATGACTATTTAACGATATTTTATTTAGATACACAAAACAGACAGGTGTCATACAAATTTTAATAATTCACAATAAGATTCAAGTTGTTATTATAAATCGGCGAACATGCTTATTTTCGATCTATGATTGAAACTAAAATCAAAATAATTTCTATTGTCCATAGTAGCCTTTTAAGGTAAGAGTCTCGATTCTGCTATTTTAAAACTTACAACCGTCCTAACATTTTCCCTTATTGTAATAAATACCAAAAGTACGCCACTAAAACACGATTGTGAACGTTTTATTATAAGTTAATATAACTTCCAACAAATAAAAACTTACAAAGCAAATAGAATGTTTAATAAAAGCACATATGTACATTAATAATAAAAAAATAAAAAAAAACCTACACTTACACCAATTATCTAGCCTAAGAGAAGCTTTCTTATGAAACTCGTTAAATGGTTACTAGACAATGGATAAACATACTTGAAATACTTAAATACATACTTATTGTACACACGCCTGCACATCAACCTACCACAAACTGTCAAATTTCCTCATTTGACTTTGAACTTTATATCTAAGTTTTGTTTGAAAATGCATTGAAGAAATTTGACAGTTTTGGATAGGTTGATGTGCAGGCGTCTGTACATAGAAAACACTCAGACCCGAGACTATTTAGAAAACCAATAATTTCTAAATTGACCCGACCGGGGATCGAACCTGGGACCACAGAGATGGCGACACCATGAAAACCGGTGTACAAACCACTCGACCAAGTAGGTCGTCAAAATAAATGCTTTTATAAAGTATTTTATTAGTAATAATGCAGAATCGAGGCCCTGCTGTCACTAATGCTGCATTTACATCTGAAAGCACCAGTCAGTGTACTTTAAAATATCCTGTGGAAATTGGACGGTAGGACTCCCGATCCCGAACGAGGAAGGAGGTTTGCTAAATTTATCTCGGCGAATCGATCCGGTCCATTCCTGTACCGTCTAGACGGGCATGTAGCCACCGCCTACTTTTCGAAATATTATTACGTTGCAGAGGAGCCGACAGACGGCAATGACCTTTTTTGAACCGATTAACCTGTCAGCTGCGGCAAGCACTGATCAGTGTCCTAAACAATTTACAATTCAAAACAAAATTCTATTGGGTCTGTGAATACAGACTTGTCGTATACGACAGGTTAAAATGGGCAATAATGGGCATCTTCAATATTCCTGTTTGAAGATTTTTGATATTTATTTACACTCTGGCTGATTTGTGTATTTCTTTATGTATAAAATTTTCTGTGTAGGTATTTATTTTTGTTAAAATGCTTTTAATATTTTGTACATACTATCATAAAAACCTCTCTCGGTGTTTATTTTTTCACAATATTAATAGGTTATGGGCCTATCTTTGTCCCGAGAGCAGGAAAGTATCTTCTTAGCTTAAAGTTTCTTTCAGTTTTGTGCTTCATTTTCTTTTTCTTGGGGAAAGTTTTCTATACTGTCTAGACGGGGATGTTGCCACCGCCTACTTTTCTAAATTAATATAATATTCCAAAGGGTCAATTCAAACAGACGGCAATGACCTTTTTTGAACCGATTGATATGGGCATCTTAAATATTACAATAGTTTCATTCGTACGTACGTCATGTATGACTAGTTGTGTAGTTGTATATGAAATAAAATTATGAACATCTGCACTTTTATAATACTGCAAGAAACGAAAAGCAGACCTAGAGTTCTGTGAAACTATATAATAATTATTATTATTTCCATTAAAGGTCATTGATTTCTTGTGTCAATATTTGTTTACAAGTTTCTGTTTGTGCATGATTAATTTGTTATTTTTTAATAGCTTTCAGTCAATATGTATAAATATTGTGTCAAAGAATTGTGTAAAACCTTTTTTTTTCACATCTGGAAAGCTAACACTTAAACGTTTTTATATAGATTCACGTGTAGTCTAACGGTGCTTTGGGGATTGAACAACGGTTTCTCGCATTTGACACGAGTATCCATTCATTCGGCTCGAACGGCATAAAAAGGTGCATTTACTTTCATCTTTGTAACTTAGATTTTCGAATGCAATCAATGCTTTGGTAAAAAAATATTGATGCAAGGCTCAGCCTTACTTCGATACAGTTATTTCAGATTTTTGATGTGTAACATCTTTCCGCTCGCTTTCTATATATACAATTTGTGGGAGTGATTTCGTGAAATGTGACGGAAGTAGGTGTAACAGTGTGACAGGAAGTCGGGAAAGCGCGCAAGCGCGCGCCATTTTGTAAATTTAAAATCGATATTATGAACATGACATATTATTATTATATGTGACATATTGTGTTATTTGACTATCAAAGGTCATTTTGATATGTCAAATGTCTTCTAATGAGTATTTACTGCATTTATTTTGTAGTTATAAAATGATGTAATACCTGACCCTTCTTTTTTCAGAATATAATGTTAAAATTGCTTATTACTAAGGTGAGATGTCAAATGTTACACATCTTAGGCGACTATTGTAAGGCTCGCTCATTTTTTGTATTTTTTATTTGGACCGACGATTTGGTGAATTTCGTGGGTTGCCGTTGGATGCGAGCAGCACAAAACCCGTCGTTGTGGAGATCCTTGAGAGAGACCTTTGTCCAGCAGTAAACATCTTTTACCGTTACAGTTACCTACAAACTATCGAACAAGCTTAGGATAGATAGGTGGAAGGAGGGAGGGCAGGCCTTAGCCCTGCAGTGGGAAAGTAATGGCTGATAATAATAATAACTATATAACTATGACATGAAATTAAATTAAAACCAAGCTGCTATTAGCATTTATTGTTTGAACTGAAAGTAAAAAAATAAACCCAGTTTAAATCTAGAACGGTATTTCATATGTAAACAAATGACAATATCACATTGGCCTATACTTCAAATGTTTGCGCATATTTTGAATTGTTTAAATGAAAACAATTTACGAAACCGTTTCTCCGTTTAAACTAGAACATTTACAAGAACAAAATTTTACAATTTGTGTAACTATAAACATTATGAACTTACAAAAAAAAAATTAAAACCATAAACTAAGATTTATTATGGTTTCAATGAAGCCAGTGTGGATTTTTTCAAATGGCATCATTAAAAACTTTTAATTGTGGACTTGGTTGAATATACTTTTTTATTGACTTCTATACTATAGATGTAAGTACATCTCTGTACTTTTCATAATTAATAGACGGCCCGTGTTAATTAAAAATAATAAACTTTGAATGCAATACTGAATTGTTTGAAGGCTTTTATATTTCTTACATAAAAATCAGTAATGACTATGACAATGACAATATTATATAGGTAAGTAAAAAAGATACATAGATATATTAATAAGTTATTATTTCAATTTTATAGCGCCCCAAATACAAGCCGAACAAAAGAAGGTAATTGTGTTCTTTGGCCCACATCACTTTAGAAAGAGTTACAAATAGTTGATTGTAACACAATAGCATAAAACGAGCCATTTTACCCGAGACGTGCATATAGCCACCCGAGCCAATACGGCGAGGGTGGATAGTCACTTCGAGGGTAAAATGGGTTTTATACTCGAGTTTTACACTCTGCTTTTCACAACAAGAAAATTTAATTAATTTTTATGTCATTAAAATGTTACGTTCACGCTAAAAATGTTGACAAAGATTTTCTTCGATTTAGGCGGCAATATCTGATCAATTACATTTTTCGCACTTCTTACCATTAAAGAATCAAGCGAAATCATTATTTGATGGTCACTATCACTACTCGAAGACATTGTTTAATAACTTACGAATAGCTTATAGAATTTTCAACCGCAACACAACAAATTTAGCTAGTTTTCTAGTTTTGTTTGACGATTATTTAGCTTCCCGCCACACAATTTTTCTTATTTTTTTATTTCCTATTATGTGACGTTCGACTATGGTTTGAGCCGTAATGCCAAGTTATTATAAATATTTGCGTTATATTTTTTTTACGTAAATGCACGCTATTTTGCGATTAATAGGGTATTAATCGTAAAGTTGTATTTAGATAGTATACATATGTATACATATGTCGTAATTAAATTAAGATATAACCTAAATCTCATAAAAATATATCAATTAAATGAAGATGTATTGTGTATGTGGCTGTAAGGCCTAATTGCCTTAGTCTTAAAAGAAGAAATTACTTTGTGCACAAGAGTATAAAAATCCATTTTATGCAGCCTTCTCTCGACATAAAGAACAACTTTACGAGCATGAGAATTGAAAATCCCATATTTAGATTTAGTTTTCGTTACAAAAATCTTAAATTATAAACACTAGCTGTATTTTTCATTCTTATATGAAATCTTAATTTTATTTTATCTTTCTTTTTCATTCTTAATCCTTTCTTAGTGGCTGGTTACGTCACTCAATTAACCTACAGTCCAAATTTTATCTAATTAGCTTCAGCGGTTTAGGGTCGGCGATGATGAGTCAGTCAGTCAGGACAATTCATTAAATGTATATAGATTAAATGTACTTTTGTTACGCTTTACGCTTTTCCTTAACATAATTTTGGTAATAATGTATTTAAATATTAGTTGAAAAAAAATGTGCAAAAAAAAATGTGTATGTGTATGATGCCGCTGCATTCCAATTTTTTTTATGCATATAACGTAATATCTAACTTAAAGGATCATTGTAATAAACTGCATCTAAAGCAGCGAAATTCCGCATAGTGCGTACACTATGGTACGTATACCATACTTGCACAAAGTAGACTTAGGTAGGTTTCCTAAGGGGTGCGAGTCAGATACCTCCACGTGGTGCATCCTGGGCAACGAGTGGTTCCAACGGTCTCCGTGGAGAAAGTTGGACCCAGTCGGCTAACATCTGGCAAGGCAGGAGCCCCCTTTTGGGGCCCTGCCTCTCCTGTGTGCGTGCCTACTCTGGGCCGCTCAACTCGCTGCACCTTCTGAGCAGCTTTGAGAGGAGTCTCGGCGGCGCTCCTTCTGAGCGCCGTCTTTGTGGGTTTTTTTTTTTTGTTGTAGGACACGACTTCGGGTATCGAACGTCGAGCGTCGAGTGTCGAGCATCGAGTGCCGAGTGTCGAGGGTTGGGAAGTGTTTGTGAGGGTCGGAGTCCGAGTCGGGTCAGATTCGTGGTCGGAGTCGGAAGCTGAGTCGGGGTCCAGGTTACCAAAGAAGGGCAGGCGGGCTTCGCGATTTGTTCTGTCTTTTCGTTTACCAGCGAAAGCAGCGGCAGAGAGCGGAGAAGGGGGCCGGCGGTGGTCGCCTGGCCCCCAAGGGAGGCGCTCTGCTCTTGAGGGAGCACGAGAGGAGACGTTCCGCCTATAGTTTGGGGGTCTGGGCAAGGGGTCTCGGCTGCGCGAATGCGTGGTCTGGAGGCCTTGCGTCACGTCCTCCGGGCATGGGCGGAGCGGCGCCATGGGTCGCTCGCGTACCATCTGATGCGGATACTGTCTGGACATGGTTTGTTCGGACGCTGTTTGCACCGGATCGGGAGAGGGCTGACCCCGCGGTGCCACCATTGCGGGGCGGCGGGGGACGCGGCACAGCGCGCCCTAGTGGTGTGCTCTGCGTTCGATGTCCTGCGCTCCGCATTGGTCGCTGTGACTGGCGCGGACCTCTCTCTGCCGACCGTGGTTCTGTCCATGCTCGGTGGCGAGGGGTCCTGGGGAGGTGGTCAGCGGAGGGCGCGGAGAGGGCCGGGGGGCATGGCCCTCTGGCAGATCCGTGCCGCCGCAGACGCCTCCTGTGGGGATCCAGCGCGGTCCGAGCTCTAGGGGGGGCTTTGACCGTGCATTGCACGGGTCCCCACTGAGGGCCGACGCTCCGTATGTCCCGGCGCGTCGGCGACCCGTCTGTAAGGACGGGTCAGGTGTGTCCGCCCATCGTTTTCGAGGGTGGTCACCCGCCCCCCACCAGGGGCGGGAGAGGGGCTCGCCCATCAGGGCGAGCAAACCGACGGGGTTGTGGAAGTGTCCGAAAGGGTTCCCATGACCTCGTCAGGCTCCGGCATGCCGGCGTTCGATGCGTCCTCCTCAGATGAGGACGACGCGATGATCGCTGGTTTGCTGGTTCCAAGGTGACGAGAGGACATCGGAGTGGTTTTACCGAGTCGGCCTATACTCGCTTTCTCTAGGGCTTCGGCCCTGGAACAGAGTCTTAGCAAGAGCCTCGTACAGCCAGCGGGACAGCGGGACCCCTTTTGCCCGCTGATGCGTCTGTTAGCAGATTTCCACTCCGTCAAAAAAAAAAAAAAAAAAGGTAGGTTTCCTAAGACATTCGTAGCTTAAAGCAAGATAAGATAAATTTAAATTGTTTCATACAAAATTAAAATAAACTGTAGCTCACTCGCAAAACTCCGCATAGCTACGTACCTGAACAAAGTAGGTTTTCCGCAATATAAGTAGGCTTTCAATCCTTATTGTTTGCGCAGATCACATGCGCTCGCATGCCGAGATACGGCCGGCGGCATGTCAGTAACCAGCTTGTCACGTTGATGTGATTAACATGATAACATTCTATTTAATTAGTCTAGAGAGTCTTTAGACCCAGCTCGCATGTGGCACGGTGTACGCATAGAAACCAAGGAAGAACGCAGTAGAGTTATACGAGTATAGTTATACCACATTTTTGTTTGTTTCCTCGTTATTGGTGGCAAAAGATTTGTCTTTTATTGCATACTAGCGTTTTGTTCGCGGCTTTGCTCACGTGGGCTACATGACTTGTGTATGTTCGTAATAAAAGCCAAACTTATTAAAAGTAAATATCATAAGGTATAGTTAATAAGGGTTAGACAACTAAACATGTCACGTCATTTCAACATTAAGTTTTTCATTTTGTATCATTAAAAAGCCCATCCAGGCGGGCCAGAATTAGTAAAAAGTGTAACACAAAACCGCGTAATAAAGATCACTCTGTATAGGTAACTAATTTTGGTCCGTTCTGAAACCTCCTGTACAAATAGATATCCCTACTTAAGGGGTCGTTTTCCAAAAATCCTGAAACTCTTCGTAATTTCTAACCAGGCCAAATACCGAAATTTAAAAAATGACAGATTTCCATACATACTTTCCACCCCTATTTGACCTCTCTAGGGGAGGTTTTTCGAAAAATGCTAAAACACGTTATTCTTTATTTTTGTTGAAAAATCTAAAGATCGATTAAAATATTAATTTTGATAGTTATTACTTCAAAAATAACGATTTCCTCAAAAAAACCTTTTTCCCTTTTTTACTCATTTAAAGAAAAAAAAACAAACTTCATGTATTTAACTTCAAAACTGACGGACTTTCATACAAACTTTCACCCCCTATTTGACCCCTTTAGGGTGTGATTTCCGTAAAATCCTTTCTTAGTGGCTGGTTACGTCACTCAATTAACCTACAGTCCAAATTTTATCTAATTAGCTTCAGCGGTTTAGGGTCGGCGATGATGAGTCAGTCAGTCAGGACAATTCATTATATGTATATAGATTAAATGTACTTTTGTTTATTAGTGTTTTTTTATAACTATGTCTTATAAAGACTATATGAAATTCTTATGACGCTTCGAACCAATTGCAGGTTTATGTAGAGGTTACAGGACCACAGCCACGTTCTTTTAATGAGTACGTCCCGTTTTACACAAAATATTAAAGATTTTTTTTAAAAGGAATGCATTTTATTTTGTTTCATTTGAGACAACGACATAAATTATAGGTTACAATGCTATATTTATATCGAAACTAAAATAGCACATGAAAAATTAAGACTTTTAGAAGGTATATGAAACAAGCACTTGGTATAATAATGCTGCAAACGTAAGTATACATATTTAAATAAAAAGTCAATATTAACGACAACTTCTTATCCCGAAATACATTCCTAATACATAGTGTCTATCTATTTACAAAAATGAGGCACGAGGTCAGTCGCGTGAGTGCCGACGACGGTCTTTGACCTTTGTATATTTGTTGTTATACAGACTTAACTTCCTAGTTTTCACTATACTATCGATCACTACAGCTCACATGCAAAAACTTGGTTACAAAATTAACAAAGTAACTCTTGTAGTATAACAAGGAAAAGCTTTTAATACAAAATAAACTATTTTCTATGGCTGATATTGGTAGAAAATTCCCAGGGGCCAAATTAGACTGGACAAATCACACGATATGGTTCAGGGTGGTACTCGGTGCCCGCTATCAACCCCGCAAAAGTCGCAAAAGTGCTTAGAGGTACCTTTTGAACTCTTCTCGGCCCAGGTGCGGGGTAAGAGCCCCAAAAAAAGATCACGCTAGCTGGTTGCTATCCGAGAAGTGGGGTCACGCCAGCCAGAACCTTGGACGCCTGAGAGGAGACATCGTAGTCGGGGAAGGCAGCAAACGATTTCGATGCCTTCAAAGATTAAGGATCGAGAGAAGTGAAAGGGTTTGGGGAAGGAATTTGCCCGGCATTGGACGAAATAAAAAAAATATAATCCAGACTA
This sequence comes from Eudonia truncicolella, assembly GCA_949315975.1. Lineage (NCBI taxonomy): Eukaryota > Metazoa > Arthropoda > Insecta > Lepidoptera > Crambidae > Eudonia > Eudonia truncicolella. Next base: position 7,761,758 of record OX438835.1, on the reverse strand, counting down.
CGAGTATAATGTTTACTTATTATGTACTCGTACTATAATATGACTTACACCTTAACCATAATTAAGAATTAATGTAACCACCAACGTAACGTTGTTTATTATAATTTAGGTAGTTCCACACAAATATACTTACTTCGACAATGTACAACACTAAGTTACTTTTGACATTTGTTATTTCTGACATAGCTGAGTTTACATTTTACAAAACCCCAGTATTTTATAAATTATCAGTAGTAATGCGAAACAGAAACCAGTTCCAATGACATTGAATTTAAAGTACATACGCATATTCCAATAGTGCGGGTAAAGCATTCATCGTAGCTCACGACATTATTATTACATAGAGGTGGCTCTTTTAATTTAACTTGTAACCGATCGCATTAGTTTACGTTTAATATCACTAACAAAAATTTATTAAATAAGTATGTTAGACTTGAAGGCAAATGTATATGCGAAATCGTAGTGGGTCATCGTAACCAGATATAAAGCCTACATGAGTATAATATACCATGTGTCTACTTGCACAAGTCACAATTTCGCATTCCCTATAAACTCACCATTAATCCTTCTATCAGTAAGTGTATCCTCTTCATCCCACCATGGTTGATCCGGTATCCTCCTGGCCGGTTGCCGGTCAAAGTTACCGTAGTATTGAAATTCCATTTTTTGTTCATCACTCAATAAACACGAACAGCACGATTTTAAAGTTAAAAGTCGCGAGTTAACGCGCGCTTATACACACACACACCGCGTCTCGTTTCACGCTTAAGCGATACTGATTTGCAATTAAGTCGTAAGCAGAAGTTAATGAGATAAAGCGAGGTTGACACTAAATAACAACAGGCTATTATTGACAATGGCACGAGTGTGTCTCGGCCGTTGTTGCCTACGGAATAGATAAAAGATTCGCTCCCGCATATACGAGTATGTGGTACGTATCGGTGTGCGTTGTTGGCAGTGTGAACAACCGCAGATATCAGACAGCCGCGACCGCTGAAAAGAAGTAAGGCAGTCTAAGATATTAGATCTCCTTAAATACCTACACACGCCATTGTGAAAACAAAGATATTTTTAAGGCTTTTCCACTGTTGTTTGCTTGGTCTAACGTTGACTTTTGTTCCGACAATGTGTTCGGTTTTAGAGCTCTTTATTTGCTCATTAAGATAAATAATTGTGTCACTTATATGCACATTAACAAATTAAAATATACTAATTGGTTTTATATTAAAAAAAAAAACAATGTGGTTCAAATCAAAAAATATTTAAATATTATTTTCTGGAAAAAATAATTTATCCTTTAATGGAGAGAATATGCATTGTTGTCATGCATTTATTCGACCTGTTAGCTTAATAAGACAAGTGCAAATATTATTTACTGTTCCATATTGTGGTGGCGATAAACCATACATACCTACTAACACAATGAACGCTGTTATTCTAAAGCACTCTTATTTTTATTATTTGTGCTTGATCAAGTTAAAGTGCCTTAACTTCGTCAACAGTAGACGTAGGTATATCTTACGCAGGTACGGACAAACATTTAGCACTTCATAAACAGTATTGACGAATGCCTGATAATAGTGGCTAAACGTTTACGCGGGCAAGCCTTATTGGAACAATAAATACTACAAAAATTGATGGAAGTCAACTGAAGGACAAGGCCTCTATTCTGCTACTTTAAAACGTCCACAATAACGTGTCGGTGACTTGGTTTTGAGATGTTTCTAAAAAAAACTAGCAAAATCTTATAAATCTTTTTTTCATAGGAATGTTTTATTTATGTCGGGGTTTTTATATTAATTATTATAATTTTTTTATCAAAACTTCTTTGTCAAAACATTGTTAAATATAGTAGAATAACATTTGTTTTCTAAAGTTTACGCGAACGCTACACATTGAAATGAAACAACTTTTACGGATCTACTCGCGTTTATTTTACACATTAGTTTTAATTAATGTTTATCCTGACGTTTCGAACCCTTTGCGGGGTCCGTGGTCACAGAGAGACTGAGGTGTTGGTCGTCTCATAATTAGTTAGTAGCTTGTATACCCTCATTTAAATATAATCATTCAATCTTTTGTGGAATGACATTTACTACCTGCAAGTAGAGGGTGTCGCCATGGGGTCCCCTGTTTCACCCGTCGTCGCCGATATCTTTATGGAAGACTTCGAGGAGAGGGCCCTGAGCACAGCACCGGTAACCCCTAGGTTCTACAAGCAGTGTGTAGATGATACCTTCACTATCTTACCAACTGATAAAGTATCTGCTTTTCTAGATCATCTTAACTCCATACATCCAAAAATACAATTCACAATGGAGTTAGAGGCAGACTGTAAGCTAGCTTTCTTGGACACTTTAATCATCAGGAATCCGGACCATAGTTTGAGTCACACTGTGTATCGTAAAGTAACCCATACAGATAGGTACCTCAATGGTGATTCTCACCACCATCCTAGACAGTTGGCTACTGTAGGGAAATTTTTGTTTCAGAGAGCACGCGGTATCTGTGACACCCAACACCTGGCTGCTGAGCTTCAGCATGTCAAGCATGTACTACAGGCAAATAATCTGAAAGTACCACGGCTTCGTCACAGAAAACGCAATAAACCAACCACAGTCGAGCGCCAATCTGCTGTTCTTCCATATATGAAAGGTGTCACTGACAAGATTGGGCATATCTTAAAGCGAGCTTCAATCAATACTTACTTCAAGCCGCCGAAGAAGATCAACCAATTTTTACGACCTGTCAAGTTCAACATACCCCTTCAAGATGCAGGCGTGTACAAACTGGACTGCGACTGTGGGCTCTCTTACATCGGGCAAACAAAGAGAAGTGTAGGAACCCGGGTTAAAGAACATATAGCCGACGTCAAGCATAGGCGCGAAAATAAGTCTGCGGTATGCGAACATTCCCTTGAGGGGCCCAACCATTACATCAAATTTGATAAACCACAAATACTCGCCAGAGAACAACGATTCATCCCTAGGATGATACGCGAGGCTATTGAAATTAAAAAACATCCTAATTTTAATAGAGAAGATGGTTGGAATCTATTACCAGCCTGAGATCCCATCATACAGAATATTAAATCCCAGCCCCAACACCATACTGCCAGACCAAAAGATACTGTAAGCTCTTTCTGCGTAAAACGGAATGCACCTGATTAAATTTAAATGAGGGTATGGTATACAAGCTACTATTATGAGACGACCAACACCTCAGTCTCCCTGTGACCACGGACCCTGCAAATGGTTCGAAACATCAGGATAAACATTAATTAAAAGTAATGTGTAAAATAAACGCGAGTAGATCCGTAAAAGTTGTTTCATTTCAATGAATAACATTTGATGAAAATAAACGTTGAAAAGTTCTGCTTCACTAGTTACAGGTATTCAGAAGCGGTCACATCTTGCGACTCTTGTTTCGGTGGTTGAAGGATAAGCAATTAAAACTATAATAATATTTCCAAAACTGGGAATGGCTAGCATAAATCTACCTTACTGGACTTCTTTTAAAAAAAATACTTTTAAGAACTAGAAATAACTTGGAAACTGCTGCTTACGTTTCCAACCAACCTAGCAATGAACCAGCTCGCAAGATCCTCGCAAGAGTAGAGGGTTAAAATACCCCGAAACAGATGTTTAACCTTTTAAGTGGCGTGTCAAGGAGGCTTATACAAATCCTTCTCTTCGTTAACATGATCAAGTGGCCAGCAAAACTCGCACGAAACACTCTGGGGGCACTGCTTCAATGCCATACAAAGTCTTGTTTTCTGAACGTGGTCAAATTGTGAATAACTCTGTCGATTCGTTTAATAACTTCTAATTATGCCTCAGACAGCCAGACAGACATAAACTTAAACATTTCCCCTTACGCGTTGTTGGTTTTTAGGGCACCTATCTTAACCTTCAATTATTTACCATAGCCAGTGCGTTCAACCACATAAAGCGGGCCAAAGAACAGAGAAGTAATATATCAGTCTGACGATAACGGCCGATGAACGAGATCGTATCTGTGCGGGTAAATACCATCTCTACGAGGAAATTTTTTTCCATATACAGTAGTATCAGTACAAAATGATACTGCACTTGAAAAAAGTCATTTGTCTAAGTTGTGATCGAACCCTCTACCTTTCGCAATAGGATAGAGGGAGATATATACCTACTGATCTTTCAAATGAATTCCAAAACTGCAATGTCTGCACAAAAACCACCAAAATCACAACGAGTTTTAAAAACAATCTAAAAGTTTGTTATCAATTAACAGTCGAATTAGAAGGATTCCCCACCACAATGGCCATTTCCTTTAATCATTAAAACCGGGTCAGCTACTGATTTTAGTGTTTAGCAACAATTGGATACAGATCTCTTGCTTCCTAGCTACCGTAAAATATAAAATAAAAGGTATAAGACTTTTAATTATATAATTTTAAATAACTTTTATCCTTTCTATATAAATAATATTATGTAGATAGCTATTTAAAGGCAGGCAGGTCAGTTAAATATTAAATTTTAGAACTCCTACTGCTTATTAAGCGGTATGTGAGTACTACCGAGATTAATATGAATGTGTAGTTGTCTGTTTGCTCGGTTGTTTAAATCAATTCATAAAGTTACGTTAAACGGAGTAAGGGCAAAAGGTCCGCCTGTTAAAAAAACTAGCCCTTTCTAGTTAGTGTCCTATGTCACATGAAGGGTTCATAACGATAAAATATAAATAAAAATATAAATATAAATATTTAGACAACATCACATACATTGTTCTGATCCGAAGGTAAGTAGCTAAAGCACTCGTTTCATGGAAATCAGAAACAACGACGGTACCACAACCACCCAGACCCGACACAATATCGAAAAGTTAGTTTTCGACATTGACCCGACCGGGAATCGAACCCGGGACCTCAGAGTTAGCGCCGCCGAAAGTCTGGCATGCAAGCCACTCGGCTACGGAGGTCGTACATAAAAAAATGAAAAATGGTACATAAAATTAACGTTAGTATAAAGTTTTTTTCTTTTATTTCAACAAAGCACTGATATACTATTAAAATAAGATAGTACTGAAGATAAATAATATTAGGACAACAACACAATCACAGCAAATAATTACTGAATTACATTCATTAAACGATGACTATTCAATGAAGATAGTACAAATTGCTCGTGCTCATTTATTGACACAAGCTATTCAGCAGTTCTGAACAATGAATAGTGAGAATGCGCATTTAGTGGTCTAAGACATTAGTGACGTCACGGGCTATACAAAGCCCAAAGCTACACTGCGCCCGTGAGTTGCAACCAAACTTTCGCACAAATGTTTCGTTCCGATCAATGAACAGTGAGAATGCAGCGAACAATACTCACGCGTCTGTGCCAGTACATATTGGCTAGTGGTGACATTAGTGACGTCACGGGTTATAGAAAGCGGATTGTCGCTACCTATCATAGTTACTGGCTGCGCCCGCGCGTTGCTACGAAACCTTCGCTTAAATATGCCGTTCTAAACAATTAATAGTGAGAATGTAGCGAGGAATACTCACGGGTCTGTACTAGAACATATTGGTTAGTAGTCTAAGACATTAGTGACGTCACCACTGGTTATACAAAGCGCCTTGTCGCTATCGATCATAGTCTCTGACTGCGTCTGCGCGTCGCTACGAAACCTTCGCTTAAATATGCCGTTATAAACAATTAATAGTGAGAATGCAGCGAATAATACTCACGGGTCTATACCAGTACATATTGGTTAGTGTTTTAAAACATTAGTGACGTCACGGGTATACAAAGCGTGTTATCGCTTCCGATCATAGTCTTTGACTGCGCGCGCGCATTGCCTTGCTACGACGCCTTCGCATGAACGTTCCGTTTTGGAATCGTAGCGATACTACGCTAAATACCTACTCGTGACATGCTAAATGTTGCTTTGTTGTTGAGTGCCTACTACATATGCTTGTTATTTACTGGATTTACGAACTAAGATTTAATATGTGACCAAAGTCCACGAGCTATACAGTTTTTTTATATTTATTAAACACTGTGTGTTTTTTATTCCAATTAGAAGCACTTTATGTTTAGCGCAACTGACTGTAACAATAATTTCTTTGTAGTCGGTTGACAAAGATAAGAAGTACCACAATACGCACAATTTTCATATAAAATTGCATTGCAATGGCAGCAATGCCATGTCATAAAATGAAATATTTTTAAGCATACAGCAAATTTCAAACATTAATTAAATAATCATTTAAGCAAATTTACCGTTTAGTATGTTATCATCACGCGTAAGTATTTTAAGACAAAACAAAACAGTAGAATTGTTAAATTAATTGTTAAGAACAGTTCTGACATGTAGGGGTATTATTTTTTGCGTCAGTACAGTAAGCTCTTGTAAATATGTATTCAAATGATAATAGATAAAATTAATATGAATCTAAAACACATTATCACTGATCAAATAATATGCTGAACAATTACTTAGAACAATTAAATATTGACTTTCGAGTTCTCGAGTACTGAAAAACAATGAGTAGGTACAACCATATATAGGACATGCTTATAAGACTTTCCTGTGTATTTGAAGGTGTTTGGCGCATTGGCTAGCACGTGCATATTTGGTTTAGGTCTAAAGAGTTTATTTTCAAAAACGATAAATGGCATGAGAACAAAAATAACATTAAAGTTGTGCCCCCTTAGGGCGCTTTCAATTTAGACGTTTCATGTCGGACCGCTGCCGTGCGTTTTCATATTAAACGCCAGCCGCACCACGACAGCCGCACGCTTGTTTTAATATGGAACGCAGTGCAAACGTACGACAGCGGCCACACTGGGACGGATTTCGGATTTGCGGACGTAGGACTTTTTTGTTATATATCATTATTTTCATTATGCTAATCGATACCCCTAATTAAGGCGACCAGTTCTTATTATGGCAACTTTTTTGTAAACATAATATTATACAAGAAAAATTGAATACAAAAAAAAATTGTATGGGACGATATCTAACATGCTCTATAAGTACCAAGTCTTGGCAGATCCCAGCTTGATATTTTGTAGGGTTTATCTATGGGTGTTTATATATAGTGCCACATACATAGCATTGTCCCGAACTGCCCCGTTCTCCAGATATATGAAGCTGAACTTAGGTACTTTTTCTAATTTTTCTTAGGGATTATTTTAAGTACTAAACTCCAAATAGTTATAAAAAACTGAACACTGCTCTGACTGAGTCTGCTCTTGCATACTATTATTATTTTAATTATTAACTGTAGTTAAACTTTGTTTTTTTTTGACCTTTATTAGTATTGTAATATTGTAAAATTTTTACTGGTAACTGATGTAAATTTGCAAAATTAGATATTATTATATTTTCTCTTTTGTTTTTTTAACATGTTGTGATTGTTCTTTGTGATGGAAAGTGTCTGAGTTTCTTGCCGGTTCTTCTCAGTACAAGGTCTCCCGCCCAGAGTAGACTTACGAACCGATGGCATAATGACGTTCATAAAAGCTATTTGTAGCCTAAACTGTTTAAATAATTTTGTTTTTTTTTTTAAATATCACTTTATGTAATTAAAGTATGTATCAAGTATCATTAATCAACAAACCCTTTTGCTTTTTGCCGCCCATTGTCTATAACGTTACCGGATTTTAGGGGCAGCGTGAAACTTAGGCTACTTCAAGACGTAGTGATCGAACTATATCAAAGGATTCCTATAAAGGATGGCATAACGAAAGCGTGTTACCATCCTCGAGATTTTTTTTTGTATGGAGAGTTTGCTAATTGCCTCAAACGGCATTTTCAGCTCCACCGGGCTTGTATGGGGGCCGCGAGAAACTTAGAGGGTTTCTCAAGCCGTGTGAAACGAATCACCTTCGGAGGTTTTCTATAGGGAACGGTATCACGCACTAGTGCATGTCCCCGTGCCCTACTAGATTCTCCGAAGGGTTCGGATCGGATCGGCCGTCCTCGAGGACGTGTCTAAAGGCTCGGCTCGGGTTGACCGTGTCGTCACAAAATAAGAAGACAGCTGAAGGTAAGCTTTTTACAAACACGCGTGAGCAACGCACAAACACAACCTATGATTTTTTTTTGGAGAGTTTGCTGATTTTCACCAGGCTTTTATAACCTCTCATGGAGACGCAATCACGCACCAGCAGCGCTCAGACTGTTCTGGGTGCCTAGTGTGAGTTTAATTTGACATTCGATCAGAGTATGACATCAAAGCAGTGCGTCCTGGCGACATGCGAGAAGAGTTAAAATTTTGCCATATAAGTTTTCGTTTTCGTAAACATACCTAATCGAATGAATACAGATAGTAAACAAAACTTTTAATAGGCACTCTGTTTCGAGATTCCGTGTCCGTGAGAGCTCATTTTTAAAGTACTCACACCTTTTCGTATATATTGTTCTATGTCAATTTTCTTTCATTTATTTTATCGACTTTAAATCACTAAAGCATGCTTTTTTTCTTTTACTTACAGACATCTTAAGCAGCGTAAAGCAGGACCTTCATTTTAACCGACTTCAACAAAAGGAGGAGGTTCTCCTTACGTTAGGAACCTTAATGAAAAGCTGCCCTAATACACAACAAGGCCGTTATTGCTAAATTGGGTCAACAATGTATCCCTTATTTCGTTTTATTACGCGTAGTACCACAAGCTTTTCAATTCGTACAATACATAATTTGACCTACAAAGTTTTTTTCTTTGTTTTAGTTAGGCATTAAGAAAAATGTGATATGCAAATTCTACAAGGTTATATCTAAGAAGATTTAAAGTAATAATAATTAAATCGATATTAGAGAATGTAAATAAAATCCAAAAATGTATGTACCCAAAGTTTATTTATTTTCCAACGTTCGTCCTTTAATGTAAATACATAAAATATGATTTGAACGTATTTTGTTTCATATATATTGCTAATTAAAATAAAGCATTAAAACGCATAGTATGCATTTAGGATCTCTAACCGCTAATTTAGACCAACTAGGCATTGGCCTTACCTTACCTTTACCGTGATATTGACCACGGTAAAATATATATTATTACCGTACCGATATGAAGACGAATTATAGGTACTTAATAAGTTGGTAATACTGTTACCTATCTTATTAATTATACCATTATTATCAACAGCTAATTACCAACATAATAAAAAGAGTAAACTTATTAAAATCAGTGGCAATGGCGTTCGCAAATCGCAATCGTTCCTCATCTCGAGACATTTAATTTTATTGTCCAAAGACTGGTGAAAAGGTTTAATATGATGAGGAAAATTATTTATTACCTACTGATCATGATTGAATGTTAACGACGACGGCAACAATTAATTCCAAAACATTTGGTGCCTTACAAATAAACAAAGAATATGGTCCGAATAGTTATTCCTTGTTTTGTTCCTGTCATGTAAACGTCATTTCAAATTAAAGTAAAAGAGACAAAACATGGTAACTATTCGGACCTTATTCTTTGTTTATTTGTAAGACCATTGAAGTACAAATGAAATTACGTAGCAGCTCTCTAATACATTAACCATGTTTTGATTTGACCTAAACACGGATTTTTGTAATGTAAAAATTGGTTAGAAACGCTCAATTTATAAATAAATGTTAGCACCAGTATTCGCCATGAACCAGTGATCGTCATATTTTTTTTTAGTTGATGGCTTCGTGCGATTAGAACATTTAGCCAGTGTCAAAGTAATTACGATTACAAGTAATACATAAATGAACAATATTTCCTTCCTGTATGATGATGATGAATGATTATAGAAATGAGAAGTGAGAAATGATATACCCCCCAACCCCTCGAGTATCTCAATAAAGATGTGGGGCTTTACTAAGGGCCAATTTCACCGTCCCGAATAGAAACCGAGTTTAATAAAACCTGGTTTCGACTAATCGAGTTCAAAGCTTAGTCTTGATCGCGGTTCACGTCGCACTGATTTCACCGGCTTCGTTTTGATCCCGTTTTTTAAAACTTAGTTTAGCTTTGACAAAGAATGAATGAATGAATGACATGTCATCGACTAAACGTTTTTTTATTTTTTATTTTTGTTCTGGCTTGGAACTAAACGAATTGCCTTAAAAGAAATTATTCCTTCTCAAATGGGAAAATTAATAAAAAAATATAAATTCATATCACGTTAATCGTCCACAAATATTCAGAATGTAATAGTTATTAGAAATTTTATATACAATATTTTGATCAAACATTTTAAAACAATATCTCTTGAAACTTGGTATGGTAAATTGTTAAAACTACTAATATATGGGGAAGTTTTACTTTTTTTTTCAAGTGCTAATTGCTGCACTGAAGCTAATAAAATATTTATAAAATTTATAAAATACAGTGAAAAAATTAAACGCCCACCCGACCCAGCCAGGAATCCAACCTCGGTCTTCCGCAATCCGGGCGGCTGTACTGACCGCTATATAAATTTTATAAATATTTAATTAGCTTCAGTGCAGCAATTAGCACTTGAAAATAAAAAGATAATTTACAATAGCGTTGTGTTATCAAATTTGTGGTATTTCATCTGCAAAGGTAAATCTGCATGGCCATCGGTTGCAATGACCGTTGGATAGATGGCGCACCTGTGCCGCTATTAGCACTCAAAAATTAATAAGCAGTGACAAAATTCAGCGCTTACGTTAGCCTTCCCGGTAGCACAGCGGTCAGTGCAGCTGCCCGGATTGCTGAAGACCCAGGTTCGATTTCTGGCTGGGTCGAGTGGGCGTTTAATTTTTTCACTGTATTTTATAAATTTTATAAATATATGGGGACTTTGTAATATTGTATTGTATTGTCAGTGTCTCATTGTTCCGAGTGTTTGTTGATGTGCCTGTCTGTGTTGCTTCTTTCGTGCTCTTTTTGTGACCCTGCATCGTTTTCAGGATAAAGTAATACCCTCTCATTACCTACTGCCTGCTAAACGGACTCGATTCTTGCTTTCACGATTGACCACGGCCTCGCTTAACGGACTAGATGTAACTATAAACTAGATATCATACCAAGATTTTATCAAAGAAAATGTAGTTCTAATAAACACATAACAATAGTGAAATTCACCACACAACAAAACAAAGTGTATCTTGCAATGCATCAAGAGTGTCGAAGTGTTCTTCTCTCTCGCGTATCCATCTGGAGCGACGTACAATAAACTCATCCTCATTAACATTTTCGTCAAAAGCTAGTGCCAGGGCTCTTTTCATCTTCGTTTTATATCGCTAACAAAATTATTATTTCATTCTTTAAAAATAAATAAACAAACCAATCTCCCGTACTTCACACAATCGTGACAATGACAGGCAAACAGCTTTAAACGCGTTTAGCTAAGCTAAACGTCGAAAATCGGCTGTTCAGAAACTGAACCAAGTTCAACTTGAACGACGTTTAGTTTATGCCGGTGAAACGCAACCTTGGGAGCGGAACTCAGTTTAGCGCGTAAACTCAGTTTAACTCGAATTGATCGCGTTTAATTTCACCGGTGAAATTGGCCCTAAGTCCTCGAACGGACTTCTTGAGAGAATTTGAAAAGTGACGTTGCACTGTTTTGTTTCATTTGCCGACACTCATGCACACTCACGAACACTTAACGGTTAATAATCCACCATTATATCACATTTATATTCGACATAACACAAATTGTAGAAAATAAAACAAAACCGTAGACATGACTCTTCACTCTCCCGCCAAGAAGTAGACTCTTCACTTTCCCGCCAAGTAGTCTATTTTTATTTTTATTATTCAAAATGCAGCTAATTTTAATCTTTAGTAACAATTGAATATCGGCCACCTGCTTCCTAGCTGTCATCCCGAAAAAAAATAATGAAAATCATTGTTATTTATGGCGACGAAAACTGTGTCGAACATTGGGCTAAAAGTGTTGACCACCGGTGCCATTACCATAATATTGTAAAAAAATAAATAAGATAAAAAATAAAAATGTTTATTTTTTTAGACAACTTAAAGGTCCATTAAGTTCGTAACAAAGAAACAAAGAAAATTTATAACCTATGTTAGTACTTAATAAATGATTTTAGCGCGTATTTGGCATATGCCACACTAATCGAGCACATATGTGCTCGATTAGTGGACAGTCCCCACTATCGGCGATGGCTAGCAGAACGTTGTTGCTGCTGCCGCGAACTCGCCTTAAAATTGAGCCTGCTTTTTTGCGTAATATGGTTGGGAAACTGTCAACCCCAGTGTACGCAAACATGCTGGGAACTATGTGGCTTAAGTATTTAAACTGCCTCACTCTTTCTAATTTCTTTCTAAGTAATGCATGCTGCTTTGTACATATTTGTTTTGTTCTGTTATGTACACCACAGAGACGTAGAGTTTATGTTTTGTTTTGTTTATGTTTTTCTAATTAACTTTTTCTGTTTACTAAGTATAATATAAATATTTCAAGGACTATAGATTTCCCAATAAATTAATAAGAAAAATATAAAATAGTGATGTCGTAGTTTGATACGGCCCTTACAATTTCTAATAAAAAATATCGTTTTGTCAGGAGGAAAAAGTTGTCTGTTAGCCAAATGGGGGTTGAAATGCCCCCATAAAATCATACACAAACTTTCAACAAAACAGTTTCTTAAGAACTGAAATTAAATTATTATTGTGATCTTATCACTAGGAGATGAACTATTAATTGAGAGAAAAAATAAACAGCATTGGTATCTGTCATAGTCTTTTTTAGGGTTCCGTAGTCATTAAGGAACCCTTATAGTTTCGCCATGTCCGTCTGTCTGTCTATCTGTCCCCAGCCTAGCTCATAGACTCTTAGTACTAGAAAGCTGTAATTTGGCATGGATATGCATATTAATCACGCCGACAAAGTGGTGAAGTCAAATTTAGAAAAATATTTTTTTTTTAGGTTACCTTCTAATCCAATTTTCTTTAAATTGCCTTGAAGAAATTAAAGGTTTGTTTATATTGTCACATTGACCTAAATACATAATAAATACATATTAAGAGATGAAAATGAAAATGTGATTGATTAAATTCACAGTCAGTGATGTTTTTCATTAATTTTGTCGTTTTCCAGGAAGTCTTAAACTTCGTAGCACAAGTTTGTTGCAATCTCCAGCTATTTTTAATATATTTTTACAAATGTACCTATTTGTATTGCTCATTTTCCTCCTACTCAGTAAGTTTTTTATATATAATCACATTTTATTGTATTTAGTAAATCAACATTAGTCTTAACAGGATGTTTGGTATACCTGTATAATCAGGTTGACCTGTATAACCCCGTGCATAGTGTCCCGGATAAATTTGAACATGCCTGAAAAGCACATCGCCAAGATATTGGAGTTGATTGTTACAAAGAAAAATTGCAAAATGACATTGTTCTTGAAAGTTGTGAAATCTTGGTTCGATCCCCTTGCCTTTTTTAGACTAGATACAGACGTGGACCCATGATTAACACAAGCATAGGTATGTATTAGGTATATAGCTTTCTGAGTGGGTTGACAGGAGTGTTAATGGCGAACTAATAATCTTTTTAGTAAAAAAAACTTGATGATGTTACTGGCTGCGTAATAGATTCATTTAATTAGTAATGGTAATAAGTTATGTACCTGCACAATAAGATTATAAAACAACAACACATTAAAATAACAAGAGGTGCATGCTTGTAAAGTAATTTATTTATAGTATATAATATGTTATGAATGATGAGTACTTGAATTGTAAGTAGTAAAATAAAAGATTCCAAAGTTAAGTTAGATCCGTTTTCACGCAAACTATATATAAAAATTATGCTACTAAACGAATAATGCTGCTAACATGATCATCAACCGTATACCTGTCTACAGTCGACCCTGTTTTGTTTAACCCTTTGACTCCTTAATGACAGCTTAATGTAATTTCTATTGGTTTTCGTTGCTATTGCAACTACATAAGGTTCTAATAATTATGGTGGCATCTATTTGCCGCCACCAAAGCCCTTCACAACGTATCCCAGTCGTTGCCAGCCGCAGTACGCAGCTCGTCACTCCAATTAACCTGGCCGATTTTTTGCTAATTGCCTCATGCGCCACTTTCAGCGTCACCGGACTTTATTGGGGGCGGCGAGAAACTTAAAGACTCAAGCCGTGTGAAACGATACACTGCTAGAGGTTTCTAGAGGGAGTGGCATCACGCACTAGTGCGTGTCCCCGTTTTCAACCAGATTGTCCGAGGGATTTGGATCGGATCGAGGTCAGATCGGATCGGGCTAACCTGGCTGAAGCTCCTAACATCTCAACCAGCCCCATACCGCAACAGCGGGATCCCGCACTATTTTAGTGGGGTCAGCAATGAGGGATGCGGATGCGATAAGTCTACAAAATTTAATTTGTAGAAAAATAGGCTCAGACGTCTTTCTAAATATTGATTGGTCCCGGCATAATTTGTGAATGGAACAAGTTTTTTGTTTAATTACCTGTTGGTGACAAACATCATCAGCAATAATGCTACATATAATAACACTTATACAGATCTCTTACTATTTTAGTGTGTCCACTTGGTATTTTCCGTCCATAAGCTAATGACGCTCAATTTCCATTCTTAGTAGATACGAGTAATAAGTAAGTCAGGCCTCGCACAACGAGATAACATAATAACACCTGTCACAAAATCACTAAATATAGAGGTCCTTGGCATGATAAAAATAACATGTATCAACACAAGGCATTCGTGAACACGCAGTTTCAAGTTATGATTGATCCACTTACCCTCATCGGCGTCCTTCCCCACTCCAAGCACGAAGGCACTCCTCATGAGGTGACCCATTCTCGAAAATTAGCCTACGATGCTGACTTTGTGCAATTCTTTATACTAATGTACAAAATAACTTTTAATAAAACTCTACTACATACGTACGTATACTCAACTACATAGATTAAACACTATTACCAACACTACTAAAGACTTAAGAAAAGAAAAACAGAAACCGATGGATTATAACATAGATTACAAATTACCGCTCAAGTCGGTGTGAACGGTAAAGGGCTACATCTCTGCTAAATAGGCTAAATACACGCTTTCGTAATAGAAGAAAGCCAATGAATGTATCTTGTATCGTTACTACTGAATAAGTGATGTAAACTGAGCGCTAACCGAAATTATAGTTCGCGTTAGGAAGGCGCACAGAGGGAACTGTGGAGTAGACAAACAGCTGCTAGTGTTATAAATATTTTTTTAAAGTAGGTACCTACCCTACTTTTTGTTACTTTTATAAAAATGCTTTTTATTTCTATGGCTAGTGCTTTTTTAATTCGTTATTACTGTTCTAAAGGTAAGTAGCCTTTTTACAAGTGTTATTTATGAAAGCTAATTGTTACGAAAATCTGGCTCGATTTTGCCTGATAGAAACAAAGTAGAAACCAAAACAAGAATCTACTGAAGATATACTAGTAATTTTAAATAATTATTTGATGTATTGTTGTATAAGTAGGTATTAATTGCATATTTGCATCAAAATTAAAGCACTTGTAGAAGATGACGTGTCTCAAATGGGCGTGGTAAGTAAGACTCGTAAGAAATACACAAATGATAAAAAAAGAGTAACGCAAAGGTTTCGGTATGTAGCTCAAATGGAAGAGCAGTCGCTCTGTGTGTGAAAGAGTGGCTCGAGTCACCCGAAGCAAATCATCTTTTTTTTCATCATCAAATGTAAGTGAGATTAAAATATAATAACTTTTAACAAATGGTATCGGTAGGTAATGTTATAGCAATACACACAAAAATAGAGGCAAAACTTCTCTTCAGCTCTTTCTGTGCAAATCGTAAACTATTGACTCAAGCAAGGGAACAATGCCGAGTTATCTGCATCCGCGCCGCGCGTGTCAATAGACGCATCGCAGCCGCCTGATTGCGTCGCTGATGTCAGGCGATTAAGAGGAAGCGTAGTTTTTTGGAGAGAGATTGCTTATTGCCTCAACCGGCATTTTCAGCTTCACCGGTCATTTTTGGGGGCGACGAGAAACTTATAGGGTTCCTCAAGCCGTGTGAAACGAATCACCTTCGGAGGTTTTCTAGAGGGAATGGGACACGCACTAGTGCGTGTCCCCATGCCCTACTAGATTCTCCGAGGGGTCCGGATCGGATCGGGGATAGGAACAACCCGAGGGCGCTTCTAAAGGCTCGGACCTCGGCTCGGGTTGACCGGGTTGTGGTGGTGGAGAGAAGAGCCCAAGTACATGTCTGTACCTGGTATAGAGCGCGTGTGAACCGGTTCTTAGTAGTCTTGTTCTAAGAGTACGGTGTCTTGGGCCTAAACTAGTGTGCATGTTTGTGTATTCTGTAAATGTGTAGTGGCATTTAGAGGATCGGGCAGGGGGCGGGAGCGTAGTGTAGTATTGACATCGCAGAACTCAAGGCTTTGTAGCATCCCGAAGGTTTTTCAAAGTTATGATTTTTCTGCACTAATTACGTATCGTAGCATCACCAGTGTTGGACACCGGTTTTATATTTTTATTTTTATTTTATTTTAATTTCCAAAAAGGTGTTCCTAGCTACACCTTCGTGGTTCCTAGGAGTTCTGTATTCAATTGTTGCTGAAAACACCAAATTATTAAAATAAAACAAAAAACCCGACGCACACGCCACCACCGCAGAGACAATAAAGAGAGCATGACACACTCAAGATACTCTAAATAAAAATTAACATATACATACATACATACATATGTCAGTCTCCCCTGTGACCACGGACCCTGCAAAGGGTTCGAAACGTCAGACGACATTAAATAAAATTAACGTGTAAAATATACGCGAGTTGATCCGTAAAAGTGTTTCTTTCAATGTTTATGTGTTTGCGTAAACTTCAATAAACTTGTTATCTTGTTTGAATTTTGCATTACCTATCTATATTTTAGCTTGACTATTTTGTGAGTGTTGATGTCACAAACACTTAATTAGCATCACAAGCATATTTGACGCTGCAACAAAAAGAGAGAAAATAGAAGCTTCTGCTTAGTTTTATCTAGACTTGACTAGACTATGACTAGACTATCGACTATCGGTGTACGTATTAACATTTAGAAAGTCGTACGACTAAACTAAACCTTTGTACAATAATGTATATTACCCAGTCTGGGTTTCTCAGGTCCTTTTTAGATCGCTTCCAAGGAGCTTCCTAGCCTAGAGACGATGTTAGAACTTTATAAGTAGACGTTTACAGTCCGGCCACAGAATATTAAATAGTACCCTGGTACAGAAGAATCACTCCGCAAGAAGATTGAAATAAATGCGAGTCTTGCTACGATAAAGTGGAATTCAGCTCGCACTACAAACGCAAACAAAACAAAAACATTTTATAAATAGCTTGCCTACTTCTTAACTGATTTTCAGTATTTGTAAAAATATTATGATCGGGTGTTAATGACGGTAGTTGTTGACATTGAATGGGTGCCTTTGGCTTTCAAAGTAAAAAGTAAATAATGTTGAATAATTTCGGCGGGCTGGTTAGAACCACGATAGCTCAATTGGAAGAGCACCTGACCCGGTATGTCAGAAGGGTGCAGGTTCAAATCCTGCTCGTGGAAATTTTTTCAACATTGTGTTTTTTTTAGTACTTAATAAATTTAGTCATACCAGATTTTTACCAGATACGTATGTAACTAAACACTTATGTTTAACTAAACATAGGTGTTTAGATACATACCATACCATACCAGATCTGATACATATGTAACTACATATGTATCAGATCTGGTATGACGTACTTGCCTACAACGCTAACACGAAACACTTTAACCTAGTCCGAGAGCCGCCACCCAAAAATCATGTTGGTAAACTATTTGGATTTGCGCAAGCTAACTCTTTCTACTCGTGTTACGCTTTCGCGGCTAACGGCTCCCGCATACTACCGATATTTTTCATCGATTATTCGGATCACCTATACAGTAGGTCATATGCAATTAGTCCGATCCATCATAAATGTAAGTTAGAACTAAAAACAAACAATAGCACAAAACCAAAGTCTCATCGATTTCATTGTTACTTAATTTAATTAGCGAGCGCGATCATAGAATAAGTAGGCACTGTGCCATTACAATGCGAGCGTCCCGAACCGGGCACTTCGCTGTAGGCAAATAACGGACGTACCGCGCGGAGTGAGCCAGGCCTTGGTCCGGCTGTTTAATTTTATTTGGAACATAATATAGTAGTAGACACAATAAATTAGACATAATTTAACTTTACTTATTGGATTATTTAACTATACTTATAAAATATAGACATAATTTAAAGAAACTTAAATCCCCAAGCACCTGTAAAGCATCGCAAATTAGTTTATATAAGAAATTCTCGTCTAGGTACTCCGCATTGAATAATTACCTACCTTTACCTACGCCGCTACGGGACATACCCAAGGTTGTTGTTCTCTTTGTTTGTTGAGCGAGATAAATATGTTTTATGATTATAACTTGTTTATAATACGATCATACAAAGTAGTAAGTCAATGAACACCAAGATTCCAACTACCTCCTTATCTATGATAAAAAGATTTCCTTACAATCAAAGATTTTTTTTTTCCATAGACTCAGCAAATAATACATTGCGCTAATAAAGATTTAAGTTTAAAGTTACAAACAGGCACAAATTAATGACAAAAACAGAACAACATAAATGTCTATCAATCAACAATCATTAATTCAGTGTTATGCCTACCTACCATATCCTGAAAAATGTGTAGGAGGTAATTCAGCGAGGATTAGCTTTAAAATAATAATAATTAAACCCCGTACCTTAGACATATTGTTATTGACGATGTAATCGGGATGCGACGCCGCCGGCAGCCAGCTCGCATCAAGATCTCGTGTCGCATATTGACCCAAATCCAAGCCGGAAGGGCAGGTGGCGGGCCCGTAGTCATTTCACGCCTCATTAATTTCCTAATAAGCGGCTCTGCTTCGTGCCGCGTGTATTTTGGTAACTAAACGTCTATTTATAAACGTTATCATCTTTTTTCGCTGGAAAACGCAGTGTGCGCTTTGCTAGTTGCGGCACAGATTTGTTTCGGCTGTGTTACAGACGACAGAAAATTGCAGTTTTGTATTGTACCAATCAAATGGTACAGTACAAAGACAATTGGCACTTTAGTTATTGTTCTGAAGGATAGCTACTAGGAATTATAATATTTTACATTTGAAGTAACCGTATCTTACTTTTACGATATTTTACAGCAAAGTGAAATTCCTACTAAAAAACCAACTGGTAACAATATTAATGAAAGAAAATATGTCGATAATAGGTACGTAACTACAAGTGTATTTTGATTTACATTTGAAAGTTTTCTTGCCTTTTTCTGTAGTTTAATTCCTAAACATTTTCCAAAGGATTTACTAAAGTTTAAGTTTCCAAATCAAATATTGCGAATGAATGGAAAAGTTTTTCAATTTAAAAATATGTCACAAACTTTCCGTTATGTATAATTAACTGTGTGTAATTAGATTTATTGAAGCGAACATTTTTATAATTTTATTTGCTGCCTGCCAAAACAATAAACAATTAACATGACATGTTGAAATGATAAAATTACTACATAATAAGTAGGGCTATATAATAGGGCATCAGACTACCACAAACTGTCCAATTTCCTCAATAGACTTTGAACTTAATGTATACGGCATATGGTTGAACATTTACTGAAGAAATTTGAGAGTTTTGGATAGGTTGATGTGCAGACGTTTGACCATGTCTGGCTTTATTATGAGTAATAATTACCTATTATAACCTATTTTATCTTTCCTTCGGCGTTTAAACGGACCACCACGCAGCCGGCCGACGTGATTTTTTGTACGGATAAGTAGATATAATCGGACTTG
This sequence comes from Eudonia truncicolella, assembly GCA_949315975.1. Taxonomy (NCBI): domain Eukaryota; kingdom Metazoa; phylum Arthropoda; class Insecta; order Lepidoptera; family Crambidae; genus Eudonia; species Eudonia truncicolella. The sequence continues at coordinate 7,741,939 of OX438835.1, read as the reverse complement.
GATTGCCATAAAGCTACATTTTATTTCGGTCAAATACAATAACCCCGAAACTCGTGAAACTGTCGACCGAATATCAAGTGGATGAATACGTGGCGATACCTACTAGAGTAATAAGTAGTTTATTTATTTTCTTATATTTTTCTTACAGCTTTTCGTTACCGAACTTTCACATAATATATGTATAGTATGTAAAAGTAAATCTAATAACTATCCCCAACTTGGCAAATGGCTCCATCATTGAAAACAAATCTTAATCGGTACGCTTGACAAATGCGGATTGGATCACAAACCCAAACACGCTTTGTCAGACTTGGGAATTGGGAGTTTGGTTGGTGGAAAGGCTTGTTTGTCCGCCTGGCTAGCTACCACCATCATATCTAAATATGTCGCCATAATGATTATTTACATATAATTTTACGCAAATATTGGTGCTAACAAGTCGCCATAACATCAACGTTTGTAGCAGTGTTGTGTTCCGGCAGCTAGAGATAAGATAGCCAGGCCTCACAAGTTGAGGATCCCGGGTGAAGTACGATTCCATCATTGGCCTTATCATCACTTAACGTCAGGTGAGATCAAGGCACTGTGCTTACCCGGAAAACATAAAAAAACAAGAACCTCTGAATATCGAGCCGAGCACTTAGCCACTCGGCCGCAGAGGCGTTTCAGAGTCTGGGGGCGACTTCTAAAATGCACCAGTGATCTCAAAATTAAAAACCGGCCAAGTGCGTGTCGGGCCACGCGCAGTGTGGGGTTCCGTAGCCCATCTCAATAATGTGGACTCTGAGAAGAGGGCTTTTATGAACATTTATTTAACGTAAATGGTTCTTGTGGTTCCGGCGGCTCATGACGTTTAAAAACGGGTCCACATAAGACGATGGGAACTAAAGGAGTTATAAAATCTGACTTCACAAGTGAAGTTAGAAAAAATATTATCTATTTGAGTACCACCGCGTGTAGAGGCAAGCGGCCGGTTTCACACACCTGACAACTTTATTTAAGTAGTTCCCAATGAGGAATTTGTACTGCGCCAAGTACATTTTATAAGTTGGTCGACTGTTACTCGACTAAAAACTAAAACGTTAAACTGGTAAAGCCTACTTAGCTGTGATAGTTTTCCTTTTAACTTCGTCATATATACAACTATCGTGATTTTTTTTACGTATACAAAAACAACCATTTCGCTGGCACTTGACTGTAACAAAAATTTGCACTTTAAAGCTTAATAGTTCACAAGAAACAAGAAAAAAAAATATTATTCAAAATTTTACTCTTGACAGACGGACGGGCGGACGGACGGAGATGGATAGGGAGAACGGGCCATAAACCACAACGCGGGTGAATGCTGGGGTGTTAGGCACCACCAGGTTCAGAAGAGAGATAGAAAGAAAAGATGTAAACTGGTACAATCAATTTATTCCTTAGGGATGAGTTACGTTGGACGCTATACAGCTCAGTACTGTCGCGCGGTTTTATAACGGGACTTAGCTTCTAGCGAAAAGGGGTACGCGAACGCAGATCGGCGCCTAGGTCAGCCTAGACCCGGGCCGTAGTCTGCGCCGGTGGAATCTGGATCAGGATGTCGCCGGATCCGCCGCTGTTCTCCCCCGGATATGTACGGTCGGGGGTTTGCGCTGGTGTGCTGCCGTCTGGCAGCAGAAGACGTTGGATGCGTGCAGGGGTAGTCGCTGCCCGGTAGACGAACCCATAGGGGTTGAAGGTAAAAATATAAATTCCACAACAGAGTACTTGTAGACTGACTCGTTGGAGTGGTGACGAATAAAAGAGCAAGAACCGGTAAGTACTTCGAGTTTTACAAAAACACGCCGTTTCCTAAGTTTGAATCGGCGAAAGTGTTACACGGGCCCAGTGCGGATTGGTGGTTGTTAACGGCTGCTAATGCTGCCGGGACCAACGGCTTTACGTGCCTTTTGAAGCACGGAGGAACTCGAGATGATACATTTTTTGGTCACCCATCCGATGACCGGCCTTTGCAAAAGTTGCTTAACCTCAGCACTCGCAGACCGGGCGCGTTAACCACTGCGCCATCGAGCTACTCTTGTTGTGTTGGCTGTCCTTAAATAAACAGGCTTCTCTTCTCTACAAAAAATAATATTATTAATCATAATCATTGCCATTATTATATACGTCACTACCATCATCATTTAGAAGCCCTTGGAATGTCCAATAATTTCCATACAGCTATTGAGATGGGCATCGAGGTCGCATCCATAGTAACCAGAGTCAAACATACGCGTGGAAACAGCCAATTATAGAAGTGGAATGTAATGCCATTACACGAAATCTACATAAATATTACAAAGAGGTAATTTTGTATGTAGGTAAGGGTTATGGATAATAATGGATAATGGAAAGTGTTCTTCTTTGAACATTTATGAATCTTCCAACATTTACCCGTTAGTAACGCGTCGATGGCCGTGTGGTAAAACACTTGGCACTAAAGCCCGGTGAAGCTGAAAATGCCGCAGCGGCAATCAGCAATCTCTCTCCAAAAAAAAAAAAAAAACTTGGCACGATACCAGAAGGTCCCGATTTCCCAGGTCGGGTAAAGTGTGGTTCGTATTTTCGATGCATAACCCGGGTTTGTGATCAGTGATCACCAACCCGCATTGGCAAGCGTGGAGATTAAGCCATTTCCTATTACTTGATTTCAATGATACCTTAGCCCAGCAGTGGGGGCTATTTACTTTACTTTACTTTAGCCGTATAAACTATGACTTAATCCGTGATTTAACGCTGTAAAAGAAAGGGAGAAAATAAATGCCCTTGCAGGGTTTCTTGCCGGTTCTTCTCTAAATCTACAAGGAAGGTCTCCCGCCCTGTTAATAACGACCCGACGACGAAGGCGTATTGACCTTTAGGTATACAAGTTTTATTATTGTAGCCTAAACTGACGAAAAAGGCGTTCTATGAATGAGTTTAGTCACATCTAATGTTTTTCACATTTAAACTACGCCATTAGCTTTTTCATATCATTTATTTGACTATTTGTATAATGTTGTCTTTCTTTGTTTGACTTATGATCGAAATCCAGTACAAAATTGAGAAGGCTGGTTCCAGAGCAATGAATACCGTCGCACTGTTGCGTAATTCTTTAGTTAACAGGGTGCCTAGTGTAAGCATTGTTTACTATCCGTATTCCTTCGAATACGTTTACGAAAACGAAAATTAGTATGGCATTGAAGCAGCGCCTCCTGGTGGCATACGAGAATAGTTAACATTTTGCCATACAAATTCTCGTTTATTTACGTAAACGTTAACGAATGGCGAATGAAACTCGCACTTGGCTCCCAGTTTGGCGTAATTAAATATTCAGTTAAATGCATTTTCCATTGGTTTTTAATATAATTACAATTACAAATTATCTATTAAAAATTGCCATACAAAAGGAAGGGGTTAAGATTACTAAAATTAAAGGCAAGTGTATCATTTAAAATAAAACAAATTTATTAACAGTAAAACTTACATGCTAATTTGGTTGATTAATTAACAATAACGTCAAAACAGATACAGTAAGGATCAAAACTGAATTGTTGTTATTTATACAATCTCATTGTGTTGGAATTGTACAAAAATTTATATAGCAACATTATTATAAAATTTATAAAAAACCGTCGCATTCAACATTGCTCAAATTTAATTCCCGGATTGTAGAGCTTGTTTTTTTCTTTTCAGTTTTTTCTCATTGCAGTTATTTTTTATGTTAGTCCGGTTTTTACGAGTAGGTATATAATTGTTTTTTATATTTGTTTTAGCAGTCGGGCTTTTTGTATTATTTTAATAATTTGGTTTTTATTTTACATTTTTAAATAACCTCATACGAAGACCAGACAATCCTTCTATGCCATCGCGGAATCTTTAAGCGACGCCTCTGCGTGATACCCATCACTTTGCTTTTATGTATTGATTTACTAAATGCATTATTTAATACTAGGTAACACTAGATAGCCCAACCTCTGCAAATAAGTAGGTGTTAGGCTCAAAATATGGTTCTAGTTCCCAAGAACTAATATAAACATCTATTAATTTTTCATCTCTGCAATGTGCAACATTTTCTGAAACAAAAATATTGTTTATTAAAAACCACAATACATGACGTTTTTAATACATCTTTTCTACATTGACCATTGTTCACTTATGCATATATCAAACCAAAAGTGAAGCAAGTTGAACCAAAATTGCACAAAAACTATACCAAAGACTTTGGTATAGTCTATGTCTTTGGTATAGTTTTTGTAGTATAAAGCATTTGCTTCTTAGGGATCTACTATAATTTAATATTATATATTATTCATCTGAATGACAAGCTTTGTGATGAAAAGACTGAGGTGTTAATTGTCTCCTAATTCATTTATATAATAATATACCTTTATTCTTTTGGTCTTGCAATGTGGTGTGGGGACTGGGTATTAATAACTTAGTGCGAGTTTTATTTCCTTTTCGATCACATTAACAAAATCATATATTTCTATCGCATAGAAGCAGCATTTTCTGGGCAAAAATGAGCAGTGTTAATATTTTGTTATACATATTCTTATTTTCGGTGTAACATGATTGAATGGTAAACCAAACTTGCACTTGAATAAATGTAATCTAATATATTTAGAAGACAAAAGACATCAATAAAATTACCTGTAACTGTTTGCTTAAGTTCATACTCTTTGTTTAGAGAGGTTGATATCTTGCTGACTGTTTTGGAGATTCTCTTAGCTGTCCAGGTGTGTATCACGGGATCTTCACTTGTTTGCAGCTTCGCTAATGCTTGTAGTTGACTATCTATGATTTTAACTCCTGCAAATATTAATATAAATAAAATGTAAGTCTTTATTAATTTTTGCATTAGCAAAAAAGAATTGTTCATGTTTATATCGAAAACTATATAACACCAAAAAATAAACCACTCAAGTGGAACACCAATCCACTAAAGTAAATGACTGTAAGATTTGCGGTGTGCCAGCTTCGTGTAAATTCATAGAAGAAATTCAGAAGAATGGCCTGATGAAGAACGGGCTGCCACTAAACAACTCAGAAAAACCACACACTGCGCAGACGTCCGTGCCTTGCGCCCGCTGACGCTCCGGATCTCTTTGAGTTACTAACAAGATGCCATTTTATATGTTTATTATAACATTATAAGGTTAAAAATAAAATGTATTTTAATGTATTACTTATTGAACTATCATGGTCACTTACATTAATATATTTTGAATTACCAGGATAGTATACCATCATCATCATCAGCCTATACTAGTCCACTGTTGGACATAGGCCTAGTATATCATCATCATCATCATCAACACTAATTCAGTAAAGTTAAAAATAATAAAAATCTCACCATCAACAATATTCTTCAAACTGACCAATGCTTCACCTAGACTCTCCATGAGTGGTTTGAGTTGATTTGGGTAATAAGCATCATCACATTCATACAATTTTAAAGCCAAAATAGCTCGGCCAAGTCTAACTCCCTTGTCTTTTATTCTTCCCCAGTCATTGAGGAGCCCATGCAAATTAGACACATGAGTAAAAACTGTTTTTGATATACCTGGATAGTCTTTATTTGGTGTTGAAAGCTCTGAAAAAAAGGGCAATAAATAGTGAGTGTGAAATTGATAGGAAAAAGCAGATGCTAGATGCAATAAGAAGGAATGCATTGAATGTTACCAGAAAGTTTCAATTTAAAAACAAGACACATTTAGGAACATATTTAATATGGGAACACAATAATTTAGTTTATAATATTATTTGAAGAAGAAAGCTTTTGAGGTCAATAAAAATGCTTATGATGAAACTGAGGCTTAAGCTGAATAAATTATTTGACTGACTTTTGTTAAGGAATTTTATGGTTAATTCATGGGGCGTGCAGTCTTTTTGCCTGCAGCCGTGATTATTAAGTTAAAATGTTATTTTATAGCAATTTTCAATCTATTTAACCTAATATGATTGTGGAACTTACCCCTTGGAACAAAATTATATGTAGCATCAGGTTTAGGAGTAGTTTCAGACATTTTTAGAAAACTATTTAGGTTTAATGCTTAATATTACTTTATGAATTTTCCAAACCGCAAGCATTACTTTTTGTTTGCATAGAATAATTAAATAAGCATTTTTAGATGAGAAACAATTTAGACCAATGCAAGCATGTAAAGCACAGATGTAAACAAACAACTTACATTTTAAAAATCTTGTATTTTCTGCAATAGGCAAAGAAATCTAGCTCATACAGTCTAGCTTTTAAAAATACTAGATTTGTTTGATAGTGTCTATATTGCCCTGGAGAGAGGCCTATGTCTAGCAGTAAACGTGTGTAGGCTGATGATGATGAAGACGTGTCTAAATGTTAATGAATGATAAGAACACTCATATTTACACACAAATACAACAAGTTACAAACAATCCATCATCATTAGATAGTCTAACACAAACACGGATAACTACTTCCCCAACCATACATTTACAGCTTCGTGCCATACATAAATACGTTACCTTGTCCGTCAGTGACGTTTTCTTTTTTGATGTAGTCATTAAGTTTATTCTCCAGAACAATATGACGATTTGAGTTGATATTAAGTTATTAGTATGTTTATGATCAAATGGGTATTTCGATGGGTAATTTTTTGGTAAAATTTTACAAAACATTATTAAGAAATCGTAGCAATTCCAATAACCACTAATTATTATAAAATAAGGATTAAAGATTTGGCTGTAAGGACTATATTCATTGCTTTCATAAAAAGCAAGTAAAAAAACCGTAAGCTTTGCTGTCACTGTCAATTTGAGTTTTTGACGTAATAATTTATTAGTGTCAAGAAATAAATGCAAATTTCGCTGACGGTGACGCTCGCTTGCAACTTGCAAGCACAGCACAGACAGACACTGCCTGTTTAATCCACTTTACCTATTATACCTCTGACCCGAGACATTTGACAACTAAGTCTGTTTTGTTATAATAATAACCTAGTCTTGTGCAGTTAATATTGTAGTAAAAATTTGAAAGGACTAGATTATTGTAAGCTATGGCTGGCCCAATTCAGGATGTCGTTGAAGAAGATGCAGCAGATTTGCAATTCCCTAAAGGTACTTTTGATCAGCCAGTTTCCAGTTATGTAGATGTATCGTGTGGCTCATCTTGGCGTGGCCACTATCACCAGCTGTTTTGACCTCTGCCTAACGACGCCGCTCGATTCCGACGCCTTCTGCGGGATATACATAGATACAATTATCTACAGCGGGCTAAGGCTGCTCCCCTTCCACGCCTCCGACTTTTGAATTGCACTCTAGCATAGGGCAGACTAGTATCTGACTGTGTAATACATAGTTACAATATTAAAAAATTCAACCAAAATTTGTCTAAGTGTTTGAAAGCCTTTAAAAATTCTATTATTTTCTTCCTCTAGCAGGATGAGGGAGGGTTTAAGAGACAAAAGTACAGGGAAAAGTTGATCCATGGGGAACCCCCCACACAACTAAAACATAAAGTTAGGGGGTTATCAAGAGAAATCCAACCGAAATATGTCTAAGCCTTTAAAAACGTCTATCATTTTCTTCCCCTAGCGGGACAAGGTAGGGTTTTAGAGAAAAAATCCAGGGAAAATGTTGATCCATGGGGGGCACCCCATGGATCCCCCACACAATCAAATCACAAAAATTTTTGCTCTAAATTTTTCTTAGTCCTGCACTCTCTTTGCTACACCCTAACCCCTGTGGTCTTGTATGCTTTGTTCTAATATAACTTTAAATAAATCTTTAGTTCACCTTATCTGTTTGTTTGCTTCTAAATTTAGTTAAAGCTTTCCCAGATTCTCTCTAAACTTAGGCATTTATTGGGAGGCCAAGATTGATAGCAACACTAAAAACTATAATATATTCCAGAATTTGAAAATGCTGAAACTCTGCTTATATCAGAAGTTGACATGTTGCTTGAACATAGAAAGGCACAGAATGAGTCAGCTGAAGAGGAACAAGAGTTCTCTGAAGTGTTCATGAAGACTCTAACATACACAAATATGTTTAAAAAGTTCAAAAATAAAGAAACTATAGCAGCTGTGAGGAAGTAAGTTTCAACACCGTGAATTATTTGTACTGATTATGAATTAGGTATTTAAGTTAATACTTATATGTATTAATTGTGTACGAAATAAGTAATTAAGTTAACTAAAGTTTATGTTATACTATTTAAACAATTGTATAAAATTGTACACTTCCCATGACTCAAGGGCTGGCTTTTACCTTGGCCAGAGGCTAAGCATTGCCATACAACGTGGCAATGCCACCAGTCTCTTGGGTACATTACCAGTCGACAGCGAGGTGGAGGAATTTTTTGACGCCATGTTTTAGTTTCGTAATAGTTTTAGTTACTTTAGGTTATTATATTATTGTGAATACCATTATAACTCATTGTTCAATTGTATAAAAAAGAAAAAAGTCTTGTTGGCTCCATTGTTGCAGTTGTCCAAATTGAACTTGTCTTGTGTATAAACGTGTGTTTATATGCTTAAGAAAGCATTTACCTAATTAAAAAAAATTGTGACTGAATTTAGTCTAGTCTACTGTTTACTGTGTCACATCAGCAACTGAGGCAGTTGCATTTATAAAAATAAAAATAAAAGTTGTTTGTTAAATCTCTCCTCTTGTTTACAGCTTATTACAATCCAAGAAGCTACATAAATTTGAGGTGGCGAGTTTAGCCAACCTATGTCCTGAGACACCTGAAGAAGCCAAAGCTTTAATACCATCACTAGAAGGAAGATTTGAAGATGAGGAACTTAGAATATTATTGGACGATATACAGACAAAAAGAAGTTTACAGTATTAGTTTCTTAAAATGTTACTGAAAAAATAATTAACAACAATTATGTTTTAACATAGTTATCCCATTCAATGCCATGGGGGCACATGAGCATCCAGTGAGTACTTTTTTAAACTTTATTAACTTCATAATATTGAAAATGGGAGCCGCAAAAAAATCCTGAAATTGAAAAAGGTAAAAGAAGCTCCATTATTATGTCTAAATATGAATAAAAGATCTTATTTTTAGAAAAAGTTGCATATAATTTTTATTTATTCACTAATATAACTGCATTAGGATTAAGAAATCATTTAATTTGTGAAAAGGGAAAACACCACAGCTAGTGCCAAAAATCAATTAGTAGGACATGTTTAAAAAAGGGTTATTTTTAACTTGATCATGGTGTTATTCTTTTGAGTATCTCAATATTAGCAGGGGTGATTAGTTTATAAATAAAGACAAGAAATAAAAAGCTTGCATTAAATCAGTCTGTATATTGGATATGTCTGCAATACAGCAAGATACATTACAGTGAAAACAGTTAAAAGTGATAAAATATTGGAAACAAAAATAGTAATTAGAATTTCTTCTCTGAAACAAAACTATAATAAAACCATTCTTATCATTACTTAAAAGTAGATATTGATGTTAGTTAATGCCTTTAACTAAACAAGCCTTTTGTTGAACATTTCATGTAAAAAAACTAAACGTTTTTTTATCAATAAACCTCAACAATTTTTAGATAACTAAACTCAACAATCCTCGATTAATTTTCTTATTTTCTAATTTTGTCGCCTAAACATTACTTGTTAACAACAAGACAAGATGCTGAACAAAAGACTTGTTTGAATAATAAACTTATCTCAATGGGCACTTTTGGTTTAGTTTAATGTTAGTATTTAATCTAATATCGTAGTAATAAAAATTACAAACTTATTATTCATCTAAAAGCAAACATTAAAATAATATTAAATGTCTATAAAAAGAACTATCAAATCTAAGGTCTTAGCAACATTACTTTTATGGTACACCTTGCATGGTTCCTATCCTGAACATATAAAAATATCTTTATGTACTTTAAAAACATTTACGATTCCCCTACAAAGATGTCGGGAGCCTTCTATTGTCGATGGTTAAGAAGGGAATGAACTTATTTAACATCTATATTTAGGAATCGCACTCGTCATTCTGTAGTTACCTTTCAATTAACAGGGACCATTTTTATAGCACACATTTATTAATAGCTAATAATTTTCGGGCCACTTCGCAAAAAATTACTAATCCTTAAATTAGGTAACGATTTATTGGGAGAAGCTTACACAAACCCTAAATTCCAACCTGGACCTGTGACATAAGTCTAAAGTATCGTATAATTTTAGGAAACCATAACTGGGGGGAGGGGGATCTAAAAAGCCACATGGAAGCTGTCAGGAAGCAAGCCAAATATAACCACTAAGCATAAATTGATACTGATATTTGTCATTGACGCAACTGAAAATGCCTATTAAAAGGTATATCGCTTACAATATCCTACATACAAGTACCTACACAGATTTACAGTAACAGAACTGGGCATTTAAACAGGTTTTCCGCTAGTATATTTTTACATTACACCTAGATATTGCACTTATTCCAGACACTTACAGACATTCGGATTTTAAATACTGGCTCGGTTTACTTCCATGTTAATATTTTGCACAGTGTAATTACAGTGTACAAATAAATACATTATGCACTGTACGAACACGATTTGAAGCGATAGTTGAAGGAATCACATTTATATAATTATCAAAATAAGTTGACGCATTTTTTTACTGGGCTATCAATGGCTTTGTATGCCAAATGCTTGTAAATTTCTATCATTATTTCACTCTGCCACTGATCTGTTTATTGTAGCAAGAACACTCTTGATCTTTTGTCACAAGTCATCATTTACTATACAGACCTAATACGCTACTCAGCACCGTCGGTAACACTTCACAACTCGTAGATACTGCTTCCTTCGCGCCGGGCTCACGATGGTGTATGCCGATCCCCAAAACGTGCAATAGCAATATCGCAAGTTGTGTAGCCACAATCAACATTCAAATTCAACCGTTTCACTTACTTATCACATTCATTTACTGAATAATCAATAGATACTAATATACATAAGCAACTGGAAACATTAACCAATGTTTACATTTCAAATTCGGCATTTATCATAAGTGTGGCTCATGATATATAATTTTGATTTGAGCAATGACAAGATTCAAAATACTCTATGATCCGATCCAAAGGCGAGCCATCCAAAATATATATTCGCCGTAGTTTATTGAATACAAAATGTTAAAAAATAATTGAATACGTCCAAAAGCAGTTCTAACTATGTTTATGTAAGTCGTCAACATTCTATATTATCAGTCTCGATGTTCAAAATGCATTTTGGCCAAATGAGAGATCCAGCTGACATGGTCCATCTATTCCTTGATTACAAAGACACAATACCGCACAGTGCCCATAACACCCGATACAGGTACTATGACATACAACTCATTTGAGGGGAAAATATTTAAAACATACGTCGTAATAATATAAAAAGTCACTATCAAAAATTTTGAGAAAAAAAGTTTAAACATTATTATGCCCTAAATTAGGAATACATATAACAGGCACTTTATAGACTCTAATTGTCAAGATACCTGTATCAAAGTATGAGTAAAGTTTTAAAATTTCAGTCTATTTTCTTACATTCTTTTTTTTTATCAAATCTGACAAATTTAAAGCTCTTTCACATTAGAAATCTGTTTAGAATTGTATTACCAATGACCATTCATTTGATAACTCTGGCCCATCTAAGCTATTTGGTCCGAGGTAATTTGTTTAATTCTTTTTGACAATAAACAAAACTTATGTTGAATTTATATGAACGCTGTATATGTACACAATTTTAATTAATACATAAAATGAGATCAATTATATATATTCCAGTCATATAAGGATAGGGTATGAATGATAAAAAAATGTAACTAAAATAATCATTACAAGTAACTTTAACATAACTATTGTACCCATTAAAACATACTCAGTGCATAATCTTACATATTCTATACTTTCTCAACTCGTTTGGTTCAATTTAAAGTGACGTTTAAAATTGCTTTGGTTCTGAGTACAAATCTTGTGTCACTCGGCAAAGTTCGCTTAATAGTTTCAATGTCAAAAACGGTTTACAATACAAAGGGATATTTTCAAGTTCCTCCTAATGCCCAGTTTTAAAGGACATATCAAGTAAGGAAACATTTGATTATTGTCAGAGTATGAAGAATGACCAGATTCAATAAAAATTACATGAAAGGTCTAGTTTTCTTCTCATATTAGTCTTGGACAAAGCATTTGTTACTTTTTAGATATCACTATGATCTATGTAACATCTTTAAACAAATGATTTTTATTTTAAACACGTTTAAATGTAAAGTTGATTGGGAAAACAAATAACTAAAGATAATTTGACTGAAAGTTGTGCCAAAATGATTGTAATAATATTAATAAAGTTAGTGCCTTTCATAATGCTTACCCATTTTTTAAAACTGTTCTAGTAGAAAACATAAAAGTGGAGTTGAATTCTAGGGACATAAAAATAATGATTTAATTTGAGTTTTTGATTAAAACAGCTATTTTAATGTGGACCATGGCTAGGATAATTTTGGCAAAACTCAATCCAATTAAAATATTAAACATTACACATCCAAGTAAATAAACAAAATGCCATCAGAATAATCAAACAGTGAATCGAATAGATTGTGTCTTGTAGTTCAAAGGTTATTATGACATGGCAAAATTTGATTACATCCAACCAACCATTGGGACTATATTGAAAAAGAAAGTGTTTATGTTTAAAAAAATAAAAGAGCAAACAAACTTTTAGCGATAAGTAAGACAATTATCATTGGCAGACTTTTTTACCTTCCATAGATTATAATGTCTATGGGCCAAGGAATATGAGGTAATATTATGTAAGCAAAAAATTCTGCGCCACCCAATTAATCATACTAGCTTACCGAAATGTAAGTTAATTTACATAATTTTTACATAGGTTTCTGTTAACTGTAACTAACCCGTTGTTACATGTTATAGTATAATAGAAATATTGTCATTGTGTACACAGTCATTACAAGCTTTAAAAATAGTGTCAAATGCAAATCAATCAATGATTTGATACACAGACAAATTGTCTATTTTGTGGTATAACAACATGTACATATATGACAATGTATTTTGGACAAAACAAAAATTATGTATAATATTTAAGTGTCATTCATTTCAATATAACTATACTATCGCCAATGCTAAGATTAATCTTAATGATTAATCATTGCAGAAAAAAATTTATGAGTCGAATGAGTAAATAAAATTATATATGCAATCTTCTTGATGTAAATATACAATAGGTTTATAAAATAATTTTAATTGAGAAGGTGTTGAGAATTTGTTTCTCCAACGAGCTGGTCTCGATCTTTCTTACAATTTGATGTATATTTGTAACATTAGACCAATTTGTCTGTGTACACCAACTACTGCGATGGCGATAAGAAACTGTAACAAGTACGTACGTATATGTGTAAAAGAGTCGATGCATTTGTCGTACGCAGCGGGATGCTAGTTGCAGCTATGTTTACTGTTTCTGTTAATTACGTTCAATTAATAATAGCCGTTCGATCAATTTCAGTCAAGTAGGTATTTAAATATATATCATCTTTACGGGTTTGTTACCTGTATATTTTCCTTTCCAAAGAAACTGTAAATAACGCTTGTTAAATAGATTTGATTGAATTAAGATTTTATTACTTCTATTGTTCCTCCAAGTTATGGAAAAGGCAGAGTCGATAACTAAGCAACATAATCGAATTCAACAGTTGACAGAAGCAAACAAACAGTATGATAGGAAGCTTCTTTCAATGCAAAAATAAAATTCGGTCGATTAAGATCAAAACGCTGAGTCAGCACATAAAACTGCACAACACTGCGTCTGACGAATTCCATCGAAACTTTCCATTTACAAAAACGTTGGCGTAAGAAAATACTGAGTGGACGACGTGCCTGTAACCCGGTGGGGCGTCGCGATCAGTGGGGCGAGTGGGCTGAATGGGGCGAGTGGGGGGCGGGGTTTAGCGGCTGGAAGGCGGAGCCAAGCGACGGGCGCAGAGTGAACCCCGCCACGGCCGGCTTCATCAGCGAGGCTTCTGCGCGCGTACCCTCGCCCGCTTTCAAGTTCACCTGCACAATGAAAGAGTAAATTTATAATCTCTTTCTCTCTCCACAAGCCAAGGGGGGCGATCTTTAACCTTTTGAGCGCCAAGCAATTCCAGCGAGCGCCACGCTACAAATCTATAACGAATATATAGTAAAAAGTAGTGATGAGGGCAATTGTTCCATCGATAAATTATATTTGCGTTTTTTTCCTTAAAAAGTTTCAGATAAATTAAAATAATGAACTTCGAAATCTTCGTTTTATTTCACAATCCCGGTAATAAGGAAATACAGAATGCAATGCAATTAAAAACAAAACAGATACATAACTAGGATCAGCCATAATAAATTGGGTAGAACATACATCCCTATCAATGACTCCACACCACCTGATGCTAAGTGGAAATTATAATTTGTTCATATTAGTTAACTCGTTGGTTTAATGCTTTTTTGTAACATATAAACAATCGAATTTTTTTATTGTTTTTTTTAAAAACTTATTATCGAATCACATCACTAGGCGTCTTGCTATAAACACTACGGCGTCTGGGGCACGTAAAAATTTGAAAAAATGTTTAAAGAAATCGCTCCTTTGAAACCATAGCCTTTTTTGCAAGGACATTATGCATGTTGTCGCTCAGTTGTTGTAGTTGTTGTAGGTAGGTATACCTATGCTAGGATTTTGACAAATATTAATAATGTTTTTGTTTTGTTTATATAATTTTAACGCAAATTATGTTGCGAAACAATTACAAAAACACAAATGTTGAAAAAATTTCCACGAGCAGGAATTGAACCTTTTTTTCAACAATTGTGATTTTTTAATTGTTTCGCCATAAAATTTGCGTTAAAATTATATAAACAAAACAAAAACATTTTATAAATAATGCCTACTTTTTAACTGATCTTTAGTATTTGTAAAAATATTATGATCGGATGTTAATGCCGGTAGTTGTTGACATTGAATGGGCGCCTTTGGCTTTCAAAGTAAAAAAGTAAATAGTGTTGAATAATTTCAGCGGGCTGGTTAGAACCACGATAGCTCAATTGGAAGAGCACCTGACCCGGTATGTCTGAAGGGTGCAGGTTCAAATCCTTCTCGTAGAATTTTTTTCAACATTTGTGTTTTTGTAAATATTAATAATAAAATTTCATTTAATTCGGTATACACCCATACAAACTCAATTAAGTAGCAAAACAAAACTTACTTTAAATAATGAAATTACTCTGTAACCATCAAAGTAATTACATACATGCCATATTATTACATAATATAAAAAAGCAATAGCAATAGAATGCTATGCTATTGTGCTATTGTATTGTTGTTATCCATCGTAAAAAAATATTATTAACGTTAATTAACAAACGATTTTTTTCACTTACTTTTTCACAACCGTCTGGTGGTTCGCGCGCTAGAAAGCGGTTGATTTGTGGTGACGTTCCAAGCTTGGAGCCGTCCAGATCTGGAGATGAGCAAACGCTGCCACCTGAAAATTATAATTATAATAGAACCACAACACAGCACCACAGCGTCCCGCTACTATATCCGTCACTAGTCTAAAAACAACCAAACCATAAACTTTTTTAACTATCAATGGTCACTTATATTAGAATAATTATACTACGGATGTACTAGAGTACATCCGTGATTTTCGCTCATGCAACTGTGCAGATATCATTGGATACTCACATACAAGTTACAACCAAAAACATAGTAATAATCTCATCAATAAAAATTATTATAACCAAACCAACCAGTAACTGACTTCTATGATGCTAAATCATACAAAAATTCTACTAAAAAACTGAAAATCAAAATTGTCTCAACTGTCAACCAACACAAGTTCTATGGTATACTTAACTATCTATCGGTAAAGCTTTGGATATCAAACTGGACATGCTAGGGATAGTAAGACCATAGAGTGCCGTGTGCACAGTGTCTATGGTACACACGTCTTTACATCAGACTACCACAAATGTCAGCTTTCCTCAATAGATTTTGAACTTTATGTCTATAGCATAAAGTTGAAAATTTATTGAAGCAATTTGTCGGTCTTGGGTAGTCTTCTGTACATTGCGGGGTATAACTAAATACTGTATTGGTTATAAACCTGCAGCCAGGAGTTCCGCGGAGCCATCGCTGGATAGGGATCCTCGCGATGGTGGATCTATGCCCACAAAAGTTTATATTGTCTATGTATTAACTTATTACATAATTAAAAATATATTTTTAATAGTGAACTTTCCCATTTCTTATTGGTCTGGGAAAAGTGTCAATAAATTTTTAAATTTGCTTATATTAATATAAAAACAAGGACACAATAAAATAATTTTCAAAGTATTTCTATCACCGCACAGCACATAGTCTTTTAGGGAGATAGAAAGGACGTTATGTTATGTTTTTTTTTAAATATATATTTACGGGTAATCAGTGCCTTGATCTCACCTGATGTTAAGTGATGATAAGGCCAATGATGGAAGCGCACTTCACCCGGGATCCTCAACTAGTGAGGTACTGACTATTTTATCTCTAGCTGCCGGAACACAACAATGCTACAAACATTAATGTTATGGCGACATATTTAGATAAGATGGTGGTAGCTAGCCAAGTGGACAAACAAGCCCTACCACCAACCAAAACGAGTACACAAACATGTACCCCCCGCTGGGAATCGAACCCGGGACCTCTGGGTCTAAACCGGTGGTCTTAGCCACTAGACCACAGAGGCAGTTAATGTATGATATTATATCAAATATTTAGCTTCAGCGCAGCAATTAGCACTTGAAAATAAAAAGTAAAAATTGATATTATATCATTTTTCAATGGGCAATAATGGGCATGGCCAATATGGCCTAATAGTTAGGGCTAAGTGAAAGAAGTATTCTTAATGTCTCCAACTGACTGATATTAAATATCAATATGAAATTTTCATATGACAAGTTATTATTCATTTAAATAATACAAAATTAAATAATATTATTCTATTATAAGCCGCCTAGAATTAAAGATCTATATTTTAGCTGCGTTGCCGTATTTCCTGCACATATTTTTCCGACATCATCGTTATATAATTATGTTTGTGACTACTGTGTACTCTTTATACATAAGGTATCATTACATACAGTTTACTTATTTTTTTAAATTTATTTAATTAAACCTAACGATTTGGCACCACTTCATTTGTCTTTTGGTATAGGCCTTCCCTAAAGCCCCTCACTGATCCCTGTTCTTAGCCGCTTGGGACCATAAAAGTCCTGCTATTGCTTTGAAGTCATCGGCTCCCCGCTTTGGTCTACCCTTTTTTCGCCCACCGTCTCGAGGATAACAACACTAACTGTTTGTGATCACTTATTTACATACTATTTATTTTTCTCTTCTCTCTACTATCTGCAATCAGTTCTTAAATTATAGATAGATGCGTTCAGTGTTCAATGTCAGACTAAGTGAGCCCCATAAAAGGAGCCTCTCCTCACAATAAAATTATATCGCTAGTAGCTATTATCGAGTTCCAGGAAGTTATTTCACTTTAATCGTTTGCTCTGTCTGGACTTTGGAGAAGCTATATGGCGCAGAGAATAATGCACTCGATCTCCTAAGTTTAAGTGTCACTTTCGCAAAGGCCGGTTATCAAATACGTGACCAAAAACTTTTCATCTCGAGCTCCTCCGTGCCGTTCAGGTGCGGTTGGTCCAATTCGCGATTGGTCCAATGGTGAAAAAATCACAAATTCGCGATTGTCCAATTCGCGGTTCGTCCAAAATAAGAGTATATTCAAAATTAAAGAAGGTAATTGATTCAGTATTGTTCTATAATTATACATAAGTGTCATGTAGCCATAATCAACAAATAATAGTTTTACTTATATTTATTCAAAAAAATAAAAATACACTAACAAGTCGACGTAAATGAAAATAATAGAAAATAATCAGCTTCTGTAGAAAACATCAAAATCTGCTTTTAAAAACGACGGAAAATATAAAAAAATATCATCATTTGTTTATACAATTTTTTAAACAACGATAATTGTAAGAATATAACTTTATGAAAAAAATTGTTTGTTGTCAATGTTACATTTTCAAATTGATTCAGTAATTGTTCATATTTTTGTCAAATAAAATGTCACGTTCTCTCCTCTTTTTATTTGTATTTTTAAACAAACAAACAAACTTTGAATATATAATATATATATATATATATTTTCTTTTTTTTTAATATATAAACACTAGACCATTTTTTTCAAAAATATTATAAATTTTTGTATTCCGATAATTATTTCCACTTCAAATAAGACATGAATAAGTAAGAATAATTATAAAACTATTATTTGTTGATAATGGCTTCATGACACTTATGTATAATTATAGAACAATACTGAATCAATGACCTACTTTAATTTTGAATATCCTTTTATTTTGGACGAATCGCGAATTGGACCAATCGCAAATTGGACCAATCACGAATTGGACCAATCACGAATTGGACCAACCGCGCCTGAACATACTGAATGCTTAATTGAGGAGCCTCTCCTCATTATTATTCTCTGTTATTGCTATGCTAAATGCTTAACTGAGGAACCTTTTCTTATTACTAAATTATTATTATTATTATACCCTTTATTTATTTTCTTTCTTAAAACTACATTTTTACAATATTTTAATATAAAAAACAATAAAACATTATAAAAACCTAATTCTAGAGTACCGCCAGCTGCGGGGCAGGGCCCAAGCTACCGGTGGTCAGGGCTTCAGAGAGAGGAACCTTCTGACAATACGTGCCGTGCCAAGGAGTACTGCTTTCTGAATCTGACCCTTGATCCAACCATTAAGCGAGAGCCTCTTAAGATGTTGGTCGAGGCTCTTCGCTATCAGACCGTTCGCTGAAACGACTATCGGGACAATGATCGTCGAATCAACATTCCACATACTATTATTATTTACCTGATGAATGTGCCGTGTGACAGAGATCGTGCGGCGTTTGAGTGTTGACGGAGCGCCTGAACAGTTCGGCGAGGGGCGCGCGGTGCCCTTCCGGGGTTACCTGCAATGTATCAACGTTGGCAAATTATAAGTATCCACACTATGATGCCTACGTATAAACAGATAAAGATAAGATTTATAAGATAATACACTTTATTGGAGGAGCTCGATGGAGCAGCGGTTAACGCGCCTGGTATGCGAATGCTGAGGTTAAGCAACTTTCGCAAAGACCGGTCATCGGATGGGTGACCAAAAGTTTTTCATCTCGAGCTCCTCCGTGCTTCGGAAGGCACGTAAAGCCGTTGGTCCCGGCTGCATTAGCATTCGCTAACAACCACCAATCCGCGCGCTCGCGTTGTGGTTTATGGCCCGTTCTCTCTATAAATCCATAGAGAAGGCTCGTGCCCCACCAGTGGGGACATAAAATGAGCCGATGATGATGATGACACTTTATTGTACACCAAAAATTAAACATTTATCAAAGGAAACGATATAAAAGTACACATACAAAGGGCGGTCTTAGAGTGATCTCTTCCAGACAACCTTTATAAGGGGAAAAAAAAAATTAAAATGGGCTTGTCGTCGCGTCGGAGCGCCAAGCATAATTCAACAGATGCTGGTGGATTGAGGTAAACCGCTTCTGTGATCTAGTGTTTAAAGCAGCAGCAGTGTCAGTCTTAGGGTCGATTCATCTTTATCTTCGCTTACGAATAATGAAATATTCAATATTTGCTTACTTTGGCATTTTATTGTTTTGAGAAAACACGATTATGCTTATGCTTTTTTTTTTACTTGTTTTATTTTATTTTCCTTTACAAGACCATTTACCACAATGTTATTATACGAATATAAATGCACTTCATTTTCTATCATTAGTGAAGACCAAACAATGCTACACTCATGAGAAATAATCTACTTCCAAAAAGTTATCCAATTAAATATACAAGTAAATATCTGGCATATGGGGTGATTGGATCATAAAACTCCATGCTAGCCCAATGTGTGGGCAAAGGGGAACGACTTATAGTACCTTGTCTTTTAGCCGGTCGACGTGAGGTGTTTGCGTGCCGCTGGCAGGATATAAAACAAGTCTCTCGATCTCTTGGTTGAGGCCCTCCACTGACGATCTCGCCGCCCGCAATGGTACGCTGCCGCTACCAAATCGAGACCCTGAACAAACGAATAATGACAGTAAGTAACAGCAAGTAACAACCATATTATTTTGTAATAAGTACTTTTGTAATAGGTAATAAGTACTAACAACAGGTTAGGTAAATTGTTACTAACATCTATGAGGCCTTGAAATAAATGATTTTTATTATTTTATTTATATTAGCAAATAGCTTTCAATAAACAGACATCTTAGTTGTTTATTGTGTTGCTGCACAATACTTTACTTAGTCGAACAAAGTTAATGAAAAACATTTCAAACTTAACTGAAACAGATGTGTTTACAACTATCTAGCCAACTGGAACAGATGGTCGTTCGGTTTGCGTAAATTCTTGTGCATTCATAAAAATTCCATTGAATATAATAAGCACTTCAAATTCAAAATTTTATGCAAATTTTATTGAGATTTTTCTAAACTGTATTATAGAATAAAAGTAACAGCATTGAAATGAAACAACTTTTACGGATCTACTCACGTTTATTTTACACATTAGTTTTAATTAAAATAAAGTGAGTAGATCCGTTAAAGTTTTTTCATTTCAATGTGGTGTTCGCGTAAACTTTAGAAAACAATATGCAACAGCAGTTAGCTTTTTTTTTTTTTTTTTGAGAGAGATTGCTGATTGCCGCTGCGGCATTTTCAGCTTCACCGGGCTTTTTGGGGGCGGCGAGGAACGTAAAGGGTCCCTCAAGCCGTGTGAAACGAATCACCTTCAGAGGTTACCTAGAGGGAACGGCATCGCGCACAAGTGCGCGTCCCCGTGCCCTACTAGATTCTCCGAAGGGTTCGGATCGGATCGGGGAGCGGAGCAACCCGAGGGCGCCTCTAAAGGCACGGACCTCGGCTCGGGTTGACCGGGCCGTGGAGGAGGAGAGAACCGACCAGGTACATGTCTGTACCTGGTATAGAGCGTGTGTGAACCGGTTCTTCGTACCCTTGTTCTACGAGTACGGTGTCTTGGGCCTAAACTGGTGTGCATGTTTAGTGTATTCTGTAAATGTGTGCTGTCATTTAGAGGATCGGGCGGGCAGCAGTTAGCCTAATACAGTCCACTGCTTAGCAAACGCCTGCATTGAAATCATCGCTAAAATTAATATTATTGATGTCTTTTATCACCTTGCTTGCCGATATAAACCTTGGTTTATCATAAACCCAGGCTATGTATCAAAAATTTCGTAACATGCTTTATCCAACCCGGAAATAGAACCGGGTGAGCATAGAATTTTTGTACCTAGTCGAAGTAACTTCTGTCGACTTATATTATATAGGAACCATTACAACAACAATAGAGCGAATGTGCCTAGTATAGGGTCCTATGGTGACATCCGTAGTAAAGTGGCTCGCACGCCGGTTTCTGGTGTTTCGGGTTCGATTCCCGGTCGGGTAAATGTAGAAATACTAACATTTCTATATTTTCTCGGGTCTGGGTGGTTGTGGTACCGTCGTTGTTCCTTATCCTTTCCGCCGGTTTTACATAACACAATGCAAATGTATGTGATTTTGTCTAATAAGTATTTATTATTTGCATAAACTGCTTGGCATCAACTGTAGGTATAGCGTTGTGTACAATTTAAAATAGTGAACAATAAACAATTATTCTATTCTATTCTAAATAACACTCACAAAAGCCTGGACTCATGGTGTGGCCCGAATCGCCGGACGCGGTGGGCTTGTGCGGCCGCTGCAGACGGCTGCGCAGGAAGCGGTCCAGCTTGTCGTCCTCGGAGCCGCGCGACGAGCGGCCAGACCCTCCGCCGCCCTCGTCGGTCTAGGGAGAATAAACAATACAATTAAAGAAGAAATTATAACAGCACAAAGTGTCAACCAGTTTAAGAATAGACTAAACCTAACTACAACAAAATGAAATAAGAAACAAATAATTTTAGTTTACATTGGATACAACAGGCAACTATCAGTTGTTCCATCCAACTGCCTGTCTGAATTACCTATTATTATTATTATTATACTCTTTATTTATTTTCTTTCTTAAAACTAGATTTTTAAAATATTTTAATATAAAAACAATAAAATTATTATTATCATCTTTATTTATTTTATTTCTTAGTCTAGGTTTTTTATAATATTAATATAAAAGTAAAATACAAAAGCACATACAAAACATAAAAATATTATAAAAAACCTAGCCTAGGGTACCGCAGGCAACGGGACAGGGCTTAAAACTTTTATTTTTTTCAACTTTTTAATTATTTTGAATTTGGAACGCGTTTATAATTATAAAAACTTCTTTCGATTTCGCGTCATTTCACATATTTTTTCGTGTTCATTATCAAATTACAATATGGAATGAGGTGTTAATTAAAGAAAATAGGATTGCAGTGATCGTCTTGCACAAAGTGGGTATGGACCCGTCGGTCATATTCCAGACACTTGAAAAAAAGCTCCAGAAAAGTTGGGTATCAGCCGTATATAACAACAAGATACAACAACACTTCCTCTGTCGAAGACCATAAAAGATCGGGGCGGCCGCGTGCTTTTAGAACTTTAGAGGACATGGCTTGCTCTAAACGAAACGGTGACATTGAGTCTCTTCCTAAAAAATCTCTGGAGCAAGCAGTGGCGAAATTTCCCATGAAAACAGTGCATAAATCCATAGATTCGTGGTCAGACAGGTTAAAGGCTTGTATAAAAGCCATAGGTGGCCATTTTGCATAGAATATTGTTTTATTGCTGAGACTAATAAATATGTACCTAAATATAAGTTTTAGTAATATTACATTACTTCATAAAAAAAAAAATGCATTTTCATTTGTAACAGAACTTATGGCCGGACTAGGTAGAATAAATTAAAAAAAAAACAAAATACATAAAATACTAAACAAAAAATAAGTAACAAATAACAAATAAATGCACACGGCAGTGTGTGACGAGCCAATCAGGATCCTACCTCAGCATATGCCGCTACCGTGTGAGACAGTCACACGGCGCTGGTATTCTGGCAAGGCAGGGCCCGTGGGAAGTGACATTTCCAAGCTAAAAGAGACATTTAGTCTCTCACTAATAAATTATAAAAATATATATTTGGATATATATGTACTTATATTATGCATAAACCTTGTAGTAGTAGTAATAGTAAACCTATATATAGGTAATATTTATTTATTTTTAGTTCGGTATATTTTTGCCCCATCTACCCGTGGGCAATTTGATAGCTAATAATCTTTACTATCACCCCTTAAAGGGATCGCTGCGTATTTCCAATAACCCTGTATATATATTAAAAATGCACATACTATAACACTATCTTATCTTTTAAAAAAAAACAAAATATACAAAATAAAAGACATCGTACAACAATTAGACAGAACCATAATAATTGTCTTACAAATAAACAAAGATTAAGGTTCGAATAGTTATTCCGTGTTTTGTCTGTTTAACCTAATTTGAAACGCCGTTTACATGACAGGAACAAAACACGGAATAACTATTCGGACCGTTTTTTCGTTTATTTGTAAGGCAGATAGACTCATAATTACAACAGAATTAGCATAAAAATAAACATTATTAATTATTATGCAATTCTACATTGTTTGAATAATTTAAATGTAATTTTAATTTATAATTTATTTATCAATTTTATTGTCATGTTTACTAATGAAGTATGGTACAACCAGGATACAAGTTGGACCAGCAAAACCACAACTTCACGTAGCGACCAGTGTTTATGTCAGTGTGAGGAGACACGCAGCAGATCACATAACTTTGACTGGTCAGGTTTGTCCCTATCTACTGACCCTGATAGGTAGGGTATGGCAGTTGGAATTACGGCTCCGGCTGTCTTTTCAAGAGTACCGCGAGAGTTCGGAGCCCCTTGCCGATTATGCCTTCGCGGGCGTCTCCGGCAGGTCCCGGACATTCTTTCTTCTTTCAGTTCTTTTCAGTTGTAAAAAAACATAAAAAAATAAAAATTCTGAAGTTACATTGACTAAAGAATAAAAATCTAAAAATTTATAAAAATCGAAGTTGCGAGTAGTTATAGGCATATAATGGGTTTTGTAAAATTTCTACTCTTATATTATTTATTCGTACTGAAGCAAAATCCAACTTACTTGAGTAGATTTGTCCACTTGCAGCTGACCAGCATGCAAATAATAATCCCTGGACCACTGGCCTTTATGATACAGGGTGTCCAAAGAAGCTGTTCGCCTGATTACATTTGAGCCAAACCGCCCCTTGCCTAGAAAGATAAAATTAAAGTGTTATCAAAACTCAATAACAAAGTTTTGTGTTACTAACTAAATACACTTATATATCTAGATTTGTATATTATTATAATAATTAACAAACTATTTTTGTCTTCAATCTTTGCTGAAAGGATAACATCACAGATTTTTCCACAGAAAGTCCACATAAATTAAATATTTCTGTTTATACTGACTAATTTATTATAAAACAAAGAAAGCAACTGTTACTGTAGAAATAAATTTGTTTATTTAATTTAATTTCTTTGATAATAAGTATAAAAATGTCAGTGACTGAATTAATGATTCCCATCCCTTAGCTTGCATGTTTAGTTTTGATGTTGTTAGTACACCCCGCGCCACGGTCGGAGAAAGACTACCGCTTCTGACGTCATAAACGAGTGCCGCCTTCTGGAGTTTTTCTTTGGGGTTGTGCTTAAGCGTGTAGCTATTATGTTCGTGTTATCGATAAATGGGCTTTATGTTTCATTGGGTTACCAAAATACCTACTAATATTAGAAATTAAATTACCTACAATAAATTACAAAGTAATTCTTTCTATCTGTCTGTCTGTTACTTATTCAAACTTAAACAGCTGAAGTGATGAAAGAGAGTCGAGTCCTTTAGTCGTTTATAATAAGTCTCGCCTCTTGTCACAAGCTTTTATTAAGTTTCACCTGTTCCGATGTTTGCAAGTTAAATTTGATCCACTTCCCGGTTACCGATTGAGCTGTAATTTTGCATGCATGTGTAAATCGGATGACAATGCAAAATTATTACGGCATGGAGCTGATCTGTTGATGAAAATGGAAGGTGGCCATAGGAACTCGGTAGTTAAACGACACAACCCCATTGAGTTTGGACTCGTTTGATCCGTCTTGACGAGTACTTCGGTGCTAGACGGTAACCAGGGTCTGATGATGGAGCTGGAACATGGCCATAGGAACTCGATAATTAAACGACACAAGCCTATCGAGTTTGGACTCGTATTATTCGTCTTGACGAGTACTTTGGTGCTAGATGGTAACCAGGGTTTTATGATGGAGCTGGAAGATGGTCATAGGAACTCGGTAATTAAACAACACAACCTCATCGAGTTGGGGCTCGTATTATTCGTCTTGATGACCTTGGTGCTAGATGGTAACCAGGGTCTGATGATGGAACGATAAGGTGGCCATAGAACGATAAGGTGGCTTGGTAGTTAAACGACACAACCCCATCGAGTTTGGACTCGTTTGATTCGTCTTGACGAGTGCTTTGGTATTACTTACTATTATATACTATTAAGATGAAGATTGGGTTAGGGTGTAGCAAAGGGGGTCTCCGAGACAGCCGATGTTTCGATCATGTTTTGTATGGAGCTAGGACTTGTAAAATTTTTCACTTTTTGCTGTAGGTCAATGTGATAGGTTAGAAATTTAACTTCGTTTGCTGTAGGTCACTTTTTTTTTTTTTGAGAGAGATTGCTGATTGCCGCTGCGGCATTTTCAGCTTCACCGGGCTTTTTTGGGGGCGGCGAGGAACGTAAAGGGTCCCTCAAGCCGTGTGAAACGAATCACCTTCAGAGGTTATCTAGAGGGAACGGCATCGCGCACAAGTGCGCGTCCCCGTGCCCTACAAGATTCTCCGAAGGGTTCGGATCGGATCGGGGGCCGGAGCAACCCGAGGGCGCCTCTAAAGGCACGGACCTCGGCTCGGGTTGACCGGGCCGTGGAGGAGGAGAGAACCGCCCAGGTACATGTCTGAACTTGGTGTAGAGCGAGTGTGAACCGGTTCTTCATACCCTTGTTCTACGAGTACGGTGTCTTGGGCCTAAACTGGTGTGCATGTTTAGTGTATTCTGTAAATGTGTGCTGTCATTTAGAGGATCGGGCGGGGGGGCGTTCGCAACCGTTATGGGATCGTCGGGATCATCTAGGACGTGCTTAGGACGCCTAGACATGAACCGTTTTGTTGGTGGAAGGCTTCCAACACTATAGTTGGCGGCCACCACAACAAGCGGGTTAGGGTGGTGGGGGGCGTTATCAAAGTAACGTATGGAAACGTCCTTAATAAAGTCTTTGATAGTGGGAAGATCAAGATCGCGGTGGAGATCTACGTTGCGATAGTACCACGGGCAACCCGTGGCACCACGCATGAAACGGTTCTGGAGGGTTTGTAAGCGATACAAATAGGAGGGCGCGGTGTGCGCGAAAACTACGCTAGCGTAAGTCATGACGGGGCTGTAGGTCACGTGATAGGTTAGAAATTTAATTTCATGGTTATTTTTTTTTATTAGACAACAGAAATCTAGCTCCATACAAAAAAATAATAAATAATTTTAAGCATGTCTATGCATAGCTGGGATGGGTATGTCAAAGTCAAAGTCAAAGTGGTTATTGTTTATCTATCTACCATTGAACATCCCTATTTGTTGTAGGTATTTATTTTTAGATTTAAGTGCCTGGCGCTGAGAGCACGACAACTGATATGAAGGCTGACGGTTAAAGTGTTAATAAGTGTTAACCATATTCTATATATTATAAAGTTTTAAATCTATTGAGGAAATTTTACAGTTTGTGGTAGTCTGATGTGCAGACGTGTGTACCATCTTGTAGCCCTAATTATAATTCGCCATATAATGAAGTGCCATGGCATAATAAAAAGTGCACATAAAAAGAAGTGCGAAGCAACAAGCATGTTAGGTGGAGATGAAAGAAAAAGCATGAGCCCAGCGAGGAAAGCTTGCTTGCCTTGAAGCAGCTTGCAAAGTGCGATAACCAAAATAAAGTTTTTAGAGCTTTTTCACATCTATATTATTATACATAACTTGTCCTGACTGACTGATTCATCATCGCCAAGTAGAAACTGCTGAAGCTAATTAGATGAAATTTGTACTGTAGGTTGTACAGCCACTAAGAAAGGATTTAAGGGAAATCATACCCTAAGGGGGTCAAATAAGGGGTGAAAGTTTGTATGAAAATCCGTCAGTTTTGAAGTAAAATACATGAAAATTGGGATTTGGAATTTTAAAAAGAAATAATGAATGATATGGCTCAGGAATTTTGTTTATTTTCCTTTAAAGGAGTAAAAAAGGGAAGAATGTTTTTTGGGGAAATCATTATTTTTAAAATAAGTACGATAAATTTAATAATTTAATCAATCTTTACATTTTTCAATAAAAATAAAGAATGACGCGTTTTAGCAATATTGGAAAAACCTCCCCTAAAGAGGTGAAATAGTTAAATCCTTCGGTATATGGCCTCGTTAGAAATTATGAAGGGTTTCAGGATTATACTTATAGACACACCTTTAATAAGTTTGACTTTTATTAAAAACAATTACAGATTGTGTAGCCCATGAGAACAAAGCCGCGAGCAAAAGCTAGTTATACATATAATATTAAGGTTTTTATTTTTTGTGTTTTAAAATTAAGTGTAATAATTTTATGTCCTTTAAATATTATTATTATTATTTAAATATTTACGTTATAACTATACCATAAGGTTATAACTATCCTTTTTTTTACTATATCTAAGTATTAATAAATTTATAAAGAGTGATCGCAAGGTTTAACGAAATGTTACAGGTAAATGCACACTTGCTGTGAGCATTATGCCGCACAGAGCGCCGTGCATTCGCAGGAACGTTACATTACATGGAAATGTTTTGGCTAAAACATTAGCAACATCACATTCACAATTTTATCTGACTGGACAAATTGCATCCCGTTGGAAGTTAGCAACCTGACCCCGACAATTTTTTCTAAAACCCATCTGGTCGAAAACCGGACGGTTGGGCACCCTGTTTCCATCACATAACATACAACATTACTGTTTGTAAGAGTACCAAATTACATCACATAGTTGAAACTAAATGTAATCTCATCCTGTTTAAAACATTTACTTTGTACTAAATTGTTTGAATAAGATAGTGACATAATGGTGTTTTAAGTGAGCTTTAGTAAAATCTAAATTAAAGACCAGTATAAAATAATAGTCAAAAGAAATATTATAACATGGTAATAAAAAAATGAAAAAATATATAAATTGCTTTTATAAATAATTGCAAAGGTTTATGAATGTGAGTAAATACGATAACAAGATATTACACTGCTACTAAAATAAATATTTGAGGATAGAACTTCTGTTGTTAAGCTTTGACCTTGAAAATCAAAGACTGCATAAATCTCATATAACTGCAGCAATATTTTAAATATGACCAGAATTGCATATTATTCCGGTAATACGAATCATAGTATTATGATAACTTCGCCAAGCAGGTCTTACCTTTGTAATTGACTGCCCCAGGGCTTCTTTGCCCTGAAAGGGCGTGATCGGGCGATATCCGCCGCCACGCGTTCGTTGGCGACAAGGTCGGGCTGTTGCCGGCGTTCTTCTTCAAGCCACCACTCTTCATCACCGATGACACCGGTAGAGTTGCTCTCATGGGCCCTTGTTTTCCAACTGGGCAGTCGGATTGCTTTCGAACGCGACCCGACATATTTGATTCCTCTCTGGCTTCACAATATTTCAGTAAAAACCACTTGCACCAACAAAAATCACATTCAACTATACAATACGACAAACAGCCAGGGCTGGCCACCGACGCCGCAGTTTCTTTTGTAGGGACAATTTTAGGCCCGATAAACAATACTCATAAACAAAGGTATAAAAGTTTTTTTCAGAAAATCTTCTTGCGGTGAACCGGTGAATTAATCACATATAATAATATGTTACATGGAAAGTTCTTCTAATACTTATTACATAAAAACAGTATTACAAAGCGTACAAGTCACATTTTTTCTGCACAATGGATGAATGAAGCTGACAGACACAGACAGATTGACAAGAAAGAACATCGCGCCATTCCTATTTTCGCCTGAATTTAATCTTAAAACAACATCTGTATAAGTAATAAATGAAGTAATGACGGCAACAATGAAGGAAACTTAAAGTAAATATTGAAATAATGACGACGATAGAAATAATTTACAACTATTCGTTGGCATTGCAATTAACAGCTGATTACTCCGCCATGACAAATGTCTATGGTGTGGTATATAGTAGAATATAATAGATAGACAAAAAAACAAGTCTGTTGCCTTTTATTTATTGTTTTGAGTCTGTTTCTCTGCGACTGCTGACCAATCACTTTAATCCTCTCTTCGTACGACTTCTTCAATTTACAGCTTCATGAAATCCACAATGTATATTATGTAGTGGTTAAAGTATGAAATTGCCGTTTTATAGTAATAGATACTTTGAATTGACATTAAACCTTCATGGTGTGAGATTTTCGAATGAAACTTTTTTCATAGGATACCTATGATATTTTTCTTTTAAAAAATGTGAGCTTTGACGAGTGTTGGCAAATAAAACAAAACAGTGCAACGTCACTTTTCAAATTCTCTTAAGAAGTCGCGTCTTAGGCTTGTTTCACACGTACCACGTACCACAACGACCACAACCAAAACCACACCACACCTTTACGACAAAAGGTGGTCAAGCTGTGGTTACGTGAGAATAGTGTCGCTGCGGCTTCTTGCGGTTGCGTTGTGTTACCTACAAAATGTTTGCGATATGGCGGCCGCTCGTTCGCGGTTTCGCTGGTGGTTGCGTTGTGGTATAACTCTACTCTTTGGTTGTGGTTGCGTGCGACGTAGTCGGTATCAAACACGCGGTCAATAATAACGGCAAAATGTGGCCCGTGTGAATTCAACTATTTCTAAAATGTTTTTTTTTTGTTTTGTTTATATAATTTTAACGCAAATTTTTGTTGCGAAATAAATCACAAAAATACAAATCTTGAAAAAATTTCCACTAGCAGTATTTGAACCTGCTGTTGCTCTCCTTATTGAGCTATCGTGGTTCTGTCCCGGTCTGACCCGGTATGTCAGAAGGGTGCAGGTTCAAATCTTCCTCGTGGAAATTTTTACACTTTTGTGTTTTTGTGATCAACTAATTTTATTTTCGTAAAAATTAGCGCCCACCCACGTGTTAGGTTTGTGGTACATACGTGTGAAACAAGCTTTAGTAAAACCCCACATCACAGACCAAATATCTAGATAATTATAATAATAAGAATAATAAATAATGGTACTACTACTAACTACTAATAACTGTGTCTCGTCCCCACATCTTTACCGAGATACTTATTCTTTTTTAATATTTTACAGTGACCAATGATTGAGGCTCACTTCACCCGTGATCCTCGACTAGTGAGGCACTGGCTATCTTATTATTTATCTTACTAATATCATTCATCTTTATACAGGAAGGAAATATTGTTTATTTAATGTATACTTCTAAGAAAAATACTTTGAAACTGGCTAAATGTGCTAATCGTACGAAGCCATCAACTACAGGAAAAAAAACAAGTTTAATTCTCTTTGAAATTTTTATTTTTATCAATAATTACATTAATTACTTGCACGTCAAGTAAATTATAAAATGAAATATCACAATGCAAATGATAAATTGCACAAAATATATTATTCTCTATTAGAACATTTCCAAGGAATGCAACCAAAACAACAAAACAAATATAAATACCACTGTTTTAAAGAACTCATAGACACCAATAACAAAATACGATTATGTTGTTAGAGAATTGGATGCCCATTTAGACTATCGTGGTTGCATCGCATTATTCTTCTTTCCTTTACTTCTTTAGTTCTCAACAACAAATATTATAATTACACAGATACAGAATTGTCATGTACATTATGTACAAGTCTTTTAATCGTATTCAAAAAGGATATATATCTTAAAAGTATATCTTATTTTATTTGTGATTTTGAAATTGAACAACTTCCTGCATGAGCAAGAAAACCATAATCATAGCTCTTGATCTTGAACAAACAAAAAGCTGCGATAACGGATTATCACAAACAAGAATCGTATACAAAGAAGTCGTATCAAAATCTCCATATATTTGGAGGTCTCGTTTCTTCCATACGAAATCTACATAAATATTTGCTAAATGATAAGTTAATGCGTTTGAAACTGACGATAGATGATGTTGATATAATCCTGCGCTTGTTCACGATACTACAATGGATGGCCACTATAGAGTGGTTTAAATCTAGACATCGAAGGAAATGCCAAAATACATAGCAAACATATAAAACTAATGAGACTTGTGGAAGAAATTGCAATCGTTTTGCAAACTGACAAACTGAGACACAGTTGTGTTTCAGTTACTGTTTAAATTTTGAATATTTATTAACTTAATAAATAACGAGTTATTTCGAACATATCCGGGTTTGTTTCCTTGCCAGGTTCGAAATCCTCATTGCATGTCTGTATTAAAATGACTATGATACTAGAGTATCATAAGTCATAGAGTCAAACCAGCACTTCGGACACCAACGGCAACGTCACCCGAGCATTCAGTTTCAAACGTGCTGACTTCTATAGTGTCTTTTATTACAGCTGCCTAAGCATCACTGGTCCTAGTTTGAGCAATTTTGTTTTTCTGTTCTGCTATCCACGTGTGAATCTTTTCTTTGAGCTCCGTATTTGATTTGACTTGGTCCATGGATAGGGGCGATCGGTTGAATGGATCCGACTGGTCGCTGAGGAGGTGTCTGTGGAATGAAGTGGCATATAATTACAATTCTATCATAATTTAATATTATTTTCTAATTATTTTTATAATATGGCAACCTGGTTATGAAGCAACTGGTAATTTTTTTTGGCCTGCTAAACATCATTGGCCATACATTTATATTTTCATCAAAGATCTTATTTATTATTGATGTGTAACATCTTTCCGCTCGCCTTCTATGTATACAATTTGTGGGAGTGATTTCGAAGAAAAAGGACGGAAGTAGGGTCGTGACAGTGTGATCCTGTAACTGTTACGTGTTAGTCGAAGAAGCCACCAGTGATCGACACTTTAAGCCCAATGTCCGTTGTAGGTCGTAATATTTGTGGGAGTGATTTCGTATACCTGGCAATGGTAGTCCTATCGACGGTGGTGCGCGAGCTGGGCAGTATAACGGGGTCCCGCATCAGCGTACTCATGATCGGGTCGAGGAACTCTTCGGGCGCGTTCGCGAGGATCTCCTCGTCGCGTTGCCGTTGCTCGGCGAGGAGTTCGACGCGCGCTGCAACCTCTTGCAACGAGCCGAGGAGGCTGCCGCCGCCGATGCGAACTATTACAGATTTAGTTACATATTTTCAGAATATAATAAAAAAAGAATAGTTATTTATTGTTATACATGTTTCAAAACACAGCTAATTATACATGTTAAAAAGGAAGTAAGTAAATAGGCTATACAGTGCGTTTGTTTTAACTGGGACTGTATAAGATAATCCGAAACCATAGGAGATACTGGAAAACTGTCTTTGTAACCATTGTCTTGCTTAGTGTAAACAATTTTAGCAAAGCCAATTTTTTGGTCTAGCGTGAGTTGTACACAAAAAATGACTACATAAAAAATGAATCAAATTGAGCAAAAAAATGTTTAATGCTGGTTTTCTTTGTTTCTTGAGAGCATTATTGTATTGGAATTGTAATATGTACTGGAAGAAAAAATCTGAACAGCAGAAATCAGTCAAATTGAATAATGTGTTTTCTTATACAATTTGAACGTATATGTAAATAACAGTAACGCAATGGATGTTCAACACGGCCTTTAATCCCACCCTCATTACAATTACATGCGTTATAACTATGAAAAGACTAAAGAAACTTACCCAAGACAGCCTCAGCTAACGTGAACAGCTGCGGTGAGTACGAGCGGCCATCGTCCGATACGGCGGCGCAGAACCGCTCGCTCGCACCTAACTCGACGTACATGCGGCAAATGTCGCGAACCGTACTCGCCGGATCAAATTCGAACTCCTTCATGTCTTTCACCTGTTGTACGAACAATGTATGAATGAACAAACGTTTATTGGTATCCACTCGACCATATACTCAATACGAGTACACACGCCTGCACATCAACCTGCCACAAACTGTAAAATATCCATATATGGTATATACATATATGGTTGAAAATGCATTGAAGAAATTTGACAGTTTAGGATAGGTTGATATGCAGGCGTCTGTACATTGACAAAGAAAGGAAACTAAAACAACAAAACTCAAAACTTATACCTACCTAGGCTAGGTAAGTGTAAAATATGTATATGGTGTTGGGTAAAGCAAAGGGCTCTGACTCAGTTTTTAGGGTTCCGTAGTCGTAGTAGTATAAGGAACCCTTATAGTTTCGCCATTTCCGTCTGTCTGTCTGTCCCCAGCCTAGCTCATAGACTCTTAGTACTAGGAAGCTTTAATTTGGCATGGATATACATATTAATCACGCCGACAAAGTGAAGTAAAATTTAAAAAATATTTTTTTAGGTTACTTCCCCTACACGTGAAATGGGGATGTAATTTTTTTTTTATCTACCACATAGTGTGGGGGGGTCGTTGGATAGCAATTTTAAAAATATTGCGGGTTTGTGGAAACAGTTTTTTGATTGAGGCATCCGTTTGTGAACTATTAAGCTTTAAAGTACAAAATTTTGTTAGAGTCAAGTGTCGCCCCCCTGCCAGCCAAATGGTTGTTTTTGGATACGTGATAAACTTCACGGTAGTTGTATACAACTTGTTGACTTGCATTCACGCCTTATTCACAGCAGCAATCATATTGCTTATACTTGTTACAAATAAATTATAAAAAAAATATAAAAAAAATAATGATCATATTTTTAAAATCTGTAAATAAGAATCGCACGTTTGGCGTAGCACTAAAAAATGCTCGATTGCGTACGGCGCCCACCCGAGCACGCGTAGGTAGCAACAAGCGAGGCTCGCTCGCGCGCGCCCGCAGTTTTGTCGGCGCGGCGGCGCTGGCGGTGGCCGGCAGGGCCAAAGCCAGTGTGCGCCGCGAGCCCCGAACGAGTGACACGTTCGTTAGCCCTAGCGAATTTTGAGCGAAATTTATAAAAAAAGTAAAATGACGGAAAATTATTCCAACGTAGAACTTGTGGAGATGGTGCTATTATACTCAATTAGTGGGAACAGTCTACGTCGAGCTGTGGTCATGTTCGTGGAAATGTTTCCAAACAGACCAACTCCATCGCGCGAAGTAATGCTTGCTGCCACGCAACGACTGAGGGATCATGGCCAGTTCTACGTTCCTCGACATGCGCAGGGTCCCGGCAGTGTGGGCCTCTCAGCCGATTTGTAAGAACAAATCCTCGAATACTTCGAGTGGGAACCACGTGCGAGTACTCGAGATGCTGGCCGCCACTTCAATGTTCACCATACAACAGTCTGGCAGCTTCTTAAGTCGGAGCAACAACACCCGTTTCATTTCAGAAGAGTACAAGAATTGAACAAGCAAGACCATGTCGCCCGGGTAACTTTTTGTCACTGGGTACTAGAACACCAAGAAGCCAGCATTTTATGGACGGACGGACGAGCGTTTACAACGTCCACATTGAACATTGGTGGGCTCACCGCGAACACAACCCGCATAGATTTAAAAAGATTTGTTTCAGCATAGGTTTAGCATCAATGTGTGGGCTGGCATTGTTGGTGGACATTTACTCGGGCCCTATTTCATCGAGGGTTATCTCAACAGCAACTCGTATTTGCAACTATTGCAGCACGTAGTTGACGTAATGCTTGACGACGTGCCACTAGCTTTTCACCGGAATCTCTATTACCACCAGGACGGGGTCCTCCCCATTATGGACGCCAAGTGCGCAATTATTTGGACGAAGTGTTCGGAACCCAGTGGATTGGTCGAGGTGAGCCAGTACCCTGGCCTCCGAGGTCGCCAGTCTTGACTCCGTATGACTTTTATTTGTGGGGAGACATAAAAATAATGGTTTATAAAGACGAAATCACGAGTGTTGTGCAGTTAAAACATAATATTTTAATGGCATTTGAGAGTGTAAGGTCAAATCGTAGTGTGCTGCTAAAGTTAGCTAGAAACTTAAGGCGCCGTGCCGTGCCGATGTGGGAGGACATTGACCTTGCATTTTTTCTTGTTGTCTCCGTCAAAGGAGTAAGTTGTAAGTTGAGCATCAAAGAGATTCGGTGACAAAATGATAGAACGCTTGCATAGAATAAAAACTCTTCATGTTTGAATGCCCAGGATGCTGTGACAGCATAAAAGTGAGTGTCTACTTTGGAGTTCTTCTCGGTAGGCTTAGAAGGTTTAGAGGAAAGTAGTTGGGCATAAAAATGATGCAGTCGACAAGCGTGGGGTCGCAGAAGACTTGGAGCACGTGGGCAGCTGTCAACATACATAATGAAACTCAAAAGTTTTAAAAGCGAACGTCCTACCTTGAAGTTCTTCTTGTTAGGTCCAACGAGGTGTAGCAAGAAATAGTTCAACATCGAAGCGATCCGCTCGACTATCGTAGGGTGGCAGAACACTTGCGGCGCGTGGGCCGCCAGCCGCACGAGCGTGCGCACCGTGTCGCGGCCCAGGATGTTGTCGAAGCGCGCCAGGTTACCGATTTGGGAGAGGTTCGCGAGGTTCTGCTCGCGCTCTTGGGACGACATGCTGTTCCATGCGCCGCTTTCTCTGTTATTGAAAGAGAGCGTGTTTTGTTAACAAAAAATAATTGTACTTTGTGCTCATTTTTAAGCACCTTGCGCGCACAGTACAGGTGGTAGATTTGAGAAGTTGAGAAAAATTGTTATAAAAAATCATCTAATCATAAAACAGTTTAAATAATTTTCTGTCGACTTTTTATTAACATGAATAAATAAAAAATTAACACTGTTTTAATTAAATGGGAAAGGTGATCTTACGACGAAGTAAATGGAACTTAAATACTCCTACGAGCTTAATACCATTTTCAGGTGCTGAATTTAGTCATAAGCTAATTTTACATTCTTTAGCATCATTTACTTCCCAAGATTGTAAATGAAAAATCTAAAATGGGTTCGTACTGCGCTATCTGCATGGAGCGTAACTGCGCCATGTTGCCGAGCGCCACGTCCAACAAGGTAACATGTTGTTGTTCAATTTGGTGGTGTATTTCTGCGGGTGTCCGCTTTACGACGCCATCGGCAGTTCACGAATCGTAGTTATATCGTGAATTTATTTCGTTCGCTTTACTACCTAAGCCCGTGAGATCCAAATGAATGTAACATGTATACGTACTGCGCTATCTGCATTGTGCGTATCTGCGCCATGTTGCCGAGCGCCTCGTCCAGCAGGTAGATGGCGTCGTTTATCAGCAGGTTCACGAAGCGTAGGAATATTGGCGGGTGCACTGCTTCCATGTTCGCCTCCGCTTCGTTAGCTAACCGACTGAAATATACATATGGTTGGCAGCATTTTATTATAATATTATATTAGACTAACATCATGCTGAGCAGATAAGCTATTAGTTAAAACTATATTGTTGTTGTGACATTAATAAGCTATCTCTATTCTCTTCAATTCTATTTTAAAAGAGAAAATAATTTATGTGTTTTCAAAATAAATAGTTGTAACGCAAAATTATTATTTGGTCAGCAGAATTATACAATCGGTTAGCATAAGAAACCTTTACTATTGGATAGTAATTTTTTTTTCCCGAGCGAAGCGCAGCGTAGCGTGGGCCAGTCACGGAAAGGGGGAGCGGCATAAGACTGCTCAGAATGATATAAGTTGCAGACTGATTTAGAAATATTTGCTGACCATAAGTTGCTGCCCAACTAGCTGTTAGCTAACCGATTACATTTTTTTGCTAACAAAAATACGTATACTTGGTTAACCGTTTAAATAACACCCTTTTAAAAACGTCTAATATTAACGTTTACGTAATATTATTCTAGGCTTGACAGTAGTCCATATTTATTGTACACAACATGCTAAATAACATTAAATGTAGAACGATATACGATGTACATATACAAAACAGTTATAAAAATAAAGTTAATTAAAGATAATTATAAAAACAAAACTAAACCATGGTGGCTTAACCAGAAACTACCCAATAATTAGATGGTTTATTATTATTATTGTTGTGTTCTCAAACAAAAGTTTCTTTATTATTTTCACTTTAGTCGTTGTACCACTAAGCTTGCTTATTTGTGACTCACGATATCGCTTCTCTGTGCTCCTCACTGCCCCACAAGAAGTCCATGACGAGGTACATGGGGCGGCGGTAGTTGAACTTCTGCTCGAACTGCACGCTCTGGCCCGTCATCTCGATGCCCACGAACACGTCGAGAAGGCAAGGCACTAGCTGCACAAAATGAAGTAACATATATTGAAAGTAAAATATTCATTCAATCGTATGGCTTTATAATAATCGTTCGGCAATTTCAAGTTAATAACACAATAACAATCGCTTTATTCTTTAGACAGCGTCATTTTAAAGTAAAATAGAAGCGGTACTGCGTTATCACCACTGAAATAACTGGACATTTATTTATTTTGTTTATGTAGGTTTTAGTAACCTATAAACACAAATGCAACACAGCATTGTAGCGACAATCTCTGTGTAAAGGTGGATTAAGGCCGTCATTTGTACTTCTCCTTGTATTGTCCTCTCTAAATATTTTGTATGGCGTACAATAAAGAGTATTTTCATTTCATTTCATTTCATTTCATTTCATTTCACAAAGACACCTCTCACGGACACGGAATCTCGCAACAGTCCGTGGGCAGCTGTTGCGAGAGATGAGATGCATCTTGAAACATTTAGCTTGACCAGGCGTTTGTGTGTTGTTGTAAATGCACCTCTAAAAGTATATTAGGGTAGATCTATATAATATGTTAAGGGGCCGCCCTGTCGGGACAAGTGGATGCGCTTACCCGTTATGGGAAAATATTTTTACATAGTACTTAACAATACATACCTGAAGTCTATGTGGATGTTCTTTGAATAGCTGCTCTCGGTAGAATGACGCTAAATTGCTCAGTGGTTGTTGATCGTCCGGGTGATTTGGTAACATAGCTTCTAAGCATTCAGCTAGGCGGGCTCTGAAAATAAATTGGAAATATTAAATAAAATAATAACAATGTACCTAATATGTAATTAAAATAAAAGTGTTCAACGGAAGAGTTGTCAATAAAATTTCATATGAATAGATTGTCATAGCCTGAAGAATTGCCAACAAGTTCTCTGTTTATCATGAAAGTTGTAAAATTGAAAAAAAAAAAGTACACTACACAACTAATTGTAATAATTTTTGATATATGTATGAGGACATACAACATAGTAGTACATTCAATGTAGGTATTATTATCACCAATTTAAAAATCGCACCATTACACCAGTCTAAATTGTTTTTGGTTTTGAGAAAGTAGTTATAAAGTTTATGGTAATCTCTATATATTATACCAATTTACATTTTACATATTATTATGTTGAACGTTATTTAATACCGGGATATTAACCAGAATTTCTTGAAAAGGAGGTTATATCAGCTCTATATTAAAACCATTTCAAAACTTTAGCCTCACCTGTTCCTATCACTGATCTTTATGTTACCTTAAGTGCGGGTTGTTGGTGCGCACGGAATCACCCATAAAGGTGAGAACGAGTGTGAGGGCTGGGTGCAACAGGCCGGCAATGTCGGCCTCCTCCGTTATGGCGCCTACAGTACGCCGCGCCATGGTTATAAGCACCACTATGTTTTCCAACACGAACTCGGGTATACACCTGCAAACATATCGTATATAATAAATTAATATAATTATATAATAAATAATAAATAAAATAAAAAAATAGCAATGGTCGTTGAATCTATTTTTGTATTCACACCCGTCAATCGAGCCGATTTTAAAGTCGTTCGAACGAAGTTTCAACTAACCGTAGATCTACCGTAAACGGTTGGTTGGAACTTCGTTCGCGAACGACTTTAAAATCGGATGATAGTATGAAAATGGTTTCATACTATCATCCGATAGTATGAAACCATTTACAAGTACAAGTCGTTATGATACCGTTATGGTTTGAGAATCGGGGGGCAGTTATTAAATTTCACTAGCTTTAATTATTCAAATAATTGCTTAAATAATAATAACGTGCTTATTATTTTCCTAGAACTTTAGTGAACAAATCAATAATTTAAAAGATGTTAACTTGTTTCATGGTTTTGTTTGACAAGGAAACCTTAAATATGATTATGACGTTACGTCCACTGAGTCGGAACCAGAGCGGACGGATTAGTTGGTTTGAATTGATTTCTGTGCATATTTTTTATACATTAGTGCTTAAAGACAGAGAACGTTATATAAGTTCTTGGTGTCAGCGGCAATATATGAACAGAGCAATCGAAGCTAAATACTTAACCTATAAAGAGTTTTAAAATGCGGTCATGCTATTTTAATATTTAAGGCTCATTCAATTTACTATTGCTTTACTAGACTGCTATGAAAATGCCGATGCGAAATCTGGATGAAAGTTTTTTTTTAATATTTTAATATAATATCAGGCAGGCAGTTGAAATAATAATAATAATAATATTTTTTATCATTGTACATTTAGTTTTTCCAAGCAAAATATGTTTTGTATCTAGTTTTTAAAGTCTGTAAACAAACGCCTAGCTAAAGTTCATAGCAAAATCTCTAATTAAAGCTTGTTTTAGGAGTTTCTGTGACTTTATTTTTAGAATTGCAAAGATTTGAAAAGTTATTGAATCAAAGTTATTGGCTAAGTCGATCACTGGTTCCTGTCGAAGACTGGTGCCACTTATATTAATTACTAGAGTATCACGTGACTAACCTGAGTGCGTCGAACGGTGGAGCAACGACAAGCGCTTCCACTAGACTGATCGTGTCGGATGGGGGGTATAATGCGCGTCACCGCGTCGGAGTGTAAAACGAAGTGTACTAGCCGCGTTAAAGAATGAATATTTTTTTCTCTTCCAAGTCGGACACTCTTGGCAGAGTGGTCTTGGTGTATGACGGGTCTAGTCATGCGTCTCCATTCCACTCCATTGGAAGCATTGTAGAAAGCAGTCGGTCATTGTAGATTGAGTGAAGCCATATTCTCGACGACAGCCGGCGGTGGGGCGGCAGCGACAGCGACGCGACGCGACTATGCTCCCCGCGCTGCTGTCATCGAGAACAGTTCCATAGAAACCTATGCTTTTGAACGCGCCGCTCCCGCCGCCGCCCCGCTGCCCGCCGTCTCGTCGATAATACGGCCTAAGGAATCTAATGAAGTCTGCTCATCTGGTTAGTAAGTTACCACGGGATCTCTTGCCCTCCATCCTGCCCTGAACTACAAGACGCTAATATTTTTACTAGACTATTATGTGACTCACCTGAGCGCGTCGGGCGGGGGAGTAACGATCGGCATCTCCACAGGAACAACCGTGGTAGGGGCGTAGCTAGCCTGTGGGCCGGGTGTATCGGGTCGTATTGCGACTTGTACCAGCCACGTACACGTGGTGGCTTGGAGGCGGTTCAGATTGGTCAGCATAGCGTCTTCTAGCAGCGCGCACCGGAGGCTTATGAATCTAACGAAGGGGAATAGTCATCATCATCATCATCATCATCAGCAGGTCAGCAGCATATAATAGTCCACTGCTGGAAATATGCCTCTCTGAGTGCACTAGTAAAATATTTGTAACATAGTAAAATTGCCTCTATGGCAGCGAGCGAATATTTCTATTATAGTTAGTGACATATTAAGAACGGCATAAGCGCATGCCACCGCTATAAGGATCATTTTGATTTGAACGACCACTTATATAGTTTTAGGTGTAGTTTTATAATTAGGTTATTTCGCTATTTATTTTCTACTGTTAAGGATTTTTACAAAATTTAGTTTTGTTCTTATAATGATACAAAAGTTTAAATAAGGTTTAAATACCTTAAATAAGGATTAATAAATCTTGAGAAAAGGCGGAAATGTAGGAAAGCCATGGCCCAACAAAGGCCTTTTAACAACGCCACAATAAAGGCTAACTGTAACTGTTACTATTATTAACACCCGTATAATCGTATTTTTCATACGCCTGCCTAATTAAAATCTTACTAGTACTATTAAAAACTTGCTAATAAGTTATATCATGTTACAAACTTGGTCATTAGATGATGAGTGCGCTGCCTCATCGGCTCTACTAGGTGATGAGCGCTGGCCGTCACATCGGCGAGGGCACGCTGCGACCTGGCCAAGTCTTGCCCGCAACGCCATAGCTTCTCTGCACACACTCTTACACCTGAAACATATACCTAAATAGATTGAAAATTGAAGAGCATCATCCTTAGACTGTAAACTTGCCTTCTTTCCACATAAATAGCTCATTAATATGAGCTATTGTTTATGTGGTTATGGTGGTGGTTGTGGTGAGATTAATACCTAACATAACTAACTCATCATCATCATCACCAGTTCTTTATAATTCCTTACTGCTGGGGCACGAGCCTTCCCTATGGATGGATAGGGAGAACAGGCCATAAATCACCATGCAGGCCCAGTGCGGATTGGTGGTTGTTAACGACTGCTAATGCAGCCGGGATCAACGGCTTTAAGTGCCTACCAAAGCACGCAGGAGCTTAGATGATACATTTTGGGTCACCCATCTGATGACCGGCCTTTGCGAAAGTTGCTTAGCGTCAGCAATCGCAGACTGGGCATATTAAGCACTGCAACATCGAGCTCCCTAAAAACAATCAAGCAACAAAGAAATAAGTTAAGTAGGATGATAAAAAATAACTCACCCAAATCAATACACTTCTGTGTCATAAAGAAGCACTCTGTAACAAAAGTGTATGTCTCAGCGGTGGGTCGCTTTATCGGCTGGCCATTCTCATCTTCTCGCGCTGGCAATAAGCTGGTTTCGCTGTGTAGGCAGTCAAGGTGCACCGACTTTGCTGCACATTCTTCGGGCTGAAAATATTGCGTTGTTATAATGGTCATTTTTATCTTCCCACAAGTGCGAGTTAAACCATTCCATTGATATACCGGGCCAGGTGTAGGTGGTCCCAATTATACTATTGTGACTGTTCACCCCGCCGTGCAAATTTACCAACACATAGGATTTATCAACAGCATAAACACAAAGGATCCTTATTCAATGTCAACAACGTACGTCATCAGCATGCGATTTTGACTATGTTTGAATATGTTTTTGAATATGTTTCTGTCAGATGTAGATTATGGAACATTTCAATTACTCTTCATTGGCTCGGTAGAAAAATTCAAAAGTTAAAGAAATTTAACTCATTATTACTTACCAAAACAGCACCATATGTAGGGTCTATTTTCAGTGATTTTGAATCGTCGGGCGTTGCGCAAAATGGCTGACATAGTTGCAGCAATACCGCACCAAGATTCAGCATAAATCCATCGGACACACAACTTAATGTGGCCGCACTAACTTCACCAGCCTATGATTAAAATAAGGGTGTTATTTAAACGGTTAGCAAAGTATTCGTATTTATATTAGCAAAAAAATGCTAGTTGGGCAGCAAAAAAGCTAGTTGGGCAGCAACTTATGGTCAGCAAATATTTCTAATTCAGTCTGCAACTTATATCATTCTGAACAGCAGTCTTATGCCGCTCCCCCCTTCCGTGACTGGCCCTCGCTAGGCCTCTCGGGAAAAAAAAATTACTTAACCTAACCAACAGTAAGGATTTCTTATTCTGACCGATTGTATAATTCTGCTGACCTAATAATAATTTTGCTGACCAAATATTTATTTTGTAATACAAATAAATTATTTCCCATAAAATAACAACAGTTTTATTGCTCGCCCACGACAACTGTCGTTTTTTGTCGCGGGGATCGTACTTCTAGTTCATTGCGTGCTTTCTATCACCGTAGACTGCCGTAAAGTTAAAGAGCTCGATGGCGCAGTAATTAACGAGCCCGGTCTGCAATTGCTAAGGTTGATTTTCGCAAAGGCCGTTCATCGGATCGGTGACCAAAAATGTATCATCTCGAGCTCCTCCGTGGTACGGAAGGCACGTTGGTCCCGGCTGCATTACCAGTCG
This sequence comes from Eudonia truncicolella, assembly GCA_949315975.1. Lineage (NCBI taxonomy): Eukaryota > Metazoa > Arthropoda > Insecta > Lepidoptera > Crambidae > Eudonia > Eudonia truncicolella. The sequence goes on along the minus strand of OX438835.1, from coordinate 7,698,672 downwards.
TTGACAACCGCTAACGCGCACTGAGCCTGCGTGGTGGTTTATGGCCCGTTATCCTTATCCATCCATAGGGAAGGCTCGTGCCCCTTGGGTTGACAGTATATGACAGTGGGGACGTATATGAGCTAGTGGTGACTGCCGTAGTATAACGCGTAATAAAATAAAAATCCGATCGGCGCGTCGCAAGACGCTCGTGGTCGTGGCTGATGCAGGCTAGTTTTAGATCTTAAATAAATATAAATCTATGTACATACTTGAACATTCCAAAGTTTTCCTCTGGCAACATTAGTTTTTAGACATTTTCCTATCCATGTTAATAGTCGATTTTTCATTTGAGGTCCACTTTTTAACAAAGTGAGGAATAATCTGTGCAAATTGTTTGTCAAATGTGAAGATGCATTCCACACCGATTGTTCCACCATTGAGGTGGCTGACTGGAAGGAAATAATAATAAATATATTAACCCTCATGAAACATAGCTTGTACTTACAATAATGCACTTAGATTTAGTGCCTGGTTTAGACTAACAAATATTTACTAATAAATACCACATAAATAATTATTGAAGAATGTTTATGACAGTCACCAAAAAATAAACACTTGCTCCTACCGGGGACCAAACCGGGAAGGGATTAGTGTTAGTCTTGCAATGCATGTGTAATAAGTAAAAATGTTTTTATTTATTATAGTCACATTTATTTGATTTTAACTACATTACCTGGTCCATGGGGTTATCGAAGAACTCATGGAGTGAATTGGCAGTTTTAGGTAAAACTGATAAACTTAATAATGCACCAAGTACTGAGTCTTGGTACAGACGTCCATTGGTTTGAATATACGGTTCACAAGCATCCATTAAAATAGGTGCCAAATGAGTGTTACCTGCAAAAACCATGAGCATAAATAAAATGAGAGTAAGAGAAGTAACTAGGTTATGAACTGTATTATCCGTTGGCCACAAAGACACCATAGGGATAATTCTACAAGAAATATAAGTACAAAAATAAAATAAAAAAAGTTGCACACATCTCCAGAAACAATGACAATGTAGAACTGTGGAACTGTCTTTAGTTACAAGGCCAGGTTAAAAATAACAGAAAAATTAAATTGAAACAACATTTCAAAAACTAAAAGCATGGCTGGCAACAGTTTGGTTATCTAGATAGATGTGCTAATAGTATACTATATAATTTTTAGGTCTTTGAAGTGTAATGAGATGAATCACCCTTATCTTTTTACACTATCTTTTATGAATTCCGTTCACATACCGAAAATAACGTAGCATTGTATACGAGCTAAAAGAATATATATATATATTTATCAATCAGATATTATATATGATCCACAATGGTTGTGTTTTTTTTTTGCAAAAACCAAGACCAAGAACCATTTTGTTGCAAATTAAGACTTGTGTTAATAATATAAAGGTGTAACTTATCTTACGAAGAACAGCAAAGGTTTTCCTCACAGACTATCTATCTTTGGGGATCTTTAGCGCCAGTTGTTTAAATTTTTACATACATACTCCCACATCCTTCTCCCAAAGAGGTAGACAGAGCGTCAAAACCACAAATTTTGAATAAACTCACTGTCACTAACCTCTTTGCCACATCTATACTAATGTTATAAAGAGGAAATCTTTGTACTTTTGTATGTATTTTTTTAATGAATAAACTCAAAAACTACTAGACAGATTTAAAAAATTCTTTCACCATTAGAACGCTACATTAGCGCTGAGTAACATAGGCTATATTAAAAAAAAAGTCCACCCGTGCGAAGCAGGGATGGGCCGCTACTTGAGCATAAGCAAAGCCTGTCTGTCTTTGGTCTGTCAGGGGTATGAGGTAGAATAAATAACATGAGTGACAGGTTGCCAGCCGATAGTCTGATGTGCAAGCATCTTGGAACTCTTGTCCCTAAGTTAGCTCCTACAACATGCATGGGAAGTAGATACATTCTGTTCATGTTTCAGATCAGCATGGGATGGGTTGGTTATCAACAAATTGCAAACTTACTTGCAAAGATGTGTATTGATGGTAGAACATAAATAGGAAGGCTCACAAGATTTGATTTATTTACATCTGTGTGGATTATTTTCAACACAGGAGTCATTGTGTCTTTCAACTGTGCATATACATCTTCTTCATCTGAAAATGTTGAAAGAAATCTTTTTAGTTTTATTTATGACTAGCACCTTTTTGAGTCCTAAGGTTTGATTTTAACTAGGATAGATTGACACACATTTTAACCGCCTCTGTGGTCTAGTGGCTAAGACCACCGGTTTAGACCCAGAGGTCCCAGGTTCGATTCCCAGCGATGTTACATGTTTGTGTACTCGGATTGGTTGGTGGTAGGGCTTGTCTGTCCGCCTGGCTGGTTACCACCATCTTATCTAAATATGTCACCATAACATCAATGTTTGTAGCTTTGTTGTGTTCCGGCTAGAGATAAAATAGCTAGTACCTCACTAGTTGAGGATCCCGGGTGAAGTGTGCTTCCATTATTGGCCTTATCATCACTTAACATCAGGTAAGATCAAGGCACTGTGCTTACCCGATAATATAAAAAAAAAACTACCACAACCTCTTTAGTACCAGTTCAATCTAGGTGTCTCTTTCCCAAGCTTTAAATACAGAGGATACAGACTAAAATCTTTTTTCACTAGTGTAAAGTGGTTGTAGTCTAAAACTGTCCCACTGCTGGGCAAAGGATCATAAAAAATGAGAATGAGAGACAAATGATGGGAAGTGGTTTGATCACCACCCTTGCCAAATGCAGGTTGGCGATCACAAACCCAGGCTATGGATTGGAAAATCCGAAACACACTTTGCCTATCCTGGGAATTGAAACCGAGACTTTTGAGTACTGGGCCAAGCGTTTTGCCACTTAGCCAAATTTGAATATTAAATTAAATCATTACTCACCATCAGAAACAAATGCTTCCACTATTTCTATAAAAAATGTTTGGCTCTGTGGATCAGCATGCTTTAACAGTTCAATGAGTTGTAATGAAAAATTTTGACCTTCAAACAATGCAGGTTGTTTTAGAGCCGTCACAGCATTTCTGAATATAAGTTCTCTCATTCTTTGTATTCCTTTCTTTACATAAGGTGTGTTTACTTGATCATAACTTTGTAGGTTTTGTATGGAGCTAAACAAATAGGGGAATATCTCTTTTTGTATTACATGCTCTTTGTATACTTTACAAGACTTGGGAATGACATTTGATTCAATATTAGGCAAAAGTAATCGTTCAAAGAGTGCTTGCTCTAAGGCTTCCAAATCAATATGTAAACAAGGTTTGCTAGCCTCAGCTAACTCTTCCAAGTATACCAATTGCTTTTCAAAGCTTGTCCCATTTAAAGCATTATGGTTGATTGTAAAGTGAAAGACGTTTTCAACTATGTCATTTATTGCTTGTCTTTCTTCTTCCTCTTGCGAACTTGTTGAAGTGATTTGCATAGGCGTAATAGTTTCACTGTAATCTGCATTGTTCGTTGATTTCACTGCTGATACATCTATTAAACCAGCGAAAGGATTGTTTGGTTCGGACATCGTTTAAACTAAGAAACTAAACTCAAACACAAAAAATTGGTATTTAGAAAGCTAGAAACGGTGTCATATTATACGTGTAAACTAAATTATACTCAAAGAAAGCTCGTCTATTTCAGAAATCAGAAATGATTTTTAAAAATTTGTATTTACGTAAAAAATGCTGACTTATCACAAAATTGATAATAATGACGTTTCGGTTTCGTTCGTAATTCATTAGTCTGTTCATTCACCTCGACGACGATAGTTTACACTCGTTATAAAATATATGCTAAAAAATAACAAATATTTACAGTCATTATATTTTATTGACTAAAAACTCAGTTCCCTCGACTTAAACTATTTAAAAATCTATTAGTATTATAATAGTATTAATTTTCTTGTTGGCAAATTGACTGTTGTTGGACCGACGAAACGATAGTATGTTTGTGCTGGCAACTCCACAAATTCCATTACTTTTGATAAGAGCAATCATTTGATGTACTGTTTATCTAAACTGTCTGTCTAAAGCGCCTAATAGTGTAATATTATTTAACTATTGTACAAAAAAAATATTATTTTATCAATAAAATAAATTACTTATCTTTGTAAAATATTGAAATGACAAAGAAATTACTAATTTACAATTTTATGTACGTAAACAGTAATTTTCTGGAAGTTGGCTAAACTGCGCTATACTAGCGCTAGACATTGATGTGCCCAATTTTGGAACTTAACTGTTCTGATTTCCGGTTTTGTCTGTAGCTCCCTGCAAAAATCCGCCGCAGTCGTCGTCCGAAATCAATATTGCGTACTCGAATTGTTACGTCTTTATGCAGCAATGCTATGAAAGATTCCATATTTACATGGCGTATAGTAGTCGCACATAGTGAATCGTTCATTAATGTAAGATTGGTAACACTTATATATTATTTACTTACTAGGCCATTACAAAGCGTGCCCCCTGATTTTTTTACTCAAAAGTGCTTCATCACATCGCTATAAAGCGATTATTAACACGTGCAAATCGTGCAATATTTATCTGCTACACATCTATTATAATGATTATTGCGTGTTTAAGTACCTATTTGGAACGTAATATTTGTTTTCAATGAACTGTCTTGTCAAGAGGCAAAATGGCGGCCCTTGTTTTACTATAAATTCTAGTTTAGTCTTACGGGCAGATAAAAATAAGTAAATCTTTTATATCATTATTACGTAGGTGTTATGTGCATGCAATTTCTATCCCTTTTTTAATTTAACTGCATAAAATTTTGTGAAATCGAATTTTAACCACGGACTTGGTGTTGGTAATGTATATTTAAAATTAAATTAGGCATTCATTCTTGCAAGATATTCGTTAATCATTTTGTTTCTTTGTATATTTTCAAAATTACTTCATTCCCACACTGTAAATAGTATTTATAATGCTACTAAGTTAAAATGTTCATTGCCTGTTATCGTGAGCAATAGAGGCTAGCTGTTTACGTCATTTAGTACTACGCAATTACGCATCATGTGCTAGTGTGAGTGAGCGAGTCTATACGTACAACACGTTACTTGACCTCGATGAGAAAGGACACACACGGCTGACTTGCCATTCTAGAAGGCTGACGTCATTCAAATAGTGGCGAGCGAGAGCGCAGCGCATAGCAAGACATTGTGAAATGTGAACGTCCACCCACTGCTTGCCTTGCTTGGCTCTATCTATACCTAATTTATTTGAAAGTTGTGGCTATGAACAGTTATTGTACTGACTTCCGCCATACATGTTGATTTTATATCTGCGTAGCACTTAGTAATATTGTGGAATTTGGAGATTACTGATTCTCAATGATTATTGTTCCATCGATAATTAGGTACAGTATAATATAATGAGAACAATAGCTTGGTCTCATTCACCGTGTTACTACTGTTATCGTATAAACTGTAATCGCGTTATAGTTTTTGAGCTAGTCTATCGTAAATTAAATCATATCCATAGTAAATAGTCCTATTTAGCTAGATAAAAGGTTATTCGAGCCGGCAGGCAACGTCCTTATATATGTGTGACATTTTGTGTTTGTGTGAGTTCGTTCCAGTTTGATCAATACAAAAACTGTTAATGAGAGTCTATATTTTTTCACTCAACTGAGTATAATAATAACATTTCTATATTTTACAGTTGTTATTGCAAAAGGGTTATTGTTTGTTACATTCTAAATCTTGTATTAAATGCAATCATTTATTTTTAAACTGGTCGGATTATACCAGCACAGCCAAGATGGCGACTGACGTGACGTGACGTAGAATCTTTGTTTGTTGCATAGCATGACGCATCCATTTTCACTGAAGTTAAAGCGTAGATTTTCACAGTACATTTTTATATGATGTTTTGTGGCGTATATTCTGGACAATAAGTACATGACAAAATGAATTATATATTTAAAATATAGATTTTAAATCAGTTAACTTTGGTTATTGACTCAAAAGCTATTTTTATTAGCCACCGACTTAGGTCACTTTGAACAAATAATTGAAATGAAACTACTTTTACCGATCTACTCGCGTTTATTTTACACATTACTTATTGAATGTTTACCTATTTAATATTTTTTCTTTGCATTGCCCGTGGTCAATATTAAATAAGTAATGTGTAGTGTTCACGTAAACTTTAGAAAACAATAAATAATACCTAGGTACATGTTATTTCTCAAATAGTAATAGCGAGTAATTTATAAATGGTTTTGTTTGTCTTTTATTGTGTTTAAGATAGGTATTAAATATCAAATTTATCGATAACATTATCATAGTTTAGCACTATTACTCGTAGGTATATTGAATACCTACCTAGCTAATGCTTTGATATTATTTAATTTCTATTTGGGGCGTAAGTAAGTACCTGGGCATAGCATACATTAAAATATAATACATACACGCAAATAAACTATAAAATATCATGAATAAAGGCTTAATTAATCAAAGTATTTTTTCTTAGTTTTAGGACACGTAATGCGATACGCAGTAGTCTCGTAATTAAAATACCTACTCATGAACTAATTCCATTATTAGTAGAAAAATGAAGTAGATAACACTTTATTTTGAAAGCTCTTCGCTTTCAAAATAAAGTGGTGGACATTAATTGGATACATTAAATATTGTTGCACAATCATTTAATTATTATAGATTTAATTATTAATCTTACTGAAGACAATATTAAATTAGCAATGGGCGAAAATAATTAAATAAGTAGCTGAAAACATATTTTTTTCTGAAAACAATAAAAGCAAAGCAGTCTAATAGATGACTAAACTATTTAATGCGCGTTTCTGTGCATGGGAAAGTCACAAACATATTTACGTAAATTCAACCTAAGTATGTGGACGAACTAGAATTAGTACATGATCGTGAATATTGTATTAATTTGGAACACAATAATATTTATTAAAAAAATCATAATATATAATAATTATTTACCTACATGTTTTATTTATGTATTTGGTTGTAGGTCACTATTTTTTAATTGAATAACGTAGTTTACATACTATAAAAAATCTTTATTTAAACCCATAGATCTCCATTTACAATGTTAGTTACACACTGTCAAACAATGATCGAGTATCGTGGGTTCGATTCCCACACCGATGCAATTGTATGTTGATGATCTGTTACTATGTTATGTATTAAATGTGACAAGTGATTGAACTACTTATAGGATTAATTCGTATAGGTTTTTGGTGAGAAGTCTTATGGAACTAATTATCATAATGCTACTTTAAAAACAAGTAATGATAGCGAGATTATAAAGTCTAAGATCAAATTAAAATTTAATAATAATTATTTATTATTAAAGTGTAATAAGTAATTTTATATTTTATGAATTTCAGTGACACCTTCATAATGGCGAATACAGCAACGAATATGGAAGATTTAGAAGATGGAGAAATTGAAAGCGAAGGGGAGGATGCCACGAACATTCAGAATACAGAAAAAGGAGAAGAAAATGAACATAACGCGGATGAAATACTGCATCAAGAAAAAATTGAGACGCAAGAGGTAGTCTATTATTCAAAATCAGGTAAAAAAAAGAAGTCAAAATCCAAAGGTGATCAAAAGTTTAAAGAAAAGAATAAAAAAAACCGTAAGTTTACTAACACCACAGAAGATGATTTTGCTGGTAACATTGAAAAGGCTATTCGAAAAGCTATGAATAAAAGCGACGATGGTGAAATGTTCCTCGAAGAGGAAGTGGAAGAACGTCGTAAGCACAAAAAGCGAAAGAAGAATGAAAATAAAGATGGTCCTAACAAAAAACGTAAAAAACAAGAATATAATGATGAAGTAGATGAAAGCGAAATGATGTGTATAAGAGGAGCATCACCAGTGAAAAAAACAGTAGAAGCATTTGAAGAAGAAGATAGAGAGTCTTATGCATCTGATAGTAGCCAGGAATCTCGAGGACCCCAGCACCACCGCCCACAAAGACAAAGACCGCCTCAAAGAGAACGAAATAAAAATAATAAAAATGAACGAAGGCGTGGGGCTGGAGCGCATCCAATGCAAGAGCCTGATGGGCTTTGTTTGTATTATATGCAAGGAAAGTGTCACAAAGGCGATGACTGTGTGTACTCTCATGATGCACAACCTCCTCGAAAAATGGAACTTTGTAAATTTTATCTTATGGACTGCTGTGCAAAAAGAGACAAATGTCTCTATATGCATGCAGACTTTCCTTGCAAATATTATCATACCGGGCTTCCTTGTATATTCAAAGATGAGTGCAAATTTGCTCATGGTAAACCATTGACTGACAATTTGAAAAACATTTTATTAAAACATATAGAATCTGCTCCTAAGGAAATATTGGGCGATTTTCCTAGACTTCATAGAGAAGGAGCATTACAAATGATTCAAACAACTCAATTAAAGTTAATGCAACAGTTTTCAGAGAATCAAGATGATGATGATAATAATATACCTTCATTATTTGATTTAAATATACCTAACCCTCAAATGATGTCAGATTCGTCGTTACAAAATAACTATGATAAACAAAACAAAGTGTCTCCTAAAGTTCGACAGTCAAGGTGGCAAAATGATAATTTAAGTCCCAATTTTAGAGCTAATAGCCCTCAAGGTAATAATTTTAGCACTACAAACGTTCTAAGTATTAAAAATTTGACCGGAGTTTTAACACCGAGACAGATTTCAGATCTTACTAAAATGGGTATTGATAATTTAGATCAGTTAGGGCAGTTGACAGTATTGCAGCTAAACAGTATTGGAATATCTTTAAAACAAATTACGGAAATACAGTTAAATACGATGAGCATACAAAAGTTAGGTTTAATTAATGCAAATTCTGAACAACAAACACAACAGTTTTTGGGCACAGCTACAAGCTCAACAAAAGATCTTGACTTGAGAATTCCACCTGTTGCTCCGGTCATTAATAACATGGTCGTGGCTTCTGATTTCCCAGGACAAGATGTAGATATGCGTTTCCAGCCATCAGCATCTCTCCATGTTGCTGATAGCGTAAGTAGTAATATAAGAAAAGATGTACAATCTAATAGAGATATGATTGATATAGATCAATATACAAAAGACGCTTTAAAGTTTGCATCGAAAGATAAAGAAAATATTGATATTTCAAATGAGACATTTGATGCCGACAAGTCAGTCCTTACTATTGAAGCAAAAGATGTGGATCATAGAGTACTTCCATTTTCGGAGGACGCACCTAGAATAATTCACTCAACTACTGAAGGTAACTCTGTGAAAAAGGAAAGTGACACAGATATCAGGTTTTTACAACCAGAGCCCATATTCAAAAATCCAGAAAAAAGACATCGCCGATCAACAACTGACGATGAAGATAATTTATTAATTGACGAGAAATGGTACTCAAGTGATGAAGAGAAAGGAACGAGAAAGAGATCCCCACTATCATCTCCACGACCGACTTCAATCTCGCCACAAGCTTCAGCGCCACATGTTATAGAGCCTTCTACGGTTCTGAGCAGGCTTGGAGATCTTTCTAAAATAGACATAAGCGAAGAAGTTACTAAGTTACTGAACACTATGAAGAACAATTTACATGAAACTAAAACAGAAACTAACTCAGAAACAATGACTTCCCCTAAGTCAAGAGACCCAAGATCCAGAAGATCCCCAGATAAGGTTAGTGAATCACATAAAGTAGTTACTAAAAAGCCTTCGCGAGTATCCATTTACGAGTGTGTTGACGGTGAGCCTACAGATGGTCGTCGAAGAACAGATGTAGATTTGCGACAGACTGACTATAAACTTCCAGCATTCGGAGATACGGATTTGCGCCAAGGAACAAGTGGAGATATTGACTTTCGTTTAAGTTTACCATTTAAAGCAATACCTAATTATACACCAGCTTCAGAAATTAATGGTTCCATAAACAGTCATCCTCCTATAACGTATAAACTTGTCCCAATTGAAATACCGCGGCCAGATTATACTGATATAAGAAATAGTACAGCTAAGTCACAAGCTTTAGTAGATCCTAGATTGAGAAAAGTTTTCCGATTGTCAGTGGATGAATCAAACAGTGATAGCGAGAAACCAATCAAACCATCCACACCGACCGCGCCACGGGTAGACCCACGACGAAAGCCTAAAGATACCAGCGATAGTATTACTTGCCTTGACCTAAAACCGAATGCGTTAGAGATACAAAATATTTTACAAAATTCTAATTGGTATAAGGATCTTAGTTCTACACAAAAGATATTTGTAAATCAAAATTTAGCACCTGTTACGCAAATGATTAAACAACATCAACAAGATAGAGCGCTTGGAAATAAGTTCGACATCTCTAGTATACAAAATAATAATGTTTTGTGTAGTATTTTTACGAATTTGGGCATATCTTTAAGTGAAAATGGAGAGTTTTCATATTTACCAAAACCTAAAGACGCATTATTAAAAACTCCTCACAATTTTAATCAAAACAATCCTTTTGCAATGAACAGCAATATGGCGATGAATTCTGGACCCATGGACGGAAATAACATAAATTTAATGAATATGCCGCCTATGGGTATGGGCGGTATAAACAACATGAACGTCGGTCCGATGCCAGGATTCAATCAACAGCACTCTGATCCAAGAAACGGACCAACGCCGGGCTTATTGGGAATTGCCCCTAATATGCCGCATAACTTTAATAACGGAAAATTCAGCGGTCCTAACAATTTCGGTAATATGCCTTATAACGGGCCAGGTCCGATGAATGATTTTAATTTCATGGACGGCGATCAAAACTTTCCTAGGTTTCCTAACCGAGGAGGTCACCGAGGCCGCGGCAATGAGAGGTGGAATCGCGGTGGGAGAGGTCACAGAGATCGAAAGAACTTTAGCGACCGTGGTGGTAACTGGAAAAATGATAGACATTAATTGTGTACATTTATAGTTAATTGCTAAGGTTCAGATCATAGAAAGTAAAATTAAATTATTTTATTAATTAATTAGCGTAGAAATTCCTTCCACATATTACAAAATGTGATTAAGGTGATAATTACTATTGACAGACTAGTGGGTTACACTTTTTGTATTTTATATTTTCAAATAATATAATAATAAGTTTTCTGTACAATATCTTTTAGTGTAAATATTTTTTTACAAAGTGATAGGTCAATATCAGTATAATAAATAACGTATGAGCATAGATGTTAAATTATGATGAAAATTTTCTAGTTATGTTATAAAGTACTCATAATAAGAGCCAAATGTTTTAAGACTGAAGGCAGACTTACATTGATTTTAAGTTTTTCCACGATCGTTGCACATACATTTATAATAATAATACAGTTAAGTTTTTTGCAACATCTATTATAAGTAGCAAAATACAGTTAGTGTTTGAGCAGAAAGGTAATAATAGCATTTTAAATGACAAGAATTACTATTATTGTGTAGGGAACCAACAAATACAACTGAAAGCAATAACTTTACCTATATAGATTACACTGTTATATAAATAATTTGTACAGGTTTTGGCTAATTTGTAATAAGTAGTAGTAATGAAAGCCTACTCATTTTAAAATAAATTTATGTTTATATACAATATAATGTGTTGATTTTTAAACCTTGATGTTATATTTTTTGGAATCAAATGTTGATTTGTCTACCTTATAAGACAAGGTAAGTATTGGCCTTATCATTAGTGTGCTGCAGTTTCAACTATGCAATGCACTTTATGACAAATTACAGGAATCGAACAACATGAATCATGAATGAATTTCAGCAATTTAATGTTTTTAGGTGATGAAGTGTTTAGGTAAGTATAATATTATGGTAAGGTTTTACCTGTAGGTACACTATTATATCGAAGAAATAACAACACAACAACGTAAGTTTCTCTATTTATTGCCTGTAAAACTGAAGCGATGTAATTGGAGAAATCTATTTTCAGACGATTACCTCCGGACTTCAAATTTATCGCCACTTGGGATACCTTTGCGAATGTAGGCGCTGAAATATAACAAAATTAATTAAGTCCATGTCATGATCCAATACATATTCTATTACAATGACTGACTACATATTCTAATTAAAAATTTGTATAGGTACAAATATTGTTATGGAGGCATTCAATATTAGAAAATACCTATGAAAAAAGTTTGAGCATGTTTAATGATGTACAACATTCCGAACCGAATTGACTAATGCAAAAAGTTGTCAAAAATATCTTAGCATTTAAAAAAACAAACTTTATTTCACTAAAATATAAATTTTAATCTTTTTAACTTAAATAATGTATACATCGGACATTTGATGCGGGCTGTGATTACATACAACGAGATAATTACATACAACCTGCTCTTTGTAGGTATTATAGACTCGTGATTAGAGAGACTTGGTTACATATTTAGCAATATTGGAAATATCTTTGCCTGTTAGTAATATTCTAGACCAGGAATCGAAGTGACAAACGAAAATATTAATATTTTTTGTATACTTACAGATTGACTTTTTTATCACCGTCCAATCCTGAGACGACTCCCGTGATACATCATCATCATCATCATTCGACCAAAATGTATGGAACAGCTGAATTTTATTTTCTAGTTAGAGAGTTCGTCCAATTGTAAGAGTTATTCGTTTGTATCACGGGAGTCATCTCAGAAGGTTTGGACGGTGATAAAAAAGTCAATCTGTATAACGAAGTCGAAGACGAACGAACGAATTTAAAAATATTATTACTCATGATTTTATTCTTTGTTGATGCATCAAAACACGGTACGGTATCCTCTGGTTTTGCGGATGTCCATGGGCGGCGGTGCTTGCTTCCCATCAGGTGACCCGCCTGCTCGTTTGCCTCCTAAAATAAAAAAAAACCTACCTGATATGTTTTTGATGCATCAACAAAGTAAGTAAGTAAATCAACATCTCCGTACCAGCCTACTTTTTTGGTATACCTACTACATCCGACGTAGGTATTGTTGTTTACTCTATGATAGATAAAATGAAATTGCCGATAACAAATACTTACCAGCCCACTTATCTGATAATAACGATTACTAAGTCATTTTATTATACGATAAGAATTTGTTTACGAGATTCGACAAACTACTTACACAAGTTTAAAGATTCGATGTCATCGTTTTCATTGGTGCAGTTATAAAAAAGGACACATTGTTTCGCTGTTAGCTTCGGCTGGGAAACGAAATAGTTGTAAAGAAGTTCCAGCTCCCTCGTAGCCGCTTGGGCTGTGTTTGGGGAGCAAACTAAAATAGCCCCTTGCACCCCTACTCGAAGGGCAGGCCAGCAAGATTCGAATCTGAAATAGAAATGAACGCTAAATAAATTTGGTAGGTACCTACTCGCCTCGTAGCACCACTATCTACCAGTCTATTGTCTACCACTGGCCTACCCCCTCTATGACAATTATACCCGTCATTAATTCCACAAGTGGCTAATGAAAGTTTTCTATCTACGACGCACAGAACGAAACTCTTGCAACACAAAACTTTACAAATTAAACAAGATAAAGAAGTCTCCCTGTGACCACGGACCGTGCAAAGGGTTCGAAACGTCAGGATAAACATTAATTAAAACTAATATGTAAAATAAACGCGAGTTGATCCGTAAAAGTGGTTTCATTTCAAGATAAAGAAATATAAAATATACCAAGACCTATTTACGTATATAAAAGTGTACAGTTACAAAAGAAAACATGCTAGAACTTTTTTAGTCCTAACACTTTAATTTAATTATCACTTGTCACCGCCGCGTAATGTTGCTGATACCTATAGGAGTTTACTGTATTTTAAGTTAAGTAAGAAGTTTAATAGGCGTGACCAATTTTGTACGGTCAATTAATAGTATCTAAGGACCTAATTAACCGTAAACCGTACAAAATCTTGTTTATACATTTCCATAGAAAAACCTACCTTTTTTTTTTTGAGAGAGATTGCTGATTGCCGCTGCGGCATTTTCAGCTTCACCGGGCTTTAAAACTTACCTACATCTAGATCTAACTTGAGCACCTTAATTTTTTTGTCCTTTACCTATGATCACCACTGCAATCCCACAGCTCAATGTCGATGTTGTTGTTCTTCCCATTGACGTTAACGTTGGGTAGTTCAAACTCCACTATTCTGACTCCTTGAGTGGGCCTCGGAGGACCAGTTTCGTCTATATTTATGGTCTCCGATAAATAGTTGGCTATCGTTGTTTTACCGCTCTGTAAATAACAAAAATTCTAATAGTCGTAGTAGGTAAAGTGTTTTTATGTAAGTTCTTTTCTTAATAACCCCTATATACTTATTGCTTACTTTTCAAACCTATAGCTTTCTTTTAGAAAGTTGTTTAATTTACACACAGTTCTAAGGAAACATATTGCATTAGAATATGACCCTGCTGTTGAAAGGAGAAGGAGGAAGGATAAGGTTGCCATAGCAAAGCGTACATACACAAGCTTGGGTCTACCCTTTATCGCAGAACTTTTATGTCATAATTTTATTATGCATATCAGCGGATGACATAAAATTCATTAGAATAAAAGCCTAATGAAAATATTCCAAATGGAAAACTGCCATCATCGTAGTATGCCAAGTGAAATTATACCGAGTATTCGTCGCACGAAGTAAATGTTATGCTAAACAAATTTATGCGTAATGTAATTTTGATAAATATAATTATGCAAACTGAAAATCTGCCATCTTAAAAGTATGCCAATGGGAATTCGAATTCGAATAATAATAAATATTTTTTTTTGCACTGAACATATTCGTTAAAAGAAAATTATGCCAAGTGTGTTATGCCAAATAAAATTCGGAGCAACAAAATTCTGCCAGATAGAGGGAACCCCACAAGCTTTGCCCAAAATCAGTTTCAATATCTGTCATCTGCCATTACTTTTATACAATCGTGCGAAAAAAACTCTAGCAATCTACCCTTTGAACTGCCAACAATGCAAAAAAACTGTTATAGCTTGGCTTAAGGTTTAAAACTAATGTGTAAAATAAACGCGACTAGATCCGTAAAAGTTATTTCATTTCAATGTGTAGTGTTCGCGTAAACTTTAGAAAATAACATGGAATATAATTGTTTTTTTCAGCCAGATGACGGCTGGATGGATGAGGAAGCAGGTGGTATATATTAAATTGTTGCTAAAAACCTAATTACAGTCCCGTATGTTTTAAAAAAAATATTGTTACGGGTACTGTGCCTTGATCTCACCTGATGTTAAGTAATGATAAGGCCAATGATGGAAGCGCACTTCACCCGGGATCCTCAACTAGTGAAACACTGGCTATCTTATCTCTAGCTGCCGGAACACAACAATGCTCCAAACATTGATGTTATGGCGACATATTTAGATAAGGTGGTGGTAGCTAGCCAGGCGGACAAACAAGCGCTCACACCAACCAGAGTACACAAACATCAACAGTCGCGAGCATTAACATAAATAAACTTTAGACTAGTTTTGACTCTTATTTCATTTTATTAAGAGATAAATTGTTTACATGACAATGCTAGTAACTGTAACCCCCGCTGGAAAGCAAACCCGGGACCTCTGGTTCTAAACCGGTTGTCTTAACCACTAGACCACAGAGTCGAGAGTCGAGTCAAAATGTCGAACACTGGTTCCTGTCGAATACTGGTGCCACTACCATATGTGCAAATATGGTTTTTTTGGTTCAACCTTCTAGGCTCTAGGGCAATATGACAACCTATATTAGGATTTTCTTAAAAGTGAGATATTCTTGCGTCTACGAATTGTTTTATGTCTCTCTTATGTTTACACATCTCTGTTTCTCTTCAACGAGAAAAAACAAAATACTGAATGTTTATTTACATACCTCCGATGGTCCAATCATCAGTAATTTTAATTTGTTTGAATGCATCTTTGATTAGAATAGGTATATCTAGGCTGCTTTGATTGTAGCTAAACTTTACTGTATCACAAAGATGGCAAAACTCGTTTCAAAGCTTTTTGAATTTAAACAATGAACATAAAGGAGTCAAGCGTTCCGCACACGAAAGGCAACGCCAAAGTGACATCGTTTTGTTTACGAAACCGTTGCCTAGGAGTCGAGCAAGAAAGTTGTAAGCAAAGAAAATACTATTATTTATTTTGCCTATTGCATTACTGATTACCTTTTGTTATACAATTTGAGCAGATTACAGAGATGTCCACGAAAAAAAATGGAGCGTATTTCCAGTTCTTTACCAACAGTTTGCCTAAACGAACTTAATGCTTCTTTAATGTAGCCAAAAACTTTGCAAGCAAATAATATTTAATAGGTATATAGGTATCCTTTTTTTTTTTTAGAGAGATTACTGATTGCCTTTGAGGCATTTTCAGCTTCACCGGGCTTGTTTGGAAAGTATTTAATTATCTATATATATACAAAAAAAATAAATCGAAGATTTTAATAAATGTAGAAATTTTTCATATTAGTATCTAATTGCTTATTTTTTGTTATAGGTTATAGGTTGCCTTGATTTTTAGAGTAAATGGCGCTTGTCATGGCAACGAATTGCTAAATATAAAAGTCGACGATATAAAAAAAACATTCAAATTTATTGTTGATAAAGTTGCCTGATACTAAAACGAATAGAGAGCGATCGTTCATAGTGCATGGAGAGCAAGCAAGAATTGTCGAAAAATATCAAAATCTACGTCCTTCTAACTACTTACAGATTTTTTCTATCTTACAATGATGGCAAATGCAACCAAACAAGTCATCGGCAAAAATAAAATCGGTGGTATTCCAAAGGAAATCGTCAAATTCCTAAAATTGCAGAATGCAGAACACTATACAGAACATTGCTTTAGCAGGACATCAGCTACTATTTTGGCAGATTCTGGCGCTGATACAACACAAATAAAACATACTAACATACATACAATAATAACATACATAAGACATAATACATAAGAAAAACATAAATACGGCAACTTATTCGATTCGTTCTGTTGTTGATCCATCACAGCCATCAACTTCAAAGAACGCAGCTTCACCAACGTTCACCGATCAAAACGAGACACAGCTTACTAGTTTCTGAATCTTTAAGTACTAGTACTCAAATAAATTCCGCTACAACATCCATAAATGTGCCTTACAAGAATATTACTCTGTCTCTCCATAAATGGACTATTGTATCCAATATTAATATGAACTTTTTTTCTCTTTATATATAACTAGCTGTCCCGGCAGACCTTGTTATGCCCTATTCGTCTAAAAAAGAGTTAAATTGTTTTTTTTTATGTTAATAGGTGCCCCGCCAATTATTTTCATTAATGACGTGCAGTGCAACCTCTAATCAACTTGAAGACATACCAAAGATAATCCTAACGCGCCTTTGTTTTGTTTTGATAGACATCAAATGTTTGACAGCTGGGGACAGAGTGGTTTGTATGGGAAAAGAAAACTGTTGTTTTTACTATTTTCTCGTATTTTTTTACGTGTTTTCTAATTATTAAATAACTCCTATATACCATTTTGGTCATGCTGACAAAATCAGACAAATAATGCAATTTATTCCGTCGCCTAAAAAAAATACCAACTACAGTTAAAATAGTGTCAGAATCTTGTATATATTGTAATACTCTACACAACACAAATAGACTATACAACTACTTATTTCTTACTCTTCGCCACATACGGTATGTTATTTGGTTGTCTAGACTCGCCTATAAGAGTGGCAAGGACGAGAAGCGCCTGCAAAAACTATGACAGGGAATCGTTTAACGGTGCACCAACGGCTAGCGGTTAACTGTTTCTAACAACGTCTGCCTGGACTGTGATAAAAAGTTTCCAGCATTCCCATTCATTACTGCTTCAGAGCCGTGGGTGCTCCCGCTATCTTTACGCAATACAATTTTAATTTTCAATCACACAGCCAGCAAAGGAATTTTGTACCGTACAGCCGATTCGCTATTCACTCACTAGTCAATCATGGCTCGATATGCCAACCTTCTTGCGTGGGCTGTCTGTGCACCCATTGGCCATTGGCCATTTTTGTACTAATATGTACCGGGTAAACAAAGGTACTAGGGTATTGGCACCAGAGTTTGACCTGTCAAACAATTTACTTTCGACTTTGAAGGAGCAGGAATTATAGCAAAAGCGGAAGTTTGTATTAAATTGTTGCTAAAGACTAAAATCAGTTTCAATGTCGATCACTGGTTCCTGAACCAGTCCAGATTTCCGCTTTTGCTATCATTCCTGCTCCTTCACAGTCAAAGTCGATTTTTTTTTATTCAAATAAACTTACGAAAAGTGATATATTCCGCAATATAGATGGATGGAATACTATATTCCGCACTCCTATCTCATCAGCAAAGGCAGGCGCAACCGATGGTTCAACCGCGAGTGTGCCAACGCTGTTGATAAAAAGCAGGCGGCATACCGCGCTTGGATCAGAGGTAGAGCTCTTGGGGATCCCGAAACCCGCGCGCTGAAAGCAGCCTTTAATAATGCCACCAAGTCCTGCAAAAGAGCCTACATCTGCGGAGCGGATGCCCAGCGCGTTGCACGGGTCGGCCAAGAACTGCTGACGCATCCTACGGGCAGCCGTAGCTACTGGCGTCTGGCCAAAGCCGTGCAGTCAAACTTCTGCCAACCCTCGCTGCCACCACTGAGATGTCCTGACGGAACTTTAGCTCACAAGCCGCAAGAGAAGGTCGATCTCCTGGCTAAACTTTTTGCGGCTAACTCCCGAATCGATGACTGCAATGCACAGCCACCTACAATTTCTCACTGTGGCCACACAATGCCCGATTTTAAAATCAGGCAGTGTGATGTCCGTGCGGAGTTGCAGTCAATCGATGTCCGGAAAGCTAATGGCCCTGATGGCATCCCACCAATAGTCCTAAAAATGTGTGCAGCGGAGTTGTCCCCCGTGTTAACGCGCCTATACCGTCTCTCGCTCTCTTCAGGTTGTGTGCCGGAATCTTGGAGAGAGGCCAATGTGCAACCGGTCCCCAAAAAAGGAGATCGGTCAGATCCTTCGAATTACCGCCCCATAGCCGTAACTTCAGTTTTGTGCAAAGTCATGGAGCGCATTTTAAATAAACAACTTGTCCACTACCTAGAAGAACACTCCATAATTCACGATCGCCAATACGGGTTTCGGCCGAAGCGGTCAACGGGTGATCTTCTAGCGTACGTTGCACATCTCTGGGGTGAGGCTATTGACAAGCGTGGTGAGTCGGTGGCTGTTAGCCTCGACATAGCCAAGGCATTTGATCGGGTCTGGCACAAAGCTCTTCTCTCCAAGCTTCCGGCATACGGTCTGCCTGCTCAGTTCTGCAACTGGGTCGCTGGCTTCCTGCATGAGCGTAGAATCCGTGTCCTGTCTGATGGATGCGCATCACGGCTCATGTCAGTAAATGCTGGTGTCCCTCAAGGTTCCGTTCTGTCCCCCACGCTGTTTCTTCTGCATATCAATGATATGCTTCCACTTGGAAATAATCATTGCTATGCAGATGATAGTACAGTGCATGGTGGGTATAACGGTCACCCTGCGGCTGGGCGAGTCGAGACTGAAGAGAAACGAGTGAATCTTGTCATTGAGCTCAATCGGGTATTGGACCTCATATCTAATTGGGGCTCCAATAATCTGGTTGAGTTCAATGCCAAGAAAACACAGGTGTGTGCGTTTACGGCCAAAAAGTCACCATTCCTTCCTCTTCCAACTCTTCAGGGCACATCTCTAAGCCTGCAGAACAATATCAACATGCTCGGTATGACGATTCGCTGCGATCTGAATCAAAAGGACTATATCGAAGCCGTGATCAAAACAGCCTCACGAAAACTCGGTGTCCTGAACAGAGTGCGGCGATTCTTTACGCCTGACCAGTTATGTCTTTTGTACAAGACACAGGTACGGTCTTGCGTGGAGTATTGCTCGCACATCTGGGACGGTTCCGCAAAGTATCTTCTGGATGCCTTAGACGGATTGCAGCGTCGCGCTGTACGTATTATCGGCAATGCAGAGGTAACTAATACTCTCGAACACCTGCAATTGCGTAGAGATATAGCGTCACTCAGCGTCTTCTATCGCTTATATCACGGCGAGTGCTCTGAAGAACTCTTTGACCTTATCCCACCTTCTCCCTTCCTCCATAGGAGTACACGTGCTGCTCTCCGGTGTCACCGCTTCACTGTCACACATATCCCATCGCGCACAAAGAAATTTGGTGACTCGTTTCTTTGTCGCACCTCCAAAAGATGGAATAGTCTACCAGCACATGTTTTCCCTCTTTCCTATGATATGGGGTCCTTCAAACGAGGCGTGAAGAAGCACCTTGTGGGCCGGCAGAGTGAGGTTGACTGATGCTGCGTTGTTTTCACGCTGCACCAGTTGTCTTCGCGTCTGGACTCCATTTCCACTTAACATCAGGTGGTGTGGAGTCATTTGCCGTGCTAAGTATATAAAAAAAAAAAAAAAAAAGTGCTTTTGAATCGTCCATACATTTTTTACCTACTACCCATTCAGGACGTCTATTTTTTAGCTGTGGAGAGGAATGGGCGCAAGTCTAACTGCCGTACTCAGAGACGTCAATTAAGTTTTAATGACAATTAAGTCTCTTGCTGTCACTTTCTTATGTATAGTGCTAAATAGAGAAGGAAAGACATTTAATTGTCATTAAACTTAATTGACGTCTCTGAGTGTGGCAGATAGCTACTCAGAACAATAACTAATGCTATTATTATTCTATTCTATTATTATGAGTGAAAGTTTTCCTTACCATTCGATTCGTTCGCGTTCGCGTTAACGTCAACATAGGTACCTGATATAGTTAGTAGTTTAAACGGTCCACCACCATATGGTTTTAACTCCATCGTTAAAATCCATATCCATTTACCATATATTGAATATCTAATCCCTAATTACATTGTTTACGTCGACAGACTGATTACACAAAATAAGCTGATAATAATATGTATATGTATGTATATATATATGTACATATGTGCTGCTATTTTTAAGTAGTAGGTATTTTACTGATCTATCTTATTTGGCATCTCAAAATTTACTCCTTTTATCGTCATATCTTCTTTCACACAGTTTATCCATCTGTTTTTGGTCGTCCCTTAATTACATGGCTTGGCTTTCAACTTTCAATGCTTTTGCATTTACTTTACTTGATTCTGGAGTCGATCGATAGTTGGAGTCAATACTTCATATTGCTCTGATTTTGTGAGCTTAAAACCACATTTATCGTAATATTTCTTTACTCTATGTTAATTTGCGGAACCGATTGGTAACTATGAACAATGAGCTATGAACGTAGCATATTGCATAGCATGAGCAATGAGCATAGCACAACCTTTGTCCCGCGTGCATTTTAGCGCATGGTTATTCCGAGAGATGGCGATAATTACATTGCATCTTATTATACTTAACAAAATTAGCTGCGAATAAAACTCGTCAATAAAAAGAAGATAAGAATTAAATCATATGATAAGACAACACAGCTAATACATATTATAATGTTCTATTTAAATAATATCAGAGCAATCAGGACATTTCCAAATCAAAGGTAAGAAAACAATTTATGGATAGCGAAAAAGAGCATCAAGGAATTAATTATTTTAGAAATACTTTAATTTCTTGTTACACTGTAATCAAGACTTAATACAAACTCTGAGTTTATGAAGTGCTGGATTAAGCTAGCGCGGGGTCCGTAGTAACAGTGAATAGGGGCCCTTAAATTGCATTTTTGACGAGCTCTGTGGTCGAGTGGCTGAAACACCGGTTTTCATGGTGTCGCCACTTTGGAGGTCCTGGTTTCGAATCCCGGCAGGGGCAAATTTTGTGTAATGAGCATTTGCACTCGAGTCATGGACGTTTACTATGTTTGTTTATCCGTTATTCTATTTATTTTGGGGCTGAATAATTGTAGTGAAAGTTATTTTATTAATTACCTAAATTTAGGATGTGAATGTGAATAAAACAAAACATTAACAAAAACGCTTTTCGTGTTTTATTTTGGGAAAATTTTGTAATAACACTTGCCATGTCTATATTTCTAAGTAAATAGTTTTCTTTATTCATTATAGTGAGGTCATTTAAACGTTCTTGTCTCATTGTGTTCATTAAAACATTTTTGATTAGTTTTAACAAAGAAAAAGAACGTTCTTCGCTGCAGTTGTTATCATTCAACTCAAGTAAATACGTAATACGTTTCACTATTGCAACATTTGTAAAACACGATTCTAATTATTTATTTTGTGTTAAAAGTCTACAAAAAGGATGTTCTAGCTTTCTTTTTGGTGTCAATACCAGTCAATACCATAATAAAAGTAATAGTCAATACCAGTGTATATGGCCATACTGTTATTGTATTGCTTGCTAAGTTTGTTCACCTAACTCGAACTAAGGCGAAAGTAGGGTAGTGGTATCTACCAGTGTTCGACAGGAACCAGCGATCAACCCTTTTTTCCTTTAATAATTAGAAATAGGGGTCAACACTGGTTTGTGATTTTTGCGACAATTGAATACAGACCACCTGCTCCCTAGGTGTCATCCTGTAAAATGTCTATGAAATTTTATTTACAAAAACACAAATGTTGAAAAAATTTCCACGAGCAGGATTTGAACCTGCACCCTTCTGACATACCGGGTCAGGTGCTCTTCCAATTGAGCTATCGTGGTTCTAACCAGCCCTCCGAAATTATTCAACACTATTTACTTTTTACTTTGAAAGCCAAAGGCACCCATTCAATGTCAGCAACTACCGTCATTAACACCCGATCATAATATTTTTACAAATACTAAAGATCAGTTAAGAAGTAGGCAATCTATTTATAAAATGTTTTTGTTTTGTTTATATAATTTTAACGCAAATTTTGTTGCGAAACAAATTACAAAAACACAAATGTTGAAAAAATTTCCACGACGAAAAAACATTTTATAAATTTTATTTATTTTCGGCGAAGACAACTGTATCGAACCCAGGCTTAAGTAACACTACACAGTGTTTGAAACTAGCGAATACTAGCGTATGAAACTCACATTAAAACCCGCCTATTGCAAGTTTCATTCGCTATTCGATCTCGTTAACGAAAACGAGTAATGGTATAACAGAATTTTAAATATCCTCGTTTTCCACCAGGCGGCGCTGCTTCAACGCCATACTAGTTTTCGTTTTCGTAATCGTAGTCGAATGAATACAGATAGCACACAAAACTCACATTAGGCAGTCTGTTGCCACTTCGATACACACTATAATTCAGAACGTTACGTGATCTAACTTCCGTGATTGTCTTCCAACACATTAAACACAGCTTAAAGCCCCAGAGACGTATAACGGAGGATCTGCGGTCGTCTCCATTGCACTTTGCGGCGAAAGCGAGGCTTTGCATAGTCCTGCGTTATTGCGGAGTCATTATCTTCCCGTTAGCGGACGTAATATGTTATGCTCTAGCCATCAGTAGGCTAAACAGGTAACCATCTATCCATATCTACAGCTTCATGCTTCTATTACGCTTATGTTCATAGAGATCTGAAAGAAGAAAAGTGAAGCAGATCAAAAAAGGTTATTGGAGGATTTACATTGATTTCTTTATGGTTCAAATTCATATTGTCATTGTCATCAATCAATTTCAATCATTGACATACATAGAATTCATTATTTTATATGCCAAATTATTCGAAAATTTGCTAAGTAGCTCACTAGTTAGTTCCAAACTTAATAACTGTAACATTATGAAGCTAAATGAAATAAACGTTTTTTGATTTGGTCCCGCCTATTAGATACTGCTGGGAATCGAACTCGGGGCCTCTACGTTCGCTACCCGTCTCGTCCCGTGGGATTTTAAATTTTAAAGCTAAAGCTTCTGGTGACCAATAAAAGCACGGGGACGAGATGCACAGAACCTCATTTAAATTCCAATGGGTCGCTTTCATCTGTCATCGTCAAATTCATGGTTGACTTATGAAAGACGTTTAAGGTCTTTTATTTTACGACATTATAACTTTATGGGCGAGGTACTTAAGTAAAGATTAATATGGTTAAACTGAGTCAATATTCTGATTAGGTTCTGTATCTTTTGACTCCCTTAAAATGTGCATAATTCGTTTAGATCGTGAATATATTTGATGTCGTTTTTATGTTTCTATTATTTATCTTTCATCTTTTGATATGCCTGTCAAGTAATGAAAGGCAAATCAATCTATTTATTGTTGCAGTAATTTGATTTCAATGATGGAGGTCTTTACCCAGCATTGAGACAGTTAAGGCTATTTCTACTAACTACACTACTGTCATTGTTAATTTGTTACAATTA
Organism: Eudonia truncicolella; assembly: GCA_949315975.1. NCBI lineage: Eukaryota > Metazoa > Arthropoda > Insecta > Lepidoptera > Crambidae > Eudonia > Eudonia truncicolella. The sequence goes on along the minus strand of OX438835.1, from coordinate 7,674,379 downwards.
CATAAACAAACAAAGTTTTAAATTTAACCTTGGCTTACATTCAAAATCATTTGAATTCAAAAATCAAACATAAAAAATCTAATTTCAAATTGTAGGTACATTGTTAATTCTTTACTTATCCTTACCTTAGCTTGAATTTTTAATAGTAGTAATTTCTTACTAATTCTATTGTTGTTTCGACGAGCCCTTTATTTCTCGTATACTTTTATAAGTAATGATGTAATAATATAAACGAGACTAAACCATATACTTAGTTATTATGAGAAATTCCATATTTCATTTCTAATCTAAAATTCAAAGAGCCTTGCTGCTTATTTATACGAGTACGTATTCGAACGTCAAAAACTTACCTACTAATTAAGAATAAACATCCAACTTACAGCAACAACAACAACAGCAACAGCAACAGCAACAGCAACAGCTTACAACAACAGTAGCTTATGCTGAGACAGGGCCCTTTAACTTCACACTGCCTGTTCTAATATATATTTTTTATTTTTTTTTTATTTTTTATTTTTTCGTTTATTGTTGTATTTATTGTATTTATGTTGTATTATAATTAAGTGTGTATGTTAATAAACTTTTCTATTCTTAACTTTCAATATTTTAATGACCAACATCGCTACCGTATGCATCGGTAGGCCAGGTATATGACAAGTATGCGAAACAACACTTATAATTGTATGTTGTATGCATATTGCATACTATATGTATGTACAGTTAGTCCCGGAAGCTGCATGTTGTGTGTAAATAACCTGCTAACTGTTCCCAGACTGGTCCAAAACTGGACTTCTATTGCAACTACGTCTATTAATCTTACCTGTCGCTTCACTTCTTGTTTCAAGTGAGCCATTTGGTAATAATCTTATCTTCTATATGTTTATTGCGCAATGTCTTCTAAAACCTCATGTTTATGACATATTGTCTAATACTAAATGCTACTTAGCTCAAGTAAGTACCATTATGTTTCTTTTTTATTAAAAAAATTATGACAATATAACTCCAATCACAAAAGTGTCATAAGAAAGCTTATGAGTTTTGTTAAGGGTGCGCCGACCAAAAAAACCCAAAAGTGTAGTCACGGTTAAGTTGATATACAGGGTGTAACATTTAGATCGGTCAGTATGGGAAAGTCTGAAACTATAAGACATACGAAGATCTGTTCCCAGGAATTAGAGAAATTAATAAAATTTATTGTTTTCATATCTTTCAATACATGGAAATACAGAAAAAAATGGAAGTCCTTTCGAACACCTACAAAAATAAATTAAAGGATATGAAAACAATGCATTTTATTAATTTTGGACATCATGTTTCATAGTAACATTTGCTGCTTAAGAACTACACAATCGATATCTAAATAGAAATAGTGTTAGTTTTATTTTTCAAAACGTCCGGGTTCGATTCTCGAGCTGAGTACAAGTTTAAAAAAAATGTATGAATGCAGTTTTTCTTGTTACTAAAATCGATGATATAGTTCCTGAGAACAGATCTTCGTATGTCTTATAGTTTCAGACTTTCCCATACTGACCGATCTAAATGTTACACCATGTTTAATGAAAATACTATCGTACCTATTACATAAAAAAATATATATTTAGCATTAAAGGGAACGTGTTTACAATTGGTCCAACCCATAAATTCATAATCATAACACACTATAGTTTTTTCTACAATATAATTTAAAGTTGGGCAAAAATCATGGAAACGAGTGGCGGCGTTTAGTTGATATCATAAAGTTTATCTAAATTATTATAATAAGAGGAATTATGTCTAAACAGTCACCAATGTCTTGACTACAAATCGTCGTCAATCGTCGTCGTTTTCGATTCATCGAGCGGTTTATTATTATTCAAGATAACACGTTAAATTCTCCATACTAAATTGAATGGCCGCGCGGCACCAAATAAATATGGACGAAGACTAAGCTTAAAATAGTCACAAACCGAAGTATCGCGGCACCAGTGTCCGACACTTTAAGGTCAATTTTCGACACAGTTTTCGTTGACAAAAACTAATTAGAATTTAATTTAAAAAAAAGTAATTAAAATACTTATGCGAGACAATTCATATGAACCATTTAGGGCCTGTTTCACAATGTCTGATTAGGAGATACTTGGCAGATAAAGTGACAGTTTTGTATGGAATATCTGTCAAGTAAACGCTAATGGGAACTTACTTGTAGATTGTGAAACAGGCCCTTAGCATCCCCTCCACTAACATCAACTATAGACAGAGCAGTTTAATGCATACTAATGCTATTATGGTAGACGTATTTTTCGACAGCATAAACAGCATAAATAGAGCGCTACCCGTTGTTGACGACTTGTCGACGATTCAAAATTAATTTGAATATGTAAAGTTTATTTTTACTATTACTGTAAGTAGACATCTTAGATGTGGTAGCTTGTCAATAGCTTAATAGTTATAATTTTTGTTGTTATTTTTTTTGCAATTGTAAGCTGTTAGCTAGCATGAAATAAAAAAACAAATAATTGAAATTTTACCGTCGCTTTAGTGACAAATCAGTTGTTGACTCCTATATCGAATGATCCAAGGAAAAATGTGTCAATCACTGGTGCCACTAACCTAGGGGACTTACAAATAAACAAAGAATGAGCTCCGAATAGTTATTCCGTGTTTTGTCTCTTTTACTCTAATTTGAAATGACGTTAACATGACAGGTACAAAACACGGAATAACTATTCGGTCCTTATTCTTTGTTTAAGGGGGTAAGTGTATGTTTCCCTCCTTAAAACGCAAACTATTCCCAGTCAAAAAATTATTTCATTACTATTTTTATAGATATCTTATAAAGAATAGCTAAATCTGGCAATTCACAAAAGAATTTCACACATCCACGATTTTATTTACGGACCGCGCAAAAATAACTCAGTCCCCCATCCCAACAATCGTTGTCAATAGAATCGCTCTTTGTTTAGTTCATACAATTTTCAAACAATAAACATTCACAAGTTCGCCGTTCGATTATCGTCTATTCAAAGGCTTGTATGGGCATGTACCCACCCATCTTCTTGGCATTGAATAGCAAACGTTTCGGATAAATTAAATTCTGCAGTCGGCGTGCAAAGCGTGTTAGATCGCCTGATGAGTCTACATTTCACCAGAGAGCATGCTACGCGTACAAGACGCACGAAAATAATTGTAAGGCTCTCGATACACTATGGCGGAACGACCACGCAATGCAACTCGATCAGTAAAAAAAAATCATATTACGAAGAAAATAAATTGACTTCATTTGTAGTTGCGACTTAGGATTGTAATGGACAATACGTGAAAGTTACATTTTGCTATTAAATATGTAAAAGACCGACGTTAAAAAATCATCAATGATTTTTTTTAATGCAAAGTACTTCAACGTGCTAGATTTACTAGTGCGATTTAGTGAACATTTCAATCAAGTAATAGATAATAGTTGATTTCAATTTCTAAGAGATTCAAACAACACCTGTAGTGATAGTAAGTAGTTGGTTTCCCTACGTAGTGCAGTGTAGTTTTATTCACTATTTGATCGCTTTAATGAAAACGAAAAGCAGCGCCTTCTGCTAAGCAAGGTATTTAGCAACATTGCCATAGAATGATCGTTTTCTTTATCAAATAAGTAGTGAAAATCTCGTAGGTACTAGATAATCTGAGTGCGAGGCTTACCACAATTTTTTAAAAGAACTATACTACTCAAAACAAAATAAGGGCCACGAGGTATTTTGTCTGTACCATGAAAATAATAAAACCAATATTAATTTTTTTGTCTCCATAACGAAAACTAATGTTGTTTTTACCGTGTAGACCAATAAATTTATTCCAATAATAATGATTAAAAAGTTTATTTGCTTTTAAAGAAAAAACACATTTAAGGTTAAAAATAAAAACAATGTAAAGTTACTGAAAACAAAAGAAAATACTCCATGCTCATCTTTTAGTAACGGGTATGCCCCCCTCGTTTCGTTACGCACTCCTGAAGCCTGGAGTGCATGCTCTCAATCAAATGCCTGACATTTTCCATTGGAATCTCTTCCCAGGCCCTTTTAACAGCGTTGATGAGTTGCTGTTGGTTGTGGATTTCCTGATCACCGTCTCTAACTCTTCGTTTTAACTGATCCCACATGTGCTCTATTGGATTTAAGTCCGGACTGTTCGCCGGCCACGGCAAGACTTGAATTTGAGACGCTTCCAGTACAAACCGAGTCGCTTGAGCCGTGTGTGCACGAGCATTGACTTGCATCAAGATAAATCCAGGACCCGCTCGCTGGGCAAATGGGATCACATGTGGTCTGACGACTTCCTCAATATACCGCTGAGCAGTAACAGTACCCTCATTTAAAATAGCGAGCTCAGTTTTGCCGTGTTAGCTTATCCCGCCCCAAATCATTACATTTGGACCACCAAAACGATCGACTTCATGGATGCAGGCTTCTAAAAATCTCTCGCCGCGTCTTCTCCATACTCTAATACGCCGATCGTCGTTAAAAATTTTACTTTGCATTCGTCTGTGAAGAGCACCATGCCCCATTGGTTTATGTCCCAGTCCAAATGTTGACGGGAAAATCTTAAACGATTTGCACGATGATTTCTGGTTAATGGAATACGGACAACTCGCCTTCTTGATGCCTGCTGGTCTTCATGCAATCGATTACGAATAGTTTGGTCACTGACACGAGTACCCGTTGTGAGCCGTAAACGATTTTACAGCTTGCGGGCCGTCGTTGTGCGATCTCGGCGCGCACTTAATCGAAATTGTAACGATCCTCTTGAGCTGTTGTAATGCGAACTCTGCCCGAACCAGGTCTTCTTCTAACACTGCCGGTCTCTTGGAAACGATTCCATAGATTTTGAATAGCTCTTCGAGAAAATCCCAATTGCAAACCCACAGATCGCTGCGAATGACCTTCTTCAATCATTGTAACGGCTCTGGTTGCTGTCAGCGAGTCCATATGACGCCTGCGTGCTTGTGGCATATTGCAAAAGATGTTTCTGACTCGAGATATCAATGAACTCTGATAATTTCTAATAAACCAAGAAGCTAAGGAAAGCAAAACATCAAAGAAAATGGAATCAAAATTTTCAAAAATAATTTTAAATCAAATTTTATTTAAAATTGTTGCCAGCATTAGATGAATACTACAATATTAAAAAGTTTAGGTATCAAAGAGTTTGTATACTCAATATTTTACTACTTTCAATATGTAAATGTTTAATAATTTACACCAAAATGAAAAAATACCTCGTGGCCCTTATTTTGTTTTGAGTAGTATATAATGCTCATTTTACTTTATATGGAATCGAAGCAACGCCACCTAGTGACGAACTTGTATAACTAACTTGAAACTGCTTCGATACAATAAAAATCTAGTTTATGTTAACTCGCTCGGTCAAATCGTACGTTTAGCAAGGCATCAGAATGCTGAGTTCGAGTTTTATTTACCATTCTGAACGAATTCTGAAGTTCTGAACGATCGAACGAAACTCTGAACAAACCATTCTGTTAAGGAATTTTTTTTTATGGTATGCGCCTCCTTGTGACGAACGACTTGTGTTGCAAATTTGCTATAAAAATGTCACATACAAAGTTAATAATCCATTAATCACAAAACTAATCGTAGGTAACGCAGTCAAATCAAACTGGATTTTAAGAGAGACCGAACTTATTTGACACAACGATATAAAGAATTCCTCAAGCTGTGTGAAACGCACAGTGCGTGTTCCCGTTCCTTATTATATTCTCGGCGGGGTTTGGATCAGGTCGGAAAGGAATATCGGTCATGTATAAGCGTCTTATACGTGCTCGTTCAGAGGCGTCAACTTCTATTTCGACTACTACTTTCCTAGTTCCGACCTAGATTTCGACTATTAGATATTTCGAGGGGTTCAAATCAGATCGGAAAAGAATGTCCGGTCGTGTATAGGCGTCTTAAGCGGGCCCGCTCGTTCAGAGGCGTCAACTCCTATTTAGACTACTACTTTCCTAGTTTTCGACCTAGATTTCGACTACTAGATATTTCGAGGGGTTCAAATCAGATCGGAAAAGAATGTCCGGTCGTGTATAGGCGTCTTAAGCGGGCCCGCTCGTTCAGAGGCGTCAACTCCTATTTCACTTACCACAGCCCGCCCACTCGCGCCTACGTGCATTGTACTTACTCTGCCGGCTACGTTAACACTAATCTATTATCTGACAAAGGTTTATAATAAACGTAAATGTGTTTAGATTTTGCTTGAATGTATAGTAAGGAATTCTGCGTTATTAACTCTTTACTTGCTAATGTTTCTTGATCGAGCTCGAGAAAAAACGAGCGAGCCTTACAGTAGTCGCATTATAATGTGTATTATTTGACAGTTTTGTGACCTTAGTAATAAGCAATTTTAACATAATATTCCGAAAAAATACGGAAACTTTTCCATTAAGCAGTGCCAGAAATTAACCTCGAAATTAAATATTTTATTCGAATAATTATTCATTATTACTTAATTGGATTTTTATCAATAATCTGCACTTTATTGAGACTTATTATCAACAGTAAATATTTATTAATATAGTTTACGCATATAAATTAATTTATATAACACTAAACTTTATACACAACACTGTAACTTAAGTGCACAGCTCCCCTATAGAAGACATTTGACATATCAAAATGACCTTTGATAGTCAAATGACACAATATGTCACATATAATAATAATATGTCATGTTCATATTATCGATTTTAGGATTACACTGTTACACACTTCCGTCCCATTTCACGAAATCACTCCCACAAATTGCAAGAAAGCGTGAGGAAAGATGTTACATATCAAAAAGATGATTAGTTTGATTATTTTAAATTTTGCATTCACAATGCTATATATTATATAAAATAAAATAAAAAATAACAAAAAGATAAAAGATAAAATTTTACTGGCTGAGCTACCGAGACCCTGGTATCTCCCGGGGTCCCGGTTGCTCAGCGGTCAGAGCATTGGACCGGTTATCCAAAGGTCGTGGGTTCGATTCCCACTCGAGCTTCCTGAGACTGGTTGATTTTTTCTAGTAATATTTTATCTTTAATTCGATTAGTCAATGCCATTTCCTATTTTTACTACCTACTCCTTTGCGCAGAGAACTCTTTATTTTCGCCGTTTATTTTGTACTAAAATTATATATTTATACTATAGACACTGATTGTGATTAAATCCTAATTCTAAAACCGGAGGAATGATGCCGTTGTCATCAACTAGTAGGTCTTCTTATAAAATTTTTACCGATTTAGCATAAAATATTTTTGCTTTGTTTATATAATTTTAACGCAAATTTTGTTGCGAAACCTATTACAAAAACATAAATGTTGAAAAAATTTCCACGAGCAGGATTTTAACCTGCACCCTTCTGACACACCGGGTCAGGTTCTCTTCCAATTGAGCCATCGTGGTTCCAACCAGCCCGCCGAAATTATTCAACACTATTTACTTTTTACTTTGAAAGCCAAAGGCACCCATTCAATGTCAACAACTACCGTCACTAACACCCGATCATAACATTCTTTACAAATACTAAAGATCAGCTAAGAAGTAGGCAAGCTATTTATAAAATATTTTTGCTTTGTTTATATAATTTTAACGCAAATTTTGTTGCGAAACATATTACAAAAACACAAATGTTGAAAAAAATTTTCAACATTAGATAGATTAGATTTAGCATAAGGCAAAAGGAAATTACATATGTAATTATGTACCAACTTATACGAACTAGGATAGGATGTTATTCTTGTCATCGCGTCTATTTTATATCATACAGTTAATGGCAATAAACGTATCTAGTAAGTACTTGATCTTAATCGAAGCTTAATGTCCTTTAAGTAGCTGCCGCCTTTTCTTGCGTTATGCATCATTGGTTAATGTTCCCCATACTAAGGCGTGTGCACACCAAATAGGTGTGCGCGAGCCTTATCCTATGCGCGTAGCTTGGGCGCATAATAGATTGATCAAGCTATCTTTCCCTTATCGGATAGCGCACACGCTTTATTTGAAATATGGAAATAAATATTGTAACTATCTTTATGAAGTATTATCTATAAATGTTATTAGTAAAAAATTCAAAATTCAAACATAGTTCTGTGGCTAAGCGCTCGGCCGTATAACTGGAGGTCCTGGGTTCAATTCCCAGGTCGGGCAAAGTGTGCATTGGTGTATCACATCACATAATGCAGGTTGGTACCCGCATATAAGCATGGTGATATGACTTGATTTCAAAGGTAGAGGCCATTACCCGGCAGTGGGACAGTATGTTAGGCTATATATAGCCTTAATTTATTTTATTGATAAATCTTTTACGGTTGTTTCTGTACATATAAATTGAATACTGGTTGTAAATAACTACTACAAGTATTTATCAAAAACGAATTTTCATAAAACTGTCTGAATTTATTCATTTCCGAGCTTCATATTTTTAATATTTCACCGCCACTAATGGAATCTTACGACATATTTTATAAATATTTTTTTCGTTAATACATCAAACTTATTCTACCGTACCGTACATTTCTATAAACTGGTCGTTTATGGACGAATTAAAGTAATAAAGTAAACTTTACTTTAATTTTACATTTGAAACAAAAACTAAGTTACTCCGTGAAGTTAACTTTACTTTAATTTTACATTAGAAACAAAAACTAAGTTACTCCGTGAATAGCTGACGCTGAGCGGTCAGACTCCGCCAGCTATTAGCTATAGCGATGGTCCGTGATGTTCCCATCATTACGAACATGGCGATTCGTCCATAAACGACCAGTTTATGGAAATGTACGGGAATAAGTTTAATGCATTAACGAAAAAAATATTTATAAAATATGTCTTAAAATATGACTCCATTAGTGGCGGTGGAATATTGAAAGTATGAAGCTCGGAAATTAATAAATTCTGACTTAAGACTGTTTTGTGAAATTTCGTTTTTGATAAATACTTGTAGTAGTTATGTACAACCAGTATTCAATTCATATGTACACAAACAACCGTAAAAGGTTTTTCAATAAAATGAAATTATACAATTTTACTTTTATAAATTACCAGTCCCGTGAAGCTTAGCTTATCTTATAGTATCTTGTAACTAAAAATAAATGATGTTTAAATTTATATGAGGGCTACTAACTAATTATGAGACGAACAACACCTCAGTCTCCCTGTGACCACGGACCCGAATTTAAATTGGGGATGAATAAAAAAGGAAAACCCTTCCTGTAAAAACTTTTTGTAATGCTAAGATATTCCTGTCCACGCATTGAAGAGATATTTTATGAATTTAATGCTGACTTGCATAAAGTATTTCTTCACTTGTTTTTTCTCTTATCAATCACTCTTTCCATATTTTTTCTATAGCTTGCATCGGGATCGCAATACTCAGACATCTAGTTCTACAAAAGAGTATGGCACCAAATTTTTAAGACAATGTTTTCAACCTTATTGTTTAAAAGTTATTGTTTATTTATATTGTTTAATCCTGCTTAGAATGTAATGTAACTTTATTTTTACCATTTTTACTCTCAGAGACATACATCATTGAAGCATATAGTTTTATCGTTATACATTTATCTAATTTATCTAACAACTAACAGCCCATACCGGCTTCGCACGGGTGGACATTTAAAAAAAAAAGTATAGCCTATGTTGTTTTCTAAAGTTTACGCGAACACTACACATTGAAATGAAACAACTTTTACGGATCTACTCGCGTTTATTTTACACATTAGTTTTAATTAATGTTTATCCTGACGTTTCGAACCCTTTGCAGGGTCCGTGGTCACAGGGAGACTGAGGTGTTGGTCGTCTCATAATTAGTTAGTAGCTTGTATACCCTCATTTAAATTAATCAGGTGCATTCCGTTTTACGCAGAAAGAGCTTACAGTATCTTTTGGTCTGGCAGTATGGTGTTGGGGCTGGGATTTAATACAGAATAAAAATTCCCACCATAAAAATTCCCATCATACAGAATATTAAATCCCAGCCCCAACACCATACTGCCAGACCAAAAGATACTGTAAGCTCTTTCTGCGTAAAACGGAATGCACCTGATTAATTTAAATGAGGGTATACAAGCTACTAACTAATTATGAGACGACCAACACCTCAGTCTCCCTGTGACCACGGACCCTGCAAAGGGTTCGAAACGTCAGGATAAACATTAATTAAAACTAATGTGTAAAATAAACGCGAGTAGATCCGTAAAAGTTGTTTCATTTATAGCCTATGTTACTCAACGCTAATGTAGCATTCTAATGATGAAAGATTTTTTTATATCGGTCTAGTAGTATTTGAGTTTATTCGTTACAGACATACATAAATATAAAGCTTTCTTCTTTAAAATATTAATATGTTTAGTATGATGAAAAATCATGAAAACGTCACCAACAACGTCAACGTCGTCAACGTCAGAGGCAAGTTGGTTTCACTAGTTTAATTAGGTACTAGGTGGTGCTGCTTTAATCCAATATAAATTGCAGTTTTCTTTAACTCGATAGAATAGTCAGAAAAACTGACATTTAGGTTGCCCATTGTGAGATTTATTTGCCATTCGATGACGTTAACGCAGATTTGTATGGCATTGAAAAAGGAGGAGAGTCAAATTTATTTAGACAAATTCTCGTTTTAGTTAACGTAATCGAATGGTGAATAAAACTCGCACCAGGCACTTTGATGTGAAAGCAGTTAAACAGAACGCATAATTTTATTTAGTACTCCTTGCAGCAATGTAATGTCTAAGGGCTGATTTTTCAATCATCGGATAAAACTTATCCTTCTGATAAAGTATTACGCAATCAAGCTAAAATGTCACCTGTTTAAAAAGAAAAGTCCTGTTATGACAATACATTTTTAAAATGGTTATCTAATTCTTTATAAAACGAATAAGTTTTATCTGTCAATTGAAAAATCGACCCTAAGTCTATGAATTTTGATATTACCACATGATATTCGAACATTTTAAAGTGCTTTAGTAATGGTTAACTTACAAGTTATTTTCATGTAGCTAATAAACCGGTTGATAGACGTTTCATAGGCGATAGTAAATTCAGAGAAATAACTAGATAAGTGAAACATGATATGCGAGCGAAATAAACTATAAAGCAGTTACATTTTATGGTGAAATTTAGAGAGGTTGGATTTTACGACATAGTTACAAAGTTAAAAAAAATATAGGCAAGGCATAAAACTGTGGCGTTTCTTGCGTCATATTAATGAAACATTGTTTATTAGTATGTTATGTAAAAAGAAAAACAATATACATATCCTGTATTACGTCTGTAACAAGGAAGGTTGCTGATACACACAGCACAAGATTTTCTTAAATTAAAGAAAGTACTTAGCATGAATTTAAATAACTGCTAAATGTTTCGATTTATGCCATTATCTTTGTCTTTTGGGACATAATTATAAAATAAGATTATTGTTATGTCACAAACATACGACGAGGATCCGTAAACTCAATCCATTGTTATTCTTGAACGACAACAAGGTCAAAGTTCATTCTGCGCAAATTAGTCGTTGCACGGCAACATTCAATACGAGACATAAGTCATTTGTGGATCGTGCGGCGCGTTCTAAGCTAGCCCTAGCCGGGGTACCGGGAGATACTTATGTATCAAGCTAAGTATCCCAACGTGGTCCTAGGTCATCGACCGCATCCAGGAAGGCGGTAGGTGCGCAGGATACGATAAATTTCAATAGTGCATTGACTGCGTGCACTCTGCTCTGATGCGGGAAGTAGCTGTACTTACCTAAGGTGGCTAATTACTAATTTATCTCATTACGATGTCGATTAGAGTTTTTTTAAATTATACTATCAGATTTGAAAGGAAATTGAACACAAATGTGTAGACTCGTTTAAGTGGGTTGTTGTAATTAACTTGTATTCATGCTGACATATGTTTAGTTTTGATCTCTTTAAGTCGACATTAACTGTGGGTCATCTACACGGTGTATTTGAACCTAACATAAAATATTTTTATTTTTAGCATATTTTTATCTGTATCTGAATTGAACCTACCATTTCTTATAATTCCATGAAAATCTGGCTTTCATCTACGTCATGTCGATTATTAATCATATTAAATCAGCTCATCATTTTTCATGTCTTACTTTTAATTCATAGGCAGGGAAACGGTTAGGGTAGTTTGATTGAAAATAGCTGTACGAATGTATAATGGTATAAACTGTCTATAGATAGTGAAAGGCATGAACGGAAGCATACACGTTATATTACTGTACCGAAGGATGAATTCAAATTCAAATTCAAATTCAAAATCATTTATTCAGTTTAGGTTACAAGTAGCTCTTGTGAATGTCACTATGCCATCGGTTCGTAAGTCTACTCTGGGCGGGAGATCTTGTACTGAGAAGAACCGGCAAGAAACTCAGCGGGTGTCCAGCTCTTTTCTCCCTTACAGCGTCAATAATATTGGAAATTTTCTATCACAAATAAACACAAAAAAATGTAGAAGACAATCACATGTAAAAAAAACAAAATAAAAAATCTAAGTTAACAAATTTACCTCAGGTAAAAGTTTCAATTTCCACAATGTCATACAGTACTATAGTAAAAGTCTGATGAAATTTCATTCTGAAACTGTTATAGTGTTTAGAAATTATGTGTATTTAGTTATATTAGGTACATATATTTACAAAATTAAGTTGTTTGTGATGAAAAGGAGGACGCTCTATGATGGGTAGGTATTTTGCAATTTTCAGATGTTGTGTAAAATAGCGAGAAAAGAACCAAACTTGCTGAGTTTTTTTGCCACTTTAGTAACTATATGGAGAGGATACTCGCGATAGAGTTACGAACCGATGGCGTAGTGACTTCCGAATCCGTGGCTCGGATATAGCTTTAAATTAGGTGAGAGTTGTGACTATAAAGGAATCATCATCATCATTATCTCAGCGAAAAGACATTCACTTCTCCCACAAGGATCTCCACAGCGACCGGTTTTGTGCTGCTCGCTTCTATGTAGGAATAATAATATTGGTTTTTTATAACGATTTTGTTTTAAGGGAATAAATAATAAACTTACTAAGTTCTTATCTAAGGGGACCGCCCACACGTTTCACGAATATAGTTGTTTTAGTGTTTCATTAATAAATCAGTGGGGGGTCCGCGGTCTCCGGGATTGAGGCGCACAATCTGGAGCTGCGTCAGCGCAGCGCTTCACAGGGCCCTATCTAGTGCCCTTTTTAATATTGCCAATTAATACTACTAACTGGCAAGCTAGTATATTTATATATTTTTTCACTTTTAAAATATTGTGTTATACATTGAAATCATTTAAACGATCAATAAACTTAAAGATAACTTATCTTACTCCATTAAAAACAAAAGAAACATAACTTAATTAAAGCCAAAATAAAACCTATAAATAAAAAATGTCTTCCAGCTGTGAGCTCATGGGAACGGTCCCGAAAATGCTGGCAACATTTCCTCTCTGCATTGCCAAGCCAATAAATACGTTCTTGTCACCGGAGGCTTCAACAAGGCGAGCACTCAACTCTTTAACAAGCTGCTGGGCCTTCGGCCCCCATGTACCCAAATGTCTTCACCGCAAACGGAACAAATAAATAATTTGCAATGTTTTTGTTTTGTTTATATAATTTTAACGCAAATTTTTTTGCGAAACAAAATTTTTGTTGGGCTGGTTAGAACCACGATAGCTCAATTGGGAGAGCACCTGACTCGGTCTGCAGAAGGGTGCAGGTTCAAACCCTGCTCGTGGATTTTTTTTTACATTTGATGTTTTTGTAAATAATGTGGAAATATTTTTTTTATTTTTATATTTTGTTTTTTTTTCTATTATATAGAGGGGCACCAGTGCTCGACAGGAACCAATGATCGATTTTTTCTTTATTCATTAAAAATAGGGGTATCTACTTGTTTCAGTCTGCTTCCTAGCTGTCATCCTGTAAAATTTCACTGAAAATCTTTTATCGACAAAAACAAAAACTGTGTTGCAAAACACTTTACAGTGTCGAATACTGGTGCCGTTACCCTGGTTTAATGTGTTTACAACCTGTCTGATAGAAAGCGGCTATCATCGTAGCGCTTAAACGCTTACGACGCTTAGGGTATCATGCGCATGTTGTTGACTTCGAGCTTTAGTTCTTTCTCATACTTGCATGATCTGTAATGACGAGATAGATAACTGGATTTAGGTAGGTACTCTTTAACAGAGCACAGCAATGCAAGTCAATGCAGAGACCAGACTGAAAGGCTTAATAAATAAGCATAACAAATAAGCTTAATGATAATTTGGTGTTTTAAAGTGTAAGTGGGTGGACCACTGGTTTCTGACTTAAACATTTTGAGTCTGATTCTCAGTAGTGAGTACATCTTGGTTATTTACTAGTAAACTCTAATAATGTAGGTTAGGTAGGTACTCTAAGTTTTTATACGATAATAATTTTGAATCTGATGACCAGTACACTCTGCATATGTATAATTTTGCTCCAGAAGGCCCTTAGGCCGGCCCTGCCTACTTTGAATTCAATCAAGCATGACTCGACTACCGACGTTCCTTGTTGCTACCCTGATGGGTATATTAATTTATTTACATTGTCATCGTGGATATTTTAATTAATTCAAATGTTGTTGTATGGCTTTTGATATTAATGAATAATAATAAAAATTAAAATAACTTTATCAATATAGATGATTATTAAATACATAATGTATGTAACACTTTACACTTGATTATTGTTATATATAATTTTACGCAATCTTGTTGTGAACAAATTACAATTTGAAAAATATATGTAATATGTTATGTTACATGTATAAATATTTTACAAAGGAGAAGAGGAGAAGTTTGAGACAATTGGTAACCCATCCTGAGGCAAGGCATCGTGAAAGTGCTTTATCATCTCATCTTCAACTTATAAACGTATCACTGTTAGGCACAGGCTACCACGCTAGCTCAGTGTAGTTGGTGTTGGGTTCAAACGATTGCTATTTTAAGACAACAACCAGGACCAACAACTTATCGTGCCTTCCGAATCCCGAAAGAGTTCAAAATTCATAAATTTGGTCACATATCTAGTAATTGCTTATGTAGCTTAACTTGCACGATCGCAACCCCGCGCGTTAGCTGCTACACTACCTACCTGCTACTCCCCTACTCGAGTACAGAGTGAGTTTTATTAATCGTCTAGCAACGCGTCTTGGTGGAGATTGGTTGGTTAGGAGATATATTGCTTAACAAATAGTTTTTTAGTTAAAGACATCCAATGGCGAATTAAACTCGCACTGGGCACCCAGGTGGCGCTAATTCAACGCCATACAAACTCTCAGTTTGAGTTAACGTTATCAAATGGCAAATATAACTCGCACTCGCTATTCAGTCAGGTCAAATATTTATTCGGTAACAATGCATACTTTTAACATTTTGCGACTGCTCACCAAATATAGTCTAGTCACACTCGCGTCTCGTATACCCGGCAGCGACGGGTGATTCCCGTTATAATTTTTCATCTAGCTCACGTTTAATTCTTATTTAAGTTAATTCTTACGGAATGGAGTCCATGCAGCTCCTACTGTGTGACTGCGACTCTCTGGCTAGGAAAAGAATGGGACTCCTGGGGTCGGCCTATCCGAAGCCGGAGGACTTCAGGCTCTTCGCTCTTAAGGACGTTGCCAAACTTATGGCATCTATCTTTACAGAGGAGGAAGAGTGAAAGGAGGGGGTTGTCCCGATAGGTTGAAGTGTTACTGGGAGAGGGAAACCTCAGCAGGCCCCACTAAGATAAGATAAGATAAGTTAACGTAATCGAATGGTAAATTAAACTGACACTCGCCACCCAATCACGTCCAATATATAAATAAATAAATAAATAAATAAATAAAATTTCCTACACTCACACCAATTATCTAGCCCTAGAGAAGCTTCGTTATGAAACTCGTTAAATGGTTACTAGACAACGGATAAACATACTTAAAATACTTAAATACATATTTATTATTATACATAGAAAGCACCCAGACCCGAGACAATTTAGAAAAACAATAATTTCTAAATTGACCCGACCGGGGATCGAACCCGGGACCTCAGAGATGGCGACACCATGAAAACCGGTGTACAAACCACTCGACCAAGGAGGACGTCAAAAATATATATTCTATAACAATGGCAGAGACCGACCAAAGCGTATCATCGTAATGTGCGATGCGAGTATTCGCATGGCAGTACAGAGAGTCGAGCCGTCAAGCTAGTATTCCGGTTACGTTACGATGATCGCTTCGGTCAGTCTCTACCTTAACAATGCATTTTTTGTAAATATCCTGTATATACTGTCCCAATGCTGGGCAAATGCCTCCATCATTGAAATGAAGTCACGTACAATTGATGGGTATTGGCTTAATCACCTCGCTTGCCAAAATGCGGGTTGGTGATCACAAACCCAGGCATCGAAAATTTTGGAAACATACTTAGCCTGACCTGAGAATTGAACCCAGAACCTTCGGGTATCGGGCCAGCCCCCCGACCGCCTAACCGATTGCTTTGGCTACGTGTATCGTTTATGAAGTCATCTTGCCATTTCGTACCGCCTATGAAAGCAATATCGAAAGGTATAGGCTATAGCTTTCGATATATGCCTATACCTATTAGCTAGATGACAAGATGACGTCATAAACTATACACGTAGCCAAGGCAATCGGTTAGGCGGTTAGGCCCCAGGTAGGGTAGCGCTTTGCCGCTCGGCGTTAACAATGCATACACACTTACCTACTTTTTAGATTTCGCAATTACACATCGAATGTAGTCTAGTCACACCCGCGTCTCGATACGCGGTGGCGGGTGCCGGCCAGCTATTCCGAGCATTCCTTCTATATCATTACTGCGATTGTCAGTTGACAATGCGCTGGGGCTATTTTTTGCGACGGATACTTATATGTTACCTCTAACAATAACTTACGGATCGTCTCGGCATTGCACAATAAAATTAAGCTTATTGCTTAAGTCAAAAGTATTTATTACCAACTAAGGGTGCATAAAGGTCTTATTGGTATACTGCTAACCACTTAGGTACCTACTGCAATATTCATAACAATAATAGTGAATAGTAACACTCATGAGTTGGACACGCTTAAAGAATATACAATAATACACATAGTTATTATTTTTGTAGAAATAATTTATTTGTATTGCAAAATAAATATTTGGGCAGCAAAATTATTATTTGGTCAGCAGAATTATATAATCGGTCAGCTTAACACATCCTTACTGTTGGTTAGGTTAAGTTATTTTTTTTCCCGAGCGAAGCGCAGCGTAGCGAGGGCCAGTCACGGAAGGGGGGAGCGGCATAAGACTGCTGTTGAGAATGATATAAGTTGCAGACTGATTTAGAAATATTTGCTGACGATAAGTTGCTGCCCAACTAGCATTTTTTGCTAACAAAAATACGAATACTTTGCCAACAGTTTAAATAACACCCTTATTTTTGCTATATTATTTTTAAAATGTTTTTGTTTTGTTGAAATGTTGAAAAAATTTTAAATTTTGTAATTTGTTGTTTGTTTCGCAACAAAATTTGCGTTAAAGTTATATCAACACAACAAAAACATTTTATAAATAGCTTGCCTATTTCTTAACTGATGTTTAGTATTTGTAAAAATATTATGATCAGATGTTAATGACGGTAGTTGTTGACATTGATTGGCGCCTTTGGCTTTCAAAGTAAAAAAGTAAATAGTGTTGAATAATTTCGGCCTAATTTATTTCTAAATAAACACAAAACTATAGAAGACAACCACAACATGTAAAAAAAAAACACAAAATAAAAAACTAAGTTAACAAATTTACATCAGGTAAAAGTTTCAATTTCCACAATGTCATACAGTACCACTACAGTACTCTAAAAAAATTGGTTAAGACAAACCAAGTCAAACTACAGTAAATAATATTAAATATAATTTTTCTAATTTTTCTAATGGCATAAGCAGCATAGCTGAGTTTACCGGCCAATTTCGATATTGAGGATTCCATTAAAGCTTTGAGTCAAGGGTAATGCCTAAAAAGACTGTAGAATCTACCAAATCTAATTGATCACCGTTTATTCTAATATCGGTTGGTTCATATCTGACATTTGGTAATATAAATTTAATACATTTTGTTTTCTTAGCGTTAAGCTGTTAATTATTAATAGTAAACCAACGGAGTACCTCTGAAAGAGCTTTATTTACATTTTCATAATTAGTCCTACACCTAGTTACATTCAAAATGAGTGAAGTATCATCTGCAAATAATACAATTTCACAGAAGTTCTCTACAAAGAATGGCAAGTCATTAATATAAATCAAGAAAAGGAAAGGACCAAGAATGGACCCTTGTGGAACTCCCATTTTTACATGTGAACCAGATGATTTAGTACCATTTATATCGACAGTTTGTGTTCTAGAGCTGAGATATGACTGTATTAAATTAAGTGCAAAATCTTTGAGACCGTAATAATGAAGCTTCATCACCAGAGTCCGGTGCTCAACGCAATCGAAAAAATCAATTGTGCAAAAGTGCTCAATTGGAAGAGCACCTGACCTGGTATGTCAGAAGGGTGCAGGTTGAAATCCTGCTCGTGGAAATTTTTTCAACATTGTTTTTTGTAATATATTATTTTTGTTAACAAATACATAGTTACCTTATATATAAGACACAATAAAAACAAGATGTGTCTACTTGTAAGTAGTTTGTGTATTTATATATTATTTTAAATTATAGTTTTACAAGATGAAATCTAATACAAAAACTGTAAGTGGATCTAAATAAATAAATAAATAAAGAATTGGCACGAACTAGCTCAGGATAGAGATAGGTGGAAGGAGGGAGAACCAACAAAAGGGTAACATTTAAAAACAGGTTACATGGTGTTCTTGGTTTAATTTTAGCAAAGTGAGGTTTTTGGTTTATTTGAATTTATGTATGACTGTACTGTTTTTGATCTAAATATTACAAGGGGCGTACGGGTGCTTCAAAAATATTAAAAACATTTTCGCCCCGCATTAAGGGGCGAATGGGTACCCTGGTAGGGGGCGAAAGGGTATTTTTAGGAAAAAGGGGGGAAAGATGAGGGGCGAACGGGTGCGAGACCAACCCTTTGCTGCTCTGCTGCAGTGGGAAAGTAACGGCTGATAATAATAATAAGTATCATTTACATTATCAAGTACACTATCATTTAAACAAAAGAGACGAGAAACTATGGTTTTATATTAGCATTATTAATGAAAATAAATAAACAATAATACGTATTCGTGCTTCAGAAGGCATATCAAATTTGGTTTATGTTTTGAAAGGATATTTTTTTATTAATGCGCTATTTCCTAATAATAATAAATCCTTTTAACCACTTTTTCTTGCATTCAATTCGATCATATCTCCGTTCAGCTACTGACCTTTTATTTTTAACTATTACATTAAGTTTTAATTTTCAGCTCCCTTATTAAAAACTCATCAAGTGTACTATACTCTATACGACAGTATATAGTATATACTCGGAGCACATCTCCCACATATTCACTTTATGAGTTTTTCACAGCATTTTGAAGTCAAATATTATTTTAAGTTTTTATTAAAAAGAAGTGAAGAAGAAATTGCCAACCCTATGTGGATGGATGTGGATGTGCTTATTTGGAGCATGTTTATTGTAGCCGTTTATAGGACTAAGATAAGAAACAAATGCCAGTTATAAAATTAAAACAACTGACAACTGCGAAGAAGTTTGGTTTTGTTGTTTGTACTAGAAAAAGGGATGATCCTGAAAATATATGCTTTGTTAACATTTCAATGCCACCGGTTTAATAAGAGAATTGATAATTATTTTATTTGAAACGTCCTCGTCCGTATTTATTTATTGCCGCGCGGCCATACGAATTTTGTATGGGGAATTTAACGTGTTAATTTGAAAAATAATAATTTAAAAAATCGCTCGATAAATCGAAACTGTGAGATTTGTAGTCAAGACATTGGTGATTGTTTAGACATAATTAGTGGTATGATAATTTAGATAAACTTTATGATATCAACTAAACGCCGCCACTCCTTTCATGATTTTTGCTCAACTTAAAATGATATTGTAGAAAAAACTATAGTGTGTTATGAATTGAAGACTTGGGGAAATAATAAATAATAAGACATAGCCGAACTGTTTGATACTCGGAGACAATAAATGTTGACTTACTAACTTACTTTTTTATTTTACGGGCACTCTCTGGTGTAAAGTAATGATAAGGACAATGGTGGAAGTGCACTTCACCCGGAAACCTCAACTACTGAGAGGCACAGGCTATCTTATCTCTACTACTCTACTACTAAAAATATAGTACTCCTCAAAAAGTATAGTAATTTATAAAAAAAAAACAAAAATATACAAAGATATATTTGTTACTTATTTATTTTTATAAAAACTATATTTTTTTAAAAAAGGTAGACACCTTTTATTATTACACATTTTCAATACATTTTCAACACTACGAGTGAACCTAAAAAAAATCATTCTTGGAAGTACCTACTAAGAGCAGTCATCAACAAAACTATTTGCACATCTGTATAGTTTTTGAATATTTAAGAACTTATTGTATGTATTCATACAAATAATATGTTATTGGTTCATTCTCTTTATGCGACCACCCGCGAAAGTAACGATGTGGACACAATTGTCAGGTTTATACTAAAGCAGTAATTTTCATAAACAATTTTTACGCCTTTTGTTTTTATTTTTAAAACAAAAGTGTTAAAACAATTTTAACACTTGCGTTAATTTACATAAAGTCGCGAGAAAAGGATGAGTAAGCTTATGAATACATACATTTGTAATTGAATATACATGGTGACCCAAACCTTTGAGGTATGAATTTCTTTAGAAAATACTTACTAAGTATACAAACTTTAAGTAAACAAAAAATTGTTATCAAAAAATATAATAATATCATATGTGGACTCCGAAGTGCCGTACTACAGGTACACACCTACACCGGTTCTCGAAAACGGCCGTGCCACGCTCTATTGGGATCGGCTGTCATCTCGGACAGGACTATTATAGCTAATAGGCCTGATATCGTGCTGATAGATCAATCGCAACGCCGTGCTTGTTGACGTCACCATCCCGCATGACGAGAACCTCGTAAAGGCCGAGAAGGACAAGGCTAGCAAGTACCTTGACTTGGCTCACGAGGTAACCGCCATGTGGGATGTTGACTCGACAATCATTGGGCCGATAGTTGTGTCTGCGAACGGTCTGGTAGCGAAGAGTCTCGACCAACACCTTAAGAGACTCTCGCTTAATGGTTGGATCAAGGGTCAGATACAGAAGGCGGTACTCTTGGACACGGCGCGGATAGTCCGAAGGTAGAAGCAAACTTCGTTCAAAAATAAAAAATAAAAAAAACAAAGTAATCGAACGGCGAATGAAACTCTCACTAAGCACCCTGTAGCATCCATGTTGTGCTTTATACTATGAGCCTATACAAAGTTGGTTCTTATAGGCTGCTGCGGTACAAATGTTTACGGTTATGACTTTGAATAAATAAGTTCCGATTAAAATTATCTTACAATAGAACAGAAATATAAAAAGTAGTGTAATAAACATTTTGTATTTATATTTGTTCGATTATCAAGTTTATTCTTTACACCTGCCAGTAGACCGAACTTGTCGCGCAAAAATTGGCTATATAAGAGCCCTCGCCCACGACCAATAATCGCTGACCGATTTTTTAGTCATTGAAAATTTAACGTATGGAATTCTATGTTGCAACGCACACGTCCTACAAAAAGTCGGTCACAAAATCGGTACTAAAACCTCTGCGAAAAATCGGACCGATTAACGGTCCTACAAAAAGTCGGTCCTGGGCGGGAATTGTTAGTTACTTGCGAGCGCACGATAGGGCAGATCAGCAGAACCTCCGTGACGGCAGCCCATAAAAAATCGGCTAGGAGAGATGATAGATAGATATTCTTTAAAAAAATATGCCTCCATGTTACATGTTTGTACACGAGTACCCACTGAACCGCATTTAGGCTTGTGTAAAGGATATAATTTAAAGCATTATTTAAAAAAAATAGGATGGGTATTTTTTTATTGTCATACAGCTCATTATTGTTTAATAATATCAGGTGATATTCGATTGGGTGATCTAAGGGAATAAATACCTCTTATCGTTCATGTAGGAAGTCCTAAGCCCAACTGCAGGACGTTTATAACCTGTGGATGAGAACCGATTTAAATGTAACATTTAAGAAGTTAATTTTGACTTTTTATTTTTAAGTTGTAATTGCTGCACTGAAACTGAATTAAATATTTAGTTATCGGTTGCAAAAACCGTTGGATAGATGGCAGATAGATAGATTTAATTTCGGAAAAGGAAATGAAAAATATTTATTTGAAGCAAATATGACAACTTAACATAATGGACATTTGGCAGTTTTTATAATATATGCAACAGAAATGGTCACCACTCAGCTTATGACATGAAGCAATTACTCAATCAACAATAATAATAACGTTAACCAATTTGCCAACATATCCTTTTACAGTCCTGTAGTAACCTCTGCCACGATAACCAAAAGATCAAACATTTATTGGTCACACTATATACAGATAGTCATTTAATTTTAATCATACGACGAAAAGGGATTGCGGAGTATTCAAAAGAATTAACTATATGTTTATGCAAAAAATTATGGCATTATTAGCGCGCTGCGAGAGGACTTGCGAATTTCTGTGTAATAACAAGCAATATAAATGCCACTGCACAGGCCGGTATTAAGGATAAAAGGAATAGCATTTAGGTATATTTACTTTGCTGCAAAATTATTGGACCGTAATATCCTAATGATTTTTTTCTTAACTGTTATTTTTTTTTAATAACAGTAATAAAGTAAATAAAATAATAATTAATTAAATAAGTAAATGAGTAATTAGGTTTAAAGATCTTTATTCTCATACGATATTATATTTCACTTTTAATGAGATATAAACAATATATAAATTACAGTATAAAAATTGTCACTCTGTGGAGTACCACAGCATATCGCAACGAGTACGTTGCGATATGCAGTTAAAGTTTATTTTTCAACATGTATAAAGTCTCACAAGTTTTCACTTCATCTGGTAACCTATTAAACAGCTGTACTCCCATCAAACAGAATTGTCTTTTCCCCTTCACTTTTTTAATCTTAACTTTAACTTAACTTTATTTATTGTTGTCTTTTTTTTACAATACGATGTTAAATGTTGAGGTTGACTATCTGGCAAAGAACGGGAGAATAAACAAAAGCGAGTTTCTTCTTTAATAAAATATTTGACAACATTATATAATAATTCACGATGTTTATACGAGTAGTACAAACATATATCTAGCTATAGGATAGTTATATTATATCCCGTATCATCTATCGTCTAAAAAACAAATAAAAAATGCGTAAAAAAGATAATACCGTATTATTAAGTACTCGCTTTGTGATAAGATTATAAAGACTGTCTGTTTGTTTTTTTATATTATCCTAATTTTGGCATAAAAAATAAAGTTTTAATTATATGTTTTTTTATTAGGTATGCTGATCCAAGGGCCCTAAATGCCCCTAGAGCCGCCCGTGCACCGCAACACTCGGACGAATGTCAAAGGTGCGCGTACGCCGCGCCGCCGCCGCCGCCGGTCGCGCACGCTCCACTCCATTCCACAGTTTTTGCCCCATTTCCAACAAATGCGGATGCGAGAGAAACGGCCTTACTATATGCATGCATTCGTTTACTGATCAGTCGTGCAGAAAATTCGCATTTGCATGCCCTCCCCGGTCCGGTCGTTACTCTGGAAGATTGCGTGGCTTGATAAGATTATTTTACGTTTAGAAGATCTCGTTCCAATAACTATACTCTAAATACAAGTGTTAGTTGGTGTCTTCTCCCAAAATGTCGTAGAAAGCAACGGATGACTGAGATATTTTGCACAGACATACTAACACAAGCATGAGATGGAGACTTTTGAAGGATCACCGGAATTCACATAGGTAAAGAAAGCTTGTTCAAAAATATACCAAATTAAATAAAAACATTTAGATTTCATCTTTAATGTACACAATAGAAATAATAATATGAAGTATGAGCCAAGCTATTGGCAGCAAAACTTCCTATAGTAACGTAAATACACGTGCGATATATTAGTTTACAACATATAGCTTTTATCAATACAAATAAAGCATTGTGCCATAAAAACAAAAGAAAGCTGAATCTTCACCATCGCAGGTGCGACTGGTTTGTTACAATTATCCCGCAGAATAGTTGAAACAACGTCACCACCATAACAAAGCCGGTCGTTGCACACGGATAGGTGGTTATGATTTATCGAGCGCACTCAGTCCAACAGTCCAGCGGCTAAGTCCACATAGAATGTACCTTTTATCGTACATTTAAAATCTGCGTAGGGAGCCGAGATTACGCGCAGTCAGCCGGTGCTTGGCCCTGTCTCGGATGTCATTTAGATATAATTTACTGCGGCTCCGCGAAAGGTCTGTAAGTGCATGTTCAAAGTTCGCCATATTATTCTTATTACGCTCGCCGGCATTACAAACCCTTTTCATATTAGTCTAAAGTTCAAAGTTGCGTGAATGTAGGGAAATTCCTAAAAGTATGAGCAAATATGATGAGTTTGCACGGCCTCGGAATATCTGCATACGATCGAATTGTGTAAATCGTGATTTGAGTGATTGTTGTGATGCACTGTCGATCTGATAACTTGGTACACCATTACCTCTATCTTATTGAACTGTTGTGTAGCTTAAAGTTCTTAAGAACCTTTCAAAAGAACAAAACTAAATAAACTAGTCTGTCGGCTCAAAAGGATTCAAGGAATCGAGTTTCTTTTACACGTTCGTTCTTACCTTTATATTGTACAATTCACACTTTGATTATTTACAGCGGTGTTAAAAATTTACTACGTCTAGAGACATTTTGATTTGTAATGATCTTGTATTGAAGCGATGACACACATCCGTCAATTAAAATATCTGGGAACATGATGCATTTTAATAGACAACGTTAAAATATCTTTATAACTTCTCTTAAATTTCATCGTCGTAAACACTGCTGGGCTGAAGCCTGCCCGCATGAACAATAGGAGATTGAACCATTACCCATCACACTAATCATATATTGGTTGGGATGGTTTAATAAATGCCATCTTACAGCAACAATATTATAGGAGCCAACGGTTTAACCTGCCTTTCGAAAGGACGTACGTGCCGTGCTAGCCTGACGAAAGACCACAATATATTTAATTTTAGGTGAGGGCTGCTATCACGCAAAAACCTCCACTCTGTCTTCGCACCTGGACTCTCCTTCTGCTTAACATCAGGAGTAATTTGTTTACTAATTAATATAAACATATTAGTGGTCGCCTGCGACTTTGTTCGCGAAGACTACACTATCCCACAGGAACCTGTTCCCGGGATAAAAAGGTATCCTATGTCCTAGTCCGGGTCATGGTCTGTCTATGCGCAAAGTTTGCATAAAAATCCGTGCAGCCATTTTCACGTGATGCGCGGTCAAATAAACAGATAAGCAGACTAAAAAAAAATTAGATTCTAAAAACTGTTGGAACGTGTTCTGTTATCGATTCTAAGTATCCCCAGCCAACTTTTTTTCGAATATCTTCCATGTGCAGACTTTCGGCCCTCTTTAGCTTTATTATATGTATAGATAGATAGATAGAAGATAGGGTAAGCACGAGTGTTCGTCACAGTTTGCGTCACCAAAAAATAGCATAGATTTTCATTGAAATATTACGACAGCAAGGAAGCAAGTGGTTGGTAATCAATTATTGCTAAACACTAAAAATCAGTTCTGCCGCGCAATTTATGAACGCAGTAAAAAACATTTGAACAGTTTCGAGAAAATAGATAGCAATGTCAGCACCTCAAACATCACAATCACAAACACAGTAAGTTGTACTTACTGCGTTCACAAATTGTGCGGCAGTGTCGCTGTCCTCTATGTTTAATGATTAAAGCACAAACATGTTGTATCAGATAATTATCATGATCAGTGTTATAGTTTTTGTCCACTGCAACAAATGCCACTCAGCATTTGTTGCAGTGGACAAAAACAGTCCTTTTAGAACACACTTTTAACACACTTTTTATATATATATTTTTTGTTGTGTTTTACATAAGTTTATATTGTGTTCTAATAAATATATTTCTTTTCATTTCATTTCATTTCCTTTCGATCACTGGCTCTTGTCGAACACTGGTGACACTACCCTTTACGATCAGCAAACCAGACCCGAACATGCACTAAACCTCCTTCTTACACGTACATTAATGATTCGTATTATAGTCACGATACATACAAATCCTTCGGGCGTGATTGGGTTTCGCTTCCTCAAGATACGTTATCAGATCCGCCTGGCGTCCATTTAGCCTACCCGCTTAGCATTTTCTAATGCAATGCCGGCAGAGGTATGCCTGGCTCCGTAATTGTTATGGGCAGTGACTCTATCTGGCGCCTGATGCTATCAGCCGTTATCATGATGGGATCCATTACTACCGGTAATTTTCAGCTTAAAACTTCCATTCAAAGATTTTAACGATGCTAACCAATTATTTATTGTTTTGGAATCACTTACAATACATTGTTTTGCTATCACAGCGTTCTTAATTAAATGTATTCTCTTAAATATTTAAAATTTATAAAATACAGAGAAAAACGAATTATTAAACGCCCACCCGACCCAGCCAGGAATCAAACCTGGGTCTTCCGCTATCCGGGCGGTTGCACTGACCGCTATGCTACCGGGAAGGCTGACGTAAGCGCTGAATTTTTTAACTGCTTTTTAATTTTTTGACTGCTAATAGCGGCACGGTGCACCATCTATCCAACGGTTATTGCAACGATGGCTATGCAGATTCATCTTTGCAGATGAAATACCACAAATTTTGATAACACAACACTATAGTAATTTTTACTGTAAAAATGTATTCTTAGGTAGGTTATTTTCGAAAAGTACAAAATATACCAAAATCTTTAAAACCGTGATATTTTTACAAAATTTGAGATTCGAGGAACCATGGTGAAACCTATCGATGGTTATAGGGTATATCCATTGTTTTTGGGACAAATATTGAAAATAATAAATTGACAAGCATTTAATTACATAACATAAATCAAGGCGCACCCAATTAAAATAGGTACATCCAATAAATTGGTGGATTTTTGTTTTGTTACATGAACTACATGCAGATATAACTATTGCTTGCTATAGTTATCGATCGTATAGAGATATCGACATTTCAAGCGGACCATTAAGCGTATTATTCACACTCGCCGCCGAGACATATGTATTCGAATATGGTTGGAGCCTTTCTTAATGATCCGTAGATAATTTTATTGCTCAACCCTATTTATGATGATGTGCAAGAGGCAGAGGGAGGTTGACTCTAGAGATACTGTAAAAGCAAAATAACTTCGCAGATATTAAACTCTCAAAATTGTACTTAATAAATTATTCAATTTGCTTGTATCTCTGCGGTGGTGTTAAATTTTTTAAAAAGGTCAGTAGAGATCTAGTGGTCAGTAGAGTGTCAGCAGAGAACATACTATTCGAAAAAATTATACTCTTTTAGGTTATTGTTTTTTTTCTGGGAATGGTTTTTCTCTTGTCTTTCCTCGCATTCAGCTTTTAATATTTTCCTGATTTTGTTTCCCTTTTACATAAAATATACAACGTGTAACAGAAAGGTCGTAAAAATTTAATTATTTTATGGAGGCAACTTTTAAATTAATATTTCTATTATGATGTCACATCAAAACAAACAAGTCGCAGCCCTAGTGGTTTAGTGACCTCTGTGTACTTACATTAATGATTCATGGCTTCACTAATATTAATATCTAATGTACAATTGCATGACAAATTAAAGTTAATAATTATGTCTTAAATTTTTATCTTTTAAGTGCTTGCTGCACTGAAGCTAAATTAAATATTTATAAAATTCCCCAGGAATCAAACCAGGGTTTTTCGCAATCCGGGCGGCTGCACTGACCGCTATGCTACCGGGATTGCGGAAGACCCAGGTTTGATTCCTGGCTGAGTCGGGTGGGCGTTTAATTTTTTCACTGTATTTTATAAATTTTATAAATATTTAATTTAGCTTCAGTGCAGCAAGCACTTAAAAGATAAAAAGTAAAAAAAATACTATAGCGTTGTGTTATCAAATTTGTGGTATTTCATCTGCAAAGATGAATCTGCATAGCCGTCGGTTGAAATAACCGTTGGATAGATGGCGCAGTGTGCTGCTATTAGCACTCAAAAAAATTCAAAAGCAGTGACAAAATTCAGCGTTTATGTCAGCCTTCCCGGTAGCTTAGCGGTCAGTGCAGCCGCCCGGATTGCGGAAGACCCAGGTTCGATTCCTGGCTGGGTCGGGTGGGCGATTAATTTTTTCACTGTATTTTATAAATTTTATAAATATTTAATTATGTCTTAGTTACAACACATACAAACAATACAACAATACTTTGGATCTTTTCATTTGTACCTCTATGTTTTTACCACAACTTTCTGTTAAACGTTGTATATAAATTTTCCCTTGATGCAGTCTACTTCCATTTCCTTATTGACCTGATGCTGATCCTGCTTTTGCATTAACCCATTGAAAAAATACTATCCTTAGTTTATACGTGTTGGAAATCAAAACGCGATACAAAACAAACAGACATAAATGTAGCTATTTAAATTCAATAGACCTTTATCGTGCGTCGGGCAAAGTAACGAGTGTTTAATTTTCGCGGTGGGTGCTAAAATAAAAACGTTGCGGTATTGAATGGGCAAGGTAGGTAAGGTTGGTAGTAATTGATTGCACCGTGGTGCCCTATACCGCGTTATCGGCGATCGCGGACGCACAATGTCCAATAAACTAGTGAGATGTTATCTGGATGTTGTAAATGGATCAGTGCTGCTCAAAAACCTACACGCGCAACTGGACGCCTCTCCTCCTTTTTTATTATCATTGAATTATTAATGAAATAACTTTATTTAGGTGCTATTGTCGGTGGAGCAATTTGTTGTTGCTTCTTTATTTATAGCCGCCGATTGTAAATTGAAATTGGAAGCTATTAGTTTTCGTTTTGATTCTCTCTAGTTGTCGGGCGGGTTTCTGTAGGACGACCATGATTGTTTCAATATTTTATATTTAGTTTATTGTTTGTGTTGTTTTGGCTGCTGTAGTGATGGTGGTGGTGATGTGGCGCGCCTCGGTATTTAAGTGATAAATATACTGGGTTCAATTCCTAGGAAGAGCCAACATGGTTTCGGATTTTTCGATGCATAGCCCGCGTTTGTGATCACCAACCCGCATATGTCAAGCGTGGTGATCTTATCTTATCTTGTCTTAGTGAGGCCTGCTGAGGTTTCCCTCTCGCAGTAACACTTCGACGCATCGGGATCTTTTGTGCAACCCCATCCTTTCACTCTTGCGTAGTGTGTGGTGATTAAGCCAACTCATCATATCAATTGTAATAATGACTTGATTTAAATGGTGGAGGCATTAGTCCAGTTGTAGGACAGTAAATAGGCTAATGACTTACTTGCTGCTGTAGAAGTAAATCTGGTGATTTTTATGACCCATGTGCTTCCCATTATTCAAATGTTTTCTTGGTGACAAAAACACTCTTGCACTTTGTCGATATCTGTATTGAATTCCCATATTATTGCTCAGTTCTAAGATAAAGGTGTCGAGAAATACCAATTTCCATACATTTATTTACATAGCGAAACGATGAAACCATCGCATTGTCATAAAAACCAGGATCTTGAGCGCAATTTAAATTCTTTTCCTTCTAAGCTAGCGATATTTTACATTAGGGTTGTCAGCGCAGGAAATAAAGATGTTTTTCATAAAGTTTAATGCTATTTTTATTAGAAGTTAAAAGTATTAGTATTTTTGTTATATATTTAAGAATATAATTTGGGTGGGATTCGAACCCGACTGACATGCCGGGACAAGTGAACTACCAACTATGCTATCGTGGCTCAATCCAACACGCCGAAATTAATCAACACTATCTACTCTACTCTTTAAGCCAAAGGAACCCTATTTAATGTCGACCACTACGTCATCAACATCCGATCTTAATATTTTTACAACTATTGAAAAATCAGTTACGAATTAGGCACGCTATTGTTTATGATTATTTACATATAATTTTACGCAAATATTGTTGTGATTTTTTTAAACTTTGTCTTTTTGTTTTTGTTTTTGTTTATATAATTTTAACGCAAATTTTGTTGCGAAACAAACTACAAAAACACAAATGTTGAAAAATTTTCCAAGAGCAGGATTTGGATGTGACTTATACACATATTAGGTCGGGAACTAGTGACGTTGTGGTACGTGGTGGGTAGTTTTACATTATACCATAACCAACTACCCACCCACCACCCACCACCACCCACATGAACCGTCGTGATCTATATAATATAATATTCACGAAGACTTTTTATCGGTGATCAGGACCTACTGATTCCGACTAAGTAAATGATGGCCATTGCAATAATAGCAAAACTTACATGTCAGCGTTCCATTTTTTTTGTCTGGGAAATAAAATTAATAACTATGAATATTAAAAGCATGGTCATCCTACTCCTCCTTGTTATAAATAAAACGTCTTCATAAGTACGGGTACAACAATGATAACAAACCTCATTGAAGATTTAACCCCTTACAAATAAAATAAGAATAAGGTCCGAATAGTTATTCCGTGTTTTGTCTCTTTTACTCTAATTTGAAATGACGTTTACATGACAGGAACAAAACACGGAATAACTATTCGGACCTTATTCTTTGTTTATTTGTAAGGCCGTTAAAGTTTTTCATGTTATTAGTAGTAAACTGTCAAATGGCAGACAACGTAAAAAAACCACTTTAATCTTCACTTCATAAAAATGTAGGAAGACCATACATTTTAATTAATTTTGGTTACCTAATTAAAAATACAAAATTAAATTTATAAAAGGAAAACATGTAACTACTAATAGTATTGCAATGGCCATCATTTACTTAGTCGGAATCAGTAGGTCCTGATCACCGATAAAAAGTCTTCGTGTATATTCTGTATTGCACAAAAAAACATACAAACAGAAAACAATGTACAAACAATGGTGAGCAAAGGTGGACTTATCTCTAAAAGAGATCTCTTTCAGCCAACCTAAGATGGAATTGGAGCTTTATGCGTAGGTGAAAGCATCAAAAGTGCTAACAAGCACTATCTATACTAATATTATTATTTTTTAAGTAGAATGATATCAAATAAATAAACCAAAAATAAATAAATCATACTAACATAAATAATTTTATGATAGTGAATAAATATATCATACATATATATTATACATAATTAATAAAAAATGGTACATAATACTATGAATCTGATGAGATGATTGAAAAAAAAGTGGGCGTTGACTTTTCTTTTAAAAGATGTAATGGACGAACTATCTTAGATGTCCGTTGGAAGCCTGTTCCAGAGCTGCGCAGCTTTGACAGAAAATTTATTTAAAAAGAAATTGGTATTCACTTTGGGAATCTCGTTTGTGATTTAGCAGGGTTAACAATTAGAGCAAAAGATTAAGCCCATGCTTGGACAGCAGATAGGTCTTGATTCAGTGCCTGAAACGTCTCCACCTAAATGCCTGTAAATTTGAAGGTCATCGGCTTAAAGATGGAAAGGAGAAGAAATAACAGATGAGATTTTATTAATAAAAACAGAGAAAAGAAGTGGTGACAGCACACTACCCTGAGGCACACTAGCGGACAAGCTTATCCAGTCCGAGGACGCATCATGAAGCTTCACACACTGCATACAGTCATAAAGGTATGAGCGAAACTACTCTAACACCGGTTCAGAAATGTTGACAGAGCGAAGAGTACTAAGGAGAAGGTCGAAGTCAACAGAGTTGAATGCACTGCTGAAGTCCGATATTGGGAAAAAGCAGAAGGGTTTGGATTTTTAGGGGGCAGCTGTCCTTTTCGCTCGGACCTCTCATTCCTTTATGCATTAACATGTACCCTAGGGTATCTTTCGTAATCTAGATACCATACATATTTATAAATTAGTCAAAATTTATAGTCAAAATATTAAACAGTTTTTTCACGTGTTCATGTCTAACACTGAAATGCCACACAAAAATGAAAAAATAAAATGTAACACATTTCAATGAGTTCTCTTTAGTCAAAGTCACGCAGCATCGCACGCATAAGTTCATAAGGAGACGGAGTGCAGAAAGATAAAATGTATGTATGAGTATATGTGTTACAAATGCGAATGATTTGGATCTGTCAATGTCAAACACATATTTTCACTAAATTGTCGTAGCCATTGGTATGTACCTACAAACCAAAGATGGTTTGTATATGAATATGTATGTATGGTTTGATATAAGAATATCTACAGCTTCATGCAAACCATTCAGCCGAAACAGTAAACATTTTTTAATAAAAATAACGGTGGGATATCGACCACTGGGCGATCACTAGTTGTAATTAACGCGTCTTAGACCAAATCTACTTTTAGATCGACAGATTTCAAAAATTGCTTATAAAAAACCATTAAGAAACAAGTTTTGCCAACCCTACCCAAAGAGCTAGCTTATTATTGACGAGTTTAGCGTTATTCCGCACTCCGTCGCATTGAGCATGCGCAAACGCGGTAATAACACGCTAGCGTTGTGCCAATTTGTTCGACAACTGACTGTTACGTCCCGCGAGGACGCGTAAAAAGTCACCCGGGACAGATATGAGGGCATTAAAACAGTTAACGACACGAATGAGGTGCAGTTGAGTGTGGGTGTCCCTTTAATAGTGAAACTGGGGACCGTTGTTATGAATGTAAAGTAGGTGGGTACGGCTACATCACATTAAACCTCATTTTAAACAGTCTCTAAAGTTGCGGTTGGTAAATATTTTTTATTGATTTTATACATTTAGTCCGGTTTACCAAATGGGATTTTTACCAAACGGGATGTAGCTGGTGGGTAGAGCGTGTTTTTTAAACTTATAGATTCTTTTTAAATTTCCTTTTTTTTTAGGAACACCTTTTTCTTTCTTCCTTTTTTTTAAATACTTTGAGCGTATAACTGCACCCTGTAAGGAACTTACTAACTAAATTTGAAGTAATTAAATAGGCTTCATAGTGGTTAGTCAGTCAGGTATATACATTAGACATACATAATATTTAATTATATTTCTTCGAATGGAATTATTATTTATTTGTTCCCAGCATCTGGTTCAGAATCTGATTTAGTTCCATGTCTCTTTATTGTCAAATTAACATTGAATGTGTCATATAAACTTTAATATATGAAAATAATGCGCACACGCACCGAGACGTAACATTTTATGGACATGTTCTGTTTTCAATTGTGTCATAAAATTGCCATATACTAAACATACGCACTCTCACTCCACCCTTTATAATAAATTGAGAATTGTGTTCATTTGTTTTGTTCTGGCAATCTTGCTACGCTCATGTTTATAGAGACGACAGAAATACAACTTGGTGCCATTATAACATTCATTATAATGACATTAACTCGTTTCGTCATACAATATGCTCTCAGCATTACCAGTTGTATTAAGTCGTGTCAATATTAAAAAAGTAAACAAAATGCCAATTCAAGTACCTTGTAATTATATCTTTTTTAAGGTTGTATTCATGGTAGAGCTAATAACTCAGGTTGTCTAAGAATTTCATTACATTATTTATAAGGGTATTAGCTATATTTACTTATTTATTTATAGGAGAATTCTATAACTGTTTAAGTTAATAAATAACTCGGGAATATGGCTGTAATAAATAAAAGCAAACAAACAAATAAATAACTAAAAATAAACATATTTATTGGGCTAAATGAAGTACCTAATCTGTGTAAAAAGTGCTACCTAATTGCCAGTTTTCATTAAACTTTGTATACAATAAATTTTAATATTTCATTTATTCTTATAAAACATCAAATATATGTTTTTTAAAATCCGTTATAACGAGTACGTAACGCACGTAGTACTTACGTTATACGCTACTAGTTGTTGCCCGCGACTTCGTTCGCGAAGACTACAGTAAAAAAAAAGTATCCTATATGCTGGTCTGGGTCATGGAGGAAAGTTTCATTAAAATCCATTCAGCAGTTTTTACGTGAAAGAGTGACAAACATTCATCCATACTTACAAACTTTCGCGTTTATAATATTAGTAGGATAACATTATAATGATAAATGATTCGTGTAGGTTGACCCTACATTTTTTATTTTTTCAACGGACATGTATTACTAACCGTTGCCATGTTATGATTAACTTTATTAAAAGCGTAATTGTTAATGCAAATTAGTTAAGGGTAATGGCATGATGACAGAAAATTATGATAACTCAAAACAAAAAATATTATTATGGAAAGGATCATCTCAATCAACAATATGGTCATTTGCATGGGCATTTAAAAATTGGTTAACCAATGTAGGAATATCAATTTGACACTCTCGATTTCAAGGTCAAATATGTATAGCGTCAAGGTGTGTCCCCGCCCGATCCTCTAAATGCCACTACACATTTACAAAATACACTAAACATGCACACTAGTTTAGTTAGTTAAAAAGGGTTAAGGTCTATTAATTAAGGTCGCCTTAAGAATAATTCCACCATCCTCCCAGCATTTATTTAATTCAGAGTCGTTCACTTCCCTCTTTGAAAAATCAGGCGGAGTGCGAAAGGCTCGCACAAAGCTTGCAAAACTGGCACAAAGGCTACAGTGTCGCAAGCTAGCCAAAATAAACCTTTTAACCACCCCTCGCAGGGGTAGGAGTTTTATTAAGCACCCTCGCATGGTAGCTCTCATGGATGTTTTGCTACGCAAATTTCCTATGCAAATCAACCCTCGCAGGGTTGTTATCACTCCCGCTCCTCGCAGAGGCAGATGTTTCATTATGAGCTTTCGCAGGGTAGCTCTCATCGATTGTGACGAAAATTTGTCATGCAAATCAACACTCGCGGGGTTGTTAACTCTTTCGTCTCTCGTAGGGGCAGCTGTTTCATTTTGAGCCCTCACAGTGTAGCACTCATAGATGTTGTGACGCACATTTCCCATGCAAATCAACCCTCGCGGGGTAGTATTCATTCTCCTCTCTAGCACGGGCACAGAACTTTAACTACTGACTTTTGTAGGTACTGTCTACTTAAAACTTAAACGTTAAGGCGCAAAACGAGGAAGTCAGAATAAAAAAACCCAAGACCATAAAAGAGAGAAGAAGCAGTTTGGCTTATCGACCCAAAATAATTCTCATGGAAAGAAGCTTAAGTTTTGTCATACAGACATTAAAGGCGGGCCGGATGTCAGCTCTAGATTATATTCTGAATCTACATCAAGGGTACCGCATACCCTTTTATCTAGAAACCATCTTTAGTATTTTCTTTAGCCAAGTGTCCAAGTGTCTCAGACAATCGGTTTGGCATTTCTGTCACCGACACAATAACAAACGCTAAAGTGTTCTATACATACCATAAAAAAAGTTAAATAAAAATAGACTACATGAACATACTTAAACATAACAGAAGAAAAGATGATGGGAATCTCTTACGTAGGTGTTGATTCCTGTAGAAACAGTTTAAACACCATTGTTTTAAAGACCATTTTACTTGGAGCTTGAATGACTTTTTCGGGGAGAGTGTTCCATAATTGAATGGCCTGAACCGTGAAGGAATTTGTAACGAATCCTGAATGATGCAAAGGCGCTACTCCTTTGCATCATTCAGGATTCAAAGCACGAGCTTTATAAATTTATCTCATTATAATAAAGTTTAAAATAAAGTAAGTATGTAATAAGCGTTTTATTTTTTTAATTAATTAATTTAATTAAAGTTCTGCGTAAAACGGAACGCACCTGATTAAATTTAAATGATGGTATACAAGCTACTAACTAATTAATTATGAGACGACCAACACCTCAGTCTCCCTGTGACCACGGACCCTGCAAATGGTTCCAAACGTTAGGATAAACATATACAATAAATGCGAGTAGATCCGTAAAAGTTGTTTCATTTCAATGTGTGGTGTTCGCGTAAACTTTAGAAAACAATAACAGAAACAATTCTCAAAATAAAACATTAAAAAATACAAGGCCATGCGACCATTTCTCCTTTCTCGAGTACCTATCATCTAGAGCGTATTCGTTTGACTGTCTCATCAATCATGAACCTCCATTGATGGTCGTCTGATCCAGCTTATTAATATTAAAACGTTTGTCCAAGCTTTAGTAGCACGTGCCTTTACTTTTACCATACAACATCTTTATATGGGAATTCTTATGGCGGTATTATAATTTCACATTCATAATTCATGATTCGGCCATTGGACAACAGCGTTATGTTATTTTTTCTGTTTTTTTTTATTCAATAGTTTTTACATTTTAAAGGCCGGCAACGCATCTGCGATTCCTCTGGTTTTGCGGATGTCCATACGCGGCGGTGATTGCTTCCCATCAGGTGACCCGCCTGCTCGTTTGCCTCCTTCTAATATAAAAAAAACATTGTTTTATATGTATCTTGGATTTCCAAGGAACAACTCCATTTCTTTCTTTCTAAAAAGATCTAATTGAAATGTCTTGAAAAATGTAATGAAACGTTCATTTTACATTACATTACTTACAATGTGAGTAAGAAACAACTTTTTATTCTAATTACTCGGTTGCAAAGTTTTTTTTATTACTTACGGGTAAGCACTTGGCCTTCATCTCTCCTAGTGTTAAGTGATGATAAGAGCCTAAGGTGGAAGGGCACTTCACCTGGAATCCGGAACTACTGAGGCACTGTTTATCTTATCTCTAGCTTCGGAACACAACAATGCTATTCATATTTATGTTATGGCGATATATTTAGATCAGATGGTGGTAGCTAGCCAGGAAGACAAACAAGTACACAAATATATATACCCTCGCTGGGAATCGAACCCGGGATCTGTGGGTCTGAGCCACTAGACACAGAGGTGGTTAAAAGAACCAGACGGCTACAGACTACCACTCAGTTACAGAGATTAGAAGTCGGCTACGCAGAAGCAAGCAGTGCAAAGGCGACCATTTTTTTTATTTTTTTGAGAGAGATTGCTGATTGCCTCTACGGCATTTTCAGCTTCACCGGGCTTTTTTGGGGGCGGCGAGGAACGTAAAGGGTCCCTCAAGCCGTGTGAAACGAATCACCTTCGGAGGTTACCTAGAGGGAACGGCATCGCGCACTAGTGCGCGTCCCCGTGCCCTATAAGATTTTCCGAAGGGTTCGGATCGGATCGGGGACAAAGGCGACCAACATACAGTAGCTCGTTGATGTCTTATTCTACGAGTATTGCCACAAAGTCGTAGAAGTATTTGTTCATTTCTGTTCTCTAGCTTGTAATTGATCAAAACAGTTTTCTTTTACGATTGCTATTTATTTAACATTTTAAGAATTCATGATACTTAACTTGTTTTTGCATTAACAGCCAATTTCTACTGTGAAGTCCTCCTAAGTCTCGACATTAAAGTTTTGCTACTTTTGTAGATACGCGGTATTATCCATTGTTGGTTATGCAATATTACACTATTATCGACAATAAGCCTTTTCTAACTCTAATGTGAAGAAAGATTTGCGCATTGTTGGGATAAACTCGGTGCTTGCCGTCTGGGTTCCAACACCCCCTTGAAGAGAATGTATGGTACAGTTGCAAAAGTCAATGATCAAAACCTATTGCAAATTAAACAAAATAATAAGTGTAATAATATTGTGTAAAATAAATCCGAGTAGATCCGTAAAAGTTGTTTCATATCAATGTGTAGTGTTCGCGTAAACTTTAGAAAACAATATAAAATAATAATATTACAGTATACCAGTGAATGTTTTTAGATACCTAACATATACTTACTATAGGTTTTGGTTAGTCATCGCCAAGTAGGTATTAGTACAAGTAAGTAAGTATAGTTAAATACCCAGTTATTAATCTTTGGTTCATTAGTATTGGTATTTCGATTTTCATCATCGACTTTTGCTGTTTACTGTTTTAGAAAGGCTAGTCCCCCCCTTACCCCTCAAGTTTATCATGACTGCACAAAGGGAATGGGTTGAGAGTTCAACATAACCCGCGGTCAACCCTGGCCACGATGTACGCTTATGAAGGTATGTCCCCTAGTCTAGATTCCTTTAAAAAAAGGTTTTGCGCATGTCCAATTAGGTACAATGTAATGTCAGTCAACGACGCACGTGTCTTTTGCCACTTAAACTATTAAGGCATTATGTGGAACCATTGTTCGTGACTGTGCGGGTCGTCAGCGCACATTCTTGTTCTAACAGCAAATTTTGTTGGCATTCTAGTAATGCTGGGGTCATAAAAGCTCAACAAATGACAGTCGGCAACTTCTGTGGGACGGACGAAGTTTATATGAAAGTTTCGTTTTGTTTTTTTAAAGTTTACGTGAACACTACATACCTACATTGTACGGATCCTATGAAGTTTTGCTAACAAGATGGACCGTTTGTAGGGTCCTTGGCTACAGAGGGAAGGCATTTCAAAGGTACTTCAAAAGACGTACTGAATCAGTAGTACATTAAAAAATTATTAAAAAAAATTCTAAAGATTTATTAAATAAATGTATCTGAATGAATAACTTTCGAGTTTAAAATGTCTAGTAAAAATAAATAAATGTATCGTTTTTAATCTATCTTAAAAATATTAAAACCTTCTTTATACATAACGCTACTAGGAAAGTTCAAAATGTCTACAATAACGTATGAACGCATGAAGCTATTTACCAAGAACTATCACAGATTCTCTTTCTACAAAGAGAGGTTACTTTTCAAACTATCATGGTCACTTGCATTAGAGTAGGTAAATATTATAGGGATTTTACCACTTATGTAGCGAAATATAGGATACTTAATAAAAACATGATAATAATCCCGTTAATAATTACTCTAATTGAGTTGTAATAAAAGTCATTGTTTTCAGGTATTGTTTATTCCCGTGCAGATGGCGGTGGCAAGAGCGGTGGTGAGCGGGCGGCGCAGGCGCATCGCGGCATGGTCGATGCGCGCGCGTCTCCCGTACCGCGCACACTCCGGCATCACTGTGGTGTTGCATGACTCCTGCGACCAAAACAAATTAATGACATTAATGTGCTGAAAACTATAAAACAGCGCACACTGTCGATCTGGATACAATAAAAGGGATTCAAAATGCCCAAAAAAAATAATGGAGTTGTGTCTAATAATAAAAATGTCTTAAGAACAAATGGTACTAATGTAAGAAGGAGTATAAAGCAAAGATATTTTTTTTATTTTTTATTTAAACTATTTCGAAAGTTTAGTGGAAAACTGACCATGCCACAGATCACAAAGTATTGTTTTACATTTTAGCAGGCATCATAGTTAATGCTTGTTTACTCTAAACGACTATTTTAAATTTTAAAATTCGATTCCGGCAATTTCTGGAGATGGGAAAGATACTCGGGTGGACCGAGTATCTTTCCCATTCTGGAGATGGGAAAGATACTCGGTCCACCACCACGGTAATGCGCGCGCGCACCATGGCATCACCGTCGTGGTGCACGACTCTTGCAGCGTGACGGCACGACAACGTTGTTTATTAGATGAACGCCCAAACTAAGGGTTCTAGGAAATATCAGGTAATAGCTAACGGTTGCCTATGGATTTGTTACATTCTTGGATTTGCCCAATTGCCTGCGAGCGGCGGCATTTCGTGGACTTAAAAAATTAGAAGTTGTAAACTAAGAAAAAATACGAATTGAAATAACTGTTGGATAAAACGGTTACATATTATATAATGTAATTATTTACAGTGTATTGGTAAAATTTTAAAATTACTAATATATTAAATCAAAATAATATCAAAATTGGATAATACTCGTACTCGTAATAATATTAGAACTACTGTCTGACTTGAAATATAAAAATCTGATTAAGATATGGTTAGGATGTGATGTGACAATGGTGTACAGCTGACATTAATTAAATTAACAATGCAATTTATGGTCATGAGTTGTGTCTGTGTCATACAATAAGTATTTAT
Organism: Eudonia truncicolella; assembly: GCA_949315975.1. NCBI lineage: Eukaryota > Metazoa > Arthropoda > Insecta > Lepidoptera > Crambidae > Eudonia > Eudonia truncicolella. Next base: position 7,634,281 of record OX438835.1, on the reverse strand, counting down.
GAAAAGAATTACGAAAGTACCTTGTAATGGTTGAGTTGAACTTCATGAAGCGGCGCATACCATCCGGCAAAAGCTGAAGTGCCCAGGTTGGCTAACGGATAATGATTAAAAGCAGTCAACACTTTTCTAGTCAGCATCAGACTTTTGCTATAATATCCAATAGGGCTGACTGTAATGGAGCTCACAAGGTGTTGCACGAACTTTGGTGTCACCAAATCATGCTTACATCTCAACTTATAAATATCATACAAATCACTGTCTAGTGCTTTAAAATTTATGACTTCTTTTGCTTCACTTCTTAATTCACTAGTATTATCAACTAATTCTATTTCTCTTATATCTAAGTTTTCTACATCTTTTATTCGAACGTCGTCGCGTTTTATGTAAACTTTATTCTTCGTCAGTGTTCTTTTAAATTTATATTTTTCAACCCCTTGCATAAATCCAAAAAAGAATACGTTTCTGACCATAATAGCTGAGTTTTCGGATGGATCCCAGCCAACTTTGTTCAAACGTTCTATCAGTTTAGGTAGGGTATCTGCTATTTTTGGTAACACAATTTCATCAATATCTAAAGGAATGACAAATTCTGATTCTATGATATTTCTGTACAAACAATCATTGTAAGTTATGATGTGATCTCTTCGTCTCTGCCAAAGAGATCTGTCTGGCTTATATTTAATAGGAACCTTGTAGAGTCGAACGTAACCTTTATTCCTATAATGCATTAAAGTATTTTCACTTCCCTTCTGTATTTTATCAACATACAGATCAATCATCTCTACACCAAGGATTTTGTTAATTTCAATCCATTCAACTAAATTTTGTGATATGTCTTTATCGAAATGCATGTCCTTCACACATATTGTGAAGTTTCTTTCATATTTTTTTGCCGAAGCTGGTTCTAACGAAAAAGCATTAGTGGGATCATCACATGGTTGGGTAACAATAGACACAACTGAAGGGTGTTTCAAGGGTTCCGTAAGTGGGCAGGAGAGCAGTAGTGGCGTTTCAACGTCGTCAGAATGTGCGTCCCACTCATGCCACCAAATCTCCAATGGCTTCGCTGCTACCACTTCCACGGAGTCTTCGTAAGAGCTTAGAATGCGAGTTTGGCAGTACAAAGGCTCTTCTGCAGAGAAGTTACGACCTGTGGACAAGCAAAACATTGAAAATGAGATTGAGATAAAATGAGTAACAACAAAATACTGAGAGTTACGACCATGCTAAATGTATTTTAACGAGTTTTATACACCATTCACACAATTTGTATGACAAAACACCAGGAGGCACTGCTTTAATACCATACAATTCTCGTTAACGTGTTGCAACGGGGAATTATTATCACACTGAAGACTCTGTACACAACATTGACATTACTGTAGAAAAATACGGAAAGTGCACAGCGCGAGACCAAACATAAGTTAGAAAATGATAGTGTTTACAATTACCGTTTTCATCCACACTGTTACTTACTGTAATATCTTATAGCAGAGGGCCATCACACGGAGTTGTATAATAGTAATTTGTCCGAGTCATTTCCTTGAACGCCCGGAGAGCTCTTAGAAGGAACTGTCATTACAACGGTGCCTGAATTGCTGGCTTCCTCGAACACGATGGGACTTCCTTTATATGGAGAGACTGCGAATTGATTTCGCTATACCTTGACTAAGCTTTCAGTTATTTTGGAGAAAGGTTTGCCTATTGTAGTAGATATTAGGTATATAAAAACACAAATGTTGAAAAAAATTCCACGACATTTGAACATTTGTGTTTTTGTAATTTGTTTCGCAACAAAATTTGCGTTAAAAATTATATAAACAAAACAAAAACATTTTATTAGGTATATGACATTTTTTTGAAATGGTTAGGTTTGGTAAATATTGAAGTTTATTTACAGTGTGGGAGGGAATGGCGTGCATTGGAAAAGCAACATCGGTGGATAACGTTTGAGAAAGATTTACAATCTTAGATTTTTTAGGTTTTTATTTTAAACAACTGTGTGACAACTAGTGTTATAATTAAATTTAAATTAATTACCTTTTTCAAAGGATTAGTATTTCGATTCATAGACAAATAGGCATATAAAGGTTACTAAAATATACTTGCAAAATATATTACTTGTATATTTCTAATTGTTATTTTTTTTAAGAAGCTCTGTCTGTTTGTTCTTATACAGAGAATCTTAATATAAAGACAAAACGCACAAATTTTATCTTCTACTAAACTAAATACCTCAAAAGGTATTTCAATTTACCTGCATCGCCCACACACATTTGTTTTCTTTTCGATCTAAACTAAACTAAAATCGTGTTAAGCCGGCAGTGATATATTTTCGGTATGACTTGAAGTGAATGTCGGAGCGAAATGTTGCATTTAATACTCTGTGCGGAGCGGGCGCTTTATCTCGGCGGAAAGGAATTTACACGACGCGCGCGTTCGCCCCGGGTGACAAATGAGCTGGACCTTATCGCCTTGGCGAGCGTCGCACGCGCATTTTCACGAATCCTTTAATACCCCTACTAAGCGTTCTCGTTAGCAAAAATGGTAGTAAGTTTTGTTACCGATGTGACAGCCGTTGTTGTTTAGTGTTAAGACCACAAGTCTTAGAGACCCCGGGTTCGATTTCCAGCGGTCCATATGATATTGGCTTGCTTGAATGTTGCCCGCTTGGCTAGCTTGGACCATCTTTTTTAGTTTTCCGTAGTCAACAAGGAACCCTTATAGTTTCGCCATGTCCGTCTGTAGTGTGGGGTGTCGTTGGATAGCAATTTCAAAAATATTGTGGGTTTGTGAAAACAGTTTTTTAATTGAGGCATCCGTTTGCGAACTATTAGGCTTTAAAGTGCAAAATGTTGTTAGAGTCAAGTGTCCCCTCCCCCTGCCAGCCAAATGGTTGTGTTTGGATACGTGAAAAAATTCACGGTAGTTGTATATATGACGATGTTAAAAGGAAAACTATCACAGCTAAATAGGCTTTACAAGTTTACGAGTAACAGTTGACCAACTTATAAAATGTACTTGGCGCAGTTACAAATTCCTCATTGGGAACTACTTAAATAACGTTGTCAGGTGTGTGAAACCGGTAGTATCTACATTTAAGTATTGAGCCATCGTTAAATAAATGTTCATAAAAGCCGCATTATTGAGATGGGCTACGGAACCCTACACTGCGCGTGGCCCGACACGCACTTTGCCGGTTTTTTAGGATCTTCCTTTCGCAACAATATTAGTAGCATTGTTGTGTTCCAGCAGATTGTGGTAACATAGCCAGTTCTTCAGTGGTTGAGAATTTAGGCTCCACCTTTGGCTTCGTCACTTCGTCCTATCGTCACCTCCGATTAGGTGAAATGAAGACTGAGTTGAGGTATGCGTATACGCGATAAAAAAAAATAAGATGAACTTATCTTTATTTTATATCAATAAATGACGATGACTGATAGAAGGGTAGGTAGTTTATACAAATAAATTATCTATTACTTTTTTCGTCCGTGTTTTACGACAAATCAAATTGATTTTTGCACAGTGATAGTTGAAGACTTTGAGAGGCAAAATAAAGCTACCTTTGAAGCAAATAGAGACCAATATGTATCAGCTTCTTAGAGTTGTCAAGTGCAATAGTGAGATGCAAGTGAGAATATAACGTGGTAATAATTATGGCATAATAAAAACTGAAGCGTATGTGAGATTGATAATCATTTGCTGGCGAAATACATGACGGTTTCATTTCGTCGGTCGATTTATAAATCCCTACTGTGCTGTGATATTATACTGAGATTATTATCTTGTTGCATGTCGAAACAAAAACAGAACAGGCGGGTAATTTATTGTGTATGTGGTTATAAAATTTTTCAATTATCAATACAGATTTGTATGCATTTTCTGGCTAAATATTGTTGTTTTTAAATTTACTTTAATCTTTTTAAGTCTAATTATATATTTAATTAAGCCCACACATGTCTTATGCTCTTACTTTAATCGCATTTGTGGTCTAGTTGTCAGACCATCGTCGGTCACAATCCCAGAGAAAAGAGTTCGATTTCAGAATCCGTGTCATATAGGAGTCGATTTGGTTACAGAAAATCCTTCTGTAGAACATCATCATTATGATCAGTCTACATAAGTCCACCGCTGGACAAATAGCACACCAATTGAAAATCCTATAACCAATCAATGCAGCGGGTGATATCAGAAACCGCAAGACTTATCCGAGAGGAAGGTCTTGAAAATACTTACACCACAATTGGATTTTAATGAGACAACCGCAGTGACTTATTGGAGCACATCCAGCAAATAAAATAGCGAGACCTCTATTGCTCTCGTGATTAAGCTGCGATTGACCACTTATACTGTGCGCGTTATTTTATTCTTGCCGGGAGAAAATACTCGTACGACCGAGGGGTCTGATATCGCATCGCTCGATAATTATGGTGTTGTTTTATCACCCCGCGAGATTTCACGGATGTCTTTATTGGTGGAGATTGGGTCAGCTTGTTTTTTTACGGTGTTCCATTTTTGATCTCGGCTTATAGCATGGTTTATTACTTGCGCACACTGAAATTATAGTGGTATACTGTTAACATTTTAAGGATTTCGGTCATAAACGTTTATTGGGACTTGGGAGGAACGAGGTTGGGTAAAAAGGTGAAGCGATGTTGTTTTTGCGTTACAATATGCGTGGTTAGAGTATGATGCGTGAGGCACGTTTCAAGCTAATTTACATAATTACTTGAAGACGTTGAGGGATCGAAGAGTATATAATTAGCTATGCGGGGAGACGCCTGCGGCGGCGCGCGTGCTTGCTACTCGATTCAAACATGAGTATCAGGTAATTACCGATTGTGTTGATATCGTAATTAAGATAAGCGTATCTTTATGACGAAAACATGATGGAGAATATACTTTTTGAAAATGATTTTAAAGCCTTGTTAGGGATCTAATTGTTGGGTTTTGTTACATATTTAAATTTATTTACTCATTCCGAGATTTGGTATTGTTACAGTACGCGTGACACGTGGCTAGATGGAAACATGACAGATGACCCGGTCGCTGACAAAATGGTGGTCAAGAAATGGTCGTCGATCGGTAGACAGACCTCCAAATCGGTGGTCTGACGACCTAGTCCAAGTGGCGGCCAGGGGATATATGAGGATAGCGCAGGACCGTGCAGTGTCCCGAGGATAATATTATGTATTTACGCCCTGTGTTGACTTACGGACCGATGGCATAGTGATGACATTCATAAGTGCTAATTTGTAGCTCAAACTGAATATATGATTATGAATTTTGAATTTTGAATTACCAGGTGTTTTATTAGGTATGCTAGCGTAAGCTTTTTGACGCCTTTTGATTCGTTTTAAAGGGGGCAAAAAGCGTACAGGATTTTCTCCTAACGTGAAGCTTGGGTTACTGTAATTATACCGAATTATTGCACCTGACCGTGCAAACTGTTGTACTATCGAGCATCTCATAGTATAAATATTTATTTATGAAAAACTTTGCACCTTACGATTTTTTTTTCTTTAGTTGATGGCTTTGTGCGATTAGCACATTTGGCCAGTGTCAAAGTAATTTTTCTTACAAGTAATACATAAATAAACAATGTTTTCTTCCTGTATGACGATGATGAATCATAATAGAAATGGGAAGTGAGAAATGATATTACCCCCCAACCCCTCGAGTATCTCAGTAAAGATGTGGGGGCCTTACTAAGTCCTCACGCAGACTTCTTGAGAGAATTTGAAAAGTGACGTTGCACTGTTTTGCTTCTTTTGCCAACACTCATGCACACTCACGAACACTTAACGGTTAATGATCCACCATTATTTCACATTAGTATTCGACATAACACAAATTTTTAAAACCGCAGACATGACTCTTCACTTTCCCGCCAAGAAGTCCACCTTACAAATTATTTACCACTTAACTTGTTAATTTTTTTCTTGCTTAGCAAAGGAGATGGACAAAGTATGTATGTGCGGCTTGTAAATAATTCATGATTGCCCATAGTTTTAATTAAGCAGGGGATGCAAGGTGTGCTGTTGTATTTTTAATGAGATGTCAATTAAGGCACCGTCTTAGGAATTAGCTAAGATATTGCATAGTGGCAGATAGAGGCAATTTGTTTATGCTGCCTACATTAAAAATGTGCTTTTATTTTGTTTCCAATATTTGATGTGGAATATGAAGTGTGAACTTTAGTTTTAGTTCAGATTTGTAACGCCTAATTAAATTGATTGTCCTTAAAATTCATTAATGTTTCTTGGTTTGTAAACCATTTATCCGATAGCGATGATCAAGATTGATAACAATACATATTAAAATTTATTTAACTTGCATTTTTGTATACCGTGAAAGTTGTTGTATTGCCTTGAGATAGAGCAGATAATAGTTCTCATGAATAGGTAGTTAGATATTATTATGTTGTATGGAAAAGCAATGTTTTTTGAGATTTCATAGTTGGCCTAGTACAACAATTTGATCCTATTTATGAGTACTACCACCTGCTGGAGGTAAAACAACGACTTACAATTCACGGTATATACTGGTATATGTAGATTGTAAGCTCATCGTGTCTAACTCCACTGATTGCTGAAGCAGGCTAGACTAGTCTAGACTGGTCTAGCTTGGGATAACTATCCCAGGCTAGATGCTAAATAAACTTATAATCCTTCTAATCAAGCAGCTAGTTGCACTAACAGGTGAATATTCCGTGGAGACTGGTCACACAGGACACGCATCACACTACGGCTTCGTCGACGTCCCTGCATTAACATAATTTAACGATATTCTGAAGTGATGAAGTGTGCAAAAGGAATTTTATGCCTAGGGCACACGAACCGAATAACTGCGAATGGAAATAATAATCAAGGATGAAATAAATGCAAATTTAATAAAATCGGTGTATTTAAAATTGGCTTACGCCAAAAACCAATCAGTGGGAAATAAACGTAGTTTTTTTAATCTTCAAAATTAATTTCTCACAAATTTATTTAAGGCGCTTTAGCAGCGTTCCCGTTTCCACCGACGCTATGTAGTTAGGAATCGAAGCCGGGACTCCGGGCTGAGACCAGCATTGCAACCATACAGCGTCTTTTTAGACTGACAAGTAGCGACCGCGCACACTAACTAAGAAACTTTGAGGTCAATCTAAAACTTATTTTATCTCGTCGACTAGTTGTTGTCGAATGGCTGTTTTTATGACCCACCTGAAAGTGTCTTGAATTATGCCTTGGTTTACTTTAATTGCATTTGTGCATGTTGTAAACAGTGCTGCCTGATGGAAATCCTAGCCAGCGCTAACAAGCAATAAGCATTTATTAAATTAGTAGTCAATTAAGCGCTAGATTTAATTGAAGGCTTTTCGACTATCAAATGCAAAACAGCTAGTATATTTTTTTAAATTGTTTTAGTTATGTTGTGAAATTAATTCAGAACTTTCGGTTTGTATTAAAGTAAGGGGTTGGATACTTCAGGATAAAATGATAAATCTCTCATTAAACACGATTAAATCTGTATTTTTTTAGTTTCGTTCTAAAGAAGAAATTTATATTTAAAAAAAGATTTCAAATGAAATAAACCGTGAGGCTCAAATTCCTGTTATGGCCGCTTAACTTAGCACAGAAAGTGCTAAAATGGTTAGCTGCACTGGTTGTAAGTCTCAGCTAATCTATATGACATTTATAATTATGATGATATTTTTTTGTGTTTAATGTGCTAACTGTTGAGTCTATCTACCTGTGTGACTGTATGCTATTGTATGTTCTGGCCAACGGGTTTGCTAAGGTATGTGAGTTGCCCGCTAAGTTAGTTTCTTTGTCAGGTATTTCGTATGATTTTTTACATAATAGTTTTACGCGAATATTTTTGCGAACAAATTAAAATTTGATTAAAGATAAAGTACAAAAACACAAATGTTGAAAGGTTTCCACGAGCAGGATCTGAACCTGTACCCTTCTAACATACCGGGTCAGGTGCACTACCAACTACGTTATCGTGGCTCAATCCAACTCGCCGAAATTAATCAACACTATCTACTCTTACTCGGTAAGCCATAAGAGCCCTATCCAATGTCGAGTCGACAACTACGTCATCAACATTCGATCTTAACATTTTTACAAATATTGAAAGATCAGTTACGAATTAGGCACGCTATATTATTAACATATAATTTTACGCAAATATTGTTGCGAACAAATTACAATATGAAAAAAGACAGTGTTGAAAAAAATCCACGAGCTAGTTTCGAACCCGCACCCCATGACATGCCGGGTCAGGTGCACTACGAACTATTAGGTATTTCTTATTGAACATTGCATTGAGATCTGCGACACTAGTACACGTGGATGCAAGCGCGTATGTCATAGGAATTGACAATGCACATGAGGTAGGTGCTGAAAAGTCAGTGCACTTTACAACTCCGCTACCGATGAAGATAATTCTTAGTGTTTGAAGTGCTAACTGTTGAGTCCATTTACCCATGTACTATTGTGTTGCCCTCTGGCGAACGGATTTACTGAGTGCTTTGTCCGGTAGTTCTCATTGGACAATGCAACATCTCACTAGAAGAGTTGCAAGCCTTCGGTTGAGTCAGCGGTCATGTTGTAGGAATTGAGAATGTACCTGGACAGTTGCTACGAAGTGAGTAAAGTTGACAACTCCACTATCAAATAAGCCATTTTAATAATGCGATTTTAAAAATGCGCTATTAACACGATATTAACAGCCCTGTTAACCCATCTAGAAAGCTAATATGCTTCTGACATAAGCTTGGGTTCACGTCACTAGCGGAGTTACGAAGATCGGACCACCATTTCTCGCATTCAACCCTAGCATCTCGACCGTTCGGCTACCGACCCTCGTGTCAGTTGGCTTATATCTGGTCGTAAAAGGAGCTCGTTGGCGCATTGGTTAACACGCCCGTTCTGCGAGTGCTAAGGTTAAGCATCTATTGCAAAAGGCCGTCCTTTAGGACCGGATCGGTGACCAAAAATTTAACAACTCGAGCGCCTCCGTGCTTTGGAATGCACGTAAAGCCGTTGATCCCGGCTGTATCAGCATTCATTAATATGCACAGGGCCCGCGTGGTGGTTCATGGCCCTTTCTCCCTATTCCATCCGTAGGGAATTAAGGCTCGTGCCCCAGCAGTGGGTACATAAAAAAAGCTAATGATGATGGTGAATCGGTATTTACCGTGGAAGGTGGCTAGTATCCTCACGTAGAGCTGCGGTGAACGCTGGTCATAGTACGCGGCGTATAGGGACACCTGGGTGCCGGCGACCCGCTGCCACGCGGAGTCATCATCCACGCCAGGTGACCAAGTGTGGCTCTGGAAGTTAATGCAAGGGTGTGAGAGATGAACAGATCGTGGAAGTAACGCCGGTAGCAGAGTGGCAAAGCGCTCGACCTGATATATCCGGATTTTTTTGATGCAAAGCCCGGGTTGGTGATCACAAACCCGCATTGGTCAAGCGCAGTGATTACACCAATACGAATATTTGTTTTAAATAATTTCATTAATAACACAACATTTGTTTTTAAATAAATAAAATAAAACAAAATGCATAAACATATATACAATTTAGTTGTTGGAGCAGTAACATAATTTTAAACGATGCAGGCCTTTATCCAGCGATGGGACAGTAGGCCATGTGGCCAGTCCATGGGCAGCGGTGGCCGTTCTCCATCAGACGCTAGGCAATGCTCGTTTGATGGCCGAGTGTCATAAAAAATAATTGCTGTAGCTAGGTGGCGCCACTCATTATCGGCCTATAAACCTCTCACTGCTAGACAACACCAGTTAGTGTGTTTTAACGACTACCATTTCACGTTAACAACCGGAAAATGTCACACATACACATTAACTTACAGATCTGGAATACTATATAAATAATTAGTATACGCACGAAATATCACTTAAACAATAAACTGGAAATATCTATCTATGGTGGAGTAACGATCTTCGCAAGGTGGCTGGCAAGAGCTAGATGAGAGTGGCCGCGGGTCGTGCTCAGTGGCGTGCACTTGAAGAGGCCTATGTCCAGCAGTGGACTAGTATAGGCTGATGATGATGATCTATCTATAGTGGTGCATTGTCTGCACAAATGTATTTATGTAATATTCCTATAGAAAAGTAATAAAACTTATGAGCGTGGTTTAAAGGTGCAAGATCACTGTTAGATATAAATCATATTACGTGATTGATGTCTAAATCACGTGCGGCTGTTTGCATATTACTATAACTTGACTTTTATACCTTAAATGGGACCGGGGCGTTAACGACTATCAGGATCTGTGACAACTGGTCGTTTGATGTGAGTGCCGTACATATATCGTAGAAAAAATTAGTTTATTTCTAAGCTAAATCACGCTGATTTGAGACAATTTTTTGCGTATATACGCCTGAACATCAGACTACCACAAAATGTCAAATTTCTGTCAAATTTCTTAAACTAATAACAAACTTAAACTAAAATAATAAACTTTGAACTTTATACTTAATGGCATATGGTGAACATTTATTAAAGAAATTTGACAGTTTTGGATAGGTTGATGTGGAGGCGTCTGTCTGTACGTACACGCGTAAAAATTTGTTGAACCCTTACTAGTCCGAAGTCCCAGGGATCTGTCAGTCAGTCAGTGTAGCTATAGCTTAAACTTTAGCGCGTTTGCTAATTTTGGTAATGTTTTTACTTAGTTTTTTATTGAAGAGATGACAAATGAATCCGCCGTACTTGATGTTAAGAAGCTTAGGCTAAATGCGAAGAAAGCTAGTGTGTTTAGGGATTGTGCCTCACTAGTCGTTCACCTTGCCAACCCGTGAGTGGCTTCTTTATACATCCTTTGCATGTAAGTAAAATATTGTAGGTAACAAAGATTACAAGAGGGTACTAACTAAAGTATTTTTTGGTTATAGCTTTATTATTAAAATAAATGCAACGCAAAACTTTTTTGAGGTAACAGAAATAAAACCTCACCAGTTAACCTGTATAATTGTACCTAACTATACAACCTCAATACGGTATTGTAATCACTGATTTCAATATTCGATGCCAAACGCCATTACAATAAACATGATCGGTTAAACGGAGCAACGGTACTAAGTGTGACCACTCTCTTTATCTTTAATCTTTTTAGTTTTGAAAATATTTTTAATAAGACCTTATTATAAGTGACAGTCTTAAGAGTGTTCTCGAAATTATTGTATTAATATCCGCACGTTTTACATACTCTGATGTATAAAAAATCAATGGAGAACGGTGACTGAAAGCGGTAAATAAAATATTGTGTTTTTTTTTTGTAACCCGATGCCTAGATTTGAAAATATAATTTTAATGTAGAATAATGCCACCAGTATTCGACAACCAGTGATCCATTTATTCTCTGTTTTCAGCCTTTAGCAACTATTGAATATAGACTACCCGCTGTCATCCCGTAAAGTATAAATGAGCATCTATGTTATTTTTTGGCGGCGAAAACTGTGTGTCGTGTGCTAATTATTAAAAGTATCATAGGCATACATAGGGTTGACGGATCGGGCATTACACCCGATCTGTCAACCCGTGACGACGAAAAGGTATGTAATGGATTTTGATTACAATGGAACGCAAGAGTTGCAAATTTGTATTGACCACAGTCCATATCGCATCGGTATGTTTGCTTGACGCCGTAAGTGCTATAAAAGGCCTTACGACCCGTCAACCCGTGACCACCAAAAGGTAAATAATGGATTTTGATTACAATGGAACGCAAGAGTTGCAAAGTTGTATTGACCACTGTCCATATCGCATCGGTATGTTTGCTTGACGCCGTAAGTACTATAAAAGGCCTTACAACCCGTCAACCCGTGACCACCAAAAGGTATGTAATGTAATTTTGATTACAATGGAACGCAAGAGTTGCAAAGTTGTATTGACCACTGTCCATATCGCATCGGTATGTTTGCTTGACGTCGTAAGTGCTATAAAAAGGCCTTACAACCCGTCAACCCGTGACCACCAAAAGGTATGTAATGGATTTTGATTACAATGGAACGCAAGAGTTGCAAAGTTGTATCGACCACTGTCCAAATCGCATCGGTATGTTTGCTTGACGCCGTGAGTGCTATAAAAAGGCCTTATAACCCGATATTGGATTTGATTATACACAGTATGCATTAGTGTCCGTGAAGAATACATAAGTGTTATTGAATATTAATGCAAATTGTTTTTTGTACGACTTAGTTGCGTTACGGTTAATGTGGAATAATCGTAAATTGATATCGGGACTTCATTCACTGTGGAGTTTATAATTTTGGCGTTTTTTTAGGTAGGGTGGCTCCAGTGTTCGACTGGAACCATAGATCGACAGTTTTTTCATTAATCAATTATTATAAAACAGATAATAGAATATTTTCAAGATATACAATCTATCCGGGGAAGTAGTAATCAAACTTTAAGAGCTATCTAGATCACGATCTATGAACAATTTTATCGCCCCAGTATTCGACGCAGTAATCTAGTGTTCGACTTGAGTTTTCAGACCCCTGATTTGGGGTATTTTTATCGATAAAATTGTTCATAGATCACGATCACGCTCTTAAAGTTTGATCACTACTTCCCCGGACAGATTGTATAATGATGGAATAAGAAAATAGTGGTAATAAGCAATAGATTTTGGCTAAAGTCTTATGGTCTTATGGTCTTTGCTACCTAGCTTTCATCCAGTAAAATTTATATGAAAGTCTATGCTATTTTTGGCGATGAAAACTCGAGTCGAACACTAGATTACTGCGTCGAATACGGGGGCCACTACGATATGTAGTTATATTGACTAAATTAGTATTATCAACATCAGATAAATGTAGTTATTTTGAATAAATTAGTATTATCAACATCAGATAAATGTAGTTATTTTGACTAAATTAGTATTATCAACATCAGTTATATACCTAAGACCGCCTAATGGCACCTAACCCAAATGGTTTAGTTTTAGTAGAGCTTAGTGGTAACTTAACAAAAATGGTGTATGTAAACTATATACAAAATTATCGTTCATCATCATTCTTTTAACATCCCACAGGTGGGCTTAACCTTTCCGCGGCCATAACCCCACGAACTGGCGCAATATGGGTTGGAAATACACGCACAGCTTGTAATACTCGTATTGATAGTATATATGAGCGCAATTTAATATAACCATCGCTTCTAGTAAACAAATAAATAAACTTAAATTAGATATACATCTAGACAAATATTCATGTTTTTCATATAAACACGTAGGTACCGATAATCTACCGGGTATAGAACCTTAAGCAGGGCACGGTCGCTAATACTCCGCCGGGCGGCCGCGCCCGTCATAATTGATCACTTCGTTCGTCCGCCATATTCTAAGCCTGTTCTATGATCGCGATACCGAGGAGTTACAGCGCGCTTGTGAGTAGGAATTGATTTAGACCTTGTCATGGGAACTGGCATGCATAGCACATAATTTGCACAGTTGGAACAAATGGAACTAGTATTTGTGCGAGGATAAAAATGTACAATCTTCTATGGGTATAAAAATAAATTTTGACTGATTGAATGATTGAATAACTGACCGACTGATTGGCTGACTGACTGATAAACTGTCTGATATAATATCTGATAGACTGTCCCATAGACTGTCCGATAGACTGTCCGATAGACTAATTTACTAATTAATTGAATTAGTAACTGATTGTGTAACTGAAGAGTGATCGACATCGCAGAGTTCAAAACCTAGAACACTGAAACATTTCACGTAAAGCGCTTAAAGGCTGTCGTGTCAACAAACAGTGATAAAAAAAACTTATAAAAAAAATATAGCTGCGGAAAAACATAATTGAGATTCAGTTTTTTTAAGTAGTTTGACGATACTTGAAAATATTAATTAATTAAATTGCATTATATTATTTTTAGAATTTTTAATCTTGTAACTTAACCTATTATAGTTAGGTAAAGTATAAGTAAAATATACAGTAAAACACAGTGAATACACTATATGGAGTGGGCCATACAAAATCGGGTGTTCAATGTTCATATTCACTTTGCACATACGAGGAGGTATAACAAAAAAGTTTGCGATCAAATTAAAACCTTCACGGCACGAAGAGAGTCCTTAATCGCGCTCAGGCTTAACTTTAATTAATTTCGACATTACATCTTGAGCGCGCGATTAGACGTGCCTCACGTGACAACTATTTAAACTGGCCACTGGAGAATTCTAATTGGATTTCCCATCATCATCATTTCCCGTCTGCGCTGTGGAAAGCAGTTTAAACTCCGTCTTGACTGTGGAAAGATTAAAGTCTTATTGGGATTACGTATACCTTATTGTAAATAACTTTTTCTGTAATCTGCAAAAAACTTTAGTATTTGTAAAAATATTATGATCGGGTGTTAATGACGGTAGTTGTTGACATAGAATGGGTGCCTTTGGCTTTCAAAGTAAAAAAGTAAATAGTGTTAAATAATTTCGACGGGCTGGTTAGAACCACGATAGTTCAATTGGAAGAGCACCTGACCTGGTATGTCAGAAGGATGCAGGTTCAAATCTTGCTCGTGGAATTTTTTTCAACATTTGTGTTTTTGTAATTTGTTTCGCAACAAAATGTATGTTAAAATTATATAAACAAAACAAAAACATTCTATTTTATATCTTACGGGTAAACATTAGGCCTTCATCTCAACTGATCATAAGTGATGAGAAGGTGGAAGCGCATCTTATCTTTAGCTGCCACAACACACATATTTAGATAAATGGCTAGCTAGCGAGATGGACAAATAAGCCCTACTAACAACCAAACCGAGTACATAAACATGTACCCCTCGTTGGGAGTACAACCTAAGACCACTGTGTCTGAGACCAGTGGTCTTCACCACAAAAACACAAAGGCGATAAACTCTATCTCTATAAACTCTACTCTATCGAGACGTGACCATACAATAGTAATGTCTACCTTAGTTTTGCTAATATATAGAAACCATAGATTAGCAAACCTCACCGAAACCATAGGCCGAATGTAGCTCTGCTTTGATTCCATACATATTGTAGTTTACTTGAACGCGATCAAATAGTGAAAAAATAACCTTGAACTCAGACTGTCACTGGAACACACAGTCACACAATGTAGAAATAGCCATTACCTGTGCCATCGGACGTGTTGACAATACAAAAAGCCAATAAATGGAATTGTACGCTATTGTGTATTCATTGCATTTTTCCCTTGATTTGAAGTTAGTAAGTTCTTTCAAACGCCGTAGGCTAGTATGTACGCTCACCATAAAGATCTCAGGAGCTCGATAGCGCAGCGGTATTCATTGTATTTCTCACTTGATTTGAAGTTCGTAAGTTCTTTTGAACGCTTAGGCTAGTACCCTCACCCTAAAGATCTGGATCTCTAAGTTGCGCATCAGCTAGAGTTCGGACCAGTTACGCAATTTTCGCAATGTCGGGTTATTAGATGGGTGCTCAAATTAATTTTAACCACTTCTGTGGTCTAGTGGTTAAGGCCACCGGTCTCAGCGGAGGAACATGTTTGTATACTCGGTTTGGTGGTAGGGTTTGTTTGTCCACCTGGCTAGCTACCACAATTTCATCTAAATATGTCGCCATAACATCAACGTTTGTAGCATTATTGTGTTCTGGCAGCTAGAGATGAGATAGCCAGTGCCTTAGTAGTTGAGGATTCCGGGTAAAGTACGCTTCCAACCATGGCCTTATCAGGTGACATAAAGGCACCGTACTTACCAGTAAGATATTAAATAAAAAAGTCTCGAGCTTGCTTAGGACCTTTCTTGGCAATCCTAAGATAGCATGAGATGGCGGTAGTCCCGGTTGAGAACCCATCTTTACACTTTTATTTGTTTAGATGAAAGCCGAAACCGTTACCGTCAAAATAAAAAGTACCTTTATAAAAATATTGGTAAAAAAACCGACACCATAATTTCCGATTTGGGTTAGACCCACTTGAACCTTATACTTAATCAAATTATCTACCATTTTTTGTGCAGCCCCTGATGGTGGTATAAAAGCGCTCCACGATGCTTTTAGTTGTAATACCATATGCCGCCTTGTAATTAACGGTTACGTAAATTTGTGGTATACCTAGTACTACTGCCTGTCTATGTAAGTATTACTCATCGGCCGTGTTAAAGGTTTTTTACCTAGGTATAAAATATAGCGAGTAAGATATAGGCTTTGATAAAACTTATTTGTATACAGTTAGTCGGTTGACCAAAGTAACGTAAACGTAACATTATGTAAAAAAAGATTTGCATGTGATCGTCTTTTTTAGGGTTCCGTACCCAAAGTGTAAAACGGGAACCATATTACTAAGACTCCGCTGTCCATCCGTCCGTCTGCCTGTCCGTCTGTCACCACACCAGGCTGTATCTCATGAACCGTGATAGTTAGACAGTTGAAATTTTCACAGATGATGTATTTCTGTTGCCGCTATAACAAAAAATACTAAAAAACTAGTAACTAAATAAATTTATATTAAAATAAATATTTAAGGGGGCTCCCATATAACAGATACGATTTTTTTGCCGTTTTTATAGATAATGGCACGGAACCCTTCGTGCGCGTCCGACTCGTACTTGGTCGGTTTTTTTTAATTTCTCGAAAGAGCCTTAGCAACTTGCAAGCCACTTGCAGGTCGGCAAGGTGAGGACGGCTACTGAGGTATGTACAATCCTGCTCCAATAGCTGTCCTCGCATCTGGACTCTGGTAAAGCGTCATTTGACAACTGTTCGATAAAAAATACATTTCGATATCCCGTACAAAACAAATCAGTAATGAGTAAATTTTAATGAAAATTTCTATCTAAGTTGTGAGGAAATATGTTCAAAAAATGTTTATTCCAATAAAAAAGTGCAATATTAGGGCCACGATGAAAAGTTTCAAAACGCATAAAATCAGTTGAAAAAGTGTTTTTTTTTGCACAAAAAATGTATTACTTCTCTAATTCAATTGAAAAAGAGGTTAATAAAAACTCACCAATTTTTATTTTAAAGAATACCGTTTTAATTACTTATACCTTTTTGACCGGTGCTTAAAAGTAACCTATGTAATAAATGGTAATCACCTGCCTACCCTATTACGGTGAGTGACGCTGCCTGTCAGTTGCCTGTGACGTATATGGATCGCAGAGACACATTCAGGTTACTACACGTCCAAGTTGCATTCATTGCAAATTAAAGGTTAAACTTTGGTGTAAAATTAACGGCGGGGTGCACCGGCCCATCAACTTATGGAAATCTAAAACGCGCACCTTAACGTGTACCAGAAAGATGTGATAGAAATGAAAAGATGCAAGTGTATCCGATCTAGATCTTGAATGCAGATACTAGTCACTTAGACATAATTATTAAACACATCCAGATGTTACACGTTGTAGATTTCGATTTAGATGTCTTCGCTTTTATATTAGAAAAAGTAAATAGTATATACTGTCACTGCAGGGCAAAGGATGGGTATTGGCTTTAATCACGACGATTGCGAAATGCGGGTTGATGATCACAAACGCCTATGAAAGCAATATCGAAAGGCCTATAGCTGTAAATAGTGCTTTCATAGGCCGTACGAAATGACAAGATGACGTCATAAATTATACACGTAGCCAAAGCGATCGGTTAGGCGGTCGGGGGGCCGGGCTATGCATCGAATAATCCGAAGCACGCTTTGCTAAACCTGGGAATTGAACTAGGACCTCCGGTTATCGAGCTTAGCGCTTAGCCACTTAGCTACCGAGAAACCAAAATAACGATATAAGTCGTCGCTCTACGTTCTCCTTTGATGGCTTTACCGCACACAAATAATGGTTTGCTATTCATAAAAATAGATACCTACACAAAGTAGGACAAGTAACAGTACATAGGAAGGTGCCTCGTCAAAAACAACGAAGTGACACAGTACGTGACCTCACGTCCCCGCGATAATGAAATGAAACCCTAAACAGTCAGCCGACAGTTATAAAACTCTGACTTCTGACCTCAAAAAAGCAAGAATTTTGAAAAACATAGTCCTATTACTGTACTTTTAATTTCTATAGAAGTTTTTAGTTAAAATTTTGAATATCGAATTTGATGTCCAGGTTCTTTTTTTTCATTGCAATTTGTTTGTTGCCTGCTATCTTATTTTCAATTCGATATTCAAAATTTGAATTTTTAACGTTTTAGAATTCCCTAATGGCTAGTAAGGAGTTTGAACATAATTCAACGTAGACCAACGTAGATTATTTCATAGTTCAGAGACAGACAATGTCCTTAAAATAACAAAAGGTAAGTACATAAAAAATATTAATAATTCTCATGTGTATCGTATTACGTTTGGAGGTTCTAGGCAATTGGGATGATCGAGTCGCAATTATTACAACCACCGTGTACGTGACGGACACACAAGAGTAATATATATTTAAATTATTAAATATAAAGCAAAGCTAAATCCACTATATTTATAAGAGACAGATAAAGCTCTATAAATATATTTTAGTTTATTTCAATAACAAAAGTTTGTTTCTCTTGTGTTTCGTACCACGTTTGGTAAATTTTATTGCGTGGCTCGTAATTGGGCAGATCACGTCGACGACGTCTTCGCAATCACCGTGCACGTGACTGACACCGAGACCGAGCTGGTGGGTTTGCGGGAAGGGCCGTTACTGTTACCGTCATTGTCTTGCGAAAAATAAAGGTCCGATGACAAATGCTAACTGCAACTGCAGACTGCAAACCGCAGCTAAATTGTAATTATGAAACTAGTTTGAAGACATTCGGTCTGCATTCGGTAAAATAAAATGAAATGGCTGTATAGGCGACCAACAGCAAGCCCTTTCCAAAAAAAAATACAAATATACTAATATTATAAAGAGGAAAGCTTTGTATTTTTGTATGTTTGCAACGAATAAAATCAAAAAATACTGGACCGATTTAAAAAATTCTTTCACCATTAGAATATATTATATAGTATATATAGTATGCTACATTAGCGCTGAGTAACATAGGTTATATTAAAAAAGAAATGTCCATCCGTGCGAAGCCGGGACGGGCTATAATAGTATATAGTATAATATATATTCATTTATAGACTTGTATGAATGGATTCAGAGTGCGAGTACGAGTTTCATTCAACATTAGATCACGTTAACGAAAACGAGAATTTTTATAGCAAAATTGCAATTCACCTCGTTTGTCAAAAGCAGCTGACCTATCTTCTGTCTATCTGAGTATATATGTAGGGAAAGGGGACACGCCCGCCCGATCCTCTAAATGACAGCACACATTTACAGAATACACTAAACATGCACACCAGTTTAGGCCCAAGACACCGTACTCGTAGAACAAGGGTACGAAGAACCGGTTCACACTCGCTCTACACCAGGTACAGACATGTACCTGGGCGGTTCTCTCCTCCTCCACGGCCCGGTCAACCCGAGCCGAGGTCCGTGCCTTTAGAGGCGCCCTCGGGTTGCTCCGCTCCCCGATCCGATCCGAACCCTTCGGAGAATCTAGTAGGGCACAGGGACTAGGGACTAGTGCGCGATGCCGTTCCCTCTAGATAACCTCCGAAGGTGATTCGTTTCACACAGCTTAAGGGACCCTTTACGTTCCTCGCCGCCCCCAAAAAAGCCCGGTGAAGCTGAAAATGCCGTAGAGGCAATCAGCAATCTCTCTCAAAAAAAAAAAAACGCTTACATGATTGCCTCTTGAAACCCTCTGATGGTGTTTCAATCACACGGCTTGAGGAACCCTTTAAGTTCCTCGCTGCTCCCAAAAAAGTCCGGTTACGCAAATAAGATGGCATGAGGCCATCAACAAACTCTCTCAAAAAAAGGAGGAGCTGTTTTAATGTCATACTATTAGATTTCGTTAATTTGAACGAATGGGAAACAAAACTCGCAACGGCACTCTACCTTCTTATAGCAAAAAAGCAAAATACAATTTAATGTATCAAAAACAGAGAAAGGGTACCGACCGCATGAATACTTTGCCTTTGCATTTATTTCACACGTACGCTTCCAATGATCAGTTGTGGGTAATCAAAATCGCAATTTTTCTGTCTGCTTATAGTTTTTAATAATACACAAATTGTGCACCATCAAGAAAGCATTATCGTAAATCATGTTTTCGTTGCAAATTGACCAAAATTATATAGCTAAATTATGCTATTTTTTTGCCATATTAAATAATACGTTTCTTGGTTAAGGTGTGCTTTAGTGTGATTTCCTTTGTTACCAAGTGCTTTATACGAAACTCTCATTATAACTCTCAATTTAGTGTCACGAAGTTACATTTATGATACAAGGTTAATATTGTTTTTGTTTTTAGGTCGTTCGTCCGGTGATTCGGCATTGCAATGGTTACTTACATTGCAAGAATGAAACCCAATCACGCTAGCGGTGCTTTCAAGCTTCTATTGACTAAGAATAGTTTGTTTAGTCAACCTATTTTTTTCGTCTAAAATATAATAAATATCTTTAACAACTAACATCACTTCGTCTACTTTTCTTTGTTTTTTCGAACTGTGGACATGCTCGAAGAATTACTCTGAAATAAGCAGCGCCTTAGCTCGTACTTGTTTAATCTTAATATGTTGTCTCTTTTGTAACGGGACTTTTTAATCTGTGTCGATAACAATACTTTTTACGTGTTCGATCAATATATTTTACTACGTTGATTGATTACACTTTTATTTTAAGTACCACATAAACTTCTGAGATCGGCTTGTTACCCGACTGCAAAGGAAGGGTATTGTTTTTTTTTACACTTTTATTTGGCCACACTTTGTCTTCTGTTTTTGTTATTATTGTGAACTAGCTGATCCGGCGCACTTCGTACCGCTTTGACAGTTTCCATGACAACAAAACAAACAAACCATTTTAAGAAGAAGCATCTGATAAAATAAAAACAAATGTCAAAAAGAAAAAGTCTTACAAAATTTCAATAAAAAAGTATTAAAAAAATACCAAATAGGTTCTATTCCCAACATCAAATCCAAGACCTTAATAGTAAATTGTGGAACCAAATATAGAGAAAAGGTATGATTTTCATTCCCGTGGGAATATCGGGATAAAAATATCCTATATATACATATCCGGATCCGGATATATACTAGCTGTATGCCGAATTTCATCCAAATCCATCCATCCGTTGCAGCGTGTAGAAGCAACAAATATACACACATACACAAACCTTCGCATTTATAATATTAGTGTGATTAGTGTGATGTTCATTGGTTTTTTCATAAGAATATTTTTTAGATTTAATTAGGTTTTATTGTACTTAGTGTGTGCAAATAAATGGATTTTCTTTCTTTCTTTGTTGTGTGTGTACATACATTTTACATAAACCATCACCACATGTTCACCAGCTCATTTTTATGTCCCCACTGCTGGGGCACGAGCTCACGACCACTAATGTATAAACCACTAAATCTTCTGTAAAAATCAAGGCGTACCTACATAATCTTCCCGGTGACAGGATGTGAATGACACGACTAACTTCACCTGACAAGTTCTGCACGGAGAACCGATTGCCTTATAATGGAATAATATGTCCTATAATCATTACTTAGGTCAACCTACTCATAAATTAGATTAATTTAATGCCTATGCAGTCTTACCGGTCTGGTCTTCTACACGCTTATAATCTTCTAGTGGATGCATTAGTGTATGATTGTATATGAATATGTGCTCATTCAGTAAACATTTTTAGTATCTAAATGCATATTACATAACTGGAATGTTGACTAGGTACCTGTTGGTTAGCTAATATCGAAGTGGTTCCTATTTTTATCGAAATATATAAATTACATTTAGAAAACTTCGAGTGTGTTTTTAACTGTTGTCCCATATTTCTGAAGTCTAATTATTTGTTTATGTATTTTTTTAAGAATCGCAAGCAAGATCATATCATATCATATCATACATACATATACACCGAAATAATTTATTATTAACAATTATTAGAATGTTTATTATCAAACAAAAAATGGACATTTTTTTTTTTGAGAGAGATTGCTGATTGCCGCTGCGGCATTTTCAGCTTCACCGGGCTTTTAAAAAAAAAAATGGACAAATGATGTTTACGTTGTATCTAAAGTGAGTTTAGTAAAATTAACACTATAAATTTCTATCTATCTACTGTCTTATATAAAAAAAATTGGTTGCCTGTAAAGTCGATATACGGGCGAAAGTTTTACGTGACAACGACTTTGAGTGGTAAAATAATTTTAATGTGAATATTCATTCGTATAGTAGGAAGAAGGATGAAATAATAGTAACAAATTAAAACATTTATTTATACAAAGAATTATATTTAAAACATTAATTTATACAAAGAATCTCGCACTGAATTTCATATTAACAAAATTTTATTTTTACCTTTACACATACATACGTATTTACCTTTCACTTTTTATGTCTGTCTCTCTCGCTCTTAGGCGGGCTAACCATGCCCGAGTGGAAGGGACGCGTGCCTCTCACTCGCTCTCATTGTGAGCGCATAACGTGAGCGGAGCGTAACGCAGTTTCTTGAAGTGTCACCCGGCAAACCAATTTATAAGACGTTGTCACGTCAAAAAACTGCTATTAATACTGAATACGAAAGGAGCCTTAAACCGTTCATAGTCTATGGTATACAGGAACAAAAGAGGATAGCACACATAACTCCATGCTATGTATGATAGAGCATGAATATACGCGCGCATTGTAAATAACCAGCTCACTTCCCGTTCCAGGCGCGCGTGCGAGAAGTTATGCACTACACTATGCTATCTGAACTAAGGCCGTTTAAGCACTTAACGATTTTAACAGACGGTAAGAAATCAGAAGCAACCTCAAAAAGAAGGAAAGAACAGAATAACGTTTAAATAAAAAAATAAAAAATCTTTTACGGATCTACTTGCTTTGAAATGAAACAACTTTTACGGATCTACTCGCGTTTATTTTACACATTAGTTTTAATTAGTTTTATTAGTTTTAATAAACGCGAGTAGATCCGTAAAAGTTGTTTCATTTCAATGTGTAGTGTTCGCGTAAACTTTAGAAAACAATATGGGATCTACTTGCGTTTATTTTACACATTGATTCATATTTTTTTTATCTTGATGTTTCAAACCCTTTGCAGGGTCCGTGGTCACAGGAAGACTGAGGTGTTGGTCGTCTCATAATTAATAGGTAACTTTGTACCCTTTCAATTTAAAATAAACGCAAATAGACCGGTAAAAGTTGTAGCGTAACAAATGTGTAGTGTTCTTTAAACTTTAGAAAACAACATAGAAAAACGTTTACTAATTTTATTTTTATTTATTGTCGTTTATTATATAATTGGGTTTAGATGTACTCATTTTACATAAAATTATACGTACGTGACCATGAACCGTGTAAAAGGATTCGTTACGCTTGGCTAAAATAATTTGCAAAACAAAAGAGATAATATCCATGGAAATTCGCGTTATAATGAATGTCTAGTAGGCCTACAGGTACTTAAGTAATCATTGTTTTAATATCTTTCTCGCTTTGTTCTTTCTGTCACCTACAATATAACTAAACATTATCACATTTGTAGAGTGAGGAAATAAAAGCGCACATGCGACAAAGATGATGTTAGAAAAGATACACATACTATCTTCTAACTTCGATTGCATGAAATTTCGATGACGTGAATTCTCTTAAATGCAAACAGTTAAAAGTTAAAACACTTTTTGACTGAAATTTTGCCATTTTAGAAGTTTTACAAATACTTTTGTCAAGGAAGAGCGGGGCCTTCTATTTACAAGGTAGTTCCCAGCCAGTATTCTAAATTGTAAACTAAAAAAAAATATTTTTATAAGTGTTTGTGTAAGTTAACTGTTTAACTGTTTCTCGAAAAGTTATACTCGTAATCACGTTTCAATACGTTGTTGTTTCTGCCAAATACCTTCTAAGTCGCTCAGTGTTCGGATGCCCTAAGCATGCCGGCAGGCAGCAGTGTCAGTGTACTATTAGGCATATCCGTAGAGTATATTGATTTCGATTTATTTTCCGTTCGTGACCGGAGTCGGCATAGATTATCTGCGAAACAAGTGTGTATGGCTTAAATCCGCGGGCGGTTTTCCGATTGTGCGATATCGGCACATCTGCGGATATTCATAGCAAATTGTTTATGGTGTGTTTGTCATTATTGAATCTTGTGTCTATTCTGTTACGTGGTTAGTCTGTGCTTTATTTTTCAGTTATAAGCCGGCGCGGCGGTTTATTTATGATTTTTAGACAGCTATATCTCTCTTGCCTCGGAAATAAGAGAGGTGGGTACGGTCACTAATTAATGATAAGTGGGGCATTTTTAACTAGAAGAAAGTGTTTAAGGAGCTTTTTAATTATAATTTTCTTGTTTAAGTCTACGATTTTCTTTGAGGATAATGTTGAGCCTTGATCAATCTACTTTACTGACTTGGCAGATACTTTGCTTGTTGACACATGCTATTAATTTAGTAACATATAAAGTTTACATGCCATTAATAACTTATTTTGGTTGTATAGGTGAGTCTCTATTGACCTAAATTTAACAATACCTACGTTCAAAACAATATTGAAAAGGCACGTATCAGTAGACAATTTGAGAATGATCTATTTTTTTGTATTTTTTAAATGAATGACTGCACAGTGAGCTTTTTATTGTTGGCAATGAAAGGGAAACCTTATTTATAGCCATTTCTTAGTAGTAATAACTTTCACTGGCTCGTGTTTGTCCGTAAATCATTGTGGGGCATCGACAACCATAAAAAGTTTTTCAATTGCCTTTGACGTGAAAATGTTTAAAAAATTCAGGATTGTCTTTTATGAGTGAGAGGTGAGACGTGTAAAGATATACAGTGACAGCAGATAAGCGAGCCAATTATCTCACAAAAGAAAATCAGCGTGAGATCATTTAAAGTAGACAGTTAGAGAATGAACTCTAATTCAAAGCTGGACAAAAGCAAGTTAAAGAGAGAAAAGTTACTCTCGGAAGTTTCTTTTTATTAATTATAGTTATTTAACTATTACTCCTTATGTAATTCCGTGATCATGGCGCATGCAACTGTGCCGAAATATCGGATACTCACAAGTAATAAACATGGTAAGAATCTTTTTATTAATTACAATTTTTGTGATCTTTGTCGTGGACCACAAATTAGCAGCTAGAATTTGATATATTTTATTTAAATAATCCAAAATGGCTTCCATGTAAGAATATTTATAAAACAACGGTGAATGTGTGTGTTATGTGTGGTGAATTTGAAGCAATTGCTACTTTTAAACCTTTTGTACCTATAAAAGTTTAAGCACAATACTTTGATTGTTCAATATTCTATGTGGTGCTGTCGTTCTCTGATACAGTTCACAGCGTATGTAGGTACATAAGAATCAGCGTGTTTTGTAGAAACTACAATAGGCTGTGTTCCCTCATTATTTCTCACCTATTCTTGTCTCTACATTATGAGGTCGACTGCAATATAAAATGCTAATTAATGCTAATTTTATGAGTCAATTATCGTTAGCTTACAATGCCTTTATTTGTGTATAAGATTATAATATGGAGAGAGAGAGAGATTATATATAATAACAATATGAAAAATAAATCTAAAATTCAAGAGCACATTTACATTAGGCGGTTGCAAACATTTGCACTGAACTCCGATCAAATAACAATTAAAAAAAAAATGGTATGAGTTAAAATATACGTAGCTTCAGTTATTATAAAAATATTATAAAGAAATACTTGTAAAATCTTTTAATTTGATTAATAGTTAGTCCAACATTGTTTTTTGTCAAATGATTATCAAATATTGAACCCAATACGTTATAAAAGATTAGGCCCTGTATGTGAATTAGGAATTAGGATGGACGTTGTTTATACTCGTAAATCATTTTACTAACATTAACATCATTTCATTATTTATTTTTTAAGTTTATGCCAATCTTTAAATATATAAATATTCTGTGCGTGTGTATGCCACTGAACTCCTTCTGAACGGCTGGACCGATTTGAATGAACTTTTCTGTGTGTGTTCAAGTGGATTTGAGAATGGTTTAGATTTACAATTGGACCCGGTAAGTGACGCTGCTATAGGGGTCCATCATGGGATACGGGTGTTCATAAGGCGGACGAATGATTTGTTTGTTTTGTTGACATGAAAACTGTAAAAGCGGTACGAAGTCCGCCAGTCAGCTAGTTATAATAAAAAATACAATTTGTAGACCCAAAGAAGTTTATTAACCTTGACAACAAAAAATCAATAATAAAAAAGGATGTGTGATGGGTGATAGGTTACTAAATAATAATAAATCGTCAGGATCTAAAATTAAAAAATTTGTACGTAATTGAAATAACTAAATTGTCGGGTAATTAATCAGTTTTCTGGGCCTTCGGCGATGCGGACATAACTCAGGCAAATTATGGTAAACGAAATATTTTATTATAGTAAAAAGAGCAATTATAGCTTTTTTATTACTGAATTGATCAAAACAATCTGCTAGGAAGTTCTCATTTGCATATAGAATGGAGTTTGATCCTATCGAGTACTGTGGTGAAACAGCCATTTGTATGTTAAACAATCATTGTAGATTGCACAAAAAGTTTATAAGCAATTTGGTTATTATTCGCTCGGACCAACGAATTTGTTTTAATAGCTTTTAAAAAGAAAAATATAATTTTAGAAAAAAAATACCATAGATTCGGTCAATGACTTTTGTTTCTGATTGTTTTATTTCAACATTTATTTTAGTCTAAGAATAGTTCTCTTAAAAGAAAAAGCATAAAAAAATATAATGTTTAAATAAACTGTTTGACCATAAAGCCGGTCGATGACTTTAGTTGAAAGTTATTTTAAATCCACATTTTTTGGAAGAGGGAATTATAATGATAATAATTGTTATTGCCAATAGACTAACCGTGTTAGCCATAAAATGCAAAGCATCTAATAAATCTATCTTAGATAAGTGTGTTTTTTATGAAGTTTATGTTCCGCTGAGTTTATTAACTGCATGACTTTACAAAAAAAACAACCTAACATTATAAAAAAGTAAAATAAGAGATTGAGATAAATAGTTATGGTAACTCGTTTAATATATCGGATTGTAACAATTAAGTTATGTATAATAAAGAAAAATATGTAAAGAAGTCAAAGTAGATATTAACAAACTCTAAAAATAATGTTAGAAATCTAATAAAATCTAAAATACTAACGATGTGCGGGACATCTGGAAAGGCCGGTAATCTGTCGCACGTGACTGGCGAGGGGCGATCCATCTCCGCCTGCTTGCCTGCTGAGTACGCTACAATGGTTCTCATGGTGGACAGGCCTCCCACATCACCTCGGCGCTCACTCCAGCGGACCCCGGCGTGCCATTCGTTAACCGAAGCAATCCAGCTGACGCAGAACACGGTAACACCAGCCAGCAGAAACTTCGTCACTCGCGCGATCTTCCTCGCATTGCACGGCATTTTAGCTATAATGCCATAGCTGCATTTAAATTTAAGAAAAAAAACAAATGTCACTCGGTGTTAGAAGCGCGCCAACGACGTCCGTCCGGACTGCAGGCGATCGCTGCGCGCATGCGCTCTCGTCGCGCTACCATGGCGGACTGCGCTGGAACAGCTGATAGCGTATCAACAATGCGTCCCTTGCGGCTAATCGTTCTAACCCTCGTCGTGGAAATCTAGTTTTCTATACCAGTTTTTGCCCAAGATTCTTCTGAGTTAGCGTGGACGGCTAAGCGGTTCGCTCCCTATAAAAAGCTTAAACTGAAGCTCAAGTACCTACTACACGGAACAAGAAATTTTATGGTAAAAACGGAATACTCGCTCTTCTGGTAATTTGCAATTATTACGTAATAACGATTATATACTATCTAGTGCGTAATTATAGTGCACATTGCGCTTAAGGCTACAAAATGTTGTAGTGAAGTGTCAGTCAACCTAGTCTAAGTACTAGGGCGTCATCTTTATCGAGATATTAAACGTGATCAGAGTAAGAAGGTTTATCAATATTCTAATAACTATGAAAAATTCAAATTTACAATTGTCGCAAACATCAACATCGGAGGAAACCGCAAAACGCACTCCTGCGTAACTGGATCACAAAAACAAACGCAAAACGTTTTCATGTGGAATTATATTAACGACAAACAAGAGCAAACCTACCCAATGATTATTTAAAAGACATGAGTCGTTGTTCCCTCGTAAATTACTTGAGACAATTTAATAAACACATCAAGTCTTAAACGCTTTTTCAATAGCTTCAGATTGCATCGGAGGGTATTAATTTGGCTTGTCGTGGAGAGCTACTGTTCAGGAATAATTGTAGGTGGTGCAAAGTTACGCTTAGGTCTACGAAGGGTTTACCAACAACGTACAATTAACATATAGTTATAACGAATTGACCGTTGACTTCGTTTTGCGTGTGCCGTTGTTAGTGCCACGGAGAATTAAAGATATAAATAAATAAATACTAACAATTACAATAAAACGTAAAGGTTTCTAAGTGTTTTTTTCAACAATTATACTTTAAACATTCCGACTGACTTTTATTTATGTTTTATTGTCTGTAGTTTATTAAAACCGAGTATAAAATGTTATTTTTAATGTAAATGTTAGTTAGGAATTGTAAGTAAAGAAAGAGTATTTTTTGTTTTCTTTTTTAAATTGAAACTATTGTTTGGCCGCAAAGCAGGTAATGTTAATCAATGGTGAATTATAATATACACCATTACGTGTTCGTAAACGGTGCAACGAAACTTTTCGATTCAAGAAGTCCGCATCTTGGGCGCGGTAAAGTCCTTTCTTTGCTGCAACTCAAAGGTTAAGTGGATTTTCGTTTATTTAACATCTGACATGGCGATATAATTTAACTAAAGCACATGTTGTAAGAGCAAAGATTTAGCCCATACAGTTGAAGAAAAATTTATGGTAACTGTGTACAAAAAGGATTTATTTTAAGTAAATTAAAAACGAACGTGAGAGCCTCCCCGGAGAATAAGTGAACCATAAAATTGTTTCCTGTGGATTGATTGTGAAAAACATTCCCACAGCGGACCGTCAATGGGAGGAACGCAATGAAGCGCTTCTACAATTTGTGGTTACAGATAGATGTTTGAATACGTCGTTTATATAATAAAGCAATATAACATAGCAATGTTATAGCATCTCGAGTATAAACTCTTATGCGTTATGCTATAATTGAAATTGTTAACCAGGGCTTAACGTAATCTCATTAGAGAATATTAAGCTTTGTATACCTTTTTATTACTCGATGATTTGGCCGGGTTGCACTGGCCGTGGTCACGGGCTAACAAAGAGATTGTGTTTTTTATATATTTTAGCGTTTTATTAACGCTTAAATATACTTAAGTAAAATTTAAACACTGAAAAAAGACGACACGACGACACACGACGACGACGACCTCAGGCGGGAATCGCCTCGTAGTATCGGGATGCCGAAAATCACTCTCTCTTCCTAGCTGTAGTCAAAAATGGTGGTAGGCTCTGTTTTCTTTGTCATCTTTTTTATTTTTCAATGCCGAAAATAAAGTTCCAAGTTTAAAAAAATAAGTAAATGTCAAAAAGTCTTTAAGGAAAACCTCATTTTTGTTCTGAGGGGAAAACGCTGAGTCAGCAAACTGTCAAAATAAACTATCCAATATGACTTTCTAGTCTAATATTAAGACAGGACGTTAGTATAAAACATGGCTGCATATAATGTTGTAATATTTCATTCTAGCGGATGCTTGCTTATCGCAATCAGCGTATCTTGTTATTATGGGAAAATTACAAGTGGAGCTAATTAACACAGATATACGAACTTGCTAATAGATCCCCACTATCCTCTTTGGGATCTTTACTAATCTAAAAGTACAAATTTTTATAAAAACTTGCAGTTTTAGTATCGCTATACTATAATAATAGTTTGAATGAAATACGAAAGCTAATTTCACACATCTGAAGACGTCATTATCGAGAATGTTGCTTGATCAAGAGCTTTTTAATTGAGTGTTCATCCACTACACACTTTACTTTATTACAATTTAGTGTTGTATAAAAGAACACATTAAAACACCAGTTAAAGCTTCCAACACACATATTTATTTAATAAAACCACAGTTAAATCACTGTCATACTATTTTCAATTGAATCATCTTATACTGTTAAGGCTCTACTTAATAATTTTACCGTAATAAAAGTAACTCTAAAACTTGACAAAACAACTAATGATCATTACAAACTATTTTAAATTACCATAGTACATATATAAATTTTCACGATACTTACAGCGATACCACAAGAGATCTTACCACTAGCTCCTTCCGAACAAAAGTGAGTCAGAAATGGCGCGCATCGCCTTTTTTTGAACACGACCATTAACAATTATAGAACACACAATATTACAAATAGAGTTACTAGCATAGACTATGGGTTACATGTTGCGTTCGGATACGTAAACGACGCCACGAAGCAACTCTGACGACAACAGTTGCGATCCAGAAAACCAGATTTGACAACCCGCCGAAAGTTTATAACCAGTGTATCTTGCCTGTCATGACATAAAGAATCGAGACGTGGACACTTATGGAACGACTGATTCCCAAATTTTATGACACTCACTGCTTATACCCGAAACAAAATGCGCTACAACATGTTTCTGTACAAAATACTCGCATTAGTATTCGTGTGCGTGCGACATGTGGCGTCGGATTGGCGTTAATCTAATTATGCCAGATTGCAATCCATAAGGTTGTTCGTTCATTCAAAACAAAAGAAAAGGATGACATCACACGCCGTCTATCTCGCGAAATGATGTCTAAGCTGCTAGTTGGCGGTTAGTGTCGTAGTCAGTATTGAAATGCAGGCATTATCGTACAATGCATCTAGTTCGTTAGTCGCACGCGCGCTCGCCTCGTCGAGTATTGAACCCGCTATTGGCGTTAGAGAGGCAATAGCCAGCCTTGCTTGCGCCTATGTACCCATTTTAGGTGGATTTAGTATGGACTGAGTTTAAATTTGCATACCGTTAAAAATGTTAAGTAAATACATTTATGATTATTTTCACATAAGTTTACGCAAATATTGTTGCGAACAAATTACAAACTGAAAAAAGACACAGTGTTGAAAAAATTCCACGAGCGGGATTCGAACCCGCACCCCATAACATGCCGGGTCAGGTGCACTACCAACTATGCTATCGTAGCTCAATCCAACTCGCCGAAATTAATCAACACTCATGTCATGTGTTGCGAATCGAATGTTGTGTGTGTTGTTGTTGTGTTCGAATCCCGCTCGTGGAATTATTTCAACACTTTGTCTTTTTTCAAATACATTTATGTTATTAACTTAGGATAGCTACAAATATAATGACTTTGTACCTGAATGCCAGAAGATGCGGGTTTAAATCCACTTCGTGACATCCCTTTTATTTTTTTAAGCTTCGTATTTTGGAATGAAATGAAATCAAATATTAGCTTGTTTGCTTATTTCATTTAGTAAGTATTGTTTTGTGCAAATTTAACAAATATGATCAATATGCATAAACTTTTTTTTTAACAATAATCATCATCATCATAACATCTTCACCCTTTCAACGTCCCACTGCAGGGCTCAAGTCATACCACAACAACAATAGAACATGAGGTGAGGTGATTACTAACCTATCACGCTGGCCAAATGCGGGTTGATAGGTTCTAAAATAATAAGTAAACCGAAATACACCTTTCCGATTGGCCGCTGCACTCGAGTCTTTTTTTATTTCACTCGCAAATCTTAATAAAGGCCCCATTGTGCGTTTTAAATGGATGCGGTTGGACTGAGGGGATTATTCAATCAGTCTATCTAGCGAGCTTGGAGTCTTTATTAGATGGCAACTTTAGAACGTTGAGAAGTACTTCGTCGATTATTTTCAGTCACGACGTCCGTTGTTTAAAAAAAGAGCTTCAACAGGCTTGGACAAAGTATTTAATGCTTCAGAGGTTTTATTCTTGATGATTTAAGAAAAAGTAGAAGATTATTTATAAGATTACTAGCTGACCGGCGGACTTCGTACCGCATTGACAGTTTCCATAAAACAAACAAATCATTCGTCCGCTTAAGAACACCCGTATCTCATGATGGACCCCTATAGCAGCGCCACCTAGCGGGTCAAATTGTAAATATAAATTAGGCTCGAATCCACTTAGACACACACAAAAAAATTAAGTTAAATCGGTCCAGCCGTTTAGAAGGAGTTCAGTGACATACACACGCACAGAATATTTATATATAGAAAGATTGGAAAGTATTGAAAGATGGATTTCTTGGTGGGAAAGTGAAGACATGTCTGCAGTTTTGTTTTGTTTTATTTTATTTGTTTTATGGCGAATATTACTAGTAAACGTACGTTAATGTTGGCAAATGAAACAATACAGTGCAACGTCGCCTTTCAAAGTCTATCAAGAAGTACGCGTGAGATCTTATTAAAGCCCCAACATTTTTACTGATGCTCAAGGGGTCCCTATCTACTGACCCTGATAGGTAGGGTATGGCAGTTGGAACTACGGGTCCGGCTGTCTTTTCAAGGGTACCACGGGAGTTCCGGATCCTAAGCCCCCTGCCGGTTATGCCTTCGCGGGCGTCTCCGGCAGGTCCCGGACATGGGTTGGACTCGTGGTGGCTATGTAGTTATAGCTTTAGAAGTAGGAATGTGCGTCTGCCTGGTTGAGGTCTGACCAGGCTTCCATTTCGTGCACAGCGAGCGGGTCCGAGTAGCGGTCTTGGTGGGACCCTGAAGCGAAAGGATCTGCGGGGCACGTGAGTTGTCCATAGTTGGTTGTTCTGCTCGGTGGTTTTCTTCGCGTCTGGACTCCATTTCCACTTAACATCAGGTGGGATGGAGTCATTTGCCGAAATATCTATAAAAAAAAGAATATATTTTATCCAGAACAGGATGCCAGAATAGTTTCTTAAGTTTTGACAATAAGTTGTTTGGCGACAAAGAGTTATTTTTACTAGGTAGTGGTCGCCCAGTGGTTGACATTCGACCGTTATTTTTTTTATAAAAGGCTGCACGGATTGTATCCTAAGCAATGAATAATTAAAAATGATAGAATGTGAGATTGGCTCAGAATATTATAGCTTTAGTTATTGTTCTGAGGAGTTTACATTATATCTACAGCTTTTTCTTCTTCTTTTATTTATGGCATGTTTTGTTTCTACAGCCGAACACAATTCCGCCAATATCACGTAGGTAGCCAATACATGGAAGGATTCGTATGGAATAAATTATAATTTTGCGTTTTTAAGTAAATATCTACAGCTTCATGGTTTGGATTGGCATTGACAGATGTCGGCCGCATTAGAAAGAAAGAAAGAAAGAAATTATTTATTGACTATCACACAGACATAACAGAAAAAAAAAAACAAAGAATATGAGAACATTACAAAAAATAACATTAAGACTAATACAAAAATAATAATTATATGACAAAGAGTGTGTGTGAAAGCCAACTAGGACCCTGCCTCAGCTTTGTGTCGTTGCGGTGCTGAGAAACAAACACCACCACAACGACGCTGGTATTCTGACAGGGCCTATGGTGAGTGTTGTGGTATTGTGTGTGTGCGTGTACATATAAAGATGATATAATATAAAACATAGTTACATACATATATAATATAAATGTTTATAAAAAAAAAAAACAATTTTAATACATAAAGATACTGTAAGAAATATTATATATATTGAAATACAACAAAAATAAAATATCAAATAAATAAATGAATGAGTAAGGCTCGATGCGCTAAATGCCTTCGCTACTTCGGATTTTTTAAAAAAAAAAAAAAAAAACAGAAAAAGTCTGTGAAACTTGCCTATTCGGCTTTTGACACAAAAACATGCCATGAAAATTATGAAGAAGAAGAAGAGTATATTGTCGATTCCGTTTCCGTGAGTGTTAGTTGTTACACGTGTTTATGGGATTCTGAATTTTGGCTTTTTCTTTTAACGTTTTTAAGCTGTTTTATTTCTATTTGTGGTGGTAGTAATTGTTGTGATTGTTGGGTAAGTGTTATACTAACGTTTTGTGCGCCCTATCCATTATTTACTAAGTAAATAATGGATCGGGTTCCTCCTGATCCTCCTGACCCCCCAAACAGGGATGCGTCTCCCACTTCCACCCCAATGGAGCTATCGCTTCCGATGTTTTCACAAGGCATGAAAAGACGTAATGAAGATTTAGAGTCCACAAC
Organism: Eudonia truncicolella; assembly: GCA_949315975.1. Classification (NCBI taxonomy): domain Eukaryota; kingdom Metazoa; phylum Arthropoda; class Insecta; order Lepidoptera; family Crambidae; genus Eudonia; species Eudonia truncicolella. The sequence goes on along the minus strand of OX438835.1, from coordinate 7,600,054 downwards.
GGAACCACCAAAGAAAATACATCCGAATCCGACGCAAAGTTTGCCGCTTACCCCCAATGAGTCCCTGTACGTCCATCCGTCAATATCGGATACCCAAAAAACGTACTCTGAACAAGACAATGGCCCTTTTATAGTCCACGTGTCCGTAGCAGAGGCATCTCCATCCAGTGGCGTAACCATTCGCCCAATCATATTTGGTCAGTTGTTGTCTAAGAACCGCATTAAGAATATAAAAAATGACGGAATTAAAAAAGTTGGCCGGAATAGGTTATCAGTTGAGTTCAAAACAAGTAAAGATGCCAACGATTTTATAGACAACCCAATCTTACCTCTGCACAAATATACCCCTTCAATTCCAAACTACAACATAACCCGTATGGGTTTGATAAAAGGTATCCCTACCGATTTGTCGATGGATGAACTGGTGGAATCATTAATAATCCCAGAACATTGTGGTGTAGTTCTTAAGGCAAGACGTCTTAATAGGAAACAGATGGTTAATGGCAACTCAACTTGGATCCCCTGCCAGTCAGTGGTCCTAACTTTTAAGGGTCAGTCCCTCCCAAACAGGGTCTTTTCATTTCATACATCGATACCTGTAGAAACTTACCAACTGCCTACAATTCAATGCCACAATTGTTGCCGTTTCGGCCATATTAAAGCTCAATGCAGATCAAATCCCAGGTGTTACCGCTGTGCGCAACCTCATTTAGGTGAGAGCTGTGTAGTTAGCGAGGATAAATCGACGTGTATGTATTGCTCAGGCAACCATTTTGCTATTCATAAATTTTGCCCAGAACAACAAAGACAAAAATCAATCAAGTCCAAAATGTCCCAAGATTGTATCTCTTTTCAGGAAGCTTCCCAATTATTCCCTAGCCCAAGACGATCATATGCAGATTCTTCCAAGATCACTATAGCTACTCCCTCCTCCCATCCCCCTCCTTACCCGCAAATACCTTCTCTAACCCAATCCTACAGAAAAACTGTCTCCCTCTCTCCCCATCCATATCCTCAACCAGGTAAAGGTTACGACAGGCTGGCCCATCAGGCTATCTCTGGCTCTCTTCCCTCGTCCTTACCTAATGGCTGTGCTATTCTTAATCCCTTACAGCCACCTGAGGCCTCTCCTAATGATGATTGCCTTGACCTATTATGGCTTCTTGTTATTAATATTTTATCTAAGTTTAATGATGTCCCCTTACCGCCCAACGTTGCAGCTAAAATTATGCCTCTCCTCCAAAATCTTACTAAAAATGACTCTGAACATCTTTCAGTGGAACTCTAAAAGTATTAGACGCAAAAAATTTGAACTTTTACATCTGATTAATAAATACTCTCCGGCTGTCCTTGCTGTTTCGGAGACGTGGTTAGTACCGGATTCACAATTTAGTGTCTCTGGCTATTCGTGTCTGCGAGATGACAGGGACGATGGATATGCTGGTAGTGCCTTATTAATTAGTCGCTCAGTACTATTTTCTCAAATTTCCCTCCCCTCTCACAGCCAGGGTATAAATGCCGTGGCGGCGAGAGTAAACAACATCTCTTTTGTCTCCATTTACATTCCGCATCCTAATTTCGCAATTCTACTAGAACTCCGCGCTATTATTAGTGCTCTCCCATCTCCTTTTATAATAATGGGTGATTTTAACGCTCACCATGTGTCATGGGGATCGTTCCAATCAAACCCATTTGGGTTACTACTTATGGATCTACTCGATGAACTGAACCTTTGTGTCTTAAATACTGGAAGTCCCACGAGAAGGACCCTACCATCACAAAATCCTTGCTCTGCTGTCGATATATCCATCTGTTCAACAAATCTATCGACATTACTATCCTGGAACGTCCTAAACAGTACATTTGGTAGTGATCACTTCCCCATCCTAATAAATTTGCCCGATAAAACATTGACAGTCCACCACCCATCTCCTCTTTTAAAATTTAAGTTAAATAATGCCAATTGGTCAGCTTTCTCTGAGGCAGTGGATGATAAAGTTAGACAACTCCCTATCATAACACCTGAATCTGCTCTTTCCGTATACAAGGAATTTGTAGACTCAATTATGAGCTCGGCTGAATCGCATCTTCCCCTAAAGCGCTCTACTCGCCGCAAGGTCTCTCCTCCTTGGTGGGACGCGGAATGTACTGAAGTGGTAAAAAAAAGGAAAGAAGCTGAGAAACAGTATAACTTCAACATGACTGATGAGAACTTTTTAAACTATAAACAGGTTGATGCGCGAACAAAGAGATTTCTCTCCAGAAAGAAAAAGCTCGGTTGGTCAAAATTTTGTGAAGGTCTGTCCCCAGGTACGCCATCGACTATTGTATGGAGACAAATAAAAAGATTTCGAGGGTCTCTCAACACACAAAATTTATCGTCCAACGACCCATCTAGTTGGATATCCTCCTTCGCAGATAAACTGGCCCCTCCGTCTGCTCCTAACAGTGACTGCCTTCCAATTAGCCCCTTTACACCTATGCCATCTACAGGTAATATGGACGGGCTCTTCTCTTTTCAAGAACTCCAGATGGCTCTTGGCGGCCTTGTTGACTCCACACCTGGTATCGATGGAATCCCATATTCCTTTCTCGTAAGAGCAACTGACAAAGTAAAGCTTTACTACCTAACCTTGGTTAATTGCTTCTTTGACAAAGGTATCATTCCTGAGGACTGGAATAAACAAATTGTCATCCCGATTCTGAAGCCAGGTAAAGACCCCCTAGACCACAACTCATATAGGCCCATTGCGTTATCTTCGACTTTGCTTAAGGTATCGGAACACATGATAAAAAATCGTTTGGAATGGCTGATCGAAAATCGCAATCTCCTGGCAAAGTCCCAGTTTGGATTTAGAAAGGGATTCAGTACTCTCGACAGTCTCAGTATTCTAACAACAGACATTCGCCTGGCTTTCCAAAAGAAAAAATATGTAGTTGGAGTGTTTCTTGACATAGCATCCGCCTATGATAATGTCCTCCTTCCGGTGCTCAGAGATAAACTTCTACAGCTGAGTGTCCCAGAGAAGTTGGTCCGGTTCATTCTCAACTCCATATCAACCAGAACTGTCGAGATTAGATGTCAGGGTTCCTCTCTCACTCCTAGGTCTATCTGGAAGGGCCTACCCCAAGGATCAGTCCTCAGCCCTCTTCTTTATAGCATATACACCTACGACCTTGAGAGATCTGTTGATTGTTTCTGTCAGGTTCTCCAATTTGCAGACGATTTGGCAATGTATGTGATGTCCGACTCTATAGCAATGGCTTCCTCCCATATCAACTCTGCATTATCATACCTGAGTGACTGGCTCTTAGAACATGGCTTAACATTATCAGTTTCTAAATGTGTCTCTGTAGTCTTCACTAAAAAACGCAGTTTTTCAACGCCAATCATCCTATTTAATGGACAGACTATTCCTGTTAACAACCATGTCAAGTTTCTGGGAGTCATACTTGATACGAAATTATCTGGTATTCCCCACTTTAGCAATGTCCTGAAGAAATGTGAGAGAGGAGTCAATGTCCTTCGTGCTTTGTCGGGTGTTTGGTGGGGCTCTCATCCATTCACCCAAAAATTGCTCTACAATGCGTTAGTGCGTTGTCACTTTGATTATGGCTCTTTTCTCTTGGACCCTTGTAACAAATTACCGCTCGACAAGCTGGTAAAAATCCAGTCAAAGTGTTTGCGCATTGTTTTAGGAGCAATGAAATCATCCCCAATAAATTCTATACAAATTGAATGTGTTGACCCTCCCCTTTACCTCCGCAGACAGTATCTTAGTGACCGATTTATCCTCAAAATTCTTCAAAATTCCTCTCATCCTCTTATAGGAAAGCTAGATAAGTTATCTAAAACAGGTTTAATATCCCCCAACAACCCTTCAAAGACTCCTTGCATCCTTCATAGTTTTACCAAGTTCAACAGACCCTCAATCCCGGTAGAAAAGTTCGATAGACATCCCCTTTTTGATACCAATTTTGAGGCTTTAGCCTTTAAGCCCGAGATTGTTATTGATTTTGGGATTGTCAAGGACTCCCCTATCGCTTCCCAAATACTTATAGAGAGACTAGCTAAAGATTTTCCTGACTGGCTCACAATGTATACAGATGCATCTAAATTACAAGATGGTAGCCATGTCGGAGCAGCTGTCTGGATACCGGCGCACGCACTAATACTCAGTTTTAAAATGTACTCTCTGGCATCCGTGTTTACAGGAGAGGCAGTGGCCCTCCTTGAGGCTATTCTTTTTGCTGAATCCCATAGCCTGAACCATTGCATCATTTTTACGGACTCACAAAGCTGTTTACACGCCATCTTAGCTAATCCTTTCAAAGCAAAAATTAAGTTCCCGATAATCCTAAGGATTCGAGAAGCATTGCTACGCTGCCAAAGTAAAGCTTTAGTCATTGTTCTGGCCTGGATTCCTGGACACTGTGGTATTCCTGGAAACGAAACTGCGGACTCATGCGCCAAACAAGCTACTTCTACCGGCTCCTTGGCTTATCCAAAAGTTTTCCATCACGACCTCTTTCCCCTCGCACGCAGCCACCTTACAAAGTCTTGGGACACTGACTGGGAAAACACCAGAAATCATGCGGGTAGATATTACTTTGACATCCAACAGCATATCCCCAGTAAACCATGGTTTTTCAAACATAAACTGCTCAACAAGAAAGTTGTGTCTACCATCTGTCGCCTGAGAATTGGCCACGCTTGTACCCCAGTCCATCTAGCGAAAATAAAGGTCCGGGATTCTTCTCTCTGTGAGTGTGGGTTAGATGAAGGAACAATTGACCACATATTTTTTAACTGCCCTAAACTTAACTCCTCCCTATATGACCATCTCCCTCAAAATATTCCCCGTCCAACTAAAGTTAAATGTATTTTAATAAACATGTTAAACTCTCCCCCGCTTTTAAAAGTTTTGTCAGCATTCCTCACCTTAAATAATATAAAACTATAAGTACCTACTAACCTTGTGTGTGTCATGCATGTCTGTGTTGTCCTTGTTCTAGGTAAATCTGCTTAGAAAGTTTTTTTCTTTTAAAAACTAACAACACAAAAGTATATTTCACAAAACCCTTACCGTGTATTGGCTACCTACGTGACATTGGCGGAATTGTGTTCGGCAGTTGACACAGAACATGCCATAAACAAAGAAGAAGAAGAAGAAGAAGAAGAAGAAGAAGAAGAGTATATTGTCAAAAATAAATAAAAACAGAAACAAATAAACATCATAGGATGGATCAACACGCCGTAAAACACCAGACGGTGAGTGGTGAAAAATATAAAAGTTAAAATATAAAAGTAAAAATATAAAAAATAAAAAAAAATGTAAAACATTAAAGACAAACAATAATAATGTATTCTCAAAAGAATATTTAAGCGTTTGTGTCAAATACATGGTAGTGTGTGTAATGTTGTTTTTATTGATTTAATGTATTTTTATGCATAATTTAAAAAAAATATTAACATTCTGCACTCCTTCTTTAAATAAACTATAAGTGTGCGTTTCATACTCCTCTGTCCGCGCAATTTTCGTAAAAAGGGGTACAAAGTTTTTGCTTCACGTATTAATATATAGATTTAATGAAAAGAGCAATAACATATGAGAAATGGTTATTTGCAGAAAAAGTGTAATTACATTTTTCTCTTTGATTTTATTATTCGGTTAAAAAATTAATAAATGGTAAAGTTCTATATTTTGTCCTTAATATTGTTAATATTAAGGTGTCTTGGTTCCTTTCTTTGATTGTGATTTTTACACATTAAAACGTGGCAACGTAGCAATGGAGCAACGTGACTTTTTAAGTCAGTACACGCGCTAAACTGTTAGATAGCTATAAGTTAAGCTTCATCATCATAATCACCATCAGCTTATACTACTGCACTGCTGGTTAAAGGCTTTTCCAAGTGCACGCCGCTAAATCAAGCTTAAGAGTACAGAATTCCGTGTACACTTCGTAAAAGCTTGTTATCTGAAATAGGGAAGTTCAAAATTAAATTTAGCACCTATAAACGTTGCCTGCCACGGTGATGCTGTAGGAAAATAATTAGTTTAATTGCAAATCGTGTCTAGGAAACGGCAAGGCGATGCCGGCGAACACTCCTACACAAAATATCACGAAAGCTTCCTACGGTATTACCCGGTATAAATAGCGCTAAAATACTGCTAGTCTACTGATTATTGAGAAATTGTACGCTTATTGCACCGTGATAAGACTCAAAGTAATATTCGATGTCAGGATAGAATTAATTTGACCTGTTAGTGTGTTGTAGGTACGCATAAATGTGACTTCATTAAATAGCGCACTATCACCGTAGCCGTACAGATAATTTATAATCACACCACCAGCTCATTTTATGTCCCCACTGCTGGGGCACGATACTTTCCTATAGATGGATAGGAAGAACGGGCCATAAACCACCACTCGGGCCCAGCGTGGAATGGTGGTTGTTAACGACTGCTAATCCAGCCGGGGCCAACGGCTTTACGTGCCTTCCGAAACACGGAGTAGCGTGAGATGATACATTTGATGGTAACAATCCGATGACCAGCCTTTACGAAACTTGATTATTAAGCAGTCAGCTTCAGCAGCTTCAGCAGTCGCAGATCAAGCGCGTTAACCACTGCAGCATCGAGCTCCTTCTTAACTTCAGCAGTCACAGACCGGGCGCGTTAACCAATGCGCCATCGAGCTCCTCGAAATAATGAAATAATTTATATCAATCGGATTAAAGTGTACGATTCCAATTTGATTTCAAGGCGCGCCAGTGGCCTGCGAAATCGGGTGAGAGTTAATTTCTCATGTCAGTGTGTTGCACGCTTAAATGTGACTTCGATAAATAACGAACTACCTTAGTCGGGCAGATAATTTATATCGACCAGACAAAATGTACGATTTCAAATTTCAAAAGGGTAAATGGCGCACCAAACGGCCATATCGAATATTTTATTTTCACGCGATTCAAAAATAAATGTCTTCGTAAATAGCTTCGGCCTACGCCCGCGTGTGAGCTAAGAGAAAATGCCCTTTGGTCAACATAAATTGAATCCACAATGCGGTATTGAGTGGTCGTTACGGTGATATGTGGGGACGTGTACTAGATTGCAATAAGTTTTAGTGTTACTTTGAATTTTCGACGATTCTTACAATTTAAATGGATGGGTTAAACCCCTTAGGACGTATTGTGCATACTCGGTGCATGTCTTATTTTATTTTTTTTGTAGTTAGTGCTGCAAATGACTCCACCTGATGTTAAGTGGAAATGGATTTCCGACGCGATGACAACTGGTGCCGCGTGCAACGGTGCGGCATCAGTCACCCTCACTCTGCTGGTCTACAAGGTGCCATATCACGCCTCGTTTGAAGGACCCCATTTCATATCATAGTAAAACGTTCGCTGGTAGACTATTCCATCTTGTAGGCTGCTGGCCGTGCCCCGCGCCAGGACCAATCTGTTAGTACAGACACCGCTTGCCCGCGCAATACGAGCCGTAAACAGGGTTCATGACCAAATGGACGTCACTTGAGTGAACTCGCAAAATTTACTTTGTTACATTATAAGTTATGTTAGGTAATAAAGATTATAATATGCGTTTATTTTATAAGTTCAGATAGATAGATATGTAGTATCTAGTTTTTAAGGATGGCCAATTGGCGACGCTATCGCATTAGGTTAAGAAAACCTGTAATGGTACATAGTGTAAGGTTTTAAAAAATAAATAAATCTTTTGGAGGTGCGACAAAGAAACAAGTGTGCAATACGATTTAGTGTTACACTTCGCAAGTGTTAGTATGGCATTGCGGTTTTTAATGGGTGTGTGTGCCCCGTCGAACTATAACACTCTACCTTGGAGAGATTATTTGGAAAATGTTTTTGTTTTGTTTATATAATAATTAACGCAAATTTTGTTGTGAAACAAATTACAAAAATACAAATGTTTAAAAAATATCCACGAGCAGGATTTGAATCTGCACCCTTCTGTCATACCGGGTCAGGTGCTCTTTAAATTGAGCTATCGTTGTTCTAACCAGCCCGCCGAAATTATTCAACACTATTTGACGACCTCCGTAGCCGAATGGCTTGCACGCCGGACTTTGGGCAGCGCTAACTCTGAGGTCCCGGGTTCGATTCCCGGTCGGGTCAATGTCGAAAACTACCTTTTCGATACTGTGTCGGGTCTGGGTGGTTGTGTTACCGTCGTTGTTTCTGATTTCCATGAAACGAGTGCTTTAGCCTGTACCTTGGGATCAGAACAATGTATGTGATTTTGTCTAAATATTTATATTATATTTATATATGTATATTTACTTTTTTGCTTTGAAAGCCAAAGGCGCCAATTCAATGTCAACAACTACCGTCATTAACATTGAATTGTTGACATTGAATTGACGACTTTGGCGCCTTTTAAAGATAAAAAAAACTACGAATTCAAGTATGTTCTCTAAAACGTTGAGTCCTGCGCAACTTGCACAAAAGAGATAAGGGATCTGTATTTAAGCCGTCACACGTTCTCAGAAGATATTTTCTGTGTAGATTAGAAAAGTTACTATAACGATGGAGGCCTTTTGGCATAGCTGTTATGGATCCTAATACCTTTTCTTTTACATTGACAAATTATTGTTATTTCTCTTGCCAATGGCTGTTGTAGCTCCAGCCATTTTCAAAGACCAAATGTATCTTTAAATTGTTCTAATGTTTTTGTTTATATTTCATATAAGTGGGTAGGCAAGGCAAATCAAGGCTCATCCTTTTATATGTAGTACAGTCGCCGTCTCAATAAACCAATTCACGACAGCTCCGCTCAAGATACGCTGGAGGTGCTTTATTGGCCTTTGTTTCAGCTGCTGATGTTACTGTGTGGTCCTTAGGTATAGCTATAAATGGTCATACTTCATCTGCAGACTTGAATTCAAATAGGTTGCTTGTTTGAGAGCTTTCACTAGTTTAGAAAGCGAAGTAAGATTATGGTTTGCGTAATATTGTAAAGTCAAAATTTCGGTTTGAATCAACGAAGTAATTTAATAGGTATTGGTGGCATTTAAGTGTAATTATAAAGATATATGCACGGGTTGAATACGAGTAATTGTGGTTTAAACCGTATAGCTCCGTTAGGCTACTGACGTGAACTTATACCTAACGCAGACAATTAGCTTTTAGGTGGGTTCACAGGCATTAAAATGTTAATTGGGCATGAATTATTTAATATTCTCGAAAAATTTAACTTGTTTTAGATATACTTTCTTTAGATTTATTACATAAAACAATATGTAACATTTTGGCCTCAACAAATTTTTGACAGCCCAACGAAAGCACAAAAAATATTAAAGGTAATGTTATTTGAATGAAATCATTTTTACGTATCTACACGCGTTTATTTTACACATAAATTTAAATTTAATAATGTTAAAATTAAAATGATAATTTTTATATTATTTTATGAATTTTGCATTCACAGTGCTAACTTACAAGATAAAAAAATAACTTCACAGTGTCGAAATACCGCTGGCTTGCAGCGTAAATCATAAACGACTAGAAGATTTCAACGAGCATTCTGTGGCCTCGGTAGCTCAGCGGTCAGAGCATTGGACCGGTTATCCAAAGATCGTGGGTTCGATTCCCACTCGAGCTTCCTGAGGCTGGTTGTTTTTTTTCTAGTAAAATTTTATCTGAACATATAAAATGTTAAAATTAAATTAATGTAAAATAAACACGAGTAGATCCATAAAAGTGGTGGTCCATTTCAATGTGTAATGTTCGCGTAAACTTTAGAAAGCAATATGTAATGTATTTTTGTTATTTAGATATATTTACCAATACTTAAACTTTGATATATTTGAATGTTACATAGATTGTAGCTACTCATAGCTATTCCTAGATTATCTACCTCCTCGGTTACTCGGACATTTACCCACACGAATGACTTGTGGCCGTTTTAATTTATGAACGACACCAAATTGGACCAACTACTAAAGTTTCGATCGCTTTACGATTAAGCGTGATGTATACATCATGTACGTGCGTGTGTATACGTAGTCATGTTTGCAATCATCATACAAAGTGAGTAATTGATATGTTAACCTCCTCTGTGGTCTAGGGGTTGAGACATGCGTGTTGGTGTACTCGGTTTAATTGTTGGGTTGTTTGTCCGCCTGGTTAGCTAGCACAAGTTATATAAATATGTCGCCATAACATAATTTACAAACATTGATTTGCATTGTTGTGTTCCGGCAGCTAAAGATAAGAAGCCAGTGTTTCAGTAGCAGAGGATTCCGGGTGAGGGCGCTTCCACCTTCGGCCTTATCATCACTTAACATCAGGTGAGATGAAGTAGTCTCTCACCTCTCACTCGTAAGATAAAAAAAAAATATATAACACAGTCTGGGACCATTTTCTAATTTGTAGGTACTATGCATGCGCTTTAAGCACTGCTTTTATTTTCACAAGCACAATTTTACTTGCTGCCTCTATGGTGTAGTGGTTAGATCATCGGTATCAGACCTAGATGTCCTCAGTTCGATTTTCAGCCTAAGTTTTACACTTGCTTTGTTCATTGTAGGACTTTTTCATCCATCAGGCAAGCTTGGTAGCTTGATAGATAGTGGTCCATTTTACCTGATTCTGTCGCCATAACTAATGTTAGTGGAATCATTGTGCTTCGACAGTTGAGAGATAAGATAGTTATCAGTACCCTTTGTAGATTCCTGATGAAGTGAGCTTTATTCTTCCATCTGATCTACACTTGGGTACCATTAGTAGAGATAAAAAAAAACAATACCCCGTTGAAAAAATCGTAACCTTTGAAATAGAAAAACAAACAAATTTTATTTTATTGTTTATAATTTTTCCGGTTAAACTAAAATTAAATCGCCTTACTGAATAGCTGTAATATAAATAATTGATAATTTATACATTTGAATCCACTCAGTTGTTCGCTGGCTAAATGTTTTCTAATACTAATTGGTGATTGTATTAAGGCAGTTTACCTTTTAAGGAAGCTACTGTTCTAGTCCTGAATCTAAAACAACCGATTTCCGACCATTTGAATAAATTGTGCATTCATCTAGCGGAACACTAAATAAAGGTTAGGCCGATTTCAATACATTGTTCTAAACTACAAATGCCTTAATAGTAAACTCAATAAACAAGTATTGTTATTTGCAGTCGGAAAATTCTATAGCAGAAACCAACGAATTTATTAATTTAATGGGTTCGCTTTGAAAGGAAACGATTTGTAAATGTTGAGTATTTGTAACAAAACGACATTATCAGAGCCGAGCATGAGTTTTGTTTACTTTCCGTATTCATTCGATTACGTTTATGGCAAAATTTTAACTCTTCTCGTGTGTATGCAACTCAATGCAATTCATGCAAGAACTTGCAAAAATAACAGGGATTCGGGGGAATAGGTTTTGTGTTTTTGTCTGCCCTTGTTATGGGCACGCTATCGCTTGTCGATTATAGCCGGCTGTGACATTCAAAAGGGGGCGTTGTTGAGTAAGCCAGTAAGTAAGTTAAAACTTTCTTTTTATACTTAAAAAAAAAAGATTAAACAATGAAACCAGAAACCAGACATTCCTGCGCACAATTTTAAACGGAATAAGGTAATTTCACTTAGCGCCGCTCGTAACAGAACTGTTAAACAAACATTAGGAGCGTGTGAGCCATCGCCATTGTGTTTGCGAGTTGTGACCCTGCACAGTTGCACAGTTGCACAGTTACACTGTCCATTGCGGTTTGATGAATGTGCGAATATGTGAATAGCGGGTAATTTGGTATCACATGAGTTTAAGTGGCAATAAGCTTGCATTTGTTTACATACCAAGCGCAACGGTACAACTATAACAACTACACTGAGTACTTTAGATCCGATCCGAACTCCTCGGAGAATCTAGTAGGGCATGGGGACACGTACTAGTGTGTAATGCCGTTCCTTTTAGAAAACTTTCGAAGAGGATTCATTTCACACGGCTTGAGGAACCCTTTAAGTTTCTCGCCGCCCCCAAAAAAGCCCGGTGAAGTTGAAAATGCAGTCTGAGGCAATTAGCAAACACAAAAATTAATAATAATAGTAAAAAAAAACAAGTACGCACGTAACTAGGTTTAGTGGTTACCAGCTCTCAAGAGCTTCCTTTAAAAATCTATGGCGATTCTTGAAATATTATATAAATTGCCATTATAGAAATACCTTTTCCGAAACACAGTACTTATAATTAACAACACGTGAATATTAATGTACAGTCATGAACATTAACATGTAAATAATGTAACTCTTAATATAATGGAATAAGAGTACATGCTGATGCCCGTGACTGTACCATAACAAAAAAATCAAGGCAGGTGTACTCATCAACCAGTAATAATACCAATAAAGAGTCATGTACGAAAAAACGTTTTTAAGACAATAGGTTTCTATGTTACGTAATTAAAGTTGATATTGATGGATGTGTATGGCCACAGGACTGGAATGGTTAAACACGTGGCAAAAAGTCAGGCGTATTGATCCCACTGAGATAATGGCTATAACCACAAGTAGGGTTCCTTATGAGGTAGAGAATGAGGTATGTTATTAAAAAACGCTAATCGTATTTAAAAACATAACTCCGCCTGTCTATATCAAATTTTATATAAACGGTTGTATTGTTGTTTAAAATGGCTCAATAGATGGCGTTGTTAGTTTGAAATAGATCTGTCAATGTTGTATCAGCGCACGTGGATGATGTGTGTACTGGATGGTACTGGAGCCGTAGTCTCTTCTTTGAGCATGGAACATTAACTGCTATACCACAAAACGGTGGCTTAAGTTAGCCAATGCTCAAACAAAACAGATGCTATCACTTTTTAGCTAATATTCCAAGGTTCTATAATAGATAAAAGCATTTACGAAAAAGAGATCATGGATGAGTCCCTGACATTGAAACTAGTAAAAACTGTATTTTCAGTGTCAGTGATTCCTCGACATTTTTAACTTAAACATATAATTTTACACATAGTTATGTAAGTGCAACTACAGGTTCATCAATATTTAATTAAACAACAAAAGGAGAGAAAAAAAAAGGAAATAACTGGAATAGCAAAAAGAAAAAAAAGTATTTTTTTTATTATTTTAGTGTGTGTGGTGTGGGTTTAAGAAGATTTTCAGTATCAATATATGACATATTCAGTAGCTGTAAGATGTGGTTTTCTTTTTAACCTCGTATCTATTCAGAGTATAGATATGTGAACGCCCGTGTATCTCATTATACAGTTTTGAAGAGAGGGCTGCATACTGACGTTTCGCCCAAACTGTTCGGCATTTTATCGTAGGACATACGCGGATTGAAGCCCGTCGACGAGTGAGGATACTCACATCGAGGAGGAGAGAGGCATGTCTTCGCAATATACTTCGGAGAATGTATAGTTGCCGGTTTGTTAGGACCTGGCATTCCATGTATAGCGACTTTGTTGCGTATCGAATATGTTTATGAGTCATTATCTTTAAGATGGTTCTTTGCGCCCGCTCTAAGTTCAGTATCACAGTACTGCCAACCCCTCCCCAGATCGGAATACAATAAGACAAGACAGATTGGCATAAGGCAAAATATATAGTTTTAACTGTTACTTTGTCGACCGAGTGCCTTATTGTTTTAAATATATAAATTAGTTTACGCACTCTACTATTTAGAGCTTCTATCTGTGGACGCCATTAATTCAAGTTGGAATCTTAATATGGTGGCAGTATGATTAACTCCAAGAAATTGCTTTATAGCTATAAGGCCGCCATTTTACTTCTTCTTGTATTGTCCTCTTTATGTCTTTTGTATGGTGTACAATAAAGTGTATTTTCGTTTCATTTCAATTCAATTCATTTTTCATAATTTTTAGTGAGTTGTAGTGCCATCCTTATGTAGGTATATGATTTTAAGTAGCCGTCAAATTAAATAATGATATTTTGGACACTACATACTAACACTGGGCGATCTCACTAGCTTTTCTTGTAAGACAATCGTGATGGAACTTTTTGTTACTTTTTTTGTTTGCTTCGCGAGGTGCGAATACGATTTTCAAAGGCTATTATAGATAATGGTTCTTACTTAAGGTATAGGGTTGTGACAAACATTTATTGTAAGCTGCTTTTATCCCAAAAAATGAATAAAGTATGTTTTTAAACTTTTCTCAAAACGTTTACGCTAAGCACTTGTGTATATAATATAAGGCTAGGCAAATATAATAATATGGTTTTCTTCTTCCTATTTTTCGGTATTGCAATTTGCTTGGAGTATTTATTGTATTGTATAATTATATTCTAATGACATTGTACAATAATTAATCGAATTTCGACTTGTATTCGTGTTATAAATGTATATGTATATAATGTAAATATTGATGTATGTCGTTTATATCACAATAGAAATAGAAAAAATCTTTATTTAGTACAATACATTAAACATACAAGTAAATAAAGAAAATAAAATTGACTGTGGGAAGATCTTAGCTCAGTAGTTAAACGTTCATAGGTTATGGACTATTATTATGAATTAGTTTTAACGCAGCAGCCTGGAAGTGAAAATGTAACAATACCTATACGTAAACCTAATACGTAAACTTATCGTAAACACGAGATTTGACGGTCAATTTTAATATAATAATTATAATCAGTCACTTTTTACTTCAATGCTTAGGCCTCCCCTTTTGGCACCTACCTCTATCCTTTTTTTTCCCTTTAGTTGATGGCTTCGTGCGATTAGCACATTTAGCCGGTGTCAAAGTAATTCTTCTTACAAGTAATACATAAATTAACAATATTTTCTTCCAGTATGATGATGATGAATGATAATAGAAATGAGAAGTGAGAAATGATATACCCCCCAACCCCTCGAGTATCTCGGTAAAGATGTGGGGCTTTACTAAGTCTTCACGCAAACTTCTTGAGAGAATTTGAAAAGTGAAGTTGCCTGTTTTGTTTCATTTGCCAACACTCATGCATACTCACGAACACTTAACGGTTAATAATCGACCATTATTTCACATTAATATTCGACATAACACAAATTTTAGAAACTAAAACAAAACCACTGACAATGACTCTTCACTTTCCCGTCAAGAAGTCTGAGCCTTTTTTAAATATTATAATAATTAGTCTATTGTGACAACCCTATAACCCACACATGGAAGCGAATTATGACACCGCTAATTGACGGGTTCAATTTGATGGATATATTTATCACTTCCCAATGTATTTCATTATTGGTGCCTGTAATTCAGTCTTTATTGTCTATAGCAATAAAAGATTTTGATTCCAATCGGGATTCCAGTATTATATCGCTCTCATAACATATTTATTACTTTATGTTGTGTTACAAAAACACAAATGTTGAAAAAATTTCCACGAGCAGGATTTGAACCTGCACCCTTCTGACATACCGGGTCAGGTGCTCTCCCAATTGAGCTATCATGGTTCTAACCAGCCCGCCGAAATTTTTCAACATATGTGTTTTTGTAATTTGTTTCGCAACAAAATTTGCGTTAAAATTATATAAACAAAACAAAAACATTTTATGTTGTGTTGATAAATCTCGGCACACTCCACTTGCTTGGGGTCCGAAAAAAAATGGAGAATGCCACTTCCAGTGAATATAACATTTTTATTTATTTTATTATTTGGTTAACAACAATAAAAATGTTTTTATGCAACGCTAATTGCGCTGTAAGCAATAAAATTTTCTTAAACTAGTTTTTAATTCGAAGTCAGGGCTTGCAGAAAATAATAATTGCAAATATAATTTTTCATCATGTTTATGAGCAAATAAAAGCTGTTTGGTTGATTATTGGTAATATCCATAGTATTATAACGTTAAACAATTACTAAAATAAGCTATCGTGCTTTGGAAGGTACGTCCATTGGTCCCGGGTTGTTACCGTCAGATGGCAGTATGCTAGGCATATTGACTAGGGGTAATCGTGATGAGTAATAAATAACCCAATTTCCTTATGTGAACCTATCAGAGGGATATTTATAGGCTTCAGCGGATTCTGAAGATGTTAATGATTTACATGTCTATAAATGAAACGTATAAAACGGTTTAACTCAAACTGCTTGGCATGTGTTACGTGACTGTGACCCGACGCACAGAAAAAAGACCTGACGTTGTACACTTCAAAAGGCATGCCTAATATCTCTAAGAACCAGTATAACTTAAGCTCCCTTATACGTTTTATTTTTGTATGAACGCGAGTATTTAAGTTGTGTTTAACAGGTATAAAGGTGAAGTTATTATTAAAGTAAAGTACCTAAAGTAATATGCCTATATACTGTGCAACTTCTTTGTCCAACGCCCTTCATCATTGAAATCAATTTATTTCTTTGATCTATTCTACTGACTTTCTGATTACGCTATTCTTGCCAAATGCTGGTTGGTGATCAGATCGCAAAACCCAAAAAAAAGAGCGATTTGCCACTCGGCCACAAGGCGAATTTGATCCTTTAGGCGCGTTTGGTCCAATTCGTTTTTAAAAAATAAAAACTTAAGAGTGTTTACTGTGTGTTTTCTTTTTACATGTTGACATATCAAAGTCATTGTCTCGCCTGGGCATTCTTTAAGATGTGGTGTAAAGAGCAAATGCGTGTTAGCTCGTGCTACGCTACATCGACGCGAGTGCTAGGCTTTTCTTTTGGAAGGATGTTTGCTGTTGTCTATATAAAGCCTTGACATCATCGGATGTTTATCGAAGGCAAAGGTGATACGATCATTGTGAGTATTAAATATTTATTTTGTTAAAGGTTGGTCTAACTAAGCATACTTACGTTTTTATTAGGCAAAATGTATTTACCAAACGATAGGTTATTATACGAAATGTGTCAGACGACCTTGCACAAGTAAACTAACTCGCACATGGGACCGTCGGCGTCAGGTCATAACGCCAGATCAGGTCGCGTCGAAGCGCGAATTCTTCGTCTAGAACTCCTTAGACTAGTGTCTCTAGCAAGTTGCCCCGTAGACACGTATAGTCCAGAATAAAGGAATGAACGAGGTACCTAATATTTTAAGCAGTCTTACAAAAAAAACTTGTAAATTAAAGCTTTAATAGCTAGTAGCTAGCTAGTTTTATTTTTAAACCACCATGGTCAGTTACATTAGAATAATAAATTTTTACTTTTTTATTTTTTTTTTATTTTTCAAGTGCTAATTGCTGCACTGAAGCTAAATTAAATATTCATAAAATTTTATAAAATACAGTGAAAAAATTAAACGCCCACCCGACCCAGCCAGGAATCGAACCTGGGTCTTCCGCAATCCGGGCGGCTGCATCAGCGCTTACGTCAGCCTTCCCGGTAGCATAGCGGTCAGTGCATAGCATAGCATTTTTTTCACCGTATTTTATAAAATTTTATGAATATTTAATTTAGCTTCAGTGCAGCAATTAGCACTTGAAAAATAAAAAAAAATAAAAAAGTAAAAATTTACTATAGCGTTGTGTTATCAAATTTGTAGTATTTCATCTGCAAAGATGAATCTGCATGGCCATCGGTTGCAACAACCGTTTGGATAGATGGCGCTAGTGCCGCTTAAAAGCACTCAAAAATATTAAAATAGCAGTGACAAAATTCAGCGCTTACGTCAGCCTTCCCGGTAGCATAGCGGTCAGTGCAGCCGCCCGGATTGCGGAAGACCCAGGTTCGATTCCTGGCTGGGTCGGGTGGGCGTTTAATTTTTTCACTGTATTTTATAAAATTTTATGAATATTAGAATAATAATTATTAACGAGAATTAATTATACACACCCTCTCTCACACACCCCCACACACCCCCTCAGACACACACACACACACACACACATATAAAATGTGTGTGGGGGGCCACACACATAAAAAACATGGTAATAGTCCCGTTACTAATAATTATTATTCCTTAATTGCCTTGTCTTGCCAAAAAATAGTATATCAATAGGGTACCGGTTTAGTTTGCATGTTTGCAACATTTATCGCTCCTTCTGCATAATGCAGATTATGTATTGTTAAATCAATTATTTTATAAGTACCTTGATCCGCGGTACAGTGAACCGATTTAAATGCTTAAAAAGTAAAGTTTTTCAATAAGGTGCCAACCAATATTGTGTGTAAAATATATTCATACATTTAAAACACGTGTTCACTTGACGGTCAGTAATAACAGGCTCCGTGCTAATAGTCCAGGGATGACTCCAGTTAAGGATGACTGATGATGGCGCGAGCTGATCGAGATCATATCGTATCCACCGCTTGATGGAAACGAGTATCAAATACGTCATTAATAATGAGAATACTAATCACGTAATAAACCTTTTGTACTGAAGAAGGTTATGGGCGATATAAAATAAGTGGTTAATAATTAGTGGCTACACTAATTGGTCGATAATAAACCATTCATTATGTTCGGTATTTCGTAGAAGGTTTAATGGTAATAGTAAATTACAAGAAAGTTTAAGAAGTTTGAATATGAAAGAAAGAAAGAAAGAAAAAAAAACATTTATTGACTGTCACATAATATGATACCAGACACAAAGACATGAAATGCAAGACAAAAAATTAGTAACAAATAACAAATAAAAAGAATACAACAGTGTGAGGAGCCAATCAGGACCCTACCTTAGCATGTGTCGCTACGGTGTGAGAAAATCACATCGCAACGGCGCTGGTATTCTGGCAGGGCCTGTGCGAAGTGACGTTTCCATATGCATTCTGGAATTCTGGATATTAAGCCTAGGATATTTATATAGTTTATGGATTGAGGAGCTCGATGGCGCAGTTGTTACCGCGTCCGAACGGACGGCCGGTCATGGGAAGGGTTACCAAAAATTTATCATCTCAAGCGCCGTTGGTCTCCGCTGCATTAGCAGTCGTTAACAACTACCGCACCGCACTGGGCCTGCGTGGTGGTTTATGGCCCGTTTTCCCTATCCATCCATAGGGAAGGGTCGTGCTCCAGCAGTGGGGACATAAAATGAGCTGATGATGATGATGACAATTAAATACATAACGTTATTAAGTGGATGTGAATGGTCATACCCCGAAATACTTAAACTTTCGGCATACCTGATGGGACGGAACAGAAAATGTAACCCATAGACGCTTGTGACGACGTAGTCCCTTCGACGAACTGACGACGACTCATGCAATCCTCGATTACGGAAGAGAAGGCCGTCTTATCTTATTAAAACATTTTTGTCCGAAATAATATAAATGCATCTTAAATGCATCGCAAGCCAAGTTTTTTAACATAACATTAACTTCACACTCTTAATAAAATGTTTTTGTTTTGTTTATCGGGGGGCCTGCTCGTGAAAAAAAAATTCACTTCGGCTGGCTGGTACAACCACGATAGCTCAATTGGGAGAGCACCTGACCCGGTATGTCATAAGGGTGCAGGTTCAAATCCTGCTCGTGAAGTTTTTTTTCAACATTTGTGCTTTTGTAATTCACACTCTTTGCTCGTTTGTTTTTTTTTATTTTTTTTTGTTTTATCTTGTTTTTTTCTCTTACTGTCTGCCTCTTCTTAACAACTCTTTTCAGTTGAAGGCTCTTTTAAAATAGTAAATAAGTTTAATACCGAATTAGTGGTAGACCCCGTTGTTTGGACAATTTTTTTTTCAATCAGGCTCGTATAAGAAATAAATTGCTGTATGCTTTACGCCAGTTGGACCTGCTATAAATTATCAAACAAAGATCAAAAAATACATTTGATTTAGATGACATCGATAGTCAATTACTCAACCGCGTACCGGCAACAGTAGGGAATCGTTATCAGTAACATGTTTTTGTAAACGTGTAAAATATGGTTTTTAACTACTAAGAACTGCACTGAATACGAAAAATAATAATTATTTTGTACAATTGGATAAGCAATCGGATTGTGGGTTCGAGTCGAGTCCCAGTGCGAGTTTTATTTCCCATTTGCCACAAAGAGGCAGTTGCTCGGTCTCAAGTAATATATTTTACATCGTAAATAATATATGTAGACCTAAAATAATGCTAAACCAGCTTTTTTAAAAAATGTGGCAGAATATAAGGTGTGTATTTTTAACGTAAAAATTATTGTCACTTTTTTACTTTTATCAGGCGATGCAATCAAAACTGTCGCTGTGATAAAAATATATAAGAATCATATTACAGAAGAATAATTGTATTGGATAAAATAAAAAAATGTACTTAACTAAGTATATAATACAAAATAACATAAATAAAGGGCATTGATTTTTTATTTTTTTTGTCAGGCTGTCCAATTAAAAACTTAAGTACTGTAACAAATAATTTTGAATTAATTGTGGACTAACTGCCTTTTTCTATGTTTGTTTTTGACATCTTATGTATAAAACTTGACTTACTAGCTTGTATACGCTATTGTATCCAGTGTCACGGACTACATTTAAAACTTAATTGTTTTCAAAGGCTATATTTTTTCCAGACGCGATCAAAATTGTCTTTTTTCTCATTTAACTATTAATTAAAAGCTCACGTACCAGTAATAAAATTACCGATTGTGATTTCGCTTGCATATTATTCACATAATTTATTTGTTGTTTCTTTTTACTGCGAACTAAGATAGAGATTGTGCATATTAACATTTAAAAGACGGTAATCTTCAATCTCAATTAAAGATTAAATTTATTTTACACTTGTTTATTTTTGAATAAAGATGAAAACAATGCGTGCGCAGAATGACTACATTTATTTTTATCGAGCTTAGTAAGAATTATATTTTGACATCGCGAAAATATTTAGCAAACTCGATTGTTATTTTGTTTGATCCACACACAAAGGTCCGTTCACATATTATTATGAAAAAGATAAAAAAACAAATGCTCTTTTGGTGATCTTAAACTATTTTACGCAAACTTAAAAAAAATCTCTGGAAAGCAATTGCAAGCAATTTAAGTTACAAGAATTAGCTTACATTATTTTTCTTTACAACACTGTGCCAGGGTAATTGTGACGGAATTTCCAAAGAAACCTTGCTTGTAGGCCCTGGTCGCAACAAGCGGGTTGCTATTTACCACGTCTGTACCGCTATAGTAAATTATAATGTATCGCAACGCAAGATTTTTGTTTGTATTTAAAAAGAAAACCTGAAAGATGAATATCAGATTTGATATCATCATCATCATCAGCCCAATTTATGTACCAACTGCAGGGTCACGAGCCTTCCCTATGAATGGAAACACAGGGACAACGGGTCATAAACCACTAAGCGGATTTTGTGGTTGTTGTCAACGTCTTTACGTACCTTTTGAAGCATGGAGGTGCTCGAGATGATGAATGTTTCGTTACCCATCCTATACCCGACCATTGCGAAAGCTTCTTTACTTCAGCGATTGCAGACCGAGCGCTATAACCACTGCACCATTGAGCTTCTTTGGATCTTTGATTTGATTTATGTAAATAATATATTTCTAAAGAAACAGACTGGTAGGCTCTAATTGTAACGGACGATTGCTGATCGTCGCGTTTAAACCACCACAGTATATTGTCATATTGAAATGTTTATCTTCGTCTTCGAATCATAAATATGAATATCGCTTTAATTTGCTGTGTATCCTAGGAACTATTGTATTTATTGTTCAATCAAACCACTCTTTTCACTTCTTTTATAACTTTATTGCCAAATCACACTTATAACAACAGCTACAAAATTGTCACTTTTAAACAGCATAAAGTTCTTTTAGCTATCCGCACCGTTTGGCGATCCGTAACATAATGATTCTCCCGCCAGGCCACGATGCTCACACCTCAACGCGTCCCCACCTCTGCTTAATTGTCAAGTAACGCTATTGGTGGAATCGTTGGCGCGAACTGTAAGCAACATCGTGGCCTGACGTTGTAGTCAAATCAGAAACTTTCATTTTAAATAATTAATTTAATACAAATCAATTGGGTTCCCTCTTTATGACTTAATACAGTAATTCAAATAATGAAACTAAAATAAATGTAATTGGAATTAATATAACGGGATTCTATAACAGCTCGGCCATCTAAACATTAGCAAGTCCTCGTGCTCCGTTCAGTAAGATCGTTAGTAAAATTATACATTATTCATATACTGTTTTTTTTTGTTTAAACATTTTTCAATTATTATAAAAATACAATGATTTAGTAAAATATTATTAGTTTTAACATTTATTAAAAATGATAAATTATACAAAGAGTTTTACAAAATATTTTATTAATTTGTACTATAATTATTATAATGATAGTTAAATTAACATTCGTGTGTTAACATTTTTTTCCATATAATATTTTAATTGGTACAATCGACATTAGAATTATTTACAGCCTTATCAGATTCATCATCAGATTCGCTATTATTACTATCATAATTAGTAGAAAAGTTTAACCAAGGTTGAATCTTGTCTATTGCAACGATAGCTTCATATCTACGATTGTTTTTTCTAGTCAAAGGGGTATCTTCAATTAGAAACCTATCATTTGGGAAAACCTTAACAATCCGGTAAGGGCCCTGATATTTAGCAACAAGTTTTTTTGACTTCCCATCATTACTACCTACTACTCGCTCAACACGTACCAAGTCCCCTTCTTTAAAAACTTTCCCGACTTTTCTGCCTTTATTAAACCTCTCTTTATCTTTTTCTTGTTGTTCTCTAATTCTATCTCCAGTTTCCTGTCTTAAGTCTGATAGTTTATCGCCCGTTGTTACGTTAAGGGTTTCATTAATAACATCTTTGAGAATAGCTTCTGACGTGTTTATTAGTTTACACCCAAACAAAAGTTCCGAAGGGCTTTTCTTTGTAGTGCTATGCACTGTAGTGTTTATGCCAATTTGAATATCAGCAATGTACTCATCCCAGGATCTGTCATCTTGGCCATGAGTTTTTGTCGATAAAGCGTCTAATATTGTTCTATTGAATCGTTCAACTTGACCATTTGCTCTAGGTGAGGCTACGGCATTTAGAATGTGTTTTATATTTGTAGTTTTAATAAATTTTTTAAATACATGCGATGTGAAACAAGAACCCTGGTCTGTTATAAGGCGCGTCGGAGTTCCAAAGTAACTTATATGTTCTCTAAATACTCTAATAGTAGTAATAGCTTTTGTATTTCTTACAGCAGTAATATTGACAAATTTGGTAAA
This sequence comes from Eudonia truncicolella, assembly GCA_949315975.1. Lineage (NCBI taxonomy): Eukaryota > Metazoa > Arthropoda > Insecta > Lepidoptera > Crambidae > Eudonia > Eudonia truncicolella. Next base: position 7,576,945 of record OX438835.1, on the reverse strand, counting down.
ACCATCTACAATTACTAATAGGTACGAATTTCCCTTTTTGCTACGTACAAAAGGACCTAAGTGGTCAGCGTGAATGGTGTGGAAAGGGATTTCTACCTTTGGGATTGGATGTAATTCACCTTGACGTGGGCCACCTTGGGCTTTATGATACGCACATTCCAAACAGGCAGTAACATACTTTTTTACGAATCGACGTAATTTTGGGAACCAGTATGATTCTTTAATACGTGATAACGTTTTCTCGAATCCAAAGTGACCTACGTCATCGTGATTCATTTTAAGAACTTGCCACCTTACAGATTTAGGAACAACCCATCGGAGTTCGTTATTAATTTTACGGAAGACTCTATCATTTTTGAGACAGTAATTATTGTGGACGTCTATGATTTTATCGGAGTCAGGATTAGAGAGAATATTTTTAATTGAATTTATTTCTTCGTCTACCAATTGAACAGTACTAATCCAATCTTCTTTTCCCAGAGTGAGTACATCTAAAATATGAGTTTCAGATATAGCGGGTGCAACAGGATTCCGACTCAGTGCATCTACATGTGCCATTCGCATTCCTGGCCGATATTCAAAACTGCAGTCGAATTCCTGTAGTTGCACCCACCATCGCGCTATCCGAGGAACGAGATCACGTTTTGTCATGGCTGTTCGTAAAGCGTTACAGTCAGTATGAATTTTAAAAGGTACACCAAGCAGATACACACGAAATCTTACAAGTGACGCTATCACAGCAAGTGTTTCGAGCTCAAAAGAATGCATCTTTTGCTCGTCTAACGTAGTCTTTCTACTGTAAAAAGATACTGGTCGAAGAAGGCCTTCTTTATTCTTCTGAAGTAAAATGCCCGCAACTCCAATCTTGCTTGCATCGGTATGTAATTCTGTTGTTAGGGATGGATCATACAATGCGAGGATAGGACGTTGTGTGAGGGCATCTTTTAACAATTTAAAAGCATCATTTTGCTTATCCGTCCACTTCCACGGAGCATTTTTCTTAAGTAAATCAGTTAATGGGCTTGCTATGATTGCGAAATTCCTAACAAAGCGTCTAAAGAAACTTGCCAAACCAATAAATTGACGAATTTCATGCTGGTTTTTGGGTATAGGGTAGTTACTGACAGCTTCAGACTTGCGAGAACCTGGACGTATGCCATCTGGTCTTACTTCAAATCCTAAGTAGTCGATTTTGTCGTAAAAAAAATAACATTTCGATAGTTTTAAAGTTATACCCCCTGATCTCAATAACTCTAATACTTCGCGAAGTCGTAATATTCCTTCGTTAAAACTATGGGCAGGGATTAGTACGTCATCCATATACACCATCACATGTTTGATTTTAGCTTCTGCCAATATTTTGTTTATTGTGCGTTGGAAAACCGACGGTGCATTGACAAGACCGAACGGCATTCGCAAATATTCAAACTGGCCGTCCGGAGTAACGAAGGCGGTTTTGTGTCTAGAACTCTCTTTTATTGGTATCTGGTAATATCCAGAAGCGAGGTCTAATGTTATGAAAAACTTATGTCCTGCTAGAAGATCCAATTGATCTTCTACTCTAGGTAAGGGAAAGTGATCTTTTATAGTCTTTCTATTAAGGGCTCTATAATCTACGCATAGACGTTTTTCTCCAGTTTTTTTTTTAACTAGTACTATGGGGCTAGCGTAAGGTGAAGATGACTCGCGGACTATATTGGCATCTAGCATCTCCTGGATCATTTCTCTTACTAAAATTCTTTCGCTTAACGCCAATCTATAAGGTCTATACACAATAGGATCCGAATCAGTTAGATGTATTTCCATCTCAGAGACAGTTGTGAACCCTAAATCCTTTAAGTTGTTAGAGAAACAATCACTATATTTGTTTATAAGAGTCATAACTTCTTGCTTTTGTTGATCACTCAATATATTACCAATATTGGGAATATTATCTTTACTATCGATACCTTTAGTTAAATTAAATACATCTTTCAAGGTAGATGAAGTAGAAACAGGTGTAGATCGAGTAATAAGGGTATTTGCTAAAAGTCTTATAGGAGTCGTAGTCATATTCCGCACAAACAATGTACCTTTGCCTTGACGGAGCTCATATTCTCCAGGAAGAAGAAAATATTCAGTGCCGGGTTTACCTCGCACGCAACCATGGACATATATCTTACCAGAATATGAATTGCTACAAGTTATTGGAACAGCTTCGATATCCCTTTGATCAATAGTCACAGTATTAGAAACAGTAAGATATAATTTAGAAGTACTAGCAGACTCTTCAAATATCAACTGGGAGGGAGTTTTTGTGATAATTATACTAGGGTGTTCTGTGAAATTTTGACCTAATAATGTAGATTGCTTGATTACATCATCGTCTACCACATACATTTCTATTGCTAATGTAATACCCTGAACATTGACCTGAGCTTCTAATCGCGCTATTGGTTGAAAACAATTATTACCTAATCCCCTCAATATTGGTAAACTGTCAGTTTTTTGATCGACTCCTAATTTTATCGAATCTGTGTACCGAATGAGGGAGCATTCACTACCAAGATCCACAAAACAGTGTAAAGGATTTTTATTTACCTCAATAATCATAGTATACTTGTCTCTATTATTTTCATCTGAAACGTTCGTATCACCATTTAAAGTTATATTTTTGTATTTCAAATCATTTTTCGTTATATTTTGGGCAGTACGTGTAGACGTTTCATTAAGACTAACTCTAAAGACTTGTTTCTCTTTCGAGTTTTGTTTTTCGTTGCTATTATTTTTATCCGATTGAGTGAAAGAGCAAGACGTAATTTTATGACCAATTCTATGACAACCACTACACTTTTCAATGGGTTTTGTACATAGAAAGCTAGGATGACCCTCCACACCACAGTTAAAACACTTTATAGGAGGTTTGTTTGAGTATGGAACATTTCTACTAGTCACTATTGGATGGCTTTGTAAATGTTTTTTGTCATGCTTATTTTTATAAACGTTAGTGTTGTTTTCTTTCCTATTACCTATCTTAACAGTTTTCAAATACTTAAGTACTTGTTCAGGGGATTCAAACTGAGCCGCTTGTGCACCAAGTCTAATGCTTCTATCTTCAATCCCGTGTAATATACAATCTACGGCTTGCCTACCTGTGATGTTACAACGATTTAGTAAATTGAATTTAGAATAACAATACTGCTCTAATGGTTCGCCAAAGCGTACTTTTAGCGCCAGCATATCTGTTAAAAGTTCAGCATAATTTTCACGACAAGGAAACGATTCTACTAACCTACTTTTCCATTCGGCCCAAGTGTATCGAACACTGGGTAAACTTTGATACCAGGATTTGGCAAGACCGGTAAGTTTGGGTAAAGCATAGTGAATAGTTTCTCTATCATCCCAATTATAAATATCCGCGCACTCTTCAACCTTAGTTAACCAGTTTACGATATTTTGGTTCTTTGACAGTGGATCAAATTCAGGGATTACGTTATTCCCAATAGTAAGCTTATGACTACCTGATTTAGCGATATCTTTCAAAGCATTAACAAATTGTGACAAGATATTATTACTATCTAAAGAATGAGAGAAGTTTAGAGGCTCGTTTCTAATTCTTTGCAAAGGTGGAGATTTATCTCGTCGCCGTGGAGACCTACCTCTAGTAGACGGGGCCAGCTCGGGAGTCACACTTCTCATCCGTTTTCTCCGTGAGGTCTCGTTTCTCCCCGGAAAATTCAAGATAGGCGATTGATGTCGCTCTAGCTCAACATCATGTCGACTGTGACGTATTTGTTGACATTTGTGTAGAGAGTGTCGCTCTAGCTCACCACTTTCTACTTGATTTAACTGTGAGCGTCGCTCTAGCTCATCGCTCGCAGTTGTGTGCCTAGATCGTGAGCGTCGCTCTAGCTCATCGCTCGCAGTTGTGCGCCTAGATCGTGAGCGTCGCTCGAACTCATCGCTCGCAGTTGCGCGTCTAGATCGTGGGCGTCGCTCTAGCTCTTCGCTCAACAATTGATGTCGTAACACCAAGTCATCATCATCATCATTGTTTGGGTTCATAGTAGGGTGCGCTATCAAATGCCCATTCACTTCAGTAAAAAGTTGTCGTTCAATTTGCAATGGTTCATCTCCAACGACTTCTTTAGATAGCTCTTCCATACTGAAACTTAAAGTAACTAGATTTAAAACTTTGTAGTTTGAACAGAATTTATGACGGTTTATGTAAAACCAAGAACAAAAGAAAATACACTAAGGATTGTAAATAAAATAATAAAAATATTAAAATACATAAAGAAAAAAAAGGAGAAAAGAAAACAAAAGACTACTAAGCGTAAACTCAACTACAATTTATTGTGACTAATAATATTTAGCAAATATTTAGGCAACGTAAATCGGTTTGTCTTAGTCACTAATTGTACGCCTAACCTGTCAGTTAGATTGGGATTGTTAGTCGGTGATAGTCAGTCCAACACTTCCAGAGTGCAGCCCCGGCAAAGCGTTAGAATGCCGATCGACCATCGCTTACCATTTCCAGAGAGTAGCCCTGGCAAAATGCAAACGATAATCGGCTTACCTTAACGTTCATTGTCAGTCATGATAGTCATCCAACACTTCCAGAGTGTAGCCCTGGCAAAGCGTTAGAATGCCGATCGACCATCGCTTACCATTTCCAGAGTGTAGCCCTGGCAAAATGCAAGCGATAATCGGCTTATCTTAACGTTCATTGTCAGTCATGATAGTCATCCAACACTTCCAGAGTGTAGCCCTGGCAAAGCGTTAGAATGCCGATCGACCATCGCTTACCATTTCCAGAGTGTAGCCCTGGCAAAATGCAAGTGATAATCGGCTTATCTTAACGTTCATTGTCAGTCATGATAGTCATCCAACACTTCCAGAGTGTAGCCCTGGCAAAGCGTTAGAATGCCGATCGACCATCGCTTACCATTTCCAGAGGTAGCCCTGGCAAAATGCAAGCGATAATCGGCTTATCTTAACGTTCATTGTCAGTCATGATAGTCATCCAACATTTCCAGAGTGTAGCCCTGGCAAAGCGTTAGAATGCCGATCGACCATCGCTTACCATTTCCAGAGTGTAGCCCTGGCAAAATGCAAACGATAATCGGTTTATCTTAACGTTCATTGTCAGTCATGATAGTCATCCAACACTTCCAGAGTGTAGCCCTGGCAAAGCGTTAGAATGCCGATCGACCATCGCTTACCATTTCCAGAGTGTAGCCCTGGCAAAATGCAAGCGATAATCGGCTTATCTTAACGTTCATTGTCAGTCATGATAGTCATCCAACACTTCCAGAGTGTAGCCCTGGCAAAGCGTTAGAATGCCGATCGACCATCGCTTACCATTTCCAGAGTGTAGCCCTGGCAAAATGCAAACGATAATCGGCTTACCTTAACGTTCATTGTCAGTCATGATAGTCATCCAACACTTCCAGGGTGTAGCCCTGGCAAAGCGTTAGAATGCCGATCGACCATCGCTTACCATTTCCAGAGTGTAGCTCTGGCAAAATACAAGCGATAATCGGCTTATTGTAACGTTTGTCAAATTAAATAGTCAGTCTGAAACCATCCAACGCTCTCAGAGTGTAGCCCTAGCTAAGCGGTAGAGTGGTTAATAGTTAAATAAGAATAAGGCAGTTGTTATAATTATTAAGATAACAAAATTTTGTATGAATAACCATCTGTTACAATAGGAAGGAAAAAAAATTAATGGTATTTAATTAAACTCTGATAACTACAACAAATATTGGCATGCGGTACTTACATGGGCGCTGAACAAGAGATTGAAACTATCTCTCGGTATCCCACTTCTGAGTTGTTCAATCAAACCACTCTTTTCACTTCTTTTATAACTTTATTGCCAAATCACACTTATAACAACAGCTACAAAATTGTCACTTTTAAACAGCATAAAGTTCTTTTAGCTATCCGCACCGTTTGGCGATCCGTAACATAATGATTCTCCCGCCAGGCCACGATGCTCACACCTCAACGCGTCCCCACCTCTGCTTAATTGTCAAGTAACGCTATTGGTGGAATCGTTGGCGCGAACTGTAAGCAACATCGTGGCCTGACGTTGTAGTCAAATCAGAAACTTTCATTTTAAATAATTAATTTAATACAAATCAATTGGGTTCCCTCTTTATGACTTAATACAGTAATTCAAATAATGAAACTAAAATAAATGTAATTGGAATTAATATAACGGGATTCTATAACATTATTTATTTATTTACTTGATTAGCACGATTACATACACCATAAGAATAATCACAAATATAAAATAAAACTAATAATTAAGAATATGAAAAAAACAATTGAAAAATAACAATAACAAAATCTCATAATAAGTTCATGATCTACGTATCTTCGCTAGTTCACAAGCTTACGAACCATCATCTTAGTCATCTCGATCACCTTGGTCATATAGATCATCTTGCTCCTCTGACCTCTGACCAAAGACGGTAAAAGCTCTTTATAAACAAGCGACGCTGTTATAGCTATTCTGGAGTTAAAATTAAAAGCCTAATCAGAGCTAAACGCTGCGCCCGCATCGCTCGCTCACCCCGCCCGCTATAACGAAGGCCGTAGCGCACCAGTCCAATCTGTGCAATCCACACATCAGCCGCATCAATTGAAGTGATCTGACACACGCTTCGGCCACCGCTTATTCCACGGATGGTTGGCCCATTCAAATGTCAACGCTGATAAATTACAGCGATCTGCATATAAAAGCCAAGGGCAGAGAAATTATAGTTGGGCTTTATTATTTTTGCCGTCTAATATCGAATTTGTTGTAGACCATTACGAGATCGATCGTCGTGTCGGCTGCTGTGATTTCTCCGAGCAAATTTTTACTTTTTATTTTCAAGTGCTAATTGCTGCACTGAAGCTAAATTAAATATTTATAAAATTTATAAAATACAGTGAAAAAATTAAACGCCCACCCGACCCAGCCAGGAATCGAACCTGGGTCTTCCACAATCCGGGCGCCTGCAGTGGGTGGGCGTTTAATTTTCTCCGAGCAAGTTTAATAATAACGATTCTAAGGCAGCTCTTAATAAATAGCAGCGAGGAATAAATACACCAATAGGATTAGTGTATTTTACACCGTAAGGAAAAGAAAATAACCCTATATGGGTTTGGTGGGTTTTTTCATCTCGCACAGCTTAGCTACTTCGCAGAGCTGTGGTGGAAAGCATCCTTAATTATGTAACAGCGATTGGAGATTAGTGTTGTATCACAACCCCATCATAAATTGAATGTCCATTATTTATAACTGATTGCGCCGCATCGATAGATTCATAATGGCGTCGTAGTAATCCGTTCATCGATCTACTTGATTAAAGTTTGTTTATTGGCCCTTTTTGTATACTGGTAGTCTTCATACACACGCCTGCACATCAACCTACCACAAACAAATTTCCTCAATAGACTTTGAACATTATTACTTAGTTGTATGGTTGAAAATGTATTGAAGAAATTTGACAGTTCTGGGTAGGTTGATGTGCAGGCGTCTGTACATTATTATAAAGTGGTGAAATTTATGTTGTTTGTTTGTAGTTGTTAGGTTGAGATTGTTTTAAAATTTAAGTGTTTATTAAAGTTAATAACGGTCTAACCGACTGAATAATGGGCTATCACTCGACCTACGTTCCAGATAATATGCAACTTACTTTTGACTTAAGTTTTTATTTGCAATTCTATCACCTTAAGAAACGTTATTCTGCTATTATATAAAGCACTGAAGCAGCGTCTCCTGGGTGCCTAGTGTCAGTTTCAATTGACATTCGATCACTTTAAGAAGAGAAGAAGAGATAACATTTTGCCATATACAATTTTTCAAAGATGAATATCATTTTAATTTGCTGTGTGTATATGTATCCTAGGAACTATTGTATTGAGAATGCACTTACGAAAGTGCTGTTTAAATTTTCGTTTTCGTAAACGCAATTGAAGAAAATCGATTGGTAAATAAAACCGACACTAGGCACCCTATTGACAAACAAGGAGAGTTAAAATTATGCCATACAAATTCTAGTTTTGTTAACATGCTCGAATTGCAAATGAAACTCTCACTATGTACTCGGATCAATCGATCAATCTCGATTTAAAAGTATACGGATCGAAATTAAGTACTTTATTAAGCGTTTTTTTGTACCAAAGGCCGAGCGATTTCAATAATCTGACCATTTTTCTAACCCTATTCGCTGCCCTCTTTCCGTCACATTCGGTTATTGAACTTCTTATCCCTCGAAAGGGAAACTGCTTTTTTGTAACCTCATTCTTGCGTAACACCCTAGACCATGCTTTTTGTCCTAATATCTAGGCAAACTACTTTATAGATAATTGTCGTAACAAAATTTATATCTTATATCTTTACAATAGAGTCGGTTTTTAAAGTACGTACCTTGTTAGTCTTAAGCTGTAATTTAGTACGGAGTTCACGTGTAGCGTCGAGTATTGTGCTCAACTATTACGCGAGCTATAAAAAGGTTTTGGCGTAGAGAGCAAATGGTGCGCAGGACGCACGTCTCGCTCGTGCTCTCTCGCGCGCTCGGCCGCGTTCCGTTTGTTTGTCTCGGTTCCTTTTACTGTGTACCGGTACGGCTCCGGTGCATAGTACGTCGCGTGTAGCGCTCTCGACGCAATTTTCATTGCGGGAGCGCTCTTTCACTGTTTCACAACGGTAGTTGTCTTGGAAGACTACGCTTAGTAGCCAACTGGTGGATACTTAACGGTGCCAACGAAGCCAGTTGGGGCACTGACCCGGCTGCCCTCCTGACCCTCCTGGGGGGAAAACACTCCGGAAGAGTTCTGGCAAAGTTGGCCTTGGGGGATCTCCTAGTCAACTCAGAACTTTCTCTAACACTAACCAATTTAGGTACACACCCTACGGTGAATTGATTTTCACCGGAGGACAACACCTAGGGCCATTCAGGCAGTAGGTCCTTTTTCTTACTCACGCCTCCCTGTCTGTGACGGGGAGGGTCTGACACCACACACGCATCCTAGTGCATGGTTTTAGACCGTGCGCTGGGATGGAGCTCGAGGTGATCGAGTCCTTGCTAGGACAAAATCACCCCGAGGCGTTGCAGGTCCTTAAGATCGCGCATAACATCCAAAAGTCCCCCCCCGCGCCCTCCCCGCGTTACTCGCCTTATGCGAAACCCGCCCAAGCGCCCGCCGCTTCTTTAGCCCCCACGTCCAACGCGTGTCCCGTTGATAGGCCTATCATTAGGTTAGGCCAACCCTTGTCCCCGTCCGGTCCCGAGTTTGAGATGGAGGTTTGTCCCTCCACCTCCGATGCGAGACAGGATAACCCTCCCGTCTCGGACTCCGATCCCGATGTAGTTACATCGGACTCGGAATTCGAGACCGTCACCCGTAAAGGGAAACGGACCCGCAAGTCCGCCCCTGCCTCCGTCCCTCCGCCTAAGGCCGCTAAAGCGAATAGCGCGCCCTCTTCCCGCCCTTGCTCCCCTAGGCCCGAGCCGAGCCAGCCGCGCAAGGAGAAAAAGATCCCTCCGATTTTTGTCCAAGAGACAAAAAATTTTAATGAGATTATGCGATCTCTGAAGGCCCGACACAATGTCATCCCACTGAGGAACCGCCTTATTAAAGGCGCTAAAGGTGACCCAGAGATGGTCAAAGTAGAGCTCGCTACCGTGGCCGACTTCCGCTCATGCACGGCGTTTTTACGCGCTAATAACGTGCCGTTCCATACGTACTCGCTCCCCGAGGAGCGAGTACTATCAGTTGTAATCCGCGGTCTTCCCACGGATTGGGACCCAAAGATAGTCCTTGACGACCTTAAGTCGCAAGGCTACCCCGTCCTTGACGTGACCCGTATGCTCGGCAAGGACAAATCTCCGTTGAGCCTCCTAAAGGCAAATTTAGATAATACCCCCGAGGGTAAATCCATTTTCAATGTCAAGACGATCGTAGGCTTCGATCGCCTTTCGATTGAGACCCCCCACAAGCGTGGCATTGTTGGTCAATGCCACAAATGCCAACGTTACGGGCATGCCGCCCGTAACTGCTTTGCCCGCCCCCGGTGCGTTAAGTGCTTGGGCGACCACGCCACGGAAGCGTGCTCTAGGCCTAAAGCGCCGGCGCCGGTCTCCGTCGACCCGCCCGGTTGCGTGAACTGCAGCGCTTTGGGACACACCGCGAATTATCGCGGCTGCCCCAGAGCTCCGCGTAGTAACGCAACCCGCGGGTCGGGACCGCGCCGTAACCCCGCGACTCGAGCTCCGCCGCCTTCACAGATCGCGAAAGTCTCGCTCCGCCCCGCGGCCCCCTTACCACCGCCCCGCAATCCGTGGGCCACTCCGTGGGCTTCCCAGCCCGCGGCGGTAGCCCCCGCGTCAGACTCGCTAGTCGACTTTCCCGCGACTGGCCCGGCTCGTGTCCCACCGCCACCTCCGGCTGAAACTCCAATGGAGCTAAGCCTTCCCGAGGCCCCTCAGGCCGTAGCCCCAAAGGCCAAGGCCCCTAAGGCCAAGGCCCCTAAAGCCAAGGCCACTAAAACCAAGGCCCCTAAGGCCCAGCCCACCAAGCCTAAACGGCAAACCCCCGCCCCTAAGGCAGTCATGTCACCCAAAGCTCGCGCGCAACATTCGTTTGCCGCGACTGTAGGTTCCCTTCCGGTAACTTTCTCTTCCATGTCTACGGTTGTCGAACTTGTAAAGATTTATCGTTACAAGGACGAGATCGCAGAGGTGGAAAGAAAGTTGCGCGAAGCCGCCTCTTCCCCCGACGCTTGTCCCGCTATGATCATAGCGACAATCTTTAACGATCACGGTCCCCTGTTGGACAAGATCACGTCCCTTCTTGACTCTCTTAAAGAATCATAAATGGATAATACGCCCCCTCAAAGAATTAAGCCCCGCTCTCTAACGGTTGCGTTTTTCAACGCGAACGGTCTCAGTAGTCAACGCGACGAGGTGTCCGATTTTCTAACCGAACACGCCGTCGACGTTTTTCTAGTACAGGAAACGTTCCTAAAACCATCCATCCGAGACCCTCGCATGGCTAACTACAACCTTGTCCGTAATGATAGAGTCGGCCGCGGTGGCGGCACTCTTATCTATTACAAGCGGTCGCTTCATTGTGTCCCGCTCGATCCCCCGCAGCTATCCGATATGGAGGTATCGGTCTGTCGGCTAGGCATGACGGGCCACCCGTCTATCACTATCGCGTCCGCGTATCTGTCCCCTAATAAGCTTCTCACGCAACCCGATCTCGAGGCGCTGTTTGCTATGGATAACGCCGTCATTATTGCCGGCGATTTCAATAGCAAACACGCTCAGTGGAGTTGCAACTCAACCAACCGTAACGGTCGGGTGATGAGCCTCCTCGCTGAGTCGATGCTCTTCGATATCGTAGTGCCTATGGAGCCCACTCACTATCCGTCAGTGGACAACTACTCCCCTAACCCGTTAGATATGGCGTTGCTAAGGAACGTAACCTTACGGTTGCGTTCCATAGAAACGATCCACGCGCTCTCCTCCGACCATAGGCCGGTGGTTTTACAGTTAGGCCCCCCCACCGACCCCACCCCCGTTATTAAGGTGGTGACTGACTGGGATAAGCTTGAGAAATTACTCGAGCCTACCGCCAGTGAGTCACTAAACCAAATCCCCGATAGCATTGTCTCGCCTCACGAGACAGTGGCCGCGGTCGACGCCCTCAGTAGTCATCTCACTAACGCTATAAGCGAATCGTCCCGGCGGGTTGTTGCGACGGGTGACCATCGCTTCAAACTGCCGGACGATGTGAGGCAACTGTTGAGGGCTAAGAACGCCGCCACGCGCGCTTACGACTCCTATCCCACTTCGGACAACCGAGTTCGTATGCGCTCTTTGCAGCGCGCTGCTAAGGAGCGCATTCAAGAGCTCCGCGGTACGAATTGGGATGGCCTACTTAAAGAGATCTCGCCCTCTCACCAAGCTTATTGGAAGTTGGCGAGAGCCTTTAAGTCGGATACAGTCACTTCTATGCCCCCGCTTAACAAACCCGACAACTCGATCGCCTTTGACGACGACGAGAAAGCCGAATGCCTCGCCGACAGTCTCGAGTCTCAATGCTCGCCTAGCACTCTCCCAGTCCCTCAGGACCATGTAGACATGGTCGATAGGGAAGTAGATAGACTCTCGTCCCTCCCCCCAACCGCAACCCTCCCGCCTGTTACGGAGGATGAGGTGCAAACGCTCATTAGACGACTCAAACCCCGTAGTGCCCCCGGGGCAGACGGCATCTCAAATAAGATCCTTAAGATCTTACCCGCTCAGCTTATCCTTTTAATAGTAGCTATCTTCAATAGCGCCATGTCAAACGCAATCTTTCCCGCTGCGTGGAAAGATGCGGTTGTCATAGGTATCCATAAACCCGGTAAACCGCGTAACGCCCCTTCTAGTTATCGCCCCATCAGTCTTCTCAAATCGCTGGGAAAACTGTACGAACGCGTTCTAGTATCCCGCTTAAAGGACTTTGTGTCCTCTAACAATATCCTCATAGACGAGCAGTTTGGGTTTCGCCCCAAACACTCGTGCACCCATCAATTGCACCGCCTCACGGAGCATATTCTATCCGGCCTCAATAAAAGGGCCCGTCCCAAGGGCACCGGAGCTCTTTTCTTCGACGTTGCGAAAGCGTTCGACAAAGTTTGGCACAACGGCTTAATTTATAAGCTTTACCAATTTGGCGTGCCAGACAGACTCGTGCACATCTTACGAGACTATTTGTCGGATCGCTCCTTTCGCTTCCGCGTCGAGGGAACGCTCTCCGCCCCTCGTCCCATTCGAGCCGGTGTTCCGCAGGGATCCGTGCTCTCCCCAATCCTGTTTGCGCTTTACGCAAACGATATTCCGAAGACTCCACGCGTAGAGCTAGCTCTATTCGCGGATGACACCGCGCTATATTCCACTGGTAGAGATAAAGTCGCGGTTTCCAACCGACTCCAAACGGCCGCCAACAACCTCGGCGTTTGGTTTCGCAAATGGCGGATTGAAGTTAACCCCGAGAAAAGTGCCGCAGTGTTCTTTTCTCGAGGTAACGACGATCGTCGCCCTCCTATACGTTTATTTGACCGTGCTATCCCTTGGGTTAAGCAGGTGAAATATCTCGGTGTCACCCTCGATAGAAGGATGACGTTTGCGCCTCACCTTAAAATCGTCCGTAACAGGGCCGCGTTCATATTAGGTCGATTATTCCACCTTATAGGCAGGCGGAGTAAAATGTCTCTTAGACATAAGACGACAATTTACAAAGCTTGCATCCGCCCCGTCATGACTTACGCTAGCGTAGTTTTCGCGCACTGCGCGCCCTCCTATTTGTATCGTTTACAAACGCTACAAAACCGATTCATGCGTGGTGCCACGGGATGCCCGTGGTACTATCGCAACGTAGATCTCCACCGCGATCTTGATCTTCCCACTATCAAAGACTTTATCAAGGACGTTTCCATACGTTACTTTGATAACGCCCCCCACCACCCTAACCCGCTTGTTGTGGCGGCCGCCAACTATAATGTTGGAAGCCTTCCACCAACAAAACGGTTCATGTCTAGGCGTCCTAAGCACGTCCTAGATGACCCCGACGATCCCATAACGGTTGCGAACGCCCCCCCGCCCGATCCTCAAAATGACAGCACACATTTACAGAATACACTAAACATGCACACCAGTTTAGGCCCAAGACACCGTACTCGTAGAACAAGGGTACGAAGAACCGGTTCACACACGCTCTACACCAGGTACAGACATGTACCTGGTCGGTTCTCTCCTCCTCCACGGCCCGGTCAACCCGAGCCGAGGTCCGTGCCTTTAGAGGCGCCCTCGGGTTGCTCCGCTCCCCGATCCGATCCGAACCCTTCGGAGAATCTAGTAGGGCACGGGGACGCGCACTTGTGCGCGATGCCGTTCCCTCCAGATAACCTCTGAAGGTGATTCGTTTCACACGGCTTGAGGGACCCTTTACGTTCCTCGCCGCCCCCAAAAAACCCGGTGAAGCTGAAAATGCCGCAGCGGCAATCAGCAATCTCTCTCCAAAAAAAAAAAAGAGCAAATGGTGAAGAATGTGGGTCCGTATGTAGATAAAAACTTTATATTGTAGTAATACTAAGATATTTTGTGCTTACAAATCAAGAATGTGTAACAATTATAAAAGTAGTTAAATAAATAAAATTAAGTTTTTACAATTTTGTAAATAAAAATTATTATCAATGTGAATTTTATCGACTAGACAGCTACGACTAAATTATCTTTTTAAATAAGTATACAGTAGTGTTTAAGATATAATCTAAGTAACTACAGTTACAAAAACACAATGTTGAAAAAATTTCCACGAGCAGGATTTGAACCTATATATATATATATAACAATTGAGCTATCGTGGTTCTAACTACAGTTTTTACTTAAGGACAGTCACAACATGCGACGTGGACCAAGGAATATTAATCCATAATCATTATCCTACTTATATTATAAATGCAAAACTTTGTAAGTATGGATGGATGTTTGTTACTCTTTCACGTAAAAACTACTGAATGGGTTTTAATGAAACTTTCCTCATATACAGACCATGACCCTGACCAGCATATAGGATACTTTTTTTTTCTTTTTTTTACTGTAGTATTCGTGAACGAAGTCGCGGGCAACAACTAGTGCCTAGTAATATTGTAAATGTGAATGTGAGTTTATTTGTTACGTTTTCACGCAGAAACTACTTAACCGATCATCATGAAACTTTGTACACATATTCTCAAAGGTATTGGAAAGGATATAGGATACTTTTTTATTGAATAAAGTGAGTTTACTTTTTATTTGTTTGTTTAATACGCTTTCACGCGTATTTAACGATTTGTTTGTTGTGTTGTCATAAAAACTGTCAGAGCGGTACGAAGTCCGCCGGGTCAGCTAGTAATTCTATATATAACAATTATTATAATTTAAATTGAAAAATAAAGTTAAAGCCTTCAATGACTGGTTGTTATTTATTTTTTTAAGTTAAATTTACGGGAGCTGAGGTAAAAGATGCCTCAACCTCTTACCTCAGTAATAATTATCATATATCTATATATATTATCATATTATCATATATTCACAAAACTGGTCGTTGTAGAGATCCATGGAGGCCTTTGTCCAGCATTGGCTTTTGGCTAAGATGATGATGATTATGACATCTTAATATTAAGATGAATATAAGATAATAATAATAATAATATATTCAGTAAGTGCCTTGACTTAGCTCACGAGGTGACCGCCATGTGGGATGTTGATTCAACCATTATTGTCCCGATAGTCGTTTCAGCGAACGGTCAGATAGCGAAGAACCTCGACCAACATCTTAAGAGGCTCTCGCTTGATGGTTGGATCAAGGGTCAGATTCAGAAAGCAGTACTCCTTGACACGGCATGTATTGTCAGGAGGTTCCTCACTCTGCAGCCCTGACCACCGGTAGCTTGGGCCCTGCCCCGCTGCTGCTGGTACTCTAGAATTTGGTTTTTATAATGTTTTATTGTTTTTATATTAAAATATTGTAAAAATCTAGTTTTAAGAAACAAAATAAATAAAGTGTTTAATAATATTATAATAATAATAATATTATTATTATTGCATTGTGAATTGTTGTGTACTACGGATCCCTAAGACCGTGAAGTTAGAAGAATCGTGACCTTATTCTTCGTCTTTGCCCATTAATGGAAATAAATACCATGGTTCCGATTCAGTGCCATTGAAAAGGGAAATAAAAAATAATGAACGGGAAAGTTACACTTAGGAACACTTATGCAAATACTTTTTATTTTATTTTACTTATATGAATCCAAGGTCTGCTTTTATTTGGAGCACAGAGTAATATAAAAAAAAAAAAAATTATTATTAAGAAAATTCTACACTTTAATTACAGTAAATTGAACCGGATACGATTCCCAGTTTTATATGAGATTTTTTTAAGGCAAAAGTTTGTCTTTTCTTTAAAATCAACGACAAGATTCCTTAGAACACAATGCCCGCATCTTTAAAATTTCGGATTTCTTACAGCCGCGACAGATTGCTAATCCTGTATTAAAATTTAAGCAATTTTGCAAATGTCAATTCTAGAAATAGACTCTATTGGCATCACTCACTCCGTCTCTCACAGTTTTACTCTCAGTACAGTATGTATATGTATCATCTTTAGAACTAGATAGGTTTTTTGTGAGATAAGCGAAGGTGTTGCAAGCTAATTAAACAAAACATTACTCTACTATAGCTGTGAAAACCTTAACGGGAGGCAAGATTATGTAAACACAACTCTGTTATTATCTTTCGCTTAGTCAATTTCTCTACATCTATAAGTACTTAGTGAGAAAACTAAAGGTGTTGCAAGTGAATTAAAAAAAACTGAACCACATATTAAGCTTTTAAAACTAAGTCTGTTAGTATCTCTAGATCTTGTGTGGTAAGCGATTGTTGTTGCTAATGCCTTAAACAAAACTGTACCACGTCTAAAGCTGTAAAAACCTTATCGGGAGGTAAGATTATGTAAATACACCTATGTTAGCATCCATACGCGATTTATTTGCATCGGCCATCGCACACCGCCGCAGGCGAGGCACGGGCGAGGCGTCATTGAAATGTGTTGCCATTGTGCGCTGAATAAATAAATAAATATTTTAGCGTGCCACCCAGGTCGGCTCGCACAAAGCGCCCTTGATTGATCCCTGAAGGGCACTCCGTTTTATTTCGATGCCTGTTATGGTGCCGGCAGTGATCTCGGCTCCTAATTTTAATGAGGTAGCTACTGTCTCGGTACTCTTTGTTTGACGGGGTCACATATAGTGAATGCAAATGTGACTGCGATGGTATGTCAATAAAAATAAGTTTAACAATGACCGCGTGCTCTCGGAGATGTGGAGTCCGTAGACGGCAGCGTAATTGCTCTGGCTAAGTACCTACCTACCTCATTTAATTGGGTGTCAGTTTCTCGAGGATTTTCGTAACAAATGTCTAGCTAAACTACCTAAGTGTAAATAGCACAACTTACAAATATTCAGATTTAAGAACAAATATTAACACAATTATTTATAGATAAATCGTTAGATAGGGTGTCTCAGTAAGAATGCATTTTTTCATTTTAAAATAAAACACGTATTTTTTTGAGATAGTTGTGATTTTTTTATTGTATTGTAAAGAAGACATGTTCCGATTAAATATAGAATAAAAAATCCGTCAAATGGCCCCCACGACACGACTCTGATGACAGGTCAACGATTTCCAGAACAAATTATCGCAAAAAATTCTGATGTCAACTGGCCACCAATATCCAGCGATTTAAAGCCGATTTTTAAATTCTTTCTTTGGGGTTTTATGAAATGTCGGGTTAATAATAATCGGCGAATAAACTAGAAACAATTACTGAGCTCAAGTCCGAGATCCAACGCGTCATCGGTGAGATACAGCCACATCTCTGTGAAAAAGTCATGGAAAATTTCATGAAAAGAGTAATGGCCTGGCCTGTCACCAGAGTCGTGGGATCTCTGTGAAAAAGTCATGGAAAATTTCATGAAAAGAGTAATGGCCTGGCCTGTCACCAGAGTCGTGGGAGACGGATATTTTATTCCATACTAGTTTTTGCCCGCGACTTCGTTCGCAAAGACTACAGCCAAAAAAAAAAGTAAAAAAAAAGTATCCTATAAGCTGGGTCTAGGTCATGGTCTGTATATGAGAAAAGTTTCATTAAAATCCATTCAGTAGTTTTTACGTGAAAGAGTAACAAACATCCATCCATACTTACAAACTTTCGCGTTTATAATATTAGTAGGTTATAATCGGAACATGTCTTCTTTACATTACAATAAAAATCACAACTATCTCAAAAAATACGTGTTTTATTTTAAAATGAAAAAGTGCATTCTTACTGAGACACCCGATATTATAAAATCTTTTTTATGATTGACATGGTCAGTAACTAATGTTACTAGATTTTTTTTAATATGGCGTATTTTGACATTGTTCGAAATATCGTAATCGATCAAAGACAACAATAAAATAATATAATCACGTTAACAATATACAGTTATAAATCTTACACTTATTAGATTTCGCGTTCCATCTATACTAATATTATAAAGAGGAAAGCTTTGTATTTTTGTTTGTAACAAATCAACTCAAAAACTACTGGACCGATTTAAAAAATTCGTTCACCATTAGAATGCTACATTAGCGTTTAGTAACATAGGTTATATTAAAAAAGAAATGTCCATCCGTGCCGCTAGTTATAAATAAAATTTAACTCCATAAAAAATTAATTACGATTAAATTGTAAAGGTATCTTAGGCATATCTCTATTCTTCCTACTCCATCCATGGGGAAGGCTCGTGCCCCAGAAGCGGGGACGTGTATGAGCTGATGGTGATGGTGAGGTGATGATGATGATGATCTTAGGCATAAACAGGGTGTGCCTAGAATTATACGAGTACTAACATTAACATTTCCATAACCCAAATAAATTATTAAAATGTAGACAAACATCTTATCAATAATACATCACCCCACGGAAATACCTAATGAATGAGCCAACAAACAAAACGCAAGTGTCTTCAAATCGAGTGTTTATCGCAGTAAGCATTTTAGTCGCCTGCGAGACCATTATCCTTCGTCGGGTTATTGTAATTTGCCTTGTACAAAATGGCAAAATGTGACGAACTTACTTTGTAGTAAGTTCGTCACATTTTTGTACACTCCATACATTGAAAGTAAATTTGTCAAATGCATTAAAAATATGTGTAAGTTCACGTCACCAGTCAAAACTAAAATTTGACAAATTAACTTCATAAAAATAGAAGTGTGGCATTTTTCTGTGACTAATTTACTTTGTGGCAAATGTACAATAACCCCCTTCGTCGATCCCATGCTGGTCTGGGACATGAAAATGAGTCAGCTGCTTAAATGTATAGTATTGCCTAAGGGTTGTCCCTTAGTCGGGTTCCAGGATACTTGCATATCGGTTCGATCCGATCCGAACCCTTCGGAGAATCTAGTAGGGCACGGGGACACGCACTAGTGCGTGATGCCGTTCCCTCTAGAAAACCTCCGAAGGTGATTCGTTTCACACGGCTTGAGGAACCCTTTAAATTTCTCGCCGTACCCAAACAAGCCCGGTGAAGCTGAAAATGCCGTCTGAGGCAATCAGTAATAAAAAAACGCATATTGGCTCGCAACCTATCACTGATATTATCTAGCCCTACTTTGATTATGCCCAATGTGGCGTCGAGGTCACCAACGGCGGAGTTTACTCGAAAATCTGGGTAAATTGGATGCACTGTCTTCTACCCCTTTTTGGGAGAAGGACGTGAGAATATAATATAATATATATATGTATAGTTCTTCGTTTGCGCTCGCGTCGCTGCGACTCGGCAAATGGTTAATTTACATACGGCCCAGGTAATAAGTGTACAGGAGTTTGGCCCGGCATGTCAATCATCGTTGTTTTTGCCTGCCCACCGTAATAATTGCACCTCATAAATCCTCTTTGTTGACGTGCCATGATGAATGTAAATAGACTCGTGGCTAATGAGCTCTCGACGCTAGCGGGAACCTCTGTTTCTGCTATGGTAGTTGTGGTGATTATGTCTCGTACGATTCAAAATGTTTGTAATAGCGAACTGTAGAAGTAGTTCTTCCTGATGTTTAGGTCATAATTAAATGTTTGAAATTTCTGTTATTGCGTTAACCAATAATTGAAATACTTAAGCACGTGCATATGACCCAAATGAAACCCAAACGTCGCAGTTAGTTTTAAAGGAAAAACACCGTTTTATTTTAAATATTAATAAAATTTATAAAATACAGTGAAGAAATTAAACACCCACCCGACCCAGCCAGGAATCTAACCTGGGTCTTCCGCAATCCGGGCGGCTGCACTGACCGCTATGCTACCGAGAACGCTGACGTAAGCGCTGACGACTTTGCTTTTGTCACTGCTTTTTAATTTTTTGAGTGCTAATAGCGGCACAGTGCGCCATCTATCCAACGGTTATTGCAACCGATGGCTATGCAGATTCATCTTTGCAGATGAAATACCACAAATTTGATTACACGAAGCTATAGCAAGTTTTTACTTTTTATTTTTTAAGTTAAATAAAATATTCATAAAATTTATAAAATACAGTGAATAAAACATTAATTTAGCTTCAGTGCAGTAAGTATTTAAAAAATAAAAGTAAAAGTTTTATTTTATTTTTATTATCTACTGGTAAGCACTTTGCCTTCAAAATCCTCAACTATTGAGGCACTGGCTATATTATCTCAAGCTGCCGGTACACAACAATGCTACAAACATTAATGTTATGGCGACTTATGTAGGTAAGACAGTGGTAGCTGGCCAGGCGGACAAACAAGCCCTACCACAACCAAACCCCCGCTGGGAATCGAACCTGGGACCTCTGGGTCTGAGACCGGTGGTCTTAACCACCAGACCTCAGAGGCGGTTAAAGTCTCTTGGAACTGGTGGCAGATGCGATTTTGTTTTAGAACGACGTCAATTTATTTTTCATTTACTTCGACTTATTTTAGAACGTGGCTTCCGAAGCACGGAAGCATGGTAGACGGAAGGCTAGGCTTGACTGTTATTATTAAAAAATAATAGATGAATAAGTTTGACGACCTCCGTAGCCGAGTGGCTTGCACGCCGGACTTAAGGCGGCGCTAACTCTGAGGTCCCGGGTTCGATTCCCGGTCGGGTCAATGTCGAAAACAAACTTTTCGTCATTGTCGGCGGTACCGTCGCCGTCGTTGTTTCTGATTTCTATAAAACGAGTGCTTTAACTACTTATTACCTTGGGATCAGAACAATGTATGATGTACCTGTAAGATTTGAGCTCAAAACAATACCTAAAATTTGATGGCTAATGAATTGTCTCGAGTCCATGAGTTTACGAAGAAGTATCGTACAAAGTAAACTCTACTGCTATCGCTACTGGTTGGCGGCGAGTTTGTTACGTCGTCCGTCGTCGCGCAATTACCCACGCGTCTCCCGAGGGGGTAAAAATAGATTATACACCCACCATTTGTCAACTGATGAACTTAGAAATATTTTAAACTCGTCACACATTAATTTTCCAGGACAAATATGAAGGTGTTTACAAGAAGATAAAGAATCGTTTATTGTTTGTGGGCTCACACTTTTTTAAACATGGACTGATAAAAATATTTTACTACTGGCTGTATGAAAGAAAGCTTTAAAGCGATAACATTGCCAAATAGTAACTTTAAAATATTTTATATTATGTTCGCCTCGACACGGCCTCGATGGACGAGTGGCAAAGTGCTCGGCCCGATATCTGAAGGTCCTGGGTTCAATTCCAAGGTCAGGCCAAGTGTGTATCGGATTTTTAAATATATATGCATAGCCCGAGTTTGTGATCACCAACTTGCATTTGGCGAGCGTGGTGATTAAGCCATCAATCCAACCATCCAACCATCAATTATTGTAGTGATGACTTGATTTCAATGATAGAGGCTTTTGCCCAGCAGTGGGACAGTAATAGGCTATTTACTTACTTATGTTCAAGTTTATTTTTATAGTGGTACAATAATAAAAGTATTATCTCTTATATTGACACAGTTGTTCAAAAAAGGAAGAGGAACTACACCATACAGCCTTAAATGAATTTTGATTAATTATGTTTGTTTTGTTTGTAATTTTATAATTTTATTGTTTTTAATTTTTTAATCTAATTTACTTTTGCATGCTACCATAGTTAGCTGAATAGGATGAGCCTAACAATGTTATAACATCTCTCCATGTACCCTATTCATACGCAAATTAAATACATTATATTCTATTCTATTCTATTCTATATATAAAAGACATAAACGCAGTCAAGTATACTCGTACTATAGTTTTCGTAAGCACTTACCGGCAAGTTTTTTTGAATGACTTCTTGGTTTAACTTTCTGGTCTTGCCATAGCTATCTCTAATATAAAATTTATTATGTTGTATGTGACGTTGGTCATCGGATGAGTGACCAAAAATTGGCCGTTGACCTATAATTGCAGTCACCACCAACCACTAATCCGCACGCGTTCCCCCTATCCATCCCATGTCCCCATGACTCGTGCTCCAGCAGTGGGGACATAAAATGAGCTGATGAATGAATGAATTGTACAAATTAAATGATACTTTTAATAAGAAAAATTGGCTATTATTGACCAAGTATGTAGGTAACGCAAGCTTAACTCAATGTCAACAACTGCGTAATCGATTTTCAATCTTAATAAGTACTTTTGCAAATATCAGGAGTCAGTTAATTTTAGATGGATTTTTTAAAATATAAATGTTCTCAGGAATAATTCTTGCAACATTTTTTTTTTTCATTTTCGTTTTATCTAAAACCGTTCATATTTGTCACAGGGTTAGTAACCTTCGCATTATAATACATCTTAAACATCTCAAAACATTATTCAAGGTTCGGAAGAAAAAATATCACCTGTATAGGATTTACGTCCTTTGTAAATGAAATGTCAAGAAATGTAATGCCCTTCGAAAAATATGGTTATCTGACAACAATGACGATTTAAATGATTGCTTATCCTTTATAAAGAACATATTTATTGGTCCACACCCAAAGCTCTTGATCGATCTTCACGATTTTTATTTTCAAACCGTCTTGAAAGCGTAAAATACTATTAATAATGCGCATTTAGTATGAGACTTTAAAATTCCAGTTTCCCTTTTAGTAGCAACTATATACAATAAAAGTATTATCTGGAAAAAAACTATGATTGCAATATATTTATTGTCTTTAATATGAAAGATACCTACACAAATATACATACCTAATACTAAACCTATGGCGGGAAACGTTATATTGTCGGAATTGTCTTTCTTTTAAAACTTTTGTAATTTCCTTAGATTATTTACAAGTATTTTTGTTCGTGATTTGTTTTTCTTAAATTGTAATGAAAAATAAATAGAAATATAATCACAATTTTAAATGGTTCCTCTCACCTTACCATCCACAACAATATGGCTACGTGTTCATTAATAGTTAAACCGTTTTGCATAACAAAGCTCTTATTTCGCATGTCACACGGGTTTCAAATCAAAAGTTATTTAGCCTAAGATTTAACAAGGAATGCCAAACCAACAGGCAGGGTAATTCGAAATGTCCCGGCTCTCGCGGCGTGCTTATCCAACGACATCACCCACCAAGCAATAGCATTAATCTGAGATGACAGCTCAATTACCTTCGCCACACTGCACGATGTCTAACAGTATACAAACTACATCTTGCGGTAAGTCAGCAAGGAATTGTGTATATTTTACTTTGTGTTCAGTTTCTGCTCCTAATTATTTATAAACGCTTTTGCGATTGGGCTTACTTAAACAAAAGATATTTTAACTGTAAGCTATTATAACGGCAAGTTATTGTCAAAGACAAGTTGTTATGGACTCCATTACTTGAAATTAATAAGGAATGGAAGAAAGAAATTGTTTTGAAAGACAGAAAAGCAGCAAAACGAAAATGGACAATGAAACTCCTTATCAGTTAAAACAACGTCACTGAGTAAAGAAAATAAAAAAAAAAATAACTTTGATGCGAAAGAGTTCGTAACTTTTATATAAAATTACTTAATAAATGTAAGTCGCAATCGACCAAAGATCGCATACGGTTCGTATGTGACAAGAATGAAGGTATTCATTCTTGTGCATATTGCACCGAGTTTAGTCGAGCGGACAGACTCCAATCATGTTAGGTTTATAGTCGACTAGAAGAGCATTCATTTTACGCAAAGTTAGAACGAAATTTGCTCTCTGTTTGCAAGTTTATTTTTTTATGATGGACCGAGTGTACCGTTAACGGGGATAACGAGGATAACGAGGATAAACTGGAAGTGTTAGTAAAAACGGATATTTTACAATTTTAAAAGAAACGATATTCTTTTTTTAAAACCTGCCCCCGATAGCGCTGCCAGGATCTAGTACCTACCTTTCAAGCTATGTAGAACACAGCAATACTATTTGCTGTAGAAATAGTTATCAGGGTAAAGAAAACCATCTAGTCGGATTCTGAGCTAAATCCTATTATAGAGTAATGAGTTAGAGTACTGTAGTGGTACTGTATGACATTGTGGAAATTAAAACTTTTACCTGAGGTAAATTTTTTAATTTAGATTTTTAATTTTGTTTTTTTACATGTGGTTGTCTTCTATATTTTTTTGTTTTTATTTGTGATGGAAAGTGTCCTGCTATGATAGGGCATTTTCCAATATTTTTGACGCTGTAAGGGAGAAAAGAGCTGGACACTTGCTGTGTTTCTTGCCGGTTCTTCTCAGTACAAGATCTCAGGGCCAGAGTAGACTTACGAACCGATGGAATAGTGACATTCACAAGAGCTACTTGTAGCCTAAACTTTATAAATGATTTTGAATTTGAATTTGAATTATAAGTAGTAACGAGAACATTATAACTGTGGGCATCTTCGGAAGACCAGCGTCGTAGTAGACTAAAGTGCTATGACACATGCTGAGAAGATGCCTTTTCAGTATCATATACTATGTAGCTATCTTAAATAAATGCTTTACGTGTTTGAATGTTGTTTTGTGATACTGAATAAATGTTTTTCTATTCTATTCTATTCCGTATTTAAAATATACCACACAAATAAACACACACTTATGTGTAAAACATGTAAAATTTGTTGAAAATAATTGGAAACGGTTATGGCTATGGAAGAGGGTCTAAAAGAAGTCCCCAAAAATCTGTAATGTATTATCATCAGCTCATTTTACCACTGCTGGGGCACGAACCTTCCCTATGGATAGATAGGGAGAACGGGCCATAAACCACCACGCGGGCCCAGTGCGGATTAGTGGTTGTTAATAACTGCTAATGTAGTCGGAACCAACGGCTTTGCGTGCCATCTGAAGCTTGGAAGAGCTCGAGATGAAAAACTTTGGTCACCCATCCGATGACCGTCCTATGCTAAAGTTGCTTAACCTCAGCACTCGCAGACCGGGCGCGTTAACCACTGTACCATCGAGCTCCGCAATGTAATGAAATCAATCTAAAATAATATGAAATCAAAATTTTGTGGTTTTTACTACTGTTTTTTATGGCCATTGGCGTATTAATTGCACTCTACAATTGTGGCAAAGCTGCATGCTGACTCTTAGCCTATTTGATTCGTTCGTAAAATTGTATTACAATAAAATTCAAAGTTGTCTGCATTACGTCAGGTTCCTGTCATAAAAGGCGAGCATGTCAGATGTCAGGTTCCTCAGTCAGCCCATTGTGCTTGTAATTACCAACATTTCTTTGCAATCAGCATGCAATAAGGAATATATGAATTCCAAATATTGTTGTCTCGTGAAGCTTAACGTCTGGGCGAGCATTGAAGGGCAGCTGTTAAGATAACAATTGTCAAGTATTAATGATGGGTCGGACATGAATAATGATTGGGCGTTTCGTGTTTGCTTTCATTAAGGTTGTGTCCATTTTTATAGTATAATGAATATTATGAATATGAAATTGTCCTTTTTACATGAAGTAGGAGCAAGGTGAAACAAAAACGATCTTACTTTCCAATTAACCCTAGGGACTATTATTGTTCGACTATTGTTCGTATTACCCTAGTATGAGTTTTGTTTACTATCCGTATTCCTTCGAATACGTTTACGAAAACGAAAATTAGTATGGCATTGAAGCAGCGCCTCCTGTCGGCATACGAGAATAGTTAAAATTTGGCCATACAAATTCTCGTTTTCGTTAACGTGATCCAATGGCGAATGAAATTGGCACTAGGCATCCTGGTTTCTTAAACCGATGGTTGTCTTGTCTGGAAATATTTCGTAATTATTATTTATTTATTTCGTTATTTCTCATTTCTTATTTCGTAATGTATTTGTAAGACGTATCGTACATATTTTTACCGTATGTGAGATCGTGTCTATGCAATATTTAACTATACCAAATCTCACACACCTCAGTGCTCGCAATTAGCTTAATAAGGGGTTTTAATTAAATTTTCTTTACGGGTAGATTTTTGTCTTAATTTCACATGTTAAGGCCAAAGGGCAAAGCACCCTTAGCCCGAATTTCACAACTACTGGAAAACATGCAGACTTACCTTTTACATGTAACACAACAACGCTACTAACATTGATGTTATGGCGAAATAGTAGTGAAATGGTGGTAACTAGCCAGGCGGATTTATACAGTACAAACAATGTATCTCCTACCAGGAATTGAACCCGAGACATCTGGGCATGAAACCAGTAGCTTATCCGCTAGAACACAGAGACGGTATTAATGACCTTGAACGTAATTTAAACATCTATCAACGGGCCTAAGAAAGATAACTACTATGTTGCAGTGGCTCTATGCACTTTAAAATATTCTAGAACACTGTTATCTAATGGATAAATTTGGAACTTCCAAGCAAACGAGAAAAGCGCACCTCTAGGACAAGTTGTACAGCTGTTTGTGTAGATGGCGCTGTATGTTCACAACTAAGTGCAATCATGCCAACAAAGTCAACAAACTGCTCATTTATTATCTTTGCGAATCTAAAACATCGAATTATGCACAAAATTAAATTTTCGAGAAAATCAATTAGAACTTTCTTTTACAAAATGTGTACCGTGACTGAAACAAATTACTTACTTCACTTATTTTTAATATAATAATTATTTTATTACTTTGTTATAATATTTACATAGTATAAAACAAAGTTAATACAGTTTTTAGCAGTAGATACAAACGAGTGATTCAAGAGAAAGGTTTTTATGTAAAATATATGCATATTATTGGACCCAGTAGGTGGCGCTGCTATAAGGTTCTATAGGATACGGGTTGCTCATAAAAAATACGTACTAGTTAATGAAATAACATAAAATGTCGATTAATTAAAAAAAAACGAGCGAGCCTTACAGTAGTCGCTTAAGATGTGTAACATTTGACATCTCACCTTAGTGATAAGCAATTTTAACATTATGTTCGGAAAAAAATGGGTCAATTACATCATTTTATAACTATTACAATTATTTATTGCAGTAAATACTCATTAGAAGACATTTGACATATCAAAATGACCTTTGATAGTCAAATGACACAATATGTCACATATAATAATAATGTCATGTTTATAATGTCGACTTTAAATTTACAAAATGGCGCGCGCTTGCGCGCTTTCCCGACTTCCTGTTACACTGTTACACATACTTCCGTCCCATTTCACGAAATCACTCTCACACATTGCTTATATAGAAAGCGAGTGGAAAGATGTTACACATCAAAAAAATTAATATAACTAATTTACTTTTTATAAAATGTTTACCTATTGATTTTTGTTAGTGAAAGTTAGTTACCATGTTTAAATGCTATACGTGCACACAGGTGTTTTTAC
Organism: Eudonia truncicolella; assembly: GCA_949315975.1. NCBI lineage: Eukaryota > Metazoa > Arthropoda > Insecta > Lepidoptera > Crambidae > Eudonia > Eudonia truncicolella. The sequence goes on along the minus strand of OX438835.1, from coordinate 7,549,547 downwards.
AGACGACAAACACTTAGGATCGAAATAGTAAAGTGTTGTGTCGTAGAATAAATGCAAATAAAATATCATCAGGGTAGGAGGCTCTGTTTTACTGTCATACAAATTCCCGTTTCCTCGGGAGCCAAGTGGCAAAGCGCTCGGCCCGATACCCGAAGGTCCTGGGATCAATTATCATGCAGGTTGAACAAAGTATATGTTTGGGATTTTTCGATGCGTAGCCCGGGTTTGTGATCACCAACCCGCATTTGGCAATCGTGGTGATAATTATGATAATTATGGTTAAGCCAATACTTATCAATTATAGCAATGACTTGATTTCAATGATGGAAGCCTTTGCCCAGCAGTGGGAAAGTTATATGGGCTATATAGTTTTAATTTAATGAATGGTAAACAAAACTCGTGCTTCATGCCGGCGGTCACAAAAGGCGAGAACGCCAATATGTGGCTACGTATTGCCACAAAATAAGAAGATTGCAAAAGGTACGTTCTTTTAAAAAGTGTTTAGTGGGTTGAAAAAGGAATATATTTTGGGTTGAAAGCGAAATTATATTGAAGTGGGATGACAACGGAAACACTCCTTCAACGGGCTTTTTTTGGGGGCGGCGTGAAACTTAAAGGGTTACTCATGCCGTGTGAAACGAAGCACAGTCATAGGTTTTCTAGATTTAACGGCATCACGCACTAGTGCGTGATGCCGTCCCCGTGAACCGTCCCCGTGCCCTACTAGATTTTCCGAGGGGTTTGGGTCGGATCGGTTAAAAAGGTACAAATTACGGAATCTTCATACAAACGCGCTCGCGCAACGCCCACATAGAGTAAATCAAGGACACGGAATCTCACACAGCTGCGCGCGGACTGTTTCGGGATCCGTGTCCTCGAGAGGTTCTGTGTCCTTGAGAGGTTCTGTGTCCTCGAGAGGATGTGTGCGTTGCTCGACCACGGTATGGATGAAGCTGACCTTTAAACTGATGGATGACCTTCTGTGTCTCTTTATTTTGTAGAATTGCCGTGGAGGCCAACGCTGAATGGCGGGAGCCGAGTTAGCAGCAGTTTCAATTCCGTGGCAGCTATTCATCAACTTCCAATAGCCGCTGCTGAATAAAAGGTTTTACAAACACGCTTGCTGTTTTTATTTAAATAAAATAAACTACTTTTTTTGAAGTAAACTGTAAACATGCTGTATGGAGGTAAACATTCATAGCGTTGGCGGTATGAGCTGTGAGCGCAACTTATTTGTTCAGTTTTAATTGGTTTTTATAAAAGTTATCATTATCGTTTTTATTATATCTATACAAAGAGCAATCTAAATGGGTCAATATGGGGAAACACGGAATTATAAGATATAGGGAAAATTGCTTTAATGAACCATCGTCGATAATATCGGTTAAGTATAACTACAGTCCAAAATCCAACGCAAGCAGCAAATTCTCTCCAAAAAAATGAATCCTAAGATGGGCCATTCTAATAAGTTTGCGGTAAGTCTTAATTACTTTTGGAATAATCTTCTTGTAGTCATTCTACAGCTGGCAACGGGGCTTTCATCATACTGGGAAAACTTTAGAGTGGTCTATATTAATTTCGGGCGCCGCTCGGATCTTTTCATCCGTTTGAAATGTGAGATCTCAATTAAAGTTGACGCGATGCAGTTGTCAAAAGCAATTTGCATGTTCCATTTACTCTGCTTTCATACTATTTAATTATGATGTGTTATCCAACCCACAAAACAAAACAAAACCGGTCGTTGTGGAGATGGGGGAAGCCTTTGTCCAGCAGTGGACGTCCATTGGCTGAGATGATGATAATGATGATCCAACCTGTATTTGGCAAGCGCGGTGATTAAGACATTACCTATCAAGTGTAGTGATGAATTTCAATGATGGCGGCCTTTGCCCAGCATTGGGACAGTTATAGGCTACTTTACTTTATCCCGTGCTGGTCTAGGACGTGAAAGAATGTATCAGCTGACAAATTTCTCGTGCATGTTGTAAGAGCCAACTAAGGGACAATTTTTTTTTTGAGAGAGATTGCTGATTGCCTCTACGGCATTTTCAGCTTCACCGGGCTTTTTTGGGGGCGGCGAGGAACGTAAAGGGTCCCTCAAGCCGTGTGAAACGAATCACCTTCGGAGGTTATCTAGAGGGAACGGCATCGCGCACTAGTGCGCGTCCCCGTGCCCTATTAGATTCTCCGAAGGGTTCGGATCGGATCGGGGAGCGGAGCAACCCGAGGGCGCCTCTAAAGGCACGGACCTCGGCTCGGGTTGACCGGGCCGTGGAGGAGGAGAGAACCGCCCAGGTACAGTCTGTACCTGGTGTAGAGCGAGTGTGAACCGGTTCTTCGTACCCTTGTTCTACGAGTACGGTGTCTTGGGCCTAAACTGGTGTGCATGTTTAGTGTATTCCGTAAATGTGTGCTGTCATTTAGAGGATCGGGCGGGGATAAGGGGCAAGAGTTCCAAGATGCTCATACATCAGGCGATCGGCTAGCAACCTATCACTGATGTTATCAGTGATACCACCTCGCGGATCTACTTTGATTATGCTAAATGTAGCGTAGAGGTCACCAACGGCGAGTTTACACAAAATTGGAGAGTTAGAGATGCTTTGTCTACCCCTTTTTGGGAGAAGGACGTGAGAGTATGTACGAGTATGTATGTATGTATTAATGTTTGTATATATTATAACGTGCCAAATATATTTAGCACGTAATAGTACCTATGTATGCATTTACTCCTAAATGGACTGAATAAACTAAAACTCCAGCTAACGTGTACAGTTAAAACTAACAAATTCAAAACGGTTGTGTGCTGAACAGAACAACAGTGCAGTTTTGTCAGTTTTAAATGTTGAATTTAAACGATTTATACGGATCGGTTAGCGTTTATCTTTCATATTAGTTTATCCTGGCGATTCGTATCCTTTGTCCGTTTGCATTCTGTCTAAAACTAAAACTACGCTAAAATATTGAACAGAACTACCAACCTACATAGGTAAAGAACGGAAATAGTAATTTCGAAAACTAGTTCACATGGTTAAACAATCTTGAAAATCTAAACTTAAAAACAATACTGATCATTCCAAAATTAAAAAAAGGCCATCCAAGCTCACTTAAAAAAACACCCTATTAGATACCTACGTACCTAGGTATACTGCTATTGGGCGAAATATCAAGAACAAGGGTAATCACCAGGCAAATATTTAATCAGATAAAATTTTATAAATAAGCAGAAAAAACCTGTTTATAGTTACAGGTTTTTTCACAATTACATTTTCAACAATAATAACTGCACAATTATTACAAAACGAATTTATTTACTGAAGAATTATGAGAGTTTGAACGTTTTAAAATTTAATAAATTTCCATGACAATGACATTCAAAATATTATTTTTCAGAACCGTACATATAAATTTGACAGACAGTTTTTAAAACTACGAAGGAGGCTATAAAATGCCTAGCATAAAAATATAACGTAGAGTAAATTGCAACGTTACAACCTTAATAAGATAAAACGTCATTCTTTAAAAAAGAGGTACTTTTAGCCTGAATCTAAGTTACGAGACGGTCTCGTTAAGGTCATAAAGCGGACCGCATTATCATTATATTAATAATAACCCAAAAAATAACCGAAATTAATTTATGTGCTACACGCAAACGTAACGATAACTCGCTCCATTAGGTAAAGTAGGTTCGTTCATAAATTCCCTTGGCATGAATAAGCGAAAAGAGAAATATAAAAAGCTAGGAAATTTTCTTTGCGGATCGCTCCACCCGGTTAAACCTACTTCAATTTGCGGGATAGCAATCGACTATTTGGGAGCTATCTCTGGATAGTCGTGTTGTGTTGGCAGAAACCAGGTCAGCATTTGATAGAACGCTACCTCTGGCACATAGATCCGACATGTGGATATCTACGATAAGGTGGCGTTACTAGCGTTAGTAAATGCAATTAAAATAGTATAAAAAATATTTATTAGAATTTCGTATTTATATCGGCTTAGTACCGCTAGCTCCAAATGTCTCGGAATTTTAAAACTCCATACAGTATGTCCCACCAACTCCAAAATCTGTTTTTTCAATCATTGAAGACGCCTGTAGACGTGCCACTGCTACTAAACGACAGATCTAAATACGATAGGTCGTAACAAACAAAACCATATTACACAAGCCCTACCAGAGTAAAATAATCATCTAAGTACACCAAGCTGGGGATCGAATACGAGAATTTATGTTCTGAGACCGGTGTGGTCACACCACCAATTAATGTTCGTGAGGAACATAAATGAAATGAAGTTAAGGGCAAAAATCAGGTCTATTCAAATTATTTCACTTAATTTTACAAAGCTTATATTGACCGTGACGGGAATTCAAAACGGAGAGAGTGAGTCTATAAATCATAGACTACATAATACCCTATATGTTCATTCTAAACATAATACAGAATAAAATTAAGCAAAAATAAGCACTTTACACCTTATAACGTTGGAATATTCCGTTCTAGGAAAATTGGTTGAGTGTACCCGCGCTACCCTATCGTACACTCTTCTGCTCATGCCTTATTTGATACGTGACCAAATAATATCAAGTTTTATATCAGCCATAAACTCGCACGACCCCGTAGCAAATTAGAACTCTCTGTTCTGTAGCCGCCCCGGTTGAATCTAATTTACATGCGTAATTTGGTTTGAAACGGCTCTTATTTAGAGTTAGTTATAGGAGTTAAACCTTCTCGTGGTATCTCTATGCTCTCGAAACGACACAGTTGTAGAAATTTGAAAAGCATCTGAATGAAAATATCATCCAAAGATACGTTGTACGCTAGTTAATCCAGAAATTGATTACATAAATTGTAATCAATTATTGTTTGGTAACTGTGATGGATGATACCCTTGACCGATTTCGGCCTCAGTAACTGCATTAGTTGCTCTATCTGATCAGATTTGCCCTCGTGTGCCCTCGTGTGACAGCAGTATCCTATTTTTGTTTTTAGCACACGTGCGCACACTGTAATCAAATGATTACATTTATTAAGTGACTTCCATTAATTTTCTGTTTACACTGCTATCTGCATTTCCATTAATTTTCGCGACTTTGCTGTTAATTGCAATGTAAAATGTGAATTGTGTTTTTAAATGTATTGTTTTTGTTTAAGTGAACTAATGATAAGATGCAAAAAAAAGATCGTTAATTAAACTGATTATTTATATTGATGTTTATATGCCATTAAGATGGATCGTGACCGTACTTATAATTTTAATAGTCTGTCAAATCTGTCAAATTTCTTCAATACATTTCCAATGCCTTTACAATAAGGTTAAGGTAAATTCCAAAATTGGTCATGGGTTCATATAAAACCAGATTTAAAAATATCCTTACTTCATTCAATGACATCCCATATACTTACATAGCAGGCGGTTACTTAGGTATAAAACATTCGCAGATCGCGATCTTCCGTTCCATTGAAGTTTTAAACAGTGGGAACTTTCTGGAAGCTTGCAGGTGCTTGACGAGAGTATGTGCCGCAACTGGGTCGACTCGGGGGTAATAAATTAGCGAATTCGCAAATACCCAATTACGAGCATACTCGACGGACGGACGAACGGTCGTCGTGTAAAAGTGTCACAGTAAAATACATGGCATTTAATTATGCAAGAGCAACCGCTTCAAAATAATTCAAATGACTGACGAAGGCCGTTCCCCTCGTAAATAATTCATAAGGCTCTCGGGTTATGTCACAGATGTCCGGACACTTGAACTTCTGCACTAAAAGTGGAGGAAGCTCTTTAGTTTTGCTTGCCACAGTCCAACGGTGCTTATTTGCATAGCTGCGAATCTGCGATAACTCGATCGTCGAAGCAGCTTTCTTCGATCATGCATCTTTTCTCTATGTCATTGAAGTATTTAAGTCAAAGGAGTTTTTTATGAAATGTTGGTAATGGATACATAAGTGGCTTACTTATCTTATACAATATCCTTATCCAGAGAATTAGTTGTACAAAAAAGCTGCAAGTATATCGCGAGCAAGCTCTTTCTTCTTTTAGGGTTCCGTAGTCAACAAGGACCCCTTATAGTTTCGCCATGTCCGTCTCTGTCTGTCTGTCTGTCTGCCTGACCCCAGTCTAGCTAGCTAGCTTAGTACTAGAAAGCTGTAATTTAGCATAGATATACATATTAATCACGCCGACAAAGTGGTATAGTAAATTTTACCCCTGAGTGTGGGATATGGTGATGTGGTGTCGTTGGATAGCAATTTAAAAAATATAGCGGGTTTGTGAAAACAGTTTATTGATTGAGGCATCGGTTTGTGAGCTATTAAGCTTTAAAGTGCAAAATTTTGTTTGAATCAAGTGTCCTGCCCTGCCAGCCAAATGGTTATTTATGGATACGTGAAAAAATTCACAGTAGTTGTATATATGACGAAGTTAAAAGGAAAACTATCACAGAGTAGGCTTTACAGGTTTACGAGTAACAGTCGACCAACTTATAAAATGTACTTGGCGCAGTATAAATTCCTCACTGGGAACTATTTTAATAACGTTGTCAGGTGTGTGAAACCGGTAGTATCTACATTTAAGTATATGAGCCATCGTTAAATAAATTTTCATAAAAGCCCTCTTCTCAAAGTCCGCATCATTGAGATGGGCTACAGAACCCTACACTGCGCGTGGCCTGACACGCACTTGGCCGGTTTTTAATTCTACATTGCGAAAACGCTCCGCCTTTGTCACTGATAGTTAGTGACGATAAAGATGACAAACGCACTTTACCCGGAATCATCAGCCACTGAGCCTGACTTATCTTATCTCTTATTGTTGAAACACAATAAGGCTACATTGTTGTTATAGCGAGATACTTAGATAAGATGGTAGTAGAGCAAGACAGATTTAGAATAAGCTTAACCATCAACTAAATCCGGTACACTGCTGGGGCACGAGCCTTCTTATTAGATGGCAACACCACAGAGAGAACGGGCCGGAAACCACCACGTAGGCCAAGTGCCAATTATAATTGGTTGTTAAAGACTGCTAATGCAGCCAAGACCAACGGCTTTACGTGCCTCCAAAAGAGGTTTAAGTATGAAAAGTTCACGACTGTATGGAGCATAAAGGGTGTGGATTCATACTCAGAATTCGGTAAGGACTCCTATTCCGTCGGATGCAGTCAGCTCGTTCCAGCCCTGAGCAACCGTGGTACCCGTAAACTAGTTTATCGCCCATATATCTCGTCTACAAGACGCCACGTGAGGAATGTCATAAAGCCCGAAGCACCTATCTGACTACTTTGTAATGAATCGAGATACGTTAATGCCTGGTTTATATTACAGCCGTGTGGGGTCTGTAAAAAGCAATCGCGTACTTTGTTTTGATGTGCTGAAAACCGTTTTCCTGTATCAATGAAGTCTTTGTCATACGGGCACTTGAAAATTTTCATTGTGGTCGTAGAATCGAAACTTTATCGTAGAAGGTATAAAATGATTTTCCGGTAAAATAGTTGCTATAAATGTCTTTTCAAATTATTATACAAGTATTTTACTCTCTGCTAAACGTTTAAGCTGACTCTGTAGTCCACGGTCTATGTTGTCTGTAGTGCTTAAACACCGGTCTCTGACCCAGAGGCGAGACATCGAGAGGTTGCCTTTTTGGATTTTCGAAGTTCGTTTATCAGCGGCTAGCTACTACCATTTTATCTAAGTCTGCCACTGTTACAATAATATGGAAGGCATATTGCGTTCCGGCAGCCTTCGCAGCCTTTTTTTAAGGCTAAAGGCGAACCCCAGTGTTTTTTACCGGGTCTGTCTTAATCCTTTTTTAGAAAAAGGACAAGGCAATCCCCGGATCTAAGGAATCTGCGTGCAGATTTTTCCCTGGGCAGGGCAAAAAAAAAAAAAAAGATTTTCTACAGTGATTAATGATTTCGGGTGATGTGCGCTTCCACGTTCTGCCTATCGTCACTTTATCCATTGAAATGAAGGTTGTCCCTTTGTGCACTATAAACAGCTGTTTAGACGCTAGTAGGTAAATAAAGTTTAAATTGATACACTTTCTTATTCACAAAAACTAAACAAATGAGAATCGGGACATAGGGTAACGCTGGTCTTGGTTCTCACTCTATACCATATCAATCAAACGAATTTGCCAGGAAGGTGCCATTAATACCGGCATTGGTCACATGCACGTGTTAGCATTTCCTTGGCATAAATATCGAGTACCATTAGTTACACGCCGGTTCATACATGCACAAGAATTTATGTACGGAAGACGGGGAACAGGCGCGACAATTTATGCTGATTTTATCACCGACGCATGTGTGAATGTACTTACTTCTCCCGGGAGATAAGTATTTCAGCGTCCGCGCTAATAGTGATGGCGAGGGTGTACTTTACCTTTATCTGACAAAAAAATGGTGATACTTTAAAGAGTTCGTGCAGAACACCTTTTGATTCAGACAGTTTCTAAAACTGAATCTGAAAACAAACAACAACCAACTTAAGTGGTTCATACTTTTTGATTAGCCATTGATTTAGCCATTATTTGCAACAAACGCGTGAATGCTACGACTGGTGTTGCAAACGTTCACAGGCTACGCCTAGGCATATGCTAGTCATATGGCCCGTTCTTCCTGTGGTGTTTCCATCCATGCCATCCAGGCAGGGAAGGCTCGTGCCTCAGCAGCGCAGCAAAATGTGCTGGTGATATTGTAATGATGATAGGCAACGCAAACCGCATGTAGGTACAGACGCCTGCACATCGACCTACCACAAACTGTCAAATTTCCTCAATAGACTTCAAACTTTATGCCTTAACGATATGGTTGAAAATGTATTGAAGACATTTGACAGTTTTGGGTAGGTTGATGGGCAGGCGTGTGTACCTAACCGCTTACCTGCTATTGGGTAGGCGTAAGGTGTATGTTTTGATTTTGTCTGCGCTAAAGTAACAACGTAACAAACGTTACGTTTCAATTGTTAAGATATTCTTTAGCTATATAAATATGATTGTACTGGCGCCACCGGTCATTGGATGGGTGACCAAAAATGTATCACCTCGAGCTTCTCCGCGATTTGAAAGGCACGTAAAGCTGTTGGTCGCGGCTGATTAGCATTCGTTAACAACCACTAACCCACGCTGGGCCTACATGGTGGTTTATGGTCCGTTCTCCCTGTAGTATTTCCATCCATAGGGGAGGCATGTACTTAGCAGAGGAGAAATAAAATGAGCAGGTGATGTAATATGATGATGCCACTGGCGACACTCTTGCTCTCTGCTCTGTAAATAAAGATGGCGCCGAAACAAAAAGTTAGCGTTTTATTAAATCGAAGTTTAATATCAATTAAATTAAATTCCTCTAGTTGATTACAACCAAAACCGAGCTTCACGATGGTATCGTTAAATTTGAACGTGACATTTCATTCCGTGTGTCGCTCGTCTCAGATGCGAGGGGTTTATTTATTTATATAGGGTACACTTACATAATACATATTATTATTATATTAATTCCTTAATTATTTAGATTCATTGATTGTAATATGTATTCCAATTATTAGTGCACACAACATTAATAATTATTATTGACACTACAATTATTATAATTATTAATGAAATAAAATTAATTACAGATTATTTTTATGTACACACGTCTGCATATCACATCAACCTACCACGAACTGTAAAATTTCCTCAATAGACTTTGAACTTTATTAAAGACTTATGGTTAAAAACGTATTGATGAAATTGGTCAGTGTTAAACTGTCAGCAGTGAAAGTGACTATCGTAGTGGCACTGTTGTAATCTAAGAGTGGCACCGTGTTGATTGACCACTTTTTCTGCTGACATGGCAGTTCTTTTAAGCTAAACATACTATTGATTAAGATAAAAACATTATTAAACATAAATAACATGAATTGGTCATTATAGTTTGTAACTAGCTTGTTTGTTTTGAGTAGCCTCGTGTAATCTATAAGTCCCGTTTGCATTCGCAAAAAAAAAATCATTTTCATTTTATAGTTAAGTAAATGATTTTAAATAAACAATACTTACTTACTGACTCACCAACATGCCATTTTAAAGTAAAAATCTTTTTAATTAAAAACAGTATTTCTGTTATTGTAACAGGTTGAAAGCTTGTTGTTCCAAACATATTGGAATGTTGGAGCCATTCGCTTGGCCGAATGTGGCGGATGTCAGGCATCCTACGACGTATTCAGGCGTACCTACAGTATTGGAGCGTTCAGTGTTCCAGATTGCGGGCTATGCAATCGATCAGGGAATATTTGGAGCAGATTGGTATCGTAGGCAACGAAAACTGCTGAACACAATAGTTATATGAAATTGAGTTGTTACAGTTTATCTGCTGGCGCACTGATAAGTAACCAGAGCATCAAGGGCTGAAAGAGTATCAAGTGTGCATAAGAAAATTCAGAGGGTAACAATTTTTTCGTCCTATAAACTACTTACAAATTATGGTACCTACATAGTTACTTACTTATTACTTTTTATCTGATTTTAATATCTAACGAAACAACAGTAGGTGCCTAAATAACCATTGTTTTCATACATAGTAGAAAAGCAAACAAAAGTAGATCGCAAACCAACAGAAGATAATGAAGTTCATAATTAAAAACTTCCAACTGTGCAAACATCAGCTTCAATTTTACGTCTCCTTACAAAAAACTCTGAGCAAAGTTGTCAAGTTACGCAATAGGCAGAATTAAAAAGCAGGCGTCGCGCCTGATTCTAATTAGTTCATGGTTGCAACATCAAAGCTTGGGATAAGTTTCTTTCGCCTAATTGACCGTGAACCCGAACTGGGGAACCCACCTGGAGGGACTGTCTGATTTATCGCCTGCTCGGATCATCTGATTAATTGCGCACCTCTGTTTATTAGATGTCTAATGTTTTATTGTGGGTGGAACCATGAATTATGAGGTCGAAAAAGATTATTTTAGGCGGCGGATCGCAATCGACAAATAATGTTTGGGAAATATTAATTGAGTTTTGAAATTAACTTTTATATTAATGAGTTTTGTTTCGAATAAGTATTTGTTATCCTACTAATATTATAAACGCGAAAGTTTGTAAGTATGGATGGATGTTTGTTACTCTTTCACGTAAAAACTACTGAATGGATTTTAATGAAACTTTCCTCATATACAGACCCATGACCCAGGCCAGCATATAAGATACCTTTTTTTAACTTTTTTTTACTGTAGTCTTCGCGAACGAAGTCGCGGGCAACAAGTAGTTAGTAATATTTCTCGCACAAATTTCGCCAACTCGGCGTAAAATATATAAACATAAAAATTATCAAGCTATAAATGTCGCACTTCAGGTTTTCCCACATGATCAATAGTACATGAGGATCGTGCCATTACCTACCAGCTTGACCTTGGGTTGGTGGGGTTAACGAATCTTACGACCACAAACGTGCATTCCGAAGCAGGGAAGAGATCGAGATATTATTAATTAGGTAAGCTATCACGTGCTCCAGCATTGCGAAAGTTGCTTGACATACAAAAATAAAATCGTAGGTATATTGTTTATTGTAATTGTAAAACCCCTTATTACATGATGCTACTTAAAATATACTAGTAACAAACTGTCATAGTAATGAGTACCTACTTATAGAAGTGAAACCGACCACTTAAGTTACAAACTAGTTTGTAACTAGTATAGTTTCAGTAGCGACGTGTAATAACGGGACTAATAGATTCTTAAACCTAACTAATGCAATATCATTAGACGCCTTTGTATAATTAAAAGAATTTAAACATTTCACGGTGAAATATATTTCTTGTCATCCGTGTGATTTGATAATTCGGCGCGACGTGGAGGCGAAAGTATCAATCACAGTCAGGAGGAATTACAAGCGAAGGGTCGTACGACCTTCTTTCAGGCTTGCGGTAGCGTAAACGTTAATTTTTTTGAGTAAACTTGAAATGGTTCGCATGCCGACCTTTTATGCTTAGGACTTTTTGTTATGTATATTGTCACAATCTAAGAGAAAGAAAACAACATACATTTTATTACTATGATGATGTCAACCTTGCTGATTTCGGCTACGGTGACTCGCTTCTGTGGTTTGAGTTATTTGAGCTTAGATGGCGTTCTCTTACATGGCTGATTAATTTTCGCAGTAAATATACGTGCACAGTGAGGGCACGTCAGGGCGCCATTGGTGTAGTTGTAGTGTATATTAGGAGGGGCTTTTATTTTTATTTTTATTACTATATGCTACAATAAGTGTAGTGGCCTAATTTCATAAAAAAAGTCCTCTTTGAAAGAAAGAAAATAATTTATATCTGTATTTTGTTATGTTAATAGCTGTTTTGCATTAACAATGCTATCTGTATTGATAGGTATTAAATCTAAAAATAACACCTAAAAAGATAAAAATCTTAGCTCATGTTTGTACTATCTTTTGCAATCCGTGCTTCTCTCTTCATTACATTATACCGTTTTATAAGTTGTCCAAACAGTTAACACTTATATCCAAATACTCCTGCGTTGCGTGATCACACTTACGTATCGGAATAGGGAGGAACAACATTTCCGCCACCAGTGTCCATGCGGGGTGATAAAAGTGAAGTGAAGGCCATTTCACACGAACGGCTGTAAGTAACTAGTTAGTGAGATCGCCTGACGAAGGCACATTAGCGACAACTGTCCGGGGGGCGTAGCTACAGCCTTAATGCTAAGCGAGTTCAATATGGAAACAAAACGGCGCCGGCGAAGACAAACCGTAATATCAGCTCACTGCAGTAGTAGGTACAGACACGACGCGGTCAGGCTGCACTCGTGAGTGTATGGACGTTCTACAGTAATAAATGAAACTAGTTCTTTATACTGAGCAGAAGTATTTTGTTATAAAAGATAGAGAGAAAACACGTCCGTCTGCCATGCGGTGCCGGTTAAGAGAGGGAGTCAATCATAGCGTAAAGCTAGTGTTGTTTGTGTATCCTAGTGTTGGGTAACATTACAACATGTACATCACACATACATACATTATCAATCATTATATATGATTACTTTTGACTATTACATACTTACTAAAATTGTATTAAGAGTTACATTGTTCAGATGTTACCACTCGTGACTGTATAAAGCCAGACAGCCCAGCTACCTTATTGTAGTTCACAATTATTTATTCTATATAGCATTTTTAACGTATCGGAATTTACAAAGGAAATAAAATATTTTGAAATGGGTAAAAATAAATCAAATAGTGTTTTTTTTTTCAAAACTTTCCAAATTGTAATTGGTTTGCAACAAAAATACATAATAAAGATATACCCATGTTTCTAAATGTAAATATAAGGTAATAACATAGTGCGTAAAAGTAGTTGTTATTAAATTAACTAATAATTAAGGTAAATGCTAAACTGTTCTTGTCAAAATTTATAAGTTTGACATAAATCCTTATAGATACCCATCAACTAAACAAAAGAATTTTTTAATAAAAACGAATCGAACAGGTCCTTAGTTGTGTATTAAAATCATAATCATGTTATAAATTTCATTATGGCTGTCCTGTGACTTGCTGGGCGACAACAAAAAGGATCGACAACATAATAGTTCTGTGCAGCGTGAAGCTACGACCCCTAAGCTGTTTCATACGCGCGTATCACCGTCTTAAGTTAACTGATGCATCGAAATATTATGTAGCCGATAGTAAGGGTGCTGTATAATGCAACTTGTATTTAACCAAATAGTATGTAATTTGTTATTTTATTTATGTGGAAAATTTATTTTTCATAAAGGCTAGCAGCAGGTTTCTACAACGTAAAGTAACACAAGATGCAAGCTTCACTTCGCGATTACGATCACGATTACGATTATTTTTTTTTAGTAATTATTAAAACAAATTATCGATAAATCAACATAAGATTTATTACCATTAGAAAAATCGAAAAAAAATATAAAAAATCAATACCTAATTAAAATTAAAGTACTTTAAATTTTTGTTCAAAAACATAACATTTCTAGCTTTTTTGACCCAATTAAATTAAGCTACACTGACCTAACTTTGGTAAAGCAAACTAACGAGAAATAATAAAAAAAAACACTTCAGGAGAGTGTTACTTATCCTGCGCCGCGCGGAGAATTCGGGGAAATCCCCGAAACGAAACGTCAGGCAACTTAAATAAGCGTTCGGATACGCGCATGAACAAAAGATATCCTGCGCATTTACGAAGTACTTTACATAATTTTTTTTTGAGTAAAATATATGTCAGAAATCATCGCTAAATAATCGATAGATTGGACGATTATTCGACAGTTAATCGTGAAATATCAATAATCGTCGATTCGATACGAGTTCGATTACGATTAATCGAAATCGTAATCGTTTTATCACTACCTACTATGAAGTCATGTGTTCATAACCAAAGAACGATTGAAATTTTTGTGCGCAATCTAATAAAATTATTGACAGTAGGTATACTAAGAATTGGAATTGTTGTTTGCTAGCGGGATTTGATCATCATCACCAGCTCATTTTTATGTCCACTGCTGGGGCACGAGCCTTCCCTATAGATGGATAGGGACGATGAGCCATAAACCACCACGCGGGCCCAGTGCGGATTGTTAACGACTGCTAATCAGCCAGGACCAACGGCTACGTTAGTGACTTTCGAAGCACGGAGGAGTTCGATGTGATACATTTTTGGTCGCAAAGGCCGGTCATCGGATCGGAAAGTTACTTAACCTCAGTACTCGCAGACCGGGCGCGTTAAACACTGCGCAATCGAGCTCCCCGTCGGATTTTATAATTTGATTCTAACGTCAAAATCAGGCCACCGACACATTATGAAGACGATAGTAAATTAAATCTTGCGGTCGTGACCCGCAGCACAGTAACCCGTTCAATAGATGCGTAGTAGGTACCCGTAAGCGTACCACTTACTAACGAGTACGGCAACCCGAGTTTATTCACACTATCTCACTAGAGACCGGACGGGCGTAAATATTTTGCACAGCAAAATGAACCGCGCGCTCTAGTAAACATCAAAGGGCGCTATTCATTTTCCCGTAAAAATAAAGTTTGCTCCGTCACGCGACAGCTGAAAGTTTCACTACGGAAATATCGAACTTGGACTTTAGTGAGGAGCAGATGTTTTGTTTGTTTTAGCGTACAATATATAAAACGCTGTCGGTAGCGAGTACTGTCAATGCAAACTAATAGTAGGGCCAGTAGGGCTCTGTGATGGTTAATACTCACTCACTGACCAATAATATCTGTTTTAATACCTACCTCATCTATGTTTATAGCATGTATCTTAGCGCGACAATTGGAGAGTTTGCTTTTTGCATCAAACGGCATTTTCAGCGCCACCAAACTTCTTTTTGGGCGGCGAGAAACAGAAAGCGTTCCTCAAGCTGTGTGAAACGATACACCTTCAGAGCTTTTCAAGAGGGAATGGCATCACGCACTAGTGCGTGTCCCCGTTCTCTACTAGATTCTCCGAGGGGTACGGATCGGATCGGGGTTAACGCGACAAACAGTGGCTCAATTAATTTATTCGTAACTTCATTAATCGTGTGTGAACTGAATTTTTTGACATTCATACAAACTGTTAAAATCAAATCACTGAACTAATGTATGTACTTACAACTTTTTAAATCGTAAAAGAACGAAAAATATAACCAACGGTTTTAAAAAAATGTCTTTATTGTATTTTGATTTTGACAATCAAATATTTATAAAATACAGTGAAAAAATTAAACGCCCACCCGACCCAGCCAGGAATCGAACCTGGATCTTCCGCAATCCAATTATCAAAAAAACAAATCCAATAGTCTTAATGTAGACTTACAAATTACTCGAAGCAGACCATTTCTCTCGATGCTTGGCGCTTTTCCACCATTCTGATTCAGATCTATTCCCTTTTGATTGTGTTGGAAAACTGGCTTACGAACGGCCTCATCTCATCACGTGCTATCATTTCTACCTATTGTTACTCGTAACAGTATGGGCACAGATCCGCGGCTCCAGCGAGCGACGATGATATTTTTATATTAAAAATGAGTTTGCTGATAAAGCGTGCTTGCATAGAAGATGCCGCAAAATGTTTACTTTAAAAGACGAAAGGTGCTTATATCGGGAATGACAACCATGTGTGAAATTGTAATTTACTGTGCGCTTGAATTAATGAAATATTAAAGTATATTTTCGTACCAATTGCTCAAAAAAGTGACATTCTATGCCACAAAAAGCGAACATAACAATAGTCATTTAATCTGTTAAAAACAGGGAAAGAAAATTGTACTGAATTTCATTCATCCTCTAGGGGGAAAAAATGTAGAATTTAATGTTTTTTTTTTAATCAATGAGCTTTCTTTCGTTTTCGTACCATTTGCGAAAAAATTAACACAATAATAATATGAGATAAGCCTTTATGAAATATAATGACAATTAAACAAAAATACATTTTTAATCTGTTAAAAACAGGGAAAGAAAATTGTACTGAATTTCATTCATCCTCTAGGGGGAGAATGTGATTTAAATTTGGAATACTTACCGAAATTTATACTGAACTACATCTGTGTTTACACCATTGAGTTTGTATATAAATACTCAAATCAACTCATCAACAATAAATGTACCAAACAAAAATGTCTCTCTATCAATAATTGGACCAATGTTTCGAATGTTAACTTTTACTTTTAATTGTCATTATATTTAATAAAGGCTTATCTCATATTATTATTGTGTTAATTTTTTCGCAAATGGTACGAAAAGTAGAGTATTTTCCTCGGTGTCTTAGTCTTGGGTGAACTTAAATCCCTCGCTACACTCAGGACTCGTCTTAAATCCCTCGCTTTGCTAGTTATTTAAGTTTTTAACACCCTCGCTACGCTCGGGAGTAAACCTCGAGTACTTCGTTACGCTCGCGATTTAAATCGTCACCCGCGGCAGAAGACACTGCTTTATCCCCTTGGTTAATAATCTACTATTACACAATTGTACATAATAGTATAACATAAAAAAGGCAATACAAGAAACAATACAAATAGCGGCCTTATCGCTAAAGTGCAATTTCTTCCAGGCAACCGTGATCAACCAGGACCGACTCTGATCTTTGTGCAGATCTTTGGGGAGGCTTTTGTTCATTAGTGGATGTCTTCTGGCTGAAATGATGATGATTATGAACCATGTTCCGACAATGAAAAGCGATAGCGGGACAAATTAATTGAGCCAGTTTTATTAATTCTATGTAACACCTTAGGAGATGCGTCTCACCTAAGGCTTAACGTGCCTTAATTCCAGTTCTATCTAAGCTCACTTAACACGGCCAACTTGTGTGCCCGTCAGCGATTATGTGAGAGCCTTAATGAAGGGTGGTTTAACTTAATGAGCCTGTCAAACAATGTTACGGTTCCTACCTCATTACCACGTTAACACAGTTTCTACACAAATAAGTTTATAATATCTGAGAAGCTCTCGTCAATGTCGTTCTCGATAGCATACTTGGTTCTTTGACATTTGATCAAAAAAACATTTGAAATTGTTTAACGATAATGAAAATTTGCATGGTATTAATGCACCGCCTCTTGATGGAAAACGAGGATGGTAGATAACTGTAAGCGCTCATGACAGTATGAATCGAGGCGTACCAAAGATCAGTCAGGAAGTTTATGATGATGTCGATTTCGCTGATACGATAAGAAGAAACAGAAAAATAAGTATGTATGAGCATACTTACGATAGCTTACGAATAGAATGAATTACACTGCCCACGTTCGCAACAGCTTTGTCAAATGCCATATTGTATGATGGCTAAGGTAAAACAAACATAATATACTAAACACAAATATTGAAAAAAATTCCACGAGCAGGATTTGAACCTGCACCCATCTGACATACCGGGTCAGATGCTCCTCCTGTGTTAAAAAATTATATACCTACCTAAATAAAACAAAAACATTTTTTAAACATAATATATACTATTCATTTACAACATTCTTGAATAAGCGCGTCATGATTGTTGTTGGATTTGCTAGAACCTTGCTATGAACTAAGTAACGTGGGAAATAAGTGCCCTATCTCTAAGAAAATTTAAAAGGCAAAGTGTTTATCCATATAATGAAAAAAATAAGAAAAGTAATTGTTAGAAATCGCACAGAATGTTTTAAATATAATAAGAAGCAAACGTTTTAATTAAATCTCATTCCACTTGGCAAAACAATACGTTTCAAACTTCCTTTTAATGCAATATCATTGGTTTCAATGTCTTATATCTAAAACCAGAAATTTCGTAATAAAAATGTGAATTCCAACGCCCACTATCGAGGAAACAGGTAGATGTTGCAAAAGAACATTTTCCCCAAAATTAAGTTATATCATCGAACGAACAACAAGATTGAACAAAGGCTGTATTTCAAATTCACGAAAACAAAATATGTCAAAGGCTATTTCAAAGGGGCTCACGGGAAGGGACACATTAAGATTTGTTCATGTCAGTCACGTTGCGGGTTTTTTTTCTTTTTTGGTGAAATGAATTCTACGCCAAACAAATCACCGGAGATCCAATCAAAGACGACAACAGCTGGCATATTTTTCACAGAATTATGGAGGACTGTAACGGCCGCTGTCCAGAGAAAGCCTGCGATATGGAAGCGCAATAAATTAGCGAAGCGGACTGCTCCGCTAATTTATCGCGCTATGTCGCCTAGACAACAGTGGCATTACGCTAACAGGCTATGGGATTGACCTATGTAATTTATACGTATCGTTGACTTTTTTTTTATTTATAAGGATAAACAAACAGTGACAAATTACAAATATTAATGAGATATACATTAAAACAACTAATAAATTTGACACCAACACCGTTTACCACATCTTACATTAGGGATTTACATAAAAGAGCAGTATGATTCATTCATTCATTCATTTTCATATGTTTTTCATTTGTTTTTTTTATACAATTAATAACACACGCACACAGATTACTAACTATAGTTACACAATATATCAAGAATATTTTTTTTGAATATACTAGGATGCGTAGCCGCAATGTCAATTGTGTTAAAACTAGGACGCGTAGCCGCACTTGTCTTATGTCAATCCCGTACAATAATCATTCTATTTAGGCGCTAGGCCACTTGTCTAGGAGTTTGTTTTCTATTGGCCGCCGATGACCTTTACAGCGTTACCAGAATTTTGAGGGCAGCGAGAAATAAAAGGTTCTCCAAGCCGTGATGATGGAAAATCGACTGAGTTTTCCTAGAGATGGCACCACGAAAGCACAGTATAATAATGAGTACTACGGCAAGCGTGTCACCCCCTACTTAGATTCTCTAAGGCTTCGAATCGGAATCGCTTTTCTATAGTTGAGCGAAAAAAGCAACCAGTTGTGAATAGTACAATTGCAACGCGACTGCTCTAGCACTGCAACTAGAGCAATCGCGTTGGAACTGGTTGCTTTATTCGGTAATAAGCCTGCGGTGCGGTATTGTGACCACATGCAACCACGCGCGTCGCATAAAATCGCTCAGCGTCTGTGGACTTCCACCCTAATACATGAATGAGTTTTCTCGTTGTACTGAATATTAGGTTTCCACGTGACAGCTGGGCCGCTCGTAAACACTGACAGTCAACTGTTCACTATAAAAGCTTTCACATTTTTGTCGAAAAGTTACAGCGATCATTTCATTATTAGCATTGTATTTGAATCTGATATGTTTTTGAATTTAGCCTTTTATTCGTTTTAAATCGTTTGTTCGATGTCATTAATTATTGTTAGGAAATTACTTATGCCGTGTAGGTAACGTGTGCCTATTTCGAATTTAGGTCGCAGTAGCACTTTGTTAACTATTTGTGTGGCTTACAATTACATGACAGTTCAACCGGAAAAAAGTTTCAGAGTAGCCTTAATTTAAATTTGTTCGTAAGGAATGTGGAACCTTTGTAGGTTGTAGATTTGTTTCAACGAAAACACGCAATAAATCTGTGGTATACAAAAATATTTCAGTTCCGATTACACTCTAACTCTAATTTAGAAGTAAATAATACGAGTATGTTTTGCGTTTGTTAAGGCCGGGCCCACATATGGTAAATAACAACAGCAATTCACTAAAAAACCCGGTTCAGACATCAACACTACGTTATATCGTAACCAAAATCATTCTTATCATCATCAATATTAAATACTAACTATTAACTTCTGATTGAATTAGTCATTATTGATCTGAAACGCTCCGAGAAGCCGGCAAGGTACTTTGCTAAATTGCTTCCCTGTCCGTTTTACAGCAGGCACGGTTGGAATCAGTACTGTGGCCCGAGATATATATCTTAATTGTTACTATCATTATAACTCAGTGGACTAGTGATCGGAAATGCATTCTATTTCAGATCTTATGCTAAACTGTTTAATTTGATGTGACGTCACAATAGAAAGTTGTTTCATTTCAATGTCACAATAGAAATTTAAATATATATATATATATATATATGCGTTTTTTTTAAATTACCAATAGGTAATTAAAAAAAAAACGCTGTGTAATTAGCAAAATCAAGGAACTCGATGGCGCGGTTAAATTATGTATAAAAATAATCACAAATTGTACAAATTACAATATAACAGTTCTGAATGAGATAAACAATGAATAATTTTCGCTGAAAACACTGTTACCTTATTACTAGCAAACGTTGGAATGTATAGGAATTTTATGCAGAATGTCATAAAATTCCTATACATTTTCTACTATTTCTTGCACGTTACATAAACACATTAATAATTCCACGCTTCTTTCAATATTGAAAGTATGATATATGGAGTTGGTTGTCCCGCGATCCCATGAATTTCATAATTTCATCTCAAAGCGGACGCTATTCGCATTCCTGACATTATTGTACCGTAAACATTTTATTTTTACTTGCTTCGATAGATATTATGAATAAAATAGTTCTCAGAAATTATGTTTACTTGTAAACAGTTGTAAGGTTGTTCTTCTTTTGACCTTGATTTTCTTTAGGTATAGGCGATTACTCGGACGAAATATGCAAGGAGCTAGATTTAATGAAGTGTCTTCGGAGTGAAAAAGCATCGGCGATGTTAGGTCTTTATCTCCCCTTATGGTAAGTGTTGATAAGGTACTCCGAATCATCAACCAAGGAGCTCGTCATCATATCCCTAACTAGAGCAATTATTAACGGGATTCTTAACATGTTTAATATTTGTGAGTATCTGATATTTCGGCGCAGTTGCATGCGCCATGATCACGGAATTACTGAAGTTAATGCAGGTGAGTTTTTTATGAGAAGACAAAACGATCTACCCTCTTCCTTAGTTGTTTTTTGCTCTCGATGCCCGTACCACCGGTCTCTAAGTAACGATTCACTCGAAGTTGCTCACGATACACTACGCTCACAGTATCACAAACAACCACACCAAACGACACTTACAGTCGCCTGGCGAATAAAGGAGCACATCAAAGCTGTCAAGAACAACGATACGCAAAAATCGGTCATTACTGAACATCTGATCCAGTCGGGTCCTAATCACTGGATTGAGTTTTACAACCCTCAGATAATTTCGACAAAACGCCACGACGTACCTAGATTGGTGAGAGAAGCGATTGAAATCACGAAATATAAAAATTTCAATCGTGAAGATGGATTCAAACTGTCGCGTGTCTGCGCAAAAAACCACTAAGAAAGAGGGTAGATCGTTTTGTCTGCTCATAAAACACTCACCCGCATTAACTTTAGTAATTCCGTGATCATAGCGCATGCAACTGTTCCAGAATATCAGAAACTCACAAATAAACATGGTAAGAATCCCGTTAATAATTACTCTAGCGCAAGCGATCATGATAGTTTAAATAGTTATCCCTAACTGCCTTAATACAACAATGGTACTAACATAGTTGTTATGGCTACAGACTCCCAAAAGGTGGTAACAGCTAGCCAGGCCAGAGACCTAGTATAAGCTATATTATCAACCAAACCGAGTACAAAATGTACTCCCTCTTTCCCGCCGAGATTTGAACCCGGGACCTCTGGGTTATAAATCGGTGGTTAACCATTAGACCAAAGATGTGGTTAAATAATTTTTCTAAATACAATAACTGTTGAGTGGCAAATCGCATGACTCAATTTCCAGGGATAATTTCCCAGCTCGAGCAAAATCGGTTTCGGCTTTTTCAATGTATAGCCAGGGTTTTGTAATAACAAATCCGCATTTGGTAAGAATGGTGGTTATAGCCAATGCCCATCAATTGTAGCGATGACTTGATTTCGATGATAAAGACTTTTGCCTAGCCGTAGGACATTTTATGTGATCTTATGTTACTTTAAAATAGCTGCAAGTCAGTAACCCCATGCTCTATAATTGTGGCGAAGACTTGATTTTAATGATGGACGCCTTTGTCTTTTGGCTTACTCGTACTTTACATTCCAATAAGTAACTCAAATAATATCGTTAGTTGAACAATAAAAATGGCCATGCGTGCTCATCGAGATAGCAATTGGTCGTGTCTACGGACACAACCTGACTGCTATCACGGGACCAATCCAACCCAATAAATGGATGCGGTAATCGACTCTGTCCGCCCACGACAAGCCGTTATATGTCATCGCCAATGACAGTTACTGTGCCGATAATTCGCACGGACACGTGAAATATGGAGATACCTTGGTCGATACGTCCGACTCCTTAATTAAGCTGAAGTGAGAAATGATAGTCTGTTTTATCAGTTCATATGAATTAGAATATTTGCCATTTTTAACGTATAAACTTCCTCATTGCTCTGGTGTTCCCCACATGAGATTGGGGCATGACCAATGAAGGTAGGTAGGACCAACGACTTAAGAACAGTGTAGACTTACGAACTGATGGCAAAGTGATTTGTAGCCTAACTAAACTGAATAAATGATTTAGAATTATGAATTTTGTATTTATGAACGTATCTCGTGAGATTTCAATGATCCACATTAGGGAATCTTTTAACTTTAACTTACCTGATGGTACCTAAGTGACAAGAAGGCCAAAGTGGGAAGTGCACTGCATCCAGGTCTGACAAAACACAACAACCCTACAAATTTTGTTGTGGTGACATAAATAAGATGTTGGAAGATAGCCATAGCCAGGCGCGTAAGAACAAGTCAACACCATAAATAGCGAATAGAATACGTACCTCCACCAAGAACCAATCCGACCTTTGACCTCGGTGGTTATACATCAAGACTGCATCAGTAATAAGAAAAATGTCTTGAAATTTCAAGTGTCTTTTCGTTATGAATGCTATCAATATTTCAATGCCAATTCACTCAACCCTCACCGCAATATTTCGAATTCCGCTGCGACATCTGACGCTCTAACAGAAATATGAGATGTTAAGAAAATATAAATCCTTTTAGAATCACCGAACACAGCTTGCAGCGACAATGCCGTCGTCTCCCAGAGATATATAGTAGAAGAATTTGAGCAAAACTAGTGCACAATTCCCTATTTTCCTGGGGATCTAAAGCGATGTACAACAAGTTGGCTTGTTCTCTCGGGCATTGAAATAAATAAATTTGTAGCCTTCCCTCAGTTCGTGAGCGGGATCGGGGCTAATAACATATTGAAATGTTCTTTCCCCGAAGAGGAAAGGGTAAATTAAGTTGGTGTAACGAAGCTGAAATTTTTTTTAGTGTTATGCTTCTTTTCGCTTGAAATTTGTACACGCCTCAGGCAAATGTTAGAGCGCCATGAAAAATATTTAAAATGCAGTATTCATGTAGAGCTTACCGATACCCTACATTATTGGTACCAGTGTTCGACAGAAACCAATAATCGACACCTTTTTCAAAGATTTTTTACATTAGCAACATTAAAATTAGACCACCTTCTTCCTAGCTGTCATCCAGTAAAATTTATATGAAATTCTATGTCTTACTTGATAGTTAATAATGTTTTGTAACCTATGCTAATATTGCTATCCTATTCCTATTTTTGAACAACCTTTTCATAGATGGAATTTTCATAGTAGCTATTTATGTTAACGCGCACATGAGTTTTTGAAATGGGTAATGTACTTTTTACAGATTTCGTTGTTTTATTTTATTATGAGGACAATTTTCTTTCTTCTTTGAAAAAAAGTTATAATATCTTGTTACTAAATTTATTTTGAGACGACAAACAGTCCACTCGTGGCCTCGAACACTGTAAAGGATTTAATACGTCAAAACAAAATAATGTGTAAAATAAACGTTATTAGCTTCGTACAAGTGCCGTGCAACAAGTTTTTGACAAACCGTTTTAAAACAAAAAAGTTAATGATAGATTTTAGACCAAAAAGAGTTTAGATAATACTGTAAAACATATTGCCTTTCAAAAACTACCTTCTGTTGTTGCAGTTCCATTAATAAACCTTGATAGCTTACTAAAAATGGCGTCAACACTACAAAAGATCTTGATAACAGCTTTGTTTACAGGTTAATCCAAACACAGGTTTAGTGAAATCTCGATCCGAATACACTGAAATTATACTGAACTCACCCTGAACTCTATAATCATACTATATTAGGCGTCGTCGCGTGTTCAATGCAGGTTTATGTGGGACAAAGCTTCCCAAAGTTGTTCCTTCGAATCCCACACTTTAAAACAGAATTTTAAAAGCGTTTGCTTTTGTTGAGTCCGTAAAATCTACAATAATTAACCGCCTCTGTGGTCTAGTGGTGAAGACCACCGGCTTAGACCCAGAGGTCCCGGGTTCGATTTCCAGCGGGGGGTACATGTTTGTGTACTCGGTTTGGTTGGTGTTAGGGCTTGTTTGCCTGCTTGGCTGAAACCTACTTTGTAACCGCAAGGTTGGTAGGGGGTGTCAGTATAAACTTTAAAGTCGTGTGGAGCGGGATGTGCCTGGCTATCTACCACCATCTTGCCTGGCTGAAACCTACTTTGTAACCGCAAGGTTGGTAGGGGGTGTCAGTATAAACTTTAAAGTCGTGTGGAGCGGGATGTGCCTGGCTATATACCACCATCTTATCTAAATATGGCGTCTTAATATCAAAGCATTGTTGTGTTCCGGCAGCTAGACATAAGATAGCCAGTGCCTCAGTAGTTGCGGATTCTTGTTGAAGCGCGCTTCCACCTTCGGCCTTGTCATCACTTAACATCAGGTGAGATGAATGGCAAGTGCTAACCCGTATGATATTAAAAAAAATACGTGCGATCTTCTTTAGTTCGCATACTAGCTTATGACTGGCTTGATGGAAAGGTGTCACTGCAGCACTGTAGACCGGTGTACCCTGTTATTACACTGGATCCAGTTATCTACAAACCGGGAGACTGTAACGTATAACAATTCTGCAAGGCGGCAGAAATAAATATTAGGGCGCCATCCGGTGTGACATCATTTAGTTAGTTAGTAGTGATAAATAATGATATCATTTAGTTATACCCAACTAAATGATATCATTATTTTGGAAAAAAAATTATATTTACGATGCTCTTTTTATATTGAAACTGAAAATATCTAAATTGTTACTAATATCTACCACCTACAACAAACAGCGCGTACAACAAGCAGCTGAACAATCAGACAATAAAAACAATTTCTCGTTAGCTCAGTTGTTGGAAGAGCTTTTCTTTCGAATTGTTAAACGTCGTGGATTTGAGTTTTGAATACAGTCTCACCAGAGGCAAATCGTCTTTTTAACAAGAGCTATTTTTAGTTTCATGTGTAAAAAATATAGTAGAACTATGAATACTTAGTAAGTAAAATTGGCAAAATTTTGTATTTCATTGTTACTTAGTATTAAAATGTAATTGTATTTTTACTAAGTTTCGTGTGAAATGCCACTTCAGCTTTAATGGCCAGGGTTCCGCTCGAGATTGAGAACCGCTGAATAGACTGTGTACCTAAATACAGGGTGAGTCTGTTTGGTGGAGGTACCCTTGTAAACAAGTCCAAATTGATTTCGGAGCTAAGCTCGCGCCACCTCCTCCCCTAGCTGAATAGAATTCCGCAATTTTGACATCGTTTGCTTAGTAAATTTACGTTATAGAACCTTTTAATTCGGTTATAAAAGTAAAAAAGAAACTATTTAAAAGATCAGCAATAAAATTAAATAGAATACTTTCCAAAAAAATACTAATAATAATATTATGCCGTTCATTTGGCACCATATGGTGCATTTAAACTAAAATTCAGTAAAATTATTATTAAACATTAGAAATAATATTTTAATTTTTACCTTTATATTAATATCGACAGCCTCTAAACCTCTCACCTCTAAGCCTCTAAACACATTTTTTTTATTTTTGACAAAATATGTTTCTTTTATTTTTTTACAGGCTGGCATTCGCGACTTTGTCTTCATTTAAAATTTGTTTCAAGTGCCTAGACTATTCAAGTTTATTTTTTGCGACAAATTGCTTACGTCTTTCTTCAAAGTTTAATATATTATTATCTTTATAACAAAATTTATCAAAAATGTTTCAGTGGTGTAGGCGTGTAAACGTAACGTTATATAAGTTAGGATAACTCAACATCACTGTTGGGCTTAGGCCTTCACACATTGCAAATAATCGCAATCGAAATCGGTTGTATGTAGGTGATATAAGAATGCATACGTGGTAAATAAAGAAACTAAATGTTAAATGCCTTGATTTATCCATTAAATGTATTAAACACAATCGGAGGTGCTGAGTCAAAATTTATGTCGCCAATTTGACTACCAAATTGTTGGAAGACAATAGCAATCGCTTGGATACCTGTCGTTCATCAAATTTGGAAACATTAATGTCGTCAGAAATTTGGTTGGAATTAGGCGCTAAATATTATTGACTTCGTCTCATTTATTTCGTTTATGAGAGCTAATACGCTTTTGACAATAACATAATAATATAATCTATTGGGACAAGGATTCCAAGATGCTGGCACATCAGGCGGTTGGCTAGAAACGTATCACTGATTTTATATATTCCACCACAGAGCCCTACTTTAACTATTCTAAATGTGGCGTCGACGTCACTAACGGCGAGTTACTAAAAATTGGTGGTTTTAATGATCTTAAGAGAAGGACGTGAGAGTATGTATGTATGCATGTATCTACATGTATAAAATAATATTATTACATGCCAAAAAAAATGTATTCATGATTAATGAATAACGAGAACCAAGTGATGAGATCATTTGCTTGTACGGTCATCAGCGAAAGTTGCTGATCACTTCAGATCACATAAAATCACTTGACTAAAAGTTGACAAATGCCTTTTACATTATTTAGATGCTTTGATAAAGTATCAAAGTATAGGCAATTTTGATTGATGACTGTACGAGCAATAATAAGTTTAGTGGGTTAACTAAATTTCCTTACAAAGTAAGTTGGTACAAAGAACATAGACTTAGATAATAATCAAAACATCAATACCTACATATCAAAATAAAAGTACTGACTGATAGACCCATACACGCTCAGCTCCCAAGCTTTGGACCTAGAAAGATCAAACTTGGCATGCTGCAAATCTCTTTAATGACGTAGGCAATGGATGGGATGACATTTTTCGCGAGATCACGGTATAAGGGTGATACGTGTGTACAGTCTGTTCTGTTAACAGTGGTGCACAATATTGATGTTTAATTTTGAACTAAAAACGAACTTTTTAGTAATTATAAAAGAAGTTATTCAGCACTTTACAGGCACTAATGCACGTCAGTAAACACTTAAATCTTTAAAGCATTAGTGACGTGAATCGATAACCTCTCGCAATACAAGAAAATACTCGTATATATCCACACTCTGTCCACTGCTTCAGAGTATCTCAAGCAAATTTCGTTTATTATTCAAAAGTTACGTACATACTACCGAGGACATCAACAAAGTAACTCCAAAGACATTGAACGAGTTACAAAAAGTTTCAATTTTCCAGAAAAAGAAAAAAAAAACATTGGTTCGGCATCCTGAAGGTTCCCCAAGTTTTATGGAGGTCGGGAGGACCAGTGGCCAAACTAGATTCTTAAACGGCCATCGAACCACCCCCCGCTTCGGGCTATTAAACCCAAGATTAGTTGGCTGCGCGGAATAAGAATAAAACCGGTAATAGTGTTGCAAGGGCGAACTAAGTTGGCTTGAACGGGAAATTGAGTAGTTTGTACGTAATTACTCTGAGTTATGGCCGAGTGTGGTGTGCTTTTAGCTGTGTTACTGTAGCGGTGGTACTGTGTTTTAAGCTCACCTGCTTAGGACTGTGCCACAAGTAGGTGTGTTTTGCGACTTTCTAGTTCATTACGTGTTATTCTTTCGAAGTTTTAGTTAAAGGTAATAAAAAGAACGCAATGAACACAAAAGTCGGCAAACTGTCAGTAGTCGTGGCCGAGTTTCGGTGTTAGTCTTGTAACAGATATGATTCTGACCCAATCTATAGCTGCTCGTGCGGCTGTTTTGGAAATTATTAATCTATTTCTCTCTCTTTAGCTGGCTGCGAGGAATAAAAATAAAACCGGTAATGGTGTTGCAAGGGCGAACTAAGTTGACATGAATGGGAAATTGAGTAGTTCGTACGTAATTACTCTGAGTTATGACAGAGTGTGGTGCGCT
Source organism: Eudonia truncicolella (assembly GCA_949315975.1). Classification (NCBI taxonomy): domain Eukaryota; kingdom Metazoa; phylum Arthropoda; class Insecta; order Lepidoptera; family Crambidae; genus Eudonia; species Eudonia truncicolella. The sequence goes on along the minus strand of OX438835.1, from coordinate 7,521,019 downwards.
TTTAGCTGTGTTCCTGTCGTGGTACTGTGTTTTACGCTCACTTACTAAGGTCTTGGCGTTCTGTGACGAGGCAAGCGAATTTCTTGTTCATTGCATGTTGTACTAGGGAAGTCTTAGTTAACGGTGGATTTGGATTTGTTTGAAAGAAAATCGTGACAGGATCCAACTTTCAATATTCAGAAAGCAAAATGTAATTTAATAAAAATGCCAATGTAGTCAGAATTATTTATTGGAAATTAATATGAATGTGTTAATTTGGTTTATAATTTGATTATTACAAAATTTATAAAATGATTTAATAAAATATAATGTATTAAGTATAGTAGAAAAAATATATATGTTGCCGTGCCCAACCAAGGCTCATGTTTTGGTGCGTGAGAAATATTAAATATACACCTATTTTGACCACATGAAATGCGATAAATACCTTTGACTTTGACTTTGAAATAAAATAAGTATAGGCTCTGGAACAAACAGATTTAAAACGAAATATAGGTTACGTAGCAAATTAAATGTAGCGCTTATATTGGTACTACATTTTACTATGCAAAGTAGGAACATTAGCGCAACGTATATGAAGTTCGCATTATAAATAGTTACGTTCATGTATACATCTGAGGTAAGTGCAGTTTCGCTTTGAATATGAAATATAATTTGAAAAGTTATTTGCTGCAAGCTCTTCCCTTAGCAAACATTTCGTTTAGTCATAGAAATGTTGCGAGTGAATAATTGATAATGTTTGTAAACTTGGTTTAAATGATTATTTTGTATTAAATATCAAAATAAATATTTGGTCAGCAAAATTATTATTTGGTCAGCAGAATTATACAATCGGTCAGCATAAGAAATCCTTACTGTTGGTTCGGTTAAGTTAATTTTTTTTTCCCGAACGAAGGGTAGCGTAGCGAGGGCCAGTCACTGAGGGGGGGGGGGGGGGGGAGGAGAGCGGCATAAGACTGCTGTTCAGAATGATATAAGTTGCAGACTGATTAAAAAATATTTGCTGACCATAAGTTGCTGCCCAACTAGCATGTTTTTGGTAACAAAAATACGAACACTTTGTTAACCGTTTAAATAACACCCATAAGTTTATGTTTAGCGGCCTCTATGGTCTAGTGGTTAAATCATCTGTCTAAAACCCAAAAGTCCTGGGTTTTGATTTCCAGCGTACTTGTTTGTGCTCGGTTTGGATGGTGGTAGGGCTTGCTTTAAGTACTGCTTGACTGGCTACCACCATCTAGCCAAGTCTGTCGGTATAACAACAAAGATAGAAACATGTTTATGTTCTGATACTTAGAGATAAGCCTGCCAGTTCGTTAGTTGAGGATTCCAAATAAGCACGCTTCATCTTTCAGCCTTTGACGATCTGGTGAAGGTCGCGAAAAGCCGCTGGATGTGAGCAGCGCAAAATCAGTCGTTGTGAATATTCTTGGGGGAGGCCATTATCCAGCACTGGACGTCTTTCAGTAGTGATGATGATGATGATGATGACCTTTCAACCGTATCAAAACTTAACACCAGGCTAAATGAGAACACGTATAGGAATTTAATAAGACACGTTATGTGCGCTCTAAAGCCTAATCAAAACTAACATCAAGCGAGATTAAGGCTGAAAAATTGCCCGTAGAAGACTTTAAAACGAAATATATATATATATATAGCTATAAATGTCCCCGTTCCACTATCTTAATGCAATGTGTACTATAAAAAAATAACCCTAGGCGGTTTTATAGCGCTCGGGATGTAATTAAAGACGTGGTGAGCCTCGGGGAGAGATCCTGTCCCAACAGCAGCGATATTGCGAGCGGTTCATAAGCACTATAGGACTTCCTTTGACTAGTCTTTGTAATAAAAACTGTCAGCAAACACGCTCTTAGGGCCTTACTAATAAACACAATGTAAGCTTGAATATTCCGTGTTCTGTTTCTGCCGTATAAACTTAATTTAATACACTCTGTTTATTAGTACCTATAGAGGTTAGAGTTTAGGGTTCTGTGTCGGAGTGGCTAGTGAGCAATAAGGTTGCATGTGGTTTCAGGTTTTGTTAAAAAAGTCTTTGACATAAATACTGTCAGCAAACAAAAACACAAGCTGAGGGATTTTTGTTTTAAAGAGGTTAGTGGGCAATGAGGTTTTGTGGAAGGAGAGTGTAGTTTCCCGTCATTAACAATAAAAAATATATAATTGTAATAACATGTATCGGTAAATTACACAAAATAGAGATTCGGCGATTTTTGTTTCGGTTTCGGTTTCGGAGAGGTTAGTAAATAAGACTGAAAAAACCGTATGGTACCTATAAGACGGAAACTTATAAATTTTATATTAACAAAAGAAATCACTGACCGCTTTAATACAAATAATAGTTGCTTTAGTTACAACACACTAGATCTACCTGTCGTTTTATATTAATTTAATTCAAAGTTTTTTTATACAGTTACATACGTAGCGCGTAGTAAGTGCTCAACATTTTCACATTTTCATTTTCAAAAATCACCCGTATTTTAATGATGCCAATCGAAAGAATGAACAAAATATAATAATTTTTATTAAGTAACATAGTATCTTAAAAAAATGGAACAACGTAAAATTTTTGAATCAAATTTCAAGAAAATTACTTAATGCCGACGACGCCGTTCGAAAAATAGCGATATTATCATTCCATAGATAGCATTGATTATTCACAAATAAGTACCCACTTAATAAACGACTTCTAGGCACAGTTTTCCTTATTATAGGTGCACGTGCAGATAAAATGATACAACAGTATGCATCCTGTGTAAGCTAGACAGAAGGCAAATTTAAAAGAAAAAAATGTTGTTCTTAAGTTTGAAAATGGAACAATTTGTGAGAGCGTTTGTTTTTCGGAGTGTTATTGTGTTAATTTATTGCGGACATAGCATATGAAGTAAGTTTTAATTTAATGAAAGCATACTTATTGAACAATAAAGACATCTCTCGAAGTTTGCGGTGGTATAGCGTATAATATCTTGACAGACAAACGCCGTCTCTTGAGCATTTAATTAATTAATTTTCAAAAAATACTCAATTGACTTCGGCAGTTTCATGTTCTTAATTTGATTAAATAGATTAATTTCACGTTGTTTCTTTCTTTTAAGATGTTACTCTTAAGTAACATATTTATATTTTTTGTTCATTCTTTCGATTGGCATCATAAAAAATACGGGTGATTTTTTTCACATTTAAGTCGGTTCGATTCCCAGACGAAGCAAGTAATTTTTAGGATATCTTTAAATGCAGTATTACTAACTTTTAAAAATTACATAAAGTCTTCTTTTAGCAAAATATCCTATCTACGATATTTAAGGTACTTTCCCTTCATGTCCCATAGTCTTGGAACGCCAAAGACTAGCTGACCCGGCGGACTTCGTACCTACCGCTCTGGCAGTTTCCATGACAACAAAAGAAATAAATCATTTTGTAATGGTTAATTAAATCGTTTTTAGTATTTCCTATACTTATTATTTATGTTTCTCACCGTTTAAACCTTCCCTGAACTTCCACAAATATTTCAAAATTAAAATTTTTCTAACCATTTCAAATTTCGAACTCTACGTCCTTAAGGCCGTGTCCTAAAAGTGCATAACCTCTATAAGCTTAGAAACCTTCAATTGAGGTACTAATATAGTACGGTGTCTTTCGAGACATTCCAATTTCAAAAAGTAAGTATTTGCGTTTTTAAGTGAGTTCAACCTTTTTTGAATAAAAAAAGATTGAGTTTTCAAACATGACATGTCAAAACAAAATGTAATTTAATTAAATCAAAAGCACTATTGATATCAACTTCAAAGCAAATCACCGCCAAAATAACTTGCTACCCCTTTTTAGCCCTGTTAGGGGATGAATTTCAATAAAATACGAAACACGTATTCCATCAATTCTGTTAAAAAAAGTTTATGCAAAATTTGAAGTAGATTGGACCAATTAGCCACGTTGTCGCATATAAACTTTGCCCCCCTTGTTTACCCTTTTAGGGGTAGAATTTCGGAAAATCCATTCTTATCGGATGCCTACGACATTCAAAGAACACATCCTCCAAGTTTCAGGTCTCTACGTTCAGCGGTTTAGTCTGTGCGTTGATCCGTCAGTCATTCAGGACAAAGCATTTTATATTATAGATTGTAATGTGATTGTGAGTTTAATTTCACCGAGATAAAATAGTCAACTGGCAGCGTTCGCCACACTTACCGCAAATATGGTCGACATTCAATTTCGATCGCATCTCTGCGCAGTTCAATTATGTATTTATTAAGTAATTATGTAAACGTCAGCATACCAATGTAAAAAGAGATATGTTAACAGTATTATAAAAGCACGGGTGCGATTTTTGAATGTCAGCCATACTTAAATACCTACCTTACATCTCAATGCTGAAAAAATGGCCCCAGGAAAAAGATCATGAAGATTTCCATGTTTAAACATCTTTGATCATGATTAATAATTATGATGTGAATGATTTTATTAATATGTTTTATATTTTTATTTTATTTATTATAATACTTTAAAGGTTTATGTTGCTATGCCCTAACCGGGTTCATGTAAAGAACTAAATTTTATTTAAAACACCTATGTAACTACCTACATGAAAGTGCAATAAATATTTATGAATAGTTGACCCGGCGGACTTCGTATCGCTTTGACAGTTTCTATGGAATATCGGGATAAAAACTATCCTATGTGTTAATCCAAGTTATAAACTATCTGTATGCCGAATTTCATCTAAATCCATCCATCCGTTGCAGCGTGAAGAAGCAACAAATTAATTAACACACATACACACAAACTTTCGCATTCATAATATTAGAGTGATTCATGATTTGTGGGTCAATTTTGTTACACAGTAGCCTAGTAAGTAATCTTTTTTTAAAACTGTAATTATGATGTGAACGTATTAATAAAACTTCTAGTTACAACTTCTTTCAATACGATTGGTTTAAAGCCGATTTATCTGTCTACCCCTAGAACAGTGGCCCCCAAACTTTCTTGTACATTGTATATACTGTATATTTTACATATTTACATACATAACTATGATTGTATGTGGTTTGGTATGTGCTAGGCTTGTTAAAAACTGTCGCTACTTGCTAACCAGATCCTCAGTAATTTAATAATTTTTGGGGGAAATGAGCAACCACTTTCAGCTTTATTGTCACTTCCCATTATATTAGATGAAGGATTAACGGTAGTCTAAAAAAATTATCAATCAAAATTTTGTTTAAACCGATTTCTACTCTCAGATATACCATCTATCCTCGATACAATTTATGCGGCTACACCTTTTATGTCACAATCGATATACCTAGACCACTTTGGAAATCACTGGTCTAGAGTAAAGTAGAAAAGGTCAAAGCGAATACCCCTGTTCCTAGACTTACATTTATTTAAGCCTGTATGAACGAACGGTGGAGCACTTCAGGGAGCAATTTCCAAGGACTGAAATGCAGGCTTTATGGACGGAACGTGCGTCGGATCTAGGCGGTAGGTAGGTTGTAGGACGTGGTTGTACCGTGGCGTTTAAAGGTAACGGTTGGCGTACGTCTCATATTTACTGTCAGGATAGATTGAAGCACTTTATGGTTGCTAACGGAAAATTTAAGAAATGCAATAAGTTTTAGACACCGAGCGATAAAGTTTCAGTGACCTTTGTTTGGAGAGAGTTTGTTGACGGCCTCAAACAGCCTTTAGTGTTTTAGTGACACCGGACTTTTATGGGGGCGGCCAGAAATTTAAAGGGTTCCTCAATTGATGACGAAATGACGTCAGAAGTTTTCTACAGGGATTGGCATCACGCAGAAAGTCCCCGTTCCCTACTACATTCTCCGAGGGGCTCGGATCTGATTGATTGGTTTTCAGAGAGTAGACAATTAAATCCACACATATAAAAATAAATGCGTCTTTGTTTGTCCCGTCTGCGTTCCTATACCATTCATCCGAATGCAATGAATGCTAGGTTGTTTCCAAGTCGCTTGTGGGTCTGTATTATAAAGGTGCATGAAGACTATTGTATGATAAATGTAAGAGTAAAGTAAAGTAAAAAAAAAGTAAAAAAAATAAAAGTAAAGAGTTTTAGTAATCCTTTCTCCGAAACGGCGTGTGTGGCTAAACGCTCAGCCCAGACGTCCTAGATCCAATTATTAGGTCTTGCCAAGTTTTTCGGATTCGATAGTGTTTCCGTTTTGTGATCACCAACTCTGTGATCAACTATATTGTAGCGATGACTTGATTTCAATCATAGAACCATAGCCTAGCAGTGGAATAATATGTGGTAATTCTACTAATATTATAAACGCGAAAGTTTGCAAGTAAGGATGGATGTTTGTTACTCTTTCACGTAAAAACTACTGAATGGATTTTAATGAAACTTTCCTCATATACAGATCATGACTCAGACCAGCCTATAGGATAATTTTTTTTTACTTTTTTTGTTTTTTTTTTATGTAGTCTTCGCGAACGAAGCGGGCAACAACTAGTTGTTAATAAAATTAGAGTATTAGTAATTTTAATATTGTAAGTAGTATTACTTGTAGTAGTACTTATTATATTAAAATTACTAATACTCTAACTTTATTAATATAAAAATAACCTTCTGTATGTAGCAAACATGTCCACACGTAAAACGTGTCTAATAACTAACCTTCAGCTCTGCGTTTTGCTTCTGTCTACGAACTAATTAACTATGCTTAGGAAGGAAAGATTTAACTTCTCGAATTAAATAATTCATTCATGAAATATTTTTTGTAAAAATAAATATTTGCAAATTAATCGATAACCTCACCTACTCACGCGAACTCAAAGTCGCACAAAAGAACGAAAAACACACAAAACAGCAGTACCTAGTGTTATCAAAGTTTTGTATTTCAATAAACTTACTAACTAACTAACTAGTACTCGTAAAATGCTCGAAACATCGTACTAAACTTGTTCTTAGGCTCAATGAAGTAATAACTACATTGGTAGTTATTAGTTAGTTTACGGTTTATATATATTTCACTCAGAAATATAATTTCCGGTTAACTCAGATGTGGTTATTATAGAATAAACAACGTGTTTTTGGTACACAAACTACATTAGCATGCAATTATGAAACAATCTTCGTGCGGCCTACGTAATAAACCCCAAAATATAACGGGTTGTTTTTCCGTAGGCTATGAATATTATAATGGAGAGAGCGGGTCTTTGATGACTGCGATGACCAAACTGAAACTGTGCTGCCGTTGGCTCATGAATATATCACGTGTAATACGAACTATGATGGACAAATTATTTTACAGTAGTTTATGGGTCGTGAAATGTATTTTTGGATATATGATGTCGTATGATGTTTTTTATTAAATGAATGAAATGATTTATATAAATCTTCTGTGCGTGTATATGTAATTGAACTCCTAAACGGCTAGAGCGATTTGGATGAAATTTTTTGTGTGTGTTCATGTGGATTCGAGAATGGTTTAGATTTACAATTGGACCCGGTAGGTGGCGCTGCAATAAGGGTCTATCTTGGGATACGGGTGTTCTCAAGCGGACGAAGTCGCGAGTGGGCCACTAGTATTTAAATAAAAATATAATGCTTTACGTTGGTAAGCGCATCACTTGAGAAAAGTTGGACGGATTTCATGAAATTTTGCACATAGACAGACCCTGAACTGCACTAGGACATAGGGTAGTTTTTATTTCGGTAATAGGTACCCGTGGTACCTGTTACCGAAATAAAAACAAAAAAGTCTTCATTAAGTCTTTTTTTTTCTTTTAATTTTACGTAGCTCGACAAATGACTCCACTCCACCTGATGTTAAGTGGAAATGGAGTCCAGACGCAAGGACAACTGGTGCAGCGTGAAAACAACGCAGCATCAGTCATCCTCACCCTGCCGGCCCACAAGGTGCCTCTTCACGCCTCGTTTGAAGGACCCCATGTCATAGGAAGGAGGGAAACGTGTGCTGGTAGACTATTCCATCTTTTGGAAGTCTTTGCGAATAAAGTGAGGGGCAACAGCTAGTACTAATTATATATATTCTAATTGTGTTAGAATTGGGTGTTGTATTAGTGTATGCATAATGTAACTGTTTAATAGACAAATAAATGTATTTAAAATTATTATTATTTTTATTTATTTTTTCTACATTTTATTTATTTTTAAATTAATTATTTATTTTACATTTTTAAATATTAAACAAAATAAATAAAACATTTAAAAATATTAAAAAATAGAGCTCTCATTGTTCTTTTTTTTCACTTTTTTCCATTCTCGGGTGTTCGCTTAGTACCCATATACTTTTATATTAAAATAAAGTAAAGTAAAATACGGCTTAATTAAAATAAGCTCTCGCTTACATTTTTTTTTGGACACACATGTACAACTTTCTACACGACTATCAACACTCACCAACCGCGTTCGCCTACTCCAACTATTCAGTCGGATCTAGGCTTAGCATCAACACCCGATATTTGCATGGCAATTACAACAGACTCCGCTCGCATTACCATTTCAATTGTGGAGAATGAACCTACCCGGCATTCAGTAACACCTCTCCGCGTCGGATGGAATCTTGGCTGGTTGATTTTTAAGCTTTTTGTGCCGTTCCCATCCCACTGTGAAAGGGAAGTTTGTAAGCCCCCGCAAATTAGCCGGCTCGTTGCTATCGCCATGTCTTTCGCTTTTTACGGCAGCGGCTTTATTCATGCCGGTTAGTGAGGAACTTTGGATTATACGCGATCATTATCTGTTTCGTAATCTCTCGAGATAAATAGCAATGAGAGTTTTACTCGCTGTTGGAGTTTAGGTTTATTTGTTCTAGTTGTTTTACGAATTATTAAATATCCGTAGGTTGTATTATACATTTTTAATTTACAGGGCTATATTGAACCTAGATTAATAGGTGTTTCGAAAATAAATTATCTGTTGAATAGGGTTGTTCATTATTAGAAACTTAAGAACAAAGCTCCATCTTCGCAATAAAAGCTCCTCTTCTAATATGAAACAAAATGTCTGTAGCCTACCTCGGAAAAAGAAACTGGGTGCTTAGTGTGAATTTGGTTTACGAAAACTAAAATTAGTATGTTTTTGAAGCAGCGCCTCCTGGCGACATACGAGAAGAGTTTTTGTGCTATACAAATTTTCGTTTAGGTACTATGGTGATAAACAGAATTAACTGCGTATAAAGCGCAGACCTCAAACGTGCACAGTGGTTGACGTTCCAAATATTCCGTAGCAGTGCGAGCTCCGACGAAACACGAAACGAAATGCCTGTAGCCTATCACTTTGGCTCGGAGCTTTGGAACATGAAACCGGCCTTATACGGTATTAACTGTGAATAAAGCTTTGACCTCAAACGTGCACAGCGGTTGACGTCCCAAATCTCCCGAAGCTCGATTATCAGACGCGACACGAGGCATCGGCATGCCCCGCTTGATCCTGTTTGTAGTCGAAAAGCAATTTTGCGCGGTGCACTCCACATGTGAAATTGAGGCCGATATTTATTGGTGTACTTCCAAATATTGCTTTGTTCATTGGAATGGTAGGCGTAGTGAGACCGTGAGTGGAATACATTACGTTCTATAATGAAACGTTTGTCAACTGGAGTGTTTGTTGTCTTGAGGTGTGTTGTTATTGAGTTCGATGTAACTTTGTAAATACGAGTAAGTTGTTTATAAAAAAATAAAAGAAAAAAAAACTTTTTAAAAACAAGCTTTTATTACTTGTTAATAAAAAAAGAACTAAAAAGTTAAAAATAGTTTAATCCTGATAATATGAAATTTTTTTTTTATAAATATAAAAAAAAATGTTCTTTTTATCAGGTTCTTTTTTTTATTAAAAAGTAATAAAAGCTTGTTTTCAAAAAGTTTTTTTTTCTTTTAATTTTATTTTTAACTTTTTAGTATTTTTGTAAGGGGATAAGGGCTTCAGTACAACAGGGTTCGCCCTGGTACCCTGAGGCTCAACGTTAACGATTTGACATATCTAGCAAGAAAGTACTCCTCAAGACGAATCATACGAGTCCAAACTTGATGGGGTTGTGTCGTTTAATTATCGAGTTCATATAGCCATTTTCCAGCTCCATCATCAGACCCTGGTTACCATCTAGCACCAAAGAACTCGTCAAGACGAATCATACGACTCCAAACTCGATGGGGTTGTGTTGTTTAACTACCGAGTTCCTGTAGCCATCTTCCAGCTCCATCATCAGACCCTCGTTACCATGTAGTAAAGTACTCGTCAAGACGAATCATACGAGCCTAAACTTGATGGGGTTGTGTCGTTTAATTACCGAGTTTCTATGGCCATCTTCCAGCTCCATCATCAGACCCTGTTTACCATCTAGCACCAAAGTACTCGTCAAGACGTATCAAACGAGCCCAAACTCGATGGGGCTGTGTCGTTTAACAACCGAGTTCCTATGGCCACTTTCCGGTTTTATCATCAGATCAGCTCCATGTCATTATAATTTTGCATTGTCATCCGATTTACATATGCATGCAAAATTTATGCTCATTCGGTAACCGGGAAGTGGATCAAATTTAACTTGCAAGATTTGATTACAGACAAACATCGGGACAGGTGAAACTAAATAAAAGCTTGTAAAAAAATAAATAGTGTATACCCATCGTGTATAGAAGTTTATAGGTATGCGTGTCGCATAATAATGTATTACATTTATAGGCTATATACAGGGCTACATTGAACCTAGATTAAACCGTGTTAATAAAAATTAATAATGTAATTAATAATTTTATATTTATAGGCTGATGAGGGAAAAAAGTTTGTTTTAAGCAAACATCGGGGTTAGGGGCGACCACGGGTTATTTAGGACACTCTTTCAATCCCAGATACAATAAGCTCGATGGGGGGGAGGCCTTACCACTAAAGACTCTTATCTGCCATGGGGACGGCTTGAGACCACGACGGCACGCACCGAATTCCACTCCCGCAAATAATGATGATGTCTACTAGAGTTTTTACGTATGTACAGAAGAATCAGTAACCACCACATTCAAATAATATCTAAAGTAAAGTAAAGTAAATAGCCTATAACTGTCCCACTGCTGGGCAAAGGTCTCCATCATTGAAGTCAAGTCATCACTACAATTGATGGGTAATGGCTTACTCACCACGTTTGCCAAACCCGGGCTTTGCACCGAAATACACTTTTCCCGACCTGGGAATGGAACCCGGGACCTTCGGGTATCGGGCCGAGGACTCTGCCACGCGGCCACCGAGGCGTTAAATAATACCTATAATAGAATTTTTAGGTACAGAAGTATCGATAATCGAATCGTAGCGTGCTCGCGCTCGATGCCTTCAATGCAAACAAACGAGTCGTAATCGAATTGTGTAACCGTTTCACATATCAATTCACCAACAACGTTCACACTTCTATTTTATTATGCAAATCGGTTTTGTTGGTAAGATACATCATAATATGTTGCCCGTTTTATCGCTTTTAAACATTTGGATGACTAAAAATAAATACGGGAATCGGGCCGAGAGGCAAAATGCTCGGCCCGTTACCCGAAAATCCTAGGTTTAATTTCCGGATCGGGCAAAGTGTGTTTCGGATTTTTCGATGCATAGCACGGGTTTGTGATCACCAACCCGCATTTGGCAAGCGTGGTGGTTATTTTTTTTTTACATTTTTTACATAAATAAATAAGTCTATACCCGACAATTGTAGCGATGACTTGATTTCAATGATGTAGGAGGATGCCTAGCAGTGGGACAATATATAGGCTATTTACTAAATATGTATAACATTTCGGTTGTGAGGAAAAAATCCTAGAACGGGATTCAAATCCGCACTTTATGACAAAGTGCGCTTTCAAGTACTATATCGTATCTTATTTGCCTAAAATGATATAAGTTCTTAAATCTATATTTAAAATAAAATATAAATAAAAATAAAAATATAATATAAGTATTTTAACTATCATGGTCACTTGCATTAAAGTAGGTAATTATTAACGGGATTCTTAACAAGTTTATTATAATATGTGAGTATCCGATATCCGCAAATGTGCCGAAACATCTGATACTCACAAATAAATGTGAGAATACCATTAATATTTTCTATTATTATTGAAGTATTATTAAAATACATAAAATAAACGCAACAATGACAAAATACCGTACAGCCAAATTCCGTACCATATCAACTTACATAACTAACTTAGTTTTCATTCGCTTGGATCATCCACTGCGCTCAGTATAACCAAAGACAAATAGATATGTCTGAACTTGGAAGCTTCTAGCTTTGAACGGGCGTCGTTGGTTATGGGAGGATTTAATGTTGATATAAGACATTGATAACATGTATAAGCAATTTGTGTAACGCCGTAAAAGATTCCAATTGTATTCCACAAACATATAGTCGACTAAAGAGAGTGTGCAATTTTACTTTTGTATAAAACGGTCGATCGACATATTTTTAAATTAGTAGCCATTATAAGTGCCATTTCTGTTTTTTTTTCAGTAACAAAATTGTATGTAATCATTATAAATTCATATATTTTTTTCAAAAAAATGTCTTAGGTATTAGGTATTTGTATTATTATTATTGTTTTTATTATTTTTATTTTTATTATTCTATTTCGCATTAGGTACCCACCTGTAATGATAGTTGTAAGTGTTATGATCAATAAATAAATAAATAAATAAATCAGTCTTATAAAAATCTGATACCTATTATTTTTGTATTTAACTATGTATTGTGACAAATACACGCATACTATTACTCTTTCAAATGTATTCAATATGATATTGTTAATAATATATAGAAAAACAGTTAAACATAAAAAACATCAAAGCTAATATCATTAACCTCGCATCAATGCGAAAGAGCTTGAAAAGAAAACGTACCCTTTTAACTGTTACCACAGAAAACAAGCGTCATGGCATGTCAATCACAAAATGAAGCGTAGGTACAACCAATTTATATATTCTTTCATTAAAAACATCAAAGTGAATATCATGTCAGTCGAGGGCACATAACGAAAAAGGTACATAATAGGTACAAAGGTCGTACACACAATTACACAAAATAAATGATTAAAAATAAAGATAATCTACGATTGTTATTGTTACTGATCATAACATCGCAGTAACAAGATGTCGTCGATTGAACAAGGCTTCGCAGTATAATATTTTCGCAGAAGAATAGTTCGTAGTACAGTTTTTCGATGTAACGAAACATCGCAGTAACAAGACGTCGATTGAACAAGGCTTCGCAGTATTTAGAGATGTCGTTGAAAGGTTTTCGAAGAAACAAAATTCGATGATACGGCTTTCGCACTCAAGTAGGTATGCCTATAAATATATACTTTATTAGATTATTATACTAATATTATTTTAAATTATTGAAATTATTAAATGTACCTATATCAAGTATAACAATTTTCTCCTTTAAACATCTTTCTTTTTTTATTTTTATTTATTTATTTTTTATACGTAGCTCGACAAATGACTCCACTCCACCTGATGTTAAGTGGAAATGGAGTCCAGACGCAAGGACAACTGGTGCAGCGTGAAAACAACGCAGCATCAGTCACCCTCACCCTGCCGGCCCACAAGGTGCCTCGCCTCACGCCTCGTTTGAAGGACCCCATGTCATAGGAAGGAGGGAAAACTTGTGCTGGTAGATTATTCCATCTTTTGAAAGTCTTTGCGAATAAAGTCAGGGGCAACAGCTTGTACTTAATTATATATATTCTAATTGCATTAGAATTGGGTGTTGTATTAGTGTATGCATAATGTAACTGTTTAATAGAAAAATAAATGTATTTAAAATTATATTATGTTATTTTTCATGTTCCATTTGTTATTATTCCATCTTTTGGAAGTGCGACAAAAAAACGAGTCACCAAATTTCTTTGTGCGCGATGGAATGTTCGAGACAGTACAGGGGTGACTCCGGAGAGCAGCACGCGTACGTACTCCTATGGAGGAAAGGAGAAGGTGGGATAAGGTCAAAGAGTTTTTCAGAGCACTCGCCGTGTTATAAGCGGTAGAAGACGCTGTGTGACGCTATATCTCTCCGCAATTGCAGGGGCTCGAGAGCATTAGTGACCTCTGTATTGCCGATAATGCGTATAGCGCGCCGCTGCAATCAGTCCAAGGCATCGAGAAAGTACTTTGCTGAACCGTCCCAAAGGTGCGAGCAATGCTCCACGAAAGATCGCACCTGTGTCTTGTACAAAAGGCACAACTGATCCGGCGTGAAGAATCACCGCACCCTGTTCAGGACACCGAGTTTACGTGACGCTGTTTTTATCACGGCTTCGATATAGTCCCTCTGGTTCTGATCGCAGCGAATCTCCATACCGAGCATGTTAATACTGCTCTGCATGCTGAGCGATGTGCCTAGAAGAGAGGGAAGGGGTAGGAATGGCGACTTTTTTGCCGTGAACGCGCATACCTGTGTTTTCTTGGCTCAACCAGATTATTGGAGCCCCAATTAGATACGAGGTCCAATACCCGATTGATCTATATTAGATGAACATTTTATTATTTAAATTTTTGCATTCACTAGTTACAAGATAAAATTTTAGTAAAAAAAATCAATCAATTTGGAGGTTGGAATCGAGCTGTCTGGGAAAATTTTACTTTAATTTATTTTTTTAAAACATGTTTATCTAATGATAAACATGTTTTTTATTTGTTTTTATATTAATTTTATTAATATATTGTATAAATATAGTTAGTATGTTTTTATTGACCCAATATATATCTAAAAAAGCCAGGTTGAGGATGTTGATGACGTACTCGTAGTTGTTGACATTGAAAAACGCTCTCTTTGGCTTGCAAAGTATGAGATAGTGGTGATAAATATGCGTGGGTCGAATATAGCTACGACGGCCTGAATTGCACTGAATGCCAGAAGGGTTTTTCTAAAGTATTCACTTTGTATTCACTTTAGAAAAAGTGAATACTTGGACCCAATCTTTTTTATTGTCAAAACTTTTTATAATAACAATTAAAACGACTTCCTGGCGTGAAGAAAAAAGATGTGGTTGTTCTTGTTTTCATTATGATTCCTTCCTTTTCAAATTCTTTCAAGTAAGGTCCTTACATAGTTGGGATGTAGGACATAAAATGAAATACTTCTACCATCACTCATTATCACCTACTATTCATCAAGAAAATGATAAAAGAAAAAAAAACAATAAACACTTTTATATTTTTTTTAATTATGTTTTTTTTAAATGTTGTATTTATTAATAAAAAAAATTTGATTCATCTTCAATTCGACCTCACCACGCGTCCTCGTCTCATCTGAATGCATACATTGGGCCTGCATGTCGCCTTTAGGTCGTTACCACCTTTCCACGAAGTTGGAGCAAGTTTCACAACTCCTAGGTACAGCAGAAGCTTGCCTGCTGTTAAAATTAATGGTGGGAGATATGAAGTTGATGTAATTTGTACCTCGCATAGTTTGCAATTCGGGAATAGTTGCTTTAATATTGCAGCGCACGTTTCTAATGTAAGGTTTGGGGTTTTGGGAGTTTCTGTTCATGATTGCGCTCTTCAACAGCTGTACTTAATTTTGGTATTATGCTGAACTTGCTAAGTATCTAATAAAAGTTCATAGTAATCATCATTATCAGTCCATAAATGGTTTACGACTGGGCGAATGATGAGGTTAGAAGGACCACCAATCCACCAACAACGTTATTACCACGCTATTAAAAATTTATATATACTTTGAAAAGGTTACAATGCTTGATGCAACGCCAAGGACATCACGTGTCTGGTGCCAACCCAGAGGTTTTAACTCGTAGCCTACCATCAGGCAACCATAGTTTTTAAATAACAAAAAAAATATGTGAAAACATTATTTGGGGCAATTTATTTATTTATGGTTAAGTAGTATAGTTTATAGTTTTTAAAAGGTTAATTTTAATTAGTTTAATCTACTTGTGATTTCCTTTGTTTGTAATTAATAAAATTATTTAGCTGTGAAACTAGAAATGAACTATTTTAACAAATTACTCACTCTTTTCGGATGATCCGGGTGATTTGTGTCACAATTAATATAATTATATTAATATATTAATATAATTATATTATATTAATTGTTATTATATTAATTGTGACACAAATTACACAAGGCCTTGCTCTTATACCATTTTGTGTGCGATATTCTTGTGCAAACAAACACGTAACAGCCGCCGGTAGCAATAATATTGCTTGCATACAAAAACTACGACGCGTTCACGATTTACGCTACATTGTTACAAATTACCATGAAACTACGCGTGGTTCGATCGCGTTGTATGCCTGAAATCACATACAACACAAGCTCCAACCAACTCGAAGATAAATTATTGTGTTACACAAACTTTTAGGCATATTGAGTAACAACTTTATAGGAGGTCGATGGCGCAGTGGTCAACGCGTCCGGTCTGCGAGTGCTCAGGTTAAGCAACTTTCACAAAGGCCGGTCTTCGGATAGGTGACCAACAATTTATCATGTCGAGCTCCCCCGTGCTTCGGAAGGCACGTAAAGCCGTTGGTCCCGGCTGCATTAGCAGTCGCTAACAACTACCAATACTCACTGGGCCCGCGTGGCCCGTTCTCCCTATTCATCCATAAGGAAGGCTCGTGACCCAGAAGTGGGAACATAAAATGAGCTGATGATGATGATGATAATGGTGATGAGTAACAACTCCAATACCTTATCTAAAAAGATTTTGAACACCAGCAATGCATCGGCGAAGCGTCTCATGAGCCAGTTATTTTGGAACGTTAGTTTAATAATATTGTCGTCGTCAGCCTTTGCAACTCTCTCTGAGATGTAGCCGGTGCGGTGAAGAAATAACTGTTTTTAAAATATAAATTTGATTAAAGCAAAGCCAATTTCTCTCGTCTAGATGCACTACCTAATAGAAATTGAGCCTCGCAAATTTTTCATTAATGTTGATAATCTGATTATAAAAAACAATACAATCCTCACTCAGGTAAACATTTCCCCGTTCCTCGGTCGCCATAATCGTGACGAGGGGACAATGCAGCAGTCGCATTGTTTAACGCGAACTGCCAGACACCGAGCTTCACAGCAAATAAGTGAATGTCAAACTTTCAAAGGGGCTTCGCGGCAGTTCTCAACTTTGTCCGGTCAAAACCGACTTCGTTCATATTCGTTCGAATGAGTCCCTTTGTGTAGGTATGTCAGAAATGTTGCACTGTTTCTCTTTGTTGTTTATTTCGTGTATCTGTGTCAGTTGGAGAACTTGTTAAGAAGCTTAATTTGTACACAAAATCACTGGTTTGTCATTTGTAAGTAGATTGAATTGCATATGTAATTAACCTTTATTGCAAATCTAAAAACTTTTAATTAATGTTTCTTAAAAAAATATATATAATATAATAACTATCTAAAATATATTATTAAAAGGAGTCCCTTTAGGCAAGGTTCCGAAGATACTGGCAGCGTTCCCTCTTTGAATAGCTAGACTAATTCTTTGTCCGAGGTAGCTGCCAGCTCTTCGGTCTCCTGTAATGTAGACTAACCTTTTTGCTATTTCTTTAAAAAGCTTTATAGCGCTAGGAACCCACGGACCAAGGGTCTCGACACCGAATGGGATAAAATCATACTCGGAGCCTAGACCCCCGTATTTACATGTTTTAGCTTTTTCAGCCGCTTCACAAGCCGCACCAGCTCTATTGTTGGTTCCATGTAGATGGGAAGGGGCCAGCGTGTCTGAACAGGTTGCATCCCATACCATCACCCGGCCCATCTTCCATGGAATCTAACTCATACCGTCCGGTCTCTTGCCATCGTCTCTTGCAATACCAGTCGGCTCAAGTAGACTTGGCACGTTGACGGTGGCAAGGGACCGGCGTATGGTATCGTTAAGTGCGGCATGTCTCGAGAAGCGGCCAGCACTTTTTTGGCATGACAGTCCGTGATGTCCTAGCTTGTCGACATCAGATAGATTACATTAGTAGATTTATTTTCACGTGTTAGTTTATGTTTAGGTTCTCTGGCTGTTGGATATAATTGAAAAGGAGAAATTCCGCGTAGATCGATAAAATACTTTCCAGTGTATTTTGTTCACAGGGCATTGTAAAATAAAACATATCTCAAATACTAACTAACAACACGATAACATTGGACAGAGCCACGCGAGCTGGTAGTGCACCTGACCTGGCTTTTAACGGAGTGCGGGTTAGAACCCCGTACGTGGAAATATTTTCGACACTTGTTAATCAAATTTTAATTTTTAATAGCATAAAAATAACTTTCATTTTTGATCGATATGCTTCGTGGACTTACATGTTTACTGTGCACCTACAACTGTGCTTGTATTTCTTGTTTATATACATACTCAAACAAAGCAAATAAAGTTTACATAAATGGATTAAAACGGGGATACCTTTTAATCCATTTCATTAAAACCTATCAGACAATAGAGTTGCTACAAAAGAGACAAAATACGTTCCATCAAACTGTCTCGTTGAGAGCGGGCGGCGCGGTGCCCGCCGGCGTAATGTGATGGCGCGAGTATTGTTCCGAGTATTCGTGAAACACCCGTGTTTTACATAAACTGGACTAAGGGTTCCGTGTGGCCAATAAACACGTCAACCAAGTGGCACCTTATTTGAAATAAAACACTTTATATACAATAGAGTAATTATAAACGGGATTCTTACCATTGAAAAGAAACAACTTTTACGGATCTTCTCGCGTTTATTTTACACATTACTTTTAATTAATGTTTATAATAACGTTTCGAACCCTTTGCAGGATCCGTAGTCACAGGGAGACTGAGGTGTTGGTCGTCTCATAATAGTTAGTAGCTTGTATGTCCTTATTTAAATTCAATCAGGTGCGTTCCGTTTTACGCAGAAAGAGCTTACTTACGGTTTTTTTTGGTCTGGCAGTATGATGTTGGGGCTGGGATTTAATATTTTGTATGATGGGATCCTAGGCTGGTGGTAGATTCCAAACATCTTCTCTATCGAAATTAGGATGTTTTTTAATTTCAATAGCCTCGCGTATCATTCTAGGGATGAATCGTTGTTCTCTATCGAGTATTTGAGGTTTATCAAATCTGATGTAATGGTTGGGCCCCTCTAGGTTGTTCGGGCATGTTCCCATACTGCAGACTTATTTTCGCGCCTATGCTTGACGTCGGCTATATGTTCTTTAACGCGGGTTCCTACACTTCTTTTTGTTTGCCCAATGTAAGAGAGCCCAGTCGCAGTCCAGTTTGTACACGCCTGCATCTTGAAGGGGTATGTTGCACTTGACAGGTCGTAAAAATTGGTTGATCTTCTTCGGCGGCTTGAAGTAAGTGTTGATTGAAGCTTGCTTTAAGATATGTCCAATCTTGTCAGTGACACCTTTCATATATGGAAGTACAGCAGGTTGGCGCTCGACTGTGGTTGATTTATTGCGTTTTCTGTGACGAAGTGGTACTTTCAGTTTATTATACTGTAGTACATGCTTGACATGCTGAAGCTCAGCAGCCAGGTGTTCGGTGTCACAGATGTCGCGTGCTCTCTGAAACAAAGATTTCCCTACAGTAGCCAACTGTCTAGGATATGACTATGTGAGTATATTCCGTGATCATGGCGCATGCAACTGTGCCGAAATATCGGATCCTTACTTACATACAGAGTAGACTTACGAACCGATGGCATAGTGACATTCACGAGAGCTACTTGTAGCCTAAACTGAATAAATGATTTTGAATTTTGAATTTTGAATTTTGACATATAATAACCATGTAAGAATCCCGTTCATAAATACTTTAATGCAAGTAGCCGTGATAGTTTAAATAATTATACATATTATTTTTAGTTATTATTTTTAGTTTAAACAAAATTCGTGTGTGACTACACACTATTATGTAAAGTAATAAGATTACACTATTTCTATGTGACCATAGAAACAGAACAGAATCTTTACAGAACAGAATCTGTAAAGAGTTTACACGACAGGCAAAAATAAAAGTGAGTAGATAAATCTATAAAAAGGGAGAGAGGGACTTCTTGGCGGGAAGTGAAGAGTCACGTCTGCGGTTTTGTTTTATTTTCTAAAATTTGTGTTATGTCGAATATTAATGTGAAATAATAGTAGATTATTAACCGTTAAGTAAAATGTTTTTGTTTTGTTTATATAATTTTAACGCAAATTTTGTTGCGAAACAAATTACAAAAACACAATGTTGAAAAAATTTCCACGAGCAGGATTTGAACCTGCACCCTTCTGACATACCGGGTCAGGTGCTCTTCCAATTGAGCTATCGTGGTTCTAACCAGCCCGCCGAAATTATTCAACATAATTTACTTTTTACTTTGAAAGCCAAAGGCACCCATTCAATGTCAACAACTACCGTCAATAACACCCGATCATAATATTTTTACAAATACTGAAGATCAGTTAAGAAGTAGGCAAGCTATTTATAAAATGTTTTTGTTTTGTTTATATAATTTTAACGCAAATTTTGTTGCGAAACAAATTACAAAAACACAATGTTGAAAAAATTTCCACGAGCAGGATTTGAACCTGCACCCTTCTGACATACCGGTTCAGGTGCTCTTCCAATTGAGCTATCGTGGTTCTAACCAGCCCGCCGAAATTATTCAACATAATTTACTTTTTACTTTGAAAGCCAAAGGCACCCATTCAATGTCAACAACTACCGTCAATAACACCCGATCATAATATTTTTACAAATACTGAAGATCAGTTAAGAAGTAGGCAAGCTATTTATAAAATGTTTTTGTTTTGTTTATATAATTTTAACGCAAATTTTGTTGCGAAACAAATTACAAAAACACAATGTTGAAAAAATTTCCACGAGCAGGATTTGAACCTGCACCCTTCTGACATACCGGGTCAGGTGCTCTTCCAATTGAGCTATCGTGGTTCTAACCAGCCCGCCGAAATTATTCAACACTATTTACTTTTTACTTTGAAAGCCAAAGGCACCCATTCAATGTCAACAACATTGTGTTTTGTAATTACAAAATACAAATAGGAAATATACCTAACTACTAATA